>CM075345.1:39917500-41167500 GCA_037693485.1 Kitagawia praeruptora | reverse complement strand
GTAAATAACATAAATAATGTAAGGGTTGCAACTTCTGCAACCATGGTTGCAAACAAGGTTGTAAAGGTTGCAACTGATTAAGATAGAACCCCCCTGCGGGGCCTGTTCGACACAAACCAAAACAAAGAATAGACCAAAAAAAAAACCCTACATAATCAGAGTGTATAGAGTGACAAATACTGAATAATATAAGTCTGAATAATATGGAAAATATCTTAAATACATACTTGTTTATCTAAAATTGCATGCAACTTAGAGAATCATGTGATCGCATCTCAAATTAAAACAAAGGCAGGTTGATCTCATTATTTTTCTTCGAATAGAATGTTGTCGTCCTGAAAGTATATATATACATGACATGTGTGAGCCTTTACAAATGTATAAAAATGTTTGCGAAATCATGTATGCAACCTTCACAAGCATGTTTGCAGAAGTTACAACTGATATAAATAGACAATTAAGATGATGCCCCTGCGGGGCCTTTACTCATATAAAAAATAAGGATAAACATGAATCAAGAAATACCTTATCAACAGAAATAGGTGTTGGCAACAAAACCCAAAATCAAATGCAATTTTTAGTTGGTTAAGTTACGTTTGTTTCATATACCATAATAGAAAGGATCCAACTTTGAAAGTAACCAATATCAAAAAAATGTAATTAATACGTGTTTCTCTTTGACATTATATCTAACACTTGATGAGCAATATATTTTTTTTCAAATACTGCGCTATAAGTAACTAAATACAACCAAAAAAACAACGTTTAATCCTCTTACTAGCACCATCAAGCAGTCGGTATATTATGCACCACCACCAACAATTAACATAAATTTATACCATAATCAACCAAAATCAACTTCATTAATCAACTAAATATCAACAGTCCTGCACTCAAAACTATTGGAAGCATCAATATATAAAAATTGGAAAGAAAACTTTTGGAAGAGGGAGGGAGAGAGGGAGAGAGAGAGAGAGAGAGAGAGTACGGATTGAGCCACCTATTACATCTTCTGCAATCTCATGCCCACACTCCGCAACCACATTGCCAACCGCATTGCCAACCGCTACATTTTCAAATGCATCTTCTAAGTTCTATCATTATCAACCACTACATTCTCAAATATTGTAAACAATGTTGTAAATGTTGCAACTGATATAAATAGTTGAATGTGACTATTAATATGAGTGACCCTGCGTGGCCTATTCCACATAAACAAAAATAAATGAAATAGACAATAAAAAACCTACAGAATTAGAGTGTACATATCTGCAACCTTTGCAACCATGGTTGCAACTTTTGCAACCATGGTTGGGAAAGCTGTAGATATGATTGCAACTTATAACACTAGATAATTAAGATGAGTACAATTAAGATGAATGCCCCTGCGGGGCCAATATAGATATAACAATTCTTAACATATCACAATTCATATGGTAAAGAACTCAAAACCCCTAAATTACAAGAATTTCTCAGTTGAATGAATCTAAAATTACAAATAAGTTAAAAAAAACCATTCGAACACAAAATAACTGAAATTAGCAATCTACAGTACTAATCACAATATATTAGGGCTGTAATCACACATGAAGTTAACAAAACAATTACACAATGCAAATAACAACTAATTTAATTACTTTAATCACAAATAAACAAGTGTTTTCACTTCTACACATAACAAGCCTTGAATATTCACAAAATTACTCCGGTACTCCAAACAATAAACCGTGTGTGAGAGAGAGTGTAACACCCCCAGATCCGGGGTCCGGGATCGGGTCGTAACGGTCTATTTTCCATGATTGATACTTTACTTGAGTCCACAATAAATAAATCACATGCTGTGACCCCACAATAATATCCACTCACACACACACAATTATAGTCCCAGAGATGAAATTGAAATAAGTCTCACATTACGGATTTACGAATAAAAGTTATTACAAACCAAAAGGATAACATCATAAGTTTAAGAGTTTGCCGTTGATTAACATTATTGATACATATAATTAAACTGGTATCCCAAAGGCTGCTGATCTATGCTACATCAGCAATGGCAGCGATGATATCAGCGGGTAGTCCTGTGGGTCAGGTAACCTGCTTGCGTCGAGTGCGCCTGACGCGAGCCATGTGACCTAGCTGTTGTTGTGACAATATAAATAAGCAAGGGTGAGCAATAGCCCACCAACAATAATATAACTGTACCGTGATATGTATGACAGTTCAAAGATATATTTTGAAACCATATGCCATGCATAAACGAAAATAGTGCCAGATCAATATAAAGGATGAAGTTACAGGGAACTCAAAATATATAAGTTTTGTGGAAATATTCGCTTTATCAAGATAAACAAGATAACATCATTTTCATCAGAGAGGAACTTGCAGAAAATATTGCAATTCCAGTTTTCAACATGTTTCAACACTTCCAACACAGATCGGGTTGCAGAAGATTTCTAATTTTAAAAGATGAACTAATACGGGAGCATTGCCGCGCCAGATGCCCCGACGTTTACGATGATCAGTCGTATGTCATGCATGTTATCAGTCGTTCTCTACATGTAGAAGGTAGCTCCGACGGATTTACTTGTCTACCGCCCTCTGGAACTCCACAGCCAACGGTTGGGCTATTGCTGGACCGGCGCCACTCGGCCACTTACGCGTCTCTTAGTTCATTTAACATCCATCATTGTGAAATGTAATGTTCGTTCCCCTTTTCCCCAGGTATGATACCTGTTGATAAGACTCCACAAGGTAGTCGTATCTAATGTGGAAAGGAAAATTTACCAATATTTCCCAAGCTGTTGCTTGTTAATGGATACCAACTTGTTCCAACATTCTACCCCTCGAACGATGAGAGGGTACACACAATTCCATGAATAATAGCAATCAAGTTGCGAGTGAAACGAATAATTTATGACCGGGCAGTCACAAGATAAATAACATTCCTCAAGTAAGGTTCCCTTATAATAGAATCGAAGGAAGAATGGAATTACTGAGAACCTTCCTTGGTAATATAATAATAAAAATAAGACTCTGTAATAATTTATATAATGTTCGAAGGTCGATGATACTATGTGAATGAAATCAATCATCTTTGAAACGAGTTAGAAAATTAAATAAATATTCCAAGAATATTTATTAAATCACAGATATTGAAAAAGGGTTGCTCGGAATAATCTTTGAATAAATATTTAGAATACTATTCATTGAACGAATAATGAATATTCAAATTAATCATAATATTTATTGATGAAATAATCGTCAAATGAATATTTGAGATAATATTAATTGAGTCAATAATGAATATTTAACTTAAGGATGATACTTATTGAGGAAATAATTATCGACTGAATATTTGAGATGATATTCATTGAATAAATAATGAATATTCAACTTAATAATATTTATCGAAGAAATGATTATCGAATGAATATTTGAATTTATGTTCAATAATTGAATCGACTTTAAATAAATGTCGAAGATAATATTCATTGTCTCAAGGGAATATTCGAAATAATATTTATCGAATGACTGGCGTTCGAATCAATGTTCAACTAATATTTATAAAGTAAATAGAGATTGAATGAACATTCGAAATAATATTCATTTAAATAAACAAGGCTCGAATGAATATTAAAATAATATTCATTAAATAAATAAACTCGAATGAATATTCAAAATAATATTTATCGAGTAACTAAGAATGAATATTCTTTAAGTAAAGAACTTAATTGAGGGTTCGAATTAATATTCGAATATTAAATTGACTTTTAGATGAACATTAAAGATAATGTTCATCGAATAATAAATATCTGATGAATAATCCGAATAATATTTATCAAATAATCTCAAGGGAATATTCCAACCATATTCGCCGGATAATAATTGGGAACTATTTACTTAATTATTTTCTTCTGAAAATAATATCAATATATCAAGGAATAACGACTCCCGGTCTATAATCAAATAATAAGATTCACTGCCCTTCGCTTAAGGGTCTTAGCAATTTCCAGCTTATAACCGATATATTAACTATCTAGCTTATAGGCCAACAATAATTCAGGGAACAAGTAAATCAATATGACTTTGAAAGTAGGCATGCATGATATGGCATATGTATAACAGAAAGCATATATATATATATTCACAACAACAGCCTTTAAAAAGGATTTGAATTTGCCTGGGAATCGAGTGCGGGTAGGGGTAGTGGTAGCGTGTCCTGGGTTAGCCTGATGATCTATAAATAGCCAAGGCATTCGGGATTAATCACTTAACACCTTTCAAAAGGTTAAGTATAAACTTAACTTAAATCAAAACACGTTTTCAAGTCGTTTCGTTATACCCCTCTAATTCACTCTTATTATTGCCTTTATTACCCGACACTTGTTTGTTAATAAAGCGTGTCATTATACTTACATGTGGTAAGTATTTAAATCATATAAGTTTTAAAGTCGAAAGATTAGACCTCGATATTTATCGATCGTTTTCTAAGTGGTTTACCGAAGTTATAACCAAGTATACTCTTTAGGGGTACTTTCGTACTTAACCTTGATTCGAACATTTTTATAAAATCGAAAAACGATCTTTTTAATACGAGGTCTTCTCTCACACCATCCTTATGCTCTCTAATATTTAATTACCAAGATTCGCCATTGCGATACATATTTTACACGGTTCAATTTCAATTACGAATTCGCATTCTCGGTTTCGAACCCCTTATATTCGATCGGCCATAACTCCTAAACCGTAAGTCCATTGTATGCAATCTTTATATCAAAACGAAGCTTGTAACATGATCTATCTAACCATGTCAGAATATGAAACTGGACAGTGAGTTTTATTAACTATCAAGCTCGGATTTCAAGATTAAACGAAAATTGGGCATTACGACGGTTATAAATCGAACGTTCTAATAATCGTAACACCAAAACCAAGCCACACCGGGCACCAATACAACTTATACACATTATTCTCATCTCAACAAGTTCAAGAACACAATATTATACCAACATAATCATCATCTCTTAAATCCATTAGATCTACTACATAATCATGTTTATAACATCACTAACATCACAACTTATACTAAATCCATCAAGAACATGCAAAATCTCAAAGTAGACCTAGGGTTTCAAGATCATTATACCTTCTTGAGAGTGTGATATAGCCTTACAAATCTTTGTTTGGTCCTTGCCTAGCCTTAATGAACCTTAGATCAACCAAAGAAACAAGAAAAATCAAGTTAGTTCTTGAAAAGCACTATTCATCATCATCTTTG
Source organism: Kitagawia praeruptora (assembly GCA_037693485.1). Lineage (NCBI taxonomy): Eukaryota > Viridiplantae > Streptophyta > Magnoliopsida > Apiales > Apiaceae > Kitagawia > Kitagawia praeruptora. Next base: position 41,162,222 of record CM075345.1, on the reverse strand, counting down.
ATGATTTTTTTGAAAATGGAAAAAGAAGAGATTGAAGCTAGGATTTTTAGGAGATCACTTATATGAAATGTAAGTCTCACCATAAAAGTTTGGAGATCAAACAAGGAGTGGAAGATGGATTTTGGATCTTGAATTTTGGAAAAAGCCGAATGGCTCTATAATGGAGAGAATGGAGTTGATTTCTTGTTCTTTTGCTTGGTGGATGTGTTAAAATGAATTATTTATGAGAGTAAGATAATATCTTGGCTAAAAGCTACTTTAATAAAGTGATTTGGTCATTGCATGCATCACTTAATGGACAAGTGTTGGTTTTGTGTGGTTAAATGAGATGATGATGCTAAGTACTTGGTTTAATCTCTAATGGTTCTAGTTAGTAAGGTAACTAGATTGGTTACTAGATATTTATCACTTGCACATGCATGCATCTTGCTTCCTCTGCTTGATTCTTTGTCCGTTTATTGCTCAGTTCGTTGATCGTTCGAGGGAATAACTCATTCGTTTCTAGTTAGGGTTTTACCGAAAACCTTTTTAATAATTAAAATAGCATTCTCCATCTTTCTTAATACTTCTCGAATTTAAATTCCTTAAATACCTTTAATAATTCCTTAAGTCTGGCAGTGTCCAGGAAAATCTCGGAGAAAATGAAAGTGCTATTTTTCTGAATCTGACAGCTTTTACATACACTTATTTTCCTCCTGGATCACTAATACGAACTCAGAAATCCATTCTGAATACTTCTATATAGCGTCGTCTAATAACATTCCCATCTTTACCAAAATCACTATTCACACTTTATTATTTCTTTTATTCCTTATAATTATTATAATGCCATGGTCCTCTCTCGGGCGTTCCTTAACCTTTTTACGGAACCGCTGGACTTATAATAGATATTGATTTGGATGACACAAGAATAATGTTGTGGAATAAAAACTAGGTTATGAATATTGCGGCTAGGGTTTAAGTATATTCAATGCAAAGGGTGGTTGAGCTTCGAGCTTTAATGGCTGCTTCTACGTTCGAGACTTAATCGGTCCTCACAGAATGCCTACGTATCTCTGTATTAAGAGAATCAAGCCAATAAAACGTAGTTCTGAGATGAGGGGTCTGACCCTTTATATAGGCTGAGAAGCCTTAGAGTTGTATTAGGGTTAGGTGACTTGGTGGGTAAGTCAGCCTAGAGGAAAGTTCTAGACTCCTACCTTGTAGGAGTCTGTTTCCTTGTATGAGTATGCGCCTCGGAGGCTACTCCTTGTAGAGATAATGTCCCTATCTGACACTTATTGCTGAGCTGTTTATTATCCCTAATATTAATTACGAAATTAATATTGTAAATAGGATTTGGGCCCATCTGGTGGGCCCCACGTTTGGACCATTCTAGGTCTAATTAATGCCACATTAAATGTGTCTTTAGGGCTTACTTTCAGCCCACATCATTTGCCCCCCAACTTCTAGGAAAACTGATCAGGTTTTCCTTGAAGTTATAAAGGCCTTAATTGAGACTTAGGTCAGGGTTCATTGCTCGTACGTGAGTATTTTCAACAATATCATCTTGGTGTAAAGCGTGGAGCGACCGAGGGCACTAGACAGCGCTAATCAGCCTTAAACAATGTTTAAACAGTGTTAAACAATGTCGAATGGCATAAAACGGCACTAACGGCACTAATCGGCGCTAAATGGTGCTATACCGGCACTAAACGGTGCTAATCGGCACTAATCAGTGCTAACAGGCACTAATATGTGCTAATCGGCATTAAATGGTGCTTAATCGGCACTAAACGGTGCTAGCGGGGGTGGCAGCCCCCGGGCGGGGTCCAAGGGGCGGCAGCCCCAGGCGGGGTCCAAGGGGCAGAGCTCAAATTCGAGCTCAAACTGCCTCAAGGTCGCAGCCATTTTTCTTACTTTCTAAGTCATTTTCGACCTGGAAATTTCGAGCAGAAATTAGTTCATTTTCGAGCTAAAAAACGAACTCAAACGGAGGCCAAGTCGTGGCTTCTTTTCAGGATTTTCAGTGTTTTTCCGACCTCGAATGGACGAGCTCAGATGGTGTTGAAACGACCTCAAATTGGGAGTGAGGTCGCGAGAAATTTCTATTCTCTCTAGTTCATTTTCGAGCTCAGGTTCGCGATCTCAATTATAGGAGATACCGACCTCAAATTGGCTTCAAGTCGCATGACTTTTTCGCGAGTTTCCGCTCTTTTTCGATCTCAAACTTACAATCTAGCCGTAGTATATTTTCGACCTCAACCCAACCTAATTAACTCAAATAAGGTTCAAGTCGTTAGGGTTTTTATTGTTTTCCAGTTCATTTACGACCTGGGCTTTGCGATCTCGAGTCACGCCTTGGCGACTTCAGATGGGGATCCAAGGTCGTCCCATACGAGCTCATCATAATGTATTTTCGACTTCAAAAATCACCGACCTCGAGCATAATTTTTATTTGCCATTGGCTTCTTGGGCCTTCTACGGGCTTTTAATGGTGGACCTTGTTTGGGTTTCCTTCTTTTGGGCCTAGGTCACAATGGGCCTTTACTTCCTAGATTTTCATGCTTAACAGACCTAGTATCCAACTGAAAGTTTATTGGGCCTCAAATCAAATTTGGGTCAATTCAGACCTTGGGTTTATAGTTGTTTCGGATGGATTTGAGATTAATGACGACCTCCTCAAGTTTGGCCTTCATAGCTAATCTTGGCCTTCATGGCTAATCTTGGCCTTCATGGCTAACTTTGGCCTTCATGGCTAATCTTGGCCTTCATGGCTAATCTTGGCCTTCCACGTCGATGTTCTGGATCAGAGACTCGGGATCCCAAGTACATTTTTCAATTTCCAAATTGAGGTATTAACCTTTCTTGTTAGCTTTTCTGATAAGCGTTCTTAATCAACTACCAAAACATTTATCAAGTTGGGGGTGTTCTGGACCACCAATCACGTGGTTTCAGGTCAATAGGAGGTGTTTGCCATGCCTTGAAAGGTTTCGTGAACCTTGAATTCAAATTACTTGTTTCTTAGTTCTTGCCCCCCTTGCTTCATATGGTGGAGGTCTTGCTTCTCGGTTGATCGTTCAAGAAGTTCCTTTGCCACTCAGCACTTGACTTCAAGTTTGGTGTGCCTTGGCTAGTTGTCACTACTCTATCTTGACTCTAGGTTTCAACTTGACTAACGACTCTTGATTCGAGCCATTAAACTCAGACGACAAGCTCGATTGGAGGCAGACAGCATTATTGGCCATCAAGGCATTATCAAGGAGCCAACCAGCCTCAAGATGAGCTTTGATGGGGGTCTGTCTAGCAACTTCCAACGTCGATGGGCGCCAACAATTTGCGCTCTATAGTGGGGTCTCCAAGACCTGATAGTAAACACTTCTAGTGTAATTCTCGATTTCAGACGAGGCGAATTTGGACAAGGCATCGGCCGTTATACAAGTTGGTATTCCTCGAATCATACCATACCAACTGTGATTTTACAATTTTCAGATATTTCAACATCGTTTCATCTTTGGTTTTTTAGAGCTCTACTCACTTGGGCTATCACCAGCCTTGAGTCTCCATAGACTTTAAGATTTTTGGCCCTCATGGCTAAAGACGAGCCTAGTCCGGCTTTCAAGGCTTTATACTCTGCCTCGTTATTGGTTGTCGAAAAATATTCAACTTCAAGGCACATTCAATCGCGAAGCCATCAGGGCTCTGTAGGACTATACAAGCACCACTTGATTTTGTTTTTGATGCCCTATCAAAATAGAGCACCCAATGTTTCTTCTAAACTTTATAAGTTCTCTCCCTCTTGGGGTGTCTCATCTTGCCCTTACTGGGGTGTTGTGCCTTCCTGCCCCCCGACTTCTTGGTTGTCAATGGTATATTCAACTAAGAAGTCAATGAGTACCTGTGCTTTAATTGCAATTCGAGGATTGTACGCGATATCAAATTATCTGAGTTCTATCGCCCACTTAGCTAGCCTTCGGGTTATACAATATGTTTCTCAGTTGCTGGTCCATCAGGATTTCAATCTTATGTGCCTGGAAGTACGATCGTATCTTCCTCGAGGCTGTTACCAATGCCAAAGCACACTTCTTAATGGGAGAATAATTTAACTCAGCTGCATGCAACATCTTGCTCACATAGTAGATAGGCTTCTGAACCTTGTTATCCTTTCGAATGAGGATGGCACTCAATGCTTGTTCAGATATTTCAATGTTGGCATTCTGGATTGAGGGTCCAAAATTTCAAATTGGTTTTCAAGCTTTGACTTGAAGTTTCAACCATTGGATCTTATCTGGAGGTTCATGACCCCTTCAAGTTTGGCCTTCATAGCTATCCCATGGCCTTCATGGCTAATAACTCGTGTTCCTTATCCTAGGATTCGAGGTTGACGTTTACATGTTCATCGTTGGTGTTCATATGTCGACTACCAAGTATTCACGACCTTTCTTTTGGATTGATGTCAAACTAAAGGTCTTTAGGATCCCTTACTTGACTTCATGTCTTTCACGGCTTGTCTCGAATCTTAGTTCTGATTTCAGGGTTTTCAAACCTATCTTTGCTTCTTGTTTTTTATCCGGGGTCCTTCAAGGACTTAAACTCTTAGTAACTCTCGACCTTTCAGGGTTTTTATTTATGCGTTTGTTTGTTTCCATTCGTGTATTTTTTTATTTTCGGTACTTGGTCATCTTTGACTTACACACATCAGGTGTTAGGTACATAAATAAAATCACATAATCAATGAATGGAAAACAAACTTGCATTAATAACTTGAGATGGGTTCAACCCTTACATAGAATACTACTGTCCTACTCGGAGCAACATGCTCTGCGATGGTTTCATCGAACCTTATTTCTACTTCTACTAGATAAAATATGAAGCTAAAAACTACTAGGATAATTTGAACCCATCGGGGCTTTGCAAGACTAGGCTTGCACCACTTGATTTTATTTTTGATGCTCCAATAAAATAGAGCACTCACTACTCCTTCTGGTCACCTCATTCTTATTCTGAAGTTCACTTACAGCTTGGGGTACAATCTCCTGCCCCTCGATTTCTTGGTTGCCAATGATGCATTCAACCACGAAGTCAGTTGACGCCTTAGCCTTAATGGCTGTCCGAGGTTTATGTATGATGTCCTCTGCTGGCCTTTCTTGATGTTCCTTATCACTACAAACGTCCATGTCTTCAATCGGAAGGACCTGCCCCCCGACTCCATCAGGCCTTAACGCGGCTACATAACAGCTCCTAGCCATTTTCTGGTCACCTTTTTGTTCTCCTACACCATTCCTGGTTGGAAACTTGATCTTCATGTGATAGGTTGAGGCCACAGCCTTAAAAGCATGGAGTCCAGTCCTCCCGAGGATGGCATTGTAGGTGGAAGACGCTTTGATAACCAAAAAGTTCAGCATCTGAGTGGCCTCTGTTGGCTTCTGTCCGATGGTGACGGGCAACAGAATAGTTCCCTCAACTTTAGTCTCTACTCCGCTGAATCCATATATAGGCATGTTAGATAGGGTCAACTGAGAGTCGTTGTATCCCATTTTCACGAATGCATCATAGAACAAAATGTCCACTGAAGCTCCATTGTCTATCAAGACTCGCTTCACCTCTGAATTCCCAAACATGGGTGTTATAACCAGCGGGTCATCATGGGGGAACTTCACCCCTTCAAGGTCTGAATCATCAAATTCGATTGTTACTTCGGTTTTTGCACGCTTTGGTGTCTCTCCGACAATATGCATCACTTCTCGGGCATAAGCCTTCCGAGAGTTCCTAGTCGTCCCGGCCGCAGTCGGGCCTCCTGAGATCATGTTGATCACTGGCCCTCGGGGCTGTGGGGTGCGATCCCGATCGTTGTCGTTCCTATCATACTCTCTTCTCTGATTACCACGATCTTCACCCTTAGTGAAGTGGCCCAACTTCCCTTTACGGATCAAGAACTCGATCTCATCTTTGAGTTGCTTACAATCATCAGTGTCATGCCCTACATCCTTGTGGAATCTGCAATACTGATTTTTGTTCCTCTTTGTGGGATCACCCCTGAGTGGCTTCGGCCATCGGAAATCCTTATCCTTCTCAATGTCCAATAGGATTCGACTCCTGAGAGTGTTCAACCTTGCATACTCAGTGAACCTTGGTCCTTGGCTCTTCTTAGGGGCAGAGTCGGAGTCCTCACTAGTTCGGGGATACTTGTCCCTAGCATCATATTCCTGGTCATCATACTCCTGGTCTTGCTTTCGCTTCTTGGAGTTCCCGTTGCCTCCATTGCCCAACGTGGCTTCCTTCTTCATGCTATCCTCAGCCTTAATGTACTTATCAGCCCTTCGTTGGAGCTCATCCATGTTCTCAGGGGGATGTTTTGCCAGTGACCTCTTAAAAAAGAGATCCGTGGTTCCATGCTGCAGGGCTACCATAGCCACCTTATTTTCCAAATCAGTGATGTTTAGGGTCTCCTTAGTGAATCGCTTGAGATAATCTCTCAGGTTCTCGTTCTTCCCCTGTACTACATACATAAGGGATGCAGAGTTTTTCTCATGAATTCTTCCGTTAATGAATTGACTGACAAAAGCGGTACTCAATTCCTTAAAAGAGCTAATTGAATTTGGAGGTAGACGGCTATACCAACGTTGCGCCATGCCTGACAGGGTTTGGGGGAACGCCCTACACTTAAGGGCATCGTTAGCGGGCTGCAATAACAATGCGCTCGTAAACGTTCTCACATGAGTTGCGGGATCCCCCGTTCCATCATAAGCTTTTATTGTGGGCATCTTAAACTTTCGGGAGATATGCGCGTTCATCACCTCCTCAGTGAACGGAGGGGTCGGATCATCGAGATCTCCTTGTGGCATCAAGTCTTTGGGGTTACTCTTGGGGAGTTCCACCCTTGTAGTCCCTCTGGTTGGGGCTTCAGCCCTTCGGCGTCTCCTTGAAGACCTCTCCAAATCTATGAAGGGAATCCCTCCTGAAGTCGAAGGAGGTCGAGTCTGATTAGGGTTCTGTCTTTCTTGCTCCCTTGCTTGGTCGTCCTTCAGCTTCTGAATCTCGGCTTCATAAGCCTTAATTCTCTCTGCGATTGTTAAAGGACCATCACGGTTTGCTGGATTCCTCCTCAGAGGTTCCTTACTAGCGCGTCGCCTCCTTGGGGCTTCGTCTCGATCATCGTCTTCAGACGACGAATCGTCAGTATAGGGGCTAGAGTAGTCAAGATACTCTCGATCTCGGATCTGCAAGGCATGACCACTGGGTCCAGGAAGGTAGTTAGGCAGGCCATACATCGGGTTAGTACTCACGGGGAGATCCGTAGTATGGATCTGTACCCCTGGTGGTGGGCGACTGGGATCAACTAGAGGAGAAACCAGCGTCTGGAGGGCGCTGGTTCCTTGACCAGGATGGATGACCAAAGGCAACGTCCCCTCAGCATGGGAATTCGTCCCTAGAGGTTGAGAAACCTGAGTTTGAGTAATCACCCCTGTGGCTGGGGGTATTTGTTCAGTAACAGGCGGAGCAGAGCTTAGAGGTAGAGCCTCGGTAACGATCGGCTCGGTAGTGCTTGGTGCTGTTCTTCATGTTTGAACCATGGTTGATGTCTTTTTCCCACAGACGGCGCCAAATGTTGTGGAATAAAAACTAGGTTATGAATATTGCGGCTAGGGTTTAAGTATATTCAATGCAAAGGGTGGTTGAGCTTCGAGCTTTAATGGCTGCTTCTGCGTTCGAGACTTAATCGGTCCTCACAGAATGCCTACGTATCTCTGTATTAAGAGAATCAAGCCAATAAAACGTAGTTCTGAGATGAGGGGTCTGATCCTTTATATAGGCTGAGAAGCCTTAGAGTTGTATTAGGGTTAGGTGACTTGGTGGGTAAGTCAGCCTAGAGGAAAGTTCTAGACTCCTACCTTGTAGGAGTCTGTTTCCTTGTATGAGTATGCGCCTCGGAGGCTACTCCTTGTAGAGATAATGTCCCTATCTGACACTTATTGCTGAGCTGTTTATTATCCCTAATATTAATTACGAAATTAATATTGTAAATAGGATTTGGGCCCATCTGGTGGGCCCCACGTTTGGACCATTCTAGGTCTAATTAATGCCACATTAAATGTGTCTTTAGGGCTTACTTACAGCCCACATCAAATAACCTTTCTTGGAATAATATAACTTATATCCTTAGGAGATAGATCATTCTTATCTATGCTGTCAACCAAAAGTATTCTTCATGACATATAAATATTTGAACCCACATCCATTCTATTTATTTATTAGAACAACCGTTTCATCGTAGTCGTAACCACTATTCGTTCTTACATCATTACATAGTAAAAGTTTTAATTCTATCAAAAATCTGGTTTCTTACAGTCTCCCCTCCTTAAAAGGATTCCGTCCCGGAATTAGTTTGAAAACAAATGGGGGTACTTTTCCATCATTGCGCTTTCTAGCTCCCAGGTTGATTCTTCTATGTTGTGGTTCTGCCACAAAATTCTGACAAGCTTGATGACCTTGTTTCGGAGCACTTGATCTTTTCTGTCTATGATTTCCACAGGTTGCTCTACATAGGTCAAGTCTGGTTGCATATCCACGTGCTCATATTCCACTATGTGCTTGGCATCTGGGTTATACTTCCTCAGCATTGAGACATGGAACACATTGTGCACTTGCTGCAGGTTCGGGGGCAATGCCAGCTCATAAGCTAGCTCCCCAATTCGTCTTAATATCTCAAATGGGCCAATATATCTAGGGCTCAGCTTCCCTTTCTTTCCAAACCTCATTAATCCTTTCCAAGGGGACACCTTCAGGAACACTAGGTCTCCCACTTCATATTCCTTTCCTTTCCGAGCTAAGTCGGCATATTTCTTTTGTCGATCCTGGGCTGCTATCAGCCGTCCTCTGATTAGATCCACTGCATCCTTTGTCCGTTGGACCATCTCAGGCCCGAGCATTTTTCGCTCTCCAACTTCATCCCAATATAAGGAGATCGACATTTTCTTCCATAAAGGGCCTCGTAAGGCGGCATCCCTATGCTTGAATGAAAGCTATTGTTGTAACAGAACTCAATCAATGGCAAGTGATCGTCCCAATTTCCTTTAAAGTCTATAGCACAGACTCTTAACATATCTTCTAGTGTCTGGATGGTCCTTTCACTTTGCCCGTCCGTCTGGGGATGGTAAGCTGTACTCATGTTTAGTCTAGTTCCTACACATTTTTGAAAGCTCCTCCAAAACCTGGAGTTAAATCTGGGATCTCTGTCGGATACTATGGCGACTGGGACTCCATGTCGCGCCACTATCTACTTGAGGTAGATATCTACTAGTCTATCGACCGTATACCTTTCGTTGATCGGAAGAAAGTGAGCGGACTTTGTTAGTCGATCTATAATTACCCATATGGCGTCATGATTTGTTTTGGTCCTTGGTAAACCTACTACGAAGTCCATAGCTATATGTTCCCATTTCCATTCGGGAATCTCCAAGGGGTGTAGAAGACCACTGGGCCTCTGGTGCTCCGCTTACACTTTCTGGCAGGTCAGGCATTTACTTACCCACTCTGCAACGTCCTTCTTCATGTTGGGCCACCAATAGTACTTGTTATAGGGAGAATATTGTATAACAATATTTGGAGGTTGCTGGATTTGCGGAGCAAAATACGGATATTCTGCTATGAACACGAAGAACACGGAGGTGATTGGTGAATGATTGTGGCTGCTCTTGTCTATTGATATTCAGTGGTGAACTGTTTCTCAAATCTTTACAAGATGCCTACGTACCCTATTTATAGGGATCAAGCCATACGTAGTTCTCTTAGAGAAGAAGTTATCTAGACGGGCTAGGGTTTCTATGGGCTCGGCTTGGCCCAAATCCACTAGTCGTCTCCTTGGGTTGTATTTTACCCATTCATACTGCTCATGCCCTATGGCCCATTAACAAGAAACCCACAGCTGGCATGATGTCACAATTATCTTTATTGGCGAAACTGACTAGATGGCTCACATGCGACCTCGCTGGGCCTGACCATGCGAGGCGATCCTCGCCTTTGTAGAGATAAACTACTTACGCGACCTCGCTGGGCCTGCCCATAAGCCTTCGTATTAAGCATGCTCTAGGCCACACTGGACCTCTAGGCCTCGCATGCGACCCTCACTCAAGGGCTCGCTAGCGATTCCTGCTATACAAAATAACGTGATGAATCTTCATATGATGTCAGATTTTAATGACCCATTCCTCATTCCTAGGCCCATTATGGGAGATGTACTGATATACTAGCCCATTAGGCCTATTTAGGACTTATGCCAAATTCGGGCATAACAACTACCCCCGAGTCCACATTGCCATTAGAAATGCGATGCGGACTCAGAGTCTTCCCAGTAAAATTAAAATGCGAGGCCAAGGCCCATTATCAATTACTCCTTTGGGCTCTCATTGCAGGCCCAATGAATTCGAATAGTTGCTAACAGCTGTCGCGTCTCGAGATCCGTCCATGGCTGCTGAGATGATGACACGTGTTAAACATCCTTCTCTCTCCTAGCCACTATATAATCCCCAAATTTCAAATCATTTGTCATTTTCCTTATTAACAACATACCGAAGTACTGCCAATTTGCTCCCGGATCAAACAAAAACTCAGCTCGCTTTTCATCAAGAACGACCCCAAATCTTCCAAGATCTTCAAAAAAAAGTAAGTTTCTCTCTCTTGTTCTTCATTTGAATGCATGTATAGTTTATAATTTCATAAATATTTGCTGATAATTGCGTGCGATGCGAGCCTAATTGACTGCGACCCCACACACTTAATTTCACACTGCGATCCATGCCTCGTAAGACTAAAGAGCGCGACCCCTTTAATAGGTAGACATACGACCAAAAATAGAGTAAACGTGCGACCCCCCTATTCTTCGTGAGCGGAGTGAGAACACTTAGAGCCTTCTATTGAATTTTTTTCTTCCTTTATCTCTTTTGATATTCTGTAAGTGCACACACTAATACTTCACAATCTTTTCAGATGTCCAACGATAGTTCAAGGACTCCTTCACCTCTTCCACACATCTCCATTAGCGAACAAGCTGCTGCGAACATTGCCAAGGCTACAAACACAAACGACAACTCCTTCCAATTATATATGGACCCGCAATGGTCACAAGAAGAGTTCACCAGAGAGACCCCGCTAAATACATGGAGAACCAGACGACCCTCCGGCTCGCAAAGTCACTCCGTCAATATCCCCTCAGGTTCAGTAAACCTAACATCCACAGCTATTCATGCCTCGTCAGTTCAGGGTGAGGTTGATAAACTACTGAAGAAAGGGTAGGAATTTTTTGCCAGCATCCCCAAGCTTCTATCTCCTCTTAACAGAAACCTTCTTAACATAACCCCCATAGTATTAACCAGCACCTCATCAATAGACTCTCTTGGCCATGCTTATTATGATCTCGAGGGTAGGGGTGATAACGAAGCTAATTCTGACGATTCTGATTATGAAGAACCTTCCTCTGACGATGGCGGTCTGGACGAAGTGGCCAGAGTCGTTAACTTTGAAGATTACAGCTACGTTCCCGAAGCCTCCCCACAACCTTACATACCGACCCCTCAACCTGAGCTAGAGGGCATTATTTATGTTGGGGGACCTCGCCCTGAAGACATCGAAGAGGGCTCGAAGGAAAAGCCAGGTCAGCCTCGCATCTTAGGCTACAGAGATTTATCTACAACTCTTAACGCTGAATCTTTAAAAAAGGCAGTTGATACATACAGACCGGAAGGCAAAATTATTCTGCCAAAGGCTTCAATGCGATGTTATCGCTTCAACTATACAGAGAATGAAGGAAGAGTGCCTCGAATGGTGTTGTCATCTGCTATGATGAAAATCGGTGTCTCCTCACCTCTCTACCCATTTATTAAAGACGTGTGCGAGACCTACCACCTTGCTCCCATTCAAATCAATCCCAATGGGTACAGAGCAATGATAGCCCTTTACATCATCTACCATAAACTAGGATATCCCAAGCTTGATGCGAGGACCATGGGGTACTTCTTGCAATTGAAGATATGCGGGCCATCTGACTTCGGTTATGTCTACTTCTCGGTCTGGCCAGAATTTAATAAGAAAGACCTTTATCATAGTACACCAAGCAACGCAGGCTCGTGGAAGGGGCCTTATCTCTATGTCCACGAGGTGCCTAGAATAAAGACTTCCTTTAATTACCTTCCAGTAGGTCAAGTGCGAACCGTCCTGAAGGGCAAAGAGAAAATACGGGCTGATGACGTACTGAAGACGCCTCGTGAAGACAGAAATGTACGAACCCTCCTCTCTTTAGAAAACTTAATCGAATGTGGATTTTTGAAAGAAGGGATCGTGCTTCCCTCTGAGGTGGGGCCTTCAAGTGCGAGGAAGGCCTCGCGAAGGAGAAAAACGCGTGAGGAAGCCTCGTCCTCTAAAGTGATGGTCACATAGAGTAAGAATATTTTTATTGTGGTAGCCCAATAACTTTTTCATACTAACTGTCTTTTATTGTCTTCACATTTTTACTTTTCTCAGTAATTATCACTAACTGCTTTCTTTTCCCCGTTTGTAGGCATGTCAGGCAAAGGTCGCAGACCCCCTTTTTGTTCGAAGAATAAAGAGACCCTTGTTGAAAATCCAGCATGTTAGATATAATTGATGTGATTTAATGTCAGTGTTTAAGTGTTACAGGGAAAAAGAGTTTAACTTATTAATGAAAGCAGTCGTAGCAGAGTTTGAGTATACGCTGACAGCTGGAAGCGCAAACGCTGACAAAAGGAAGTGCAAACACTGCTGGTTGACAAAAGGAAGCGCAAACACTGCTGGCTAGGAGAGCAACAGAGTTTGTTAAAGTCTGTCTACTGGAAGCGTCTACAAGTCAACAGAGATTGAAGATTAATTTAAGATAAATATGGAAGCAATATCTTTGAAGATTGGATAGCTGTCAAAGAGATTGAGTTGACTTAGGAGACGTGTAGCAATCGTAATTGATATCAATTGTATAGCTTAATTATAGGAGAATCAATTAACGATTGTATGTAGCTGTACATCTTATAAATACAGTTAGGTTAACCCTAGAAGGGTATCCATCGTGAACGAATATCATTCATTGTAACCTAAGCAGCTCTCTGTGATATTTTACATCACTGAGAGAGGAATTATTAATTCCAAACAGTTTTTAAGTACTGATCTGTGTGTTCTTATTATTCTCTTATACAGTACTTGATTATATATTGTATATTCGACCCAACAATTGGTATCAGAACCAATCTGTTACTTTATTACAGTTTAAGATCCAAAACACAATAGTAATCAATGGCAGAGATTCCACCTCCATCAGGTTCTGAGAAAGCTCCTACTACTGTTAGTAGGTATGAGACGATTAGGGTTCCTATACTTAAGCCAGCAGAGTATTCAATCTGGAAGGTTAAGATGACAATGTTTCTGGAGGCTATAGATCCAGAATATCTTGACAGAATTTATGAAGGCCCTCATAAACCTACAAAGTTAACTGCTGTTGTTGCTGGTGAGGAATCAAAAGTGATTCCAAAGGAAAAGAAATATCTAACTGCTGAGGATCTTTCATCTATTGCTAAAGATGCAAAAGTAAGGCATTTACTTCACAGTGCTTTAGACAATGTTATGTCTAACAAAGTGATTAGCTGCACAACTGCAAAAGAAATTTGGGATGCACTTGAGGTTAGATGTCAGGGAACTGCTGCTATCAAGAAGAATAGAAGGAACATACTCACACAGGAGTATGAGCATTTTGAGTCAAAGTCTGAAGAAACCATGACAGAAACATTTGACAGATTCTGTAAACTACTCAATGATCTATCATTGGTTAACAAAGAATATGATCTAGAAGACTCAAATCTCAAGTTTCTTCTTTCTCTACCTAAAAAGTGGGATGTGAAAACAACCACTATAAGAGATAACTATGATCTTGCTTATACTGAGATTGATGAAATCTATGGACTGCTCAAGACTCATGAATTGGAAATGGAGCAGAGAAACAGGAGATCAAGCAAGAAGCTGAAGTCTGTTGCTCTGAAAGTTGAAGAAAAATCTTCAAAGAAAGAAGCATCAATGAAGAAGGCAAAAGGAAAAGCCTTGGTCATTCATTCAGAATGTGAGTCATCAAACACTGATGTTGACTCAAACACAGATGAATCATCTGATTCTGAAGATGATGAAGAGATGATGGAAATGGCTGCATTGATGGTAAAGACCTTCAAGAAGATGGGATTCAAGAACTTCAAGAAGGGAAAGAGATTCTCCAAGAATTACTCTAAGTCTGACAGGAAGAATTTCAGCAAATCTGAGGGAAAGGACTCCAAATCTGGGAAGAAAAATAAGTCTGAGATTCAATGCTACAAGTGTAAGGAGATGGGTCACTATGCTCCTGAGTGCAAGAAAGGTAAAACTGAAAAGGCACTCTACACTAAAGGCAGAGACTGGGCAGACACCTCAGATTCAGATGAGGAGGTGAACTATGCACTCATGGCCTCTACTCAGAATGAAGATTCTGAACTAAAGGTACCTCCAACTACCTATGCTTATAATACTGATAATATAACTGAATTGAGAATTTATCTTAAAGCATTACATATCAGTTATAGGGATCAGACTTTAGAGAATGAAAGAATCAAGAATGAGTGTTCTCAACTCAAAGAAAGAAATAAACTTGTTGAAGAACAACTTGAAAACATGAATAAAATTCAGAAAGAAAGAGATGATGCTGTTTTTATAGAACAGGAGTTGCTAGGTAAGTATAAGCAACTAGAATCTGAATTGGAGGATGCAAAGCACATTATTAAAACTTGGACACACTCTGGAAAAGACACTCAAGAGGTTTTTCAATCAGACACAGTAGGTCTAAGTTATTCTGAGGATGATGTACTTAGGTTTCAGAATAAAGTCAAGATTAGACCACCACTTTCTTCAAAGAAATTTGGAACGTTTGTTAATGGTATAAGTGAACCTAGGTTTGAACATGGAGTAGAAGCTGTTAAGAAAGAACCAGTACAAGCTAGTATAAAATAGGTTAATATTGGTTTAATGACAGATAAACAACTCAAGCATAAGCTTAAGGAGTTAAAATCTGTTAAGAAACAGAAAATGCCTAGGAAAACCAGAAATGGAAAGGTAGGCATTACATCATGAAATAGGCCAATGCTTCCTACATTTGCACCTAGAAAAACTTGTCATAACTGTGGTAGCACTAATCATCTTGCTAGTTTTTGCAGGAAGAAAAAAGACATTAATTCTTTACCCTCCAAATCTGGAGTGAAAAAGAATAATGTCAAACCTAGACCACAAACTCTGTGCAAACATTGTAGAAGTACTTGGCACTCAATTTATACTTGCAAGAATTATCATGCTATTTATCATAATTACTATGAACTGAAACCTAATTTGAAATGGGTTAAGGTTAATTCTTCAAGTGCTAAGACTGAAAATGTTAGTTTAAACTCTGATAATGACAAATCCGCTGCAAGAGCTAACAGATTCAATAAAGCAAAAGGATCCAAGCAAGTCTGGATCCTTAAAACTAACAATCAGTGATTGTTTGTGACTGCAGG
Source organism: Kitagawia praeruptora (assembly GCA_037693485.1). Lineage (NCBI taxonomy): Eukaryota > Viridiplantae > Streptophyta > Magnoliopsida > Apiales > Apiaceae > Kitagawia > Kitagawia praeruptora. The sequence continues at coordinate 41,146,677 of CM075345.1, read as the reverse complement.
GCACCAGGGTAAGTACCCTAGTCGTGGACAGTGGATGTTCAGGACACATGACTGGAAATAAAGCCCTGCTATCAGAGTATGTGGAGAAGGCTGGCCCAAAGGTTTCCTATGGAGATGGCAACGTAGGACATACTCTGGGATATGGCAATATTAATCTTGGAAGTGTCATCATCACAAATGTAGCTCTGGTTCCAGGACTCAAGCATGATTTGCTTTCTGTGAGTCAAATCTGTGACAGAGGATATCATGTAGATTTTCAGCCTGAATACTGTCAAGTGATCAGTAAATCTACAGGGAAAGTTGCCCTAGTTGGAAACAGACACAATAACATCTATGAAATAAAATTGTCAACAAACTCTGATGGCAAAGCAGTGTGTCTGTCAACAAGGATGTCCAGTGAAGAGAGTTGGAAGTGGCATAAGAAACTCTCTCATTTAAATCTAAACAACATCAATGAGCTGATAAAGAATGATCTTGTGAGGGGACTTCCAAAGTCTTTTGTTCGCACTTATTCACGCAAGAGAACGTGGTCAACAAGTAATATAGGGTAAATAGGATTCGTTCCCACAGAGACTCAAATTGTTCGTTATGTTCACTTATGCACCAGCTTATGATTTACACTCACTGCCAAGACAATCACAAATTTGGTTTTGCTTAACTAATGATTAAATATCAACTATGCCAATTACGAGAAAATTACTTAACGGTTAACTTATAATAAACAGACATGGGATTCAATTTCATTAACCACTTCATCTAGAATCTTATGCCCTTTAGCCTAGCATGTGACCGAGTTGATTACTGATTAGATGCACTAAACTGATACACACCAACTTTCGTTGAGCATATACCATCCTACTGATCATCCACAATTAATAGAAGTCAAGTAGTCACCAAATATGTGTAGTTCCTATATGTCTATAGCAATTGAACACACATCGGTTTAAAATCAAGCATCCATAAAACCACATAGTCAGTGCAAGACGGTTAGAATTACACCACAAATTAATACATGTTCTTCACATGCAAAAACCTATGCTAGCATGAATTGTTCTAAACCCTAGATCCACTTTCGCATTCACTAGGATTAAACTAACAATTACAGGTGTTCGCGACTCACCTATAACGAATAAGCGTAAACATACTAGGAAATCAATACAATCAATCACACACCAAGGCATAAATAACACTCAATTACTAGAATCCATAGAAAAATCCATTAAAACCCCATGATAACGAATTAGCCCATATTCGACCTAATCGCCATCATGGGTTCAATTGATAACATAATTCTAAAACAACAAATAATTAAAAGAAGAGAGAAAATAAGGTTTAGAAATAACTCCCCAAAGTAGAAGAATACAAAAGTTCCAAAGATTACTCCTTGCTTGTCACTAGCTTGGAGATGTATCTTGAAAATGTTCTTGGCTACAATGTTGAGAGAAAATAAACTAGAGGCTGCTACTAGCTAGTTCCCTTTGTTTTTAGGGTTTTCAACATATATATAGCTGCCCAAAAATAAATAGGCCCAACAAGTTTTGACCCGGTAGAAAACGTCCCACAGGCAGGCACCACACGGGGCAACAACGCCCCAACAAGCGCTAGAGCGCCTGAAAACGTGCAAGATCGCCTCCAACTCCCTATCTAGAATTGTAGAGCTTTCTCTCCTCTTCGCGTGGGCTTTTGAATCGCCCAATTCCGATGTCTAGAACTCAAGTTATGACCGAAACAATTTCTGGAACAATGCTGAAAATATTCTGACGCGCACGAGCGCTGCTGCGCCTTGCCTAGCGCTGCTGCGCCTTGCCTAGCGCTGCTGCGCCTTGCACCTCCTGGAAAACCACTCCCCTCGCGCGCTGGTGCGCTTGTATGCGCGCTGGAGCCCTAGACTCGCGTCCCTGCGCCCCTATGTTGCGCTCCTGCGCTCTCTCTTGCCTGGAATGGTGCTTTAGTGCTGCTTCGTGCACGCTAGAGCGCCTCCTTGCGCGCTAGGGCGCCTCCATGGCCCTGGAATGATGCTCACAACATCTTCTGCTTAGCTGTTCTTTCTTGCTCTAAATTCCTTCAACACCTTGTCGTCTTCAAACAACAAATATACACCACCATTTATTCGATTGAACTCCAAGATGCTATCAACCATACAACCTACACAAATTAGATGAAAACACATCAAAAGACACTTAACACTTGGGTACAAGCAGTCAATTTAAGCCAAAATGGGACGTATTTAGTGGACATAAAGTCCACTAACACACCCCCAAACTTAAACCGATGCTTGTCCCCAAGCATAAACATACTAACACATATATTTACAACTAACTAGTACCACTTCCGTAGGTGATCACGGTTGCATTTAGCATATGCAACAAGCCCTTTAAACCCCTAGGCAGCCCTAGTGGACGAGTAAGGTCTCGTGAGGGCCTATAGTGAATGTACCCACAAAATCCGATACAATGCATGAATGCAACTAAAATGAAAATGCAAGTGATCCCCTTCAAACCAACCAAAACCAACAAAGCAAGCAAATACTCAAAGAAATGCAAAGTAGAGCTCGCCTAAATCCCCGTATACTAACAGTACATGGACAGAAACGTGCATGCGTGTTGTGCTCATTAGAGATACCCCAAACCAAACCAAGACCATACTTATCCTTAACCAAACAACCACCAGGTTTAAAAACAGAATGAATGATAGACACAAGATCCCTCAAGATACACCGCCATAGTCCACTTGGGTTGACAAGAAATCATGCTTAATTACTAACACATATGACACATAACAATATATATACAATACATGCTTATTTAACCGTGCAATGGATGAGACCCCTAAAGGCTTATACAATAATACCCATGTAACGAGCGTTAGGTCAGTAGATCCCAGACTATAAAAGCCTTAGGTCACTAGGCACAAAGTCCCCTCGTACTTAATTGCTCGAGTATTAAAGAGCTCACCCTGGTTAACTTTGCATTTAACTTATTTACATGACTCTTTTTTTTTCTCTTTTTCTTTCTTTTTCTTTCTTTTTCTTTTTTTTATATGCAATCTGGAGTGAGCCTTTCTCATTTCCAACCCTAGACTACTCATATAAATATGAGCCGGCTACTAGCCATTTGACGCCTAGCCATTATTAACAACTATTCACAATTAGCATGAATTTCTTTGTTTCCCCCAAACTTATACTTAAGCGCTCCTTCGCTTTCAAGAATCTATCAAACATTCTAGGTTTAAACTAGGTGTTAACTTCTAGCAATCAAACAGACATGGCCGGGTCCAATTCAAAAGCACTCAATGAGACTGTGATTGTGTAAAAATTTTGTTTCTGAACAAGCAAATCAGTTTCATAAGAACTATAAAGCAACCCTCTACTCATCATTAGTGCACTCAATCAGACACCTACCTACCAATCAGAATTAGTTCGTTCAAAGGGATCATGGAAAATGCATGAATGCATGAATTATGTTATGCACTCTAGAATGCCACTACATGACTCACATATAACAATATGCATGATACATGATGAACAATTTAAACAATATGCATGATAATACTACACTACATGTCCTATTTGCATCTAACTACTAATCACAATCTTCATTTCCCACCCCCAAACTTAAATTCTTCAATGTCCCCATTGAAGGCAAGAAACAAAGAAAGTGCACAGGGATACCTCAATCATCAGCAGGGTCACCCTCCTCGGGTGGTAATGGCTTGAGCCCGACTGCAAAAACTTCCTCACTTGACAACTTACGAAGCACCTGAAAATTATTAGAATCAGCTAGCCCACGAGACTTATGTTGAATGTCAACTCTTCTTTCCCATAGAGTTGCATCCAACAACTGAAATAGCCCCTTTTTTCCTTCGTTCTCAATGCCAGAAATCCCACTTGAAGCTTTTTCCACTGGATCTAATTTTTTTAGCTGCTCAATCTCCTTCTTCATATTCTTATCAACAACGTCCACTTTGAAACACTCCTCTGAATCTGACGGATATTTTGTCGCCTTGAACACATTGAAAGTGACTTTCTGATCATGCACTCTCATGGTAAGCTCTCCTTTTTGCACATCGATCAGAGTTCGGCCAGTAGCTAGAAATGGCCTTCCCAAGATGATAGGAATCCTCTTATCCTCCTCAAAGTCCAGTATAACAAAATCAACCGGAAAAATCAGCTTATCCACCTTCACCAATACATCCTCCACTATACCCCTAGGATATGTGATCGACCTATCTGCCAACTGCAAGGTCATATTAACAGGTTTCGGATCAGGTAACCCAAGTTGCTTAAAAATAGACATCGGCATCAGATTAATGCTAGCTCCCAAATCACATAAGCACTTGCTGAAAAGTTGTTTGCCAATAGTGCAAGGTATGGTGAAACTCCCCGGATCCTTCAGCTTAGGTGGCAACTTTTGTTGCAAGACAGCACTACACTCCTCCGTCAAAGCGACGGTCTCTAAATCCTCGAGTTTCAATTTCCTCGAAAGTATGCCCTTCATGAACTTGGCATAACTTGGCATTTGTTCCAAGGCTTCAGCAAATGGTAGATTTATGTGCAACTTTTTGAACACTTCCAAGAACTTTGCAAATTGCTTATCAAACTTCTGTTTCTGAAGCCTTTTAGGGAATGGCGGAGGCGGATAAACTTCTTTGCTAGCTTCCGTAATTTCTGCACCTGTTTTCCCATCTGACTTCTTCTTTTCTTCCTCACCTGATGCCTTCTGAATGACCGGAAGAGCAAAATTTGAAAACCTGGCAGACCCCTCAGGCGCGCCCGCGCCCTGAACGGCGCCCCCGCGCCCCAAGTCACTGTTCACAACTTTTTCAGGTTCTTCGTTAGGCTGATTTTTGACCTCCAGCTCGCCTGTAACCTTTCCAGAACGCAACGTAACAGCATGAATCTGTTCCTTGACCTCCTTTTTACCCGGATTTGCTTCCGTGTCACTAGGTAGTTGCCCTTGAGGTCTGTTCAAAAGAGCATTGGCCAGTTGGCCCATTTGATTTTCAAGAGTTTTCAGAGATGCTGCTTGACTCTTGTACATCATTCGCAATTCTTCCATTTCCGACTTCTCATTAGATTGCACATGACTTCCTGGTTGTTGTTGATGAAATCCAGGTGGATTGTATGGTGGCCTTTGGGCATAGGGTTGTTGATAACCTGAATTATTGAACTGCCTTGAACCATACTGCTGACCCTGAGATGGTTGTTGCATAGCATTCTGATTGTTGCTCCAACTGAAGTTAAGATGATTCCTATTGTTGGGATGATATGTATTAGGAGCAGGTTGTGAAGGCCTCTGATAATTGCTGACAAAATGTGCCGACTCACTAGAAATTGCACATTGATTAGTGTCATGAGCCCCCGCACACAATTCACAAACCATGGCGACTTGTTGAACCCCCACCTTAGCCAATGAATCTACTTTCATGGTTAGAGCCTGTAGCTGAGCTGCTATAGCTGTTGTGGCATCCATTTCAAGTACACCTGCAACCTTACCTTGTGGAATACGCTGTGTCGGATTCTGATACTCGTTTGCAGCCATCATTTCAATCAAGTCATAGGCCTCTTCATAGCTTTTGGCTCACAGAGCTCCTCCAGATGCTGCATCGAGCATTGCTCGAGAATGACTTAGCCCATTGTAAAAACTATTGATGACCATCCAATTGGGCATCCCATGATGAGGACATTTCCGAAGCATTTCCTTGTACCTTTCCCAAGCTTCACACAGTGATTCACCAGAATGCTGACTAAATTGTGTAAGAGCATTCCTCATGGCAGCAGTCTTTGCCATAGGAAAGAATTTAGTCAAGAACTTTTGTGCCAGATCTTCCCATGTATTGATGGAACCTGCTGGAAGTGAATGCAACCAGCCTTTTGCTTTGTCTCTCAAAAAGAATGGGAACAACCTTAGCTTGACAGCGTCCTCAGAAACTCCGTTGGTTTTGAAGGTGTCACAGATCTCGATGAAATCTCTGATATGCATGTTGGGATCCTCAACAGGTGAACCCCCAAACTGGACTGAGTTCTGGACCATTTGGATCGTGCCCGGCTTGATCTCAAAATTATTTGCAGCAATAGCCGGCCGCACAATACTCGACTGAATATCATCAATCTTGGGCTGAGAGTATTCCTTCAGCGCCTTGTTAGCTGCCATTTCTCCGGTAAATACCAACTCTTCTTCACTTTCTTCCACTAATTCCTCTTCGTGCTTCTCTTCTTCCAGATTTTCTTTACGAGCTTGAGATCGAGTAAGCATACACGCTCAAGATAGTACCTGAGAAACCCAAAAGTAAATGAGTGAGAAAAACGTCCGAGTCAGTGAATTTAATCCAAATTGATGACAAGATCATAAACTAAACAAACAATGAACCGAGTCCCCAGCAGCGGCGCCAAAAACTTGTTCGCACTTATTCACGCAAGAGAACGTGGTCAACAAGTAATATAGGGTAAATAGGATTCGTTCCCACAGAGACTCAAATTGTTCGTTATGTTCACTTATGCACCAGCTTATGATTTACACTCACTGCCAAGACAATCACAAATTTGGTTTTGCTTAACTAATGATTAAATATCAACTATGCCAATTATGAGAAAATTACTTAACGGTTAACTTATAATAAACAGACATGGGATTTCAATTTCATTAACCACTTCATCTAGAATCTTATGCCCTTTAGCCTAGCATGTGACCGAGTTGATTACTGATTAGATGCACTAAACTGATACACACCAACTTTCGTTGAGCATATACCATCCTACTGATCATCCACAATTGATAGAAGTCAAGTAGTCACCAAATATGTGTAGTTCCTATATGTCTATAGCAATTGAACACACATCGGTTTAAAATCAAGCATCCATAAAACCACATAGTCAGTGCAAGACGGTTAGAATTACACCACAAATTAATACATGTTCTTCACATGCAAAAACCTATGCTAGCATGAATTGTTCTAAACCCTAGATCCACTTTCGCATTCACTAGGATTAAACTAACAATTACAGGTGTTCGCGACTCACCTATAACGAATAAGCATAAACATACTAGGCAATCAATACAATCAATCACACACCAAGGCATAAATAACACTCAATTACTAGAATCCATAGAAAAATCCATTAAAACCCCATGATAACGAATTAGCCCATATTCGACCTAATCGCCATCATGGGTTCAATTGATAACAGAATTCTAAAACAACAAATAATTAAAAGAAGAGAGAAAATAAGGTTTAGAAATAACTCCCCAAAGTAGAAGAATACAAAAGTTCCAAAGATTACTCCTTGCTTGTCACTAGCTTGGAGATGTATCTTGAAAATGTTCTTGGCTACAATGTTGAGAGAAAATAAACTAGAGGCTGCTACTAGCTAGTTCCCTTTGTTTTTAGGGTTTTCAACATATATATAGCTGCCCAAAAATAAATAGGCCCAACAAGTTTTGACCCGGTAGAAAACGTCCCACAGGCAGGCACCACACGGGGCAACAACGCCCCAACAAGCGCTAGAGCGCCTGAAAACGTGCAAGATCGCCTCCAACTCCCTATCTAGAATTGTAGAGCTTTCTCTCCTCTTCGCGTGGGCTTTTGAATCGCCCAATTCCGATGTCTAGAACTCAAGTTATGACCGAAACAATTTCTGGAACAATGCTGAAAATATTCTGACGCGCACGAGCGCTGCTGCGCCTTGCCTAGCGCTGCTGCGCCTTGCACCTCCTGGAAAACCACTCCCCTCGCGCGCTGGTGCACTTGTATGCGCGCTGGAGCCCTAGACTCGCGTCCCTGCGCCCCTATGTTGCGCTCCTGCGCTCTCTCTTGCCTGGAATGGTGCTTTAGTGCTGCTTCGTGCGCGCTAGAGCGCCTCTTTGCGTGCTAGGGTGCCTCCATGGCCCTGGAATTATGCTCACAACATCTTCTGCTTAGCTGTTCTTTCTTGCTCTAAATTCCTTCAACACCTTGTCGTCTTCAAACAACAAATATACACCACCATTTATTCGATTGAACTCCAAGATGCTATCAACCATACAACCTACACAAATTAGATGAAAACACATCAAAAGACACTTAACACTTGGGTACAAGCGGTCAATTTAAGCCGAAATGGGACGTATTTAGTGGACATAAAGTCCACTAACATCTTTGTTGAATGCAGAAGGCCTGTGTGATTCTTGTCAAAAGGCCAAACAGAGAAAAGCCTCTTTCAAAAGCAAGTCTGAATCTTCAATTGTTGATCCTTATCATCTTCTACATGTTGATCTTTTTGGACCAGTGAATGTTATGTCTCTTGGAAAGAAGAAATATGCTCTAGTCATTGTTGATGAATACACCAGATACACTTGGGTGTATTTTCTAGCAAAGAAGGATGAAACTGCATTAACTCTGGGAGAGCATATAATGCAGTTGGACAAAGGGTCAAAAAATCAAGTGAAGATTATCAGAAGTGACAATGGAACTGAATTCAGGAATTCAACAATGGAAGAATTTTGCAAGAACAAAGGAATTAAACAAGAGTTTTCTGCACCTGGCACTCCACAACAGAATGGTGTAGTTGAAAGGAAGAACAGAACCTTGATAGAAGCTGCCAGAACTATGCTTGATGAAGCAAAATTACCAACCTATTTCTGGGCAGAAGCTGTTCAAACTGCTTGTTTTACTCAGAATGCCACTCTGATCAATAAGCATGGAAAAACACCATATGAAATGGTGAGAGAAAAGAAGCCAAACCTGAAATATTTTCATATTTTTGGGTGCAAATGCTTTGTGCTGAAAACTCATCCTGAACAGTTGACCAAATTTGATTTGAAGGCAGATGAAGGAATTTTTGTTGGCTATCCACTGTCAACTAAGGCATTCAGAGTTTATAATCTGAGAACCAGAGTGATCATGGAATCTATTCATGTGTCTTTTGATGACAAGAAAATAACTGGACTTGAAGATGTCAATGACCATGATCAACTACATTTTGAAAATGAAGATCTAATATCTAATGAAATAAACTCTGACGGATCAATTCTAACAGACTCTGTTGATACAAACTCTGAACCTCTACTGGTAAACACTGAAGAAATTGTTCAACCAGAACAAAGGAGAGAACCAGTTGAGGGGGAGTATGAAGGATCAAACTCTGATGATTCACATTCTGAAAGTGAATCACATGAAAAATCTGGATCAATCTGTGATGATCCACATTCTGAGTAGTCACGTTCAGGGGGAGCCTCAGAGAATGAAGAAAGACACCAAGAAAATCAGAAGAACATGGATCGAGGGGGAGGATCAAACTCTGAGAGAAGTCAATTGCCTTCAGCTAGGAAATGGACCAAATCTCACACACCTGATTTGATCATTGGTGATCCAGATGCAAGAGTAAGGACAAGAAGTGCAACAACAAATGAATGTCTGTTTCATGCATTCTTGTCACAAACTGAACCAAAGAAAGTTGAAGAAGCTCTTAAAGATGCTGACTAGATAACAGCAATGCAAGAAGAGTTAAATGAATTTGAGAGAAATGAAGTGTGGACACTAGTACCAAGACCCAAGAACAGGTCTATTGTTGGTACTAAGTGGGTTTTTAGAAACAAAACTGATAGTGAAGGGGTTGTTACAAGAAACAAAGCCAGACTTGTGGCAAAAGGCTATTCATAGCAAGAGGGGATAGATTATGATGAGACTTTTGCTCTAGTTGCCAGGTTGGAGGCAATAAGGATGTTTCTTGCTTATGCTTCTCACAAGAAATTCAAGGTTTTTCAGATGGATGTGAAAAGTGCTTTTCTGAATGGAAAACTTGAAGAAGAAGTGTTTGTTGAACAACCACCTGGTTTTATAGATCCAAAATATCCAGATCATGTCTACAGGCTAGACAAGGCAATATATGGACTTAAGCAGGCACCAAGAGCATGGTATGAAACTCTGGTTCAATTTCTTTTAGAAAGTGGGTTCAACAGAGGTACAATTGATAAAACTCTGTTTTATTTCAAATCTGGAAGTGACTTGCTTTTAGTTCAGATATATGTTGATGACATTATTTTCGGATCTACTAATGATAAACTCTGTAAGAAGTTTGCCAAGCTCATGCAGTCCAGGTATCAAATGAGTATGATGGGAGAGCTAAGTTATTTTCTAGGCTTACAGGTGAAGCAAACAGATGATGGAATCTTTATCAATCAAGCAAAATATACCAGAAATCTTCTCAAGAAATTTGGCATGCTTGACTGTTCATCTGCAACAACTCCCATGGCAACTGCAACTAAACTGGACAAAGATACAGGGTCATCAGTAGACATTACAAGCTACAGAGGAATGATTGGCTCTCTACTCTATCTAACAGCAAGTAGACCTGATATCATGTATGCAACATGTCTGTGTGCAAGGTTTCAGGCAGATCCAAGAGAACCACATTTAACAGCTGTGAAGAGAATTTTTAAGTATCTCAAAGGCACCATAACTTTAGGATTGTGGTATCCAAGAGAATCAGATTTCAACCTACTTGGCTACTCTGATGCAGACTTTGCAGGCTGTAAAATTGACAGAAAAAGCACAAGTGGAAGTTGTCAATTTCTTGGTGACAGACTTGTTTCTTGGTACATCAAGAAACAGAAATCAATATCCACATCTACAGCTGAAGCAGAATATATTGCTGCTGGTAGCTGTTGTGCACAGATTCTATGGATGAAGAATCAATTGCTGGATTATGGATTGAGGTATAGCAAAATACCTATTTTCTGTGATAACTGATACTCCTATGGTTTTGATGATCACATTCAGCAAGCTATTTGCTTGTAGTTTGATATAAAACATTGTGTTATGGTTGTACTAACTTGGTTTTGCAGGGTATATTAAGTTTACAGAGAATATATATACAGCAAGCCATTTTGTACTACAACAGAGACAGTCCAGCAAGCTATTTCCAGCAGACAGTCACAAACAGCAAGCCATTTGCAAACTGCCAGAATCCTGAAGTTATTTATCAAGACAAATTCTCATGAATGTAATTCAGGAAATATATTGTGAGGACTATTTATTATATATTACGTATACAATATATTCTGGAGCTCAAATCTTTTCAAATATCTTTCTTTAAATTATTTTATAAAACTTATAGGAGTTTCCTTATTTAAAAGATTTTCTTTCGTCAAAATCTCCTATACACGTTTTATATCTATACAAATCAGAAGGGTTATGTGTTCATCGATTTCTTTCTTCCAAATCCTCTGTCTAACGTTCACAAGAACGTTTGTAAAATCCCTAACCAATTGAACGTTGGAAATTGATTCTAACAGTTCGAATAAATTGGTGATTGATTTTCTGAACGTTGGTGTGAAGCTATATAAACCTGTTCTTGTGTTCTTTCGTTTCCATCAATCAAGAGAACACTTCAGAGAAAATATTCAAGCACACAAGATTTCAAACAACTCGGTTTTTCATTGCTATATCTTTCATTCTCTCGAGCTCTTAATATATTCTTACGTGCTATATTCTAAAGAGTTCATAGTTTGAGTTGTATCCTTTATTGATTGTATTGTTCGATTTGTAAGGATTAGTTGTTGGACAGTTTGGCTAGGGAACTAGGGTTTGGTGAACGTTGCTAGAGAAGTATACTTGGGAAGTATAGCTTAGAGAGCAAGTTCAGAAACAGGAGTTCAGCACGCCATTTGTCAACAGCTGGGAATTAAGGGAGATATATTATTGTATCTTGTAATTGGTTTTATTTCAGTGATCAATAATATATTCTCTTACCAAGTTGGTAAGGGACCAGGACGTAGACCATAGGGGTTAGGGGTCGAACCTGGCTAAAAGTCTCTGTGTTATTTATTTTCTGCTCTTTACTTACTGTTTGCATTTAGCTTACTGTTTCTGCACTTTACTGTACTGATTATCTGTGCATTCAGCATACCATTTGTCTCTGCATAAAACGAAATCAGTAAGCTGTTTCTGGTAATTCTTAAAATCAGTTTTAGTTATACATAGTTAGCCATTTACACCTATTCACCCCCCTCTAGGTGTGCATTTTCATTTGGTATCAGAGATTTGGTATACTAACAATTCTGTAACAGGAAAGTATTCGATCATAATGGCTGAAAACTATCCCGAAGGAAAATCTGATTTTAGGCCTCCACTTCTTCATGGCACACACAACTACCACTGGTGGAAAAGCAGCATGGAAACTCACTTATCCAGAGATCCATTAGTTCTGAGAGTTGTGCAAAAAGGTCCATATGTCTTTCTTGATAAGGATGGCAAGCCAAAGGATGTTGATGATCTCACTCCGGATGAATTAATCAAACTTGGCTACAATGGAAAGGCAAGGAGTTCTCTTATGAATGGTTTGAATCAGGCTGAGTATGATAAAGTATCTTCACTCAAATCAGCAAAAGAAATGTGGGATGCTTTGGAGACTTATCATGAAGGTTCGAAATCTCTAAAGAAGGTGAAACTTAGCAAGCTAATGAATGACTTTGGAAACTTCAAGCTTAATGAAGGTGAAACTATCAAGGATAGTCAAGCACGATTTCAAGTTACTATTAATTCACTGAAGAGGCTTGGAAAATCTATACCACAAGATGAAATCAATATGAAGGTCTTAAGTGCAGTACCATTTATCTACGAAGCCAAAGTTACTGCCTTGGAATCCTCACCACTTATTGATACTATGGATCACTTGGCTGTATTTGCTGAGCTAGAGCAATTTGAAAGCAAGATAAATGGAAATCAGGTGGGAAGTTCAAGTGTTAAAGCTCCAACAGAAAAGATGAAGAATATGGCTCTCCATTCTAAAAACAGCAAGCCAATTGACTCTAATGATGAATCTGATTCAGATGAGGAACTTGCACTTATTTCAAAGAAGATCAAGAGGCTGATAGAAAAGAAGAATATGATGAAAAGGGAAAGAGGTGGCTACTACAACAACAAGAAAGGCTCAAAAGACTCTAAGGAGGAAACTTGTTTCGAATGTGGCAAGCCAGGTCATTATAAAAGGAACTGCTACAAACTGAAGTCAAAACAGCCTACTGTTTTCAAGGATAAGAAGAAATCAAAGGCTCTACTGACTTGGAGTGATGATGATTTAGATTCCAGTGATGACTCAAGTGAAGAAATGGTGAACTTAGCACTTGTTGGAATTGAAGATGAATCTGTTCTAGGAAATTCAGAAGGAGTGTATGCTGAAACTGATTCTGAAGAAGATCAGAGTGAGGTAAACTCTTTTAATGATTATATTTCTTCAGATGATACTTTGTTAGATTCACTAACCATGCAGGAACAAAATAGTGTTACAATTGAAGAACACATGGCACTAAAGGCTGAAATCAGCAAGCTGATTGATAAGAATGCCTATTTATCCAAAATGGTAAAAGATCTGTTGCCAAAAATGGAAGAATGGGATTCAACTTCATTCAGTAAAGCTACAGAGATCAAGGAACTGAATACTAAGAACAGACATTTAGAGGCAAATGTCAAGTTACTTGAAAAGAGAAACAAGACCTTGACTGAAGAAATCAAAGAGCTAAGGTCTGATGTCAAAACTAAAGCTAAAGCATTGGAATCATACAAAATGAAGGAATCTAGTCAAGCCGAATCCTCAAAAACTGCTGAAAAGAGAATCCAGCAAGCTGAACTCATCAAACAGCAAGCTGAAGTGATCACCCTCCTAGAAACAGAAGTTAAAGATCTCAAGAAGGGCATGGAAACTTTTGTTCAAGGTGAAGACACTTTAAAGACAATGATGAAGAAGGCAAAGGTCCCTTTAGTCAGAGAAGGAGTTGGCATGAATCTCAACAAAAAGGATAAGGTGCTCAAATATGATGGAAGGAATGGCATTCCCTACAATTATGCTATGCCTTGGAAGACATGCAACAAATGTGGTGGAAAAGGACATCTGGAAAAGAATTGTGTGGTTCAAGTATATCATAAGACGAAAACAGCATACCAGAATGGACCAGTCAGACAGAAAACAGCATACCAGAATGGACCAGTCAGACAGAAAATAGCATACCAGAATGCAAATAGCAGGAGACAAACAGCTTACCAACAGAATGATCAGTCCCCAAAAGTGGTCCAAATGTGGATCAAGAAATCTGATTTAAATGCTTTATATATTCTTGCTACTAACCAACTTAGACCCAAACCTATATGGGTACCAAAACATTGAGGTATTTTTGTTTGTTTTGTAGATGTGCCTTGCTGCTAAGGTCAAGTCAAAGTAATGGATCTTGGACAGTGGATGCACAAGACATATGTGTGGAGACAAATCTCAGTTTATGAATCTCAAAATGAAAAAGGGTGGAAGAGTGACAATTGGGAATAGCAAAACTCTTCAAATCCTTGGTACCGGTTCTATTGGTAATAGTAATATTTCAATTGATAAAGTTCAATATGTCAAAGGCCTTACTTATAATTTGCTTAGTGTCACTCAATTATTTGATAATGGACATCATGTTGAATTGGGCATTGATAAAGCTATTATTACTATTGGTACTAACAAAATCCCCCTAGTTGCTAGAAGGGAAGGAAATATATATGTATTAGACTTCGATTTGCAGGAAACAGCATGCTGTTTGGCTGCAATGGATAATGATCCATATATTTGGCATAGAAGATTGGGACATGCACACATGGATTTGCTCAGAAAGTTATCAAGCAAGAAACTAGTGAGAGGGCTGCCCAAACTAAAGTATGTCAAAACAGAAGTATGTTCAGCTTGCCAATTGGGAAAACAGCTTCGAAGTACTCACAAATCAAAGAAAATGGTATCTACTTCTAAACCCTTAGAGTTTCTGCATTTGGACTTATTTGGTCCAGAAGCTTACAAGAGTATTGGAGGTAAACAATATGGTTTTGTGATTGTAGATGATTATTCTAGATTTACATGGGTATTATTTCTTCGTACTAAAGATTGTGCTTTTGATGAGTTTAAGAAGCTAATCAAATTACTTGAGAACAAGTTGAATACAAGACTTGTAGGTATAAGGAGTGATAGAGGAGGTGAATTTCTCAACAAAGACTTCATTGCTTATTGTGAAAAAAGAGGAATTTCACATGAATTTTCTGCACCAAGGACTCCACAGCAAAATGGAGTGGTAGAAAGGAAGAACATGTCACTACAAGAAACAACAAGGACTCTTTTGCAAGAAAGCAAGCTGCCTAGAAGTTTTTGGGCAGAAGCAGTGAATACAGCGTGCTATTTGTTGAACAGAGTCATAATCAGGCCTATTTTGAACAAAACTCCGTATGAATTATTGAGGAAAAAGAAGCCAAACATTAGTTACTTCAAAATCTTTGGCTCAAAGTGTTTTGTGCTCAAGACAATTGATAATGATGGTAAATTCGATGCTAAATCTTATGAGGCTATTTTTCTTGGCTATTCTTTAACTAGTAGAGCATATAGAGTTTATAACTTAAATAAACATATAGTTGAAGAATCTATTGATGTTACTTTTCAAGAACCTAACAATGATCTGCCAAGAGACGAGGAAGAATTTGCAGGTGAAATTGATAATATACAACATCAAGTTACTGGAAATCAGCAAGCCAACAATTCTGCTGAAACTGGAAGTCAGCAAGCCAACAACACTACTGAGAATGGAAAACAGCAAGCTGGAAATGCAAATCAGCAAGCTGAAGTGGTCAGAATCACTTCACATGAAGAAATTGCTCAACATTCTCTATCAAAAGCTACAAGGACAGTAAAGAATCATCCTCCAGAACTTGTCATTGGAAATATCTCAGATGGAATCACAACAAGGAGAGGAAAAGCAAACTTTTGTGCTTATGCTGCCTTTTTAGCTCAAGAAGAACCCAAAAATATCAAGGAAGCACTAGAAGATGAAAATTGGATCATGGCAATGCAAGAGGAACTCAACCAATTCGAGAGATGTGATGTTTGGGAACTTGTAAAGCCACCAGAAGATGCTTCTATCATAGGAACCAAATGGGTGTTCAAGAACAAAGTGGATGAATTTGGAACAGTTACTCGAAATAAGGCAAGGCTCGTGGCTCAAGGCTATAATCAACAAGAAGGAATTGATTTTGAAGAAACATATGCACCTGTAGCTCGTTTAGAATCAATCAGAATGCTTCTTGCTTATGCATGCTACAAGAAATTCAAGTTATATCAAATGGACGTAAAGAGTGCATTCCTAAATGGCGTGCTGGATGAGGAAGTCTATGTCAAACAGCCTCCTGGATTCGAACATGAGAAGTTTCATGACTATGTTTACAAGCTCAAGAAGGCATTATATGGTTTAAGGCAGGCCCCTAGAGCATGGTATGAGAGGCTTAGTAAGTTTCTTCTCAAAAATGGATTCATTCGAGGTAATATCGATCCCACATTATTTACAAAGCAAAATGGTAAAGATATTCTTGTTGTACAAATATATGTGGATGATATTGTATTTGGTGCTACTAATGAATCTATGTGTGAGTGGTTTTCTAAGTGCATGTACAATGAATTTGACATGAGCATGATGGGGGAACTCAATTATTTCTTGGGTCTTCAAATCAAGCAAACCAATGATGGTATTTATGTGCATCAATCCAAGTATACAAAGAATCTGCTCAAAAGATTTGGTTTTGAAGATGTCAAAGCAAAAACAACTCCTATGACTCAAAACAGCAAGCTGTTTGCAGATGAGAATGGTAAGGATGTGGATGTCAAAAGGTACAGAGGTATGATTGGAAGTTTATTATACTGAACTGCCTCAAGACCTGATATCATGTATAGTGTTTGTGTTTGTGCAAGGTTTCAATCCAACCCTAAAGAGTCTCACTTAAATGCGAATAAAAGAATTTTTAAATATTTAAGTGGTACTATCAATCTTGGTTTGTTCTATCCTATCACAAATACTTTTGATCTCGTGGGGTATAGTGATGCAGATTATGCAGGGTCTCAAACTGATAGAAAGAGTACAAGTGGTGTTTGTACATTCCTTGGACAAAGCTTGGTTTCATGGCAAAGCAAAAAGCAAGCTTCTGTTGCTCTTTCAACGGCCGAAGGAGAATATCTAGCAGCTGGTAGCTGTTGCTCTCAAATTTTATGGATGATTCAAACTCTAAGGGATTTTAATATCAAGTGTGGCAAGATTCCAATATATTGTGACAACACGAGTGCTATCAATATCTCCAAGAATCCTGTGAATCACTCAAGAACAAAGCATATCGACGTTCGTCATCATTTCTTGAGAGATAATGCAGCAAAAGGGAAGATTGAGTTGGTATTTGTCTCAACTGAAGTTCAACTGGCAGATATTTTCACAAAGCCATTAGCTGAAGAAAGATTTGCAGCCATACGAATGGAGCTTGGCATGTGTACTGTGTAGTCAGCAAGCTGACAAGCACAGAATGGGTAACGTTGGCTTACCATTTGTATCTGAATTGTTTATATGTCACTATCTTGATTTAACTGTTCAAATTTTATTTCTCTATGCTTATTCCAGACCTGGACTAATGTTCTTTTTGTTGAATTTTTTGATGGATTAAGGGGGAGAAATTTAGGAGAATTTATTTGCTTGTTTGGTCAAGATATTCGGTTTAGATATGATTATTATGCTTGTTTATCTTGAATCTGTTTTATATCAAAATGTACTAATATGCAGGGATTTAGGGGGAGTTATTATTTCTCCTAAATATTGTGTAATCATCAAAAAGGGGGAGATTGATACTCCTATGGTTTTGATGATCACATTCAGCAAGCTATTTGCTTGTAGTTTGATATAAAACATTGTGTTATGGTTGTACTAACTTGGTTTTGCAGGGTATATTAAGTTTACAGAGAATATATATACAGCAAGCCATTTTGTACTACAACAGAGACAGTCCAGCAAGCTATTTCCAGCAGACAGTCACAAACAGCAAGCCATTTGCAAACTGCCAGAATCCTGAAGTTATTTATCAAGACAAATTCTCATGAATGTAATTCAGGAAATATATTGTGAGGACTATTTATTATATATTACGTATACAATATATTCTGGAGCTCAAATCTTTTCAAATATCTTTCTTTAAATTATTTTATAAAACTTATAGGAGTTTCCTTATTTAAAAGATTTTCTTTGGTCAAAATCTCCTATACACGTTTTATATCTATACAAATCAGAAGGGTTATGTGTTCATCGATTTCTTTCTTCCAAATCCTCTGTTTAACGTTCACAAGAACGTTTGTAAAATCCCTAACCAATTGAACGTTGGAAATTGATTCTAACAGTTCGAATAAATTGGTGATTGATTTTCTGAACGTTGGTGTGAAGCTATATAAACCTGTTCTTGTGTTCTTTCGTTTCCATCAATCAAGAGAACACTTCAGAGAAAATATTCAAGCACACAAGATTTCAAACAACTCGGTTTTTCATTGCTATATCTTTCATTCTCTCGAGCTCTTAATATATTCTTACGTGCTATATTCTAAAGAGTTCATAGTTTGAGTTGTATCCTTTATTGATTGTATTGTTCGATTTGTAAGGATTAGTTGTTGGACAGTTTGGCTAGGGAACTAGGGTTTGGTGAACGTTGCTAGAGAAGTATACTTGGGAAGTATAGCTTAGAGAGCAAGTTCAGAAACAGGAGTTCAGCACGCCATTTGTCAACAGCTGGGAATTAAGGGAGATATATTATTGTATCTTGTAATTGGTTTTATTTCAGTGATCAATAATATATTCTCTTACCAAGTTGGTAAGGGACCAGGACGTAGACCATAGGGGTTAGGGGTCGAACCTGGCTAAAAGTCTCTGTGTTATTTATTTTCTGCTCTTTACTTACTGTTTGCATTTAGCTTACTGTTTCTGCACTTTACTGTACTGATTATCTGTGCATTCAGCATACCATTTGTCTCTGCATAAAACGAAATCAGTAAGCTGTTTCTGGTAATTCTTAAAATCAGTTTTAGTTATACATAGTTAGCCATTTACACCTATTCACCCCCCTCTAGGTGTGCATTTTCAATAACCAAAGTGCTATTGCAATGACAGGTAATCCAGTACAACACTCATTGACCAAGCACATCAGCATAAGGTATCACTTTATCAGAGAGCATGTAGAGGAAGGCAACATTGAGCTCCACTTTGTGTCTACAGATCAATAACTTGCAGATGTCTTCACCAAGCCTTTGAGTGAAGCAACATTTACAAGGCTGGTCAATGAACTAGGAATGGTCTCTGGTTTTGACTAAAAATGTTGGTTAGACTCAAAATTTTCTTATAAAATGTGTTGCTCATTTTTCTGTGAATTGTTAAGTGCTATGTGAACTTTGTTGGTTAAACTCTGTCAGCATGTCTGTCTGTCATACACTGTTAATATGTTTGATAAACTCTGTGAATTCTGAATTGATCTTTGTCTGGATGAAAATACCAATGAAGAAATATGTATGTAGCATGATTTTCAGTGATTAAATCGAGACTCTTTCTGAGTCACTGTGATCTAATCAGAAACTGTGCAGTAAGTTAACACAGCATGATACTGTTTCATATTTAGAGCATCTCTTAGTTTATTTGGTCCTAAAACTCTGAGTCTATGAATACTGTGTGCATTGACTCTCATGAATAACTTTTGATATTGATGAACTCTAAACTCTGATTAGTGACACTCTGTTCCAAGACATATACATAAAGACATATACATAGTTCTTGATGATTCCTTGTCTGTACTTGTGAAAATTTTAAAACTTGAGATGTGTCATTGTTTAGTTTGGTGAGAAACAATTCATGTCTGCACCCTGTGAGAATTTGAGCCAAATAAGTGATTGATACATTTTATATCAATCAGATTTTATTGATGTGTGATGTTCATCAGTGAGTATGTTGCTCTAGAACTTGTGTTAAACCATTTTGAGACTACATGATATGTGTGTGCATGAAAATGATAAAGGCATTAGGATTCACCATCTTTCTCCAAACACTGTTCATAAATTCCACCCTTAGTAAACCCCTTTGAGCCTCATTAATTTTTTTTTAAGCTCTGTAGTATTAAGAGCAGTTATATTCTTTTGGAAAATCAAATGCAAGCAGGTGAGAGTTTCACTACAAAAGGAAAGTTTTCTCAGTATATATATACATATAAAAAAAATGTATATATGCTGATCATCTTGTACAAATATGTCCTAAAAATGCAATTGAAAACAATGCTCTCTTACATTGTTCAGTTAGCAAATTTATTCTATTATTTTTCTTTCTTCTCACCTGTTTGATTTTACTAAACTACACCCTTGAATAAAGTCCTTTTGATTCGTGCATATATGTACTCAAAGTAGTGTAGATTTGGTTGACATTCAAGCCTATGGTAGTATCTGCTTTTACTGATTGAAATTGAGTGAAAACACCTCACCTAAACACTTGTGTGCTTTGAGAGTTTGTGAGTTTATCAAATCCCTGGCATGTTACTCACTGAATGATGCTTTGATACCTATCTCTTGATCTTTTTGTCTATAATGACTCTATAATGACTGTGTGCTTACTTGGATAATCATGAACATCAATGGGAATAGGGTTATTCAGATTTCTGTATTTAAGGAACTACAGAGTTTAGCATTCATCATATAATCAGTGTTTACTATGAGAGTTTGTGCATTCGGTGTTTATTGATTTATGTTATGGATTTTATGAAATATTAGATGCTATAAAAATTGATTTGGTAACCTCTACTACACACACACATATATTCACAACTGTGCAATTTTTGAAAGGGTTTCGGTGATAAAGTTGGAAAATTGACAAATGCTGTTGAATTGTGTTCCGTACTCTAAGGTAATTTTTCATTAAGATAATTTGAAAATTGTGGAGTAAATAGAGTGTTTGACAACTGTTAATGAGTGTAAATGTGGTAAAGTGTCTTGATAATAGGAAAGACAGCGGTAATAATTGTTATCTTACTGCGCGTGATAAATTGAATCGCTGGATGATTGACAAGTGTCCCACTCACCCATTATTGTGTCCCACTTTCACATTACTCTAGGAACGGTTGCGTGTTTTCAATGTACAAACGATTGAGTTTTAATTTTTAATTACTACTCAAATCACTTTTTGTTACTATCACTTCACCTCCACTCATATTCACTTTATTCAACCACAGAGCTCCTTTGTGTTTTTCGTTTCGACATTTTCCTAAACACCTCTCCTACATATCATTTTCACTGTCATTTCTTGCTCATTTCTTGAACTAATGGCGACTAAACCGTTTACTACTCTTGGTCTTCGTTTTGTTCCTAACAATTTTGCAGCTTTACTTGAGAATGACCGTGCTCCTGAGGCGTTTCATCTTATACAAAATTTTCTCCGTGACTCTGAGATTGGGCAAGCATTGATTGAACTTGCTGTTCTATCTGCATCTCAGATTGCCACTTTCTGGCAAAACTCAAAGTATGTAGATGGAGGAGAGAATGGGACTCCGTCTATAATCTTCAGTCATGATGAACAAGAGTTTGTGATTACTCCACAAACTGTTCGAGAGACCATGGACTTCGACACACATACCTCATATGCTATTGTTTCTGAGCAAAATCTGCGGGACATGTTAACAGAAATTGGTTACATGGATTCTCTTGCAATGCTAGGCAGTGTCAAACGGCCAAATCTTAGAAAGGAATGGAATTTTTTCTTTGACTGCATCACCAGGACATTCCAGAAGAAAGTCACCAACTGGGATGCCATTCCTATGGATAGTCTGCAAATTGGGTATTCTCTACTCTATGGCAGTAATTTTGATTTTGGTCGATATGTGTTAATGAATTTAGGTGATAAATTGTCTGAGTCTACTACAGTATATTTTGCTAGATTTTGTCAACTTTTATTCAATGCCTGTGTACCTGGATTAGAAATTGATGCAGCTGATGTGATTCAACCTTTTCGAGTCAATAAGAGAATATTCTCTGATATGACTAATAAAGATGTTGGTAAAGATCTACCTGCTCTTGTTTTGCCACTTGCCCTGCAAATCTTTCTAAATCAACCCCAAGATTCCCAATCACCACAACATGAACCACAACAATCACAACAACCAGAAACACACCAAATGCCTGAACCTTTAGCCACTGACCACACTGAAACCATACACTTTAATCCTATACCATCACCTGAGCCAACACCCACAAACACTGTACCTACTACATCACAACAACCACAACCTGAACCAATCATTGAACCAATAAACTCTGAGCCTGTCACTACTACTCAACCTCAACCAAAATCTAGATAAAAAAGGCAAAAGCATACTGCCATTAATACAAAGCATTCCAAGGCTAAACAGACATCTCCTGGAGCTGTTTATACAAGAAGAGTCATTAAAAGGGCAAATAGGCCTTCATCACCACCAGTTGAGGACAGCTCTAGTGAAGAAGAAGAGGTGATTGAAGTGCCTCAAGCAAAAAGGAGGAGGCTGATTCTTACAGACTCTGATGATGAGACAGAGGTTATCATAGAACCTACTGTAGAAGAAACAAATCTCAAAATTGATGAACCAGTAATTGCTGAGGTTCAGACTGATAAAGATGACAGAGATGCATTACCTGCAATGGAAGAGTTTGATGAAACTCCTATTCCAGTTTCTTTTGACGTTGAAGCATCTACTCCAACACCCATGGTAGCCACGAACTCTGTTGATACTGGTGTTGCAGACGAGCCTACTGTTGTATTAGAAGACACTGAGGTTGCATCTCACACAGAGTTATACTCGGATGCACATCATATTTCTGATCATGGTGAGGAGGTTGATCAACCAGCAAAGGTTGTTTCTTCAGAGCATGCACAAGGTGATAAAGGAAAACAAGTTGCTCAAGAAACAGTTGCTGCTCAAAATGAAGAAATTGCTTCAGTTGCACATACTGATGTGTCAGTTAGTGATTCTTTTGAAGACATGAGTACAGGACCTGAGAATGAAAAATTTCAAACTGATGGACAGAAAACAGGAGAGAAACCAGACTTTGCTGGACCTTCTGTTCACGAAATTGATGATAATTATTTGACCAAGCATACTGCAGATTGGTACAAATCAGATTGTATTTTTCCTCCTGGCAGAGCAGCTACCTTTCTCAAGGCAAATTCTTCAAAGATTTCAAATCCTGATATTTTCACTTGTCTACAAGGAACAGTGATTCAGATCAAGTCTTTAAATCACAGGTTTGATGACAATCAGAAGGCAATTGTTGATCTAAGAACAGAGGTTGCTACTCATGAGGAGAAATCACAAAGAGCTAATTCTAAGCTATTTCAACAATTTTCCAAAGCTTAGGAGACTCTTAATGACAGATTGAGCAAAGTTGAACAGAATCAGCTTTTGCTAACTGAAAAGGTTGATTCTATTGCAAACTCTCTTGAGTTAATCACCTCTATTCTGATTCCAGATGGTGATGATGTCAAAAAGGGGGAGAGAATTGCTAAAACTAAGTGCAAGCAAACTCAAACTCTGTCAAAGAAGGATCATCTGGATGAAGAAGGTGCAAATTCTGATAAGGGGTTAAGAACTGCAAATCCAAGACATGGACATGGAAGGTCTACAAGGTCAAAGTCAAATTTGGTGGCAAATACAAATCTTCAGAGTACTTCTACTTCAAGGCAAAAGGATTTGTCATTCACTGACAATCCACAAACAGATGAAGAGCTAGCTGCTAAGATTTTTTGTGAGGAAAATGCTGAGGCTACACTTGAAGATATACATGCTGAAGAAAAGCTGTTGCAAAAAGAACATTTGAAGGCATTGAAGTCTAAGAAAGGAAAGAAGATTGTCAAAGCTTCAAGGCCTGCAAGGAAAGGAATTGAAATTAAAGAAAGTTTATCTGGTATTCAAGAAGAGGAAGAAGAGGAAGAAGAAGAAGAAGGAAAGTTGGTAAGAAAATCTTCTCTTGATGCTAAGTTAAAACTGAAAGGGGTGATGGGTGAAGAAAGCAAGGGTAAAAAGACAGTTACAACCTCTGTTGCTACACAAGTTGTAAGTGATTCTCTACAGATTCAAAGCAAACCTTTACCTGGGTTTTCTAGACCAAAAATTCCAGTTCAAGCACAAACAGAAGGAATTGGTGGTTATCAACATAACATTGCTTGTTCAGGAAAGCCACCAGGCAGGAATACTTCTGGCTTAGGTTCAAGAAGAGATTTGAGAGTTAGTAACAGTCCAAGAGATCCCTCTGCACTTGTCTCTCTTGGTTCTGGTATTATTCAAGAGAATCTGGACAAATTGGAATCAGTTCAACTAGTTCACCAAAAGAGCTTAGATATTCACTTTCTGTTGTACTTCATGGCAGATGGAACAGTGTATAGAGTGAATGAAGATGCGATCAAACTCAAGTTGTTTGAAGAACTTCAGTATGTTCTGCATATATTCAGAGTCAGAAATCGACGAACAGAGCTCATTGCTAATTCCATAATAGAATATATGCTGAGAGCCAAAGCCTTTACTGGATCAAAGACTACTGAAGAGTATGTACCTAAATACAGAGATTGGAATGGGAACCTTGTTGAAATGAAGAAGGGAACTGCACAGTTAAAGATAGATCTGGGTATTACAGTTCTTGATTTTAATTCTCAATCAGAGGAAGTAAAGTTCATAAGACTGGGAAACGAAATGAGGAGAAATAAAATCTACGATCTAAGAGCTGCTATCTATCAGACTGATGAAAATGATCTTGATTTAAGAGAAATCAAGGAAGTTATGCAGAGAGAACTTGAAAATGCTGAGAGAAGACTGTTGATAGATTATCTCAGAACAACACCAGATCTTGAGGAGGTTAGGTAGACAGAATTTGTAAGTAATTCAAATTTTCTGTAGATTTTGTTAAGTCAAGATTAAACTCTGGTTAAATGTTAAACACTGTGATTTTATTTGATCGTTTTGACATCATCAATTACTGTGAACTTGTACATTTTTCTAATGAACAAGTTGGTGGAGATTGTTAGATATAATTGATGTGATTTAATGTCAGTGTTTAAGTGTTACAGGGAAAAAGAGTTTAACTTGTTAATGAAAGCAGTCGTAGCAGAGTTTGAGTATACGCTGACAGCTGGAAGCGCAAACGCTGATAGAAGGAAGTGCAAACACTGCTGGCTGACAGAAGGAAGCGCAAACACTGCTGGCTAGGAGAGCAACAGAGTTTGTTAAAGTCTGTCTACTGGAAGCGTCTACAAGTCAACAGAGATTGAAGATTAATTTAAGATAAATATGGAAGCAATATCTTTGAAGATTGGATAGCTGTCAAAGAGATTGAGTTGACTTAGGAGACGTGTAGCAATCGTAATTGATATCAATTGTATAGCTTAATTATAGGAGAATCAATTAACGATTGTGCGTAGCTGTATATCTTATAAATACAGTTAGGTTAACCCTAGAAGGGTATCCATCGTGAACGAATATCATTCATTGTAACCTAAGCAGCTCTCTGTGATATTTTACATCACTGAGAGATGAATTATTAATTCCAAACAGTTTTTAAGTATTGATCTGTGTGTTCTTATTATTCTCTTATACAGTACTTGATTATATATTGTATATTCGACCCAACACAGCAGCCATACCCCCAGCAAAGAAAAGCGATCTCGCTCATCCTCCTCCTCCAGTAACAACTACCAGGGTCGCTCCTCAACCTCCCCAAGCTACCCCTGAGCAACATGTTTCGAAAAAACGCAAAACTGGCCCGTTGCCTCAGGTAACAAAACCTGCGGATACGACGCCAGTGCATCACTTATATGCGAAGCATGGATACACTCATGCTACTGAAGAAGAGTGTACTGAGTGGGTGGGGGCCGAGCTAATAGAAAACTCTGAGGCAGTCTCCAGGTGTCTGGCTGAGGGTTTCATCCGCCAAGCCTCGCATCTACGTGAGTTAAGATGTGTTGCCTCTGCAAATGAGAAGCTTGAGAAGGAGGTGAAGTCCTTAAAGATCAAAGCTAAGGAGGAAAAGAAACTGATGCTGGAGAACTACAAACGAGTGCTACAAACTGAAACAGCAACCCTCCGATCCGAGCTCAAGAAAGTTAACGATGAAAAAGCAGCACTCCATAAGTCCTTGACTGAAGCAGAGCAGCATGAGGAGGAGCTGAAAATAAAGCACGAGGAGGAGCTGTCCAATCTTAAGAAGGAACTCGCTATTGCCCAGACCAACCGTGAAGATATTGAAGAGGCTGCCCAAACAGAATTTATGAAGGTCTTTATAAGTAAGGTTCCCGACTTCGACTGGTCGCAGCTCGGTCCTGGTAACGTCGAATTTGCAGCCGACCTTCTCAAGGAGATCGAAGAGGAGGATGCAAAGGAGGCGGCCAGGCTCGCTAACGAGGCTACTAAAGCGAATGTCGCCAATCAGGAAAAACCCACCGAACCAGCTGCATGATTTGTTAATTGCGATGCTTTGAACTAGGGATGCTGACACCCTTTGAATGTCTCGCAAATTTCTAATGTTATTTTGATAACTGCTCTTGATAACTTTGAAGTAAGTTGGGTTCGCATGGCGACCCAGAATCATTTGATAACTTTTGTTAATGATCATAATTACTTGTCATCATTTCTTCGTATAATGTCTTGTGCTTGTCAAATTAATGCTTCCATTCTCTATGTAGACTGCTCTCTGTGAAGCTTCCTTTATTAAATTTGTAGTTTTTCCTTTTCAATTCATCTAACCCCGAGGAGTACCCCATCTCTTCGGAATCAAGACATGCGATGCCTTCCTTGCGAGGTCGTAGACACGATCCGGAGGTGGAGGTCACACCTTGACTTTACTTTAAACATTGAACATTTTTAAGGAGAGATACTTTTTAACTAAACTTTGAAGACATTCCATCAGGTCGCAGTAAGTGCACGCTCGCAACTTCATTGACCTGAGGGGTGTTCAGCCTCGCATACGTTGTGCTGGCCTAGTCCTGAAAATTTTAAAATACTGACAAAAGAATAAAATTGTAACTTCTTTGGAGAACAAACTTCATATATATAAATGCTAGGGACGCAGCCCAAATTTCAATACACCATAACGAGGAGGTGTCCATATGATCACTACCCCCGAGTACTTTGTATGAATTTATTCATGCTAAGTAGTAGTAGATAGAGACCACCAGGAGCGAAACTTCTACTGATAGTATTTCCTCAAATGTTCTGCATTCCAAGCTCGTGGCATGACCTTTTCATCCATATCAGTTAGATAATAGGTCCCTTCATTGATGACACCATAAACTTTATAGGGCCCTTCCCAATTGGCTCCAAAGACCCCATGAGATGAGACCTTAGTGTTAGGCATCACTCTCCTAAGCACCAAGTCCCCCACGCGAAGATGTGGCACACGAACCTTTCCATTATAATACCTTGCAGCTCGCCTTTGATAAGCTGCGAGCCTCAACTGAGCCTCCTCCCTTGACTCTTGTATCATGTCCAGATATAGCCTGTGATTGACCTTGTTAGTCTCAGGGTCGTAATGTTCTCTTCTGAACGAACCCGAGCCCACCTCAACAGGTACCATGGCCTCGCACCCATATGTCAAAGAAAATGGAGTCTCACCTGTGGTAGATCTTGGGGTCATGTTGTATGACCACAAGACCTTTGCCAACTCCTCGTACCAATTACCCTTACTTTCCTCCAACTTAGTTTTAAGGGTATGCTTGATTATTTTGTTGATGGCCTCGGTTTATCCATTTGTCTGAGGGTGACTCACAGCAGAGAAACTTTTCTTGATTCCCAAACTCTCACAGAATTCTTTCATCTCCTTGCTATCAAATTGCTTTCCATTATCTGAAATGAGCTGATATGGGATCCCATAGCGACACACAATTGCCCTATACACGAAGTCCTTCAATTTTTTGGCCGTGATGGTGGCAAGGGGCTCGGCTTCGGCCCACTTAGTGAAATAGTCCACGGCCACGACTGCATACTTTACTCCTCCCTTGGCTTTAGGGAGTTCGCCAATAAGATCTATTCCCCACATAGCAAAAGGCCAAGGGCTCATCAGCAAGGTGAGGTGAGCAACCGGAGCATTACTGAAATTTGCATATCTCTGACATTTGTCACATCTCCTAGCGAACTCAAAAGCATCTTTTTTTAATGTAGGCCAGAAGTACCCTTGTCGCAGAATTTTTTGAGCTAGGGAACTACCCCCGAGTGATTGCCACATATTCCCTCATGAACCTCCCTCAATATGTAGTTGCATTCTTCACCATCTACACACCTCAAGAGCGGGGTGTTGAATCCTCTTCGGTATAACACTTCATCGTAAATCACATAACGAGCTGCCTGATATTTGATCTTCCTAGCCTCTTTTTTTTCTTGAGGCAGAACCCCATTTTTGACATACTCCCATATGGGGGTCATCCATGTCGACCCTTGGCTAACCATTTCCATAACACAATCTTCTGGGACACTAGGTTTACTTTGAATTTCCAAGGGGATAATACCAAGTAAAGTGGCCTCGCGTCGCGAGCCCATTTTTGCGAGGGCATCTGCTCCTTGATTCTTTGCCCTCCTGATAAACTCCACCTTTACCTGCCTGAATGATTTCATAAGCCTTTGCACGCACTTTAAATATAACTCAATCTGGGGTCCCCTGGCTTGCCATCCACATCCAACATGACCCGTGACTAACATAGAATCGCTGTATGCATTGAGATTCTCTACTTTCATTTCTATTGCGAGCTTGAGGCCAATTATGAGAGCCTCATACTCAGCTGCATTATTAGAGGCCTCGAAGGCGAAGTGAACATCACTACTCAACTTGCGACCCTCAGGTGTAACAAGCTCGATCCCAGCTCCGGCCCCTTCTTTATTAGATGCCCCGTCAACATATAACTCCCACCACGAGGCTGAATTTTCATCTTTGAGTTTGGGGTCAACCACTTCTGGGATCGCTACGAGAGCCCAGGCATCTTCCTCAGATTGGGAAGGAAACTCCAATATAAAATCCGCTAACGCTTGCCCCTTTATTGCACCTCGAGGCTTGTACTCGATGTCAAACTAGCTCAACTCTATGGTCCACTTTAACAGTTTGCCTGAGGCCTCGGGTTTGTGCATTACTTGCCTCAGGGGATATGCAGTGCGAACCTGAATGCTGTGAGCCTGAAAATAAGGCCTCAACTTTCGCGAAGACAACACCAAAGCATAAGCGAGCTTCTCCATACTAGTATAGCGAGTCTCTGCATCTAGCAACCTCTTACTGACATAGTAAACAGGGAACTGGACTTTTTCTTCCTCGCGAACGAGGACAGCACTGATGGCATATTCTGAAACAGCTAAATAAACAATAAGAACTTCATCTTCCTTGGGCTTAGAAAGTAGTGGGGGCGAGCCCAGATGCTCCTTTATTCTCTAAAACGCCTCCTCACACTCAGGGGTCCATTCAAAATTTTTTTCTACATTCTTGATCGCTTTAAAGAACTCATGACACTTATCAGATGACTTGGAAACAAACCGATTCAATGCTGCGATCCTTCCAGTTAGACTCTGTACCTCCTTAACATTCTTAGGCGACCTCATTTCCATCAAAGCTTTTATCTTGGCTGGATTAGCCTCAATTCCTCTATGATTAACAATGAACCCCAAGAACTTCCCAGATTCGACCCCAAAAACACACTTCTGGGGGTTGAGCTTCATTCTGTACCTTCTTAATATGCTAAACATTTCTGCAAGGTGGTCTACATGTTCCCCTGCTTCTTTAGACTTTACAAGCATGTCGTCTACATAGACCTCCATTGTTTTCCCAATTTGCTTTGTAAACATCATATTGACGAGCCTTTGATAAGTGGCACCCGCATTGAGGAGGCCAAATGGCATCCCAATGTAGCAATATAGACCCCTATCTGTGATAAACGAAGTGTGCTCCTGATCGGGGCCATACATGGGTATCTGGTTGTACCCAGAATAAGCATCCATGAAGCTGAGGAGTGCATGGCCCGCAGTTGCATCTACCAAATGATCAATTCTTGGAAGTGGGAAACTATCTTTTGGGCAATGCTTGTTGAGGTCAGTAAAATCCACGCACGTCCTCCACTTGCCATTTGGTTTCTTCACGAGGACAGGATTAGCGAGCCAATCAGGATAGAATGATTCTCTGACGAGCCCGACCTCGAGCAACCTATCCACCTCCTCCTTGAGGGCCTCGGCTCGCTCTCCACTTATTGGTCTTCTCTTCTGCCGCACTCCCTTTTTGTTAGGATCAAGATTGAGTCTATGACACATCACATTGGGGTCAATCCCAATCATGTCTTCGTGAGACCATGCAAATACATCCAAATTAGCTTTAATAAACTCCACGAGCCTCCCCCTAAGATCAGGGCTCAACTGCGATCCGACCTTCAACACCTTGGTTGGATCTTTAGCATCAACAAGAACGGATATCGTATCTTCTGCGGCCCCAGCCCGCTCCACATGTTCAGGAATACAGGGATCTAGATCAATTTCAACATCACGAGCCCTGCTAGACTCTGCTTCGCCATGTCTTGTGTCTTCTACCATCGAGGTCGGAGTTGCTCCAACATGTCCATGCTCGGTCACAACTGTTATTTTTCGTGTGATACCACTAGGCAAGTCTACCAATGTTGATGTTTCCTTGCGAACCCATTTCCCTTTTCAGGCTCGCACAGCGGCCTGCTCTGGACTTTCCTCTTCATCGCTAGCTTCTTCAACAATTCCTTCTTGTAGAACCAACACGGGCTGCGAGGCTTTCATCATAATTACCCCTGGCACTGGATCTACCTGAATACCCAAGTTGTCAAAATAATCATCTGGCAACTCCTCGATAGATATTATATTGCAACCAACTGAGGGTTGCGAGGCTGACTTGCGAGCCCTCTTATACTCTTCACTTTCCATATAATTTCTCCCCTTTTCTGCTGACTTAAGAGCCTGATTATAGCATTCTCGAGATTCATGTTGAATTCCTCTAACACATCCTACACCTTGCGGGGTAGGGAACTTCATTGAGAGATGGTAGATAGAAGTCACCACCCTCATCTCCTTCAAGATGGGTCTCCCCACAATAGCATTATAAGCAGACGGTTGATCCACGACCATGAAATCAGTGACCTGAGTAGTGATGCAGGGCTCGTCCCCCAGAGTAATGGGGAGCCTGATGAGTCCTTTTACACTAACAGAAGCTCCAATGAATCCATAAAGGTGGCCTACTGTAGGAATTAGATCTTTGTCTACGTATCCCATTTTCTTGTAGACATCATACATCAAGACATTCACAGCACTCCCATTGTCCACCAACACTCTGTAGATATTCTGTGAACCAATGCGAACTTGAACCACTAGAGCGTCAGAGTGAGGATGATGTACCCACTTCGCATCCTCCTCAGTGAACATTATATTTGTATCTTCCCCCTTGAAGAGCTTTGGGGGTCGCTCTTGCAAATGATGCACATTGGTGAGAGGCCGCTCCTTAGCCTCGCGTGCATACCTTTCCCTTGCTTTGTTACTGTCACCTCTAATATGTGGCCCTCCAATAATCAGCATGATATCCTAGTCCTGATTTTCCTGAGTTCCCTTGATGCTTTTTCACTTCGCGAACTGCCCACTCAGTTAATTTCCCTTCTCGAATCAAGCGATCAATCTGTTCTTTAAGTTGCCAACAGTCCGCTGTATCGTGCCCCTTCTGTTCATGAAAATCACAATACTTTGCAGTGTTCCAAGTACCCTGTGCACCCATGGCAGGAGGTTTTGTGAACATCCCTTTATTTGTAGTGACAGCATAGATATGATCAACTGAAGCCACTAGAGGAACGAACTTGTCTTCATCTCTAGCCGGACGGGCCCGAGGTGGGGACCGTCTTGGGGGGTCGCGGTCCCTTCTCTTTGGGCTCGGGCTTCGATCCTATCTTCGCCTGGGGCTTCTGGAATCCCTTCTCTTTACCCCCTTACCTTTACTTCCATTGTTACCAGACCCAACATTCTTCTTGAGATCTGCTAGTGATTTCTCAACGCGTTTAAAAGGCTCAGCGACCCGATGTAACTCCGAAAGTGTACCAGGGGTTTGCTCTTGTAGTTTCTCCCAAAATTTAGTTCCTTCCCTTACCCCAGCAATAAGGAAATTCTTCACAGCTTCATCATTTGCACCTCGAACGCGAGGTACCTCAGCATTGAACCTCTTGAAATAATCATGCAAAGTTTCTCCTTCCTTCTGCTTTATTTTTGCCAATGTAGACACAGGAGGTGCATAAAGCATTGAAGATTGGAACTGTTTTATGAAGATGTCAACGAGCTGTTCCCAAGAATCTATGACAACTAGGGCCCCTAGCTTCGAGAACCATTGTTGGGCACTTCCCCTTAGCGAAGCTGCAAACAGCCTACACCTCGCTAACAAAGATACTTGATACACGTACATCTCATTATTGAATCGAATAACGAACTCGGCTGGATCCGTCTCCCCATTATAGGTCATGTAAGAGTGATAACCTCGAAACACCGCAGGTAGTGGAGCGGTGCAAATTTCATGAGTGAAGGGCGAGGAGGAACCCATATTGTTGAAAATCCCTTTCTCATTATTCATCGTATCCAGTGCCTTTTTCAACTCCTCCAGCTTATAGTCTCCGACCCTGACCTCCTTATCACCATCCTGCTTTTCTTTAGTGCTCGTATGATGAGATTGAGTCTTCTTTGGGATGCTAGACTCTTCTTGATCATTTCTATGATCCTTCTTCCTACGTTCCTCCTCTCGATGTTGGGATCACTCGCGATCTCGATGAGACAGGGGTCTGTCATCGCGATGATGGGACCGCTCACGCTCTCTACGAGGAGAGGGGGGTCTATCATCGCGGCGATGTGACCGCTCGCGATCTCGAGAAGGAGATAAAGGTCGAGAAGAACCTTTGCTTTTATTTTTAGATCCTCCATCCTTGTTAGTTTTGAGCTTCACCAACTTGAGACGGAGATCGTGCTCACTGAGTTTCTTTCCAACTCGGTCAAAGACACTAACGGATCGTCCTTCTGATGAGGCGGGCTTCGCCTTCGACCCTTCCTTATCCATAGTAGCCTCCCCCTCCTTCCAGTCAGGGTTCGTCTGGTCCGTTACCACATCATCAAAATCCCCAATTAGCTTCTTGGCGGGACATTTGCTACTTTTTGCTTGATGAGTTCGATTCCCTGTTCTTGTATTCCTCTTGAAGCCTCTAGAACTATGTCGATTCTCCATCTTAGCCACCTTTTCTTTTACCTCGATCATCTGATCATCGAGGGCTTTCAAAAATGACATGACTTCGCCAGTTAAAGCCACTTGTTGGACAACAGGGGGCGTTCGTTCCTTCTCATACTCGTCTTCGATCCCCTCATTTCGCGCCTCGCCCTCAGGTAGATTCCTCCTCTGGGGGTCGTCTCTGTCTCTTTTATGCGACCCTGGGGTTCCCCCATACCATTTTTCTTCTTGTTCGATTTAGTCATTGTTCTCCCAAATCAACGACTACCCCTCCTTCTAGCGCCAAATGTTATAGGGAGAATATTGTATAACAATATTTGGAGGTTGCTGGATTTGTGGAGCAAAATACGGATATTCTGCTATGAACACGAAGAACACGGAGGTGATTGGTGAATGACTGTGGCTGCTCTTGTCTATTGATATTCAGTGGTGAACTGTTTCTCAAATCTTTACAAGATGCCTACATACCCTATTTATAGGGATCAAGCCATACGTAGTTCTCTTAGAGAAGAAGTTATCTAGACGGGCTAGAGTTTCTATGGGCTCGGCTTGGCCCAAATCCACTAGTCGTCTCCTTGGGTTGTATTTTACCCATTCATACTGCTCATGCCCTATGGCTGGATCCGTCTCCCCATTATAGGTCATGTCAGAGTGATGACCTCGAAACACCGCAGGTAGTGGAGCGGTGCGAATTTCATGAGTGAAGGGCGAGGAGGAGCCCATATTGCTGAAAATCCCTTTCTCATTATTCATCGCATCCAGTGCCTTTTTCAACTCCTCCAGCTTATAGTCTCCGACCCTGACCTCCTTATCACCATCCTGCTTTTCTTTAGTGCTCGCATGATGAGATTGAGTCTTTTTTGGGATGCTAGACTCTTCTTGATCATTTCTATGATCCTTCTTCCTACGTTCCTCCTCTCGATGTTGGGATTGCTCGCGATCTCGATGAGACAGGGGTCTGTCATCGCGATGATGGGAACGCTCACGCTCTCTACGAGGAGAGGGGGTCTGTCATCGCGACGATGTGACCGCTCGCGATCTCGAGGAGGAGACAAAGGTCGAGAAGAACCTTTGATTTTATTTTTAGATCCTCCATCCTTGTTAGTTTTGAGCTTCACCAACTTAAGACGGAGATCGTGCTCGCTGAGTTTCTTTCCAACTCGGTCAAAGACACTAACGGATCGTCCTTCTGATGAGGCGGGCTTCGCCTTCGACCCTTCCTTATCCATAGTAGCCTCCCCCTCCTTCCAGTTAGGGTTCGTCTGGTCCGTTACCACATCATCAAAATCCCCAATTAGCTTCTTGGCGGGACCTTTGCTATTTTCTGCTTGATGAGTTCGATCCCCTGTTCTTGTATTCCTCTTGAAGCCTCTAGAACTATGTCACTTCTCCATCTTAGCCACCTTTTCTTTTACCTCGATCATCTGATCACCGAGGCCTTTCAAAAATGACATGACTTCGCCAGTTAAAGCCACTTGTTGGACAACAGGGGGCGTTCGTTCCTTCTCATACTCGTCTTCGATCCCCTCATTTCGTGCCTCGCCCTCAGGTAGATTCCTCATCTGGGGGTCATCTCTGTCTCTTTTATGCGACCCTGGGGTTCCCCCCGTACCATTTTTCTTCTTGTTCGATTTAGTCATTGTTCTCCCAAATCAACGACTACCCCTCCTTCTAGCGCCAAATGTTATAGGGAGAATATTGTATAACAATATTTGGAGGTTGCTGGATTTGCGGAGCAAAATATGGATATTCTGCTATGAACACGAAGAACACGGAGGTGATTGGTGAATGATTGTGGCTGCTCTTGTCTATTGATATTCAGTGGTGAACTGTTTCTCAAATCTTTACAAGATGCCTACGTACCCTATTTATAGGGATCAAGCCATACGTAGTTCTCTTAGAGAAGAAGTTATCTAGACGGGCTAGGGTTTCTATGGGCTTGGCTTGGCCCGAATCCACTAGTCGTCTCCTTGGGTTGTATTTTACCCATTCATACTGCTCATGCCCTATGACCCATTAACAAGAAACCCACAG
Source organism: Kitagawia praeruptora (assembly GCA_037693485.1). Taxonomy (NCBI): domain Eukaryota; kingdom Viridiplantae; phylum Streptophyta; class Magnoliopsida; order Apiales; family Apiaceae; genus Kitagawia; species Kitagawia praeruptora. The sequence continues at coordinate 41,111,585 of CM075345.1, read as the reverse complement.
TTGGCATGATGTCACAATTATCTTTATTGGCGAAACTGACTAGATGGCTCGCATGCGACCTCGCTGGGCCTGACCATGCGAGGCGATCCTCGCCTTTGTAGAGATAAACTACTTACGCGATTCCTGCTATACAAAATAATGTGATGAATCTTCCTATGATGTCAGATTTTAATGACTCATTCCTCATTCCTAGGCCCATTATGGGAGATGTACTGATATACTAGCCCATTAGGCCTGTTTAGGACTTATGCCAAATTCGGGCATAACAGTACTCTTTCAAATCCCTATACATCTTGGTACTACCGGGGTGCACTGAGTACCTTAAGTTGTGTGCCTCATGTAAAATTTCCTCCTTGAGTTCCTGATCATTTGGGACCCATATCCTCTACATGTATCTCGTGATCCCTTCATTATCTTTTTCACACTTGACCTCTTCCCCAGTCATTAACTCCTCAGCTGAGTTCTTTTCTGCTTCCATTACCCTTTCTTGGCATAGCCTAATCTTTTCCAACAATGGAGGCTGGATTCGAATTTCCATCAACTTTTCTTGACCTTCTTCAGGTATCTTAATCTCAATTTCCAACTTCTCAAAGTCTTTTATCAACTCTTCCTCTATAGTTATCATTTTGAGTTTTTCTTTCCTACTAAGGGCGTCAACCACCACATTGGCTTTACCCGGGTGATAGTGAATCTCACAATCATAATCCTTGATTAGCTCTAGCCATCTTCTCTGGCGCATGTTAAGCTCTTTCTGTGTAAAAATGTACTTGAGGCTCTTATGGTCAGTGTAGATCTCGCACTTTTCTCCATACAAGTAGTGCCTCCAAATCTTTAAGGCAAAAACAATTGCTGCCAATTCCAGATCGTGGGTGGGGTATCGGATCTCGTAATCCTTCAATTGCCTTGATGCATACGCTATTACCTTACCGTGCTGCATAAGCACGCATCCCAATCCTTTATGTGAAGCATCACTGTAAATCACGAAATCTTCTTTTCCATCAGGCAACGCCAACAATGGGGCCGTTACCAACCTCTTCTTTAGCTCTTGGAAACTCTTCTCGCATTTTTCAGTCCATTCAAATTTCTCAGTTTTACGGGTAAGTCGAGTTAATGGGGCTGCAATCTTTGCAAAATCTTGAACAAATCGTCTATAATATCCAGCCAGTCCGATGAAACTCCTTACCTCTGTTGGAGTGGTTGGTCGCTCCCAATTGGAAACTGCCTCTATCTTGGAGGGGTTAACTAGTACTCCTTCTTTGTTGATTACGTGCCCTAAAAATTGTACCTCATTTTTCCAGAACTCACACTTTGAGAATTTGGCATATAACTGCTCCTTTCAGAGTGTCTCTAAGGTTATCCTCAAATATTCAGCGTGTTCTTCCTCTATCTTTGAGTAGATCAGAATATCATCAATAAAGACTATAACAAACTGGTCCAAATATTCCTTGAACACTCTATTCATTAAATCCATGAAAGCTGCTGGGGCGTTGGTCAATCCAAACGACATTACCAAGAACTCATAATGTCCATACCTAGTACGGAATGCAGTCTTTGGAATATCTTCAGGTTTAATCTTTAGTTGGTGATATCCGGTTCTCAGGTCAATCTTAGAGAAATACACAGCTCCTCTTAGCTGGTCAAAAAAATCATCAATCCTGGGTAACGGGTACTTATTCTTTATGGTTAGCTTGTTCAACTCTCGATAGTCGATGTATAACCTCATACTCCCGTCCTTTTTCTTAACAAACAACACTGGTGCGCCCCAAGGTGACACACTGGGTCTTATCATACCCTTATCCAACAATTCCTGCAATTGCTTTGCTAGCTCTTTCATTTCCACTGGTGCTAATCAGTATGGGGCCTTTGAAACTAGCACCGTCCCCGGGGCTAACTCGATAGCGAACTCAATCACTCTATCCGGTGGTAGTTCGGGAAGATCTTGAGGAAACACGTCTTCAAATTCGTTAACTATCGGAATGTCTTGAATCTGGGGCGCCTCTTTCTGGGTGTCTATAACGTAAGCTAAATAAGCCTCGTTCCCTTTTCGAAACAACCTCTTAGCCTGCGCCATGGTTAGAATATTTTGGGTCTGTCGCATCCCTCTAAACACTATTTCCTTCTTCCCTGGGGTTTTCAACTTAACCTTTTTCCCTTTACAATCTATTTGCGCATTATTGCGAGACAACCAGTCCATTCCCAAAATAACATCGAATTCCCCTAGCTTAAAAGGAATCAAATCCACACAGAAGGATCGTCCTCCTATTTCTATTTTGTAATCGGGGTGAATCTGATTAACTGGAATGACTTCTTGATTAGCTATTTCTACTTGCAAAGACTCCCTTAGCGGTTAAGTTTTAAGTTTCAATTTATACGCAAAATCTTTAGATATAAAAGACTTAGTTGCTCCAGAATCAAACAAAACATTTGCACTGACTGAATTGAGGGAAAATGTACCTGCTATCACATCTGTGTCCCTCACGGCATCTTGTACTGTCATGTTAAAAGTTCTAGCAGTTGGTGGCCTGTTGGAGGCAGCTCTGCTTGCCCCTGATGCTGCTGGCTTGTTCATCGGGCAATCCCTCCTCATGTGACCTGGACGACCACACTGAAAACAAGTAGTGCCTTTGCTGGTAGTAGGAGCAATCGCGGTACACTAGTGGGCATAGTGGCCTGCTCGCCCACACTTATAATAGATCGTCTGTTTCTGAGTACACACCCCGGAATGTCTCTTCCCACAAGTGGCACATACTGGAAGTAGGGGTCTGGAATGGTGGGAACGGGACACTCCTGATCGCTGGCTGCCCTGGCTCACAGTTGCACTCCCAGGTGGTTTAAACCCAACACTCCTCCCAGGTAGGGGAATTGCTCCTCGGTTGAACCTATTCGGGGGTCTTCCCCCTACGGAACCTCCGCCCATGCTGGCATGCTTTCTCTTTAATCCCCCTTTCTCTCTTTCTCTCTGTGCCTGATCACTCCCTACTTCCACAATGGTTGCCTTTTGCACTAAGGTGGCATAATCAGTAATCTCTAAAACTGCCACTCTGTTCTGAATCCACTGTTTCAGCCCTTGCTGAAACCTATTAGCTTTCTTTTCTTCAGTGTCCACAAATTCCGGTACAAACCTTGATAGTTCGGTAAACTTGGCTTCATAGTCAGCCACCGACAAGTAGTTCTGCTTTAGCTCTAGGAACTTAAGCTCCATCTGGGTTTTCATGAACTTTGGGAAGTACTTCTCTAAAAACAACTGTTTAAACCTATCCCAGGTTACAATAGCATCAATTTCCATATTATTTTTGGCTTCCCACCAATAATTGGCTTCTCCCTTTAGTAAGTAGGCGGCAAAGACAGTCTTCTGGGCCACATCAATGCTTAAAATCTTAAAAGATTTCTCCATCCGATCCGAGAAACTCTGGGGGTTTGAGAGACTTGAAGGCCCTAAAGGAATTGGCCACAGTGGTATTGTTTTCTTGGGGTGGTTGGGGATATTGGTTCAAGTTCTGCCTGAGCAGATCAATAAATTGTCCCATGGGGTTTCCGCCCTGGTTCTCCCCATGCTGTTCAACTTCAGTTTCCCTTTCTTCTACTTCCTCTTCGAACTCCGCAGTATAAAAGGTTTAATCCCCCATCCCATACTGGGAATCCTCCTGTTCATGGTAATCCTGATCCTGTTCTCATTATACTCAAAATTTTCCTCAGGTTGATTGTGACTTTCTTGGTCAGTAGACTCATGGGGGTTAGCCCTAGTACCCATCCTCCTCGGAGGCATTTTACTGAAAATTTGGACAATATACATTAGGTTTATTTACCTATTTCAGAGGGTTTCTCCTCACAATATTGATGCATAATTGGATTTAGGATCCCACAGTTCTATATATCATGGCAGATTTTAATCGAACGCAGTATATACAAATATAATATAACAAGCTATTGAATTGCGTCGTAGAGATACTGAAATGACTGAAAGGGAAATAAATATATACCAAGTACCAAACGGTACAATATCCGCCATACAACAACAGTTTTACAAAGTACAACCATCCGAATAATAACTAGTCAAAAGTGAAATAAGCTGTCTATCTGTCTAGTCTGCAACAGGGAACTACAAGCTGAAACTATCCCTACAAAAAATCGGCGCTACTATGCCATACAAGACTAGACAACTAGACCAATACATCACTATCATTGCAATCAGCCACGACGGTGGGCCAAAGCTCGAACCCTCCCCATAGCAAGGTGAAATATCTCCTCTGCATCAGCCCTGGATACCCTGCCGTGACCATCACTGGGTAACTGTCGCACCCTCACACGAGCCCTAAGCTCTATGCCGGTCACCTGTCTATACATCTCTCTGGCCCTGGCACACCCCCTGCCCTAGTGCCTCAACCGGCCTCCCTCTCCGCCGCTAGCTCTCTGCAGGATTCTGCCAGCCTGGCCTCAGCCACGGCTACCTCAGTAGTAAGTCTGGCTACAACATAGTGGTGTACACATGCTGGGACTCCCTCAGCTGGAACATGGGGTGGAGGGGCTGGATCTGCTGGAAGGGTAGCCTCTGCCTGCTGCGGGTCTGGTGTCAGCTCCTCGAACTCATCAGAAAATGGGCTCCCATGAAGTAGTGGTGGGGTAGGGGCTCTCTCACCAGAGAGGGGTGGCACACTAAGTCCGGAACTCCCTACAACGTTATCTACGGGCTCATCAACATCTCCCTCCGCACCCTCATCTACAGTCATCTCCTGCTCTGAGGTCATGTCAGTATCCTCCCCCAAAGTCCTAATCTCAGATACAACCCAGAAATCCTCCCCCTCAGCAACTAACTCAGCGTCCGGCCCTGCCTGGACCTCCTCCGGGTCCTCCTCCTCATCAGGCTCAATGACATCAGTATCAGCGTCAACCTGGACCTCATGGTCCTCCTCATCTGACTCAAAAACATCAGTATCAGCCTCAACCTGGACCTCAGGGTCCTCCTCCTCTGACTCATCAACATCAGTATCAGCATCAACTTGGACCTCAGGGTCCTCCTGGGCAGCCATGTCGCTCGCCTACACAAGACGAACTATATTACTATCATGATACTTAAAAGTTCCCATAAGGGTTTTAGGTGAACTTGGCAAGAGTTCTTATTATATTAGTGAATTTATTATTATACAACATCGCATCATCTCTTGGGATATATAACTCTCTCTCTGATACCATTTCTATAACACCCCCAGATCCGGGGTCCGGGATCGGGTCGTTACGGTCTATTTTCCATGATTGATACTTTACTTGAGTCCACAATAAATAAATCACATGCTGTGACCCCACAATAATATCCACTCACACACACACAGTTATAGTCCCAGAGATGAAATTGAAATAAGTCTCACATTACGGATTTACGAATAAAAGTTACTCCCTCTGTGCCTCCCATTTCTTTACAGTTTTTTTTCACTGCTCGACACGCATTTTAAGGCTCCTAAAAAGTATAGTTCCATAACTTATTTTTTAAATTTTCTTTTTTTGTATAAAAATAGAACAATTCTATTTTTATACAAAAAAAGAAAATTTAAAAAATAAGTTATGAAACTATCCGCAAATTGCACCTTAAAATCCGTGCCAGAATTACGTCCCCCAAGGTAAAGAACCAAGGGGGACAGAGGGAGTATTACAAACCAAAAGGATAACATCATAAGTTTAAGAGTTTGCCGTTGATTAACATTATTAATACATATAATTAAACTGGTATCCCAAAGGCTGCTGATCTATGCTACCTCAGCAATGGCAGCGATGATATCAGCGGGTAGTCCTGTGGGTCGGGTAACCTGCTTGCGCCGAGTGCGCCTGACGCGAGCCATGTGACCTATGTTGTTGTGACAATATAAATAAGCACGGGTGAGCAATAGCCCACCAACAATAATATAACTGTACCGTGATATGTATGACAGTTCAAAGATATATTTTGAAACCATATGCCATGCATAAACGAAAATAGTGCCAGATCAATATAAAGGATGAAGTTACAGGGAACTCAAAATATATAAGTTTTGTGGAAATATTCACTTTATCAAGATAAACAAGATAGCATCATTTTCATCAGAGAGGAACTTGCAGAAAATATTGCAATTCCAGTTTTCAACATGTTTCAACACTGCCAACACAGATCGGGTTGCAGAAGATTTCTAATTTTAAAAGATGAACTAATACGGGAGCATTGCCGCGCCAGATGCCCTGACGTTTACGATGATCAGTCGTATGTCATGCATCTCATCAGTCGTTCTCTACATGTAGAAGGTAGCTCCGACGGATTTACTTGTCTACCGCCCTCTGGAACTCCTCAGCCAACGGTTGGGCTATTGCTGGACCGGCGCCACTCGGCCACTTACGCGTCTCCTAGTTCATTTAACATCCATCATTGTGAAATGTAATGTTCGTTCCCCTTTTCCCCAGGTATGATACATGTTGATAAGACTCCACAAGGTAGTCGTATCTAATGTGGAAAGGAAAATTTATAAATATTTCCCAAGTTGTTGCTTGTTAATGGATACCAACTTGTTCCAACATTCTACCCCTCGAACGATGAGAGGGTACACACAATTCCATGAATAATAGCAATCAAGTTGTGAGTGAAACGAATAATTTATGATCGGGCAGTCACAAGATAAATAACATTCCTCAAGTAAGGTTCCCTTATAATAGAATCGAAGGAAGAGTGGAATTACTGAGAACCTTCCTTGGTAATATAATAATAAAAATAAGACTCAGTAATAATTTATATAATGTTCGAAGGTCGATGATACTATGTGAATGAAATCAATCATCTTTGAAACGAGTTAGAAGAATTAAATAAATATTCCAAGAATATTTATTAAGTCACCGATATTGAAAAAGGGTTGCTCGAAATAATCTTTGAATAAATATTTAGAATAATATTCATTGAACGAATAATGAATATTCAAATTAATCATAATATTTATTGATGAAATAATCGTCAAATGAATATTTGAGATAATATTCATTGAATCAATAATGAATATTTAACTTAAGGATGATACTTATTGAGGAAATAATTATCGACTGAATATTTGAGACGATATTCATTGAATAAATAATGAATATTCAACTTAATAATATTTATCGAAGAAATGATTATCGAATGAATATTTGAATTTATGTTCAATAATTGAATCGACTTTAAATAAATGTCGAAGATAATATTCATTGTCTCAAGGGAATATTCGAAATAATATTTATCGAATGACTGGCATTCGAATCAATGTTCAACTAATATTTAGAAAGTAAATAGAGATTGAATGAATATTCGAAATAATATTCATTTAAATAAACAAGGCTCGAATGAATATTAAAATAATATTCATTAAATAAATAAAATCGAATGAATATTCAAAATAATATTTATCGAGTAACTAAGAAAGAATATTCTTTAAGTAAAGAACTTAATTGAGGGTTCGAATTAATATTCGAATATTAAATCGACTTTTAGATGAACATTAAAGATAATGTTCATCGAATAATAAATATCTGATGAATAATCCGAATAATATTTATCAAATAATCTCAAGGGAATATTCCAACCATATTCGCCGGATAATAATTGGGAACTATTTACTTAATTATTTTCTTCTGAAAATAATATCAATATATCAAGGAATAACGACTCCCGGTCTATAATCAAATAATAAGATTCACTGCCCTTCGCTTAAGGGTCTTAGCAATTTCCAGCTTATAACTGATATATTAACTATCTAGCTTATAGGCCAACAATAATTCAGGGAACAAGTATATCAATATGACTTTGAAAGTAGGCATGCATGCTATGGCATATGTATAACAGAAAGCACATATATATATATATTCACAACAACAGCCTTTAAAAAGGATTTGAACTTGTTTGGGAATCGAGTACGGGTAGGGGTAGTGGTAGCGTGTCCCGGGTCAGCCTGATGATCTATAAATAGCCAAGGCATTCGGGATTAATCACTTAACACCTTTCAAAAGGTTAAGTATAAACTTAACTTAAATCGAAACACGTTTTCAAGTCGTTTCGTTATACCCCTCTAATTCACTCTTATTATTGCCTTTATTACCCGACACTTGTTTGTTAATAAAGCGTGTCATTATACTTACATGTGGTAAGTATTTAAATCGTATAAGTTTTAAAGTCGAAAGATTAGACCTTGATATTTATCGATCGTTTTCTAAGTGGTTTACCGAAGTTATAACCAAGTATACTCTTTAGGGGTACTTTCGTACTTAACCTTGATTCGAACATTTTTATAAAATCGAAAAACGATCTTTTTAATACGAGGTCTTCTCTCACACCATCCTTATGCTCTCTAAAATTTAATTACCAAGATTCGCCACTGCGATACATATTTTACACGGTTCAATTTCAATTACGAATTCGCATTCTCGGTTTCGAACCCCTTATATTCGATCGGCCATAACTCCTAAACCGTAAGTCCATTTTATGCGATCTTTATATCAAAACGAAGCTTTTAACATGATCTAGCTAACCATGGCAGAATATGAAACTGGACAGTGAGTTTTATTAACTGTCAAGCTCGGATTTCAAGATTAAACGAAAATCGGGCATTACGACGGCTATAAATCGAACGTTCTAATAATCGTAACACCAAAACCAAGCCACACCGAGCACCAATAGAACTTATACACATGATTCTCATCTCAACAAGGTAAAGAACACAATATTATACCAACATAATCATCATCTCTTAAATCCATTAGATCTACTACATAATCATGTTTATAACATCTCTAACATCACAACTTATACTAAATCCATCAAGAACATGCAAAATTTCAAAGTAGACCTAGGGTTTCAAGATCATTATACCTTCTTGAGAGTGTGATATAGCCTTACAAAGCTTTGTTTGGTCCTTGCCTAGCCTTAATGAACCTTAGATCAACCAAAGAAACAAGAAAAATCAAGTTAGTTCTTGAAAAGCACTATTCATCATCATCTTTGATGATTTTTTTGAAAATGGAAAAAGAAGAGATTAAAGCTAGGATTTTTAGGAGATCACTTATATGAAATGTAAGTCTCACCATAAAAGTTTGGAGATCAAACAAGGAGTGGAAGATGGATTTTGGATCTTGAATTTTGGAAAAAGCCGAATGGCTCTATAATGGAGAGAATGGAATTGATTTCTTGTTCTTTTGCTTGGTGGATGTGTTAAAATGAATTATTGATGAGAGTAAGATAATATCTTGGCTAAAAGCTACTTTAATAAAGTGATTTGATCATTGCATGCATCACTTAATGGACAAGTGTTGGTTTTGTGTGGTTAAATGAGATGATGATGGTAAGTACTTGGTTTAATCTCTAATGGTTCTAGTTAGTAAGGTAACTAGATTGGTTACTAGATATTTATCACTTGCACATGCATGCATCTTGCTTCCTCTGCTTGATTCTTTGTCCGTTTATTGCTCAATTCGTTGATCGTTCGAGGGAATAACTCATTCGTTTCTAGTTAGGGTTTTACCGAAAACCTTCTTAATAATTATAATAGCATTCTCCATCTTTCTTAATACTTCTCGAATTTAAATTCCTTAAATCCCTTTAATAATTCCTTAAGTCTGGCAGTGTCTAGGGAAATCTCGGAGAAAATAAAAGTGCTATTTTTCTGAATCCGACAGCTTTTACATACACTTATTTTCCTTCTGGATCACTAATACGAACTTAGAAATCCGTTCTGAATACTTCTATATAGCGTCGTCTAATAACATTCCCATCTTTACCAAAATCACTATTCACACTTTATTATTTCTTTTATTCCTTATAATTATTATAATGCCCTGGTCCTCTCTCGGGCGTTCCTTAACCTTTTTACGGAACCGCTGGACTTATAATAGATATTGATTTGGATGACACAAGAATAATCTTTCTTGGAATAATATAACTTATATCCTTAGGAGATAGATCATTCTTATCTATGCTGTCAACCAAAAGTATTCTTCATGACATATAAATATTTGAACCCACATCCATTCTATTTATTTATTAGAACAACCGTTTCATCGTAGTCGTAACCACTATTCGTTCTTACATCATTACATAGTAAAAGTTTTAATTCTATCAAAAATCTGGGTTCTTACAGAGAGAGAGAGAGAGAGAGAGAGAGAGGGATAGAGAGGGAGAGAGAGTACAGAATGATGGAGCTCACCGGATAACTTTCGAGGTCACCGGAGGAGTAGAGGAGAAGTTTCGAACGTAAAGAGAGAGTGCAGAAAACTTTCGAGGTCATCGGAGATGAGCGTGCGTAAAGAATGCAGCGTGCGTGAAGATGAGAGATGAGAAGGAAGGCAGAGATGAACAACACTTATAAAGCCCGTATATTTGTAAAAGGAGAAAAGGCTGAACTGCTTGTAACGTATATTTAAAAAACTAAAAGTGTACATTTGGAACCCCATTTTAACAACAGTAAAAATGTAAAAGAAAGTAGAAAATATATACATTTATGTAAATATCCCAAAAAGTTTATGATTTTAGTTATTTTTGGAAAAAAGAATCATAATAATTATATATAGAGAATTGAGCTATGAGACATATATCAGATAACTTCCATAAGATATTTAATTAAAATACTTCATGTTACAAAAAATTGTGCATGTATATCATATTAATATCTAAAAAAAGTTGTGCATATCAAAAAGTGTATATATAAAAAACATATGAATATTATTCAAATCTCAAGAAAGTTATGTGAAATATATTTCATGTTCCTTTTTCTCTTATATATATATATATGTGTGTGTGTGTGTGTGTGTGTGTGTGTTATCAGTGATATTTCTAGAATAAGAAATTAAGAAGGATATTAGTTAGAAAATATAGAAAAAATGAGATTTAGTTAAATAAAATCATTAGTGAATTATTAGTAATTATAAAATTTTTGTTTTTTAATTAAATAGAACTTTTACTAAATTGGTTAGGTAATAGTAATCATATTATTATTATTTTATTAAATAGAATTGTTCGTAATTTTTTTTAAAAATGAGAAATTTTAATTTGATAGAATATAAATGGTAATGTGTTTTAAAGGAAACTGATTAGTTATTACAAAATAGAAAAGGTAACATGTTTTATTTAAAAAGAAATTGATTAGTTATTTGTAAATAAATTATTACTATTTGATTTTATTTAATATAGTACCAGCTTATAATTCGTACGATGTATAGATTTTTTTTTATATATTACAAATTTATATTATAAATAAAGGTGAAGAAAAATTCAAAAAGTGAATATAATTTAGTGCCATCCACTACTATTAGTAAGGAAAAATATGCTATATTAGGAAATGTTAAAAAATGAAAGAGAAACCCCAAAATATAAAGTGTTAAAAACCTATTGTGATGGAAGGAATATTTAATATTCCATAGTATTAGTTATGACGATTCTTATTTATTTATAAAAAAATCTAATGGTAATTGTTGAATTAAAATACAGAGAATTATATTCATGTATTTCTCTTATATACTTAATGATCAGAAGATCTTCTAATTAAGTTGATTTCTTGTGGTGAGACATTTTTTTTTTGGTAAACCGAATAATATTATAAAAAAGGCCAAGCCTTACAGTTTAAACAATCTAGCCCTTACACCAACATGAGCCTAGATTTCCCCTTCCACAACTTAACATTAGATCTGCTAAGAAACTAGGACAATGATTGAATACTTAAATAACATAACTTAAATAAAAACTATAACAGAACAAAAGCATAAGCAACAAACGGACGAATCGGAACGAAATCCCCACTTCAATCTTCCTGCATTTCGGACCTTTCTCCTCCCACCCTTGCTTGGACACTTGCTTCAGAAGAAGCTACACCACCATCAACAACTGCTTCAGACTGACCAGCAACTCCAAAGACAGGACCCGAAACATCACCCCTCCCGCTGGAAGACCAACCACCACTTGAACATTGTTGTTACCTAGAATATGCACCCTCTTCATCCTCAGAGACATCAGCAAAACCAACTCCCATATCTCCATCCACATTAAGGATCTCATGCTCCTGCATGTTATTGTATTCCTCCTCCGAAAACTCATCAAAGATCCCTATAACAGAACCCAGACCCATATCATCCTCCACAATTCCCTAACACGACCAAAGGAACTCCTAAAGTCCACCAGCCTAGTCCTGTTTCTTGCGCCATCTATCGCCAGATACTGAGCCAACTTGTTCTGGCTTTTCTCACAAGCTTTGACAACTAGCTTCAGTTTCTTGTCCTTTTTCCTCAGCTCAAGTTGTTGAATCACCCTTGAGAGATTTGGATCAAGGAACCAGTGCCAATCCTCTCATTCCTTCAAAACTTTGGTATTATCAATTTCTAATTCAACCTTGTTGATGCCTTCAAAGAATGCAGTACGAAGACCAGTCAGCAAACCCCATAATTTATTAACCCTTGTAGTGAGATCTTGAATCGAATTAGAGACCATTTTGATTATAACTCCCTCATCATCTCTTACCACAATACCAATGCCTGAATCATTGCCATTAGGCAGAGGCTCGTTAAGAGTAAACGAGTGAACATTAACTTTGACAAAGCCCTCTATAGGATAGTCCCAACCCTTCTCCATAGAAACCCTAATGAAAGATTTTGAACTACTCGGTAAAAATGAAAAGAACTGACTGACTTAGCGTGTATATATCCCCAAAAAATCCTCGAAAACACGCTAATATAATTACTACTCTTTTTAACTGCCCGACATGATATGATTTTTTTTGGATATATATTAATGATTGCAAGAATATATTTTCAATTAACAGATAACTTTTTTTAAATAGAAAAGACTTATTAATGATTGGAAGATAGTACTTTTAGATTTTTATAAGAGATATATTTTAACTAAAAAGTAACACGTTTTAATTAAAATAACCAATCGGCTAATTACCATTTATCATTAATTATATTATCATTTTATTAATTAACTAAAATAAAATAACAAAAAATATCGAAAATCAAAACTTTTAATATACAATTTTAATATATAGTATATATAAAAAAAATAATAATAATAATACCTAATTAAATAAGTGTAATTAATTAAAAAGTACAGGTACCATATATCGATCGATTGATCAAAATTTTAATGTTTCGACATTAATAATGATACTAGCTTAAAATCCGTGCCATCAGCTATGCACATATGTTCTTTAATAATATATAATTTTTTGAATTTGAATTAAAATTTGTAAAACATGAATTTTGTAGGTTTGAAGTTTGTTGTGGAATAAAAACTAGGTTGTTAAATTGTGGCTAGGGTTTGTATGTAATTAATACCAGAGTTCGTGAGTTTCGTGCTTTAATGGTTGCTCTCATGTTCGTGGCTGAATCTGCCTTCACAAGATGCCTACGTACCTTGATGAATATCAAGAATCAAGCCAAAAACGTAGTTCTAGATAACGAGGGGTCAGGCCCTTATATAGGCTGAGAAGCCTTACAATTATGGTAGGATTCAGATACTTGGTGGGTAAGCCACCGCCTTGGGGAAGGTTCTAGACTCCTTCCTTGTAGGAGTCTGTTACCTTATTGAATTGGATGCCTTAGAGGCTAAGTCAGGTAGGAGTAATATCCTTTTTTGACTCTTATTGATAAGCTATTTATTACCCCTAATATTAATTACGAAATTAATATTAAATTAGGGCTTTTGACCTCATTAATGGGCCCCACGTTTGGACCATGATGGGTCTAATTAAATGTGTCTTTATGGCTTACTTTTAGCCCATATCATTTGCCCCCAACTTCTAGGAAAACTGATCAGGTTTTCCTTGAAGTTTTAATGGCCTTTTTCGAGACTCGGGTCAGGGTTCATCTTTATACACTAGTGTTTCACGAGCATTGTCTTAATATAAAGCGTGAAGCGACCGACCCATTTACGACAATGTTAATTTGATGCTAATCGGCACTAATAAGCCTTAAACGATGTTTAAACATTGTTAAACGACACTAAACGGCGTTAAATGGTGCTAAACGGCACTAAACGACACTAAACTGTGCTAAATAGCCTTAAACGACGTTTAAACAGTGTTAAACAACACTAAACGGTGTTAAACGGTGCTAAACGGCATTAAACGACACTAAACGGTGCTAAATAGCCTTAAACGACCTTTAAACAATGTTAAACGACACTAAACGGTGTTAAACGGTGCTAAACGGCACTAAATGACACTAAACGCTGCTAAATAGCCTTAAACGACATTTAAACAGTGTTAAATGACACTAAACGGCTTTAAACGATGTTAAACGGCACTAAACGACACTAAACGGTGCTAAATAGCCTTAAACAACGTTTAAATAGTGTTAAACGACGCTAAATGGCTTTAAACGGTTCTAAAAGACACTAAACGACACTAAACTGTGCTAAATAGCCTTAAACGACATTTAACCAATGTTAAACGACGCTAAATGGCTTTAAACGGCACTAAACGGTGCTAGACGACACTAAACGGTGCTAAAACGGCGATCGGTTGACGTTTTTCTGAAACGGCGACCGGGGAAGGGTTGGAGGTCGGCCAAGCCCTCCTAGAACAGGTGGTCGGCTATGGGGTGGTCAGCCATGCCTTCCCTTGGCATTAAATGGTGCAAAACGGCACTAAACGGCACTAAACGGTGCAAAACGGCACTAAACGGCTGACGTTTTCCAAAACGGCGACCGAGGAAGGGTTGGAGGTTGGCCAGAGACCTCCTAGAGCAGGTGGTCTGCCAAGGGGTGGTCGGCCATGTCTTTCCTTGGCATTAAATGGTGCAAAACGGCACTAAACAGTGCAAAACGGCACTAAACGGCATTAAACGGCTGACGTTTTCCAAAACGGTGACCGAGGAAGGGTTGGAGGTCGGCTAGAGACCTCCTAGAGCAGGTGGTCGGCCAAGGGGTGGTCAGCCATGTCTTCCCTTGGCATTAAAAGGTGCAAAACGGCACTAAACGATGCAAAACGGCACTAAACGGCGCTAAACGGCACTAAACGGCGCTAAAACCATCTTTTGGTTCAACTCAATTTTCATATTCGAAATGACATTGAAATCAATATTCAACATCGAAACGACCTTGAAATCAATATTCAACATCGACATTGAAGTCAATGTTCGACATCGAAACGACGCCAAAAATCTTCATACTCCATATGGAACCCGGTCGGCCGAAGCCTCCCGGGTGCGCCGGTCGGCCAGCCACCGGTCGGCCATTTTCATATTCAACATGGAATCCGGGATCTTCATATTCAACATGCAACCCGGGATCTTCATATTCAACATGGATCCCGGTCGGCCGAAGCCTCCCGGGTGCCCCGGTCTTCCGGGCCAGCTTAGTTTTCATATTCGAAATGATGTCGGGACCTTCAACATCGAAACGATGTCGGGACCTTCGACATCGAAACGAAGATTGGTCAGTTGAAGCTTATTCGGCAGTGAACGGTGCTAAACGGCGCTGAACGATGCTAAACGGGGTTCAACATCGAAACGATCCCGGGAACGATTTCAACATCGACACGACCCTGGGATCGACTTCGTGACGACCTTGGCTCCACCAGGACCTTGGCTTACATCTTGAATATCAGCCTTCAACTTTAATACCAGAACATCAACGTCAATACTCGAACGCTAAATGGCGCTAAACGGCACTAAACGGCGCTAAAACCATCTTTTGGTTCATCTCAATTTCCATATTCTTCATGTTCTTGACAAAACTCGATCAATCAGAAATCTTCATGTTCCTGACGGAAACGGGCTGGCCAGAAATATTCATGTTCCTGATCGATCCCGGTCGGCCAAAAAATGTTCGTACCCATGATCGGTCCCGGTCGGCCAAAGCCTCCCGGGAGCACCGGTCGGCTAGCCACCGGTCGGCTGAAGCCCCTCGGGGTGCCCCGGTCGGCTGGCTCCCAGTCGGCCGGTTTTGAATATTTTTTTGCCCTCTTGGCTTCAATACTTCAACTTCCCTCTTGAACAACGATGCTTCATGCTTTTGAGGAACATGAGTATTCGTGTGCTTGATGAACATGAGTTTTCGTGTTCGTGATGAACATGAGTTTTCGTGTTCGTGATGAACATGACATGAGTTTTCGTGTTCGTGATGAACATGAGTTTTCATCTTCGTGATAAACATGAGTTTTCATCTTCGTGATGAACATGAGTATGGAGAATCAGCAATATGGTCATTCATAACTTTTGCTTAAGATTTCCCCTCATTTCATGATTAGCACTGCTAACCCTGTACTTAATGTTAACTTCTTCCAATGCTTTTTTTGCCTCTTGGGGCCTCAAACACTTCAAGTATGAGATAACAAACGACCTCTTGTAAAGGATGCCTTCGATCAAGGCATATCTCAATGCTCTCACTGACAGCTTTCGTGCCTCCAAGGCATTATCAGGGAGCCATCCGGTTTCAAGATGAACTTCAATAGGATCTAACCAACAGCTTCCAACATCGATCGGTGCTACCAACTTAGAGTTGATGGTCGGGGCCTTCAAAACCTGGAAGTAGACACTCCTTGCGTAAGCGAACTTAGACAGGGCATTAGCCTTAACGTTCTCTTCTCTCGGAATGTGCTCTACGTAGCACTCATCAAACTGAGTCATGACGGCTTTCACAACTCTCAAATACTTTGCCATAGTTTCATCCTTGGCCTCAAATTCACCATTCACTTGCGATATTACCAATCGTGAATCTCCACAAATTTTGAGATTCTTGACCCTCATAATTCTGGCCAAGCCCAACCCAGCTACCAAGGCTTTGTACTCGGCTTCGTTATTGGTTGTCGGAAAATCCAACTTCAAAACATACTCAACTGTGAACCCATCGGGGCTTTGCAAGACTAGACCTGCACCACTAGATTTTGTTTTTGATGCTCCATCAAAATAGAGCACCCAATATTCCTTCTGATCAGGTACAAGTTCTTCACTTCCAGGGGTGGTTACCATATCCTACCCCCCGACTTCTTGGTTGTTGATGGTACATTCAACCACGAAGTTGACCAATGTCTGAGCCTTAATAGCTGTTCGAGGCTTATATGTGATGTCAAAATCTCCAAGTTCAATTGCCCACTTAATCAACCTACCACTAGCTTTTGGGCTATACAATATGCTTCTCAACTGCTGGTCCGTCAGGACTTCGATCTTGTGTGCCTGAAAGTACGGTCGTAACTTTCTCGAGGTTGTGATCAATGCCAAAACAAACTTCTCGATTGGAGAGTAGTTCAACTCCGCCCCATGCAACACCTTGCTTACATAGTAGATGGGTTTCTGAACCTTTTTTTCTTCTCGAATGAGGACAGCACTCAATGCTTGCTCAGATACCGCCAAGTATAGATAGAGAGTCTCTCCGGGACTAGGCTTGGCCAACAACGGGGCTTCGTCCATGTACTTCTTCAGCTGTTTGAAGGCCTCTTGGCTCTCAGGAGTCCACTCAAAATTTTTCACCTTTTTCAATGCTTGAAAGAAAGGCAAACACTTGTCACCAGACTTAGAGATGAATCTCCCTAGGGCTGCAACTCGGCCGGTTAGCTTCTGTACATCTCGTATAGAACGGGGTGGTTCCATGTATAAAATTGCTTTTATCTTATCAGGGTTGGCCTCTATGCCTCTCTTCGAAACCATCAATCCCAAAAAATTTCCTGATCCAACTCCAAAAGTACACTTGGCTGGATTCAACATCATCTTGTGGTGCCTCAGCACTTCGAATGCCTCCCTGAGGTGCTTAATGTGATCTACCTTGCACAGGCTCTTGACTGACATGTCATCAATATAGACCTCCATGGTTTTCCCAATCAGATGGGCGAATATCTTATTCACCAGTCGTTGGTCTTCATCCTTAAGACATATTGAAGAGTAGCTAGTCCTTAACATCCTCAGCCTTGCATGGCTTTGATTGCTGCGTGTGGCTTTTATCTGCTCGTCTTTTAACCTGGGTCCTTCACGGACTTAAACTCTTATTTGGTCATGCTGTAACCTAACTCTTGACCCTTCGGGGTCTTTATTTATGCATTTGCTTGTTCTCCATTCGTGTATTCTTTTATTTTCGGTACTTGGTCATCCTTAACTTGCACTCATCAGGTGCTTGGCACATAAATAAAATCACACAATAAATGAATGGAAAACAAACTTGCATTAATAACTTGAAATGGGTTCAACCCTTACATAAAGTACTACCGTTCCACTCGGAGCAACATGCTCTTCAATGGTTTCAATGAACCTTATTTCTACTTCTACTAGATAAATATGAAGCTAAGTTATACTAGGATAACTTGAGCCCATCGGGGCTTTGCAAGACTAGGCCTGCACCAGATTTTGTTTTTGATGCTCCATCAAAATAGAGCACCCACCACTCCTTCTGGTCTCCTCCTTATTATTCTGAGGTTCACTTCCTGCTTGGGGTATTACCTCCTGCCCCCCGACTTCTTGGTTACCAATGGTACATTCAACCATGAAGTCAGTTAACGCCTTAGCCTCAATGGTTGTCCGAGGCTTCTGTGTGATGTCCTCTGATGGCTTTTCTTGACGTTTCTTACTACTGCGGACATTCATGTCCTCAATCGGAAGGACCTGCCCCCCGACTCCATCAGGCCTTAACGAGGCTACATAACAGCTTCGTGCCATCTTTTGATCACCTTTATGTTCTCCAACACCATTCCTGGTCAGGAACTTGATCTTCATATGATAAGTTGAGGCGACAGCCTTGAATGCATGAAGTCCAGTCCTTCCGAGGATAGCGTTGTACGTTGAAACAACCTTGATTACCAGGAAGTTCAACATCTAAGTGGCCTCCTTGGGCTCCTGTCCAATAGTTGCAGGCAACTGAATAGTCCCTTCAACTTTGGATTCTACTCCATTAAATCCATATATAGGCATGCTATTGGGGGTCAACTGAGAATCACTGTTCCCCATCTTCACAAATGCATCATGAAATAGAATGTCAACAGAAGCTCCATTGTCTATCAAGACTCGCTTCACCTTTGAGTTTCCAATCACAGAAGTTATGACCAACGAGTCGTCATGGGGGAACTTCACCCCTTCCAAGTCTGAGTCATCAAAACCAACCACTACTTCAGTTTTTGCACGCTTCGGGGCCTCTCCTACGATGTGCATCACTTCTCTAGCATAAGCCTTCCGAGAATTCCTTGTTGTGTCGGCCGCAGTCGGACCTCCTGATAAGTGGATTTTATATCCACTTGGATCATTCCAAATCGGCTTAAATTGATTGACTTGGTCTCAAGTTTGTTGAATTTTTGATGTGTTTTGTGTAGTTGTGCAGAGTTGTAGCTATCGGTTAGTGTTGGTGTTTCTAATCGATATTAGAGTGGAATTAAGTATTGGAATGAAGATGGTACACTTGTGTTATGCTACCAAGGAGTTACATGTGTCATGGTATTGAAGATGTTAGCTAATGCAAAAGAAATGGAGGAGAAAGGAGCAAATTGTGTAAAATTCGGATGGTTGCGCAGTCTACACTGTTTTGGCCATATCTGGAGTTCTAGAAGTCCGTTTTCAGCGATCTTACTGTCCACGCGAAGCCTGGGGAATTTTCTTGAATTCTAAAGCAATCCGGCAGAAGTCAGCCGCGCAGACTGCACCAGAAACCGCGCAGACTGCGCCAGAATTGTTGGAAAACAGAATGTAGCCGCGCAGACTGCGCCAGAACTCGCTGCAATTTACTGTTTTGCCCTAATTCGACTTATAATTGTATTTTAGGCAGTTTCTTCTAATTCTAATTGTAATTTATGATATTTTTTTGCTGGGCAAGACTTGGAGTGCCTATATAAACACATCCAACCCTTGTAATTTGGATCATTAAGAACCGTTACATATCAATTACTTAGGTTTATTTGTATCTTTTCATACTTTGTTTTTATCATGGTTTCATCAGATCCCATGATGACGAGAGGTTCAATTATGAACTAATCATTGTCATGGGATTCTAACGGATTTATTTATGGAGCTTTAGTATCTTGATATTTTACAGATCTGTGTGTGATGTATATCTGATATCCTCGTATGGTTGTGCTTTATGTATTTAGATGCGTAGCTAACATCTAATTTGTTAATCTCTTGTGAAGCGAGAGTGGATCTTGAGATTTAGAACTTGCCATGCTAGCATAGGATATGTTGATGTTTTAACATCATGATTTATGGCATAAATAGAGATATTATGCTGCCCTATGTGATCAATGTGGATAACTTGTGCTTCAACCGTTATGTTTTCAAATCTTATAGAGATATAGGGTCTAAGCATAATTGGTGTCTATTCATCTTCTATCTCTTTTGTGGATGTATGTTTAGTTTGATATTCGTATACTGAGAAGTAGCGTATACTTGTTTCGTGTTGTCCGATCAGATATCATAACCATTGCATATAGTGATTAAAGGCGTTAGATCTAAGCAAAGTATTTAATGAAGTTAGGATCCCATGTTTTCTCTTGCAGAAGTAATTAGATTTTAATTCTTGTTAGTTAGTTAATTCTTAGTTTGTTAATTTACTTCTTAGTTAATTTAGTTAATCAAAACCCAATATTGTTAATTGTCTTAGGAGTGCATAATAACCATACATTGTTGCATAGGTACAAAACTGAATTAAAACCATAATCAGATCTCTGTGGGAACGAACTTGACTTATTCATATATTACTTGTGACCACGTACGCTTGCGTGATTTATAGCATAACAAGTTTTTGGCGCCGTTGTCGGGGATCATCGGTGTTTTATTTTTGGTTTATGTGCTTGTCAATAGTGGTCGTTAGAGTTCACTGACTCGGATTGTTTCTTACGTAGTTGTTTAGTTTTATGTGTTGCAGGTAGCAATGGGAGAACCAGCAGCAGCAGCGAAAGCATTGATGTATTATTCTCAACCAAAGATCAAGGACATCCAATTTAGCATTGTCAGGCCAGCTATTGCAGCTAATACTTTCGAAATCAAGCCTAGCATAATTCAGATGGTGCAGAATTTGTTTCAGTTTGGGGGTGCTCCTACGGAGGATCCTGACATGCACATCCGGGACTTTATTGAGATCTGTGACACTTTCAAGATCAACGGGGTGTCGAAAGATGCTATCAAATTGAGACTTTTCCCATTCTCTTTGAGGGATAAAGCTAAGGGCTGGTTGTACTCTCTACCAGCAAGTTCTATTTTGATATGGGAGGATCTTGCTCATAAATTTCTCACTAAATTTTTCCCCATGGCAAAGACCGCAACAATCAGGAACGCTATTACTCAATTTTCACAGCAGTCTGAAGAATCTTTGTGCGAGGCTTGGGAGCGATATAAGGAGATGCTAAGGAAATGTCCACATCATGGGATGCCTGATTGGATGGTGATTAACTGCTTTTATAATGGCTTGGGTGCACAGTCAAGACCCATGCTAGATGCAGCATCAGGTGGAGGCTAAGAGCTATGCGGAAGCTTATGAGCTAATTGAGATGATGGCTGCGAATGAATACCAGAATCCAACTCAGAGATTATCACAAGGCAATTTAGCAGGAATTCTGGAAGTTAATACAGTCACAGCTCTAGCAACTCAGCTAGAGGCACTTAATAAGAAATTGGATTTTATGTCAAAGCATGGGATGCCTCAAGTTGCTAGTGTTTGTGAGTTATGTGAGGGCGCACATGAGACGAGTCAATGTGCCATATCTTCTGAATCGACACAGTTTGTGAGCAACTTCCAGCAACCTTCGCAACCAGCTCCAGCCACCTATCATCCAAATTTTGGCTGGAGCAACAATCAAGATTTTCAGCAACAATAGTTTCATGGGGATGATGGTCAATCTTCGAATGAAAAATCTGAATTGGATGAATTGAGGTTGATGATTAAAAGTCAGGCGGTATCTCTCAAGACATTGGAGAATTAGTTTGGGCAAATTGCAAGTGCCTTTCTCAACGGACCGCAGGGAGTTCTTCCTAGTGACACAGAGGTGAATCCAGGAAAACAAAATGACATGGAGCAGGTTAATGCCATAACACTCAGATCTGGAAAAGTCAGGAACGATCAGAATTCAGCAATTGAGGATGAAGAAGGAATTCATGATCAGGATCCTACAGAAAAAGAAAAAAATTCTATTTTGTCAGAACCTGTGGTGGATAGTGATGAGGAGGAAGAGTGTGAGTCACTAGGCTTGGCTGATCTCTGGGATTCTAAGGTGCTGGTTGATGAGGTGGTTTCATGGTCAAATATTGAGGATAGTGCAATTGAGTCTTTTCTTGAGGAAGATGTTTTGATTGAGGGTAATGAGGATCTTCATGAGTTGTACAGGAATTTTACTTCTGATGAGATGTTGGAGGAATTGAATGCTATTTGTTCTAAGCATGAAAGTCAACTTGAGGATTGTTCTTTTGATCCTAAGTCTGTGGTTAAGACTTCTGTTGGTGAACTACCCACCTCTGTTCCTAGTCCGTCTATCTCCATTCTTGATCGGTCTTTGGTAGAAAATCATCATGTTGAAGAAGCTTCCAAACTTGAGCTTAAACTACCAGATCACAGGAAAACCTGAAGGTAAGTATAATGAAAGCCCTTGGCACAATTGAAACCAAATATGACTTAACACAAGTATATAAAAAAATAACTTCGAAGAGGAAATATATCCTTTATCACAATTCTCTCTTAGAGAGATGTCAAATAATTCATAGATTGGGGAGGTAATCATAAAGATTCACCAATGGGGATATTGCTAAGGTCTCCACGGATGCCTTTTATGTCGGCTACTCTGACGGATAATCGTTCGATCCCAGAGCTGTTCTTTTCCATGCACACCCTAAGGTGCTTGATAACTTACTGTTGGAAAATGTGGGTTTTTAGCCCCACATTGACTAGTCATTTTGAGCCTAGTTTTGAGTGGTCATACATTGCGTGTGCGCAATGGGTGATGCTTGGATTATGTTCTCCTCCGAGAGAGCTTTCCGAGGCATGTTTAATTACTCAAAATGGTTAAGGGATGAATGAGATATGATAGCTCAAAGATGGTCCCTTAAGAGTGGAAATTTTGTTTAGATAATGGAAGTCCCACATTGAAATGGAAAAGGAGTTTCCATGACTTTATATAGTACAACACTTGAGTAGTGTTCACTTGTGTTGGCTAAGTGTTGCTCCATCTCCTACGCGGGCACGCAGGGGGGGTGCGAATTGTGGGCTTTCGAGGGGAAAACCGAGGCTTCGTAAGCCTTCGGGCTTTCCGCGTGTGCGACCTGCGGACACGAATGCAGCAGAAAATTGGGCCGGCTAAACCCGGACTAGTTTTGCTATTTTTTATTATTTCCACTGGGCTTAAAATAAATAAATCAAAATCTGTTTTGATTAATACGATCAAAAATCTGTTTTGATTAATTCGAATAAATCAGAATCGGTCTGATTGATTTGATTAAATCCGAGATATGATTTAATTGCAGATATTGAGTAGTGTACAAGTCTTATCTCTAACCTTATCGTTACAGCCTATTTTAATTAACGCGTTAATTATTTTAGGCAGTTGTGTAGCGAGCAAGGTTTGTCAAACCTATAAATACCCCCCTTAGGGTCTAGGTTTAATCATCTCATTCGCAGCCTAAACACAACCAATACCTCTCTCTCCCTGGTGATAGTTTCTTGCTCGTTTTTGCTCGCCGAAGGTGCCGTTCTCTGCAACGCCATCGTTCTCTCATTTTATCCTGGGAGGCTATCGTTTCACACACACGGTGAGAGGCGAAATAGCTTTAAGGAGACAGCTCTTCCGCTGGACTCGAGATTCTCTTATATCCTTCTGTTTTGTTATTTATTTGTTTGTTCACTGTTAGACACCGTTTTGTTATTCGCATACATATTGTTATTTCTCACAGATTGTTTCACACTTACGTCATCGTCGACTCGTAATAGTCACTAAGAATTCAATCATCGACATTAATAATCGCAAGGAGTTCTATCTCAATATATCCTTCAACATAGCATTCAAATCTTAACTTAATCATTGGCACTACACCCGGTAGTCCAACATGAACTCTACATGAGCTCCGACGTTCTCACATAACTATACACACTCCTACTCACTCTCGTTTCTAATTTACTATAACCTCAGCTCTGATACCACTCTGTAACGCCCCCAAATCCGGGGTCAGGGATTTGGTCGTCACGTGGAAATCCTTAATAACAAATCACCTGCTTAACCACATTAAACCATCTGTAGTCATTAATAATTAAGTTACAACATTTGAGACCCCAACCACCAAGCATCTTTTAGGTTATAGGGCTAGAAACAAGAATCAACTCCTTACTACTAGTATAACTTCGTTGAGAAGTACACCAGCAACTAGTACTATATCACGCAAAGTAACATATATATTACACATCAATATACTTACATGTAACTTACTCCAGCTATAAACTTTTTAGATCATATCGTCTTCATAAGGGCACGCTGCCCGCTTCATCTAAGCCATGCAGATAACCTCGTCCGGCTACCTTCCACTGAAAAGTTAATTTTTGAAAACAAGCAAGTATGAGCGAAAGAATTGCTCAGCAAGTTATTACTAGAGTTTAACAAAATATTCCATCAGGTGTATGGGTTTCCAACATTCAACCGATACTTAATATCATTCTTGAAACATTTATAACCACGAAATTCTATAGGGAAAGTATAATGTCTGAAAACAATATCAACTGAACACTGTACCAATATAATATAAAAGGTGTCGTTACAAAATAATTAAATAACCACATCTTGTTTGTGCAGTAATACACCAACATAAACTTGCTGGTTATTCAATATGAAATCACTTACTTATTGATAATATAACATCAGTTCTCTTCTATAACAAGATAATAATCAATACATCATCCTAGTATAATACCTCAAGGTAATATAACATTTAAAATCAAGCTCTCAATATAATCTTTCCATTTCCTTTTATACAACAATTGTATGTAAAAGTAATATAAAATCAGTTTCTCTTCTTACTGTAAAACAATTCCATCATTTCATACCATTTTCCTTTTTTAGTACACAACTCTGATAACCATTATCAATTCTTTCTTTTAAGTTTTGGGGATTTTCACTGTTGCCGAATACGTGAGGCACGATGATCAGTCGTCCTCCGTACCCGTCCCTTTTTACTACCGGTAGAAGGAGGAAGGTACACCACTACATCCCCCTGGAGGAAGGTACACCACTACATCCTCCTTCGGCAACTCTTGGGCCGAATTAAAATATTGATTGCTGGACTGTGCCGCACACAGCCTCCTACGCTTACTGTTGCTATTCCCCTTTTTGTCAAATCGTCATTCCATTTACAAAATATCATTCCACATTTCCATTTTCTCGCTTTCATTTCCATATATCCATTTATCATTTCCATTCACATTTCCATTCTCATTTCCATTCTCATATCCGTATTATAATCATTTGAAAACATTTATACAGGTATATCAATTCAAGACACACATTCATTTCACTATGAAATTCCTTAAACAATCTTTTAACAATATTTAATCACCCGTAGAACACTTAGAATATCTAAAGAATAACTATTCAATAATCCCTTTTAAATGAATATTATAATTAATATTCATTGAATTAAATAACCATTAAAATAACATTTATCAATATCATTCCAGACATTTTTAACCAAAAATGTCTCATTTATATCCATCGAAACATCTTTATTATTATTCCGGAACAAAGCGATTTTAAGAAAACATTTTAAAAATAATATTCATCTAATTAAATAAATTTAATTAGACGAATAAGGTTTATTTAATTAGTAGATGCTTCGAGAGGTATCTAATAATTAAATAAACACTAGTTTATTGGTGATGTTGCCATTAGGTTAATTATTGCGAAATTCTTTCTAAAAACTTTGTCCGGGTTTTCGAAAATATACCTCTCAAGATAATCCCTTCCACTTTTCCATTCATATACCAATACCTTTAAAATACACCAACTAAAATACTTTACATGTAAGTCTCTTTTAACAAAATCTGTAGACATCAACCCTTGTCCCCTTATATAACAAAATATTTATTAATAACGTCTGAAAGAGTTTAGAACTCAAATATCCTCAATTTACACATAACTGTAATATTATAAAATAACTTTAGATAACAACTGATACCATAATATCATAAAAATAACCATAATAACAACTGATACCATTCCTTCCCATATCACTTTACTCCTTATAGTATATCACTCTCTCCATATCACATATATTACCCGTCAAACCATTTTACTTAAAAGTAAACAATTTATCCAGATAAAGATAGAAGAAATCTTGTAAATATGGACTGAAGTCTTATTTCACACATTTCATATATTTCAAAATAAATATACTCTGAACGATAGAGTATGTATAAATAAACTTGCCTCTGGTCCTTAGCACCAAACGGAACACCGCGAATAAATCTTTGGCGTTTCGCCCAAGCAGTTCCATAAACTTTACACGACGCCTCGATCCTTCCTTTTTGATACACGTTGCTCCCGTTGATCATGCCCTAACGGTACTGTAATTGTTACGAGTACGTGCCAGTCCTACCTCGTATCTCGAGTAGACACCACTCGAAATTACCACTAAGTCACATAAAGTCGTACTATAGTTGTTATCCCTATAGCTGACTACTCAAATACCAATTAATGCACATAACACATTTAGTCAACTTCACTTAACATATACAATTATAATACTAGTATCATTTTATGACAAAACTAAGTTTATAAATAATCCTCAAAACGCATTTAATCCCCGAAACACATAAATCCTTGAATTAAATCACTTAGCACATAAATCCTCGAGACAACAATTACCCTCGAATTAATTCACTTAACACATATACACATAAACAGTTAACACCCAATCATACCTTTAAACCATTGAAATCAAATAGGTTAAATAAATTAAAATGCAGGGGATTTTTAGAAAATTTCGGCATGAGGTATTCGTTTATCGGACTATGGGCACAGCCCCTCAAATGCAATTTAACCCTGTTTTTACAAAAATTAAAGCTGCCTCAACTTGCAGCAAAGTAAACAAGTAAGAAAAGTACCCGCCCAGACATGCGGCACCTAGCACATAAGGAAAAGTATCCGCCCAGACATGCGGCACCTAGCACATAAAGAAAAGTATCCGCCCAGACATGCGGCACCTCAACATTTAAAGAATGTAAACTAAGTTTATCCACATTTAAGCCAACACCACGTAGTTGGCACTCATGACCTCTAACAAATACTATTACTCGTTTATTACATTTAGCATATAACCATTTATAGCTAATAAAACCTTCAATTACTATGACTCAATTCATACCATTTAGCACATAGCATTTACAGTTTAGCCAACTCACATAAACTCCACACGTAATACTAACATCACCATTAACCACCAATAATCATTAAACCCAAATATTAACAAAACCACAATATAATTCCAACCATTACACTTTAGCAATTAGCATATAACAATTAACATTTCACAATTACTAACTCACACATTATGCAACTAATAATTATCAAGGTAAATTAGTAACCACCTACTAATCAATACCAAGTACTCGACAATTACGAATTTCGATAATTACTCAAACTCGACTTATAATATTTAGCACATAAACATTCATCACTTAGTAAATATACTTTCCGAATTCATCAATTAACAATACTAAGCTAATTACAAAAATTAGCAAATAATCTCGCAATTTAAAATCAATTAAATTACGACAATTAATCAATACTCGCAATTTACACAACTAAATTTAACACGAAAACTTAAATAATTAACACGCGAAATTATACCATTTCCGATTTCGATCCGAAAATCAAGCCACCGGAGTCTCCCTTCCTCTTTCTTCACTCGAACTCTCTGCCTCGACCTTCCCTTCGTCGGACAACCCCTGGACAGCTCCGGCGCCGCTCTCGCGCTGCTACATAGCACCACCACGCGCCGCTGCGACCTCTCCCACACACACACACTCGCGACGCGCACACACACACACGATACACACACACACAGCCTATACATACACACACACAGCCTATACATACACATACCCGCGATTTACACACACATATACACGCGTATATATATATACACACACATCTCTCTTCTTCTTCATCAATTTCCAACCCCCAATTGATTTCCCCCAACCCTAATTTTTCCCCCAATCTCTACTCTCTCTCCCCGTCTGTTTTCTCTGCCGGGTTGTGTTTTTGATATATTGGGCTTGGCCCAATACTAATATATCACTCCTACAATTCATTCCGGGCCCAATTAAAACACTACATCTTCACTTTTAAAACTAATAAACAGCTTTATAAATCGAAATTAAATAAAATTTCAGAAAATTAAACTTTTCATTTTTAAAATAAAGAATATAAAATTACGAACTCCCACATATTTTCGAAATATTTTTCGGATCAAAAATGAATTAAATATGAATTTTCAAAGTTTTGATCCTTTAAATACAATAAAACTCTTAAAAATCATTTTAAAATAATCACCACCCAAATTAATTCTCCCAAAAATTTTTAAACTCAATAAATATATAAAGATAATATTTCAAGAGATTTCATGATTTTTAATTCCTCCGATAATTTTATAAAATTAACAGAGGATCAAAATGCATGATTTAAATATATTTAAATCCTCAAAAATATAAATAAAATGCATCAGCCTTCACAACTCACACAAATCATCATATAAACACATAAACACAACTTCACATACATTCCACCTTCCAACAATAATCACATAATATAGTTCATAATTACACTGAACCAGACAATAATTAAATAATTCGTTTTTGAAATTCCTTGAACTGGATAATGAACAATAAAATAAAATAAAAATTTCCTCCTCATTTTAGGAAAACATTAGTATTCTTAAAATAATACTAAAATCATTTTATGAAAATTCGGGTTATTACAGTCTACCCCCCTTAAAAGGATTCCGTCCACGGAATCAGCTAAGGCCACTACTGGGATTCCTTAACTCCTTCATCATCAACTCTTATTCTACAATACCGGAGATAGTGTCCCTTCGTAAACAACTCCTCCAAAACCTTAATTCAATCATAGAATCCAGACTTGACACAGTTATCACTAGAGTCTCACAACCCCATCACTATTCCTTTCACACATATATATCTCGACCAACTTGCCAGTATCATCCTATCCTTGAGAGAGAGTTCACTGATTCCATTAACATAACACTCTTGAGAGAGAGATTGCACTCATTACATTAATCATAACATCCATGAGAGAGAGCAAACTATTTCTATCGATACGCCACTGATATTATATTCGTTTTGGGATTCGCTCCTGCTCTTGGCGATTCCGTTCGAATCTAACTTCTATCAGCGAATTCCGACTTGTCCGACCTGGTTGGCATCCCCTTGAAATTCATTAGAGATAACAAGAATCATGAAGCTTTGAAAAAAGTAGCTGTCATATCAAGACAAATGTCACCCACTGGTGACCATAGGATTATGAGTTTTGAAATAAACCTTATTTAAGATGAGAGAATTTGCTGAGAGATCAATATGATCATAAGAACTCACGTTGCGTGTCTCAGTTAAGACATTACTAAAGGTAATTAGCCTTCTTGTATTTCACAACTCACAAGTGATGGCGTCCCACCAGACTTCTATCACACAGACAGATAGTCCTTGTGGCCCCAATATGTATATGGTTGTTCGTCTCAGTGGAAGTTGAGAAGTATGAAAGAAATTCAAAGTCAAGTCAATAACAATCATCTTCTAACAATTAATTCTCAAAGGGACACCTTGGATTAAAATCGAACAATTTCCAAGGCGCGATTTCCAAAGAAAAGGATAACCAGAAAGATACTGGTATTCAACAAGTAAGTGGTGCTATATCACCATTGAATTATCCACTATTGAAGAAAAGTGGAAGTTTGAAATAATATCATTTGATAGGGCATCGAAAACCTGAAGGTAAGTATAATGAAAGCCATTGGCACAATTAAAACCAAATATGACTTAACACAAGTATATAAAAAAATAACTTCGAAGAGGAAATATATCCTTTATCACAATTCTCTCTTAGAGAGATGTCAAATAATTCATAGATTGGGGAGGTAATCATAAAGATTCACCAATGGGGATATTGCCAAGGTCTCCACGGATGCCTTTTATGTCGGCTACTCTTACGGATAATCGTTCGATCCCAGAGCTGTTCTTTTCCATGCACACCCTAAGGTGCTTGATAACTTACGTCATCGTCGACTCGTAATAGTCACTAAGAATTCAATCATCGACATTAATAATCGCAAGGAGTTCTATCTCAATATATCCTTCAACATAGCATTCAAATCTTAACTTAATCATTGGCACTACACCCGGTAGTCCAACATGAACTCTACATGAGCTCCGATGTTCTCACATAACTATACACACTCTTACTCACTCTCGTTTCTAATTTACTATAACCTCGGCTCTGATACCACTCTGTAACGCCCCCAAATCCGGGGTCAGGGATTTGGTCGTCACGCGGAAATCCTTAATAACAAATCACCTGCTTAACCACATTAAACCATCTGTAGTCATTAATAATTAAGTTACAACATTTGAGACCCCAACCACCAAGCATCTTTTAGGTTATAGGGCTAGTAACAAGAATCAACTCCTTACTACTAGTATAACTTCGTTGAGAAGTACACCAGCAACTAGTACTATATCACGCAAAGTAACATATATATTACACATCAATATACTTACATATAACTTACTCCAGCTATAAACTTTTTAGATCATATCGTCTTCAAAAGGGCACGCTGCCCGCTTCATCTAAGCCATGCAGATAACCTCGTCCGGCTACCTTCCACTGAAAAGTTAATATTTGAAAACAAGCAAGTATGAGCGAAAGAATTGCTCAGCAAGTTATTACTAGAGTTTAACAAAATATCCCATCAGGTGTATGGGTTTCCAACATTCAACCGATACTTAATATCATTCTTGAAACATTTATAACCACGAAATTCTATAGGGAAAGTATAATGTCTGAAAACAATATCAACTGAACACTGTACCAATATAATATAAAAGGTGTCGTTACAAAATAATAAAATAGCCACATCTTGTTTGTGCAGTAATACACCAACATAAACTTGCTGGTTATTCAATATAAAATCACTTACTTATTGATAATATAACATCAGTTCTCTTCTATAACAAGATAATAATCAATACATCATCCTAGTATAATACCTCAAGGTAATATAACATTTAAAATCAAGCTCTCAATATAATCTTTCCATTTCCTTTTATACCACAATTGTATGTAAAAGTAATATAAAATCAGTTTCTCTTCTTACTGTAAAACAATTCCATCATTTCATACCATTTTCCTTTTTCAGTACACAACTCTGATAACCATTATCAATTCTTTCTTTTAAGTTTTGGGGATTTTCACTGTTGCCGAATACGTGAGGCACGATGATCAGTCGTCCTCCGTACCCGTCCCTTTTTACTACCGGTAGAAGGAGGAAGGTGCACCACTACATCCCCCTGGAGGAAGGTACACCACTACATCCTCCTTCGGCAACTCTTGGGCCGAATTAAAATATTGATTGCTGGACTGTGCCGCACACAGCCTCCTACGCTTACTGTTGCTATTCCCCTTTTTGTCAAATCGTCATTCCATTTACAAAATATCATTCCACATTTCCATTTTCTCGCTTTCATTTCCATATATCCATTTATCATTTCCATTCACATTTCCATTCTCATTTCCATTCTCATATCCGTATTTTAATCATTTGAAAACATTTATACAGGTATATCAATTCAAGACACACATTCATTTCACTATGAAATTCCTTAAACAATCTTTTAACAATATTTAATCACCCGTAGAACACTTAGAATATCTAAAGAATAACTATTCAATAATCCCTTTTAAATGAATATTATAATTAATATTCATTGAATTAAATAACCATTAAAATAACATTTATCAATATCATTCCACACATTTTTAATTAAAAATGTCTCATTTATATCCATCGAAACATCTTTATTATTATTCCGGAACAAAGCGATTTTAAGAAAACATTTTAAAAATAATATTCATCTAATTAAATAAATTTAATTAGACGAATAAGGTTTATTTAATTAGTAGATGCTTCGAGAGGTATCTAATAATTAAATAAACACTAGTTTATTGGTGATGTTGCCATTAGGTTAATTATTGCGAAATTCTTTCTAAAAACTTTGTTCGGGTTTTCGAAAATATACCTCTCAAGATAATCACTTCCACTTTTCCATTCATATACCAATACCTTTAAAATACACCAACTAAAATACTTTACATGTAAGTCCCTTTTAAGAAAATCTGTAGACATCAACCCTTGTCCCCTTATATAACAAAATATTTATTAATAACGTCTGAAAGAGTTTAGAACTCAAATATCCTCAATTTACACATAACTGTAATATTATAAAATAACTTTAGATAACAACTGATACCATAATATCATAAAAATAACCATAATAACAACTGATACCATTCCTTCCCATATCACTTTACTCCTTATAGTATATCACTCTCTCCATATCACATATATTACCCGTCAAACCATTTTACTTAAAAGTAAACAATTTATCCAGATAAAGATAGAAGAAATCTTGTAAATATGGACTGAAGTCTTATTTCACACATTTCATATATTTCAAAATAAATATACTCTGAACGATATAGTATGTATAAATAAACTTGCCTCTGGTCCTTAGCACCAAACGGAACACCGCGAATAAATCTTTGGCGTTTCGCCCAAGCAGTTCCATAAACTTTACACGACGCCTCGATCCTTCCTTTTTGATACACGTTGCTCCCGTTGATCATGCCCTAACGGTACTGTAATTGTTACGAGTACGTGCCAGTCCTACCTCGTATCTCGAGTAGACACCACTCGAAATTACCACTAAGTCACATAAAGTCGTACTATAGTTGTTATCCCTATAGCTGACTACTCAAATACCAATTAATGCACATAACACATTTAGTCAACTTCACTTAACATATACAATTATAATACTAGTGTCATTTTATGACAAAACTAAGTTTATAAATAATCCTCAAAACGCATTTAATCCCCGAAACACATAAATCCTTGAATTAAATCACTTAGCACATAAATCCTCGAGACAACAATTACCCTCGAATTAATTCACTTAACACATATACACATAAACAGTTAACACCCAATCATACCTTTAAACCATTGAAATCAAATAAGTTAAATAAATTAAAATGCAGGGGATTTTTAGAAAATTTCGGCATGAGGTATTCGTTTATCGGACTATGGGCACAGCCCCTCAAATGCAATTTAACCCTATTTTTACAAAAATTAAAGCTGCCTCAACTTGCAGCAAAGTAAACAAGTAAGAAAAGTACCCGCCCAGACATGCGGCACCTAGCACATAAGGAAAAGTATCCGCCCAGACATGCGGCACCTAGCACATAAAGAAAAGTATCCGCCCAGACATGCGGCACCTCAACATTTAAAGAAAGTAAACTAAGTTTATCCACATTTAAGCCAACACCACGTAGTTGGCACTCATGACCTCTAACAAATACTATTACTCGTTTATTACATTTAGCATATAACCATTTATAGCTAATAAAACCTTCAATTACTATGACTCAATTCATACCATTTAGCACATAGCATTTACAGTTTAGCCAACTCACATAAACTCCACACGTAATACTAACATCACCATTAACCACCAATAATCATTAAACCCAAATATTAACAAAACCACAATATAATTCCAACCATTACACTTTAGCAATTAGCATATAACAATTAACATTTCACAATTACTAACTCACACATTATGCAACTAACAATTATCAAGGTAAATTAGTAACCACCTACTAATCAATACCAAGTACTCGACAATTAAAAATTTCGATAATTGCTCAAACTCGACTTATAATATTTAGCACATAAACATTCATCACTTAGTAAATATACTTTCCGAATTCATCAATTAACAATACTAAGCTAATTACAAAAATTAGCAAATAATCTCGCAATTTAAAATCAATTAAATTACGACAATTAATCAATACTCGCAATTTACACAACTAAATTTAACACGAAAAATTAAATAATTAACACGCGAAATTATACCATTTCCGATTTCGATCCGAAAATCAAGCCACCGGAGTCTCCCTTCCTCTTTCTCCACTCGAACTCTCTGCCTCGACCTTCCCTTCGTCGGACAACCCCTGGACAGCTCCGGCGCCGCCCTCAAGCTGCTACACAGCACCACCACGCGCCGCTGCGACCTCTCCCACACACACACACTCGCGACGCGCACACACACACACGATACACACACACAGCCTATACATGCACACACACACAGCCTATACATACACATACCCACGATTTACACACACATATACATGCGTATATATATATATACACACACATCTCTCTTCTTCTTCATCAATTTCCAACCCTCAATTGATTTCCCTCAACCCTAATTTTTCCCCCAATCTCTACTCTCTCTCCCCGTCTGTTTTCTCTGTCGGGTTGTGTTTTTGATATATTGGGCTTGGCCCAATACTAATATATCACTCCTACAATTCATTCCGGGCCCAATTAAAACACAAATCTTCACTTTTAAAACTAATAAACAGCTTTATAAATCGAAATTAAATAAAATTTCAGAAAATTAAACTTTTCATTTTTAAAATAAAGAATATAAAATTACGAACTCCCACATATTTTCAAAATATTTTTCGGATCAAAAATGAATTAAATATGAATTTTCAAAGTTTTGATTCTTTAAATACAATAAAACTCTTAAAAATCATTTTAAAATAATCACCACCCAAATTAATTCTCCCAAAAATTTAAAAACTCAATAAATATATAAAGATAATATTTCAAGAGATTTCATGATTTTTAATTCCTCCGATAATTTTATAAAATTAACAGAGGATCAAAATGCATGATTTAAATATATTTAAATCCTCAAAAATATAAATAAAATGCATCAGCCTTCACAACTCACACAAATCATCATATAAACACATAAACACAACTTCACATACATTCCACCTTCCAACAATAATCACATAATATAGTTCATAATTACACTGAACCAGACAATAATTAAATAATTCATTTTTGAAATTCCTTGAACTGGATAATGAACAATAAAATAAAATAAAAATTTCCTCCTCATTTTAGGAAAACATTAGTATTCTTAAAATAATACTAAAATCATTTTCTGAAAATTCGGGTTATTACATGTGTTACGCTACCAAGGAGTTACATGTGTCATGGTATTGAAGATGTTAGCTAATGCAAAAGAAACGGAGGAGAAAGGAGCAAATTGTGTAAAATTTGGATGGTTGAGCAGTCTACACTGTTTTGGCCATATTTGGAGTTCTAGAAGTCCGTTTTCAGTGATCTTACTGTCCACGCGAAGCCTGGGGAATTTTCTTGAATTCTAAAGCAATCCGGCAGAAGTCAGCCGCGCAGACTGCGCCAGAAACCGTGCAGACTGCGCCAGAATTGTTGGAAAACAGAATGTAGCCGCGCAGACTGCGCCAAAATGGGGCAGACTGCGCCAGAACTCGCTGCAATTTACTATTTTGCCCTAATTCGACTTATAATTGTATTTTAGGCAGTTTCTTCTAATTCTAATTGTAATTTAGGATATTTTCTTGCTGGGCAAGACTTGGAGTGCCTATATAAACACATCCAACCCTTGTAATTTGGATCATTAAGAACCATTACATATCAATTACTTAGGTTTATTTGTATATTTTCATACTTTGTTTTTATCATGGTTTCATCAGATCCCATGATGACGAGAGGTTCAATCATGAACTAATCGTTGTCATGGGATTCTAACGGATTTATTTATGGAGCTTTAGTATCTTGATGCTTTACAGATCTGTGTGTGATGTATATCTGATATCCTCGTATGGTTGTGCTTTATGTATTTAGATGCGTAGCTAACATCTAATTTGTTAATCTCTTGTGAAGCGAGAGTGGATCTTGAGATTTAGAACTTGCCATGCTACCATAGGATAGGTTGATGTTTTAACATCATGATTTGTGGCGTAAATAGAGATATTATGCTGCCCTATGTGATCAATGTGGATAACTTGTGCTTCAACCGTTATGTTTTCAAATCTTATAGAGATATAGGGTCTAAGCATAATTGGTGTCTATTCATCTTCTATCTCTTTTATGGATGTATGTTTAGTTTGGTATTCGTATACTGAGAAGTATCGTATACTTGTTTCATGTTATCCGATCAGATATCATAACCATTGCATATAGTGATTAAAGGCGTCAGATCTAAGCAAAGTATTTAATGAAGTTAGGATCCCATGTTTTCTCTTGCAGAAGTAATTAGATTTTAATTCTTGTTAGTTAGTTAATTCTTAGTTTGTTAATTTACTTCTTAGTTAATTTAGTTAATCAAAACCCAATATTGTTAATTGTCTTAGCAGTGCATAATAACCATACATTGTTGCATAGGTATAAAACTGAATTAAAACCATAATCAGATCTCTGTGGGAACGAACTCGACTTATTCATATATTACTTGTGACCACGTACGCTTGCGTGATTTATAGCATAACACCTCCTGAGATCATGTTGATTACTGGCCCTCGGGGCTGTGGGTTGCAATCTTGATCGTCATCCCTCCTATCATACTCTCTTCTCTGATTACCACGGTCGTCACCCTTAGTGAAGTGGCTCAGTTTCCCTCTACGAATCAAAAACTTGATCTCATCTTTGAGTTGCTTGCAATCATCAGTGTCATGCCCCACATCTCTGTGGAATCTACAATACTGATTCTTGTTTCTCTTTGCGGGATCACCCCTGAGTGGCTTCGACCATCGAAATTCCTTATCCTTCTCAATGTCCAACATGATTCGACTCCCAGGAGTATTCAACTTTGCATACTCAGTGAACCTCGGTCCTTGGTTCTTCTTAGGGGCATAATCGGAGTCCTCGCTAGTTCGGGGATACTTGTCCCTAGCATCATACTCCTGGCCATCATACTCATGGTCTTGCTTTCGCTTCTTGGAGTCGTTGTTACCTCCTCCTCCACTTACTGTGGCTTCTTTCTTCATGCTATCTTCAGCTTTAATGTACTTGTCAGCCCTTCGTTGGAGCTCGACCATGTTTTCAGGAGGATGTTTTGCCAATGACCTTTTAAAGAATAGATCAGTGGTTCCGTGTTCCAGGGCTACCATGGCCACCTTATTCTCCAAATCAGTGACATTCAACGTCTCTTTAGTGAACCTCTTGAGGTAATCTCTCAGATTTTCATTCTTCCCTTGCACCACGTACATGAGGGATGCGGAGCTTTTCTCATGAACTCTTTCGCTGATAAACTGGCTAACAAAAGCAGCACTTAACTCCTTAAAAGAGCCAATTAAGTTTGCAGGCAACCGGCTATACCATCTTTGAGCCATGCCCGACAGGGTTTGAGGGAACGCCCTACACTTTAAGGCATCACTTGCAGGCTTCAACAGCAGTGCGTTCGAAAATGTCCTGACATGATTTGCGGGATCACCCGTTCCATCATAAGCCTTGATTGTCGGCATCTTAAGCTTCCTAGAGATGTGAGCATTCATCACCTCCTCGGTAAACGGGGGTGTGGGATCATCAGGATCCCCAAGTGGCATCAGATCCTTGGGGTTGCTCTTGGGGGTTTCCATCCTTGTTGTTCTTCCAGTTGGGGCGTCAGCCCTTCTCTGCCTTCTTGAAGACCTCTCTAAGTCTATAATGGGAATCGGTCCTGAGGTTGGAGGAGGTTGAATTTGATTCAACCTAGCTTGTTCTCTTGCAATATCTTCCTTTATCCTTAAAATCTCGGCCTCATGAGCCTTGATTCTCTCAGCAGTTGTCAAAGGAGATCCATCATGGATGGTTTGAGTTCTCCTTCGAGGTTCTCTACTAACATGTTGCCTCCTCGGGGCTTCATCACGATCATCATCATCAGATGACGAATCATCGATATAGGGGCCAGAGTAGTCATAATACTCTCGATCTCGGATCTGCAAGGCATGGCCACTGGGTCCATGACCTTGAGTAATTGGAGGGTAATTAGGCAGACCATACATCGGGTTGGTATTCATGGGGAGATCTGTAGTATGGATCTGTACCTCCGGTGGTAACGGGCGATTGGGATCAACTAAAGGAGAAACCAGCGTCTAGAGAGAGCTGGTTTCTTGACTTGGATGGATGACCATAGGTAACGTTCTCTCAGCATGGGGATTCGTCCCTAGGGGTTGAGAAGCCGGAGGCTGAGTGACTATTCCAGTCATTGGGGGCACCAGATCAGTAGTGGGCGGAGCAGAGCTGAGAGGCAGAGGCTCGGTACTTGCTGATGTCCTTCGTGTTTGAACCATGGTTGATGTGTAACAGCCCCAGATCCGGGGTCAGGGATCTGGTCGTTACGGTCTCAATTCCCATCCACGAAACCAATATAAATGAAATTACAACCTTGTGACCCAAAACAACAACATAACACACCCGTTATAGTCCCAGAGATGAAATCAGAGTAACTCCTAAATTTTATTAATCACAAAATTGAGTTCTTTCATCCCAATGAATTACAATATAACTTTTACATGCTCTTTGCCATCCATTTGTATGTGCCATATAAGAAATACCTTTGTTATACAAATCTAACAACTAGCCTACCAATAGCTTCTCCTCAGCAATGGTAGCTAGGACCTCCAGTAATATCCTCTGGTGACGGTCACCTGCTCGTACCAAGTGCACATTGTGCGGCCATCTGACTTAACTGTTGTTGTGATATAATAAATATAGCAAGGGTGAGCAATAGGCCACCAAAGATAATATGTAACTGAAATATAATATATAACAACTCAAAAGTATCTTTGAAACCATATGTCATGCTTTAACGAACATAGTGCCAGGATAGTATAAAAGATGAAGTTACCAGGTAACTCAAATTATATTCTCTGTGGAAATATCTGCTATGCCAAAGATAAGCAAGATAACATCATTTTTATGAAAGAGGAACTTGCAGGAAAAATATTGCAATTCTAGTTTTAAACACTTTTCAACCCTGCCAACACAAATAGTGTTGCAGAAAATTTCCAATACTGAAAGATGAACTAATACAGGAGAATTGCCGCTCCAGATGCCCTAACGTTTACGATGATCAGTCGTATGTCATGCATCTCATCAGTCGTTCTCTACATGTAGAAGGTAGCTCCGACGGATTTACTTGTCTACCGCCCTCTGGAACTCCTAAGCCAACGGTTGGGCTATTGCTGGGTCGGCGCCACTCGACCACTTACGCGTCTCCTAGTTCAATTAACATCCATAACTTTGAAACATAAAGTTTGTCCCCCTTTTCCCAAGTATAATACTTGTTGATAAGACTCCACAAAGTAGTCGTATCTAGTTGGAAAGGAAAATTCGCCAATATTTCCCAAGCTGATGCTTGTTAATGGATATAAACTTGTTCCATCAATCTTACCCCTCGAGCGTTGAGGAGGTAACCAAAAGACTCATATCGATGTTTGAACGAATCAAGATGTGAGTGACAAGATAGTTTTACATGTGTATGACCGGGCAGTCCAATAAATATCATCTCTCAAGTGAGGTCCCCTTATATATTTTTGGAAGTTGAGCGAGTATTTAAATCTTCTTATAAGATAGATTTAAATGAAAATAAAATTTTGGGAACCTCCCCTTGATAAAAATAGTCATAAAATACTTCGAAATATTTTACATCATATCTGAAGGTGAAAGATAGTCTTTGAATAATATAAATCATTGTAAAAAGAATTTAAATAATTATTCCAAGAATATTTATTAAATCAATAATAATTAAGGAATATTAATAAATCATAATATTGCTCGTAAGTAATCCTCGAATGAATATATAGAATTATTTACCAAATAAATCTCTTCTTAAATGGATATTCAAAATAATATTCTTTAAATAAATAAATCCTCAAATGAATATCCAAAATGATTTTCATTAAATAAACAACTCAAATAATTATTTGAAATAATATTCCATAAATAAATCAAATCTTAAATGAATATTTGAAAATAATATTCATTTAATAAATAATATTCTAAATGAATATCCAAATAATATTCATTTAGTAATCAAAACTTTAAAGGAATATTCGCAATAATATTCCTTAAGTAAATAGAACTTCCAATGGGTATTTAAAAATAATATTTATCAAGTACATAAAACCTTAAATGAATATTCGAAAGTAATATTCATTTAATAAATAAAATTCCAAGGAATATCAAAGTAATTATTCATTAAATAATCAAACTCTAAATGAATATTCGAAACTAATATTCATTTAAATAATTAAAGCTCAATGAATATTAAAATCATATTCAGTAATAAAATAAACTCGAATGAATATTCAAAATAATATTCATATAGTACTTCTCGATTGAGATAATGTTCAAATAACATTCTTCGAATAATTTCCAAGTAATTTATACTTTACGGAAATATAAATAATGTTCATAAATAACAATCCTCAAAATGAATACTAATCTGTCGCTGGAATCCCTCCGGGTTTCCACGACTAACTCTATATCTCAAAATACCGACTCCCGGTCTATATGTAAAGAATGAATATCATATGCCCTTCACTAAGGGTCTTAACACCTCAATCCGGCTTATAACTGATAATTCATATCTAGTCTATAGGCCAATATCAATTCAGGGAACAAGTATTCCAATATACTTTGAAAACAAGCATGCAAGCTATGGCATATGTAAACAGAATCATATATATATTATCACAACAACAGCTTCAAAGTTTTGAAGACTTGCCTAGCAATCCTGTAGGGGTAGTGTGCCTCGTGTCAATCCGGTGATCTATAAATAGTCACAATAACCGAGGTCAATCACTTAACACTTTTTAAAAGCTGAGTATACACTTAACTTAAGTCGAAACACGTGGTCACTTTATCTCGTTAAACACCCTTTAGTGCAACTCTCTTTATTATCGCTATGACCCGACGTTTGTCCGCTACTAAGTCACGTAATCATACTTACACTTGGTATATACTTAAGTCGTGTGAGTACTGAGGTCGATCATTTACGAATCAAGATTGTACCACGAGTTTTATCGCTCTTTTTCTAAGTTAAAACCAAAGTCATACTTTTAAGGGGTTCTTTCGAATTTAACCTGGATTCGAACATTTTTATAAAATCGGAAAACGGTCTGTTTGACATGAGGTTTTCTCCCACGCCTTCCTTTTTATCTCTAATATTTAATTATCAAGATTCGCCACTGATTTCGTACATTAAAGGGGTCCAATTTCAGTTACGAACTTTCATTTACGGTTTCGAACCACTTTTACGATTTTAACCATAACTCCTAAACCGTAAGTCCGTTGGTTTCGATTCTCACGCCAAAACGATCTATGAATCAAGATCTACAAGTTCATGGCAGGTCCTCAACCTTGTAAGAAACTTACAGTATCGGACATGCTCTGTTTTTAACACCTATGTAAATTTCGACATTACGACGGCTTAAAAACGAATAATCCAATTTTCAAACAACCCAAATAATCATTCAACCAACAACCAACACTCATGGACACTATTTATCATCTTCCACACTGTCTCAACAGGTCTTGGAGCCACAAAACATATTTTAACATTTTTATAACACCCACATAACATACACGCCCTAAATCATGCATACAAGCCATAACCACCATCAAATCTCATATAAAACTCAAAGGTGGGTTAAGGGTTTACCTTCTTGGAAGATCTAGAAACACTATCAAGTGTTTATAAACACTTAACAAGCCTTAGATAGTCTTTATATAGCTTAATCCTTAAGAACAAAACAAGAAAACTAGTTAATCACTTCGGAGTTACTATTCATCAGTCAAAAGAAATGCAAAAAACGAGATCCTTACCTTGTTTTTCTGGATGAGGGTCCTAAAGACGAGTTGTAGAGCATCTAACCAGATTTCCAACAAGCTAAATAACACCAAATTCCATTGAGTAATGAAGGAGATATGGCCGTTTGAAAATCATCACAGAAACTGTCAACAATCTGGACAGTTTGTTGGGAATATTTACTAAAACAGCAACATAGAGGCAGTTATATATCGTATTTAACAAGCCAAGGCCAAGCAAACAATTAACGAAACAAAACACGAAGGTAAAAGCATGCATATCAGTAACTGTAAAAACGAAGGAAGAACAGAAGACATACCATTAGCCATAGCTATTTCAGTATATCAAACAAATATGTAACACAGCTGAGTCGTCAGGATTTGCACGAAAGCCTGACTGCTCTTGAAGAGATAATTGCCCCCACTTACACTGTGTCAGGACTTGGCAATATTCTTCCAGGATAAAATAGCTCCGAGTTTAGATGGTCACAGTAACCAGAAAAACTCAACTTCGACTAACACCTCAGTCGCCAGAAAAACCTACGAACTGTATATAGAGGGAGAGCAGAGTGTGTAGAGAGAATAACAGAGAATGTATGGTGTGGTACAAAGTGTATCTAAAATCAGTAGCTTAGCTCTCTATTTATAGGAGAGGCCAAACGTAACTGATACCACCCTCATCAATATTGTAACCCCCATTCCATTTAATAAAAATGAAACGGTCGATTTAATATAATCAAAACGGCTGTAACAGCTGATTTATATTAAATAAATCGTAACAGTTACGTATATATATTATCCACACATATCAGTTTTATTTTAATTATACGAATATATTCAATATATATATTATCAAATTCTGACCCAGCATCAGGATCTGATCCATCAGGATTTTGGTCCGTCAGGATCTGTTGTCCATCAGCATTTGATCATCCATCAGGATCTGGTACCGTCAGGACTTGGTCCATCAGGATTTGATCATGCATCAGGATCTGGTACCGTCAGGACTTGGTCCATCAGGATTTGATCATGCATCAGGATCTGGTAGTACCTTCAGGATTTCATCAGGACTTGAGCTCATCAGTATTAGATGTCTGCCAGTTCCTGATTTATTCCAAGTACTGATCCCGAACGATATATATATATATATATATATATATATATATATATATATATATATATATATATATATATATATATATATATATATTGAAAATGCACACCTAGAGGGGGGTGAATAGGTGTAAATGGCTAACTATATTCAACTAAGTCCGATTTTAAAAATTACCAGAAACAGCTTACTGATTTAGTTTTATGCAGAGACAAATGGTAAGCTGATTGCAAACAGTATGCTGAATGTAAAGGCAATAAGTAAAGAAAAGTGCAGAAACAGTAAGGTGCAGAAAAATAAAGAACACAAGAAACTTTTAGCCAGGTTCGACCCCTAATCCCCTATGGTCTACGTCCTGGTCCCTTACCAACTTGGTAAGAGAATATATTATTGATCAACGAAATAAACCAATTACAAGATACAATAATATATCTCCCTTTTATCCCAGCTGCTGACAAATGGCTTGCTGAACACCTGTTTCTGAACTTGCTCTCTAAGCTATACTTCCCAAGTATACTTCTCTAGCAACGTTCACCAAACCCTTGTTCCCTAGCCAATATGCCCAGCAACTAATCCTTACCAATCCTGCTGACAAATGGCTTGCTGTTTGCTGTGCTGAACCAACTCTCTAAGCAATACTTCCAAAGTATCCTTCTCTAGTCTAGTTCGACCCACCCAAAACTTTAAGCCAAACTTGTACAGCAAATATTCAATACAAATTGAACAATACAATGTTTGAATCAATACAACTCAACCTAATGAACTCTCTAAGATATAGCACGTATATGATATATTAAGAGCTCGAGAGAATCGAAAGGATATAGCAATGAAAAACTGAGTTGTGTATTCTTTGTATGCTTTTTTTGATTGATTAAAAACGAATGAACACCAGAGCAACCTTATAAAGCTTCACAACCAACGTTCAAAAATCAATCAATCAATTTATTCACGATTAGAAATCAATTTCTAACGTTCAATTGGTTAGAGAGATTTTGCAACGTTCTTGTGATCGTTTGACAGAAGGTTTGGAAGAGATGAATCGTAGAAAACATAACCCTTCTGTTTGTATAGATAGGAAACGTGTATGGGAGATTTTGTAGAAATAAATCTTTTAAATAAGGAAACTCCCATAAGTTTTATAAAATGATTTAAAGAAAGATATTTGAAAAGATTTGAGCTCTAGAATATATTGTATACGCATTATATAATAAATAGTCCTCACAATATATTTCCTGAATTACATCCATCAGAATTTGTCTTGATATTATCTTCAGGATTTCTGGCAGTTGGAAATGGCTTGCTGTTTGTACTGTCAGTGTGCAACTGGCTTGCCAGACTGTCTCTGTTGTAACACCAAATGGCTTGCTGTATATATTCTCTGTAAACAATTAGTATACCCTGCAAAACCAAGTTAGTACAACCATAACACAATGTTTTATATCAAACTACAAGCAAATAGCTTGCTGAATGTGATCATCAAAACCATAGGAGTATCAATCTCCCCCTTTTTGATGATTACACAATATTTAGGAGAAATAAGAACTCCCCCTAAATCCCTGCATATTAGTACATTTTGATATAAAACAGATTCAAGATAAACAAGTATAATCAAATCATAATCAATCATATCCCAATCGAATATCTAGACCAAACAAGCAAATAAGTTCTCCTAAATTTCTCCCCCTTAATCCATCAAAAAGAAACATTAGTTCAGGTCTGGAATAAGCATAGAGAACAAATCATGATAGTAGCATATAAACAGTTCAGATACAAATGGTAAGCCAACGTTACCCATTCTGTGCTGTCAGCTTGCTGTTTTGGTTCTGGCGAGTTCATGTCAGCTTGCTGT
Source organism: Kitagawia praeruptora (assembly GCA_037693485.1). Lineage (NCBI taxonomy): Eukaryota > Viridiplantae > Streptophyta > Magnoliopsida > Apiales > Apiaceae > Kitagawia > Kitagawia praeruptora. The sequence continues at coordinate 41,066,727 of CM075345.1, read as the reverse complement.
TTTGGTTCTGGAGAGCTGAACAGATAGATAGCTTTAAATCTTTGACTTTTCATAACATCACCAAGTTACCTTTGTATTCATCATCAAAACATCACGGTAACATTCTCCCCATTTTTTATGATGACATACTTGAATACATCGGAGAGACTATGTTGCTCCCCCTAAAACAATGCTCCCCCTGATTAACATAATATCTCATCATATAATCAGGTTAGCATAATTCATCATATGCAATAAGATATAAACGCGACTCATCCCTGCATGAAACATTAGTTGATAAATCCAATATATAATATTATAGCCCTTTTTATCCTCATGTATTCATGTTCTTCTCCCCCTATGACATCATCAGAAAAGGGTCAAGAAGATAATCATATACGAATAAAACATGTGGTAAAGCATTTAACAAGCATGAGGCTAGTTAATTATAAAGTTGAATAAATCAAACCAGCATGCTGAAAACACATTTCCAGGATATTCATCGATAACAATTGTTCTTCTGGACTGGAAAATAGTTTGCTGATTAGACAATATACATTCCGACTGATCATAATAGTATTCTTCTTTCTTGTTTCCTGCATAATACAATACATATACATATATTTGTCCCATCTATGTAATAGAGGAATCTCGTTAGTACCATAAAAATAATATAATCATATTCAAATAAATGTACGAGGACAAATAACATACTTACTACTTGAGTACCCAAATTTTATTGGATCCACCATGGTTTGTTGATAGGACATAAAGAACATGTAGATCAGATTTCTTGATCCACTTTTGTATCACTTTTGGTGCTTGATTTGTAGTCCTTTGTGTTCTGCCAGACTGATAATGGTAAGCTGTTTGTCTTCTGTCATTTGCTTTCTGGTATGCTGACTGTTGTCTGATTGATCCATTCTGGTAAGCTGTTTGTCGCCTGACTGGTCTATTCTGGTAAGCTATTTTCACTTTATGATTTACTTGAACCACACAATGTCTTTCCAGATGACCTTTTCCACCACATTTGTTGCATGTCTTCCAAGGCATAGAATAGTCATAGGGTATGCTATTCCTTCCATCATATTTGAGCACCTTATCTTTCTTATTGAAGTTTAGACCAACACCTTCTCTGACCAAAGGTACATTTGCCTTCTTCATCATTGTTTTTAAAGTGTCTTCACCTTGAACAAAAGTTTTCATGCCCTTCTTGAGATCTTTAACTTCTGTTTCTAGGAGGGTGATCACTTCAGCTTGCTGTTTGATGAGTTCAGCTTGCTGAACTCTCTTTTCAGCAGTTTTTGAGGATTCGGCTTGACTAGATTCCTTCATTTTGTATGATTCCAATGCTTTAGTTTTGACATCAGACCTTAGCTCTTTGATTTCTTCAGTCAAGGTCTTGTTTCTCTTTTCAAGTAACTTGACATTAGCCTCTAAATGTCTGTTCTTAGTATTTAGTTCCTTGATCTCTGTAGCTTTACTGAATGAAGTTGAATCCCATTCTTCCATTTTTGGCAACAGATCTTTTACCATTTTGGATAAATAGCCATTCTTATCAATCAGCTTGCTGATTTCAGCCTTTAGTACCAAATGTTCCTCAATGGTTACACTTTTTGATTCCTGCATTGTTAGTGATCCCATAATAATATTTTCAGAAGATTTCCAGGAGTGAAAAGAGTTTACCTCACTAGAATCTGATTCTGAATCAGACACATCACTATTTTCAAGAACTTCTTTCGTGTTTCCTATATCATCAATGCCAACAAATGCAGAGTTTATTATCTCTTCACTTGGTACTTCACCAGAAATAGATTTTCCATCATTCCAAGTCAATGGAGCCTTTGACTTCCTTTTATCTTTCAAATCAGCACGCTGTTTTGTTGTTGTAGCTTTATAATGCATTTTTAAGGTATCCCATATGTCTTTTGCAGTGCTACATGAGGAGACCATGTCATAATCTGACTCTGAAAGACCACATATTAATGTATACTTTGCTCTTCCATTATAGCCTGATTTTATCAATTCTGATTCTGAGAAATCGTCAATGTCTTTTGGCTTGCCGTCTTTGTCAAGAAAAGTGAAAGGACCCTTTTTAATGACTCTCCATTCAATTGAATCATCTCTGTTGAGAAGCACCTTCATTCTCTGTTTCCAAGCATCATAATTTTCAATCCCATTGAGAAGTGGTGGCATGTCTAAATAATCTCCTTCTGCATAAGCGGGTGCCATAGGATCTGTACTTTCCTGTTATAGAAATGTTAGTACACCAAATCTCTGATACCAAATGAAAATGCACACCTAGAGGGGGGTGAATAGGTGTAAATGGCTAACTATATTCAACTAAGTCCGATTTTAAAAATTACCAGAAACAGCTTACTGATTTAGTTTTATGCAGAGACAAATGGTAAGCTGATTGCAAACAGTATGCTGAATGTAAAGGCAATAAGTAAAGAAAATTGCAGAAACAGTAAGGTGCAGAAAAATAAAGAACACAAGAAACTTTTAGCCAGGTTCGACCCCTAATCCCCTATGGTCTACGTCCTGGTCCCTTACCAACTTGGTAAGAGAATATATTATTGATCAACGAAATAAACCAATTACAAAATACAATAATATATCTCCCTTTTATCCCAGCTGCTGACAAATGGCTTGCTGAGCACCTGTTTCTGAACTTGCTCTCTAAGCTATACTTCCCAAGTATACTTCTCTAGCAACGTTCACCAAACCCTTGTTCCCTAGCCAATATGCCCAGCAACTAATCCTTACCAATCCTGCTGACAAATGGCTTGCTGTTTGCTGTGCTGAACCAACTCTCTAAGCAATACTTCCAAAGTATCCTTCTCTAGTCTAGTTCGACCCACCCAAAACTTTAAGCCAAACTTGTACAGCAAATATTCAATACAAATTGAACAATACAATGTTTGAATCAATACAACTCAACCTAATGAACTCTCTAAGATATAGCACGTATATGATATATTAAGAGCTCGAGAGAATCGAAAGGATATAGCAATGAAAAACTGAGTTGTGTATTCTTTGTGTGCTTTTTTTGATTGATTAAAAACGAATGAACACCAGAGCAACCTTATAAAGCTTCACAACCAACGTTCAAAAATCAATCAATCAATTTATTCACGATTAGAAATTAATTTCTAACGTTCAATTGGTTAGAGAGATTTTGCAACGTTCTTGTGACCGTTTGACAGAAGGTTTGGAAGAGATGAATCGTAGAAAACATAACCCTTCTGTTTGTATAGATAGGAAACGTGTATGGGAGATTTTGTAGAAATAAATCTTTTAAATAAGGAAACTCCCATAAGTTTTATAAAATGATTTAAAGAAAGATATTTGAAAAGATTTGAGCTCTAGAATATATTGTATACGTATATTATATAATAAATAGTCCTCACAATATATTTCCTGAATTACATCCATCAGAATTTGTCTTGATATTATCTTCAGGATTTCTGGCAGTTGGAAATGGCTTGCTGTTTGTACTGTCAGTGTGCAACTGGCTTGCCAGACTGTCTCTGTTGTAACACCAAATGGCTTGCTGTATATATTCTCTGTAAACAATTAGTATACCCTGCAAAACCAAGTTAGTACAACCATAACACAATGTTTTATATCAAACTACAAGCAAATAGCTTGCTGAATGTGATCATCAAAACCATAGGAGTATCAATCTCCCCCTTTTTGATGATTACACAATATTTAGGAGAAATAAGAACTCCCCCTAAATCCCTGCATATTAGTACATTTTGATATAAAACAGATTCAAGATAAACAAGTATAATCAAATCATAATCAATCATATCCCAATCGAATATCTTGACCAAACAAGCAAATAAGTTCTCCTAAATTTCTCCCCCTTAATCCATCAAAAAGAAACATTAGTTCAGGTCTGGAATAAGCATAGAGAACAAATCATGATAGTAGCATATAAACAGTTCAGATACAAATGGTAAGCCAACGTTACCCATTCTGTGCTGTCAGCTTGCTGTTTTGGTTCTGGCGAGTTAATGTCAGCTTGCTGTTTTGGTTCTGGAGAGCTGAACAGATAGATAGCTTTAAATCTTTGACTTTTCATAACATCACCAAGTTACCTTTGTATTCATCATCAAAACATCACGGTAACATATATATATATATATATATATATATATATATATATATATATATATATATAGGGTTGGACTCCATAAAGAACACTTTAAATAAAGAACAACAAAGAACACCTCATATCTAATAGATCCATTACCCCTGGCGGGGCCACCCAATACAAAAAGTTCTTATTTTTTTAGGATCTATCCATCCAGCAAAAAAAAAATTTGAAAATTTTACTGTTCATCGATGACGTCATCAGTGACGTCATCATGAACAGTAAAATTTTCAAAATTTTTTTTTTTTTTTTTTGCTGGATGGATAGAACCTAAAAAAATAAGAACTTTTTGTATTGGGTGCCCCTGGCGGGACCAATGGATCTATTGGAATAAATGATTTTATAGTGTTCTTTATTGTTCTTTATATAAGAGTGTTCTTTATGGAGCAAAGGCCTATATATATATTCATTCTAATTAAAATATTATTTAAACACAGAAATAAAATCCCTCGCCCAGGTCGCCTCGCGTACGCGAGATGCCGAGATATTCGCCCAAATCGCCCTTCGACCGAGCCGACCCGACCCGAGTCTAGTCGTGGCGTGGCGTGGCGAGGCGGGCGGCGGCGGCGCGCGCGTGTGTGTGTGTGTGTGCGCGTGGAGCACACAGTAACACCATGCACCATCATACACCTTAGTAGTTGTACACTACCCATGTGTGTGATTTTATATAAAGCCAACAACCCCCTTTATTCATTTCAATGTGGGAGAAATACACATTCTCATTTTCAAGCTCTTTCAAGCTACTAACTTCAACTCTATTTCTCTATGGGTTTCACTAAGAAAATTACTTAGACCCATATATGAAAATTTAAGTTCCCATATCAAGGAACAATTTCCAATCGTTAAAATCCGGAATTAACATCAAGAACATAAAAAAATTATGCTCTAAAAACTCCATTTTCTAACAATCCCCCACAAATCCATACAGAAATGCTTCAGGTTTTACATCATGACTTGTTTTTCAGAGTCGGTACCCTTCCGGGTTTGAACCCTCCTAAGTCCCCTACTTTAATGATTACCGGATTCAGATGGAATGTTTTACCTTGAATCTTAATCCATTTGGTGTAACCATGTTCCATAGACGACGACAAGTCAAAGGCTATGGTGCCAATCTACGGCTTTGAGACATTAATGGTCTTGTCTCGATCCTGTTCGTCGAATGTTTCAAGGAATAACCCTTTCCTCTAATTGCGACCACACAATTACATTCGTTTAGCTGGGCATCTCCAGAGATGTACTGCAATCATCTCGTCAAATGACTTGACCCCATTCAGAGTTACAATAACTCTTGCTATCTAGCAGTATCAGTACCTTCTAGGTTTTCAGGGGATAGACTCAGATACAACAGTATCATCTATGTAGCAAAGGTACTACCAATTCATCCTTACAGCTTGTTATTACCACATTGAATACACTTCAAGGGATCTCCTCTCATGTGTATTGGGTTCCCACTGATGATGAACTATGATGGGTTGACAGCCCCATCCCCAGCCTCGACTTAAGGACCACTGCAGGTTCCAGTCCTTTAGTTAAAGGATCAACTATATTATTCTGAGTTCCTATGAACTCTACAGCAATAATCCTATCAGACACTAACCCCTTATAGACTTTAGTCTAACTTGGATGTGCCTCTTTGTTTTAGCATTATACTTTTTACTGCTAATCTTGTCGATAGTTGTTTTACTATCACAATGAATAGCAAGCGCAGGAAGAGGTCTACTTACTACAGGTATCGCGGACATAAGTCCGTGTAACCATTCAGCCTCCGTCCTCGTGGCATCAAGTGCACACAACTCAGCCTCAAAAGTAGACCGAGTTACTATAGTCTGTTTAGTCGACTTCCAGGATATTGCTCCCCCTGCTAAGGTGAACACGTATCCAGTCACTCCATTGGAACCAGACTTCTTAGCTATCCAACTTGCATCACTGTACCCCTCAAGCACACCAGGAAATCTCCTATAGTGTAAACTTAGGTAAATTGTGCCTTTTAGATATCTAAGTACTCTATCAAGAGCATCCCAATGAGTTCTGTTTGGACAGCTTGTATATCTAGCCAACTTAGACACAGAGTATGAAATATCTGGTCTAGTACAATCAGCAAGATACTGCAAACTCCCTATAATTTGAGAATACCTTAACTGAGACACAGGTACTCCTGAAGTATTCTTAACAAGGGCAACTTTAGGATCATAGGGTGTACTAGCGATTCTACACTGTGAATAACCATATTTCTCAAGTATAGATTTCTCTATATAATGAGACTGCGACAAAGTTATTCCCTCAGCTGACTGCGTCAGCTTGAGACCAAGAATCACACTAGCCTCACCCATATCCTTCATTTCAAAATGCCTTTTCAAGAAAGCTTTTGTCTCATTAATAATCTCAATATCGGTTCCAAACAATATTATGTCATCAACATATAGGCAAATGATGACACACTCACTACCTTTAAGTTTGGTGTAGACACACTTGTCACTATCATTAATATCATAATTGAACGGCACTATAGTTTCATCAAACTTTTTATGCCAATCCCTAGGAGCTTGTTTCAAGCCATAGATGGATTTGATCAACTTACATACTTTCCTTTCGTTACCAGATGCAACAAATCCCTCAGGCTGATCCATATAAATCTCTTCTTCAAGTTCACCATGAAGAAAAGCTGTCTTTACATCCATTTGATGGATGATAAGACCATGTACGGAAGCCAATGCTACAAGCATTCGGATTGTTGTCATTCTAGCTACTGGAGAGTATGTGTCAAAGTAATCAATGCCCTCCATTTGCTTAAATCCCTTAGCTACCAGTCTAGCTTTGTACTTATCTATTGAGCCGTCAAGGTTCAACTTCCTTTTAAAGATCCATCTGCACCCGATAGTAGAACACCCAGGAGGGAGATCAACTAACTCCCATGTTCCATTAGAAACAATAGAGTCAATTTCACTCTTTACAGCGCCCTTCTAGTGCCTAGACTCTGAAGAGTCCATCGCCTGTCGGAAATTTAAAGGTTCGTCCTCGACATTGTAAGTGATAAAATCACTTCCAAAATCTTTGACTACCTTTGCACGCTTACTCCTTCGTGGTTCCTCTACCTCCTTAGGAGTAGAGCTGCTACTAGGTTCCACCCCCACATTTGTCATATTTTCCACATGATCAGGAATAGAACTTGATGTGTGAGTAGGATCTTCAGTAGAAGTATCTTGAGGCATACCAGTCTTCATAGGGTAAACATCCTCAAAGAATGTAGCATCACGAAACTCAACTATCGTGTTAGCCACTATACCATCTATGTCAGATTTTAACACTAAAAATCTCATAGCTGTAGTGGTTTCAAGATAGCCCAGAAAGATACAGTCAACAGTCTTCGGACCTAGTTTCTTTCTCTTGTGTTCAGGGACAAGTACCTTAGCAAGGCACCCCCACACACGAAGATACTTAAGACTAGTCTTCTTGCTCTTCCATAACTCATAGGGTGTCTTATCCATGTGTTTCAGAGGAACTCTATTCAGAATATGGCAAGCCGTATTCAGAGCTTCTCCCCACATGTATTTAGGCAACCCAGAATTAATAAGCATACTATTAATCATATCTTTAAATGTTCTGTTCTTTCGCTCAGCAACCCCATTAGACTCAGGTGTGTATGGAGGGGTAACTTCATGAACTATTCCATTGCTTGCACAAAATTCATTAAAGGAGTTACTCGTATACTCACCACCTCTATCAGATCTCAACCTCTTAAGTACCTTACTAGTTTGTTTTTCTACTTCAGTTTTATATATAATGAATTTACTAAGTGCTTCATCCTTATGTCTAAGTAAATAAACATAACAGTATCTACTACTATCATCTATAAAGGTAATGAAGTATCTAAAATGGTCCTTAGTCAACACACCACCAAATTCACAAATATCAGTGTGTACTAAATCTAACAAGTCTGAATCCCTAACAATATTATGAAAAGGTTTCCTTATTTGTTTAGCAGACACACATACTTGACATTTTGAATTCTTTTCTATAGTGTGTTTTGGAATCAACTCTAAGTTCATCATATTTTTAAGAGCACCAAAATTTAAGTGACCAAGTCTAGCATGCCATAAAGTTGATGATTCAACATAGTTAACAGAAGGAGTAATCTTATTAAAAGCACCCAAAACGGGCTCAGCATTTATTACAAATAAACCATTTGACAAGTAACCCTTGCCAAAGAAAGTACCAGTACGAATAAGAACTACTTATTACATTTGAGAGAGACTTCAAAACCATTAGCTACTAAACAGCTTCCACTTATTATATTTCTACGCATGTTGGGAACATGATGCACTCTCGTCAGGGATAGAATACGACCCGAAGGAAACTTCAAGTCCACGTTTCCTATTCCATGTACTTGAGCAGCACTTGCGTTCTCCATCGTCACTGTCAAGCTATGACTCTGTTGATAAGATACAAATAAACTAATGTCAGCACAAATATGCACATTAGCTCCAGTATCAATCAACCATTCATTTGACAGATAAGTGGAAAATAGTACAGGGTTATAGGTAACATACCGGTCAACGTTGGTTTCAGAAGCCAAAGCCTCACCAACAACCATGTTCGCTACAAGCCCACTTGAGGTTCCAAGCACAGCATTCGCTTGAGCTACCCCCTCGGTTTTCTTTGCTTTCTTTGTAGGACAGTCCTTACTCCAGTGCCCAACCTGCCCACAAGACCAACATGGTTTGTTTACCTTTGGTTTCTTGGCCTTATCCTTGTCATTCTTAGGTTTATTACTATTACCCTTCTTAGAGACAGCCTTCCTTTTCTGTCCTACAGTTGCTACATTTACCTTCGAACTTCCATGCTCAGTTGGCATCACATGTCCCTGTTTGGACTTGTGTTGTTCTTGTACCGAGATGTCCAGCATAAGGTTGGTCCAGGTGATCTCTCCTTTCTGTCTTTTCAGGGAGAGAGAGAACTCTTCCCGAGACTTTGGAAGCTTTTCAATCACACTCATCACCTTAAACTTTTCTGGGAGGTCCATTCCAGACTCCTTCAAAGCATGCACTATCATCTCGAATTCATGCACTTGCTCAGTCATGGACTTATTGTCCACCAGCTTGAAATCAAGGAACCTAGCCACAGAATACTTTTCCAGACCTTGTGAGTCAGTATTATGTGTCTGGTCCAGCTTCTCCCATAAGAGTTTTGCGGTGTAGGCATTAGAGGAGTACACATCAAACAATGTGTTGGTTAGAGCAGCCAGAATTGCTGCCCTAGCAACCCCATCCTTCTCAGCCCACTTCACATAACTCTTAACTGAATCAGCCTTCTCTTGATCCACAACCGGCTTCTCATATTCCACAACAGGCCACAAACCCTTTACAGTCAACCACAACTTCATCCTTTTCTGCCAACGAGAAAAGCCAACGCCCCCATTGAATTTCTCAGGCAAGCCAGTCAATTCAACGGGTTGTGGAAAACTGTAAGTGGTCCAATCAATGACCCCAGCAGATGCAACCGAACTACCACTAGCAGGAATTTCACTCTCGTTAACCATTATGCTAAATACTATATAACAAATTATCTCTTCAAGAATGTTGGGAATATTTACTAAAACAGCAACATAGAGGCAGTTATATATCGTATTTAACAAGCCAAGGCCAAGCAAACAATTAACGAAACAAAACACGAAGGTAAAAAGCATGCATATCAGTAACTGTAAAAACGAAGGAAGAACAGAAGACATACCATTAGCCATAGCTATTTCAGTATATCAAACAAATATGTAACACAGCTGAGTCATTAGGATTTGCACGAAAGCCTGACTGCTCTTGAAGAGATAATTGCCCCCACTTACACTGTGTCAGGACTTGGCAATATTCTTCCAGGATAAAACAGCTCCGAGTTTAGATGGTCACAGTAACCAGAAAAACTCAACTTCGACTAACACCTCAGTCGCCAGAAAAACCTACGAACTGTATATAGAGGGAGAGCAGAGTGTGTAGAGAGAATAACAGAGAATGTATGGTGTGGTACAAAGTGTATCTAAAATCAGTAGCTTAGCTCTCTATTTATAGGAGAGGCCAAACGTAACTGATACCACCCTCATTAATATATTGTAACCCCCATTCCATTTAATAAAAATGAAACGGTCGATTTAATATAATCAAAACGGCTGTAACAGCTGATTTATATTAAATAAATCGTAACAGTTACGTATATATATTATCCACACATATCAGTTTTATTTTAATTATACGAATATATTCAATATATATATATTATCAAATTCTGACCCAGCATCAGGATCTGATCCATCAGGATTTTCGTCCATCAGGATCTGTTGTCCATCAGCATTTGATCATCCATCAGGATCTGGTACCGTCAGGACTTGGTCCATCAGGATTTGATCATGCATCAGGATCTGGTACCGTCAGGACTTGGTCCATCAGGATTTGATCATGCATCAGGATCTGGTAGTACCTTCAGGATTTCATCAGGACTTGAGCCCATCAGTATTAGATGTCTGCCAGTTCCTGATTTATTCCAAGTACTGATCCCGAACGATATATATATATATATATATATATATATATATATATATATATATATATATATATATATCTATATATATATATTTAAACACATAAATAAAATCCCTCGCCTAGGTTGCCTCGCGTACGCGAGACGCCGAGACATTCGCCCTTCGACCGAGCCGACCCGAGTCTAGTCGTGGCGAGGCGGGTGGCGGCGGCGCGCGTGTGTGTGTGTGTGTGCTCGCGTGGAGCACACAGTAACACAATGCACCATGTTAGGTCGAATACACAATAGGTAATCAAATACTGTATGAGTAACTTAACAAGAACACACTGTTTAATACTTAAAAACTGTTTGGAATTAACAATTCCTCTCTCAGTGATGTAAAATATCACAGAGAGCTGCTTAGGTTACAATCAATGAATTTCTCAATGTTCGATACCCTTCTAGGGTTAACCTAACTGTATTTATAAAACATACAGCTTCGTACAATCAGTAATTGATTCTCCTATAATTAAGCTATACAATTGATATCAATCACGATTGCTTTAGTCTTCCAAGTCAACTCAATCTCTTTGACAGCTTTCCAATCTTCAAAGATATTGCTTCCATATTTATCTTGTATCAATCTTCAAATACTGTTGACTCTTCAGACAATACCGCTACAGAGTTTAACAATCTCTGTTGCGCTTCCAGTCAGTGTTTAACTAAACTCTGACTGCTTCCAGCTAAACTCTGTTTTGTTACTTTAGCTTCCAAACACTGTTCTCATCAATCATTTCTAACAATCTCCCCCAACTTGTCCATTAGCAAGAATGTACAAGTTTACAGTAAATGATGATGTCAAAACAAATACAAAGTTTTACAGTGTCTAACATACAAACAGAGTTTAAGCTATTACTTAACAATTTCTACAGAAGATAAGAAAATTCTTACAGACTTCAAATTCTAATCTCTTGAAGATCTGGCATTGTTCTGAGATAGTCTATAAGAAACCTTCTTTCAGCATTTTCAAGCTCTATCTGCATGGCTTCCTTGATTTCTCTCAACTGAGGATCATTCTCATCAGTTTGATAGATAGCAGCTCTAAGATCGTAGATTTTGTTTCTTCTCATTTCATTTCCCAGCCTGATATATTTCACTTCCTCAGACTTCATATTAAAATCCAAAACAGTGATTCCAAGATCAGTCTTCAGCTTTGTAGTCCCCTTCTCCATTTCTATCAGATTCCCATTCCAGTCTCTGTACTTTGGAACATACTTGCTGTTGTACTTCATATTTCTCCTGGCAAGATTTTGAATCATCTTTTGTCTGAGTACATTTGCAACTGACTGAGCTCTTTGATTTCTTACTCTGAAAAGATACAGAACATATTCTAGTTCTTCCCAGTATTTTAAATCAATATCCTTCTCATCAACTTTAAACACTGTTCCATCAGCCATGAAATATAGCAGAAAATCCTTCTCTAAACTCTTCTGATTAACAAGCTGTACTGACTCCAGTCTATCTAAACTCTCTTGAGTGACACCACGACCTGGAACAGACAGTGAAGAAGGATCTCTGGGACCAACATATTGTCTTGTGTCTCTGTGTGAACCTATGCCTCCTTTGTTTTATCCGATTTTACCAGATAAGGCTCTACCATCAGTGAAATCCATTGGAACTGTAGCTTCTAGCCTTGAATCATGAAGAACACTTTTTCCAAATGTTGATTTCAACTGAGAAGACAATAATGGTGTGGTCACAACTTGTGTAGTAACAGAGGTTGTGTCTTCATTCTTCTGTACAACATGTGTATCAACAGAGGTTGTAACAATACTTTTCAGCTTTTGCTTAGCTTCTTCATCTGTTGATTTTCTGAACACTTGCATTCTTTGATTTGTACCAACTGGTTCTTTGATTTGAATGCCTTTAAGAACAGGCTTTGCAGCTTTAACAGCTTTCACATTCTTCTTCAATTTATCAGACTTTAAAGTCTTCAAATGCTTTTCTTGCAGACTCTTCTCTTCAGCTTTAGCATCCTCTATAGTAACTCCTTCTGCATTCTCTTCCATGAAAAGCTTAACAGCTAACTCCTCATCAGTCTTTGGATTTGATATTAATTCCAAACTCTTGGTTTTTGAAGTACCTTGAGTTTCAGTGTTTATTCCAACAGACTGTGACTTAAAAGATTTGCCAGATCTCAGAGTTAGTGTTTCAGAGTTTAAACCCTTCTTCTTATCACTTGCCCCTCCATCTCCAGCATCATCCTTTTGAAGCAGAGTTTGAGAAACTTTGCATTTAGACTTAGCCACTCTCTCCCCCTTTTTGACATCATCAGGAATGAGTATAGATGTAATGAGCTCCAAAGAATTAGCAATAGAATCAACCTTAGAAAACAAAGCAGCTTGATTCTCTTCAACCTTTCCTAGCCTGGCAAAGAGAGTATCTTGAACTTTAGACAGCTGTGTAGCTTTTATTCTGGACTCTCTTTCCATCTTCATTTCTCTTGACTGTATCTCAGTCTTCAAAGAAGCAATTTCTTGTTTTGTGTCAGCAAAATTTCCATCCAGAGTTTTGACTTGTACCACAGTTGCCTTTAAACATGATAAAATCTCTGGATTTGAAATTTTACTTGCAGTCTGCTTAACAAAATCAGCTGCTCTCCCTTTTGGAAAAATATAGTCTTGTTTATACCAATTAGCAGCATATTTAGCAAGGTGCTCTTCTTCAATTGGATGAGATGGACAAGGCTGATCAAAAGGTTTATGTTTATTTTCAGTCTGTGCTGGTGCACTCAGAAAAGAATCAGAGTTTGCACTGTTTTCAGATTCATCTTCAGCACTTGCATCATTAGCTTGAGCATCTTTTAAAGAACCACTGTGCTGAGCTGTGTCAGCCACAGTTTCTGCAACAACTTCTGCAATCTTGTCAATAATCTCCTCATGTTGCACAGGCTCTGCAACAGAGTTTGTATGTGTAGCTTCAACAGTCATAGATTCAGAAATTATCTTAGTTGCCTGATCAACCTCATCACCTTTATCTGGAATTGGAGAAGCATTAGATATCAGTTCTGTGTGTGATGCTGCAGCTTCAGGAACATTAACTGCAGGCTCATCAGCTACACCAGGAGCTTCATCATGATCAACAGGTGAGATAGGATCAAGGATTGGTTGAAATGATTCAAGAACATCATTCACTGGTGAAAAACCATCTTTGTGATCCTCTTCTACAGGCATGTTATCCTCTGTAGGTACTTTAACATTGACAGCATCCTCTGCAGGTATTTCAACCTCTGCAGGTATAGCAATATTCTCTGCAACCTCAACAGTAGGTGTTTGCAATGAAACCACCTCTGGAGCTTCAAATACATGCTCATCTTCAGATTCTGAAAGAATTAATCTTCTCTTCTTGACTTGAGGCACTACAATCTCCTCTTCTTCTTCACTAGAGCTCTCTTTTGGTGGTGAAAGTGAAGGTCTGTTTGCCTTTTGTTTCCTTCTTCTAGTATAAACAACTCCAGGTAATGTCTGTTTAGCCTTTGAGTGTTTAGTGTTTTGGGCGGTGTGTATTCTTCTTTTTGGTTTGGATTTGGGTTGTTCAGTAGGTGCTGGCTCAGAGTTTAAGGTTTCAGAGTTTAGTGGTGGAGAGTTTATTGTTGGAGAGTTTATGTGTTCTGGTTGTGGTTGATGAGATGTAGTAGGTACAGTTGTTGTGGGTGTTGTGGGTGTTGGTTCAGAATGTATGGTGTCTAATGGTTCAGGCATGTGTTGTGGTGATTGAGAATCTTGAGGTTGGTTAACATAGTTTTGTAAGGCTAGTGGCATAAACATATCAGGTATTTGCTGTTTAGTAACATCTTTATTTGTCAAATCAGAAAACATCCTTTTAGCAACTTGAAAAGGCTGAATCACATCAGCTTCATCAATTGTAATATTAGGCACACAAGCAGTGAATAGCATTTGACAAAAACGAGCAAAATAAACAGAAGTAGGCTCAGACAAACGTTCTCCCAAATTCATTAGCACTAGTCTACCAAAATCGAAATTACCTCCATATAGTAGAGCATGACCAATTTGGAGAGTGTCAAGAGGAAGTGCATCCCAATTTGTTGTCTTCTTTCCAAAAGTTCTTGTAATGCAATCGAAAAAGAAACTCCATTCCTTTCTCAAAAGAGGCCTTCTCAGAGACCCTAGCTTATTCAAGTTGCCTGCACATCCAATTTGCTGCAACATTGTCCTCAAGCGATCATGACCAACAACACTGTACGAAGTGTGAGTCTCAAAATCCAAAGCATCCCTAACCGTAGTTGGAGTAATGATATACTCTGATTCAGCATGAGTGAAAGTGATTGTTGGAGTGCCAGACTCTTCTCCATCATTATACACAGAGTTTGTCCAGAAAGTAGCAATTTGTGAAGCATAGAGTATTGGTGGTGCAGTTAAAGCCTTCCCTATTTCAGAATCTTTCAAGAAATTTTGGAACAAATGAAACGCCTCTGGAGCATTTGCATTCTCCAGTGGTGTTGCATAGTTGCTAGGAAGAAAAGTTAATCCTGCTGCATCAAACGCTTTGGTTGCCATTAGTAAGATATGATACGAAGATATTCAGAGAAAAGATGTATGGTAAGTGTTTACCAAAATGTGAAGGAGAATGAGTGAGAATTTTAAAAGTGAATGAGTATGCAAGTAACTGTGAGTGGGTGAATATGAATAGATGTGAAGTGAGAGAACAAAAACGATTAGAGTAAAACTAAAACTCAATCGTTTATTCAGTAAAAGCGCGCAACTGATTGTAGAGTAATGTGTGAGTGGGACACTATCATGGGACACGTGTCAAACAACCAATGGATCACTTAATAATTACCGCTGTCATTCCTATAATCACGACACTTCGACATATTTACACTAATTAACAGTTGTCAACTACCCCAATTACTCCAAAATATTCAAATCATCTCAATGAAACTTTACCTTAGAGTACTTAACACAACTCAACAGTGTTTATCAATTTTCCAACTTTATCACTAACAACCCTTTCAAAAATTGCACAGTTGTGAATATGAGTGTGTGTGAAGCAGAGTTTACTAAAATCAATTTTTAGAGCATCTAATATTTCATAAAATCCATAACAAAAATCAATAAACACTGAATGCACAAACTCTCATATTAAACACTGATTGTTTGATGAATGCTAAACTCTGTAGTTACTGTAATACAGAAATCTGAAAACTTCCATTCCCTTTGATGTTCCATGATTATCCAAGTAAGCACACAGTCTTTGAAGACAAAAAGATCAAGAGATAGAAATCAGAGCATCATTCAGTGAATAACAGTCATGAATTTGATAATCTCACAAACTCTCGAAGCACACAAGTGTTTAGGTGAAGTGTTTACACTCACATTCAATCAGAAATAGCAGAATCTACCATATGCTTGAATGTCCACCAAATCTACACTACTTTGAATACATGTATGCATAAATCAAAAGGACTTTATTCAGGGTTGTATTGAGGTAAGATCAAACAGATGAAAAGAGATGTTTTATTCATGAGTGAATTTCAAGCTGAACATTTTAATAGAGCAAAGTGTTCAGTCACACTGTTAGTACATATTTGTACAAGGTCAGTATATATGTCTTTTTTTTTATTATTATTTAGCATATATACTGAGTAAACTTTTCTTTTCTTGAGAGACCCTCATCTGCTTGATTTTTTTTTTTTTTTAAAGAATATAACTGCTCTTAATACTTCAGAGTATAAGAAAAATGAGCAGTTAATTAGGCTCAAAGGGGTTTACTAAGGGTGGTATTTATGAACAGTGTTTGTACAGTGTTTGAACAGTGTTCATAAGAATTTTGAACAGTGTTTGAAGGAATGGTAAATCCTATTGCCTTTATCATTTTCATGCACACACATATCATGTAGTCTCAAGATGGTTTAATACAAGTTCTAGAGAAACATACTTCCTGATGAATATCACACAACAATAAATACTGATTGATAGAAAATGTATCAATCACTGATTTGGCTCAAACTCTCACAGGGTGTAAACATGAATCTGAACTCACCAAACTAATCAATGACACATCTCAAGTTTTATGGTTTTCACAAGTACAAACAAGGAATTATCAGGAACCATACCTTTGGAAACAGAATGTCACTTATCAGAGTTTAGAGTTCATCAATAACCAAAATTATTTATCAGAGGCAATGCACACAATATTCATAAACTCAGAGTTTAGGACTGAATAAACTAAGAGATGCTATAAATATGAAACAGTATCATGCTGTGTTGAGTTACTGCACAAAGTCTGATTAGATTACAGTGAATCAGAAAGAATCATGATTTAATTACTGAGAATCATGCTTCATACATTTTTCTTCATTGGTGTTTTCATTCAGACAAAAAAACAATTCTGATTTCACTGAGTGTATCCAACATGTTAACAGTGTTTAACAGACAGACATGCTGACAGAGTTTAACAAGTTGTAAACATAAGCATGCAGAACAGAGTTTAATACTAAGGTTCACATAGCACTTAACAATTTGCAGAAACATGAGCAATATATTTTAGAGATAAGTCTTTGAGTCTAACCAACATCTCTAGTCAAAACTAGAGACCATTCCTAGTTCATTGACCAGTCTTGTAAATGTAGCTTCACTCAATGGCTTGGTGAAGATATCTGCAAGTTGTTGTTCTGTAGACACAAAGTGAAGCTCAATGTTGCCTTCCTCTACATGCTCTCTGATGAAGTGATACCTTATGCTGATGTGCTTTGTCATTGAATGTTGTACTGGATTACCTGTCATTGCAATAGCACTTTGATTATCACAGTAAATAGGTATCTTGGTATACCTTAATCCATAATCCAGCAGTTGATTCTTCATCCATAAAATCTGTGCACAGCAGCTACCAGCAGCAATATACTCTGCTTCAGCTGTAGATGTAGATATTGACTTCTGTTTCTTGCTGTACCAGGAAACAAGTCTGTCACCCAGAAATTGACAACTTCCACTGGTGCTTTTTCTGTCTATCTTACAGCCTGCAAAGTCTGCATCTGAATAACCAAGTAGTTTAAACTCTGATTCTCTTGGATACCACAGCCCCAAAGTTATAGTGCCCTTGAGGTACTTAAAAATCCTCTTTACTGCTGTTAAATGTGGTTCTCTTGGATCTGCCTGGAACCTTGCACACAAACAAGTGGCATACATGATATCAGGTCTACTAGCTGTTAAATAGAGTAGAGAACCAATCATTCCTCTGTAACTTGTCATATCTACTGATGACCCTGCATCTTTGTCCAATTTTGTTGCAGTTGCCATGGGAGTTGTTGCAGATGAACAGTCAAGCATACCAAATTTCTTGAGAAGATTTCTGGTATATTTTGCTTGATTTATAAAAATTCCATCATCTGTTTGCTTCACCTGTAAGCCTAGAAAATAACTAAGCTCTCCCATCATACTCATTTGATATTTTGACTGCATGAGTTTGGCAAACTTCTTACAGAGTTTATCATTAGTAGATCCAAAAATGATGTCATCTACATATATCTGAACTAAGAGCAAGTCACTACCAGGTTGGAAATAAAACAGAGTTTTGTCAATAGTACCTCTGTGAAATCCACTTTCTAGTAGAAATTTGGCAAGAGTTTCATACCATGCCCTTGGTGCCTGCTTAAGTCCATAGAGTGCCTTGTCTAACCTGTAGACATAGTCTGGATATTTTGGATCTACAAAACCTGGTGGTTGTTCCACAAACACTTCTTCTTCAAGTTTTCCATTTAAAAATGCACTTTTCACATCCATCTGAAACACTTTGAATTTCTTATGAGAGGCATATGCTAGAAAGATTCTGATTGCCTCCAATCTAGCAACTGGAGCAAATGTTTCATCATAGTCTATTCCTTCCTGTTGTGAATAGCCTTTTGCAACCAGTCTTGCTTTGTTTCTTGTGATAACACCCTCACTATCAGTTTTATTTCTGAAAACCCATTTAGTACCAACAATGGATCTGTTCTTAGGCCTTGGTACAAGGGTCCACACTTCATTTCTTTCAAATTCATTTAGCTCTTCTTGCATTGCTGTTATCCAGTCAGCATCTTTAAGAGCTTCTTCCACTTTCTTTGGCTCAGATTGTGACAAGAATGCATGAAACAAACATTCATTTGTTGTTGCACTTCTTGTCCTTACTTTTGCATCTGGATCACCAATAATTAAATCAGGTGTGTGTGACTTAGTCCATTTTCTTGCAGAAGGCAAATTGTTTCTGTCATCATGTGATCCTCCCCCTTGATCCATGCTCTCCTGATTTCCTTGGTGCCTCTCTTCATTTTCAGATGCTCCCCATGAATGTGACTGCTCAGAATTGTCAACAGAGTTTGAATCAACAGAGTTTGATTCAGAATTATCAACTGAGTCACTTTCAGTGTTTGAATTATCACTTTGATGTGATTCTTCATGCTCCCCCTCAACTGGTTCTTCCCTTGTTTCTGATTGAAGAGTTTCTTCAGTATTTACCAGTAGAGGTTCAGAGTTTAGATCAACAGAGTTTGTCAGATCAGTCTGATCAGAGTTTACTTTTTCAGAGAATAAATCTTCATTTTGAAAGTGGAGTAGATCATGTTCATTGACATCTTCAAGTCCAGTTATTTTCTTGTCATCAAATGACACATGAATTGATTCCATGATTCTCAGATTATAAACTCTGAATGCCTTAGTTGAAAGTGGATAGCCAACAAAAATTCCTTCATCTGCTTTTAGATCAAATTTGGTCAACTGCTCAGGATGAGTCTTCAACACAAAACACTTGCATCCAAAAATATGAAAATATTTTAGATTTGGCTTCTTCTTTTTCACCATTTCATATGGTGTTTTACCATGCTTATTGATCAGTGTTGCATTTTGAGTAAAACAAGCAGTTTGAACTACTTCTGCCCAGAAGTATGTTGGCAATTTTGCTTCATCTAGCATGGTTCTGGCAGCTTCTATCAAGGTTCTGTTCTTCCTCTCCACTACACCATTTTGTTGTGGAGTGCCAGGTGCAGAAAACTCTTGTTTGATTCCTTTACTCTTGCAAAATTCTTCCATTGATGAATTCCTGAATTCAGTTCCATTGTCACTTCTGATTATCTTCACTTGATTCTCTGACCCTTTGTCCAGTTGTATTATATGTTCTGTCAGTGTTAATGCAGTTTCATCCTTCTTTGCAAGAAAATATACCCATGTGTATCTGGTATATTCATCAACAATGACTAGAGCATATTTCTTCTTTCCAAGAGACATCACATTCACTGGTCCAAAGAGATCAACATGTAGGAGATGATAAGGATCAACAATTGAAGACTCAGATTTGCTTTTGAAGGAGGCTTTTCTCTGTTTGGCCTTTTGACAAGAATCACACAGGCCTTCTACATTCAACAAAGACCTTGGTAGACCTCTTACAAGATCATTCTTGATTAGCTCATTGATGTTGTTCAGGTTCAAATGAGAGAGTTTCTTGTGCCACTTCCAACTCTCTTCACTGGACATTCTTGTTGACAGACACACTGCTTTGCCATCAGTGTTTGTTGACAATTTAATTTCATAGATGTTATTGTGTCTGTTTCCAACTAGAGCAACTTTCCCTGTAGATTTGCTGATTACTTGACAATATTCAGGCTGAAAATCCACATGATATCCTCTGTCACAGATTTGACTCACAGATAGCAGATCATGCTTGAGTCCTGGAACCAGAGCTACATTTGTGATGATGACATTCCCAAGATTAATATTGCCATATCCCAGAGTATGTCCTATGTTGCCATCTCCATAGGAAACTTTTGGGCCAGCTTTCTCCTCATACTCTGATAGCAGGGCTTTATTTCCAGTCATGTGTCCTGAACATCCACTGTCCACGACTAGGGTACTAACCCTGTTGCCCTGCAATCACAAACAATCACTGATTATTAGTTTTAAGGATCCAGACTTGCTTGGATCCTTTGGCTTTCTTAATTCTGTTAGCTTTTGCATCGGAATTCACATTATCAGAGTTTAAGCTAACTTCTTCAGAGTTTACATTTGCAGAGTTTACTTTAACCCATTTCAAATTTGGTTTGGGTTCATAGTAATTATAGTAAATAGCATGATAATCTCTGCAAGTGTAAATAGAATGCCATGTACTTCCACAGTGTTTACATAAAGTCTGTGGTCTAGTTCTCACATAATCATTTTTAACTGCAGTTTTAGAGGACAAAGAATTAATGTTCTTATTCTTACTGCAGAAACTAGCAAGATGATTAGTGCTACCACAATTAAAGCATGTTTTTCTAGGAGCTAATGAAGCAAGCATTGGCTTTATTCCTGATGATATGCCTACCTTTCCATTTTTGTTTTTCCTAGGCATTTTCTGTTTGTTGACAGATTTTATCTCTTTAAGCTTATGCTTGAGTTGTTTATCTGTCATTAAACCAATGTTAGCCTCTTTAACAAAAGTCTTAGCATATGATTCTTTAACAGCCTTTTTCTCAGCTTCAGTCTTAGGTCCACCTGTTCCCATGACATTACCTTCAGATGAACGATGTGGTCTAACTTTTACCAAATTTTCAAATCTAAGTTCATCTCCTTCAGAGTAACCTAGACCTACTGTGTCTGACTGAAACACTTCTTGAGTATCTTTACCAGAGTGTGTCCAAGTTTTAATGATGTGTTTAGTATCCTCCAATTCAGATTCTAGTTGCTTATACTTACCTAGCAACTCCTGTTCAATAAACACTGCATCATCTCTCTCTTTCTGAATTTTATTCATGTTTTCTAGCTGTTCCTCAACTAGTTTGTTTCTATCTTTGAGTTGAGAGCACTCAGTCTTTATCCTCTCATTTTCTAAAGTCTGATCCCTATAACTGATATGCAATGCTTTAAGATAAATTCTCAATTCAGTTATATTATCTGTATTATAAGCATAGGTAGTTGGGGGTACCTTTAGATCATCATCTTCATTTTGAGTAGTTGCCATGAGTGCATAGTTGACTTCCTCATCTGAATCTGAAGTGTCTGCCCAATCTCTGCCTTTGGTGTAGAGTGCCTTTTCAGTTTTACCCTTCTTGCACTCAGGAGCATAGTGACCCATCTCCTTACACTTGTAGCATTGAATCTCAGACTTATCTTTCTTACCAGATTTGAAGTCCTTTCCCTCAGATTTCTTGAAATTCTTCTTGTCAGACTTAGAGTAGTCCTTGGAGAATCTCTTTCCCTTCTTGAAGTTCTTGAATCCCATCTTCTTGAAGGTCTTTACCATCAATGCAGCCTTTTGCATCATCTCTTCATCATCTTCAGAATCAGATGTTCCATCTGTGTTTGAGTCAACATCAGTGTTTGATGACTCATTCTCTGAGTGTATGACTAAAGCTTTTCCTTTTGCCTTACTTCTTGATGCTTCCTTCTTTGATGGTTTCTCCTCAACCTTAAGTGCAACAGATTTTGACTTTCTACTTGATCTTTTGTTTCTCTGCTCCAATTCCAATTCATGGGTTTTGAGCAGTCCATAAATTTCATCAATCTCTGTTTCACCAAGTTCATAGTTATCTCTTATGGTGGTTGTTTTCACATCCCACTTTTCAGGTAGAGAAAGAAGAAACTTGAGATTTGAGTCTTCTAAATCATACTCTTTATTAACCAATGACAAATCATTGAGCAGTTTACAGAATCTGTCAAATGTTTCTGTCATGGTTTCTTCAGACTTTGCCTCAAAGTGCTCATACTCCTGAGTGAGTATGTTTCTTCTGTTTTTCTTGATTGCAGGAGTTCCTTGACACCTAACCTCAAGTGCATCCCATATTTCCTTTGCAGTTGTGCAATTAATCACTTTATTAGACATAACATTGTCTAATGCACTGTGAAGTAAGTGTCTTACTTTTGCATCCTTTGCAATCGATGAAAGATCCTCAGCAGTTAGATCTTTCTTTTCTTTTGGAATGACCTTTGATTCCTCACCAGCAGCAGCAGCAGATAACTTTGTAGGTTTGTGAGGACCTTCATAAATTCTATCAAGGTATTCTGGATCTGTAGCCTCCAGAAACATGGTCATCTTCACCTTCCAAATTGCATACTCTGATGGCCTAAGTATAGGAACCCTAATTGTTTCATACCTACTAACAGTAGTAGGGGTTTTCTCAGATGGTGGAGGTATCTCTGCCATTGATTACTATTGTGTTTTGGATCTTTAACTGTAATAAAGTAACAGATTGGCTCTGATACCACTTGTTAGGTCGAATACACAATAGGTAATCAAATACTGTATGAGTAACTTAACAAGAACACACTGTTTAATACTGAAAAACTGTTTGGAATTAACAATTCCTCTCTCAGTGATGTAAAATATCACAGAGAGCTGCTTAGGTTACAATCAATGAATTTCTCAATGTTCGATACCCTTCTAGGGTTAACCTAACTGTATTTATAAAACATACAGCTTCGTACAATCAGTAATTGATTCTCCTATAATTAAGCTATACAATTGATATCAATCACGATTGCTTTAGTCTTCCAAGTCAACTCAATCTCTTTGACAGCTTTCCAATCTTCAAAGATATTGCTTCCATATTTATCTTGTATCAATCTTCAAACACTGTTGACTCTTCAGACAATACCGCTACAGAGTTTAACAATCTCTGTTGCGCTTCCAGTCAGTGTTTAACTAAACTCTGACTGCTTCCAGCTAAACTCTGTTTTGTTACTTTAGCTTCCAAACACTGTTCTCATCAATCATTTCTAACACACCATCATACACCTTAGTAGTTGTACACTACCCATGTGTGTGATTCTATATAAAGCCAACAACCCCCTTTATTCATTTCAATGTGGGACAAATACACATTCTCATTTTCAAGCTCTTTCAAGCTACTAACTTCAACTCTATTTCTCTATGGGTTTCACTAAGAAAATTACTTAGACCCATATATTAAAATTTAAGTTCCCATATCAAGGAACAATTTCCAATCGTTAAAATCCGGAATTAACATCAAGAACATAAAATACTTATGCTCTAAAAACTCCATTTTCTAACACAGTTTGCTTCTCCAACTTTGGGAGGTGATTTGCCTAGGCTATACTACTTGGATTGCTATGAAATTTGGAGCGAATATTGCCCATGGAGTGGAGAGGTTGTGGTTCAAATTAGGTGATTTTATCATGGATAGAAATGGAGATATGAATTTTTTCTTTGAGTTTGGTTCATGGTGGACAGTTTTGGAGAGATTGGTTGCTCTTTGTTTTGTTCTTTCTTTTGTTTTCCAAATGACTTAATAGTTAATACATGTAATGTCTATCTATACTTGGATGCATCACTTGCTTTTGTGTTGTTAGCCATCCATTGGACCAAGTGTCACCCATCTACTTGATCACTTGTTGGCACCACATTATGCAACTCCATTTTTGGCAAAGTGCAAGTACACCACTCACTTGCTTGTTGACTTATATGTGAGTCACTTTGTTTTCCTTTACTTCATCCACTTGCACATGCTTATATCTTGGCTCTCTGCTTGTTTTCTTGTCCGGTTATTACTCCATTTGATTGATCGTTCAGAGGAATATCTCAATTATTTCTAGTTAGGGTTTTACCGGAAGCCTTCTTAATATTTCTACTACCATTCTCAATCCTTCTTTATAAATCTTGAATTTAAATTCCTTAAATCCTCTTAATAAATCCATAAGTCTTTCAGTGTCCAGGGAATTCTCGGAGAAAATAAAAGTGTTAATTTTCTGAATCCGATATCGTTTACATACACTTATCTCGCCCCTGGATCATGAATACGAACTCAGAAATCCGTTCTGAATACTTCTATATAGCGTCGTCTGATAATATTCTCATTTTCCACCAAAAACACTATTCATCACTTATTCTTTCTTTATTCCTTATATTTATATAAATGTCCTTATTCTCTTTCGGGCGTTCCTTAACCCTTCCCACGGAACCACTTGGACTAATAACAGATATCGATCTGGATGACATGAGAATAACTCTCCTATTTGGAATTGCAATATCTTATTTTCCTAGGATGGAGATATATTATTCTAATCTATGTTGTCAACCAATAGCATCCTTCATGGCATATAAACATTCACTCTGAATCCATTAAATATTCGTTCATTAGAATCGCTATTACATCGTAGTCGGAATCACTGTTCCTTCTTTTATCAATATATAAAAAGTTTTAATTCTACCGAAAATTTGGGGTTCTTACATGATGTCTTCTTCCCACAGACGGCGCCAAATGTTGTGGAATAAAAACTAGGTTGTTAAATTGCGGTTAGGGTTTGTATGTAATTAATACCAGGGTCCGTGAGCTTCGTGCTTTAATGGCTGCTCTCATGTTCGTGGCTGAATCTGCATTCACAAGATGCCTACGTACCTTGATGAATATCAAGAATCAAGCCAAAAACGTAGTTCTAGAGAACGAGGGGTCAGGCCCTTATATAGGATGAGAAGCCTTACAATTATGGTAGGATTCAGATACTTGGTGGGCAAGCCACCGCCTTGGGGAAGGTTCTAGACTCCTTTCTTGTAGGAGTCTGTTTCCTTATTGAATTGGATGCCTTAGATGCTAAGTCAGGTAGGAGTAATATCCTTTTTTGACTCTTATTGATAAGCTGTTTATCACCCCTAATATTAATTACGAAATTAATATTAAATTAGGGCTTTTGACCTCATTAATGGGCCCCACATTTGGACCATGCTGGGTCAAATTAAATGTGTTTTTAGGGCTTACTTTTAGCCCATATCAAAGTTCAAAATAATATGATTTAAAATAATTTGAATTGAAATACTATGATTTTGTTGCCGTGATATTTTTGAAAAAGTTGAATTTTAATTTGAAAATATGTAAAAAAAACATTAATTTCAACTGAAAAAGGTAATTAGATAATTATTAAATAATATAATATTAATAAAATATAACTGCTAGGAGTAGGAGCCTTTGGAGCAGTTGAAAGTATGCTAGGAGGAGTAGACGTACAAATACATGAGCAAAAGATACCAAACATAACTGCTGTCTGCAGAGTGAGGTAAAAGTAGAGCCCAAGTTTCCTCATCTATACAAGTACCACCTACTATCGACCTGTCTATGTAGATTGTAGAGTACTAGCATTTCCATACATCACAACATAATGTACCGCATTGACTCATTATCTTCACTTTTCTTCCAGCGTTACCAATCGAATTATTAATGCCCATGCATTGTACATTTGCATGTAACATTTCTTTATACATGTAATCAACTGTTCTGTGCACAACTAAAGCTACATGACATACAATCCAAATATGCAAGCACAGCTCTGCACCAATTGTATATAAGGGTAGACTTGGCAAATCGGATAATCGGATCGGTTTTGGATTGGATCCATTTCGGATCGAATCAATTTTCGGTTTTGATATATTTGAATACAATTCGGATCGGATCGGATCGGATCTAATTCGGTTCGGATCTAGAATCGATTTTACAAAATTTTAATCGGTTTCGGTTCGGGTTGATTTCAGATTAAAATCGGATAAATTTCGGATTAAGATCAGATAAAATTCGGTTCTGATCTTTTCGGATTAGATTTTTTCGGATCGAAAAAATTTGGTTTCAAATATGTTGTATCAATTTTGAATTATCATTGAAATTAAATGAATGTCATTAGTAAGTTTGTAGAAGTATAGTTATAACGCGAAAATAAATACTCAATTGAGTAATATAAAATTTGATTGTTTTTTAAGTATTTAATATTTAATCTTATTTTTTCTAGTCTCTACTTGGACCTGTAATATAAAATAATATTTTTGCTTAATGTATAATATTACATTTTTAGCAAAATAATACTCCCTCCGTCCCGGCCAATTCTTTACATGGGGGCTGGGCACGGAGACCAAGGATAGTGGGTGTAATATTGTTAAAATAGATGAAGTAGTGAGTGTAATAGTGATTTTATTGTTAAAATAAGTGAAGTAGTGGGTGGGTGTAATAGTGTAAAGTGTTGAAAAAGTGAATTGAAGTAGTGGATGTAGTAATGTATTTTATTGTTAAAAGTTACTATTTTTGGTAATGTAAAGAATTGGTGGGACGTCCCAAAAAGGAAATTGTAAAGAAATGGATGGGACAGTGGGAGTATTTACAATATTGTACATTATCCATTTTTTTAAAATATGGGTTATATTTACCTTTAATTTCACTTCTCATAAATTTAAAAGTTAATTTCGGTTTTTTAAATTTTGTCATCATGAAATACATACTATACCATATATAATTTAATTATACATACATGCAATATTACTCGATGTTTCCAGCAAAATTCGAAAAATATATAATACTATTTTTTTTTTAATTATTGATTTACATATCTTAATTCAACTTTCAAGCATATTCAATTGTTAGTGACAATTTTTAATCTAAATTTTTATTTTGTCTTTTAAAGTTTTTTTTAGGTGGTTGAAAATGAATATATTATTATAATTAATAAGTCTCATATAATCATTTATATTACTAAATGAATTTTATATCTTAATCATTTTAAAAAACTTTTTTCAATTAGTTGAGAAATAGATTTTTAGAATGATTTTAATTTGTATTTAATAATAAAAATTCAAAAATTATTTATTAAGTTTTTATTTTGTTTAACAAGAATCTTGACGGGATAAGTTGATATACATATTAGGAATGAGTATTTTTTTTTTTAAAATCATTATTTAATAATGAGCAATAGTTATTAATTATTTAATAGTTATTACCTTATTTTATGTAAAAAAAATATAGTTAATTACAATTCATAAACATACTAATTACTAAACATGTGTATCCAGGAGATATGAAGGTTCAACATGTGTAGATATACAATATATTTAATACATATTTTCCAGAATAAATAATATCATTCATTTTTATTTCTAAAATAAAATATTTACTATACATGAATATTTTGATACATATATGATATATTGAAACGTTTTTTTTCCTAAAATACAGAATATTTTGAGTCAAAGAGAGAAATAAAATATAATCTTAATAATATTATTTCATCACATAATTTTCGGTATAGGTGTTTTTAATTTTCAATTTAGAACAGATACAGTAGTTTGAGTCATATTCTGTTCGGATAATATTTTTTTCGAATTTGATCGATTTCGGATCATTTTCGAATCAAGTATTTCGGATTATTATCGGTTAGATATTCAGTTCGGATAATTTTCAGATCGGGTGAGATCGGTTTTCAGACAATAATCGGATTTGACTATATCGGATCGGATTTCGGTTCGGATTGTTTCGGATTCGGTTAAATTTTGATTATTCTAATTCGGATATAAAATCGAATCTCGGTTCTATAAATTTCGGATCGGTTTCTCGGATCCAGACCCAATTTGCCAGGTCGGTACCCCTTATCTCACCTGATATTGAATTATAATAAATATCCATAAATCTTGGTGCAGTGGGTTGAACCCTTGTCTCCTTTGTAGGAGGTCAAGGGTTCGATCCCTGGGTGTGTGTGAGTTTAGTTTGTATTAGTTTCCTTTCTTTGTATTTGTATTTGTATTTGGCCGGGGGTCCTTCGGAAACAGCCTCCCTATTGTATAGGGGCATGGTCTGCGTACAGCTACCCTCCTCAGACACCACTTTGAGTGGTATTATAACTGAGTAAGCTAAGTTTTTTTTTATATTAAAATGCCAACTTTATTTTTTTTTTTTATTTCTTGTGAAGGAGACGATGACCTGTTAAAGAAGCACATGATAATCAATCAACTACTGTACTCCACCAAAATTTTCAGTCAAAATTGAATTTATGAGGTGCGGGGTTAGGCCCATCATATTTTATAAGAGGCCCAGTAGCTACAAGCCTACTGCCTACAATAGATATGAGGGGCATGTTTGTTGGTTTGATAAGTTGGTTTAATTAGTTTAAAATAAATTAAATATATTTTTGTCATATTAATTAATTATTTATATTTTAATTTGTATTTTCAATTAGTTAAAATTTAATATTATCATTCAGAAAAATAATTTAAACCTTTTTAAGTCCTTTTCTTTGATAACTGATGAATTATATTCTATTAAAATCTTCGCTAGTTATAAACATGCTACTCAACGTACGTATAACAATTTTCTATTTTAAAATATTTATTCATAGTTATAAAAATTACAGCTAACAAATTATTTTTTGAATAATTACGATTATATACTTTATAATAAGTATCTGTATATTCTAACAAAATAAAAAGATAAAATGTATCTGTATATTCTAACAAATTTTAAATTTTAAAGATAAGTCATGTATTATCACTTTATCAAAAAAAAAAAGGTCATGTATTATCACTTTCCCCAGTCATGTATTAGTCATGTATAATGTATTAATTAGCATTTTGTTGCCTAATTTTTACAATTGACATTTTGTGCCAAACACAATCCTATACAAGTTTTGACAAGTGACAACTATCACCTGTAACCCTCTAAGCACTTGTGCATTCTAATCACAACTGATATAGTAAAAGCATAATTCCAAAGATCTCAATTCGATATTGACATATATATCAAATTTGTTTAATATCTCTGTTTGCCGTTACCCTATTGCAATTTTACATACTAGGATACAAAATGTGCACTTAACTAATGCTTCCATTTAAGGTTAATCTGGTATAATTGACCTTGCATTTCAAGAATTAGACTAGGAGATTGTAAGAGTTTTTGCTAAATTAAGAGAAAGGGGTGCCTTAATTTGGGTAGTCCATTACTAGTAAATACAAAAACAAGGGATTTACTTCATAATATGGCCTGTTAGTGTCCTTAGATGACCCTTGAGGAGAACATAAAGATTATATGACATAGACAATACTTGGTAGAGAACACCATTGCCTGTACCAAATTGTGTTGTTCTAATAGGCTACTTTTTTAATGGCGTTAGTGCCTGTTGATACGCAACCTAATGTCGAAACTCCAGTAGCTAAGGTGGTTGAAGGGCAACAAACTAAAGTTGAGGGGGTTGATGAGAAGAATAAAACAGCTAGACATCCTCGATGGACTAGGCAAGAGACTTTGATTCTGATAGAAGGGAAGAAGGCTGCAGAAAACCGAGATAGGAAGGGGCGTAGATCGAGTTCAGTGTTTGGTTCAGAACAACTTGAACCAAAGTGGGATTCGGTCTCATCGTACTGCAAGCAGCATGGAGTGAATAGAGGACCGGTTCAGTGCAGGAAAAGATGGAGCAATCTTGTTGGTGACTTTAAGAAGATAAAAGCATGGGAGTCGCAGGAATTGGACTCTTACTGGATGATGAGGAATGATATTAGAAAAGATAAAAAATTGCCTGGTTACTTTGATAACGAAGTCTATGATGTGTTGGATGGGAAGGCATATACTGCAGCAGCATACCAATTGGCACTGGTGACTATAACTGCAGACGCAAAAAACAATGATGAAGCAGAAACAGTGGTAGCAGAGGAAGCGGAAGAGGTGGAGGAAAGCGCTGAGCCGGTCTTTGATAGTGCTCGGCATGCAACAGCAGAGGATGGCCTATTTTCAGAGTCTGAAGAGTTGGGACAGATGGAGACTGATGGGAGCCATGGAAAGGAAAGACTTTCCGCGGATGATCCAGCAAAGAGAATTCCTTCTCCCAAACCTATATCAGGTTAATACTAAAACATTAAGTCGGAGTGAAAGCAAATTTTCTTTGAGAATATAACAAATTCAGATGTGACAAGATAAGGACAGGAAATCAATACTAAAAACCTCATGCACAGAATTAACTGAACTCATATTTAGCATTTTAGTTTCCGCAGGACTAATTTTCTTCTACAAGCAAGCTTCATTATAAACACCCAGAGAGCTGCAAGGGCTTGTCGTATGTTGATAATCATCATTATATATACGTCTTGAGTGTGTGTGTTTGTGGAACTTGAACCAAAAGTTGCATAACATTTTCTGGATCAATAAATGGAAATTGTTTATATGCCATGTGAAATAAGATGTTTTCCTAACTAAGTTTTTTTGTTCAAATTTATCAATCTTATGTTGCTATTATTTTTGCACTGATAAGCAGAGAGAAAATATGGACCAGTCAGTCAGCCCTACTACATTCAAGGTAATGGTTGCTCACTTGCATAGATTACTAATAACTTTTTTATCTTGCTTTTAGACAGAAATTTTGAGAAAATACGGATTCACTTTGCACTTGGCATTGCAGGGTACAAATTACACTTAGAATTTAACATGCTCTGATAAATTTATCAGCAGAACCTTGTACAATGTACTACAGCAACCGAATTATTAGACAATTTCAGTAAATTGTACATGAACCATATCATTCATATCCGGATATTCTATGGAGACTTAAAGCCTATGCACTAGTGACTAGTTATGTTTCAAATTTAAAAGATCCGAACATTCACTAGAGGGATCATGTTACTGAATATGCTATCCTGTAACATAACAGTCTACAGTAGTTGATTTTTCTTTCATATGGCATCCTTCTTTTTATGATGTCACTACTTTTTTCGAATTACTGATGATGCTTTAAGTAATATATAGTAACAAAGTTATTGTTTTTGGTTATAGATTCATCTTCCTCCTGTTACTAATTTAATTGCAATCCTCAGGCACTACAAAGGAACAGCAGCCAGGCTCATGTTATTGGAAGGAATTCCACTCTCAAGAGGGGTGCAAGCGGAGAAGAATGTCACGAGTTGAGTCTCGTGACAGCAATCTGGAAGAACGACTTGTTAAAGTTTTAGAAAGGAATGCTAGCACATTTAATGCACACCTTGAGGCTCAAAATGTGAATAATCAGTTGGACAGGGAACAACAGAGGTGCCACAACGAAAGCCTAGTTGCAGCTCTTGATAAGATTGCAGGTGCTTTGACGAAAATTGCAGATAAGTTATGAATATAGGCAAGAGGCAACGGGATGATATGGCCTTAAAGCCTTTTGTGTCTGGCCTGGTTTAGAAAATTTTCAGAAAATATACTCGCACAAGTATTATTCTTTATGACTATCGTTCATGTTAGAGATTGATGAGAGCTGAGCTCTACTCTACTTGTGATCTTTGTCATTTCTTCTAGCATTAAGCTTTTAGCACACAACAGAGTTTTTTTTTTCTCCTCATGTATTTCTCAAATAGTGGGATAAGTCTGCATGGAATTGAGCAAGAATTTTGCAGCTTTACAACATCAAATTTGTCACAGTTTTTATTGCAAAAAAAAGACAAAAAAGAAGAAGGTACAAACCAATGTACTGAAAAAAAAAATCATAAAACCATCACCATAACTTAGAAGAGCTAGATCTAAATATAATGTAATTACTTTGATTATAAAAATGGATTGTCCAAGTTTAATAAAATAGATCGAGCAAATGATTTTCATCATTAAACAAAATCACTGCAAACCTAGAACTGGGAATGGACTAAACAACTTAGACACAAAGACACCAAGCTACTAAAACAAATAGACAAACTCATACAAAGATCCAAACTACTGCAACCACTTCAAAAACATCAAAGAGATCGTCATCATCCAACTCCTCCTCCAACACTATATCCTACCCTTCCTCATGATTGTTAATTACCCATATGCATTTAAATAAACAAGCTCCACCAGTGGAAGAATAAGAATTGTAAATTCTGGATACCACCAAAACATAGAAAAACTTGCAGAAGATGAAGTATCAGATGCACAAAAGTTAGTTAGGAAGTCCGCCTCAAATAAATTCAGCAGTATATTAGTAGG
The DNA here is from genome assembly GCA_037693485.1 of Kitagawia praeruptora. NCBI lineage: Eukaryota > Viridiplantae > Streptophyta > Magnoliopsida > Apiales > Apiaceae > Kitagawia > Kitagawia praeruptora. Next base: position 41,034,370 of record CM075345.1, on the reverse strand, counting down.
AACATTTTTTTTTCCCCCATTGTGTATACCTCCATGCATGCTTCATTGGTAGTTTCAGTTATCTTTTTTTAGCCTCATTGTCTAGTACAAGATCATGACAATAAAGTTTCGTTAGTATACAAGAAGGCCTTGATATCAGGAAGAAACTTATATCTAACATGCCAAAAAAGACTTGAATTTTCTGTAAAAAAAACTTGCCAAGAAAATTACAATTGCAAAATAAGTCTGTGTGAGAATGCCTTGAATATGTAGCAGCCGGATTTGACTGCAGCGGACACCGGCGGCTACTGTTCCGCCGACGGCACCACCTACCACACGTAACCCACCTACCACACCTAACCCCTTAGAATTGTGTCTATAAATAGATATGCATGTAGGGATTGTAAATGCATCTGAAAAAATCTCTGTAAGCTGTTTATCCTCTCAGATCTATAAACTTATTTCTCTTCTGCATATAATCTTTCTTGCTTCCGTTATAACAAATTGGTATCAGAGCTTGGTTGTAGCTGCTGTGTTTTCGAAAAGAAAATTTTCGCCGGAATTTTTTCAAGCTCGCCGGAGAAGACGACACTGTTCAGGCGGAGTTACTGTTCATCGCCGGAGAAGACGGCACTGTCCATCATCGGAGAAGACGATACTGTTCATACGGTACTGTTCATACGGTACTGTTCATACGATACTGCTCATACGACACTGTTCATACGGCACTGTTCATACTGTACTGTTCATGAATACGGTTCTGGGAGAAAGATGTCTGGTGGTCTTAACGTTAAGGTCGACAAATTTACTGGGAGAAATAGTTTCAGTCTGTGGCAAATCAAGATGCGTGCCTTGTTAAAGCAACAGGGGCTCTGGGCGCCGTTGAACACAAAAACGACTGCTTCTACAAGCGCTGAGATGGCCATTCTGGAAGAAAAGGAACATTCAACAATTTTGTTGTGTCTTGCAGATGATATTATTACTGCAATCGCGGAGGAGGATACCGCGTTTGGTCTGTGGTTGAAGCTTGAAAGTCTTTACATGACGAAGTCTTTAACAAGTAAGTTGCTTCTGAAGCAACGTCTGTTCAGTCTACGAATGCAGGAAGGTATGCCTCTTCGAGATCACTTAGATCAATTAAACACAATTTTATTAGAATTGCGTAATATTGATGTTAAAGTTGAAGATGAGGATGCTGCTTTGATTTTGTTAGTTTCTTTACCATTATCGTATGAGAACTTTGTGCAATCGTTTATTGTTGGTAAAGATACTATTTCTCTAGAGGAGGTTAGATCTTCTCTTCATTCTAGAGAGCTGCGCCATAAGGCGGCTGATATAGGTGCAGATAATCATGTTGTTGGGTTGGTAGCTAGCGGGAGTACCGGACATGGAAATTCGGGGAAGTATAAATCCAAGAAACCAGCTTCTAAGGGTTTGAGAGCTAATGATGTCTGCAATTACTGTAAAGAAAAGGGACACTAGAAATCCGACTGTCCCAAGAAAAAGAAGCAACATGATGCTGCTGCAGGAACTGCTGCTGTAGCTGATGTTAATTCCGAAGAAGATATTGCTCTAGTTGCTGTCAAGGACACGCATCACTCTGATGTGTGGATTCTTGATTCTGGAGCGTCTTATCATATATGTCCGCGCAGGGAGTGGTTTACAACCTACGAGCGAGTAGATGGTGGCAAGATTTCTATGGCTAACAGTTTTACTTGTGAGACGGTTGGAATAGGCTCGATTAAAATTCGGACACATGATGGTAAATTCTGCACATTGAATGATGTTAGGCATGTTCCACTTATGACAAAGAATCTGATATCTTTGAGTATGTTAGACAGCAAGGGTTTCAGTTTTCAAGGTGAAGGTGGAGTTTTACATGTCCGCAAGGGTTCTAATGTGGTTCTGAAAGGTGTTAAACGTGGTACCATGTATCTTCTTCAAGGTTCTACGTTAACAGGTTCTGTTGATGTTGCGTCTTCGGAAATTGAAAAGGAAAATATGACCAGGTTGTGGCACATGAGGCTTGGTCACATGAGTGAAAGGGGGATGCAGATTCTGTCAAAATCTGATCTTCTTTGTGGTCATAAGGTCACAGGTCTCGAGTTTTGTGAACATTGTGTTTTTGGAAAGCTACATCGCAGCAAGTTTCCTAAAGCAATCCACAGAACAAAAGGCACACTTGATTACATCCATTCTGATTGTTGGGGCCCTTCCCGGGTGGAGTCTTTAGGGGGTCACAGATATTTTATGTCAATGATCGATGATTTCTCAAGAATGACTTGGTTGTTCATCATAAAGCACAAAAGTGAAGCCTTCAAGGTTTTCAAGCAGTGAAAGGCGCTAGTGGAGAATCAAACAGGGAAGAAGATTAAGAGGCTGCGAACAGATAATGTCCTGGAATTTTGCTCGTCCGAGTTTGCAGATTTCTGCAAGAATGAGGGGATTGCTAGGCATCATACAGTCAGGGATACACCACAACAATATGGTGTAGCAGAGCGTATGAATCAGACACTTCTGGAGAGAGCAAGGTGTATGCTCTCCAACGCTGGACTAACTAGAAGATTCTGGGCAGAGGCGGTTAGTACAGCGTGTTATTTGATTAATCGTGGACCTCACACAGGTATCCATCTCAAAACTCCTATTGAGAAATGGTCTGGTAAGCCTGCTGATTACTCCAATTTAAGAGTTTTTGGTTGTACTATTTATTATCATGTAAATGAGGGTAAATTGGAGCCACGAGCTAAAAGGGAGTATTTGTTGGCTATGGGGATGGGATAAAAGGTTATATAATCTGGTATCCATCTGAAAATAGGGTTATACTGAGTAGAAACGTAGTCTTTGATGAAAATTCTATGTTTAACCCTACTGTGAAGTCTACGATTGTTTCAGAAAGTGGTGGTGTTGAGAAACAGGTGGAGCAGGAAGTCACTCAAGATGAGAGTGAACCACAACAAGAAGTTCAACAACCACAGTCAGAATCAGAATCAGAATCATCAGTACCAGTAGTAAATCAGCATAGTTTGGCTCTTGATCGATCGAGGAGAGCTAAGTATGGAGTGCCTCCAAAGAAATATGGTTTTGAAGATATGGTGGCATATGCACTACAGGTAGTTGAAGAAGTGGATCCTAGCTCTGATGAACCATCCACTTAAAAAGAAGCGGTGACATGTACTGAATCTATAAAATGGTTTGCTGCAATGGGAGATGAAATGGAGTCACTTCAGAAGAATAAGACTTGGGAATTAGTCAAGCGACCTCGAGACAGAAAGATTGTTACTTGTAAATGGGTCTACAAGAAGAAGGAAGGAGAAACATCGGTTGAGGGTATCAAATATAAAGCTCGATTAATAGCTCGAGGGTTCACTTAGAAAGAGGGAGTAGATTACAATGAGATTTTTTCACCAGTGGTTAGACACACTTCCATCCGGGTGCTACTAGCAATAGTTGCACATCAGAATCTGGAGCTTGAACAACTCGACATGAAGACAGCTTTTCTGCATGGAGAGCTGGAGGAGATATACATGACTCAGCCAGACGGTTTTCAGGTTCCTGGAAAAGAAGATTATGTTTGCAAGTTATTGAAGTCCTTGTATGGGCTAAAGCAGTCTCCAAGGCAGTGGTACAAGAAATTTGATAGCTATATGATAGGTATTGGCTACACCAGGAGTCCGTATGATTGCTGTGTTTATCACAGTAAGACAACAAATGGTTCTTTCATTTATCTGGTCCTGTATGTAGATGATATGTTGATAGCTGCAGAGAACAAGTCTGATATTCAGAAGTTGAAAGGTCTCCTCAATGCTGAGTTTGAAATGAAAGATTTGGGTGCGGCTTGGAAAATTCTGGGAATGGAGATTTATAGGGATAGAAGCAAAAGAAAGCTCTTCCTGTCACAGAAGGGATACATTCAGAAGATTTTGTCAAGATTTGGCATGTCTACAGCAAAGCCCATAGATACTCCTAGTGCTGCAAATGCACATGCACCTAAGTCTGTTGAGGAAAAAGATTACATGTCTCGAGTTCCCTATGCTAGTGCAGTAGGAAGCTTGATGTATGCAATGGTCTGCACTAGGCCCGATCTTGCACAGTCTGTCAGTGTTGTTAGTAGGTTCATGGGTGATCCAGGAAAGGAGCATTGGCAAGCTGTGAAGAGGATTTTTCGGTACTTAAAAGGTACGTCTGATGTTGATCTCATTTATGGAGGTGATACTGAGTGTTTGGTGACAGGGTTTTCAGACTCTGATTATGCTGGAGATGTTGACAATAGAAGATCTATGACTGGTTATGCTTTCACTCTGGGTGGTTCGATTGTCAGTTGGAAAGCTACTCTGCAACCTACAGTGACTTTGTCTGCTATAGAAGCAGAGTACATGGCGTTGACAGAAGCTGCAAAAGAAGGAATCTGGTTGAAAGGATTGGTCAGTGATTTAGGTCTACATCATGATCAGGCTACAGTATTTTGTGATAGTCTCAGTGCAATCTGTTTGGCCAAGGATCAAGTCCATCATGAGCGGACTAAGCACATAGATGTAAGATATCATTTTCTAAGAAGTGAGACGAGAATTAAGGTGAGAAAAGTGGGTACTGCTGATAACCCAGCTAATATGCTTACCAAGCCGGTTCCACATAGCAAATTTCAACATTGTTTGAACTTGCTAAATGTTCGGAGTTATTGACTGCCCTTTTGAGGGCAAAAATCTGAGATAGAAGAGTTTTATCTGGTACATCTGGCATTATTATGATGCGTCTGGTACATCTATTATTTGTTATTTGTGAGAGGATTCAAGTGAAGGTGAAGAGTTTTATCTGGTACATCTGGCATTATTATGATGCATCTGGTATCTATATAATTATCTGTTTTTGTGAGAGGATTCAAGTCAAGGTAGAGATTTGTGAGAATGCCTTGAATATGTAGCCGCCAGATTTGACTGCGGCGGCCGGCGGCGGCACTACCTACCACACCTAACCCACCTACCACACCTAACCCCTTAGAATTGTGTCTATAAATAGATATGCATGTAGGGATTGTAAATGCATCTGAAAAAACCTCTTTAATCTGTTTATCCTCTCAGATCTATAAACTTATTTCTCTTTTGCATATAATCTTTCTTGCTTCCGTTATAACAGTCTCAAGAATTGTAATCCAAAAAATTAAATTCACTGAAGTACGGCTCCCTACCAATGTTTCACTATAAACATAAAATAACTAACAGCTCAACATAAAATAGAATGATTTGTAATTCAATAAAGTTTGCTCATGGAGAACATCTTTTGGGCATCTCAATAACATCATCTTCCATGAACTTTTCCCAGTATGTATGTGACTTCCATACCATTGCCATATCTTCGATAGGGATACCTCTCGTCTCGGGCAAAAAGTAGTGTACGAACGCAGTCATTACAACGACGAAGAATGCAAAGAAAAAGAAAAGGCCAAATTTCATCCGGCAAAGCATCATCAGAAAGAGTTGAGCAATGACAAATGTGAAAAACATGTTCACCGAAACTGTGATACTCTGTGAAGCCGATCGGATTTCGAGTGGAAAAATCTCACTTGGTACTAACCATGCGAGAGGCCCCTAAGACCAGGTAAATGCAGCAACATAAAAGCATATGAAACCCACAACAAGAATAGCATACCACTTTGGTAAATTATCATTGTTTCCGGATGTTCCAAATTGTACGCCAATGAGAATTGCAACAACAACCTGCCCAAAAAAAATTACATACACAACAAAGTTAGAGCTTGTATTTCAAACAATAGTTCTAAATCCACAATATATAGAAAATTAGCAGTTATTGAATTGAATATCTATACCTGGCAACAAAACATCTGAGCACCTCCTTGATAGAAAAGTATTTTTCGTCCAAACTTATCAACAACATATATAGCCACAAAAGTTGCATCCACATTTACTGAACCAGTGATCACAGCAGACATAAGAGATGCGCTACCCCCAAAACCAATAGTCTTAAACAAAACCGGGGCATAAAACATGATAACATTAATGCCTGTAATTTGCTGAAAGAAGGGAATAAGTATAGCCATTACAAGGTGGGGCCTGTACTTTCGTTGCAAGAGAATTCTCCAAGGATTCTCCACTTTCTTAGATGCTTCACTTGCTGCAACAAGATCTTTAAACTCCTCGTCAACGTTATCAACACCATGAATTTTCAGTAGTTCTGCTTTAGCCTGATCTTGCTTCCCCATTTCAATCAATGAGTTAGGAGTTTCAGGGAGAAACACTGATCCGAATATCATGATTAGTGTAGGAACAATTGCTCCTCCTAAACTCAAACGCCATCCTCAACCACCTTCAATCTTAGCAAACCAATAGTTCAAGAGATTGGAAATAAGGATACCTAAAGTGATTGATAATTGAAAGCAGAAGTTGAGGGCTCCTCTGTACTTGTAGGGTGCCATTTCCGAGAGGTAGAGCAGCACTGCTTGTAATTACAAAACAACAACATAAAAATAATATCATCATATCATGAACAAACCTCAAAATTTTCGTTAGTAACTATCAAATTATTATTCAATCTTGGTAAGATAGCTTGAAAGTCAAATAAAAGACGCATGTATTGTACATTTTGAAAAGGAAACCATACAAGGAGAATGAGAAGTTAGCTTAGCAATTGAAATAAGGTTGCAATGAAAAGTAGGGACACAAAGGACTTCATACAGAATTAAGTTGGAAGAAAATTTGAGATTCCCAATATGAGTAATGGTTTCTATTTTTCCATTAGGTAAATGAAGTACTGAGTTTATAGGCCTAACATCATGCAAAAGATGAAGCTGGAAAGTTATATGGTTTATGGCACCAGAATCTAGTATCCATAGATTAGAATCAGCTTTATTAAGAAAATGAGTAGTATTGACCATAATAGCTGAATTGGAAAAATTATCAGACATATAAGTAAGTTTAGATATACCAGACAGCTGAGAAGATGAATTCCAGTTTGTTGTAGATGTCATCTTGTCTTGAAGCATCTTCACAATTTGTTTACATTGAGCATCTGAAAGAGTAAGACTATTGTCCTTAGAGCACTCTGCAAAGGAATCTTTGATGTTTTCAGCTGAATTGGCTTTGATAGAGACCTGGACTGCTCCTTTGAATCCAGAATTCATCACCCTTTTTAATTTGGATTTTGGCTTCCCATAGAGTTTGTGCCATTCTGGATAGCCATGAAGGTAAAAGCACTTGTCTTTCATGTGTCCTGGGTTTTGGCAGAACTCACAGATAAGATTGGTGTCATTGGAAACTCGCTTGGGCACATTTCCAGTAGGAGCAGAGGGTTTGATTCTGTTGTTGAACCTCACATTCATAGCCATATTTTCAGTCACAAGAGGAACATTATAAGCAAACTCTCTTTGTGACTCTTCTTGCAACAAAAGAGAGAAAGCATGATTCAAAGAAGGAGTAGGCCTCATCATAAGGAGCTGATCTCTAACAGCTGTGTACTGATCCCCTAATCCCATCAAGAACTGGCTTAGCTTAACCATATCTTCATATTTTTCCAATTTCATAGTATTCTCACATGAGCAGTTACTATTAATACACACACACACTTGGGAATAGGAGATAAATAATCAATTTCAGTCATAAGGGTCCTATATTTAGTGAAGTAGGAAGTGATAGACATACTGCCCTGATGCATAGAAGCTAACTCTTTTCTTAACTGAAAGATTCTAGGCAAGTTTGACTAAGAGAATCTAATAGCTAAATCATCCCATATCTGTTTAGCAGTAGAAAAATAGGTAACACTGTTTCTAATTTCAACAGATATAGAGTTTAGTAGCCAGGAAACAACCATATCATTACATCTGATCCACAAAGCATAGTGAGAAGAATCACTGCTAGGTTTAACAAGGAAACCATCAATCATTCCTAGTTTCATTTTGGCAGATAAAGCAATGGATACAGATCTCCTCCATTGATGATAATTATGCTCAGTAAGGGGTTGAGTAACCAGAGGAATACCTGGGTTATCAGAGTTTTGAATGTAGTAAGGGTGATTGGAATCAATGGTGCTCACAGTGGTTGAAGATGAGCTTGAGGCAATGGTTGTTGTAGCTCCTGGGTTTGTACTAGCCCAGCAACAGCAGCTACATAAGAGTTCACCATGATGAAGATGGTAAAACTCAGATTAAATACAAGGGTTTTTAATGGAATTTGGTGAGAACAGGTAAAGAACCTGGCTCTGATACCATGACAAAATTATAATAAGAAAGCTAGAGAGAAAAGAGACATTATATTGATCATAATAATTCTTGATACATTACAAAGGAAAGACACTCCAATATATAGGCTAGATGACAAGATATAAGATAAGGTCATAGGCCATAACAAACTGTCCTGATAGTACTACAAAATAGGACCAACAAGTATGAAGAATCAGGGTGTTCCTTAACAGCATTTGTCTTGATCTTACTTACAAGTAACTTCATGTTACTTGTTTTGTTCTTGCTTCCAGTAACTTCATGTTACTTGTTTTGTTCTTGCTTCCACTAACTTCATGTTACTGGAAGTTACTGCCAGATACCACATTATTATTATTATTGCACAATGTAACAGCAACAATGCATGCTACCACAACACGTTTAGTGAGCTTGCCCGGATAAACTTTTCTGTTGCCAGAGCTAACAACATCGTTAGCCATTTTCACCGAAAAAATATATTGAAGAAAAGTATATTGAAGAAGAGGGAGATGTGAGAGCAGGGGCGGAGCCATTCAAAGGCGAGAAGCAGCAAATGACCACCCTCAAATTTGAAAATTGTTAAAAAAAAAAATTTAGTTCAACCCAGTCCACATTTAAGAAACAGCCCAGCCCAAAAACTAAACATATAAACTTAAAGACATAAGACACGTATAAACTTAAAACATTAAAATAGAAAAGTTTTGGGATTAAAAAGAAAGCTGAGAAGACAAAGGCTAGAGTCAGACAGAAAGAGTGAAACTTCTTACCTACTTTGAAGATGTAAGTACGGATGATGGTTTCTTAGAACTCGATGGGATTGCACAACTTGGAAGAAAAATGGTTGAAACGGGAAAATACTTGATTCATCCACTAGTTTTTAAACTTTTAAAACTAGCTTTACTTCTACCGGTGGCGACGGCGGGTGTGGAAAGAACATTTTCGGCAATGAGCATTGTGAAGAATAAGTTACGTAATCGAATTGGGGGTGATTGGCTAAATGATCTTTTGATGACATATACTAAAAGAGATGTTTTTCTTAGAGTAAAAAATGAAGATATCATGAAACGATTCCAAAATATGAAGACCCGTAGAAATATTTTGTAAACATTAATCATTTTTGCTCCATTTTTGTCATAATTTTTCCTAAAAGAGGGATGGACTAACTTCTACTTTTGTTATAAAAGGTTAGTCAGCCCCTGGACATCTAACTGTCTAAGTGATTTCTTTTTGCTTTTTTTTTAGAAAATTTGAATGCCTAATGTTTTTGTTTCTGACATTTGCTTATTGTTACATTCTTTTTAAAATTTATGCAGATGCTTCAAAACTTAACGGGTAAAATGGCATAATCATAACTGAACTCAGCCCCAACTTGCAAGTGGGGCACTGAACTGAAAAAGCTTGCATTTACATACCTCAAGTGATCAAAACTTGCATTTAGGTAACTGCCGATAAAATCACTCTCAAATTTAAATCAAAACTGGTAACTTTTAAAACTGAACTCAACCCCAACTTGAATTTACATTACTAGATTAATAAAAAATTGCAACTAGGCACTAAAACTCTCAATTAATTTGCAACTGAGACACTAAATAAAAATAAACTTGCAACTCTCAATCTCTCTCTCCTCTTTAAATCTCTCTACCAATATCTCTAAATCTCTTAATCTCTCTAAATCTCTCTATCAATATCTCTACCTCTCTCTCAATCTCTCCATCAATGATGTGGCTGATTTTAATTGGGATATTTATGTGCATACAGGGGGGCCACTATTATTAGTAAGGGAAGATCTAATAAAAATCAACCACATGTCATTTCCCTCTTTCAATCTATCTAAATCTCCTTAAATATCTTTAAACTCTCAATCTCTCTCTCTCTCTCAATCTCTCTATCAATATCTCTCTACCTCTCTCTCAATCTCTATCAACCACTCTATCAAATTCTCTCAATCTCTCTCAATTTCTCAATCTCTCTCAACCTCTCTCTTAATCTCTCTCTCTCTCAATCTCTCTAAATCTCTCTATCAATATCTCTCTACCTCTCTCTCTCAATCTCTCTTAACCTCTCTCTCTCTCAATCTCTCTAAATCTCTCTATCAATATCTCTCTACCTCTCTCTCTCAATCTCTCTTAACCTCTCTCTCAATATTTGGAAAGGTAAGGGATATTGGGCAGCCTTAAAATATTTGTCATTAGGGAAATCTCTTTCTATCAGAAGCTTTTTCAGTTCAGTTTTCCAGTTGCAAATTTAGTTTTGTTCAGTGCCCCAGTTGCAAGTTTATTTTTGTTTAGTGCCCCAGTTGTGAGTTTTAATTACTTGAATTATGTGAATGCGAGCTTTTTCAGTTCAGTACCCCACTTGCAAGTTGGGGCTGAGTTCAGTTATGATTAAGCCATTTTACCCAAAACTTAACTCAGGCAGTGGTACTAGGCAGCGGTAAATTTTTTTTTTCCCACCTCCAGGTTATTATATATGTGTGTTCTAATGATTATGTATCAATTTTAAATGTATTGGTGTTGTACTTTTAGTCTGAATATTGCATATTTGAATTTTAGCTTACTATTTACTAAATACAATTTTATAAGTAGATTATTTCGCTTACTCTTACTTAGAAACTTAGCTCCGCCACTGCATGAGAGTGTTAAGAAGTATAAGTGTATTAATGAATGTGACATAGTGACATGAGTATATATAGAGATTTTCGTGTTTGATCTTCTAATTCTTATCCTTGTGGAACATAATTTGCATGTTCCACAAGTGTTGCAGATTTCGGAAATCGGAACTATTCGGTTGAGGTACCGATTTACGATTTATCGGGTGATTTGATTGAAAAATCGGCGATTTTTACAAAATCGGCCGAATCGGTTCCAAAATTTTAACCGATTTTTGGCCGATTTATCGGCGATTTTTCAGAAATCGGGCGATTTCTATAACAGAGCCACAAGGATTAAAAAAATAAATAATAAGATATCCAATATAATGCATTCACACATCGCCTATCCAGATTAGAATTAGAAGCATAATCCGTGCAAAAGTATAGCTAGCAGACGGTCCCAAATTTTGTATATTCGAGGTTTATGTGAGGTTCTTTTCATGCCTCTTGTAGTATTTTAAGTTTCAAAGCCCAGGATCGTTATTCTCCGTAAACCGTAACTTATTATGAGTCCCTTTCTAGAGAGAAATAGAGAGAAATTGTTACATGGAGAATTAGAGAGAATCATTATAAACCACATATCTAATGCACCCACACACAATTAAAATGCACCCTCACACATGCTAACACAACTCATTTTTAAAAATTTATTTTTTTTAAAAAAAATAAAAAAATTCTATTGCACAGTAGTTGCTGACGTGGCATGCTACGTCAGCATCTACCACGTGGCATGCCACGTCAGCATCTGCCACGTGGAATGCCACGTGGGTGATCCCGCTTTTGATGACGTGGCAGTGCCACGTGTCATGCCACGGCAGCATCTGCCACGTGACATTGTCACATCATCGAAAATGGGGTCGCCTGCTGACGTGGCATGCCACGTCAGGAAACTACTGTTCATCAGTTTTTTTTTTTGAGATGTAGTGTATGATGGTGCATTTTAATTGTATGTGCTCCTGGCGGGGCCCTAAAAAATAAATGGTTTAGATTGATTCTCTCATATTCCTCCTTAATACTTATTATTATTATTATTATTATTATTATTATTATTATTATTTTATTTATTTATTATTATTATTTTTTATATCTGTTATAATTTTGTAGTTCTGAAAATAAATAGTACAGTAGTATAATTATTATTTTGATGTGCTTATTAGAATAGACAGACACCTCAAAACCCCCCCAAAAAACTACCAAAACCTACAGGGCTCTAATAAATCCATCAAGGTATGAGATTCTTTAATTTCATCTTCCGGAACTATATATACATGTATGTATTTGTTGTTGTATGCTTATATTCTTAGCAAAATTTCATTTTCTTGACTTTTGATTGATTACTCTTGTGGTTGATTAAGTCTTTGAGTAATTTTTATCTTTCTGAAATTGTGATATGCTTATTCAATGATCATGCCAAAGCTCCAACATATTTTTTGTATTAAGAAAGGCTTAATCTGTGTGTTATTTCTTTCCAAATTATGCTATTTTCTGGTGTTGTCAAAGTAATAAGATGCAGTAATAAGCATGTTGCTTCACACCTCAAGCAATGTATTCGGGAATGATCCGACGAGCTTATTACCTGAATACATGGTTGCAAGTCGGGAAATGCTTGCTGTCAACTACTAAATAGGAAAATGTCTAAGTAGCTTTATTTTTTGGGTCCTGTTAACAACAACCCTAAGGGCTATGTTTAAGGATTAATTTTTGCCACGTGGTGGGTTTTTATTTGATGATTTATGTGAATGCAGGGGGCACATATTTTTTTTGTAAATGGGTCAAAGGCTTGAGCCAATTATAAGCTGCCACGTGATAGCTTAACCATAACCCTTAGAGCATCTCCAACAATATCTTAGTTGGCTCTTAAATATAATATAAATTGTATGGCTCTTAGTAAGTTAGTACATAGATTTTCGTGTCAACTCCAACAATACTCCTTATCTTGACTCCTAACTTATATTTTATTAATATTTCAAACCTAACTATGACATGCAATTAAATCCAACCATGTGCAAGTGAATATTTTATTGATAGAAAATAGTTAAGAGTCATGTAGTAGCTCTTAAAATTGAGGAGAGATAAGAGGCTCTTAAGCTTTTTAAGAGTCACTAAGAGCCTCTTGGAGCTCATTTTTTCTCCATCCTCTTTATTTTTGGACTTAAGAGCTTATTTAAGAGTCTCTTGGAGATGCTCTTAGGGCTATGGTTAACATTTTCCTTATTTTTTTGCTTTCAAGGACTACTAAATAAAAAGATTTTATGTGTATCCATTAGTTGATTATTGAAAATTTGGTCATATTAATTATTATTTTTTCGGTTGGCGGGTTCCCGTGACAAATTTCAAATCACTTAAATTTCTCCTAATTAAGTGAAGATGCCTGATTCTGGTAATCTAAGCTGTCTGAATACATTTTTTCTTATAATAAATTAGGTGCCTTACGAATTCCGTATTTCCCTACAATAAGTGTGTTGATGCAATACCATTATAAACTGCTATGATTCGTCTAACTTGCCAACTATCTGTCCTGGTCCTGTATATTTATATTCCAACCACAAGTCTTCTAGAGTTATTAAATATGTTTCGCAAATTGATACTGATTATATAATTTTTAAAATCATTCTACTCGTTTGCAAAATTGGTTTTGGTTTTTTGTATCACACACTTTAAAATATGAATCTCAAGTTGCTTATAATATTTTGTATGTAATATTATGTCTATTTTCTATGGTTTCAGTCAGCTTGTTGCAGTTATCCAACTTATTTAAATTCCGTGTGCTCTCAAAGTCTTTGACACTTCACAGTTTTTTGTCTTGAAATTTCAATATCTTTTAGGGTCGCAATAGTGCTGCGGGAATGGAACAAGTTGATCAATTTAATCCTACGAGCACCCTCGGTGACAACAAGCAAGTGTCTAGTGCTCGGAACAATGATGGATATAAACAATTAGGATTTGAAGAGAAAAAGGCTGCAGTTAATGAAGAACTGAGGAGACTTAACCAACTACCTTCAAATAGCACTTATGTCGTACATCGTTCACGCGTACTTAGCAAAATTCTGCAGCTGCTTTCCGTTCAGGTACTCCAATGTTGCTAAGGAAATAAGTTTGTATTAGCTAGTTTCTAGTATTTTTATGCTCACTCTGTGTGGCTAATACTTGTTTTTTTTCTTCTTTAAATCTTTCGAATTATGCCAGAAGCCAAAATTCATGTTTTACGTATCGTATTTGTAAGATTATATTAATTGAATTGCAAAATTTGGAACGTGTGCACCTGCCGTGTAATTCTAGAAGTAGACTATTGAATGTTCGCTACTTGGTTGTCTGGTTTGCCTGAGTAAGATCGTTATGTGTAATAATAATACCGAAAAATAAACACACAAGTACACGACAGGGGTACAAATCACTAAATTCACTACCACTTGAGCTATCACCATGGACAGGACCAGCAGTTCATGTCCCCTTCACATTTGAAGTTAGGATATACAAATATATGGTACTTCTTGTCAAAGACGCGTCCTAGTTCGGATGGATAGTAGGCTTTTGGGATATAAATTTGACAATGGTTCGAACTCTCATGCTTTTAATATTTTAGTAAACGTTTTAAACATATTTACTAGGATTCATCTTTGGGCAGGTCAAAAGATGAGTTTTACTAATGGTCAGTAACCACTTTGGTACTGCAACTTGTTTACTTCTTTTTCAAAATCCGTGTTCCTAAGTTATCGGTATAGTTTTTAGCTATTTTTTCACATTTGCTTAGTTTTATAGTTTCAATTCTTTATCAAATTAGCTTGACATGATAACAATTATTATCAAACATCTATTAGATTATTTTAATACAATTTCATATGTATTACTTATCATCAGTATTTTTGTTAGCTAAATTATTAAGTTAATTCAGTTTTGATCTGTGACAAAAAAATTCTTTAATATTATATCCATCTCTTACAACCACCTGACGAGTGTGTAACCCCTCATCCATTAGGCCTTGAGCATTTTAAAGATATAATTGGAGGTTACACACTGGCTCTGTCACTGACATGTTTTATTATTTGGGATGCACAAAATGAAATTGCACAGTGATGTGGTTTGAACCCAGATTCACCTAATTACAATTCAGACATTCTATTCATTAGAATATATGTGTTTTTTAGGGTAGCTTATGAAGGCTACAGCTACACATGCATATTCTACTTTTAAGAATATACCTATAAAAGAATTCACAGCCGGTGGGTTTCAAGCCTAAGACATGACTTGTCCATGGGGAAAGGGATCAAAATCTGTAGAAAAAATCTTGAGAATATATACATAATTGAAGAGTCATTGTTTGCAAGTGCCCTCATCCCTGATCCCCCTCCCCCCCAGCGGCCCGCCTTGAGCAAAGCCATCCCTACTAGCAAGTAGCAAGCACCTCTAGTATTTGAGGAAATTGATTCCTGAACACCTTGCCAGTTTTGCTATGAATTTCAAATCATAGTCAAGTTGCCTTTTTTTTTTTGCTAAATCAAATCTATTCAGGTTATCTGCTTATATGTAATTTGTTGTAATATACCTGAGAAATCTTGTTCAAAATGTTTTATAGTTTGCATATTAGAACCTCGTTAGTTATTATTTACTTTCTCCAGAGAACAAAATCTCAAGACGAGGAACTGGAGCTACTTTTTGCTGGGCTTTCACTTTGAGCCACAATCCAAACTGTCAAGTTAAGTCTGCCGTTGCCAAGTTTCCAAGTTTCCCTCTTGATCAAATTTGTACGTGTTCTTTAAGTTAGTGTTGTAGAAGCCGGATTTACTTTGGATATTGTAATATTCACTTGGATATGTTAATATGAAGTTTTTGTACTTTGTTGTTTAATAAAATGTAGATTAAAGTTTTTTGGATGCCTTGCACGTTTCATTTTTGCTTCACCATGTTTGTTTTGTTGTTATTGGGCTTATAATTAGTTCTGTGATCAGGAAAAAGGAAAACTACACTATCACATGCAATAATCACATTATATATATATATATATATATATATATTTTCACATTATCTTGATTTTACCCAAAATATCTTCTAATTCATTTGAAGATTTTTTTGCTGTCAATTCTTTTAGATTATGTGAGAGGGTGTGTATGATTAGTTGGGGGCTTTGATATTGTCAAAATCAGTTTGTATGGAAGAACAATGCTATATCAGTGAATGTTTTGGTAGATATGACAAGAAAGATGGTAGAAGAGTGGAAGCAGGCTAGAAAGTGTGTCTGTTTGATTCAAGCCCGGTTCAATCCCGATTCAAGCCATGCTGATATCGATTCGTCCTTTGGTATGTCTTTATGAAATAAACTTGTTGACAAATGGGTGAAAGATAATGTCCATGCTGCGTGGCAGTTGAATGGCATTGCATTGGAGTCGGTTGTGTCGTTAGGATTCCAATAGCGAGTTTCTTATGACCCGAGCTGGTTTTGTCGGCGGCAAAAGCTATTAGTTTGAAGGAGGTGCTATCTTGGTTTAAAATTGAAAGGTTTATTATTTGGCCGAATGGTGGTTCTAATTTTCACGTTTTTATTTTTGATTGTATACAATTATTTATGCAGGTTCTGTTTTGATATGTGCACTTGTGGTTGCTCATGATTTGTTTTAGACGGTATATTTATTGTCATGTTTCGAGGAAGGAATTCCTCCTAATTATATTTGGAACTCTCTTCATGCTAATGCTTAGTAAAGATTTTGTTGATTTTAAAAAAAAAGTAAAAATTCATGTAATGCTGTACATGTGGTTTGAAACCAGTATAGCAATCAATGTAAGAATAAGTGAAAAAAATTAAACATTACTCCCTCAGTCCCAGCCTTTTCTTAACATTTGAAAATAGGGTGTCCGACACGCATTTTAAGGTAAATTTTAAGGATAGTTGCATAATTTATTTTTGAAATTTTCTTTTTTTGTATAAAAATAGAACAATCCTATTTTTATACAAAAAAAGAAAATTTCAAAAATAAGTTATGGAACTATCCTTAAAATTCACCTTAAAATGCGTGCCAAAAAGTGACAAAAAAAGTGTTAAGAATTGGGTGGGACAGAGGGAGTACTACTGATAAACAGTATGGTTCAATTCTTTTGGACAATTTTTTTGTTTTTTGTCATCCATGCTTTCGAGGCGATGTATTCTCCATCAATCCCAATATCCAATGATGATAACATAATAGAGTAGAATATGGGTAGGGAGTTCTATCCTGGAGAATAGAGAAAAAAGCACTTTGATTTACCAGTGATAATTTATATTTTTAATGAGGAATTAATTTAAAGATTATATTGTTCATTGATTTATTTAAAATTTTAATGAGGAGTTAATGGTACAATATATCTTAATTTAAAGATTATATTGTTCACTGATTTATTTACACATTTCTTATGGTTATTTTAATGTACCACAAAAGTTAATAGCAAAATTGTAAAAGCTTGTATGTATATTTTGTACAAATTAGAACTTTCCGAGCACATTTCTAGACACATGTTTTACTTGTGTAAATAATTGCAATATGAATAAAAGAGAGAATAGATCTTATAAATTTTTTTGGGGGAGGATGATTATTAGAGAAAAATAAAGAAATTAATGTATTGTTCTAACGTCCTGTTGGAACAACAACAATGTGCAAATGTTAAGCTTTAATTTTTAAATGCGTTGATGCTGGTTCATACATAAAAACGGAAATCTACATTTCAAACATCAAACTCATGCTCGTAGAGACGAAGAACTTCAAAATTAGTTCTAATGGTTTTGGAGGGGACATTCCACTCAAAAACGGAAAGAGTACATTTATAGATAAAACAAAGGAAAGCCTAAATTAATTGAAAATAAATCATATGGCTAGATGACCAAGAATATTGGGGAACGATTTTAATTCTAGAAAAAAAAGGGGGAAATAAGGTGTGTTGTTCATCCTATCATTGTAGGCATTCTCTTCATACATTGGTGGCGTTTCTTTGTTCGTACATTGTAGGCATTCTTCAATTGTGGACACATTGTATCCAGACAACCTCCACTACACTCTGTCCTAAGAAAGCTAAGTTCATGTCAGATTTATTTCTAGTGTCCTTTACATAAGCTGTCAAAGGAAGCTAATGCAAGTAACACAAAGTACACATAAAGAAAACAAAGGCCGCTGAATCGGCAATTTTAAAACTAAGGCTACTGAGTACAGAGTACAAGGTCAAGGTCCGCGGATTCACTTACGGAAAGGAGGAGGTAAAGCATTTGGCTCCAAATGCCAAGAATTTTCAGGTATGCCGTATCGTCCGATTCCCGGAACTCTGAAAGCAGGAATTTGGTGAGAGAAGCTAAGTATATCAGTCTTTAAAACTACACGAGACATGTCAAACCCATCACGTTGAGTCCTTTGGAAGAAAGTAAGACAACCCTTCACCTCGCCCAATTTAACTACCACCATTCTTTCATCTATAGAAAGATCTGACAGAATCTCCACAATCCAACACTTGTAATTTTCATAATCACCAGCGCCCCACTTGCAACTCCAATTTTGATACATAGCCCAAACCTCACCCTTCATTGGGTAAATCTTGAATATAGGCCTCGTTGTGCTCATTTGGCACTTAACTTGATGGGATAACTGTGATATATTCAAATTCACATTGGTTTCTTTGGCTTGAAATATTCCACAGACAACAGGCACCATCGCCTTCTTCAAATTAAAATCATTACTATAGTCAAGCTGAGGTTCTAAGAATGTAACACTTACTTCATTCTCTGAGATCACACAATTTAACCGAGCATATCTACGCGGCATCAGGTCTTCACCATAGTATGCAGCCCAGACTTGACCGGTCGAAAAGTCATTTACTGACCATTTGGGTCCGAGTGTGGTGTATTGTGAGCTTCGCATCACAGGAGTAAGTGGTTCCATAGGCTTTTCAATATTTCCTCCCCTTATCATCAATTGACTATCAATATCTTGTATTTTATTGAACGACAGGGCCAGCTCGTCAAGCTCAATCATGCCGCTAACAACTCCATCAATCTCTCCACCAGTAAATTTATATGCTGGCACATAGTGAGATAACATGTACAGATTTCTTGGGGTTATGTGAAATATCAATGGATTCCCATCTTCTGTTTCTCTCTGAAAGATGTTCTTAAAGCCATCCACTTTCGACAAATAAGCAGCTTCACCCCCTAAAATTTTTGGAAAATCTGAAAGGATCTCAACAAATTTTAGTTTGCATCCTCTGATCTTTTCAGGATTATAAGACCAATCATCAAGGTCCCAGTCCTCATAAAGTGCCCATACTTCACCCATTTTCGGGTAAATTTCAAATTGTTCCTCTGTCACTCCAGGAACCCACGAACAATTATAGGAAAATGCTAGTGGACTGCTCATTATCTGTTCACTCAAAACTGGATCCAGGCAGAAAGATCCACAAGCAACAGGCAAACCTGCATCACACCATCTTCTTTCACCTAAGGTAACAGGAACTGGTTTTAACCAACTAATATGAACCTCAGATTTTGATATGGCTTTAATTTGTGCGTAGAGATAGTTTTGATCGTTTTCAAAGTGATAAACTGCCCATATTTGCCCTATTTTAAAACTCTCTACTGTTTTATTGACCTCAAAGTTAAAGAAGTCTTGATCAGGTTTTTTACATAGCACATGCTTCTTAGACCAAGAAGAATTACTTGTCCTAGGTGGGCCAAGTGAGGAGTTCAAATCATCAATTGACACGTCCATGTCGTCCCTTGTATTCCCTTCAGAGTTCATATCAGAAGAAACTACACTGGAGTCTTGAGAACTAACCACGGCATATTGCTTATTACCATCACCAGTGGCTTCTAGCTTAGGTCCCCAATCGTCAACCCTCTCCTCCTGCACATGCATTGATATACCCTCTGCATGTTGCACAGTGTGAACTTGAGCAGAAGAATGGACTAAAGGACTTTGAGCATTAACACCTGCCTCGGCATCCATACATTGTTCTGATGGTGAGGGGTTAACAAATGATTCAAGCTCATCCCAACTACAAGCTCGCTTTGAGTCAAATATTAAACGCTTTACCCTGTCAGAAAGCACAGAGTACGCCTCATCCACAAATTTAAGAGCCTGCCCAGCACCAGAGAACTTGCCCTTGATAGGTTGCAGCAGATTTAGGAGTTTATCATACTGCTGTTTCAAATCAATAGACGAGGCTGCGGGCATTATATTAAGAACCCAATAATAATCGGTTTCATATCCTGGAACTCTATTTCTAGAAGCCGAGAGTATATCGCAAACAGTCAGCATCGCAGTGATATGATCCAGTGGTGGAAAAAGTTGTTTTGCCTTTAATAATTTTTCCCTTGCACCCACGTAATCATTGCCTGATATCAACTTTTCCGCCTCTGCTTTTTCTCGCAGAGCCTCCACTTTGTTATACATCTCTTAGTCAGTTTACTGTTGGTTACTTGGAAACTTCTGCAATTAGCATGACTGAAAAAGTTTAGTAGAGAGAAACTATTACGCCTTGGCATTCTCTATGACAATTGTATAGGACCCACACAAGATTCGACTATTTCAGTAAAAGACAAAAAGTTTATAATATAGAAAGTAAAGGATTGATACTATAATAGTAGGTTTAACTAATCTTTAAATGCATGCCGAGCCCTCTGTCCCAAGCATAAAGAAATCGCTGGGACAGAGGGAGTATATTTCAATCACTATATTCACTTACATTACAATAATAAAACTAATGAACACATAAAACTATACAACAAAAGATTTCAAAATTTGGCATTTACTCTCCAACGACATCCACTAAACGAGTTAAGAAAACTTTGTAGGGTTCGGTAATGCTGCGTATACTAGAAACGATCCATTTCCTTTTTAAAATGCAACCATCCTTATAAGTATCGAAAAGCCACAGTACGAAACATGAATGCTTTAAGCAATAACATTAAACATATCTGATTTTCATCAGAATTACTGAATGAAAGATCCATGTAAAGAGTCTAGATGTAAAATATGCAGTGCATTGAATTGTTTTGTTAAGCATGTGTGGTTTGAATCATTGGCACCATTTATTAACCTACGTATGAGGTTACACGTTACTACTTAGGTCAGATATCTTACACTGAAATCACTAGAGAACGGAAACTCACACCATCATATACAGGCAAAAGATCAATTAGATAAACCTCGGGAAAGGCTCGTCTGTCTACAAACGGCCCATCAGTCAGTAATCATCCCTTATTATTTGCACATCAACCAAATTTTAATCTTTCTAGGTAAAAAAAAAAATTTATACAATGCATGCATCAACTGAAACAAAATGAGGCCACAATAAATTAGCAAAAAAAAAAAAATGAGCCCACAATAAAACTATACATCAAAAGAAATCATACTGAGAAAAAGCTAGATAAACAGATCACATACTCGAATGCATGTCCTTCAATTTGAGGGCAAAACAAAAAGGCAAATCTTGATAAACATACAATAACATTTTATCTTAATTTTCAATTACCACAGACAATTGAAGCTCATCAAACTCAAAATCAAAATGGGGAGACACCAAATAAATTAAACTAGCAATAACTAACAAAATCAAACAAGAAAATTGAGTAGCTAATTAAAAAACCAACAAGCATACAAAAGAAAAGTAAAAAAATTGAAACTTTAAACAACACAAAAACAAGAACTGAGCTGAAAGGTAAACTTAACAGTGAAAATACTCACATTCTGTAATCAATGGTTGTTCATGCATTAAAATTAAAGATTGGGTTGATCTGAGAAGAACCCAATTGGGGAAAATGATAGATATAACATATGTAAGTATAATTGAGGAGGACAAGCTGTGTCGGAAGTTTTTTCTTGTGGGTTTTTTGTGTGAGGGATGGAAATTGCTCTTTGTACTTGGACAGATTAGTAACAATATTGTTTTATTCAGTTTTTTTCTTTTTTGACAATTGTTTTATTCAGTTTTGGTAACTTTTAAGTGGCTTTATTTTATGCCGGTATTGTGTCTTTTTCACGACTTAAAATGTCTATTCTGTCCTTCAAAGAAAACGGATGAAAATAATAAAAGTAGGCTTATCTATACTATATTATAAAAATCATTGTTTCACGAAGAACCCTTTTACGTAGAGAACCGTGGATTACCATTTAAAATGCATTAAAATTGTACTTTATATAAGGGTCTCGCAGGACACCTTCACAAAAAAGTCTTATAATTCTACCCTCTATTTATTTATAAAAAAATTAAAAAATTTTAAAAAATGATGACGTGTCAGCAGTTTTTTAAATTTTTTTAATTTTTTTTAATTTTTTTTTTTATGAATGGATAGAGGATAGAATTATAAGACTTTTTTGTAAAGGGGCCCGCCAGGGGCCTTATATAAAGGGCAATTTTAATGCATTTTAAGTGATTCTCCATGGTTCTCCACGTAAGATGGTTCTCCATAGAGTGAGACTCATAATATAATAAGCAAAAGGGGGTATAATTTGTAGTTTGGTTACCCCATATTTTTGGTTATCCCCTATTCACAACCTTTAGATCTTCAACTCAAATAAATCATGACCGTTAGATACAACAATACTAAAAGTTGGAGGTCTAAGGTTAGAATCCCGCCAACAAGATTTTAATATAAAATTAATACTTAGATTATGTTATATAGAAAGGTTGAAGGTTCGATTCCCACCAACAGCATATTAATTTAGTTTTAATATAAAAATTAATTATATACAAATGTCTAAAATTTGAATTCTCCCAACATATTAAAAGTAATGTTTATAATATTATATATACTAAACTATAAGTAAATAAAAAAATAATTGAAAGTAACCTATGCTTTGCACGGGCTATAAGCTAGTATTTTATAAGGAGATTAGGTACCTAAGATATGTCTTAATGATAAAGGTCTAACAACCTTTATGAGTTTCTGCGTATTAACAAGAGAGATCGAGAGAGATACAAAGATAAGAATGGAGAGAGATGAGAGAGATGAAGAACAATTGAGAGATGAGAGATGAGAAAAAGATAATTTATGTTATTTCATTTCATAATCTGACATACAAGTTCACAGCTGTTTATGTGGACAACAAATCAGAAATGTAACTGATTTTCCCGCGAAGACTAATTCAACATATTTGAAAATTAAATTCCCTCCATTCTATTAATATAATAGAATTCTATTATTAGAAAACCACCTATATCATAACTCCCTTCTCCTAAAAAGACTTGACCACAAGGCTTAACAGGAAAAATAAAGCATAAACTCTGAAACTAAATCATAAAATCTGGAAATGCCTCAGAAAATGATTCAGCTACTTCCCAAGTTGCCTCAGAAGCTGGTAAATCCTTCCATTGAATCAGAAACTGGACTCGAACTTTATTATGACCCTTCTACACTCTCCTAGCAAGAATAGCTTGAGGACTCTTTGCCACAGTAGAAGATTACATTGAAGTTGGCAAAGTGACCGTTAAAGGAACAGTACCATGAAAAGCCTTCAATTGAGAAACATGAAAGACATCATGAATTGAAGTAGAGCTTGGCAATCTCAGCTTATAAGCAACTTTTCCCACAACAGCCACAATCTGAAATGGTCCATAATACTTAGCAGAAAGTTTATGATTACCCCTGGATTGCAATGATTGCTGTTTATAAAGTTGTAACTTCAACCATACCCAATCATTGAGCTGAAAACTCCTCTCAGACCTATGTTTATCAGCTTGCACCTTCATTCTGTGTTGGGATTTTTTAAGATGAAACTTAAGCTCACTTAAAACTTGTTATCTTCTCTGCAAGCTTCTGTCAACTTCAGCATTAGCCACTTCACCAACTAAATAAGGAAGATGTAATGGAGGCGGTTGTCCATAGACAATTTCATAGGGAGTAATTTGAGCAAAAGTATGAAAATGAGTGTTATACCACCATTCAGATAAAGGCAACCAAGAACACCACTCTTTCTCGTTGTGACTACACATACACCTTAAGTATCCCTCCAAACACCTATTTACTACTTCTGTTTGTCCATCAGTTGCAGGATGGTGAGAAGAAAATAGTAAAAAATCAGTGCCATGAATAGAAAACAAGCCTTGCCAAAAAGAGCTAAAAAACACACTGTCTCTGTCACTAACTATTGACTTTGGCCACCCATGTAACTTGAACACATTGGCCAAGTATGATTGAGCTACATCCACAGCAGTAAAAGGGTGAGCCAGAGGTATGAAATGAGCATATTTACTCAATCTGTCGACCACCACAAAAATAACATATTTCCCTTTTGATTTTGGTAACCCTGTTATAAAATCCATAGATATATCTGTCCAAACCTCATCAGGAATTGGTAAAGGTTGCAACAACCCAGGATAAGTAGACAAATCATTCTTATTACTTTGACAAACTTGACAGCTTCTTACAACTTGTCTGATATCCTTATTCAACCCTTTCCACACAAATAACTGTCTCACTCTTTTGATAGTCAAATCTCTACCAGAATGACCCCCTTCTGGTGTTGCATGATGCCACAAAATAATCTTTCTCCTCAGTTCTGCATCATTACCCACCACTATCTTATTCCCTTTCTTTAACAACCCATCTTTATAAGAATAAAGATCAGTAAGCTGATTCTGCTGAAGTTGTTGTATTATCTCTTGAGAAAAAGTGTCATTGAGATAGCTATTTTTAATCAACTCATGTAGATTAGAAGATACTACTGAAATGCTAAACACAAAATCTCAGAACCCTGAGCCCTAGACAAAGGATCAGCTTCAATATTCTCCTTACCACTTTTATATTGTATTTCATAATCAAAACCAAGCAGTTTAGAAAACCAAAATTGCTGAAATGGAGTAGATACCTTTTGCTGCATCAACCATTTAAGACTCTTTTGGTCAGTCTTAATGATAAAATGACCTCCTGATAAGTACTGCTCCCACTTTTAAACTGAAAACACAATAGCTAAGAGTTCCTTTTCATAAACAGACAGCTTTTGCCATTTTGGTCCAAGTGTTCTGCTGATAAAAACTAATGGATGTCCATTTTGCATCAAAACAGCACCAATTCCCTTTTTTGAAGCATCTGTTTCTATAACAAAAGGTTGCTCAAAATCTGGAACAGCTAAAACAAGTGTTGAAGTCAAAGCAAGTTTTAACTTGTCAAAGGCTTCCTAAGCATCTTTAGTCCACTCAAATGCTCCTTTTTTCAGTAAATCTGTCAAAGGTCTACTAATTAAAGCAAACCCTCTAACAAACTTTCTATACTAACCAGCCAAACCCAAAAACCCCCTTAACTCTTTCACAGTACTAGGTACTTGCCAACAACTGATTGCAGAAAGTTTATTTGGATCTGTTTCTACTCCCTTAGCAGAAATAAAATGGCCTAAGTACTCAATCCTTTCAACAGCAAAACACACTTGCTTGGTTTAATATGCATATTATTATCTTGCATTAATTGGGAAACCGCAGCTAAATGAGACAAATGCAACTCCAGATTTTTGCAGTAAACCAAAACATCATCAAAAAATACTAACACACACTTCCTCAACAATGGTTTAAACACAGCATTCATCCAAGATTGAAAAGAAGCAGGTGCATTAGTTAAACGAAAAGGCATAACCAGAAACTCATAATGCCCTGTATGTGTCTTAAAAGCAGTTTTAAAAATATCATCAGGATGTAACCTCAGTTGATGATAACCAGCCCTCAAATCCAACTTGCTAAAAACCTTGGCGCGCACCAGCTAATTCATCAATAAGCTCATCAACGACTGGAATAGGAAACTTATCCTTAACTGTTTTCCTATTCAACTCTCTATAGTCTATACATAGCCTCCATTTTCCATCTTTTTTCCTAACTAAAACCACAGGTGAAGTAAAGGGAGAAGAGTTGTCCTGTATGATACCCCTTTCTGACATTTCTTGAACCAATTGTTCTATTATATCTCTTTGCTTTAAAGGGTACCTGTATGGCCTAATGTTGACTGGTCCTTCTCTAGCTACAAGTGGTATTTTGTGGTCAAATGTTCCTCTACTAGGAGGCAAATCTTTTGGTTCCTCAAAAACAGCAGCAAATTGTTGTTTTAATTGTTGTAGTTCTGCCTTTTCTGGTTTTGAAACTGATACAGTAGTATCCATAGCAAATAGTTCCTTACTATCCAACAGTTGAGAAGAAATTTGCTTGACCTGTATCAAACAACAATGTGCAGCAAAATCCAGTAACTTTGCAGAAGGCTGGCCCTCAATGACCTTAATCTTCTTTTGT
This sequence comes from Kitagawia praeruptora, assembly GCA_037693485.1. Classification (NCBI taxonomy): domain Eukaryota; kingdom Viridiplantae; phylum Streptophyta; class Magnoliopsida; order Apiales; family Apiaceae; genus Kitagawia; species Kitagawia praeruptora. Next base: position 41,008,319 of record CM075345.1, on the reverse strand, counting down.
GGAATTCCTTTCAAAGAAATTGGTTCATCATTCAAAATAAAATTCATCTTCAATTTCTTAAAATCCCAATACACAAGTCCAATAGTAGATAGCCACTGAATTCCTAAAACCATGTCACAGCTGCCTAAAGGAATCAGTAATACTTCAATATTAAATTCCTGGCCACTCATAGTCCACTTGAAGTTCTTACAGACATGCTTACAAACAATGTGACTCCCATCAGCAACTGTAATAGCCTGAGCAGTTACCTCCTCTATCTTGCAACCTAATTTTCTTGCAAATGTTAGATCCAAGAAGTTATGTGTACTTCCAGAATCCACCAAAATATGATCTGCATCATTCCCTACCAGTCCTTTCAATCTCATAGTTTGAAAATTCTGATTCCCTGCCAAAGCATTTACAGAAATACAAGGATCCTTTAACTCTTCAGATAAGCACACATCTTGCTCTGCATCTGTACAGTCCAACTCCCACTCCACACTATTCCCAGGCACTTCTACTGTGAACAATTGTGGCTCTTTGAACTTACATTTGTGCCCCCTTTCATAGGCTTGATCACAGTAATAGCACAATCCCTTTGCTATTTTTTCAGCCCTTATATCAGCAGGGATGTATCTTGCATTCTTATTGTTATTACCCCCTTTTACTACTTCTGAATAAGATTTATTCAAGGGTGTAGGTAACAAAGGTGGAAAGCTATTAACCAACATAGGAGCTGATTGTAAAGGTTTAGGCTGAGCAAATGTTTGAGGATTAGCAGATTCATAGGTTTTATGACCAACATTGATAGCTTCCTCTTCCTTAAGTCTGGCATACTCTATAGCTTCTGCAATACTAGTTGGTTTGAAGGCTTTGACAAAAGGCTTAACTGAAAAAATAAAGCATAAACTCTGAAAAACAACCTTTATGAGTTTCTGCGTATTAACAAGAGAGAGAGAGAGAGATACAGATATAAGAATGGAGAGAGATGAGAGAGATGAAGAACAATTGAGAGATGAGAGATGAGAAAAAGATAATTTCTATTATTTCATTTCATAATCTGACATACAAGTTCACAGCTGTTTATGTAGACAACAAATCAGAAATGTAACTGATTTTCCCGCGAAGACTAATTCAACATATTTGAACATTAAATTCCCTTCATTATATTAATAGAATAGAATTCTATTATTAGAAAACCACCTATATCATAACTCCCTTCTCATAAAAAGACTTGACCACAAGGCTTAACAGGAAAAATAAAGCATAAACTCTGAAACTAAATCATAAAATCAGGAAATGCCTCAGAAAATGATTCAGCTACTTCCCAAGTTGCCTCAGAAGCTGGTAAATCCTTCCATTGAATCAGAAACTGGACTCGAACTTTATTATGAACCTTCTACACTCTCCTAGCAAGAATAGCTTGAGGACTCTTTGCCACAGTAGAAGATTACATTGAAGTTGGCAAAGTGACCGTTAAAGGAACAGTACCATGAAAAGCCTTCAATTGAGAAACATGAAAGACATCATGAATTGAAGTAGAGCTTGGCAATCTCAGCTTATAAGCCACTTTTCCCACAACAGCCACAATCTGAAATGGTCCATAATACTTAGCAGAAAGTTTATGATTACCCCTGGATTGCAATGATTGCTGTTTATAAGGTTGTAACTTCAACCATACCCAATCATTGAGCTGAAAACTCCTCTCAGACCTATGTTTTTCAGTTTGCACCTTCATTCTGTGTTGGGCTTTTTTAAGATGAAACTTAAGCTCACTTAAAACTTGTTATCTTTTCTGCAAGCTTCTGTCAACTTCAGCATTAGCCACTTCACCAACACGTTATATAAAATTGATTAAATCGGAATATCCTTCATCAACTTATCAAAAAAAATAAAGAGAAATATCCTTCAACAACAACTACTATCATCTAATAATAAATTTTATAATAGGATACACACTTTACTCATAATTCTTTTGGAATAATTTAACAATTTATCATAATCGATAGAAATATGTGAATCTAATTTATGTGACATATTCAAAAAATTAAGTGTATTTGTTCTTTCAAATAAATAATCAATAACAAGTAAATTTATTAGAACTTAAATTTTATTTTAATATATTTGAGTCATTCAATATTTAAAAAACATAATGTACACAATTAATAATCGAAGTAAACAATATGAATTAGATCCAAGTATTTGTATAAATCAAATCGAATCTATTTACTTCCGCTCAAGTAGATGTATAACTCGAATCGAGCTTATTTACTTAAAAAGCATATTTCTATGTTTAAATTCAAGCTCTATCAATATAATAAATCAAACCGAGTTCTTAAACGAGTTGAACAACATGAGTCTTACTCATTTGAAAATTTCATTTATAAAGAAAATGAGATATAATTATAATCACTCAATTGTGTGTCTCATTTTTATTTTTCATCATTCATTAATTTTATCCTCATTTTCATCTTCAATTTTCATCTTCTTTCTACATAATCACTATCCCTAACCACATCAACCATCTTATGGGATTATCAATTTTGACCACCATCACCAACATCATACAAAAATTCCACATTTCAATAAAAATTATCAAAATCACCAAAATTAAATCAATAAATTCATCACACACTGTTAACATATATAATATTATTATTATTGGATAGTTTCATTATTGTAATTGTTTCCTTTGATAGGATAATTCCCTTATTATTGTTTAGTTTGGTATATAAGCCCTCATTCTATTATAATTGAGAACAAGTTTCATTATAATAAAATCCCACTTTTCTCTTTTTTCCCCATACTTTATCATGGTATCTAGAGCTAGGTTGATTCGATCCGGGATCGGTTGATTAAAAGTTTATCGTGATGTCTTTCGCATGATGGATAAAAACACGTGATTCGATTATTATTTTCTTCTCGTCTTTTTCTTCGAATTGGTTATGTTTTTTTTTCTTGGATGATTTTGATTTTTGATCACGACTGTTATTTTTTTTCGAATCACTTAAAATAAGTTCTTTAGTTATTTTGATCATGGATTTAGCCACCGTTTCAATTTTTTTCCCTTCATATTTTTCATCTTGGTTGGGCTTTTCTTGGGTAAAAAATTAATTTTGGGTAAACATGTTGGTTTCGTTTTGTTTTGGTTGAGGCTCTCATACACACTCTCTGTTTCTCTCTCTTTGATGGTATTGGCTTGTTGGTAAGATTGTTTTGGTTTTACTTTTCCCTTCTCTTCTCTTTCCCTTTTTCTTTCTCATGTTTATGATAGGAGTAGACCTATGCATATCTGTATACTTTAATTCTTTCTAAAAAAAAATAAAATCGTATGCTTCAATCAACAGAATCACCCGCTCTATCCATATTCTTCGTTATGATCATCTTCTCTATCCTGGTCCTGATCTCCGTCTTTGATATCGATGCCACCATCATCGTTTTTGTCATGATTCACTCCAGATCCCGTTTTTGTCATTATTGGTATGAAACAATTTCTTTCGCAAATCCATCCCACCCATCATCATCGTCGTTGTGCTTTCATCATCGTCGTTGTGATTTCACCTTATCATCATCTTCGTTCTTGTGATTTTTCTTTCTTCCCTCTCTCTATATTGGTTTAGGTCACATGATTGTTTCTTTACCCTTTCTTTTCACTTTCTCTCTCTACTGGTTTAAGATTACAAATTGGTTTCTCGATTGTAATTTGGATTCAATTGGTTTTGGTTTGATATTAGGTTTGTTTAGATTTGAATATAGTTTATTGGTTAGATCTGAATACAGTTTGCTGGTAATATTGATTGAAGTTTGCTGATTAGATTTGGATACGGTTTGGATTTGATTCTTGTTTGGCATTATTTTGGATGGTTGCAGTTTGTTTGGATATTTCTTTAGGTTCGCTGGTTGTTGAAATTGTCTCGTTGATTATTGGATGTAATGGATGGTTCTTCTTCTCTTGTTGATTAAATTTCTTGTTAGATCTGGTTTTGGTTCAGATACATTTGGATTGTAGTTTTATCCACGTTCGTTATTGGATAACATGGATGCTTGGATTCGTTTGGATTCATGATTCCGTTTCTTGAATTCATTTGGATGCTTTTGTTTTGCGATTTCAACTTGATTTCGTTTGGATTCGTGGCTCCGTTTCTTGTTTGACAAACTCTTGATTTTCCTATCGTGAGCTTGAGGAGGATGTTAACATATATAATATTATTATTATTGAATAGTTTCATTATTGTAATCGTTTCCTTTGATAGGATAATTTCTTTTATTATTGTTTAGTTGTTGGCTACATAAGCCCTCCTTCTACTGTAATTGAGAACAAGTTTTATTATAATAAAATCCTCATTTTTTCCATAATTTATCAACCACCACGACAACTGTCATCTCTGACCAGAATATTTAATAGGGATGGACATTTCACCTGACCCGCCCGATCCTGATCTTGATCCAATTCCCACACCATTAAGGTCGGGAATTCAAAATTTTTTCGGGTTCAGGATGAGCAGCAAAAAATATTTCAAAAAAAAGAGGGGGAATTTATGTGTATGAATTATAATAAATAAATATATTTATTTCTATTATTATTGTTTAAAACGTTCAATTCATTTCACAAATTCAAATTAGTAGTAAAATATAACTTAATTATTTTACTTTAATTACATCTTTTATCTTTTCATTATAAATAAATATTAATTCAACTTACTTCTTAAAATATGTTATTGAATTTAAAACATATATTATGTATCATAATTTAGGGTGTTGGCCCCATATATCACAATTTGAATATAAATGGTCCTAAATATCACATTTTAAAAACTTGGCCTCAAATATCACTCCATAAAACATTTTAAGATAGCATTTTTGTTTTTTTCCTGTAAACACTGATGCGTTTAGCGTTACTTTTTTTTTCCTTAGCTTGAAATGCTAGATAGTGTTTGGTTTTCATAAGAACTAAAAAAAATTAAAAAATCAAAACCACCTAACCCTACTTTATGTGGCGCCTTCCCCAACCCATCCGCCAACCAAACGCCAAATCATTTGGCGTCTCTCTTCAAAATGCTAATTAAAATAGCATTTCCTTCCCTTTTTCTTTCTTAAACGCTACACGCATTAGCGTTAAAAAAAAAATTCTAAACGCTACACGATAGTTTGTCTTAAAGTGATATTTGGGGCCAATTACTCTAAAATTGTGTCATTGGGGTCTTTTTTCCATAATTTAGCAAATTAATATAATTTTAAAATGTAGTAGAGCACGTAGATTTATTTTTTAAAAGTAAAATTTCCGATTACCCACGAGAGTCCCGTTTCCATTCGGAATGGGGATCGGTAAGCAAAATAATCTACATTTGAGGACCGGGACGAGTTTTAAAAACATTATGAGTTCGAGAACGGGAATAACACCCCTTAACCTCAAAGTGATCTGATACTCAAGCTGAATCTAGATGGGGCCTTGCATTAGGCCAAAAATGACTTGTAACACTTTAAGAGGGTAGTGAGGCTTAGATTCCATAGCATAGAGTTCAACATGCATTGGACTTTAGTTAAGCCTACATCCATTTTAGAATATGATCTTTTATGTAGCCCAACTTATAGAGAGTTTTGTCATTTGTGCCCCTCTCGATGATTGATTGTTGACTTAACATTGATTTCGGCATCACTAGCTTATGCTCTGATCCGAATAGCACGGGGCACGTGGAATCCCGTGTGAATCAGCAAGGACCATCTTGCAAGGCTAAATACTCCTGGATGACCCAGCGAAGACCAAGGAGATTTTCCTTAATTACGGCTTCCTTTATATTTATATTTTTTTAATTTTTAAAAATTAATAAATAAAACGTGAAATTATTGAATAGTCTACTCCCCCGAATAATGAATCACGTAATTCTTAATTTTAATTAAAGTGAATACCTTGGAATTCATAAGGGATTTACTTGTCTATGTACCGTTCCATTACATTTAGCAACCACCTCTAACCAACACTTACAAATCACCAAAAAACATATAAAAAATCATCGCATTTAAATAGCAATAACCATAATTAAACAAAAATCACCACACCGCCACCAACCTACCACTAATCACCACCCTTAACAGTTATCATCGTCACTATCACTGCCACTACTACCACCATCATTATTTTCACCATTTATCGATCAAATCATCATATACTAGATATTAAAATTCAAATATGTAACCTTAATTTTTATAGATTTGATATTTCCCTAAATGTGACTGTAAAGTCTTCATGAATCATTGAAAAATTAAATAGATTAAATGAATAATTGGGCAAAGAAAAATAGAAAAAGGGGATATGAATATGAATATATGATATAGGGTCGGCGAAGAAGACATGGGAGGGGGATGGGTTTTTGGCGCGGACTAATAAGGAAAAACAGTAAAACTAGTCGTTAGAATAAATGTATGTGACAAGCACGATTTATCGCAGGCCAATTCTCTCCCCTTCCCTTCATTTCCGCTTCTCTCCCCACCTATAATCAAAACAAACAAACTAACAAACAACCTTCCTCTCCTCCCTCTCTCCTCTCTCCAATTATTATTCATCTCAAGGCTCCAATTACACATTTATTCAACAACATTATCTGAATTTGTATCGTCTTGCTAGGTTTTATTCCATCCAATTCGTGTTTTCATGGAGTCTAGGTTTAATTAGATATACATTCATCGAATATTGGATCGCACTATTTTGTTGTATTGGATCAGATGCAGGACGGAAAGATGCATTTTAACAAGCTCGATGATTCTCCCATGTTTCGACAACAGGTTCCCTCCTCTCTCTCTCTCTCTCTCTCTCTCTCTCTCTCTCTCTCTCTCTCTCTCTCTCTCTCCCTCCCTCCCCCCCCCCCCCCCGCTCTCTCTCTCTCTCTCTCTCTCTCTCTCTCCCCTCCATCTCTCTCCCTCTCTCTCTCCTAGATTTTTTCCCATATTTTGATGTGCATATATATGTGTGACATTGATCATATTTTTTTTGCCTGATGTTAAACAAGTTTATGTATGTTATAGTGATCATTTTGCGTATAGATTATTTATTTAAGGGGAATTATGACAGTTATATATCCTAATTGTTTTGTAACTAGTTTACAACTTAATTTAATTAGCTTGCCTTGCCGGAATTAGGTCTTACAATTTCAGAGTATATTGCCAATTAATGTCATTATATCGGTGTATCTGAAGTATTATAATGTTGCTCTTTTTCACCGTCGTGCTGCAAACCACAGTATTCAGTATACTTTTGTAGCTATGTTCTTGAAATTCGTAGGTTAGATTTTTAGGTCCTGCTCCTTGTAAGCAGCTTGTTTAGTTATTGAAGAGTTTACTGCTTTTGTGAAAAACGTTGGCACTGTTGAAGTTGATGGGAGTCGCTCGTGCTTTTAAATTAATGACATTAAATAATGAATCCTACTTGTTTGATGTTTATGATGAGAGCTCCTCATTGTTCTTTTTTGCTAATTGAGAGTACCTCATTGTTATTCTTTTTTGCTAATTGAGAGTTCCTCGTTGTTATTTTTCTTTTCCTTTCTTTTAGAGTTTCTTTATAGACTTGAAGCTTTATGTAGACAGGTATAGCATGTAACAGAAGTCAATGAACTTCTCAAGTAAAAAAAAGAATGTATGTTACAGTTACTGCAATGAGATCACGAAGCTCCTCTCTAAATTATTATAGCCTTCTCTTCCAGAATAGATTCTGATATTGTGGAACGCATTACAAAGATGGAGACTATATTTTGAGATAAAAAGGAAAAAGATTTATTATGGATGAGTGAGAGAAAGAGAGCAATAAGAGCAGGACAGACGATTTGTTGAAGATGGAAACTGGGAAATATGTAGAAGATAGAAAATAGGAAATTTCTTATATATTATACAAATAACGCTATTAAAAGGGGCCTGTGTGCAATACCTCTCAGGTTTTAAATTTATGTACCACACAGAGCACTTCTTTTGAAGAAAGACCACAAAAAAAAAATCCCTTTTTCAAATAACATAAATGGACTTGTAAAAATTGATATTTTCCGTGGGCCTTATTAATGCATATTCTTTGCTTTCTTTGCTTAAATCATCTCCAAACGTTTTAGTTACATAAAGTTATTGAGGCTCTAAGAAATTCCTGCTCGTTAAATTCGATTCAGTGCACACACTTATGTAAAATGATATTTTTTTTTTTCAAAAGCTTAACATTTAACTAAGGTTAAGATATCAATTTTTGAGACAATAATGTTGTGATGCACATGGTAGACTGTTAAAATGGTAAATGCAAGATGAGAATATGTACAGTAGTAGTGATGTATATGTGCGGAGAAATTGTGTTACTAAATGAATAAGGAATTACTCTGTGCTAAAAATTACTAAAAATTACTTGGTTGGTTTAACTATGTGCTACATAGACTAATACTCACTAATATTACATGGTGTGGAAATTTTGGAAGCTGATTCATCCTGGGACTCATCATGGGACTTTACGTATATGGTAATATTAAGCACATGCAAATTAATAAAAAGCAAAGTATCAGTCTTACATATTGTTAGTATTTTAAAGCATCTGAATTTGATGTACTTGCAACATTAATTGAAGGTTTAGAGCTCAACCATGTATTTCATGTCTCTACATGGATATGTGTTTTATAACTGATTTTACTAGGCAAGTATTGGCCACATTATTTTGTTCAGAATTTATAGAAGACATTGTATTCACCAGTCCTCTGCCACATGAGCTCTTTGTTGTTAGCTAGTATTTAAGCATCATACTGATACAGCTCCTTACATCAAGTTTATGACGTAACCTTTAATTAGTAGTCAGTAAACACAATCTAAACTAAGTTGGTATATCTTTATCTGCGATTTAGATTCAAAGTTTGGAAGAAAGTGCAGAGATACTAAAGGAGAAAAGCTTAAAGTTTTACAAAGGAAGTCGCAAGTACGCGTAAGTTTTTCCTGTTTCTTTTTATAAACCATACTTGATCTAATTTCTGCATTGTCCTGAATTTACATTCTTACACGAGAAGTATTACTGTTCAATCTTTAAATTTTTTTCTATGGAAATGTAACATCTTCCTTCGCCCCTTATTATGTTAAAGTCACCATACAGAATTTTGAACTAAGGATTTCATTAGTTATTCGTACTTAAAGACATTATATCTTGAATGCACAGAGTGCTTGCAAGGAACAACATGCTTTTGCCACATAATTTTTCAGCTATGAAAATAAAATCGGATAAGTATCTGTATTATCAAATAAGATATTTTGAACCCTTTCACGTTCTTGGAGTGACTTTTATGATGCATCTTATTTGTCCTCACATAAATTAATGAAACAACGGTTGGTTGAGTAGTCTACTAACACTAAAATTTGAAGAGCACTGATAGAAAAGTATTAATATATTTTTTTATGTAAATCTGAGCTCTCACATATGAACTTACACACACACACACACACACACACAGAGCATGGTTCAGCTGATTTTTATTGTTATTTCTGGTGACATGGCTAAGAGCCTTATATTATTAAGCTACCACCACTGAAGAGTGCATCTTCCCTTATACAATGTCCTACACTAAAAAATTAATGTCATTCTAATATAAATGTCACCTCTATCAAATATTTGATTTTTAATGGTGGATCATGCAATTAATATTAGTGTATCACATGTTTTTCTGAATCACTGAAATATCTTCTACCTGTTGTATGTCTCGCATGTTGTAGTGCCTTCACTTTTTATTTTTTATTTTTTAGAAGAGCTTTGCATTGCCCATATATAAATTATTAGTAGAGAGGTAATGTTAACATGGATAAACCATATGCCATAACACATCAACCTGTTTTAGCTTGATATTAAACCCTGAGTACAGATTCTTTGTTTTTTCAGAATCTTGTATTAAAATTTTATGATATATTCAAAGTAGTGATTAATGTCATAGTGCGTAATTATTACCATATAAATTATGTGTTTTATTTGAAACATGAATAAAAATTATGTCAAATATTGTCCCATGTTACAGTGATGGACTTGGAGAGGCGTACGATATGATTGTTTATTACGCAAGTGCTCTTGAAACATTTGGAGGAGGTCATGATGATCCCATTTGTGTTTCATTTGGAGGTAAGAATGTTTCGTTTATTTTTCTATTGGGTATTTAATACCTATAAGCTATACCATAATAGGGTGAACTATTACTTATAATGAAATACTAACATATAAATACGATACCTTTTAGAGTGACATGGTTCTTACTGTTGATTTGATTAAAAGATGCATTTTGCAACAAAATGGATTTATTTCTATTCAAAATATGATCATGCATAAGTGCATAAATGTAAAAATATGGTCAATTGCTTGATGTGTTTTTGCATGAATTTTTATATATTCTTTCCATAAGGAATACTGAACTTTTTCCATCTCCAGTTTTATAGGGATGAAGTTCTTGATATCATAAACGGCAAGGGCCGGCTGAAAAGGGGACTTGTACTCATCATTTTTAAATTTGAATTCAATATAGGTAAAAATATAAAAGAGAAGTCATAGGATAGAAGATGAAACCTAATATGGTAATATATAGGAATATGAGTCTCTCCCTCGTCCCTTTCTCACTAATTTAGTAAGAATATATACGTGTGTTTTTACTGACTAGATATCAACCCAATAACTAAGGTTATATGATATCTCGTGGTTACATCATACATGATACTTACCGGTTTAGTTTAAGGGACTACCTAATACTCTTATAGAGATCTTACCGGCTTAAATTGCTTCGGTTATATGATATCTCGTGGTTACATGATACTTAACAGTTTAGTTTAAGTGATTACCTTCTACAGAATCTTTATTATGCACTTACAGATATATTACCGGCTTAGATTAAGTGGTTACCAATAATTTTAGAAGATTTATAACACAATCTCTAATATGCACTTGTAAGAGATCTCACATGTACAATTTAAAAAATGTTAAATCAAATAGTACAACCTATTTTGTCACTAGTTGGTGTGTATGACTTGCAATTTTTAAATTTTTAAATATTTTTTCCCTACCACATGTATATTAAATATATAAGAATTCAATTTTAGTCATTACATTTTGATTTTAAAAAATCAATTAAACATCCTTAATTAAAATTTCACTACTTATTTTATTTTAATAATCTTCTAAATATTGTAGGTCAAACTTTGGCCCCAAGAATACAGGGTCAAACCAATAAATATTAACGGCTAATTTAGAATCAAGCTTGTGATCAAATTCTATCCACTATTAAAAAAAATAACAATTGACTTCGTAACTAGTAAAATACTAAAATTTATTAATTGGAAGTAAGGATGTTACATGTTGTTTGACCTTTTTGGCACAGATTGGAGTTAAAATACCAAATAGCAGGACTAAAAAAACATATATAGCACTAAAAAATGCAATTTATATATGCGTTAGGATTAAACACACATTAAGGATTTGCATTTTCAATTTTTTTAAAATTAATTCAGGCCTGATAATGCATGTCTAAAACCTGATATGACCTAGTCAACATAGTTATACTCACTTTAAACTTTTGGTTTTTGAAAAGTTTGTGTATAGTGCTAATGTTATTTTTTTCCTATTTTTAGGACCTGATATGACCAAATTTGCTTATACTTTGAGGGAGATTGCAACATACCAGGAGGTCCTTCGTGTAAAGGTTGTTTTATCATGATATATATGTATATTTAATACTACGATGCTGCTCTAGCAATATATTTACTTCTTATGGGCCTCAAAGTCTGAATATTTTAACTACATAATGTTTTATTGCTGTTACATACTCCCTTTCGTGTCAAAAGTGGGAGTTGAGATGAAAGATTTGAATCCTTAAAGAGGCGGCTTAAATAATTTACTTCAAAGAGTAAATTTTGACTTTCCTAATTTGTGTTTAGTAGTACTTGAGTTGTTTCTCATTTTGATTTTCTCAGCCTTTTTTTCTTTTTGTATATAACATATTTTTCAACGTGTTAGATTATTAAGCATGCAGGGAGAGGGGTGAGGATCTGAATCCATGGCCTTCATCCACACTGGGTGGGGTTAAAAATTCCTAATTCTCAGCCAATTAATCACCTTGATGTACCTTGTTAATATCACATCTGTTGTACAAATTGTGACCTAATATTTGGTCCTTGTAATGCGTTCTTTTTTTGAAAAACTAAGAAAGGACTCATTAATGTTAACATTTGTCTCAATACTGCTACTTTGCATATTATCATGGTCGACATCGGAATACACAATAGTTTCGCTTTGTCAAACTATCTACCATCCATAGATCAGGAACTGTGCTTTGTACCACCAATAAATGTAGAGTTGGAAGAAGACATGATAATGCCTACTGAAGGTTATGTTTGGGAGATGTTTAAGTGATCACTGAGTGAATGCTCAATGGAATAAAGTTTCAGACATTCATTTCTGTAAGGCTGCATAGATATGATGATTAGCTCAGAGAAATGCATATACAAGGCAATTTACTTTTTCTTGATGCATCCATACAGAGGGGGCATCATTATGACAAGAGTTAATATTCACCTCTTAATCACTAGATCAGAATGCCAAAAGTGTGCTAAAATATTTTATATAAACAAAAAAGAATGGAAATTGTTCTTAAGACTTAATTGTCTACATTGAATTCCTCGGTTTGAGTCAATATAAGGCTGTTGGTACATTTGACCTTAGATAAAGCAAAACTAATTTAAAATAAATTCCTTCGGTGTCTGGATAAGTGATCATTTTTCTAATAATGTTTGAGCTTCTTACTTCCTATATATATAGATTTCGTAAATCTGTCTGTACACTAATTTAAGCTAAATATGAAGATTCTAGTCAGTTCATAGATCATCACCTCTCTAAATTCTACTTACGGCCTATGTGTCGTATTTCCTTTGCCGATTACTTAAGGCTACGAGAATGTCTATCACATTAATGAAAAATGATAATTTCTCAACCTAGAAGTATTGTATGCTTTGGGTTCATTGTGCTGACATTATATTGTTTTTCTCAGTTTGAGCATGGTTTGAATTCTAAACTATTTCAGCTAGCCAATGATGACCTGCAAGAAGTTAAGGTATGCTTCATGCTGCTGCGTTATGTGCTGTTTCCACAAACATACAAGTGTACATTTTTCTAAATACTAGTTTACATGTTCAGTTACTTAAAAAGGATCCTGTGCTTTGCTTCCTTATGGATATAAAATCTCTCAGTATGTAGTATATATGCAGACTATTGCTATTTTGATCATCTTTGCACAATGTGTGGTGCTTGAATAACAATGCTTTACCTCTTCTGGTTAAATAACTTCTACTAAAACTTCATAAGAGTTGGTCCAAGTGCATTTTCCCTATGAGTAGTGCTAGAGGTACAAAATTGGGTACAAAAAATTGTTTCCAAATGACGTGGCATAGGTGATGTGGTAGCATAAACTTTTTTGATTGGTCTTGCTAGGGTGAATGCAGGGGTGTCCTTTTTCACTTAAAAATTATTACAACAAATCAGTATCTGCCACGTGGCAGTTTGGGATATAGTTTGGGATTGGGAACCAATTTGGAGGAACCAATTTGGAACCCCTAGCATTTCCTTTTTCCTATAGCTCTTTAAAGCTAACTTATTGCAAACATAAATAATTTTTTTACATTGGTGCAGGAAGCTAGAAGACGTTTTGACAAGGCCAATGTTACCTATGATCAGGTAGAGCACTATTTTGTTGAAGTTTTTTTTTTTTTTTTTTCTGGTTTTTTTGGGGGGTAGTTTACTATTTATTTTCTTCTACTATTCTTTTACAAATCAATATTCTTCTTATTATTCATACTTTGTTCTTTTGCTCCATTTTTATGCCAAAGCAGAGGTGTATCGGTAATTTATGAACCAAAGAGTCCTTTTGAAATCATTATATGAGTTCAGTAGACAGTGAAAAGACGGTGAAGAAAATTAACAGAGGTTTTTAATTGTTAGAAAAAACGATCCTAGATTTTACAGAAGATATTTATGCAGGGTAAAGCTCACCTCGGGCACACTGGATAGAAATTCGCCAGTTTGGAAAGTAACTAATTGTCGACTAAGGACATGGATAGCACTTTCACAGACACAGGATCGAGCTAAAATTTAATATTCTCTTTCTACTTCAAGCATGTCGAAAAAGTCATTCATTATTTTCCGACATGTATTGTCCAATCAATTCTATTTTGAATGATCACTCATTTCCAGTCCATCGGATAGAGGTTATTAAATTGGAGAGACTGGTAGTATATTATGCATCTTGTTATAATTTTGGTTGCCAAAAATATTTGAAACTAGTAATAATGCATCAACTGCTGTTTGTTCTACAAGTGTCATTCCCATTTTTCATAACTTAATTCACCTGATATTCCTTGAAACGGTAAAAAAAATAACAAAATTGAGAAAATTATTTATAGAAAATCACGTGTCTAAAAAGATAATCTCCATATCAGTTGGTTCAAAATTTGTATGACCTATATTATAGTAACTTAATCTTCAAATCTGGTCTGGAGTATCAGTTTAAGAAATTTATGCCTATTACCGAGTTTAGTGGAGAAATAACTAAATAAACAGTATTAAAAGGTGTATTGCACTGTGTTTTTTAGATGTCTTGTTTTCATATAGTAATAACTTTCTGCAGGTTCGCGAGAAGTTTTTATCACTTCGGAAAAGCACAAGGATAGATGTAGCTGCAGCTGTGGATGAGGTATCAAGTATTTGTCCTTTTTTACAGATAAATTCGCTCCCCTTTTTGATTAATTAGATGGTTAATATGGACAACAATCATTTCGAACCCTGGTTTGACAAAGATGCATTCCAGGAACTACATAGTGCAAGATTGGCATTCGAGGAAGCACGGTTTAATCTCGTAAGTCTACTGTATGCGGAACCAGAATCTATCAATCAGAGTGTTGTTTAATAGGCAACAATTTCTGTTGTATATTTCAAAAACCGCAATAAAACAAGATAGTAACAAGTGGACTAATTTACAGATTGGCGCTCTTTCCACTGTTGAGGCAAAGAAGAGATTTGAGTTTCTTGAGGCCTTTAGTGGAACAGTGGACGCTCATCTTCGTTATTTCAAACAAGTAAAAGCTTTGATCGATTTCAAGTTTTTTTGGGCATTGCATGTAATCTGCTATTAAGACTGTTTGTTCATTGCAGGGGTATGAGCTACTGCATCAAATGGAGCCTTTTATGCAACAGGTTTCCTATCTAATAGTTGACTTTGTCAATTTGTCTTTTGTTTCTCTCAAACTTACCACTTACATGGTACTCTGTTCCAGATTAAGTGATCCTTTTCTTAATGTTAACCTCTGAATGATAAATATGTATCTTGTTGTCATTTTTTCCATTTTAAAACAGTTAAAATGTTGTGGAAGATTGTTTTGCTCCGGCAATGAAGTTACAGCTCTTCAAAGTTCATTTGGTCATGGAAGTAAATAAGTCATTTGGGTAATCTGATCTTGGACAGGGAGGTTATGCCTCATATCTGAATTGGAAACCATTTTTCTCACATCCACCCACACCCCAAAAGTTTATTAAAAAAACATGCTACACACTTCAAATCGATGTGGTTGGGGGGGGGGGGGGTGTCACTAACATATATATATATATATTACTGAGAAGCACTATCATATGAATCTATAGGTCTCATTGTCGTAAATGATACATTATTATTTGTCCAACCTTCTGCATTGTATCTTGATTTTTCCTATGAATGACATATATTGTAGGAAACCTATGCATCATTCCTTTATCAGTAATATTTCCCTACATGGTTGTCAATAGTTTCTTGCCATGGCATGTAGTGAACCTCGTGTAATATCATTGCAAATTCATACAAGTAATATAACAACAACTGTTTTAGCTAAATAATTATGGTAAAGATCTGCCTCAGTGTAATACCTTACTTGCCAGAAAAGATACATTGAATTGTGTATTATATTTTGTCTGAAATTAATTTGCTTTTAAGAACAGAAAGTTAAGGCATGTTTATATGTATCAGGTTTTGTCTCATGCACAACATTCGAAGGAAGGTTTCATGAGAGAGCAGGCAGAGCTCAGTGCAAGGATACAAGAGTATAAAAGGACGATTAATCAAGAAAGTAAGTGGCATTTAAGTGGGTCTCACCAATCTTCAAATGGAGATGTCACTCAGCCTGTCCCTAGAAGTTCTCAAAAAGAGATAGAGGCGGTTATGCAATCAACTTCAGAGGGGAAGGTACTTAGAGATTATCTTTCCTCTTTGCGAAGTAACCGACTTAGTTTTGTTCTGTACAGTAATGTGTATCTTCGCGTGCTAAATTTGTTAATCTTCAGCTAAGATTTTTAATAGTTTAGGTTCAAACGATTAAACAAGGATATCTTTCAAAACGATCGTCTAATTTGAGGGGTGACTGGAAAAGAAGATTCTTTGTCCTCGATAGCAGAGGAATGTTGTACTACTATCGCAAACAGTGGACCAAGTTATCTGTAAGTTATAAGAAATAACTTCAATTTAAGAAATTAGCCATTACAATCTAAAATACCAGACTGTTCGTTAGCTAGATTTTTTTCTCTCACTTGTTATGTCTTTTATCCACATTGAATCCTTGAGCATACCTACTATTCAGGTACCTGGGGTCTCATCTGCACAAAGAAATACACACGAACCTGGTTCTGGGCTGCTAAGTAGGTGGCTGTCTTCTCATTATCATGGTGGTGTGCATGAAGAAAAGGCTGTTGCACGTCACACTGTGAACTTGATGACATCAACAATAAAGGTCGACGCAGAACAGTCAGATTTAAGGTTCTGCTTCAGGATTATATCACCTACGAAAAACTACACTTTGCAGGTAGAGATTTACTTCATTCGGCTTGAACTAGAGCGTATATGGCTTTGCTTATAACAAAACTGTTATTCTTATTTTTTTTGCACTTGTACTTTTCAGATGATGACAAAAATCGTGAATTTTATTATCTGTAACCATCAACTGTTTAACTCTACCATTTGGCAGGCTGAGAGTGCACTGGATCAGATGGACTGGATTGAGAAAATAAAAGGAGTCATTACTTCGTTGTTAAGCTTCCAACCACTTGACAAGGTAAACGTTTATTAATGCTCAAGAATCTATCTAGCTTTCATCTTTCATCCTGTTTTAAATATAATAATTCAACTATATGCCAGTTTTTCCCTTGTAGTCCAACCAGTGGAAGTAGTTCTCCTGGAAGTCCCTCTCATCAGAATCTACAAGCAAACGAAGAACATACTTGTGCAAAGAATCCTGTTTCAAGAAATATGATACGTGCATCTAGAAGTTCACAACAGCTAGCTTACAATGCAAAAGGCGAGAAGCCGGTTGATGCATTAAAGAGGTTACCTGGAAATGATAAATGTGCTGACTGTGGTGCACCTGAACCAGAATGGGCTTCTTTGAACCTTGGAGTTCTAATCTGCATCGAGTGTTCCGGTGTGCACCGTAATCTTGGTGTACATATATCTAAGGTCTGTGTATCTGTAAATGGTTTGTGCCTCAACTTTTTTATGTGAATATCCTCCTACTAGTAGTTGACAAAATTTTTGAGTTGCAGAACATAACAGTCTCTTGAAAGTTTAAATGTGTAGCATTAATATAGCACATTCCCATCAATTAATGTGGAGCATCATTCATTGTCATGTGTAGCATTGTAAGCATATATTAGTTCAACAGGCATTTTGGCACTATGATCTGATTGACATTATGTGTGTGTGTGGGGGGGGGGGGGGGGGCATGCGTCATCAACTTGTAGGATGCCAACTAATTCTTCTCCTTTCTTCTTTATGTTTTAGCTTATGCTCGCCTGTTACTGCAGGTTAGATCCTTGGCTCTTGATGTAAAAGTGTGGGAGCCTTCTGTCATAAATTTATTTCTGGCTCTGGGTAATGTCTTTACGAACTCAATATGGGAAGGACTGATACAATCAAGCAAGACTGTTCAAGCTGATGAAATACCAAAGAGGTTAATTCTTAACTTATTTAGATGTGAAACTATTTCATGTAATTTGTAAAAAATTATAATTCTTGTATATGTAGGTTTCCTGAGTTCCAAAGGCACAAAAAATTCTTTTCCAAGCCCAGTCATAAAGATCACATATCAGTAAAAGAGAAGTTCATTCAAGCAAAGGTATCATTTGAATGTTGCACAGCTTTTCTTGCAGGCTTTTAATGTCTTATTATTTATTTAGTATTTTAGCTATGTAATGTCAAACTGGTAGGATATTTCCCATTTAGCAATTGTTCACTTATCTGTTTGACCAAAAACAACTGTTGCAGCACACAAATTTCAAGCATATATGAACTGTTATAAAATAAAGGCGCACCCAGTCCACAAGACGATGTAAGCAGCCTTGCCCTTATAAATCATAAAGTAGACACATGAGCATTGCGCCATGACCTTGAATAAATGAAGTGTTCACTAATAAATATGTTTAATCCTAATTTGTCTATCAGATAAACGGCAACTCCCATTCTGTATTTGTGCCTACACCCTCCGGATACATTTTTCCAGTATATAATTGTTCTCAAGAAGTATCAATGAGATTGATGGAAAAATAATCAGATTATTAAAAAGAAAGTACTCAACTATCCGAATTGCTTGCCTTCTGATGGTAATCATTGTGAGAGTGACCATGAGAATGAAGTTTTTGAGAACGATGTCATTCAAGAAGTAATGACATTACTTCTTTTAGAAAAGATATCGTCCACACAACACATATCGAATACTAGGGCCTCTAGTTGATTCCATGAATAGCTGATAAAATTCATTGCCACGTTGTATCATTAGTATAATGTAGTGATCAAATAAATATCCAAGTGCCCAGCTTAGAGGATTCGTCAAAATATTTCGAGAAAACTAGAAAAAGTTCGATGGTGAGGTGGTCCTTCTCGGTTTGCTAGACTTTCATTATATTGTAATGGAGATTCAGTCACCGCTTGGACCTGAAAGAGAAAATTGTATTTAACTAGGGTATGAGGACTGAAGGAGCACATGTTGAGTTGCTTTAATGTTTTTACGAGGACTGAAGGCAGGGGCCTCTGAATTTTCATAACCTGTTGTAAAATTTGGACAGCCAGCAGTAACACTGTACCGCAATGATCTTACTCTGAATTATCCATCACTATCCGTTGTCAGATATATCTGTCATCCATAATGTCCATCCATCATAAGCACAAATTACTGCAAGTGGATGTGCATTTAGAGTTGACACAGTAAACAAAAGAGACATGTGTACAATATGTGCATCTATTTCTGGACACATGTATATAGTTGTGTTTCTCTGTTTTTTGATTCTTCATATTGGAAAAATCTAGTCATATTGAACTTCCTTCCGTGCAGTATGTAGAAAAACGTTTTGTTCAAAAATCGAAGGACACTCAAAAGATCCTTTCAGTTGCACAGCAGTTATGGGACTGTGTCCGAATGAATGATATAAAATCTGTGTACCGCCTTATTGTCATCAGTGAAGTAGATATCAGTGCCCTTCATGGACAAGCCTTGCCCAGTACATTTCCAACTCCAGACAATGTAATGAGATTGGAAGATCATTCACCAAATCATGAGGGAAGCTTAGATTTCTCAACCCGTGAATCTTTCAAAAGTTCTCATAGCTCTTTCAGCTCACAAAAAGAGAATGATGATGAGATCATTGATGGATTTCTTGATGGTTGTTCGCTGCTTCACCTTGCTTGTCAAACTGCTGACATTGGCATGGTAGAACTACTCTTACAGCATGGTGCTCGCATAAATGCTCCTGATACGAGGGGTCAGACATCACTGCATCACAGTATTATCAGAGAAAGAATTGTGATTGCGAAACTGCTTCTTAGAAGGTGATTTTCTTGCGACCCTTGTAATTTTAAAGTACTGCCAAGTGTCGTTTTCTTATCTTTCATTTTTCTTCACATCTGAGGTGGTAGCATGGGATTTACTCTGTGAACAGAGGATAAATCCGTTAGGTTTGATTTATATGGTCTTATTAATTTTATTTTAAAACTTAATAAACTGAACCCAACAGCTTGATCAACAGATTCATGAGTAGAATTGATGTTGATCACATAGTCTTTCCTGTCATTAAATCTCCTTTCCTTACATACGAGGCATAATTGAAGGAAATGCCTAAGAAAAGTTTACTGATTAAGTTTTGCAATCATGTAGCTCTGGTAGTAATCCCGCTAGTGCGGTTTAGAATTTCATCTAGCAAATATTTATTTATTTTTTATTAAATTTTCAGATCATGGTTAGTATTTCTAGGTTAGCTTGCTAGTTGTTGAAAGGCAGATTGATTTTTTCTTGAAATATATTAAAAGCAGAGTTGGTTGTCATCAGAAAAAAAAATCAGGTAAGAATAGATTAAAGGCCATATGTACAAAGTCCTGTTCGTGATTTTCCTACCTCAGAGGGAAAGCCACTTTCCTTTTGGTTTTCACCTTAACTCCATTGTATCATACATGACTTTTTTATTATTGTTTCAACGAGGACATGTTGGCTCCTGACGGCCATTGTATTCAACCTGACAGCGTACAAAAAGTGAATGCTATTTTCACTGTTAGATAAACTTTACTTTGTGTAGTTGAATGACGATTTGACTTATTGTCTTATGTAAGAGTTTGGTCTATATGCAGTAGAAGTTAAGACACATTCTCTGGTTGTGTAGTTTCAACCAGTGCGTGTCTGCTGTTCATACATGTATTTAATCATATATGATATTTCTCATTTATTAATTTAGTTTCATTCTTCTTTACCAATCTTGTTACAGAGGAGCAGATCCACTAGCTGTTGATTCCGAAGGTGCAACTCCTCTTCAGCTTTTCTCTAAGTACGCTTTAGATGATGTTGAGCTACTTGCTCTTTTGAAAAGTACAAGGAGAAAATGATGGTTTTAGAAAGGAATCTCCTTTTAGAAGTCCCAAGACTAGAATGACCCTGACTTTCGGGGAATATTTTTGCAAATTATGGAAGTTACAGCTCCGACTGTGGACATCCACCCTTAAGACGCATGCTGCAGATACATGTCCTACGGATTGAGAACTTGGCAGATTTAATGCATGAGCTGTTTTAACTTCCAATTTCCGATACCAATATTTTCCACTTTACTTAGCAGACATGGGGGTATTGTAGGGTATAAAAGCAGGAAATTATGTTCTTGACATGTTGTACATATACTATATGAGAAATGTAGAACTTACTAGAATCACTAAAGCATTTGGCGCGGAGCAGCAGAAGGGCGTAGAATCCTTCATTCTTTTGTTATGGTGAAATAGTTACATGTAGATTTGTTAAACTAAATGAATCAACCGCATAGTTTTATAAAATCTTTTGTGAATATTTGTGGCATTTTTTGCTCGTGTCAGGTTGAGCAAAGTAAGGTAATATATTGTAGAACTAAGAAAACAGTAACATCTTTCCCTAAAAATAAGAAGCCCGTAACTAAAACGTAAAATGCAATAAGAGTACTACCTTACATACAATTTTCACACTTTTATTTGAAAACAAGAACAAAAATGAAAATGAAACTTAGCAAAAAAAAGAAAAAAAAAGAACAAAAATGAAAAATAAAGATAGGCAACCTGAGCCTAGGTCTAAGGCTGAGGGGCGAAGTCAAAGACTCCACTCAGTTAAGAGATGTTCAAAAGGCTTAAAACCTGAAATTCGACCGATTGGATTCGTAAAAAATTTAGAAAAGCCCGATCTAAAAAAGGCCCGATTCGGTCCAGTCTATGGGCCTAAGCTGGGCTTCCTATTTTTCATCAAGTCTGGCCTGAAGTTCGAAAAGCCCGGACAAAAACCCGGTTCGACCCGGATAAAAGCCCCGATCTTTTAAGAAATTAGGATAAAAATTCGATTTCTTATATTAGCAAAAAAAATCGATTTTTTATCGATAAAATCTAAAAATATATAATATTTTTAATAAATTTCAAGAATATTAAACTTAGCAATAGAGGGATGCGAAAGATCATGAGCCTAGGAAGAATCAACAATATGCAGGACAAATCCTTCTTTCAAGAAGATTTATTGAATGTAGAGGATGTGCTTCTCAAATGAAATGGTCATATACGAGGAGATTTATACGGCTTACGGTCATATTAAGTCATAACACAGATTCTGAGTAAAAAGTTCTTGAGTTGCAGTTATGTGTTTTATGATAAAAACAAGTTTTATGCTAGTAATTTTTTAGTACTCCCTCCGTTCCACCAGGATGTTTACATCCTTGGTGGGCACGAATACCAATATATATATATATATATATATATATATATATATATATATATATATATATATATATATATATATATATATATATAGGCTAGCGTTCAAATAGAAACCAAACTTAGAATAGAAACTAGAAACCTACACTAAATAAATTATATTTCATTTATTTTAATGGCCCCGCTAGGGGCACTTTCACAAAAAACTTATAAAATTCTTAGCTCTATTCAACAAAAATATTAAAAAAAATAAAAAAAATTAAAAAAAATTACTGTTCACGTGCCACGTCATCACGTGAACAGTAACTTTTTTTTTAATTTTTTTTATATTTTTGTTGAATAGAGCCAATAATTTTAAACGTTTTTTGTATTGGAGTACCCCTAATTTGGTCATTAGATTAGCTTTAAATATTTAATTTATGTTTAGTTTCTAGTTTCTATTCTAATTTAGTTTCTATTAGAACAAGACCCTATATATATATATATGGGGCTACTCCAATACAAACCTCCTTAAAATACAAACCTACAAACCAAGCATAATCTAATATTTCAAGCTAATCTAATGACCAAACTAGGGGTACCCCAATACAAAAAATGCTTAAAATAATTGGCTCTATCCAACAAAAAAAAAAAAAATCACTGTTCACGTGATGACGTGGCAGTGGATTTCACTGGTTAACGGTGCTTCGCACCTTCTTGTACGGCGCTTCGCGCCTTTATCATTCTAAAGTTGTAAGGAATGACAATCAATGGTAAAGGCAATAGACGATTGACGGGTGTGTCGAGAGCCTTCGGCCCTCATGACTACCTAACTCATCCGTTTACTGTCTTAAATGCTTCGCAAACTACACAAATGCAAACTTTATCCACAAATGCAAATTTTACTCCTAATAATTCGAAAATTATCCACAAATTCGACCTCAATTCGTCCACAAATTCGACCTCAATTCGACCCTAATTCGAAATTAATCCATAAATTCAAACCCTAATTCAAAATAATCTAAAAATTCGAAATATATATACAAAAATCTACACACATACATGTACACAAATCTACAATTAGATGATGATGATATATACATGCATACATACATACATACATACATGTACACGATGATATATAGATACACGAAATGAAGAAATTACTCACTTTATATGAAGAAATGATGAGCTTTACTTCCGATTTTCCGGTGGTTTTGCGCTTTACTTCCGATTTTCCGATGGTTTGTGGAGGTTTGTGGAGATTTGTGGTTTGTGAGGTTTAATTTTACACAAAGATATTATGTTATTGAACCACAATACGCTCTATTATGTTAAATCCCGGTTTTCGAAAAAAAACCGTTTACGCTCTATTATATAGCGTAGTACGCTATATGATAGAGCGTAAGTAAAAAGAGATCTAAGGGGAATAATAGTAAAATGCTTACGCTCTATAATATAGCGTACTACGCTATATAATAGAGCGTAATACTGTTCATCCCACCCATTCATTTTGACACTGGACGGTTATAGATGGGTTGGTTGGATATTAAAAAATATCCAACTGTGGCTGTGGAAGGGGCCCCATATATATATATAGGCAAGTGCTCAAATACAAACCATTCTTAAAATACAAACCTACAAACCAACACTAAATTAATTATATTTCATCTATTCTAAGGTTTCCGCCAAGGGTACCTTCACAAAAAATGCTTAAAATAATTGGCTCTATCCAACAAAAAAAATAAAAAAAATTCAAAAAAAAAAAAAAAATCTTGCCGTGGAAATACGAAGCATTTAAGACAGTAAACGGATGAGTTAGGTAGTCATGAGGGCCGAAGGCTCTCGACACACCCGTCAATCGTCTATTGCCTTTACCATTGATTGCCATTCCTTACAACTTTAGAATGATAAAGGCGCGAAGCGCCGTACAAGAAGGTGCGAAGCACCGTTAACCAGTGAAATCCACTGCCACGTCATCACGTGAACAGTGAATTTTTTTTTTATTTTTTTTATTTTTTTATTTTTTTTGTTGGATAGAGCCAATTATTTTAAGCATTTTTTGTATTGGGGTACCCCTAGTTTGGTCATTAGATTAGCTTGAAATATTAGATTATGCTTGGTTTGTAGGTTTGTATTTTAAGGAGGTTTGTATTGGAGTAGCCCCCTATATATATATATATATAGTATTTGTAATGGCCGGGGGTCCTTCGGAAACAGCCTCCCTATTGTATAGGGGCATGGTCTGCGTACATCTACCCTCCTTAGACACCACTTTGAGTAGTATTATAACTGAGTAAGTTTCGTTATATATATATATATATATGTATATATATATATATATATATATATATATATATATATATATATATATATATATATATATATATATAAGTAGGTAAAATAATGAAAAGTGGATAAAGTGGTGGGACCTATCAATATTTAATAGTAGATTTGAGAAAGTGGAGGAAGTTAGTGGGTGTAATAGTGTTTTATATTATTAAAAAATTACTATTTTTGGAATGTAAAGAAATGGATAGGACGGCCCAAAATAGTAACTGTAAAGAAATGAGTGGAACAGAGGGAGTATTAGGTTCCGTGGTGTCTCTTCTTCTATATTTTGGATTCTAGAAGTTTGAGTGTAACTCTTTAGAGGTTGTTTACTTTGTAAAGATTTTCTTTTTTTGTATATTAATATATTAGCTTTGCAAAAAAAAAAACAAAAATTACGTATATATAAACTAAAAAAAGCCCGAAAACAAGCCCGGCCCGAACACCTAAAACGGTCCTCATATTTTAGATAAAGCCCGGCCCGACCCGATTTTTAAAAAAGCCTCGCCCAATCCGATTCTTAAAAGCCCGGATAAAATCCGATCTGATGGACTTTTTGTGCATCTCTAGACCACTCTTACAACAGTTAGAAAAACTAAATATACAAATGTTGTCCGGTAATCTATGATCTTTATTAAAAGCAGAAATTCCCTCTTAATGGTATGGTATGTCATGCATACCGCGATATGCCATTAAATATTAAAATAATTTAATTAATTAAAATATTAGCATAAAATATTAATTTAATTTAATAGTAAAGTTATGTACTAGGAAATTATTAACTAAAAATTGAAATAAAAGTCGAGAATGTAATATTATATACAAATTGGGCCCCACTAATTAATTCTATACTCTTTATTAAAAGCAGAAACTCCCTTTTACTAGTACGGTATGCCATGCATACCGTGAAATGCACTAAATATTAAATTAATTTAATCAATTAAAAAATAATAATATTAAATATTATTTTAATTTAATAGTGAAGTTACCTATTAGAAGTCTATTAACTAAAATTTGAAATAAAAGTCAAGAATATAGTATTATATACAATTTCAGGATCCGTTAATCTATATTTAAAAATATCTATAATAGATTAATAATAAATATAATTACTAATATAACTACTCTTATGTTACCAGACCTCAAAAATATTAAGGTGGTTTACATGTGTTATATTCACTTATAGATAATCAAAATAATAATATTAAATATTAATTTAAATTAATAATGAAGTTATATATGAGGAGTCTATTAACTAAAAATCGAAATAAAAGTCGAGAATAAAGTACTATATACAACTTGAGGCTCCATTAATCTATACTAGCTTATAGCCCGTGCTACGCACACGATACTTCAAAATATTATTTTATAAAAAATAGTAATATATCATAATAATGATAAATTAATAATGATTAAATAATAAAATTTTGAAACAACTAATATTAATATCACTAAATGCTATTTTATATAATATAAGAGAAAAATGCCCTAAGTACGTACTTAGGAGGCTTATATGAGTACATAGATGGCAGATTTATAATTATATAGTGAAGTCGTGCAATTAGAAAAGTACTTCTAGTATATTTAGTTATTTACAATAAAAAAACCCATTATATTTTACGTAACTTAGGTGAGTACGTACTTAATATAATAAGTACATTTAAGAATTAATTTAGTCAAACTTTTGTTATATATAGTATGCATTAATTTGATTACTAAAATTGAAAGATTAATTAAATTTTTTGTTAATAAACCTACCAAAAATATAATGAACATTAATGGAATTTAAAATTAATATACAAAATTTCCATAACTGAGCATGGGTCAAATAATAATATGGATCCTATACAAAGCTAAAATGGATACCATACCTATAAAGTGGATAGTCGATGGATCAAAATAAAGTTGAAAATCTTATCCGAACCTAAATATGGATACCGAACCTAAGGAACGGGCTATCCACTAATTTATAATATATAGATTTAAAAAGTATCTATAATAAATTAATAATAAATACATTTAACAATATATCTACTCTTATATTACAAGACCTCTATACTTTTAAGGTGATTAACCTATATTATAATCAACTAGCTTATAACTCGTGCAACGTACGACTCCTTTTTAATATCTATAATTATATTTATTTTTTTAGTTTTATATGTTATTAATTTACATATCAAATTATTCTTATAAAATTAATATATATAATTTTTTACACATTTGATTTAATATTTGTACTATGTCTTGAATTCTTAAAATTTTAAATTTGATTTGGACGATTTTATAACCCACGTGAAATTAACAAAATAATCTTTAATTTAGTGATGACTTAACAATTATTTTTCAATTAAACCACGTGGAAACAAAAGAGAGAAGAAATTGACGAATTTTATGTTGAAAATTCTATTCGATTTATGAATTCTACTTATAATTCATTTTGATTATCAAAATACACTTGTTATTATTTGAAGGTAGATCTACTAACAACCAAATATAATTTTAATGAGAGATTTTGTCCAAAACTTTGATAATCGGTAGTCTGGTTCTCCATACGACAAAACAAATAAGAACTGTTAGATCTTAAAATAAATAGATGAAAACCGTTGGATTTAGAATAAAAAAAAAATTATATTTAAATATGTTATAAAATAAAAAGTGTATTTATATTGAAATAAGAAAAGGTGTACGTAAATAATTTAAATTATACTCCATCTCCCCCATAATAGTTTACATTGGGGGACAGGGGCGTGACAAGCATTTTAAAGCTCCTAAAAAGTATAGTTCTATAATTTATTTTTAATTTTTTTTCTTCTGAATAAAAATTTAATGTTTAAATTTTTATTCAAAAAAAAGAGAAAATTTTAAAAATAAGTTATGGAACTATACTTTATACACCTTAAAATGTGTGTCAAGCAGTGCTGAAAACATGTAAAGAAATGAGAGGGACGGAGGGAGTGTATGATTAGCTTTTCTACATTGAGTAACATTTCTCTATATTAAATATGATTAATGCAAAAATTCGTAATTATATTCTCTTTCAAGATTCTGAGTGTTTCCATTTGAATAATAATTATTTGGTTTGCATGGTTTCGACTTTCGATGCAAAACTTTTTTTATGCAAACTTAATATTATGTTACAATACGAAAAGACATTAAATAATAATTTAGTTATTGAGAATCGATCATGTTATCTTGTTACTTGAGGGTATTGTTATAGTACATTTATTTTGTTAATTGAATTTACATTCAATTATATCCTACTAAAAGTAGGCATTGGTTACTGTTAGTACTAAATATTAATGTAAATATAGAAAAAATATTTATATGGAATGTTTTGTTATAGTTTTATTATTTATTATGTAGCTGGTAAGAATCGAACCCTTGACCTATGGTAGTACACCTTTATTATCCCTCTTTTTTTTAGAAGCAGAGAAAAATTTATAAAATTGACACTAGGCTAATCATTAGATGAAATGCATCAGCCTGGTCCATAAAGTACAAAGCAGCTCAAAACAAAAATTAACACAAAAAAAAACCCCAAGGCTGGACTAACTGAGTAATAAAATAGTAGAGAACATGGACACTTCCACATCACCCCATGCAAAGAAACCCACTGCAATTTTAAATTATATTATCCTCCTCAAATTCCATCAACCACAACCCTTGCCACCAGATCTCTTGCTTCTACTGAATCAAGCTACAGACCAAAGCCCCCAAGCCCATGCCAGAAAACCAGAATACCTCTACACGACCAAACTACAAATCAACACCAGGCTCATAAATTCTTAGACCTAGCGCGACCTTGTATTGCCAAATCATTCGCTCCAGAATTTAGCTTCCTAGAGATCCACTTGAAGGAAATTTTCAAAACCTTGATTTTATTGATGTAAGCCGGACAAATGCTAAGATCATGATCACACAGGTCCGCTTTGATTTTCAACATAGAATGAATTAACTCCATATTATCCGCGTGAACCGTAAAGCTAGCGTTCTTACTGGGACTTGACCAAATATGATCAATTAGAAACCTACAGGCTTCCCACTCCGCAACAAATGGATCTTTTGCAGAAGAAGGTCCTGAAAAGATGAACACTAGATTGCCCTGAAAGTCTTTTAGGAATCCGCCTATGCCTGCTGACGGAGTGCTTGCCGACGGAGTGCTATCACTTGAGATAAGAAATGAGCCATCAACGAAGCCAGTTATCTCATCTATACGAAGAGAATGAATGATTTTTTTACTAGCCAGACCTGCTAAGATAATTCCCACCGTATTTAACATCCAATGATCAAGGTTTTCTACTTGGAAGAGATTTAGTGCCTCACACCATTTCCTCACTCTAAACTTGATCAATAGGATTAAC
The DNA here is from genome assembly GCA_037693485.1 of Kitagawia praeruptora. Taxonomy (NCBI): domain Eukaryota; kingdom Viridiplantae; phylum Streptophyta; class Magnoliopsida; order Apiales; family Apiaceae; genus Kitagawia; species Kitagawia praeruptora. The sequence goes on along the minus strand of CM075345.1, from coordinate 40,979,428 downwards.
TCTACCTTGCTAATCCTTTTCCCTTCAAAAACCAACTGGTTTCTACACAACCACAGTGACCAGAGAGATGCACTCAGCGTAATGTTCCAGGACTCCTTTAAAATAGATTCCTTAAAAAGTTTTTGCCATCTCCAAAAATTTGCTAAATTCACTTGATTAAAAACCCCTGAGATACCCCACCAATCAAAGATGCTTGAAAAAACCTCACGCGCAAAACTACAATTCCAAAGCAAGTGTTCTTGTGACTCTTGTTGTATGCCACAGAAAGAACACTCTGAGCTACCAAAATTACTCCCTATCCTTGAAGAGAGAAAAAACTTTGTAGGGAGGATTTTATTACCCAACTTCCATAAGAATAACAGGACCTTGGGGGGGACTTTGAGTTTCCAAAGAAAACTCCAAGAACTCGATGCTTGATCCACATGGCCAATTAAGCATCTTTTTCCATCTCTGCACGAGTAAGATTTAGCGGAATATGCCCATACTAGAGTGTCATTCCCTTGAGACAAAACAAGTGAAAACACTATATCATTTAATTTGCATACCTCCTCTAATTCCCATGCTCTCAGATCCCTGGTCCATAATTGGTCACTACGAGTATTCGAATCTTTCCAAATAGCACACGCTTCCTTGACTGAAAGGAATTTAAGCTTGGAAATACTGTACAATCTTGCAAACATGGTTTTAAGACTGTCTGTCCAATCATTCATCCAACAGTCTTCCCAAAAAAGAGCCAACATTCCATTTTTTATGACCCATTTAAAGTTTGACAATTGAAGTGAACCATCAAAACCTTTATCATTATTAATTGATAAAATGTTAGTAAGCATTTCTGAGGTACGTTTACCCTCCAGACACTCTTGCAATCCACCACTAAGAGTACATGTGTATTTGGCTCTTAGTATTTCATTCCAGGTTCTGAATCTCTCAGCATGCCACCTGAACCACCACTTGCCTAGAAGGGCTTTATTCATATAAATAAAAGGACTTATACCTAAGCCCCCACAATCTTTTGGTAAACTGATTGCATCCCAGTTTAGCAGGTGCAACCTTTTCTGCCTGCTACCATTTGATTTATATTCCCCCCCACAAGAAGCTTCTCCTAAAAGCCTCCATTTTTTGGCACACTGTTGAAGGTAATAATTGTGTGTCAAACCAGTAAATAGGTAAACTCCCTATTACCGATTTTAACAACACAAGTCTACCAGCCAAATCTAGGGAATCGCATTTCCAGCCAGCTAACTTTCTTTTAAACTTTTCCAGAAGTGGATCCCAATACAATTGTCTTCTTTTAAACCTTTATTATCCCTCTTACTCTTATTATATATAAAGATATAATAATAATAATATATATATATATATATATAGGATATAACACGTGCTTGTTTTGATATATTATAACTTTTATTTATTCTATAGTTATGTTTTTATATAATCATTAATTTTAAAAATTATTTTAATATTAATTTAATAAAATTTGAATTAAATTTAATAAATGATTTGCATGTTTTAAAATTTATATATTAAAATTTTTAATTAAATATGTCGTTGACGGGATTCGAACCTTGAATATTTAGTAAAGTAATTTAATCATTAAATATACCTTATAATTACATCTAATGGTTCTTATTAACACCTACAAATCTAACGGTAATATGGTGTCATATTTTGGTTATACATTAATGATTGTAAATTTATGTTTTAAATTAAAATGTAGTGTATTTAATTAAAAAAGAAATATTAATGATTGGAAGATTATGATTGCAAAATTATGTTTTAAATTAAAAGGTAACGTGTTTTAATTAAAAAAAATATTAATTATTAGAAAATGGGTAATATGTTCAGTTAAAAGTAAACATCTTTTAAATTGATTGAAAGATAAGATATTTTAGGTATTTATTAAATTTTAGTTAATAGTACAATTATGTTTTTATATAATTATCAATTTAATAATTCTTTAAATTTTAATTTAATATAATTTAATATACTCATATTTACGTATTGTACTAATATTTTCTTATTTTAAACAACGAATAGGGATTTTTAATATATTTTATTAATAATTGAAAATATGATATGATATTTTTGGGTATATATTAATGATTGTAAGATTAGTTTTTTTAAAAAAAGGTAACGTATTTTAATTAGAAAGAAAATATTAATGATTTGAAGATATTGTACGATTAATATTTTTATTAAAGTTAATATATTCAACTAAAAGTAAATGTGAAAATTGCAATGACTAATTAACATTAATTATATTATGTCATTATTTATTTTAATAATTGGGATAATAATTGGGATAACCAAACCGACAAATTTTCAAATTTTTGACTTTAATATAATAATATAGATAGATAGTATAGATAGATAGATAGTATAGATTATTTTTTATACATACTAATAAAAAAAGAATATTAAAATTTTATACAAAATAAAATACTTAACAACATTATGTGCAAATATAATATATTGATCTGCATTAAAATATGCGGAAGCAATATATGTTTTGACCCTTTTTTACAATAAAACACAAGTTTTGGTTAAGTTGTGCTCGTCAAAGCTCTTGCAGCCTTACAGCCCGAGTTCAAGGTATTATTCCTCTTTCTTCTCATTGCAAATTTTTGCAATCTTTTTATTGATTTATTTATGTCTTATGCTTTAGTGCATGATTTAATAATTTAATATTTTAATATTTAGCGCATGATTTAACTTAATATTTTGTAGTTGTTGAGATTCGATCCCTAGACCTATAGTAATACTCACACATTATCCCTCTTACTCTTATTATATATACTAGCCTATAACCCGTGCGATGCACGGTTGCTTGTAAATTTTTTAATTATATTTTATTATTAAAGTTTTAAGTTGTATATATATTTGTATTAATAAAATAATTTATAACTTTATAATCCCATGTATATAAATATTATTAAAATTATTTATTTTGAATTATTATAGTTGTATTTTGAATTATTATATTTGTGTATGTGGTGCATATTAATATTAATACATATTATTTGGGCTATGTGTTTTTTTTTTGAATTTTATTAATAATAGAGATTTAACCAAACCAAAGAGTGACCAAAAAAGAGTACAAAAAAGGAGTGATAAAAAAAAAGAGTAACAAACCAAATATACCATGTTTTGCTTATATTTAGAATTATTATAGTTGTATTTTGAATATTAATACATATTATTTAGGCTATGTGTTTTTTTATTTTATTTTATTAATAATAGAGATTTAACCAAACCAAAGAGTGACCAAAAAAAGAGTACCAAAAAAGAGTGACCAAAAAAAGAGTACCAAACCAAATATACCCTGTTTTGCTTATAATAGTATAGTATAGATTAATATTAATACATATTATTTAGGCTATGTGTGTTTTTTTTTTTGAATTTTATTAATAATAGAGATTTAACCAAACCAAAGAGTGACCAAAAAAAGAGTACAAAAAAAGAGTGACCAAAAAAAGAGTACCAAACCAAATATACCATGTTTTGCTTATAAAAGTTTATAATGTTTTTAATTATATTTTATTATTAAAGTTTTAAGTTGTATATATATTTTTATTAATAAAATAATTTATAACTTTATAATCCCATGTATATAAATATTATTAAAATTATTTATTTTGAATTATTATAGTTGTATTTTATATTATTATATTTGTGTATGTGGTGCATAATAATATTAATACATATTATTTAGGCTATGTGTGTTTTTTTTTTGAATTTTATTAATAATAGAGATTTAACCAAACCAAAGAGTGACAAAAAAAAAGAGTACAAAAAAAAGTGACAAAAAAAAAGAGTAACAAACCAAATATACCATGTTTTGCTTATATTTTGAATTATTATAGCTGTATTTTGAATATTAATACATATTATTTAGGCTATGTCATATGTGTGTTTTATTTGAATTTTATTAATAATAGAGATTTAACCAAACCAAAGAGTGACCAAAAAAATAGTACAAAAAAAGAGTGACCAAAAAAAGAGTACCAAAAAAGAGTGACCAAAAAAAGAGTACCAAACCAAAAAAGAGTACCAAACCAAATATACCATGTTTTGCTTATAATAGTATAGTATAGATAGAAGGATATAATATAATATAATATGTTTTTGGGATATTCTTGGCCAAAATCCCAATTTAACTGTAATGTAATTACAACAGGATAAACAATCCTAATGGCTTTTTGCTAATCCACTCCAGACTCTTCTTGGAAGACTAATCTTCTCGTGTCATCGGGTTTTTAACATTATCCATTACTAGGGGACCATTGGTAAATGTAGGAATCCATGCTCCTGGTTGTGTTCATTCCAGACAACATGATAGATCAGAGTTGACGGGAGAAAATAGCTAGCTGCAAGTCAGGAGAGTGTTGCAGGTGAACCAGGGTGAGAACTGAAAAGGTTATCAGTGTATCGTTAATTACAAACAGAGCTGGCAAATTTGTGAAATTGCAGCAGTGATTAATACTTGTTTTCACAATTTTCCAACTTACTAGTTGTACCTCCTGCACAGATAAAGCTTCATCTTTTTATTGCGACTTGATTTTGTAGGCCAGGTGCCTCATTTGACTTGGGTCGTCTCCTTGAGCTTCCCCAAGTCGCGTCATATCAAGAACAGATATAATTTTTTTAATCAAAGTCAGAGTCATATGATCCATTCTACGCATTGTATACTGCGATTCTGTGAATACAGAGCAATGTACTGGAATATTATAAACATATAGTAATGCGTTCTTGTATAAATATTAGAAAGAACAAAGGGTTCAGCATTAAGCTAATGATAAATCCAGGATGTAAAAATGACAAGCTGGGAGATGGTCAAGGATGTAGGGAGAGCTATATATTGGAGATTTCTAAGTTAACATTCAATCATAAATGCAACCAATGGCTTTTTATGATTCTGTCGTAACCCATCCACAGCCTAAGCACCTTGGAATATCTGTTAAAAGAGATTGTGGAAGTCACAATGTGACCGCCTATACGAGGACTGCGTCCTTTTGCAGTCTGCTTATTCCCAACACATCTCAAACTAGTAACAAATATCGTAAAACCTTTTACACCTGACGATCTCCATTTACGCTCCAAAACACAATCGAAACTGAATGAAGGAAAACAGATTATTTCTACTAGCTTATTCTATAGTATCCACAGAAGCTCGCATAAAAAGTCCTAGAGAAGAAGATTACGCCAAAAAAAGAGCTCCTATAATAGAGCCCATGCCCCTTTGTGATACTGATCCTAGATCTTCTAAAAGGTTCCATTAGTTTACAATATGCAATCGGTAGCAAATGACTTTTCCTTAAGAAAAAAAATAGGCTTAATTATAACATAAACCTTGAAGTATGACTCTTTGTACACATAAAACCCTAAAGCAAAATATCGTACACATCAAACCTTTAAGTACCGATTATGTATATACAGACCCTTGCTCCAATAAACGCTACTGAAGCAGTGCTTAGTCTTCATTGTTTGGCTCAGAATCTGATAGCTTGGAAAGTTTGAATGAAAATGATTGTGAAATAGAAGTAAACAATAGGAATGCAGAATTTCCAGTTTATAAAGATACAGAGGAAATGAAATAGAGAGTAGGAAATTAGGAATGATTCAGTAGTGTTTTTGTTTTTTGGAGCAAGGGTCTGTATATATATAATCAGTACTTAAAGGTTTGACGTGTACGACATTATTCTTTAGGGTTTTATGTGTATAGAGAGTCATACTTCTAGGTTTAAGTTATAATTAAGCCGAAAAAGTACTCTTTTTTTTTTCTCCATTTGTAAGAACCTTATAGAGTTCGGTCAAACAAATCAGTGAATCACCATGTCTAAAAATTCAGGATACGTCAAAATGTTACACAAACATTGTGTGTGTGTGTGGGTTTTGGGGGGGGGGGGGGGGGGGATCAGCTGATGCAAAATACATAGTTTAATCAGTTCAGTTACCTTCATGACATAACGTTGACTGTGGTTGGACATGGCTATTCAAAAGCTGAATCTTGTGTCAAATTGTGTTAATTGTTCTTTAATAATCCCAACTTAATATATTATAGCTAATAGAATGGAATCAGCATCCAATACCAGAGCCGCAGAGTCAAAGAGCACTTTGACATAATTTGCCACTAATGAGGAACTTGCACCGGAAATTGCGTAACATCTCCAGAAACTAAATCCTTTTTATGTTCATTAGTGAAGTCTGCTAAACCTGTAGAGTGTAGAACGCATCCAAACTTCCTTCCACCACTCCCTCTTTCCTGTTCTAAAATGTAGTGAGGACTCAAATCAGTTCAGTTACCTTCATCACATAACCTGGACTGTGGTTGGACATGGCTATTCAAGAGCTGAACCTTACAAAATATCGTGTTGATTGTTCTTTAATAATCCCAACTTTAAAAATCCCAACTTAATTTATTTCAGCACAATATGAATGGAATCAACAATCGATACCAGAGCCACAAATTCAAAGAGCACTTTAATATAAGATTGCCACTAATAAGCAACTTGCTCCGAAACATGCCTAACATCTCCAGAAACCAAATCCTTTTTATGTTCACTAATTAAGTCTGCTAAACTTGAAGAGTGCGGAACCCATCCGAAATTCACCATACTTTTCAGAACCCGAGCTACTTCGTTCTCATATTTCGAATTATATAATCCATGAACTACAGTCTTACAGGTAGCGAAACTAAGCATTAGCCCTTGTTTTCCTATACTATCAAGCAATGGAATAACTTCAACGAATTCTCCCAACTTACAGTGCGTATTTACTAATACTTCATACACATCTGTACTGAGTAGCCTGTTCTTAACCAAGTCATCACAAAATTTAAAGACGTTTTCAGAATTTCCTTCCTTGAGCTGACTATAAACCACGTTCTTGACAATATCATCAGGTTCAATGCCCTTAGTTATCATTTCCTCGAAAAGTACAACCATCTTTGACCTTTCCCCTATGTTGTTATAGCCCTGTAACATGGAGGTATAAGTTACAACAGTCGGCATAATATACTTCTTTTTCATCTCCAAAAAAAGCTCTTCTGCTTTCTCAACCATCCCCTTCTTGAAGTGATACTCAATTAAAGTTGTGAAGGTAACATGATTAGGAATGATTTGCCTAGTGACCATGTCCTTCAATAACTCATTTGCTTCAGTCAATTTTCCTGATTTGCAGTAACCATCAATTAAAGTGTTATAATTGATAGTAGATGCAATATACTTTTCCCTCATGCAGTCGAACAACGAAAAAGCCTTCTCTAGGTCTCCCTCTTTGCAGTAGCCACTGAGAAGAACATTATAAACAAATGAATCTGGTTTAATCCCCCTTGATGACATGTCTTCGAATAACCTCAAAGCCTCAGGAAGATTTCCAGATTTGCAATAACCATCCATCATTGTAGCATAAGTCACAACATTGAGTGCCAAACCTTTTTCAGGAATACCATCAAATATTTCCCTAGCTTTTTCAGTGTTACCTGATTTGCATAGACCACTAATCAAAGAATTGTATGTAAAAATGTTTGGAGCGATTCCCTTTTGACACATATTGTCAAACAGTTCGAAAGCCTGCTTCATATCACCTTCTCTACAGAATCCGGAAATGAGGGAGCTGTAAGTGAAAACATCAGGGATAAGACTCTTTCCCTCAAGTTCCACAAATATACGATTTGCTTCCTGCAACTTCCCGGTCCGTGCAAGGTTATGAATAAGTACAGTGTATAACTGCAGATCAGGGATCACTCCTCTTCCAAGCAGTGATCTAAATATAGAGAAGGCCTTTGCTATATTTTTGTTTTTGCAATGTCCATCAATAAGAGATGTATACATGACTTGATTGGGCACTATACCACAGTCAAGCATCTTGCTGAAGTACATGTCAGCAGTCTGCATGTCTCCACCCTTGCAGTTTCCAATAATAAGAGCTCCATAAGTGTATTCATTTGGATTTAATCCCCTCTCCGCCATCTGACCTAAGTAAGTCTTGGCTTCCTCCATCCTTTTTGCTCTGCAGAGTCCATCTATAAGACAATTATAGCAGAAGACATCAGGTAAAATGCCTTCATCCCCCATCTTGTTCAAAAGCTTTATTGCCTCTTCGATTTGACCCTCCTGAATATAACTTTTCATAAGATTTGTGCAAATTATAACATTTGGTTTTAAACCTCCTAAAATCATGTTCTCGAGTAATTGATAAGCCCCTTTCAGATCTCCAGAATGGCAAAGCCCATTTATTATCACAGAATAAGTGTATGTTGAAGGCGCCAGGTCATTTTCCTTCATCTCGGCCAGCAGCTCCTTAGCCTTAACAGTGTTTTTCTCTCGTGTATAACCCTCGATTAATAAATTGTAAATCCTGGTATCAGGTCTTATACCCGACAGAATCATCTCATTCAGAACATCAACTGCCTTCCCCATCTTACCAGCTCTACAGAACCCATTAATTAATGAGTTGTACGTCACAACATTTAACTTAATTCCATTAGAAGCCATCTCATCTTTGACTTTAAAGGCCTCGTCAAGATCACCTTGTTTTATGAACCCATCCAACAAAGAAGTGTAAGAAAAGTGATCAGGACGGACACCTGTAGTATACATTTCTTGCAAAATCAACTTTGCCTCGCTTGATCGCTTCTGTTTACAAAATCCATCTATAAGTAAGGTATAGGTGTAGCCATCTGGCACCAACCCCTCACTGAGCATCGACTTCTTCAAATTTAATGCTTCATCGACAAGACCAGCTTTACACAACCCACCAATAACCACATTAAACGTAACCAAATTCGGTTTACAACCCTTTTCATTCATCTCCAAAAGAATCCTTCTAACCTCTCCAACATTCCCTACCTTACAATGAGCATCAATAACAGTCGTATACGAATAAATGTCAAAACCAATCTTGGCCTCCAACATCCCATCATAAACCTTCCAAAACAAATCCATCCTATTACATCGCAACAAATCTTTCATAACTTTATTACAACACACCACGCGCGGACAAAATCCACTACTCTTCACCACCAAAAACACACTAACAGCTTCATCAAACAAACCCCTTTTCTGATAAGCATTAATCAAAACATCAAACACTTGATTATCAACTTTAGACCCATCATCATAATCCCTACAAAAACCAACAATACAATCCAAAACTGCGGAAAACGGCACACGGGTACTAATCATTTGCTCTAAAACACCATTAGCAAGCAAAAACTTATTGGATTTACAACAAACTAAAGCAAGAATCAAGAAAGATTTCAAATTTTGAGGAGTACCCATTTGCTGAGAAGACCAATTGAAGAAATGCAGGAGAATCTTGGGATCAACATCAATGTTTTTGTGAAGAACAGACCGAATCACATCTGGGTTTAGTTTTCTTGGGATGTGTGATGATTCCAAGTAGAATTTCCAGTTGTTGTGCTTGAGAATTTTGGTGATTTCCCCAATTGTTGCATCCTCATTTTGAGAACAAAAAAGTCTTGTTAGTTTGATAAAGTAGACATTTTTATTAGCTTTCTTGTGCAAGAATAACCTCATGTTCATCAAGAATTTGTGTTAGATACAGGACATGTATGTATATATATATGATTAAAGATTGTATCTTTCGATGATTAGCAGCCTTTTTTTAGCACGAGGAAGAAAAAAGCCAAAAATTGGAGGGTTATTAGATGGAGAAGAATGTTAGCTAAAATCATAAATATATTATCATAAATAAAATTTATAGAAATTACGTAAAAAAAACATGGATGTTGGCCTCATATATCACAATTTTGAAGTAAAAGGTTCCCAATATCACAACTCAAAAACTTGGCCCCTAATACCACTCCAAGACACAATATCGTGTAGCGTCTTATTTTTTGTAGGAGAAACGCTATTGCGTGTAACGTTCTCTTTCTTTTTTTTTTTGTTCAAACGCTACATGAAGTAGCGTTGTCTTCTTTTTCTTTTTTTTTTTTCATTTGTTCAAAACGTAAATTAAAAGTGGGTTGTAGGAAACGCCACATGATGTGGCGTTTGTTTTGTTTTTGTTTTTTTCTCCTAAATATATGTACGGTTTATTCATTATTTCGAATATTTCTAAACCCAAAATGGAACTATTGAACCCAAAAATTAATCGTTGAATAAAATTTAAAATTTAAAATTAAAAAAATTGAATCCGGCGGCCTGATTTTTAAACGCTAACGCGTTTAAAAATCAGGACAAGTTAGGGTTTAGGGTCAACCCTAAATCCCAAACCCTAAACCCTAAGTTCGTACACGGTTTATTCATCGTTTTGAATATTTCTAAAACCCAAAATGGAAACGTTGAACCCTTAAATTTAATTGTTCAACCCCTAAATTTAATTAAAATTGTATTTTTCAAATTTAAACATTTTAATTAAAAAACTGAATCCGGCAGCCTGATTTTTAAACGCTAACGCGTTTAAAAATCAGGATAAGTTAGGGTTTAGGGTCTAGGGTTTAGGGTTGTAAACAACCCTAAACCCCAAACCCTAAACCCTAAGTTCGTATACGGTTTATTCGTCGTTCTGAATATTTCTAAAAACCAAAATGAAAACGTTGAACCTCAAAAGTTAATTGTTGAACCCTTAAATTTAATTAAAATTGTATTTTTTAAATTTAAAAATTGAATCCGGCACTTTGGGGTTAAACAGTTCCATTTTAGGTTTAGAAATATTCAATTTTTAAATTTTAAAAAAAAAATAACACCACTTAAAGTAGCGTTTTGGGTTCAAAACACCACTTTAAGTAGAGTTTTGAACCCAAAACTCTACTTTAAGTAGCGTTTGGCATAAAAAAAAAGGGTGAAACCACATGTAAAGCCACTTTAAGTGGTGTTTTACCTTCTTTTTTTGAAAACGCTGAATTAAGCTGTGTTTCCCCTGGTCCCAAGTGTAGGTAACGCTACACGAAGTAGCGTTTTTTTTTAAAAAAAAAATCCAAAACGCTACACGCAACTGTGTTTTGGAGTGATATTTGGGGCCAAGTTTTTGAGCTGTGATATTTGAGGCCATTTGATTTCAAATTGTGATATTGGAGGCCTTTATTCAAAAAACATCTTCCACCCCAATTGAATATTACTGTTAGTAAAAAATTTTGCTCTTTTCGTTGGCTATATTTGGTCAATCTCTAGAGACGGTAAAGAAGATTTTACATGATCTATTACCTTAAAAAAATATATTCAATTAAGAACAACCTAAAATAATAATAACATGCTATATTTACAATAATATACAACATTATAGCCAATATACCACTGGAGCACAACTTCTTAAAGGTTCAGCAAATTTTACATAATCAACATTTTATTCGATTTAGCCAACTAATTTTATCTAATACAATTGGAGATGCTCTAACAGATGAAATGAGAGCCTAGCACGAGTTGAGCATCTCCAATGGAAAACACCCTTAGCTAAAATCACAAATATATTACTATAAATAAAATTTATAGAAATTATGTAAAAAAAACATCACTCCAATGAAACATAACTGTTAGCAAAAATTTAAATAATCTCTTTTCGTTGGCTATATTTGGCCAACCTCTAAAGACATGTAAGGAAGATTTTACATTATCTGTTACCTTTAAAAAATAGATTCAATTAATAACAACCTGAAATAATAATAACATACTATATTTACAATATATACAACATTATAGCCAATATATCATTGGAGCAAAACTTCTTACAGGTTTCAGCAAATTTTATATAATCAATATTTTATCTGATTTAACCAACTATTTTTAGCTAATATCATTGGAGATGCTCTAAGCGCGACTGTGAGACTAGGGAGTAGGGATGACTGATGAGAAGGCTAATGCAGCAAATACATTTATTTCTATTTTTTTTAAAATTTTTTACAAAGTAAATGGCAACTATACTTGCAAATTGCAATAGAGACATAAATTCAGTCGCCGAAAAAATCACATTATAAACTATATTTAGGGAAAAAAAATTATAAGGGTTTTTTAATAATATGTCCCAATTTAAAACATGGTTTGTAAATATGTCCTATATATATTTGAAATTTCAAATCTATCCTAAAATCAATTTTTCATTCAAATTTTAACAGAAAAGGACCATTGTACCCTTTTTAATCAAATTTATTTTCAAATATAATGTCTCATAAAAAATGATTTGATTAATTTAAATTATAAATTTTAATATTTTATTTGGTTAAGGGTGCCCCTAGCGGGGCCTGTGTAAGTAAAAAACAAAAAAAAAATTATTTTATGGTTAAAATTAAAAAAAGCGCCCCTGGCGGGACCTGTACTAAAAAATATAAAAAAAAAAAAATTTACTTGTTAAAATTTTAAAATTTTAGTATACTAATAATAGTAATTAATTAATAAAAAAAGGTATATTTGTCTCAATAAAACTTAAAAACTGATAATGGGACATATAATTAATAAATCAATATGATGGGACATATTCGTAAAATGATTTATTAATTTGGGACATATTATACAAATTTCCAAATTATAAAGAAAAAATCCCCCTTTTACAATGGGGTGAAAGTCCTGTATATCACTTTTATATGTGACTGTGTCCAAAATATCATTTAGCAAAATCTGTCCAAAATAACCAAAGGACTACGCATTGACGACATGCGAATAGGATTACACAATTACACAATGCGTGCATTGTGTAAATCCCACTTCTGTAGAGTGAACAGTAAGTACATGGGTATACGCATGTTAAACATGCATGGATGCAGATGCGCATGTCCAATATGCGAATGCCAATCACTGTTCATCTCCTTCCCCAGCTGCGCCAGACGCCATTTTTCGACCAAACTTTGACCACGCCGTTGATACCTTTTCCGGCATCGAGCACTACTATCATATATACCAAAACACTCGTCTACTCCCCCTCTACAACCCTATACCCTTCTATTTCCATTTGTTTCGCAAGATTTGAAAGGCCCAAAATCGAACTCTTTTCTCAGATCTGTTTTCCGACGAGCCCGTACACGCCCCTGCGGGGCCAAAAAACAACAAACAAACGGATCAAAATGGAGAGGAAGCTCTGGGCTTCGTTATGATAACCTCAGGAGTAGTGGAGGTGGTAGCTCATGTGTTAGCTAGGGCAACCCATTCTATGTCAGGCATGCAGGAGTGGTCTAATACTGCTCCGAATTTTATTTGTGATGTCTTGAGGATTGATTTAATTTAACGAAAGCGAAAGCAAGTCCGTTTATTTCAAAAAAATAAAATTCATATTTTATGTATGCAGTGTTTGTTTGATGCCTAATTAAATGTATTTCGCATGTTTGTGTTTTGTTTTAAGATTTGAGTGACTTTGTCAATTGAGATTAATGTTGGAAGACTGGCCTTTTACTTCTTATAAGGGACTGAATAGACACCCTTTCTTTAAGTTTAAAGCTAAGAAAATTGCTGAGCTTGGTTCTAGGAAAGGTATTGGTGAACATGCTACCAAGGGGGATCTAGCAAAGGTCCACAATTGTTTATTTGAGTTTATGCTACTTTTTTTCCCTTTTTAATTTTTCTCTAATGCCTTAGCGGCAACTTATTCTTAATTGATTAATTTGTATATTCTATTTTTTTGACAAAATTAATTTGCATATTCAATTAATTTACATCATATTTTCTTTTTAATATACATCAAAGTTAGATATTGGAAAGAGTGGGATAGATAAAGAGGTTTGGTGATTGTTAGGACGATTTATCCAATAATCAGTTTTTGATCATTGGGATCAGTATTAAGCAAGTTTATTACGGATAATTAAGCAAAACATTTTGATTATTCGTATTCAATTCGTATATGAATAGAGGATAATCCCCATATAATCAAAACAGCTTCATATTTGTATTCGTATAGAGGATAATCCCATATAATCTCAATTGTTGTTTTGTTTCATATTCGTATAGTATCTTTTGATTATTCAACTTTTGAAATTATATGAAGCAGCGCGGAGGTTATTAAAGGTAGATGATACTCGGCGATAATTTAGAAAGAATATTTATAGAGGATAATTAAGATTTTGCGGTAAATTATAATAAATAAACTAAAAAATTATTTTAATCTTGATCGTTGAAAATTCGATCCAACAATTAAGAAATTGATTGTTGGATAAATCGTTCCTAACAAGTGATTGGTATGAAAGCGAGGAATAAGAGCGTGGAACACATACAATAACAATGTTACATCATCTTCATAAACCATACAGTTGCCGACTTGGTTCAGATCCAATTATTTGACTCCACAGTACTTGCCATCGAAAGCTGTGTCTGTGTACTTCCGATTCTTAACGTCTGAGCCGTCTTACGTCATTGCAATCAAAGCCTAATCGGTTCCATTTTTCCTTATAGAGTAGTTTCAAAGTTCTAATTTATTTATTTTTGCAATTATGTTAAATTCCAGATATGTTTGAAGTATATTACCTGTTTTTGTAAAAAAAAAAAAACAGGATTAAAATATGCTTGAGAGGAGTGAAATCAAGGACATGTAATTGTCTGATTGCTAGAAATAATTATTTTGGAAAGTACATAGGTAAATAGTAATATAATTTCCAACTATGTAAGATTCTGTGGATTTGAAATACCCAGAATACTTCAAATTTCCTTCAAAGAAACAATACAATTATAATTTATACCTAAACACCCCAAAATATCTATTTATATTGGTTAATATATTGCTCCAGCTCAGCTAAGTCATCACACTCGGCTGCCACGCAGGATCAAGAGAGTACAGTTAGTAGTATTCTGTTTTGTATATAAATAGAATGTAGAGTAGTTAGTTAGATCAAGTTGTTAGATACAAAATGTACTACACCTGTAATGTTAGTTAGTTACATTGTTCTGTATCTTCTTCTTCTTCTTCAATGAAAACATGAGAGTTTCTTGAATCATTTCCATGGCGATCTTTCATGTTTCGTTTCCAAATGACTAAACTTACATGGTATCAGAGCGTGCGGTGACGATTCTTCATCATTTACTCGTTCATTATATTCTGCAAATTTCTGGTGTATTGTGTAGACGCTGCTGGTCATCTTCAAACTTAGACTGTTTTCGCCATTAAAGCTTCGTTTGAAAGCTTCGTTTTGTTGAGATTAGATCATTCTTGTTTCTCTCTGCAAATTCTTGTGATCTCAGGTGTCTTCAATCTCAGTTTTTCTGCGATTTGTCAATTGTTTACACGATTGTGAATTTCTTGCTTCTGATATGATCGTCTTGTTCTTATAAGATCTTTAATCATGATGATAAACATTTTCTGTAACAAATTTGTTGCAATTTCTGAAAGATTACTCTGAATCTAGTTTGTTCTCATATTATTGATCATTTCGACTGAATCTCTGAAACGAATTGTATACTGTTGTGTTCGTTTGATCATGAATCATTCTTTTCTTTCTTGACTTTGTTGTGATTGAATTTCTTCATGGCAAATCGAAATAATCAGACTCAAACTCTCTGGATGTGAATAGTGTTTACTATATTCATCCTTCGGATTCATCTACGAATCAACTTGTTTCAGTAAAATTCAATGGAGAAGGTTTCAATAATTGGAAAAAAAGTATGACTTTAGTTTTGTCTGCTAAGAACAAACTAGGCTTCGTGAATGGCACAATTAGTGCACCTAATGAAGGGTTTTTATGCATATACGGAAGCGTAAAATACAAATTTAAGCATATATATCGCATATATATATACATACGATTCATGGATAAAAGATGAGATTCGTAATCTAACCTTTAAAATTGATGATAGATGATGTAAATAGCCTCCTAGCAGTTGCTCCTCAGTATGTGAAGCACTCCACAAGTATGCACCAAGAAACAGATCCGATTGAAGGAGGAAAAGGGTTAAGACTTAAGAGAAAATAGGGTTGCCTCTATAAAAACTTACGTCGAAAAGTGTGTGGCTAATAGGGTTTATCACATTATATTTATAGGCAAATCACAGCTGATATTTTCCCATAAATATTAACCCTATTAATTAATTAATCTAATTAATCAATTAATTAATAATTAAAACTCTTTTAATCATTAATTCTTTTTCTAAACTCTTTAGAAAATAATTCTCTCTCTTGATTTAATTTCTTAAATTAAATCCTTAATTAATAATATTCAGAACTCTTCTTAATTAATTTATAATCAATTAAATCTTATTTAATCAATTATAAATATTGCTAAAAATTATTTATTTCACAAATAAATAATTAATAGCCATTATTAATTAATTCCTCCATCAATAAATCAGTCTCTTTTATTGTGTGACCCTGTAGGTTCAATATTAAGCCGGTAGTAGAAATAAATAATAATAAAACTATTTTATTATTATTTATATGAATTCTTCTAATTCATTAAATATAATTAATTAAATAATTAATCATATTTATTCTACATCGTGAGGGATACTTCTCAGCATATCGCGACTATCCGGATAATATGAATTCACTGCTTAGAATACCTAGAACCTAGTCAGTGAATGGTTAGCGTACAATCAATTCCTTCTGCCCTACAATGTCCCGATTAAATACAAGACATGGAACTTGTGTCAAGCCAATCTAATTTAATCATATGATTTTCCTATTCATTATGCTTAGTTCCTTTTAATGCAAATTAGAAACTTCTTTCTAATTTCATTCACTCTGGCCAGAGATTCCTGAACTAGCATTAGTGGAATAACATAGGACATTCTCTTCCTTCACTGGAAGGGGCAGATCCTTTATTGATCAATCACTATCTTCGTGTACAAATTCCTATGCCCATGAGAGCCTTAATTATTGTCCCTAGAGACTAAGAACTAAACCAAAGCATAGTTCAATGTACACAAGGTGACTATGATTATCTCAAGTCTAAGGACACTTGTATAACCATCACTATATGAACAACTACTGACACGTGACTGAACTCCATTAGTTGTTCAGCTATTTGAGTCATGTTCAGTGAACTTATTCTTTAATAAGCACCTACATACTAGCTATAGTGTCACCACACAAATGCCTATGAGAACAGACATCCTTCATATAGAAGTAAGCATCGTATGTACCGATCTTTACGGATTAACTAACTACCAATTAGTTATCATACGACCAGGAACAATTTAAGTTTAGAGTTATCATCTTTTAGATCCCACTATTACAATCTCATCATAATTCTAAAAGTTTTACTCTAAACTATGGTACATCTAATTTAAACACTTTAAATAGATAAAGCCCGTAATAAAAACAAACAAATCTTTTATTAATATAAATGAAATTAAGTAGATTACATGAAAGTTCTTCCTAACTCAACATCCATGATTGGATTTAGGACACTTTCACTTTCAATCTCCCACTTGTACTAAAGCCAATCACTCTGGTATCTAATACCCATCTCATCTCTATGACGATCAAAGTGACTTTGAGAAAGTGGCTTTGTCAATGGTCTGCTATGTTGTTATGTGCGTGTCAACTCTCTCATGGTTGACATCTCCTCTTTCAACAATTTCCCTAATTCGATGAAAACTCCACCATTTAGAGTAAACACTTACCCTAACATGGATTTACCAATATCACATTTTGATTGAAAGCTAGAGTCTGTATAACCCTCTATTTTCAACTCAGACCTACCATAAACAAGAAAATATCCTTAGTCCTCAAGTACTTAAGGATGTTCTTCACTACTTGACTAATTGCAATATCGGTATATCATTTCCTTAAGAAGTATGTTATCTACATACTAAATAAGAAATATCACAGCGCTCCCACTAACCTTCATGTAGATGTATGGTTCATCCAAGTTTTTGATAAAATCAAACTCTTTGATTATATCATCAAAACATAAGTTCCATGTGCGAGAAGCTTGCCTCAATAGCAAGCAAAATCCGAATGGATTTAAGCAGGGCTACAGGCAAAAAAGTTTCATCAAAGTCAATCCCTTGTCTTTGTTTGAATCCTTTTGCCACAAGCCTGGCCTCATAGGTCTCCACCTGGCCGTCTGCTCCAATCTTTCTTTTATATACCCACTTACACCCGATAGGCTTTACACCTTTAGGTACCTCAACCAAAGTCCACACTTGGTTGGCATATATAGATTTCATTTCGGATTTCATGGCACTATGCCATTTCTATGAGTCTTCACAACTCATAGCCTCGTTGTAGGTCAGTGGATCGCCATCATCAATGAGCGTCAACTCATTGTCATTCTCAATGACAAGGCCATAATACCTCTCAGGTTGGCGAGACACTCTATTTGACCTACGCACAGGCTATTCCTTAGAAGGTTCTTTCTGAATAGGTACTTCCTCTTGAACCGTAGTAGTTTGTGCTTCTTGAACTTCATCAAGTTCAATTTTGCTCCCACTGTTCCCTTCAAGGATAAGCTATTTTTCTAAGAAGGTCGCATGTCTAGAAACAAACATCCTTATCGGTGTAGAAGTGATATCCCATAGTCTCCTTAGGATATCCCACAAACCTACATTTTACGGATCTAGATTCCAGCTTTTCAGGTTCAAGCTTCTTGAAATAAGCTGGACATTCCCAAATCTTAACATGTTTAAGACTTGGCTTCTTTTCCTTCCATATCTCATATGGAGTTGTAGGAACAGATTTGGAAGGTACCTTGTTCAGTAAATATGCTAAAGTTTGTAAGGCATAACCCCAAAGGTATACTGGAAGATCGGTATAACTCATCATGGACCGAACCATGTCCAACAAAGTTCGGTTCCTCCTTTCAGACACTCCATTCAATAGTTGATGGAGGTGTCCATTGAGATAGCATATCATTTTCTTTGAGATAATCCAAAAAAATCCCCACTTAAGTATTCACCTCCTCGATCTGATCGAAGAACTTTAATACTCCTTTTGGTTTATTTTTCTACTTCATTTCTATACTCTTTGAACTTTTCAAAAGCTTCGGACTTGTATTTCATTAAATACACATATCCAAATCTGGATTGATTATCCGTGAAAGTAATGAAATACGAAAATCCTCCCATAGCATGTGTTGACATTGGTCCACATACATCTGTGTGTACCAATTCTAACACCTCTGTAGCTCTCTCTCCATGTCCAGTAAATGGAGATTTGGTCATCTTACCCATGAGACAAGATTCGCATACCAGATATGATTCAAAATCAAAAGGTTCAAGTAACCCATCCTTATGGAATGAACGTAATCTTTTCTCACTAATATGACCTAGCCTACAGTGCCATAAATAAGTCAGATTTTCATCATCTCTTTTTCTTTTATTAGTTTGTTCAATCGCAAGTAAATTATTATCTAAGTCACATACATACAAACCATTATTTAAAGTATCACAACCGTGCATAAAGAACATTATCTCTAAGAATAGAACATTCATTATTCTCAATAACAAATGAAAAACCATCCAAATCCAACATAGGAATAGAAACAATATTCCTCACAATTGAGGGTACGTAATAACAATTATTCAAAATAATAGTCTTGCCCGTAGGCATATGTAAACTAAATGATCCTACAGCTATGGCTGCAACTCTTTCTCCATCGCCCATTCGTAGAATCACTTCATCTTCATCAAGAGTCCTACTTCTCCTTAGTCCCTACAACGAATTGCAAATATGAGAACCACAGGCGGTATCTAATACCAAAGTAGAATTTTGACTTAGTGACAAATTCACTTCGATCATGAACATACCTGAAACAGAAGCGGTAGTCTCACTAGCCTTCTTCTTTTTCATCTCTGCAAGGTAAGCCTTGCAGTTCCTCTTTCAGTGACCCACCTTGTTACAGTGGAAGCAAACAAGTTCAGGCAAGCTAACATCCATCTTATTCATGTGGAAGTTCACAACAAACTGCGAGAACGAATCTGGAAGCGATTGCAAGACCAAGTCTTGGCTTAGCTCCCCATCCATGACAAAACCAAGTTGCCCCCAAACGTTCAATCAAATTGATCATCTTGAGCACATGGTCATTCACAGATGTCCCCTCTGCCATCTTACAATGGAACAACTCTTTTGATATCTCATATCGAGCTGTCCTCCCCTCTACATCATATAACTCTTGTAGATGTACAAGTATGGTATAATCATCCATTTTCTCATGTTGCCTTTGAAGCTCAGAGTTCATAGATGCTAACATTACACATTGGGCAACATTTGCCTCATCCATCCATGTTTTATACTCTCGATGCTCTTCAAAAGGTGCATCATCAACAGGGGCTATAGGCAATGGTGAGTGTAACACATAATCCAACTTCTCACACTTGAGAACAATTCTCAAGTTTCGAAGCCAATCAGCAAAGTTGGGACAAGTCAACTTGTTAACATCAAGAATGCTACGGAGTGATAGTGCAGAAGACATGATATATATAGAATCTGAAAATGTAAACACATAACAACATAAGCATATATTTAATTTCATTATTCTTATTACACCAAGTGAATCGGGTCTTTATTCATTGGTGGCTCCCACTATTTTATCTAAGTTATACAACCCTCTATATGTATAACTAGCATTCATAATGCCAGTGAGAATAAGGATCCTACTTTCCATTACATCAACTCGGCTGTGGCACGAAACGCAATGCAATGTTCCATAGACAGACAACTCTTGTCAACTACATCTCATGTTATTCCTTAAAATCTTTTAGCCTCTTGAATTATTGAGTATCGGTTGTGGCACGACTCACTCAATATTCTAAGTCAAGTCAAACCCAACATCTTGTACAATTAAATTAGAATTCCAACAGCCCACGGCTATAGCACGTAACGACCATTAGATTCCAATTTATTGTACACATCTCTATGTAATAGCAAGTATTTCTTACTTCGAAATCAAAGCCCTCGGCTGTAGCACGAAATGACAATGATTCAAAATAATAGATACTTTCTACCATATTGGAAGGCTATGACCGACACAAGCCCGTTGTGTCATTGGCCAATTACTACTTGATATTATTTAATTTTAGAGTGATTATATTATGTTACAATCATAATCATATTATAAAGAGATTCTTCCTTTTAAATTAAATATTTCAGATCAATAATCGATAATTGGATGATTCCCAGATCGGGGGGAGCATTGTCAAGAGGCGTCACTTAATTAATACCCCTTTCTTACAGATCGAAATCCGTTTGTGACAGAATCATCCTTTCTCTCAATATTGAAAATTCATATTTAATTACGTGTTTCAAAAACACAAGAATCTCATGATTGTATTCATAATATTAATATTAAACTTGTGAAACAATTTCACAAATCCTAAATAGTCTAACTACGCCTCATGTTGATTTAAGTTCACCTAAATCTATCATCACATGGTAAACATAGGTATATATCACATATATAAACATAAAGGAACATAAAGGTAGGCATGTTATAACATATAACACAATTATATACATCTCTATGTATCATGAATTGTATGGAAAACATTTAAACATTTAAAAATATGCCTTAAAACACTTTTGAAGCAATTAAATAGTTCAAAACTATTTTTATAAAAATATTTGACCACACCATCAGATCCGTCTCGAAAAAACGAATCCAACGATATATTGCACGTCCCAAACGGAGCTTCCAAGCTCCCGGAAAAATCCAGAGAAGAAACAAGGAAAAGTGCCCGCATTAGCATCAGGCTGTCACGCATCTACAGGACGCATTACAGCCTTAAAAACTATTTTTAATCTGTAACACATGGGAAGTATGCGCTACAAGGTCTGTTACGTATTTACAGAATGCGTTATAGGCTTGAACTCGTTTTAAACCTGTAACGCATACCTACCATGCATTACAGTCCTGTTCAGGCGGTCCCACCCCCAAACGTAGTGTACAGCAGCCGACAGAGTTCAGACAAATCAGACAACATCAACAATTACTTTATGTCTTAACGTCAATCAACTGATCATACAACTTTTCAACAGAGCAGCCGTACGTACATCAACTATCAATCAGGCCATACTAATCCGTGCAACCAATCAAATATTTACACACATAATTCAAATCAGATGCATATTTTATTAGTATTACGAATTTAATTAAAACAATTTCAAAAATTCATAACAAATAATCTGTACATCAGAAAATTATGAATAAAATATCCAGACAATCTACAACAATTGTAGAATCCATATCAACAGTCAAATATCACAGAAAAATTTATTTCAGATTAATTCATAATTAAATCAAAATAAACTTGTAAAATCCATAATAAATTCATACATCATTCAAAAATTCCAAATTTTTTTCACGAATCTATATGCATACAACCTACTACTCTGATACCATTGAATGGTTTTTATGCATATACGGAAGCGTAAAACACAAATTTAAGCATATATATCGTATATATATACGTACGATTCATGGATAAAAGATGAGATTCGTAATCTAATCTTTAAAATTGATGATAGATGATGTCTCCTAGCAGTTGTTCCTCAGTATGTGAAGCACTCCACAAGCATCCACCAAGAAACAGATCCGATTGAAGGAGGAAAAGGGTTGAGAGAAAATAGGGTTGCCTGTGGCTAATAGGGTTTATCACATTATATTTATAGGCAAATCAAAGCTGATATTTTCCCATAAATATTAACCCTATTAATTAATTAATCTAATTAATCAATTAATTAATAATTAAAACTCTTTTAATCATTAATTCTTTTTCTAAACTCTTTAGAAAATAATTCTCTCTCTTGATTTAATTTCTTAAATTAAATCCTTAATTAATAATATTAAGAACTCTTCTTAATTAATTTATAATCAATTAAATCTCATTTATTCAATTATAAATATTGCTAATAAATTATTTATTTCTCAAATAAATAATTAATAGCCATTATTAATTAATTCCTCCATCAATAAATCAGTCTCTTTTATTGTGTGACCATGTAGGTTCAATATTAAGCCGGTAGTAAATAAATAATAATAAAACTATTTTATTATTATTTATATGAATTTTTCTAATTCATTAAATATAATTAATTAAATAATTAATCATATTTATTCTACATCGTGAGGGATACTTCTCAGCATATCGCGACTATCCGGATAATATGAATTCACTGCTTAGAATACCTAGAACCTAGTTAGTGAATGGTTAGCGTACAATCAATTCCTTCTACCCTACAATGTCCCGATTAAATACAAGGCATGGAACTTGTGTCAAGCCGATCTAATTAAATCATATGATTTTCCTATTCATTATGCTTAGTTCCTTTTAATGCAAATTAGAAACTTCTTTCTAATTTCATTCACTCTGGCCAGAGATTCCTGAACTAGCATCAGTGGAATAACATAGGACATTCTCTTCCTTCACTGGAAGGGGCAGATCCTTTATTGATCAATCACTATCTTCGTGTACAAATTCCTATGCCAGAAGAGCCCTAATTATTGTCCCTAGAGACTAAGAACTAAACCAAAACATAGTTCAATGTACACAAGATGACTATGATTATCTCAAGTCTAAGGACACTTGTACAACCATCACTATATGAACAACTACTGACACGTGAGTGAACTTCATTAGTTGTTCAGCTATTCGAGTCATGTTCAGTGAACTTATTCTCTAATAAGCACCTACATACTTGATAAGTGGATTTTATATCCACATGGAGCGTTCCATATCGGCTTAAATTGATTCACTTGGCCTCAAGTTTGTTATGTTTTTGATGCGTTTTAGTGAGTTTGTGTAGGGTTATTATCTTGAGGTTGGATGATATAAATTGGATATTTTATGGTGGATTTGAGTCCTAGAAGTGAAGTATGACAATTTGCAAAAGAAACGAAGGAAAAAGGAGTTAAGACGAAGAAAATCAGCAACCGGCAGCCAGGATGGGCGCTGCCAGCGCACAAAGGGCGCAGCCTGCACCATGAACAGTAGATACAGCGCAGCCAGTGCGCGTACAGGCGCAGCCAGCGTGGAGAAATCACCCAGATTTTCGGATTTTTGTTTTGGCCATATCTTGAGTTCTACAACTCCGTTTTGGGCGATCTTACAGTCCATGCGAAGCTAACGAGATTCTCTATCATTCTAAAGTGGTCCAGATGTCCAATTACAACTGGAACGGCCCATAAATATTGAAGAAAAATCAGCTACGAATTTTCCTTAAAAACAGAATCAGTTTAGGAAACGTATTTTGTGCTAAACTGCAGAAATTCTATTTTAACTCTATTTTGGGGAATTTCTTGCTGGGCAAGACTTATAGAGCCTATTTAAACACATCCTACCATTGTAATTTGGAGGACCATTACATATCAATTACTTAGGTTTATTTGTATCTTTTCATACTTTGTTTTTATCATGGTTTCATCAGATCCCATGATGACGAGAGGTTCGATTATGAACTAATCGTTGTCATGGGATTCTAATGGATTTATTTATGGAGCTTTAGTATCTTGATTGCTTTAAAGATCTATGTGTGATGTATATCTGATATCCTCGTATGGTTATGCTTACTTAATAGATACGTCATGAACATCTAATTTGTTAATCTCTTGTATAGCGAGAGTGGATCTTGAGATTTAGAACTTGCCATGCTAGCATAGGATAGGTTGATGTTTTAACATCATGATTTATGGCGTAAATAGAGATATTATGCTGCCCTATGTGATCAATGTGGATAACTTGTTCTTCAACCGTTATGTTTTCAAATTCTATAGAGATATAGGGTCTAAGCATAATTGGTGTCTATTCATCTTCTATCTCTTTTGTGGATGTATGTTTAGTTTGGTATTCGTATGCTGTTAACTCGAATAACTTGGTGAAGGGGGGGTTGAATACAAGTTATATAATCGTGTCTGATTTTTGCTTGATTATATGAACAAGAATAAACGAATGAATCAAACTCTGTTTGTATTAATAAGATCAAATACAAACTCTACCAAAGGTGTACAATACCTTTAACAGCTGCTGACAATACAAATCTCTCTCTGTTTGTTTCGAATTCTCGAATACAAACCTTATACAGAGCTACGCACACGAACTCATAACACATGTTTGTTCGACTATGACACGACACTTTTTACAATGATATAGAGAGAGTATTTATAATGCTACCTATCAACTAATAACAGAAAGATATAATCTATACATGACAATGTTCTACCGTCCAGTTGATAGTTTCCATCAATAGAAAACTCTTTCCTTCATAATATCTTCTTGCTTGTTCTTCAAACAACGATCCTGTTTTATAGCACTTGCCAGTTTCTGTAGCATCCATAATGACATCATCAGTAACACGACTGTTATCAGGATTTCATCTTGCATCAGTATCTGATCATCATCAGTATTAGACCGTCATCAGGATTTGCTCTTTGTTCCTGACATGTAGTCTCCGATACACTGTTCATTCCTGACTAAACTGTATAGATAACTGTCTTACACATAAATCCTATATATAGTGCTAAATCCTTTATAAGATCAGGATTACAAGAAGTATAATGTGTAAATTCTATTCTTAACATCACAACTTATGAATTATTCCTAACAATCTCCCCCTATTTATGCTTTAAAATCTGAAGCATAAATCTAAGTTGTGGATGTCAAAACATATAACAAAACAACCAGAATAGAATTTAGGAATGTAGAATTATGAATTTAAGTACCTCCTTCCCAGATGTAGACATTTATCTATTACTTAGAAAAAAGAATTTTAACTATTAATGATGCTCTTCCTTTACCACTTCCTAGCTGAGATTCACCACTGTCACTCCTAGTTCTTCTTTTTACTTCCCTTTGTCTGCTCTTTATCTCTCCCGGTCTGGTGTTGTTGTTGTTGTCTTTGAATTGTCTTTATCTCCCCCTTTTTGACATCAGCAACATTAATTCCAAGAGATTCAGAAACAGAACAAATGATATTCATCAGAACTGCTTGATTTTCCATAATTGTGACTTGGTTATCTTCAAGTGATTGAAGTCTTGTTTGTATAGCAATTTGAGAATTCTGAATATCTTTCAAAATATCAGAATGAACTTCAATGTTGGAAGTGCTTATAGTATCTTCAGTATCTGAATCAGAAAGAACTGTATCTTCAAGTCTTGTAGAAGAAGTTGCTTGGGTTGTATGATATTCAAGTAATAAAACCTGATTAGAAGTATCAACATCTTCATCTTTCTGATCTGTAGCTGAAACATGATCATCATCTCCTTCACCAGTATTCTGTGTACTAACATCTTCAAATCCTGACTCCTCCTTAGAGTGATCAGAGACTGTAGATGTCTCAATTCTAGCTGATATTGGAAGTACATACAAAGGAACACTAGGATCATTAGGAACTTCATCTGGTACATATGTATCAAGAGATTGCTTTATCCTGGCACCTCTTCTGTTAATGATTCCTGCAAGCCTCTCCTTTTGCTTCTGAGCTTTAACTTCTGGCTTTGCATTGTGATGTGCTAGGTCATTCTTCTGATACATTTTGATGAATGAATAAGTACCAGCATCCATATCTAAATTTTCAGACCAAGATTCAGGAAAAACCTGATCCCAGAAATCAAATGATGGTTTCCTAATTTTCTCTCCCTCACTATGGAGTTGATCATCCATACCCTCATTCTCACTTTGACTTACTAAAGTCAACACTCTTTCTACCTCACCTTTTGCCTGGTCAAGAGCCAGCCTCTCAGTTTGTGGATCTAAGTCCATCTTTTCAAGTGTATCACTCAATTTTGGATAAGTGCTCTCATGACCTACAGAAAAATAGGGGCTAGAAGGAGTTTTTATACCTGAACTCACATGGAGAGAGGGTTCCTCATTTGGCAAGGGGCTTGAGGTTTTCTCCAAGGAGTGAGCTGCTATAGTCTCTGAACCCATACTATCATCTTCTTTCCTTCCAGAGACTACAGGCTCCAGTATACCACTTTCAGGTTCTTTACTAGACTCTGATGTCTTCAGTAATACTTCATTAGACACCATAGTTAGTACATCACCGTCTTTAAGTGTTGTTTGCTGAGACTCACCCTCAAGGTGGATAAACTCTGACTGAACAAAGTTTGTTTGATCTTCAAGAAAACCAGTCAAAGTTATTCCTCCCATATCATAGGGTATCTCACTTGCATTCTCAGTCATCACAGAAGTCCTTTCAGCATCAGCTATCACAGCTCCTGAGTCATCCAACCTCTAACTAGATGGTTCTTGTGTTGCAGTGACTGTGACCTGATCTTTCCTACTATTCACCACTGGTGCAATAGTATCTTCTGTTGACTGCATTCCTCTATCTACTTCCTCTAATTGTTCACCTTGAGCTGAGGCATCTTCAATAACGACATCTTTGTCAAATAAATATGCATGAAGTGATTGAAGTGCAACATGCTTCGAGAGTCCAAATTTCTTGACTAATTGTCTTCTGACAGATACATAGAAATACATCTTCATTAAGTCAAGTCTTTGATGTAGAAGTCCATATTCTTCAGGAAATGAAAGTCTAGGAACACTTTCACTTAGAAAATTTAGAATTGGCCTGGAAAGTTTCACTTTTAGAGAGATAAGTCCCATAGCCATTCTGTATGACAATGTAGTTTCCCATGAAGAATCAATATCCAGATCTCTTTTGTCAAATACTGACATAGATGTAGCTTGATATGTAGAAACCTGCATAATGTTAGTTGGACTAGACTCTGTGTGTGTAGGTGACAATTGAATCTTTCTCCTTGTTCTCCTGGTATAGTGAGCAAAAGATTTATCCTGAGAAGACTCAAGAGGTGTAGACACAGAAGTGATCTTGGGATGAGATCTTTGTTCAATAGACACAGTCTTTTGAGAGACAGTATCCAGTAACTGTTTTCCCTTTTTATGAACTATAGCCTTTTGGGAGACTGCAGCCTGGCTGTGGCTAGGTTTTTCATCTCTATGTGCTAACAGAGAAAGTTGAATTGCAGCCTTCAATTCTGCTCTCTCAGCAAGAGTTAAATCATCATCATCTTCACTAGAATTACTACTACTTGACACAACAAATCTTCTCTTCCTTACAACTGATGTCTTTTGAGAAACACCAGAGGTTGGTTTCTTTGAAACAATAGGCTGTGGATCAAAATTTGGTTCTTGAATTGTTTCAGAGACTATAATGTTTTGGGCTACTTGGGTAGACACAGGTGGGTTCTCCTCCAAATGAGATTCCTGAGCCATTTCACCACAAAAGAAAGAAGAATTGTAGAAAGTAGGAAGATGAGTTTTAAGAATTACCTGAACATGATGTGGATAATGAATTTCAGGTATTTCATCTAGATTCTTTTCATTGTCCTTCTTTGTAATGTCAGAGAAAATTCTCTTTTGCTGTTCATAAGAAGAAACACAATGTTCCCTACCAAATCTAGCTTCAACATCAGGAATAAAATGGTTAATAAACATTTGCATAAATCTATGATAATAAACCATTTTCCTGTTTTGATCTCTTAACCCAAGTTTAATACTCATCTGACTTAAGATAATATGACCAATGTTAATTACTCTGTCATAAAGCAAACTATAAGCAATATGTGATGTAACAGAAGTAATTTGCTGAAAAGAACTACATTTACCAGTAAAACATTTAGCAATTTGATCAAAGTAAAAAGACCATTCCTTTCTAAGAAAAGACCTATTCAACTGGCTCATGTTGTCTAGAGTTCCACTATAACCTAATTCAGACAACATATTTCTTACATTATCATCAGATGGTTCACTTGCATAACTATCAGTAACAGGTAAGCAAAGTACTGAATTAACAACAGATTCAGTAATGTCAAATGAATCTTGTCCTAAATGTAGAACAATCTTACCTGATTGACTCTGAGTAGAATCAATTACCTCAGCATTCTCCCAAGCTTGTGAAACAGCTGCTTGATTAATTTGTGGAGATGATGTCAATGCATAACTTAATGGTCCATATGACAGAAAGTCCATGATTGGATGAAAATCAGATGACACTCCTTCCTTGTTGGTGATAGCTGCTACATGATTGTTTGTCATAAAATCAAAATCACCAAACTTGAAGGCTACTGATTTAGGTAATCTTCTTTGAGTTGCCATTTTTGATCTGAAAAGAACTTGAAAAATTCTTGAAATGGATTAGTGATTTTGAAAACTCAAGAGTGGTTTTTGCTTTAGAGAATGTAAAATTAGAGAAAGCAATTACACGATTAGAGTTTCAAAACAAATATATTTCACAAATCTTTCAGACCACTATCCCACATTGACACGTAGATTGACAGGTGTCCGTCCCTGAAAAGTGCGGTTACCCACGATTTTTTGAAATAAAATCCAAAATTGATTTTCATGAAATAAATCAGGGTATAAATAATCAATACTGATCAGCTTCCTTTTCCTGTTGACCTCTCATCAAAATAATCACAAAATACAATGTGATAATAATTCTCAAATCCTGATGGTCACACATGAAATCCTGATCAATATCATCCTGATTTTAGAGACTTAATATGGAGTTTCCACGTGGCATTTTTCTTTTATCTGAAAAAGAAATAAACAATTAATCTGAACAAAAATCAATTGGTTAGATATATTCAACATTTCTTGAAAACAAGAAATACAGTCATATGCAATAATTAGCATCTGACTTCATTAAAACTTCCAAGTGACTGTTCAGCTTCTCACGTCTTTCTTTAAAAGAAACAAACGCCTTATGCCTTTCTCCATAAACCTTTCAATTTCTTTTCTTCTCAACAATGCTCCTCAAGCCAAAATTTCATTCAAACCCATTCTTTAGATCTTTCACAGTCGATGAACATCCTGTTCTTGATCATCACTTTGAAAAGACGACTCTTCTCATCGAACTAATCATGGATGGATTGGTTTCTGATAATATCCAGAGGTTTCTCCTAGAACATCCATCTGTTGGATACAATCTTCCCCTAACCTCCTCAAAACTTGAGGATGAAGAATTTGGCCGAGAGTCTGAGGTTGATCTTGATGGGGATGCTATACATTTAAGTTAGCTGCTCTCATTCAAGTCGGCCAGACAAGGAATCCAAGAGTAGACGAGGCTATTCAATCCCCTGATGGATTTCTTGAGATGCTCCTTGTCCTGTACCTCAGAATTCATATTAATAGACAAGTATAGAATTATCAGTAGAAGTTAGACAAAAAGATGTTGTATTTCATTTCCAGATATGTAATGATTTTAATTAATGAAAATACAATTTCTTGTTAACTACTTGTCTTTTGATTATTGAATGATGTATAAATTATCAGTATGCAAATATTAAAACTTGCTGGCATAGACTTAACACATCATAGAATTAGATTACTACACAAAGTAAACGTCAGGATTTGAAACAATTTTCACAATCCTGATACTGACACAATACTGATGACGTCAGCATCCTGATAACAAATCTAATCCTGATGATTATTAACAAGTCTATCATACTGAAATTTATCAAGGCAATGTGTTATAGCTACAGTTTTTAACAATCAAATATAGATCCTGACAAGAATATCAAGTCTATAAGCTAAAAACAACATACCTTGCTACTATTGCAGATGTTAAAGATCTAAAAATTTAACATTCCTAACTCACTTACTAATCTACTGAATGTAGTCTCATCAAGTGGTTTAGTTAGAATATCTGCAAGCTGTTTGTCAGTAGGAACAAAATGAAGTTCCACAATACCATTCTCAATATGTTCTCTAATAAAATGATACCTGACATCAATGTGCTTAGTCCTTGAATGTTGAACTGGATTTTCTGCAATTTTAATAGCACTAGTATTATCACAAAACATAGGAATATTACTAAGTGTCATACCATAATCCATCAACTGATTTCTTATCCAAAGGAGCTGTGCACAACAACTACCTGCTGCTATGTACTCAGCTTCTGCAGTTGAGGTTGAAACAAATTGTTGCTTCTTGCTTGCCCAAGAAATCAATCTATTTCCCAAGAATTGACATGTACCTGTAGTGCTTTTCCTGTCTATTTTACACCCTGCATAATCAGAGTCTGAATAGCCAATTAGAAAGAAATCAGATTCTCTAGGATACCACAAACCAAGATTTGGAGTTCCTTTGAGATATCTAAAAATTCTCTTCACAGCAATTAAATGAGATTCCTTAGGATCACTTTGGAATCTAGCACATAAACAGGTAGAAAACATTATATCTGGCCTACTTGCAGTTAGATATAACAATGAGCCTATCATGCCTCTATAACTAGTATTATCCACACTCTTCCCCTTAGAATCAGAGTCTAGTTTAGTGGCTATTGTCATGGGTGTTTTTGCAACTGCACAGTCTTGAAAGTCAAACCTTCTTAAAAGATCTTTGATATACTTTGACTGATTAATGAAAATACCAGTCTCAGTCTGTTTGACCTGCAAGCCTAAGAAATAATTTAATTCACCCATCATGCTCATCTGATACTTAGACTGCATAAACTTGCTAAACTTAGCGCACAACTTTTCATTAGTAGAACCAAAAATAATATCATCAACATAAACTTGAACTAAAAGCAATTCACCTTTTATCTTTCTAAAAAAAAGAGTTTTGTCAATTGTACCTCTTGTGAAGCCATTTTCAAGAAGAAATTTAGACAAAGTCTCATACCATGCTCTTGGTGCTTGCTTTAGTCCATAGAGTGCCTTGTCAAGTTTGTAGACATGATTTGGAAACTTTGGATCAACAAATCCAGGTGGCTGTTCCACATACACTTCCTCATCAAGTTTGCCATTTAGAAAAGCACTCTTTACATCCATCTGGTATACCTTGAATTTTGAATGAGCTGCAAATGCAAAAAACATTCTGATTGCTTCTAATCTTGCTACAGGTGCAAAGGTCTCATCATAATCAATGCCTTCTTCATGAGAATAACCCTTGGCCACCAGTCTTGCTTTGTTTCTTACAATCATACCAGATTCATCTAGCTTGTTTCTGAAAACCCATCTTGCACCAATAATTGATCTATCTTTAGGTCTTGGTACCAGTTTTCAGACTTTGTTTCTCTCAAACTCATGTAACTCCTCCTGCATTGCAATTACCCAATCAGGATCCTGTAAGGCTTCTTCAACATTCTTAGGTTCATTCTTTGAGAGAAAGCAACTATACAAGCATTCATTTTGAATTGATCTTCTAGTTCGAACACCACTATTTGGATCACCAATAATCAAATCTTCAGTATGATCCTTTGTCCATTTTCTAACAGGTGGTAGATTAACTCTGCTAGTCTCTCCCCCTAAGTTAGTGGTATCTCTTGTAGAAGAATTCTCTCTACCTTCAAAAACTCTCCTTTGATCAATAGAATCAGTTGATTCCATATTGCTGCTAGTTACTGATCTTTCCTCAGTAGACTCTGAAAGATCAGTTCCTGATGGAGTAGACTCTGAAACATCAATTCCTGATGGAGTAGACTCTGAAAGGCTAGTCTGCTCCTGATGATCACTGTGTTCTCTTTGATTTATTTGCTCCCCCTCAACAGTAGCATTCCTTTGAGAAGCAATAGAAATTCCTTCCGGAGAACCTTCTTCATCACTAGAGAGTATCTCAGAATTCTTCAGATTTTCAAATTCCAATTTGTCATGGCTTTCATCAGTTTGCAGAATTCCAAATTTCTTATCATCAAATGCAACATGAATTGATTCCATAACAATGTGAGTTCTGAGATTATAAACTTTGAAGGCCTTAGATGCTGAATATCCTAGAAAAATTGCTTCATCCGATTTGGCTTCAAATTTTCCAAGTTGTTCTGGATGAACTTTTAGGACATAGCATTTGCATCCAAAGATGTGAAAGTATTTCACACTTGGTTTCTTTCCTTTGATCATCTCATAGGGAGTTTTTCCATGACTATTTACCAAGGTACAATTTTGAGTGAAACATGCAGTGTTAATAGCTTCTGCCCAAAAGTAGGTTGGAAGTTTTGCATCTGCAAGCATGGTTCTTGCTGCCTCTATGAGAGTCATGTTCTTTCTTTCCACTACACCATTCTGTTGAGGTGTACCAGGTGCAGAAAACTATTGAGTGGTTCCTTTGTCTACACAAAACCCCTCCATTGTAGAATTCTTGAATTCTTTACCATTGTCACTTCTAAGTACTTTGACTTTGTACTCAGAGTTATTATGAATATTCTTGATAAGTTCAATGATTTGCTGAGGAGCTTCATCCTTCTTGTGTAGAAAGAACACCCATGTGAACCTTGTGAAATCATCCACTATAACTAGAGCATATCTTTTCTTGCTAATAGACATAATGTTTACTGGACCAAACAGATCAAGATGTAGCATGTGAAATGGTTCAGTAATTGAATTTTCAGTCTTGCTCTTGAAAGTGGTTCTTCTTTGCTTTCCAAGCTGACATGCATCACAAAGTCCATCTTGCACAAAATTTGCCTGAGGTAGGCCTCTCACCAAATTGTGCTTAACAAGTTGATTAAGTTTCTTGAAGTTAAGATGTGAGAGCTTCTTGTGCCAATTCCAGCTTTCATCACTTGTTGCTTTGCTGTAGAGACATCTAACAATTCCTTTAGATGTATCACTTAAGCTGGCTTCATATATCTTACCATGTCTTTGACCAGTTAGAACAATGTCTCCATTCTGCATATTCAAGATTTTGCATCCTTCTTTGTCAAAGATTGATTTGTAACCTTTATCACCCAGTTGACTTATGCTTAAAAGAGTATGTTTCAAGCCTTCAACCAGTGCTACATTTTCTATGATGACATTCCCCAAAACAATTGAGCCATATCCCAGAGTTTCTCCTTTGTTGCCATCTCCAAAGGATATTACTGGGCTAGCTTTCCTCTCAAACTTTGTAAGCAGGGACTTCTTCCCAGTCATATGTCCAGAGCATCCACTGTCCAAGATAATTGAATGCTTCTTTCCTGTGCCCTGCAAACAAAAAGTAACTAGTTAGAATTTTTAGGACCCAACTTTGATTGGATCCTTTCTTACTAGATTTAGAAACGACAGGCTTTGAGAATTTTGTTTTTACTTTACCTGTTGTAGAGTCAACTTTAGAATCTAATTTCACAAACTGTTTGTGACTAGGAGTTTCAGATTTCAAGGAATAATAGTCATAATACAGTTCATGATATTCTCTACACATGTAAATGGAATGAAGTAAACTACCACAATGATAACAAGCTTTTTGTGGTTGGTATTGAATTTTCTGAGTCTTGGGGAATCTGGACTCAGTTTTCCAAGAAGGTTTTTGATTGCAGTCTAGGGCCAAATGATTATGATTTCCACACTTATAGCATTTTTTCCTAGGTGCATCAGGTACATTCTTGTAATTATTCTCTTTGTTAATACCTTCTTTTCCATTCCTATTTCTTTTGATCTTGCTAGACTCTGAAAGACCATCTAATCTCTGTTTCAACTGAGACTTAGACAGAAACCCTATGTTTACATTCTTAGGTTTTTCTAACACTTTCTTATCTGAATTACTATTGTTAATCCTTTTGTGTACAACATGGGTACCTTTTGAATCAACAAATTTAACATGATTAGGTTCAGAAACAATTTTCTTACCTTCAGATTTAGATGTGCTAGCTTCTACCTTACTATCATCATTGACAATAGCTACTTTTTCTTCTTGTCTAGCCTTATCAAAACCTAAACCATTAACCTTACCACGAATTCCACTTTCAAAGATTTCTATAGTCTTTTTACTGGAATTGTTAATGGTCTTAATCACATCTCTCTCTTCTTCTAGTTCTTTTCTGACATAGTCATAAGCCTCAAGAATAACACTATAATCATGCTTAGCTTTATCAGAACTTAACTTGTATTCTTCCATTTGAATTAATTCAGATTCAAGAAAATTATTTCTATCAACTAATTTATCATTCTTAACCTTAAGTTCATCTCTTTCACAAGTAAGAATTCTAAAATTAGTCATAAGATTCTTAAACTCAGCATGGATAGATCTAATTTCATCAGAATTTAAGCTATCAAATGAATCAAGAGAGTGAAGTGATACCTTAACAGAGGATGGAGAAGTTTTCTTTGGAGATCCAGGTTTGTCTGAACCATTTGCCATCAATGCAATGTTGTCATAATCCAATTCATCTTCAGAATCACTGGAATCAGCCCAATCCTTCTGTGTGACCATAAGTGCATTAACCTTTCCTGAATTCCTAGGCTTCTTACACTCACTAGCAAAGTGTCCAAGCTCGCTGCAGTTAAAGCACTTGATCTTGGCCTTATCAAGCTTGACAATTGTACTTTTGCCTTTGTCACTCTTCTTCTCCTCCTTCTTTTGAAAAGATCCTTTGCTAAATCTTCTCCTATTAAATCTACCTTTCTTGAAAGCTTTAGCAAACATAGCAAAGAGTTCCTGCATCTCAGATTCCGAATCATTGTTGTCAGAGTCCATATCAGTAGTCTCTGACTCAGAACTTTCTTTGCTTTTCTTCTTCCTTGAATTCTTTACAGCAATCTCTTCATGCTGTTCTTCAGGAAGCTTCTTTACTTCAGATTGAGCAGTAAGTGCAATAGTCTTCATCTTTCCTTCACTCCTGCTCTTCTTCTGCTGCTTGTCAAGTTCATAAGCTCTCAATTTTCCATATACTGCTTCTAATGAAATCTCATCCAGATCATTAGCTTCCTCAATCGCAGATATCTTCTCATTGTAGAAATCAGGCAAAGCTTTCATGAACTTTGTATTCATATCCTCCAAATCATAATATTTACCATGCATGGCCATCTCATTGATGAGTTTTGTAAACCTATCAAAGGTATCAGTAAGTGACTCACCAGACTTGGATTCAAAGTACTTATACTGTTGTATAAGTAATGTCCTCATGTTCTTCCTGACAGGCTTAGTTCCTTCATAGTGAACCTTAAGATTGTCCCATATATCCTTAGCAGTTTTACAAGAGAGAACATAGTTAGTGAGAACAGAATCAAGACTGTTGAATAATATGTTTCTCACTTTAGCATCTTTAAGAACATTCTCCTTGTCTTTATCTGACCATTCAGATTTTGGCTTCTCTGCTGTATGTTCTGGAACAACCACACCATCAACAGTTGCTTGTCCAACGACCTTTGTTGGAACAAAAGGTCCATCTCTGATTCTGTCAAGATAATCAGGATCTATTGCTTCCAGATGATGCAACATCTTTACTTCCCATAGAGTATATTCGTTTCTCTTGATCATAGGAATCTTAGTATTCCCATCCTTGTAACCAGACATGATTGCAGATCTTTATGATTATTCGAAATCAACCTGCTCTAATACCAATTGTTAACTCGAATAACTTGTAGAAGAGGGGGTTGAATACAAGTTATATAATCGTGTCTGATTTTTGCTTGATTATATGAACAAGAATAAACGAATGAATCAAACTCTGTTTGTATTAATAAGATCAAATACAAACTCTACCAAAGGTGTACAATACCTTTAACAGCTGTTGACAATACAAATCTCTCTATGTTTGTTTCGAATTCTCGAATACAAACCTTATACAGAGCTACGCACACGAACTCACAACACACGTTTGTTCGACTACGACACGACACTTTTTACAATGATATAGAGAGAGTATTTATAATGCTACCTATCAACTAATAACAGAAAGATATAATCTATACATGACAATGTTCTGCCGTCCAGTTGATAGTTTCCATCAATAGAAAACTCTTTCCTTCATAATATCTTCTTGCTTGTTCTTCAAACAACGATCCTGTTTTATAGCACTTGCCAGTTTCTGTAGCATCCATAATGACATCATCAGTAACACGACTATTATCAGGATTTCATATTGCATCAGTATCTGATCATCATCAGTATTAGACCGTCATCAGGATTTGCTCTTTGTTCCTGACATGTAGTCTCCGATGCACTGTTCATTCCTGACTAAACTGTACAGATAACTGTCTTACACATAAATCCTATATATAGTGCTAAATCCTTTATAAGATCAGGATTACAAGAAGTATAATGTGTAAATTCTATTCTTAACATCACAACTTATGAATTATTCCTAACATATGCTGAGAAGTAGCGTATACTTGTTTCGTGTTATCCGATCAAATATCATAACTATTGCATATAGTGATTAAAGGCGTCAGATCTAAGCAAAGTATTTAAGGAAGTTAGGATCCCATGTTTTCTCTTGCAGAAGTAATTCGATTCCAATTCTCGTTAGTTAGTTAATTCTTAGTTTAATAGTTTGCATCTTAGTTTAATTTAGATAATCAAAACCCAATATTGTTAATTGTCTTAGCAGTGCATAATAACCATACATTGTTGCATAGGTACAAAACTTAATTAAAACCATAACCAGATCTCTGTGGGAACGAACTCAACTTTATTCTATATTACTTGTGACCACGTACGCTTGCGTGATTTAGTGTTAACAAGTTTTTGGCACCGTTGCCGGGGATCATCGGTGTTTTATTTTTGGTTTATGTGCTTGTCAATAGTGGTCGTTAGAGTTCATTGACTCGGATAGTTTCTTACATAGTTGTTTAGTTCTATGTGTTTCAGGTAGCAATGGGAGAACCAGCAGCAACAGCGAAAGCATTGATGTATTATTCTCAACCAAAGATTAATGACATCCAATTTAGCATTGTTAGGCTAGCCATTGCAGCTAATACTTTCGAAATTAAGCCTAGAATAATTCAGATGGTGCAGAATTCGGTTCAGTTTGGGGGTGCTCCGACTGAAGATCCTAACATGCACATCAGGAATTTCATTGAGATCTGCGACACTTTCAAGATCAAAGGGGTGTCGGAAGATGCTATCAAATTGAGACTTTTCCCATTCTCTTTGAGGGATAAAGCTAAGGAATGGTTACACTCTCTACCAGCCTGTTCCATTACTACATGGGAGGATCTTGCTCAGAAGTTTCTCACTAAATTTTTCACCATGGCAAAGACCGCAGCAATCAGGAACGCTATTACTCAATTTTCACAGCAGTCTGAAGAATCTTTGTGCGAGGCTTGGGAGCGATATAAGGAGATGCTAAGGAAGTGTCCACATCATGGGATGCCTGATTGGATGGTGATTAATTGCTTTTATAATGGCTTGGGTGCACAGTCAAGACCCATGCTAGATGCAACATCAGGTGGAGCTTTATGGGCTAAGAGCCATGTGGAAGCTTATGAGCTAATTGAGATGATGGCTGCGAATGAATACCAGAATCCAACTCAGAGATTATCACAAGGCAAATTAGCAGAAATTCTGGAAGTTAATACAGTCACAGCTCTAGCAGCTCAGCTAGAGGCACTTAATAAGAAATTGGATTTTATGTCAAAGCATGGGGTGCCTCAAGTTGCTAGTGTTTGTGAGCTATGTGAGGGCGCACATGAGACGAGTCAATGTGCCATATCTTCTGAATCGGCACAGTTTGTGAGCAACTTCCAGCAACCTTCGCAACCAGCTCCAGCCACCTATCATCCCAATTTCGACTGGAGCAATAATCAAGATTTTCAGCAGCAACAGTTTCATGGGGATGATGGTTAATCTTCGAATGAAAAATCTGAATTGGATGAATTGAGGTTGATGATTAAAAGTCAGGCGGTATCTCTCAAGACATTGGAGAATCAGATTGGGCAAATTGCAAGTGCCTTTCTCAACGGGCCGTAGGGAGTTCTTCCTAGTGACATAGAGGTGAATCCAGGAAAACAAGATGGTATGGAGCAGGTTAATGCCATAACACTCAGATCTGGAATAGTCACGAACGATCAGAATTCAGCAATTGAGGATGAAGAAGAAATTCAAGATCAAGACCCTACAGAAAAAGAAGAATATTCTGTTTTGTCAGAACCTGTGATGGATAGAGATGAGGAGGAAGAGTGTGAGTTGCTAGGCTTGGCTGATCTCTGGGATTCTTAGGTGCTGATTGATGAGGTTGTTTCATGGTCAAATCTTGAGGATAGTGCAATTGAGTCTTTTCTTGAGGAAGATGCTTTGTTAGAGTATGAGAGCAATAAAGATCTTCATGAGTTGTATAGGAATTTTACTTCTGATGAGATGTTAGATGAATTGAATGCTATTTGTTCTAAGCATGAAATTCAACTTGAGGAGAGTTCTTTTGATCCTAAGTCTGTTGTGAAGACTTCTGTTGGTGAACTACCCACTTTCGTTCCTAATCTGTCTATTCCTACTCTTGATCAGTCTTGGGAAGTAAATAATGAAAATCATCGTATTGAAGAAACTTCCAGACTCGAGTTTAAACTATCAGATCACCTGAGGTATGCATATTTGGGTCAATCATCTACTTTGCCTATTATTATTGTTGCTAACTTGTCAGGTAGTGAAGAGAACATTGTTGCTGACACCTTTGAAGAGCGAAGAAGGCTGAAACTTGTTATCAAGGATGTAGCACCGGAAAAGATAATTAAATGGCCATATTAATCTACGGTGTAGATATTTTTAAGAGAAAAAACCATGGCCATGTCTAGCTAAAAACTTTAAGCAAAGGCGCTTCGTGGGAGGCATCCCACGTGTTTCGGTATTTTTAGGTATGTTTCCTACTATCCCTTGTATTTACTTCCATTCAATGCAGACATTGAATCTTTTAAGTTTGGGGGTGGTTTGGGGGATAAGTAGTGTATATGTAGTTAGTTGTGATTATGTGAGTCATTGTGTTCATATAGATATCATGTTTTGCATAGTAGGTGTAATTCATGCATGTTTGTTCGTATTATTTATGTTTGTTTCATATAGGACATTCTGTTATTTTGTTTTTATTTTCGTATACCATGTGAGTTCATTGTAGTTGCATTATCATGGCATGCATATTTCATGATCCCTTAGGATGAACTAATTCTGATTGGTAGGTCGATGTCTAATTGAGTGTGGTAATGATGAATAGAGGGTTGATTTATAGTTCTTATGGAATTGACTTGCATGTTATGGGAACAAAACTTTTGCACAGTCGCATCATTTGCTTTTGAGCTAGGTTAGGGTCATGTTTGTTTGGATGTTTTGATATTTAATCACTTGATTATATTTAGAATTTTCGTTATTCCCTTGATGGCATAGGAGCATTAAAGTCTAAGTTTGGGGGAAAACAGGAATTTCATGCTAGTTATTAGCTAGGTGTCAAATGCCTAGTAGCCGGCTCATATTTATATGAGTAATCTAGGGTTGGAAATGAGAATTCTCATTCCAGATTGCATATATATATATATATATATATAATCAGAAAAAAAAGAAAAAAAGAGTCAAAAGTTCAATTGTTAAATGCAAAATTAACCACGAGTGAGCTCTTTAATACTCGAGTAATTAAGTCTGAGGGGACTTAGTCCTAGTAACTTAAAGCCCTTGTGGTTTGGGATTGCTGACCTAACACTCGCTACATGGGTATTATTGTATAAGCCTTTTGGGGTCTCATTCATTGCACGGTTAAATAAGCATGCGTATTGTATATAGTATTATGTGTCGTAGTTGTAGTAATAAAGCATGAATTCCTATCCAACTTGAATTAGGATGGAGGTGTTCCTAGGTTATGAAGTGTTTACAGTCTATTCTATTTATAAACTTGTGATTGTCTTGGCGAAGAATGAGTATGATTTTGATCTAGTGTTAGGAGTATATCTGATGAGCATCGCACACACGCACGTTTCTATTCATGTATTGTTAGAGTACGGGGACTTAGTCGAGCTCTATTTGGATTTAGTTGCATTCTTTGATATATTTGCTTGCTAGTTGGTTTTGGTTAGTTTGAAAGGGATCGTTGCATTTTCATTTAGTTGCATTCATGCATTGCATTGTTTTTGCATTGTTTAATTAGATGGATTTTGTGGGTACATTCAATATAGGCCCTCACGAGACCTTACTCGTCCATTAGGGCTGCCTAGGGGTTTAAATGGCTGGTTGCATATGCCAAATGCAACCGTGATCACCTACGGAAGTGGTACTAATTAGTTAGTGTCTAGTTGTTTATGCTTGAGGACAAGCATCGGTTTAAGTTTGGGGGTGTGATAAGTGGATTTTATATCCACTTGGAGCGTTCCATATCGGCTTAAATTGATTCACTTGACCTCAAGTTTGTTATGTTTTTAATGCGTTTTAGTGAGTTTGTGTAGGGTTATTATTGTAAGATACCAGATTATTTTAGGATTTATTATTATTATTTTTTTATTATTTAATTATGTTAATTAGTATTTAAATGATGGAATTGGATTTGAGAATATCGTTGTGGAATTCAACGATATTTAGTATTGAGTTTATATGAGTATATATTGAGTTATGTGTGCCAATGTTTGCCCCAGTATTTTTATTGGTATTTTTATTGATTTAAAAATCTTTAAATCAAGTATTATTGATCTTCAAAAATCTTTATTTAATTATCGAAGGGCTTAAAAATCATGAAATCTTTTGTAAAATTATCTTTATATATTTATTGAGTTTTTAAAATTGTTGGGTGGATTAATTTGGGTGGTTTAGTATTTTAAAATGATTTTTAAGAGTTTTATTGTATTTAAAGGATCAAAACTTTGAAAATTCATATTTAATTCATTTTTGATCCGAAAAATATTTTAAAAATATGTGGGTGCTCATAATTTTATATTCTTTATTTTAAAAATGAAAAGTTTAATTTTCCCAATTTTTTATTTAATTTCGATTTGTAAAAGATGTGTATTATTTTTTACAAGAATGAGTAGTATTTTATTTGGGCTCGGAGTTAAGTGTTAGTAGTTATATAATTAGATTGGGCCAAGCCCAATTCACCCAAAAACACACGCAGCCGCACAAAACACACACACAGAGAAACAGATCGGGGGAGAAAGAAATCGGGAAGAAGAGAGAATCAGGGGGTTAAGTTATATATATATGTATGTATAGGCGTGTGTAAGTGTGTGTGTATATATATAATTCGTGTGTATGTGTTGTGTATGTGCGGTGTGTGTGTATATACGAGTTGTGTGTGCGAGATAGAGGGCGGCTGGCGGCTCTCCGGCGGGTCACGGCGGCGGGGGATGGTGGTTCTGCGGCAGCAGGCTAGGAAGGAGAAGAGAGAGAGGATTGGTGGTGCGTGGCGGCGCAACGGTAGTGCAGGGGCGGTGTGGTCACCGGAATTGGTATAACTTCGTATTTTAATTTATGTATTTAATTGTGGTAAATTAATTAGTTGTAAAATTTCGATATATTGATTAATTGTCGTAATTTAATTGATTTTGAATTGCGAGATTATTTGCTAATTTTCGTAATTAGCTTAGTATTGTTAATTATGAATATTGGTTGTAATTCTAAGATTTAATTCAGAGGGTCAATAATTGCTAATTATAATTGATGGTATTAAGTGCGAGATGATTGTGTTGATTTTAGTGATTTAATTCGGAAGATGATAATTTTTAGTTGCTAGTAATTATTATTGTTGTTTAATAATTAGAGTTATAATTTCGGAAGTTAAAATTTGGGGATTTTGTTGGATGTCGGGAGTTATATGATTGTGAGTTATGTGTTAAACCTCGTAACTAGATTAATGTGGTAAATTATGAATATTACCCGAATTTCCATATTTAATTCGGAGGGTATAGTGATTTGTAATTGTTGAGGACTAAGTGTGAGTCCGATTAAATGTTGTGTTTAGTAATGATTAATTGTTAATTGTTAATTGTTAATTGTTAATTGTGAGAGTCGAATAATATGTCAAGGTTATGCGATTTTGCTAGTTATAAATGTTACGTGCCTATGTGCTAAATGCTGTAGATCGAGTTGTAGTATTTATTAAGTGTATAAATGTATAATTGTCAAGTACTCGGTGGTAAAGTATATGAGGTTAAATGGTGATTGGTCGTGTATATGGGTTAAGTATGGTAAGTATGGGAATACGTGATACATGTTAAATGTTAGAATTTTATAATAATTAGAATTGTGCTAGGGGTTATGAGAAGATCACAAGTTTTTAAATGTCAATATTTAAAGGATTTGTGTAATTCTTTTCGACTAATCCCTAGGGCTTACGAATATCCATGATTAGATATCACGAGTATAATTAATATACTTGAGTGATGTGATCATTGATATAGCGTAAGTAATAGTTAGTGCTAGGGGTTGTTCCCTAGGGCTTACGAATATCAATGATTGGTTCTCACGTGTATCATTAAAATGCGTGAGAAATACGATCATTGGTGTAGCGTAAGTAGTAGTGTAATGTAAACTATTATGTGCTAGGTGCCGCATGTCTGAGCGGATACTTTTCTTATGTGTTTACTTTTATGTTGCTGCAAGTTGAGGCAGCTTTATTTTTGCAAAAATAGGGTTGAATTGTATTTTGAGGGGCTGAGCCCATAGTCCGATAAACAAATACTTCATGCCGAAATTTTCTAAAAATCCCCTGTATTTAAAGCTATTTAAATTATTTGATTTAAAGATTTAAAGGCATGAATGTGTATGAGTATTTAAGTACATATATGATGATTAATGAGGTGTGGATATATATATATTTATTTATATAAGTATTGCCTTTCGAGTTGTAAGTAATTAGTTATCGATTGGGTTGTTTATGTGCTAAATAGTACTTTACTATTATTTCGAGTATAATTAGGGATTCGATATGGACCCAGCGAGCGTGTTGACGAGACGATTAAAGAAAAATGAATGTATGTCGAGTAAAGAACGAAGTATAGTAAGTAGCGAATCGATGCATTGGAATCGAGGCAAGTATACTATCCTCACTTATCGTTCAAGTGATGTGAACCCTCTTGTTAATATTTATATGTCCTTTCAAATTGTTTCTTGCAATTATATATACCCTTCATTTCTAGTTTAAATAATGTGAATCTGTTCCGTTAATTATATGTTATTCTTTTCAAATTACTTTGCTAGTGTCTGTACCTTTCATTTTTATTTCTAGGGGCATTCTTCTTCAATTAATTAATAAACATACATTCTCAGATTATTCTATTATTGTTTATGCTCCTCACCTATCATCCAGGTGATGATTTCTTTTAAAACCATTTTATCTCTATATTCCTCATCTTTACTATAATGTTCTTCAGAGAACATTTTTCTTCAAATTATTGTAAACTAATTCGAGGTTTAAACTATCATTGGGGCATGTGTTGCGCAGTGATGGTTAAAACTGAGAATGAATTGAGATTTTCTTACTTATTCAAACTCATTATTGTCAGGCCGGTTTTGGCAGCTAAAGCAAATGAGTGCTTTGCCGACAAGAGTGAGATTTTGTGTAATTGAGAATTTCTTCAATCTTCTTTTGAACTTCAGATTTTCTCTAATCCATGATTCCTTATAAATTGCTGTGAATTTATAAAATCTTGACAATTGTTTTGTTCCTTAAATTATTGATGTTTTCCTTGTTGATATATAATTCTGTTCTGTTGAGCTTCAGATTCCTTTATTGTAAGATTTCCTTATAATTTTTGATCAATTCTAGAACCTGAATAATTGCTCTGTTCCTTAATTAATTAATGTTTCCTTGTTGATATGTGATTCTGTTTTGATGAGCTATACCCTGCTTAGTTAAATCTTATTGCTTTGTTGTCTTTAAATCTTTATATCAATTGTTTCGTTGATCCTTAATCTTCAAATGTTGCTCCCTAAGATGAGAATGGATTAATTAAAGATGATTTTAAAATTTCCTTATACTGGGCTGGTCTTTTGCCAGTGAGTTTAAGGACTTAAAAATGAAATGTTTTAAATTATAAATAATAAATTGTTTATAAATTGGAAAAGCGTAAGAGGCTAGGGTGGTCCTAGTCCAGCACTTTTATTTAGCGTAAGAGGCTAGTGTGGTCCTAGTCCAGCATTAAAGGCCAATGTGTTGCCTAATTGGGAACCCAATTTCAAAGGAATGTGGACTTTACGTGGCTGATCACCCGTATTGTCCGTAATCAGGAGAATACTAAAATCAATTTAATTGTTTTTTTTAAAGGTTTTATTAAAGGTATGTTTTAAAAAGGGAATGGTTTTAAGAAAAGAAATGTTGTAGTGAAAAGGGATGAAAGAAAGGAATGTTTTGATAAGATATATATGTTTCAAGATAAATGGTCAGTAACTTCGGAATTTTGGATATTAGAGTTAGTTGCTTTCTATCTTGATAAAATTGGGAATTCAGTAAAACAATGAGAT
Organism: Kitagawia praeruptora; assembly: GCA_037693485.1. Lineage (NCBI taxonomy): Eukaryota > Viridiplantae > Streptophyta > Magnoliopsida > Apiales > Apiaceae > Kitagawia > Kitagawia praeruptora. Next base: position 40,934,530 of record CM075345.1, on the reverse strand, counting down.
TAAGGATGGATAGAAGTTTTCCAGTTATTCCCTTCTCGAGTAACATTGTACGTGAAAGGGGAGTAAGAATAATTGGAGAATTTCTTGATATTCTTTTTCTCAAAGTTTTATCTGAGGCCGTATAGTTGAAGAAAATGGAAAAGTTTTGCTCTATGATTGAAATTGAATGATCTCTTGAGTTAAAGTATTCATTGATATTGTTCATCAATGAATTATCGTAATATTGTTGTTTCACTATATAATTAACTTGCTGAGCATTCTTTGGCTCACACTTGGTGTTTTTAAAATCTAACTTTTCAGTAAGCTAGTTGGCGAGGCTTAGCCTGCGCAGTTCAGAAAGTGGAAAGAAGAAGCAGGATGCTGTTATGAAGCTGACGAGGATCAGGGTATTTAGATTTAAAGTTTGAATTGTTGTATGTAAATATAGTTTTAGTAGTTATAGTATGTATTTGATTAGTTGGCCTGATATACTTCTATTCGAAGTTATACCAGTGATTTAAGTTTGTATAAGTTTTGTATATAGATTTGTATTTAAGTTGGTTTTGGGTTTTCTTGTTTCTAGAACTGTAACCTAAGATCCTGAGTTGGGAGTTGGGGTCAAAGAGATTTTAATTGAGTTTTTATTCTTATTTCAGTTTTATTTTGATTTTAGATTTTTAGTTTAGTATTCAGCAGGTTTATGTTGTATTTACGAATACATCATGGCCAATTTTTATTAGAATTATTGAGTTTGTTAGCGTGACACCCAAATCTACTGACCCCGGATTTGGGGGCGTTACAGGTTGGTAACAGAGCGTAGGTTATAGTAAACTAGAAACGAGGGTGTGTGGGAGTATGTATAGTTAAGTAAGGAACGTCAGAGTTCATATAGGACTCGTGTTGGACTATTGGATATAGTACCAGTTAGCGAGTTAAGATGTGAGTGGTGGCAGAGAGTTGAGCGGAGTTGGGTAGAAACCCTTGAGGCTGTTGGTAGTGGAACCTTCAGAGTCTAGATCGAATGGCGAGTCAACGAAGAAGTCGACAAAGAAGATGTACGTGGAGACCCTGGCAATACCTTATTTTCTTTTAATCAATATTCCTTTGATGAGTTTATTTTGACAATTGTCTTTCCCTGAAGTTGGATTTCCAGTTATGATGGAGGCTATAATGCCTATTTCTTTTATTTCTAAACCCTGTCAAGTTTGATATATGAGTTTCGAAATTTCTTCATCAGTGAATAATCCTATTGTTGATGTTGATAGATCATCATTTCTTAGTATTGTGCCAGTCATTTCTTTCCTGATTATCCTTTTCTTCTGAAGTAGTACCCATGGAATCCGTTTAGTTGTAATCCAGGGTATGTCTGAGAATTTCTCATCAATTGATTGTTAATTCGATGTTCGAATCTTTTTATGTTTCTTTACTCCAACTGAGGTGAACAACCCTATTTATAGGGGACACAAGGACTGTTTGTCTGTGTGATAGCAGTCTGATGGGACGCCATCACTTGTGTGTTGTGAAGTACAAGAAGGTTAATTACCTTTAGTCATGTCTTGAATAAGGCACGCAACAAGGTTCATTTGATCATGTTGATCACTCAGTAATTTTTCATTTCAAAGAATATTTGTTTGAAAACTCATAAATTAATTCTACAATTGTGGAACCTTTGCTACGATGTGAAATTGTTCTCTTCAAATATCATGAATCATAATATCTCGAGTAGTCTTGAACGTATGCCAATCGAGTTTAGAATGCTAGTAACGCGTGGCGTATAGTACTACGATTAGAGTTGTTCTATATAGAGAGAGATCAGTAGAGATCCCAGTATAGTAAATAAGTATCCAGAGTGCAGATTAGTAGAGTTGCGGATGAAACCCGAGTTGGTAGAGTAAACCTCAGTAACCCTTCTTTACCTGATTCCGAGGACGGAATCCTTTTAAGGTGGGTAGAATGTAAGATACCAGATTATTTTAGGATTTACTATTATTATTTTATTATTATTTAATTATGTTAATTAGTATTTAAAGGATGGAATTGGATTGAGAATATCGTTGTGGAATTCAACGATATTTAGTATTGAGTTTATATGAGTATATATTGAGTTATGTGTGCCAATGTTTGCCCCAGTATTTTTATTGGTATTTTTAGTGATTTAAAAATGTTTAAATCAAGTATTATTGATCTTCAAAAATCTTTATTTAATTATCAAAGGGCTTAAAAATCATGAAATCTTTTATAAAATTATCTTTATATATTTATTGAGTTTTTAAAATTGTTGGGTGGATTAATTTGGGTGGTTGAGTATTTTAAAATGATTTTTAAGAGTTTTATTGTATTTAAAGGATCAGAACTTTGAAAATTTATATTTAATTCATTTTTGATCCGAAAATTTTTTTAAAAATATGTGGGAGCTCATAATTTTATATTCTTTATTTTAAAAATGAAAAGTTTAATTTTCCCAATTTTCTATTTAATTTCGATTTGTAAAAGATGTGTATTAGTTTTTACAAGAATGAGTAGTATTTTATTTGGTCTCGGAGTTAAGTGTTAGTAGTTATATAATTAGATTGGGCCAAGCCCAATTCACCCAAAAACACACGTAGCCGCACAAAACACACACACAGAGAAACAGATCAGGGGAGAAAGAAATCGGGAAGAAGAGAGAATCGGGGGTTTAAGTTATATATATATCTGTATGTATAGGCGTGTGTAAGTGTGTGTATATATATAATTCGTGTGTATGTGTTGTGTATGTGCGGTGTGTGTGTGTATATACGAGTTGTGTGTGCGAGATGGAGGGCGGCTGGCGGCTCTCCGGCGGGTCACGGCGGCGGGGGATGGTGTGCGTGGCGGCACAACGGTAGTGCATGGGCGGTGTGGTCACCGGAATTGGTATAACTTCGTATTTTAATTTATATATTTAATTGTGGTAAATTAATTAGTTGTAAAATTTCGATAAATTGATTAATTGTCGTAATTTAATTGATTTTGAATTGCGAGATTATTTGCTAATTTTCGTAATTAGCTTAGTATTGTTAATTATGAATATTGGTTGTAATTCTAAGATTTAATTCAGAGGGTCGATAATTGCTAATTATAATTGATGGTATTAAGTGCGAGATGATTGTGTTGATTTTAGTGATTTAATTCGGAAGATGATAATTGTTAGTTGCTAGTAATTATTATTGTTGTTTAATAATTAGAGTTATAATTTCGGAAGTTAAAATTTGGGGATTTTGTTGGATGTCGGGAGTTATATGATTGTGAGTTATGTGTTAAACCTCGTAACTAGATTAATGTGGTAAATTATGAATATTACCCGAATTTCCATATTTAATTCGGAGGGTATAGTGATTTGTAATTGTTGAGGACTAAGTGTGAGTCCGATTAAATGTTGTGTTTAGTAATGATTAATTGTTAATTGTTAATTGTTAATTGTGAGAGTCGAATAATATGTCAAGGTTATGCGATTTTGCCAGTTATAAATGTTACGTGCCTATGTGCTAAATGCTGTAGATCGAGTTGTAGTATTTATTAAGTGTATAAATGTATAATTGTCAAGTACTCGGTGGTAAAGTATATGAGGTTAAATGGTGATTGGTCGTGTATATGGGTTAAGTATGGTAAGTATGGGAATACGTGATACATGTTAAATGTTAGAATTTTATAATAATTAGAATTGTGCTAGGGGTTATGAGAAGATCACAAGTTTTTAAATGTCAATATTTAAAGGATTTGTGTAATTCTTTTCGACTAATCCCTAGGGCTTACGAATATCCATGATTAGCTATCACGAGTATAATTAATATACTTGAGTGATGTGATCATTGATATAGCGTAAGTAATAGTTAGTGCTAGGGGTTGTTCCCTAGTGCTTACGAATATCAATGATTGGTTCTCACGTGTATCATTAAAATGCGTGAGAAATACGATCATTGGTGTAGCCTAAGTAGTAGTGTAATGTAAACTATTATGCGCTAGGTGCCGCATGTCTGAGCGGATACTTTTCTTATGTGTTTACTTTTATGTTGCTGCAAGTTGAGGCAGCTTTATTTTTGCAAAAACAGGGTTGAATTATATTTTGAGGGGCTGAGCCCATAGTCCGATAAACGAATACTTCATGCCGAAATTTTCTAAAAATCCCCTGTATTTAAAGCTATTTAAATTATTTGATTTAAAGATTTAAAGGCATGAATGTGTATGAGTATTTAAGTACATATGTGATGATTAATGAGGTGTGGATATATATATATATATTTATTTATATAAGTATTACCTTTCGAGTTGTAAGTAATTAGTTATCGATTGGGTTGTTTATGTGCTAAATAGTACTTTACTATTATTTCGAGTATAATTAGGGATTCGATATGGACCCAGCGAGCGTGTTGACGAGACGATTAAAGAAAAATGAATGTATGTCGAGTAAAGACCGAAGTATAGTAAGTAGCGAATCGATGCATTGGAATCGAGGCAAGTATACTATCCTCACTTATCGTTCAAGTGATGTGAACCCTCTTGTTAACATTTATATGTCCTTTCAAATTGTTTCTTGCAATTAAATATACCCTTCATTTCTAGTTTAAATAATGTGAATCTGTTCCGTTAATTATATGTTATTCTTTTCAAATTACTTTGCTAGTGTCTGTACCTTTCATTTTTATTTCTAGGGGCATTCTTCTTCAATTAATTAATAAACATACATTCTCAGATTATTCTATTATTGTTTATGCTCCTCACCTATCATCCAGGTGATGATTTCTTTTAAAACCATTTTATCTCTATATTCCTCATCTTTACTATAATGTTCTTCAGAGAACATTTTTCTTCAAATTATTGTAAACTAATTCGAGGTTTAAACTATCATTGGGGCATGTGTTGCGCAGTGATGGTTAAAACTGAGAATGAATTGAGATTTTCTTACTTATTCAAACTCATTATTGTCAGGCCGGTTTTGGCAGCTAAAGCATATGAGTGCTTAGCCGACAAGAGTGAGATTTTGTGTAATTGAGAATTTCTTCAATCTTCTTTTGAACTTCAGATTTTCTCTAATCCATGATTCCTTATAAATTGCTGTGAATTTATAAAATCTTGACAATTATTTTGTTCCTTAAATTATTGATGTTTTCCTTGTTGATATATAATTCTGTTCTATTGAGCTTCAGATTCCTTTATTGTAAGATTTCCTTATAAATTGTTGTTCAATTCTAGAACCTGAATAATTGCTCTGTTCCTTAATTAATTAATGTTTCCTTGTTGATATGTGATTCTGTTTTGCTGAGCTATACCCTGCTTAGTTAAATCTTATTGCTTTGTTGTCTTTAAATCTTTATATCAATTGTTTCCTTGATCCTTAATCTTCAAATGTTTCTCCCTAAAATGAGAATGGATTAATTAAAGATGATTTTAAAATTTCCTTATACTGGGCTGGTCTTTTGCCAGTGAGTTTAAGGACTTAAAAATGAAATGTTTTAAATTATAAATAATAAATTGTTTATAAATTGGAAAAGCGTAAGAGGCTAGGGTGGTCCTAGTCCAGCACTTTTATTTAGCGTAAGAGGCTAGGGTGGTCCTAGTCTAGCATTAAAGGCCAATGTGTTGCCTAATTGGGAACCCAATTTCAAAGGAATGTGGACTTTACGTGGCTGATCACCCGTATTGTCTGTAATCAGGAGAATACTAAAATCAATTTAATTGTTTTTTTTAAAGGTTTTATTAAAGGTATGTTTTAAAAAGGGAATGGTTTTAAGAAAAGAAATGTTGTAGTGAAAAGGGATGAAAGAAAGGAATGTTTTGATAAGATATATATGTTTCAAGATAAATGGTCAGTAACTTCGGAATTTTGGATATTAGAGTTAGTTGCTTTCTATCTTGATAAAATTGGGAATTCAGTAAAACAATGAGATTAAGGATGGATAGAAGTTTTCCAGTTATTCCCTTCTCGAGTAACATTGTACGTGAAAGGGGAGTAAGAATAATTGGGGAATTTCTTGATATTCTTTTTCTCAAAGTTTTATCTGAGGCCGTATAGTTGAAGAAAATGGAAAAGTTTTACTCTATGATTGAAATTGAATGATCTCTTGAGTTAAAGTATTCATTGATATTGTTCATCAATGAATTATCGTAATATTGTTGTTTCACTATATAATTAACTTGCTGAGCATTCTTTGGCTCACACTTGTTGTTTTTAAAATCTAACTTTTCAGTAAGCTAGTTGGCGAGGCTTAGCCTACGTAGTTCAGAAAGTGGAAAGAAGAAGCAGGATGCTGTTATGAAGCTGACGTGGATTAGGGTATTTAGATTTAAAGTTTGAATTGTTGTATGTAAATGTAGTTTTAGTAGTTATAGTATGTATTTGATTAGTTGGCCTGGTATACTTCTATTCGAAGTTATACCAGTGATTTAAGTTTGTATAAGTTTTGTATATAGAGTTGTATTTAAGTTGGTTTTGGGTTTTCTTGTTTCTAGAACTGTAACCTAAGATCCTGAGTTGGGAGTTGGGGTCAAAGAGCTTTTAATTGAGTTTTTATTCTTATTTCAGTTTTATTTTGATTTCAGATTTTTAGTTTAGTATTCAGCAGGTTTATGTTGTATTTACGAATACATCATGGCCAATTTTTGTTAGAATTATTGAGTTTGTTAGCGTGACGCCCAAATCTACTGACCCCGGATTTGGGGGCGTTACAATTATCTTGAGGTTAGATGATATAAATTGCATATTTTATGGTGGATTTGAGTCCTAGAAGTGAAGTATGACATTTTGCAAAAGAAATGAAGGAAAAAGGAGTTAAAATGAAGAAAATCAACAAAAATCAGCAACCGGCAGCCAGGACGGGCGCAGCCAGCGCACAAAGGGCGCAGCCAGTGCCATGAACAGTAGATACAGCACAGCCAGCGCGCGTACAGACGCAGCCATTGTGCAGAAATCAGCCAGATTTTCGGTTTTTTGTTTTGGCCATATCTTGAGTTCTACAATTCCGTTTTGGGCGATCTTACAGTCCACGCGAAGCTAACGAGATTCTCTATCATTCTAAAGTGGTCCAGATGTCTAATTACAACTGGAACGGCCCAGAAATATTGAAGAAAAGTCATCTATGAATTTTCCTTAAAAACAGAATCAGTTTAGGAAACGTATTTTGTGCTAAACTTCAGAAATTCTATTTTAACTCTATTTTGGGGAATTTCTTGCTGGGCAAGACTTCTAGAGCCTATTTAAACACATCCTACCATTGTAATTTGGAGGACCATTACATATCAATTACTTAGGTTTATTTGTATCTTTTCATACTTTGTTTTTATCATGGTTTCATCAGATCCCATGATGACGAGAAGTTCGATTATGAACTAATCGTTGTCATGGGATTCTAACGGATTTATTTATGGAGCTTTAGTATCTTGATTGTTTTAAAGATCTATGTGTGATGTATATCTGATATCCTCGTATGGTTATGCTTACTTGATAGATACGTCATGAACATCTAATTTGTTAATCTCTTGTGAAGCGAGAGTGGATCTTGAGATTTAGAACTTGCCATGCTAGCATAGGATAGGTTGATTTTTAACATCATGATTTGTGGCATAAATAGAGATATTATGCTGCTCTGTGTGATCAATGTGGATAACTTGTTCTTCAACCGTTATGTTTTCAAATTCAATAGAGATGTAGGGTCTAAGCATAATTGGTGTCTATTCATCTTCTATCTCTTTTGTGGATATATGTTTAGTTTGGTATTCGTATACTGAGAAGTAGCGTATACTTGTTTCGTGTTATCCGATCAGATATCATAACTATTGCATATAGTGATTAAAGGCGTCAGATCTAAGCAAAGTATTTAAGGAAGTTAGGATCCCATGTTTTCTCTTGCAGAAGTAATTCGATTACAATTCTCGTTAGTTAGTTAATTCTTAGTTTAATAGTATGCATCTTAGTTTAATTTAGATAATCAAAACCCAATACTGTTAATTGTCTTAGCAGTGCATAATAACCATACATTGTTGCATAGGTACAAAACTGAATTAAAACCATAACCAGATCTCTGTGGGAACGAACTCAACTTTATTCTATATTACTTGTGACCACGTACGCTTGCGTGATTTAGTGTTAACAATACTAGCTATAGTGTCACCACACAAATGCCTATGAGAACAGACATCCTTCATATAGAAGCAAGCATAGTATGTACCGATCTTTACGGATTAACTAACTACCAATTAGTTATCCTACGACCGGGAACAATTTAAGTTTAGAGTTATCATCTTTTAGATCCCACTATTACAATCTCATCATAATTCTAAAAGCTTTACTCTAAACTATAGTACATCTAATTTAATCACTTTAAATAGATAAAGCCCGTAATAAAAACAAACAAATCTTTTATTAATATAAATGAAATTAAGTAGATTACATGAAAGTTCTTCCTAACTCAACATACATGATTGGATTTAGGACACTTTCACTTTCACCTAATTCTTCTTCTGCTGAGTATAAAGCATGGGAACGTTGTAATGATATGGTAGTATCATGGATTCTGTTTAATCTTGATGAGAATTTTGCTAGAAGTTTCCTGTTTCTCAAGACAGCAAGAGATATATCGAAGGATTTAGAGGATCGTTTTGGTTATGCTTCCATGCCTCAAATTTCTTCACTAGAACATAAGCTATCTGAATTGCAACAAGGTCAGCAAACTGTGTCTGAGTTTTACACCAAACTCAAGACAATTTGGGATAATCTAGATGATGTGAATCCATTACCGTCTTGTACTTGTGCAAAGTGCACTTGTGATTTAACTAAAAGGATTCAGAAAATGCAACAAGAACAAAGGGTACTTCAGTTCTTAATGAAGTTGAATGATAATTTTTCTGCAGTAAGGGCTCACATATTGATGATGACACCTTTACTTAATGTTACACAAGCTTATCGAATTGTTGCTCAAGAGGAAAATCATAAGGATATTTCTCAGCATGTTTCACAGAATGATTCTTTAGCCTTTGTTGCATATAAGTGAAGATTTACTGATACAAGTACTCAGAATTCTCAGGGCACAAGGTTTCAGTCTTATAACAATTCTCAGAAAATGCAAAATAATAATGTTAGATATAATTGATGTGATTTAATGTCAGTGTTTAAGTGTTACAGGTAAAGAGAGTTTAACTTGTTATTGAAAGCAGTTGTAACAGAGTTTGAGTATACGCTGATTGCTGGAAGCGCAAACGCTGACAGAGGAAAGCGTAAACACTGATAGCTGAATACATGGAAGCGCAAACACTGTTAGCGTGGAGAGAACAGAGTTTGCTAAAGTCTGTCTACTGGGAGCGTCTACAAGTCAACAGAGTTTGAAGATTAATTTAATATTAATATGGAAGCGATATCTTTGAAGATTGGATAGCTGTCAAAGAGATTGAGTTGACTTAGAAGACGTGTAGCAATCGTAATTGATATCAATTGTATAGCTTAATTTTAGGAGAATCAATTTACGATTGTACGTAGCTGTATATCTTATAAATACAGTTAGGTTAACCCTAGAAGGGTATCCATCGTGAACGAATATCATTCTTGTAACCTAAGCAGCTCTCTGTGATACTTTACATCACCGAGAGAGGAATTATTAATTCCAAACAGTTTTAAAAGTTAAAACGTGTGTTCTTGTTACTTATTCATACAGTAATTGATTATATTTTGTGTATTCGACCTAACAAGTGGTATCAGAGACAAATCTGTTACTTTATTACAGTTAAAGATCCAAACACAATAGTAATCAATGGCAGAGATACCTCCACCATCTGAGAAAGCCCCTACTACTGTTAGTAGGTATGAAACAATTAGGGTTCCGATACTGAGGCCATTAAAGTATGCAATTTGGAAGGTGAAGATGACCATGTTTCTGGAGGCCACAGATCCAGAATATCTGGACAGAATTTATGAAGGTCCTCACAAACCTACAAAGTTATCTGCTGCTGCTGCTGGTGAGGAATCAAAAGTCATTCCAAAAGAGAAGAAAGATCTAACTGCTGAGGATCTTTCATCTATTGCAAAGGATGCGAAGGTAAGGCATTTACTTCATAGTGCATTAGACAATGTTATGTCTAATAAAGTGATAAACTGCACAACTGCAAAGGAGATATGGGATGCACTTGAGGTTAGATGTCAAGGAACACCTGCAATTAAGAAGAACAGAAGGAACATACTCACTCAGGAGTATGAACATTTTGAGGCAAAATCTGATGAAACCATGACAGAAACATTTGACAGATTCTGTAAACTGCTCAATGATTTGTCATTGGTGAACAAAGAGTATGATTTAGAAGATTCAAATCTCAAGTTTCTTCTCTCTCTACCTGAAAAGTGGGATGTGAAAACAACCACTATAAGAGATAATTATGAACTTGGTGAAACAGAGATAGATGAAATTTATGGACTGCTCAAAACCCATGAATTGGAATTAGAGCAGAGAAACAAAAGATCTAGTAGAAAGTCAAAGTCTGTTGCTCTTAAGGTTGAGGAGAAACCATCAAAGAAGGAAGCATCAAGGAAAAAGGCAAAAGGAAAAGCCTTAGTCATACATTCAGAGAATGAGTCATCAGACACTGATGTTGACTCAAACACAGATGAATCATCTGATTCTGAAGATGATGAGGAGATGATGCAAATGGCTGCATTGATGGTAAAGACCTTCAAGAAGATGGGATACAAGAACTTCAAGAAGGGAAAGAGATTCTCCAAGGACTACTCAAAGTTTGATAAGAAGAATTTCAAGAAATCTGAGGGAAAGGACTTCAAATCTGGTAAGAAAGACAAGTCTGAGATTCAATGCTACAAGTGTAAGGAGATGGGTCACTATGCTCCTGAGTGCAAGAAGGGTAAAACTGAAAAGGCACTCTACACCAAAGGCAGAGATTGGGCAGACACTTCAGATTCAGATGAGGAAGTCAACTATGCTCTCATGGCTACTACTCAGACTGAAAATGATGATCTCAAGGTACCTCCAACTACCTATGCTTATAACACTGATAATATAACTGAATTGAGAATTTATCTTAAAGCATTGCATATCAGTTATAGGGATCAGACTTTAGAAAATGAGAGGATAAAGTCTGAGTGTTCTCAACTCAAAGAAAGAAATAAACTTGTTGAGGAACAGCTAGAGAACATGAATAAAATTCAAAAAGAGAGAGATGATGTAGTGTTTATTGAACAGGAGTTGCTAGGTAAGTATAAGCAACTAGAATCAGAATTGGAGGATACTAAACACATCATTAAGACTTGGACACACTCTGGAAAAGACACTCAAGAAGTGTTTCAGTCAGATACAGTAGGTCTAGGTTACTCTGTAGGAGATGAACTTATATTTGAAAATCAGGTAAAGGTTAGACCACATTGTTCATCTGAGGGTAATGTCATGGGAACAGGTGGACCTAAGACTGAAGCACAGAAAAAGGCCTTTAAAGAGTCATATGCTAAAACTTTTGTTAAAGAGGCTAACATTGGCTTAATGACAGATAAACAACTCAAGCATAAGCTTAAGGAGATAAAGTCTGTCAACAAACAGAGAATGCCTAAGAAAAACAGAAATGGAAAAGTAGGCATAACCTCAGGAGTTAAGCCAATGCTTGCTTCATTAGCTCCCAGGAAAACATGCTTTAATTGTGGTAGTACTAATCATCTTGCCAGTTTCTGCAGTAAGAATAAGAACATTAATTCTTTGCCCTCTAAAACTGCAGTTAAAAATGATTATGTGAAAACTAGACCACAGACTTTATGTAAACACTGTGGAAGTACTTGGCATTCTATTTATACTTGCAGAGATTATCATGCTATTTACTATAATTACTATGAACCCAAGCCAAATTTGAAATGGGTTAAAGTAAACTCTGCAAATGTAAACTCTGAAAAAGTTAGCTTAAACTCTGTTAATGAAAATTCCGCTGCAAAAGCTAACAGAATTAAGAAAGCCAAAGGATCCAAGCAAGTCTGGATCCTTAAAACTAATAATCAGTGATTGTTTGTGATTGCAGGGCACAAGGGTCAGTACCCTAGTCGTGGACAGTGGATGTTCAGGACACATGACTGGAAATAAAGCCCTGCTATCAGAGTATGAGGAGAAGGCTGGCCCAGAAGTTTCTTATGGAGATGGCAACATAGGACATACTCTGGGATATGGCAATATTAATCTTGGGAATGTCATCATCACAAATGTAGCTCTGGTTCCAGGACTCAAACATGACTTGCTATCTGTGAGTCAAATCTGTGACAGAGGATATCATGTAGATTTTCAGCCTGAATACTGCCAAGTGATCAGTAAATCTACAGGGAAAGTTGCTCTAGTTGGAAACAGACACAACAACATCTATGAAATAAAATTGTCAACAAACACTGATGGCAAAGCAGTATGTCTGTCAACAAGAATGTCCAGTGAAGAGAGTTGGAAGTGGCACAAGAAACTCTCTCATTTGAATCTGAACAACATTAATGAGCTCATAAAGAATGATCTTGCAAGAGGACTACCAAAGTCATTGTTGAATGTAGAAGGCCTGTGTGATTCTTGTCAAAAGGCCAAACAGAGAAAAACCTCTTTCAAAAGCAAATCTGAGTCTTCAATTGCTGATCCTTATCATCTACTACATGTTGATCTTTTTGGTCCAGTAAATGTGATGTCTCTTGGAAAGAAGAAATATGCATTAGTCATTGTTGATGAATATACCAGATTCACATGGGTATATTTTCTTGCAAAGAAGGATGAAACAGCTTTAACACTGACAGATCATATAATCCAACTGGACAAAGGTTCAGAGCATCAAGTGAAGATAATCAGAAGTGACAATGGAACTGAGTTCAGGAATTCATCTATGGAAGAATTTTGCAAGAGTAAAGGGATCAAACAAGAGTTTTCTGCACCTGGCACTCCACAACAAAATGGTGTAGTGGAGAGGAAGAACAGAACTTTGATAGAAGCTGCCAGAACCATGCTAGATGAAGCAAAGTTGCCAACATATTTCTGGGCAGAAGCAGTTCAAACAGCTTGTTTTACTCAAAATGCAACACTGATCAACAAGCATGGTAAAACACCATATAAAATGGTGAAGAAGAAAAAGCCAAATCTAAAATATTTTCATATTTTTGGAAGCAAGTGCTTTGTGTTGAAGACTCATCCTGAACAGTTGACCAAATTTGACCTAAAGGCAGATGAAGGAATTTTTGTTGGCTATCCACTGTCAACAAAGGCATTCAGAGTTTATAATCTGAGAACCAGAGTGATCATGGAGTCTATTCATGTGTCATTTGATGACAAGAAAATAACTGGACTTGAAGATGTTAATGAGCATGATCAACTGCACTTTGAAAATGAAGATTTATTAAACTCGGATGATACAGATCTGACAAACACTGTTGAGGTCAATTCTGAACCTCTACTGGTAAACACTGAAGAAACTTTTCAATCAGAAACAAGGGAAGAACCAGTTGAGGGGGAGCATGAAGAATCACATCAAAGTGAAAATTCAAACACTGATAGTGACTCAATTAATAACTCTGAATCAAACACTGTTGATTCAAACTCTGATCATTCAAATTCTGAGCAGTCACATTCAGGGGGAGCATCTGAAAATGAAGAGAGACACCAAGAAAATCAGGAGAGCATGGATCAAGGGGGAGGATCACATGATGACAGAAGCAATCTGCCTTCTGCAAGAAAATGGACTAAGTCACATACACCTAATTTGATTATTGGTGATCCAAATGCAAGAGTAAGAACAAGAAGTGCAACAACAAATGAATGTCTGTTTCATGCATTCTTGTCACAATCTGAGCCAAAGAAAGTAGAAGAAGCTCTGAAAGATGCTGACTGGATAACAGCAATGCAAGAAGAGCTAAATGAATTTGAGAGAAATGAGGTGTGGACCCTTGTACCAAGGCCAAAGAACAGATCTATTATTGGTACTAAATGGGTTTTCAGAAATAAAACTGACAGTGATGGTGTGATCACAAGGAACAAAGCAAGACTGGTAGCTAAAGGCTATTCACAGCAAGAAGGAATAGATTATGATGAGACTTTTGCACCAGTTGCCAGGTTGGAGGCAATAAGGATGTTTCTTGCCTATGCTTCTCACAAGAAATTCAAGGTTTTTCAAATGGATGTGAAAAGTGCTTTTCTGAATGGAAAACTTGAAGAAGAAGTATTTGTTGAACAACCACCTGGTTTTGTAGATCCAAAATATCCAGATCATGTCTACAGGTTAGACAAAGCACTCTATGGACTCAAACAGGCACCTAGGGCATGGTATGAAACACTTGCTAAATTTCTGCTAGAAAGTGGGTTTCACAGAGGTACTATTGACAAAACTCTGTTTTACTTTCAATCTGGTATTGACCTGCTCTTAGTACAGATATATGTAGATGATATCATTTTTGGATCTACTAATGATAAACTCTGTAAGAAATTTGCCAAGCTCATGCAGTCTAGATATCAAATGAGTATGATGGGAGAGTTAAGCTATTTTCTAGGCTTACAGGTGAAGCAAACAGATGATGGAATTTTCATAAATCAAGCAAAATATACCAGAAATCTTCTCAAGAAATTTGGCATGCTTGACTGTTCATCTGCAACAACTCCCATGGCAACTGCAACAAAACTGGACAAAGATACAGGTTCATCAGTGGATATGACAAGCTACAGAGGGATGATTGGTTCTCTACTCTATTTAACAGCTAGTAGACCTGATATCATGTATGCCACCTGTCTGTGTGCAAGATTTCAGGCAGATCCAAGGGAACCACATTTAACAGCTGTGAAGAGGATTTTCAAATATCTCAAGGGCACTGTAACCTTAGGACTGTGGTACCCAAGAGAATCAGATTTTAAGCTACTTGGTTACTCTGATGCAGATTTTGCTGGCTGTAAGATTGACAGAAAAAGCACAAGTGGAAGTTGTCAATTTCTTGGTGACAGACTAGTGTCTTGGTACAGCAAGAAACAGAAGTCAATATCTACATCTACAGCTGAAGCAGAGTATATTGCTGCTGGTAGTTGCTGTGCACAGATTTTATGGATGAAGAATCAACTACTGGATTATGGGTTGAGGTATAGTAAAATACCTATTTTCTGTGATAATCAAAGTGCTATTGCAATGACAGGTAATCCAGTACAACACTCAATGACCAAGCACATCAGCATAAGGTATCACTTTATCAGAGAGCATGTAGAGGAAGGCAACATAGAGCTTCACTTTGTGCCTACAGATCAACAACTTGCAGATGTTTTCACAAAGCCTCTAGGTGAAGCAACATTTACAAGACTGGTCAATGAACTAGGAATGGTATCTGGTTTTGACTAAACATGTTGGTTAGACTCAAACTTTTCTAATAAAATGTGTTGCTCATATTTCTGTGAATTGCTAAAGTGCTATGTGAATATTGTTAATTAAACTCTGTCAGCATGATTGTTGGTCATACACTGTTAATACGTTTGTTAAACTCTGTGAATTCTGAGTTGATTTTTGTCTGAATGAAAGTACCGATGAAGAAAAATGTATAGAGCATGATTTTCAGTGAAAAATCAAGATTCTTTTTGAGTCACTATAATCTAATCAGAAATTGCACAGTAATTTAACACAGCATGATACTGTTTCATATTTAGAGCATCTCTTAGTTTATTTGATCCTAAACTCTGAATCTATGAATACTGTATGCATTTTCTCTCATGAATAACTCTGATCTTGATGAACTCTAAACTCTGATTAGTGACACTCTGTTTCCAAGTCATACTTGATTCTTGATGATTCTGTTTTTGCACTTGTGAAAATTTTAAAACTTGAGATGTGTCATTGTTTAGTTTGGTGAGAACCAGTTCATGTCTGAACCCTGTGAGATTTTGAGCTGAATAAGTGATTGATACATTTTATATCAATCAGATTTTATTGTTGTGTGATGTTCATCAGTAAGTATGTTGCTCTAGAACTTGCATTAAACCATTTTGGGACTACATGATATATGTGTGCATAAAGATGATAAAGGCATTAGGATTAACCATCTTTCTTCAAACACTGTTCAAAACATCTTTGAACACTGATAATAAACACTGTTCATAAAACACTACCCTTAGTAAACCCTTTGAGCCAAATTAACTGCTCATTTTTCTTGAATACTGAAGTATTAAGAGCAATTATATTCGTTTGTTAAATCAAATTCAAACAGGTGAGTATTTCTCAAGAAAAGATATCTTACTCAGTATATATATATGTAAATAATAAAAAAAAAATAAAAAAAAAATAAAAAAAAAAAGTATATATACTGATCATCTTGTACAAAAATGTACTAACCATTTGACTGAACATTTTGATCAAATAAATTGTTCAGTTCGAAATTCTCATTCCAAAACATCTCTTCTCATCTGTTTGATTTCACTCAATTAAAACCCTGAACAAAGTCCTTTTGATTTGTGCATATATGTAATAGAAGTGGTGTAGATATGGTGGACATTCAAGCTTATGGTAGTATCTGCTTTTACTGATTGAATCTGAGAGTAAACACTTCACCTAAACACTTGTGTGATGTGAGAGTTTGTGAGACAATCCTTCACATGTAACTCACTGAATGATGCTTTGATGTTTATCTCCTGATCTTTTTGTCTTTAATGACTGTGTGCTTACGTGGATAATCATGATCATAAACTGGAACAGGGATATTCAGATTTCTGTAATTAAGGAACTACAGAGTTTAGCATTCATCATATACTCTGTGTTTAATATGAGAGTTTGTGCATTCAGTGTTTATTGTTTTGATTTATGGATTTTATGAAATATTAGATGCTATAAAAATTGATTTGGTAAACTCTGCTACTCACACACGAAAATCACGACTGTGCATTTTTGAAAGGGTTTTTGTGATATAGATTGAAAATATGACAAACACTGATTGATTGTGTTATGTACTCTAAGGTAAATTTTCATTAAGATAATTTGAAAATTTTGGAGTAAATGGAGTAGTTGACAACTGTTAATTAGTGTAATTAGTGGTAACGTGTCTTGATAAATGGAACGACAGCGGTAATAATGGCTTTTACTGCGCATGTATTAAGTGAACCGTTGCATGTGTGACACGTGTCCCACTCACTCATCATTATGTCTCACTTTTACATTTTTCAAGGGAACAGTTGCGTGTTTTCAAGGAAAATCGTTTGAGTTTAGTTTTTAATTAAAACTCAAATTACTTTTTGCCACAATCACAATTACCCACTCGTATTCACTTTACCAAAACAGAGAACATCTTTGTTTTTCACTTTGGCATTTTCACAAACACCTTTCTTGCAAAACATTTTCACAGTTGATTCTTGCTTATTTCTTGATTCAATGGCAACTAAACCTTTCACTGTCTTTGGTCTACGTTTTGTGCCTAACAACTATGCAGCTTTACTTGAGAACGACCGGGCTCCAGAGGCTTTCCATCTAATGCAAAATTTTCTTCGAGATTCTGAAATTGGGCAAGCGCTGGTTGAACCGGCTACTCTATCTGCTTCCCAAGTTGTTAACTTCTGGCAAAATTCACGATATATAGAAGAAGGAGAGAATGGAACTCCGTCTATCATCTTCTCTCATGAAGAACAAGAGTTTGTAATCACTCCACAAACTGTTCGCGACGCCATGGATTTTGACACACATACTTCGTATGCTGTTGTCTCTGAGGAAAATCTGAGAGAGATGCTAACAGAGATTGGGTACATGGAATCACTTGCCAAGCTGGGCAGTGTGAAGAGGCCAAATTTGAGAAAAGAGTGGAACTTTTTCTTTGATTGTATCACCAGGACATTCCAGAAGAAGGTCACCAACTGGGATGCTATTCCAATGGACAGTCTGCAAATTGGGTATTCTCTACTCTATGGCAGTAATTTTGATTTTGGTAGATATATTTTAATGAATTTGGGTGATAAGTTGTCAGAGTCTACTACAGTTTACTTTGCTAGATTTTGTCAACTTCTGTTCAATGCATGTGTTCCTGGATTAGTTGTTGATGAAGCTGATAAGATTCAACCTTTTCGAGTCACTAAGAGAATATTCTCTGATATGACTAACAAAGATGTTGGTAAGGACATACCTCCTTTCATAATGCCACTTGCTTTACAGAACTTTGTCAATCAACCACAAGATTCTCCATCACCAAACCATGAACCACATGAACCACATCAACCAGAACCACAATCTATGCCTGAACCTTTAGCCACTGATCGTACAGAAAACATCCCATCTCAACCTACTCAATCACCTGAGCCAATACCAACAACCACTGATCAACCCATATCACCTCAAACACAAATAGAACCTCAAACACAACCTGACCAAATGACTACTGAACCAACAAACCCTGTCACTACCACTCATCCACAACCACCACCAAAGCCAAAAAGGAAGAAACATACTGCAATCAACACCAAACATTCTAGGGCTAAACAGACAACTCCAAAGGCTGTTTATTCTAGAAGATTCATACAAAGGGCAAATAGACCTTCACTACCATCAGTTGAGGAAAGTTCTAGTGAAAGTTCCAGTGAAGATGCAGAACAGGTTGCAGTGCCTCAAGCTAAGAGGAGGAGGCTCATTCTTACTGATTCTGATGATGAGCATGAAGTTGAAGCTCCAGAGGTGGTTTCCAAGCAAACACCTACTGTTGAGGTTGTAGAGAAGGTTGCTATATCTGCAGAGGTTGAAATACCTGTAAAGGATGATGCTCCTGTAAACACTGATTTACCTGCAGAGGATGACATGCCTGCAGAAGAGGGTCACAGAGATGGTTTTTCACCAGTAGATGATGTTCTTGATTCAGTTCTACAATTCTCTGATCCTATCTCATTTGCTGAAACTCCAATTTCTTTTAATGAGGTTATACATTCTATTGATACTGGTGTTGCTGATGGGCCTACTGTTGTTCTTGAAGACACTGTGGTTGCATCACACACTGAGTTAAACTCTGATGCCCATCATGGTTCTGAGCATGGTGATGAGATTGATAAACCAGAGAAGGTTAGTTCTTCAGAGCAGATTCAAGCTGATAAAGGAAAACAGGTTGCTCAAGAATCTGTTGTTGCTCAAGATGAAGATATTGCTTCTGTTGCTCCTACTCATGAGTCTGTGAGTGATTCGTTTGAAGACAACAGTACAGGAGCTGAAAATGACCAATTTCAAACTGATGGTCAGAAAACAGGAGAAAAGCCAGATTTTGCTGGACCTTCTGCTAATGAGGTTGATGATGCTTATTTGAAAAAGCAAACTGCTGATTGGTACAAGTCAGAGTGTATTTTTCCTCCTGGAAGGGCAGCAATGTTTCTTGAAGCCAATTCTAAGAAGATCAAAAATCCAGAAATATTCACTTGTTTGCAAGGCACAGTGATTCAAATCAAAACTTTGAATAATAGATTTGATGATACTCAGAAATCTATTGTTGATCTTCGAACAGAAGTTGCTACTCATGAGGAGAAAGCTCAACTAGCTAATGCTAAGCTCTTTCAACAATTTGCCAAAGCTCAAGCAAATATTAATGACAGACTGAGCACAGTTGAGAAGAATCAGATTTTACTAACTGAGAAGGTTGATTCCATTGCAAACTCTCTTGAGTTAATTACTTCTATTCTGATTCAAGATGGTGATGATGATGTCAAAAAGGGGGAGAGAATTGCTAAAACCAAGTGTAAGCAAACTCAAACTCTGTCAAAGAAAGATCATCTTGATGATGAAGGCACCAATGCTGATAAGGGCTTTAGAAATGCAAATCTCAGACAAGGACATGGAAGGTCTTCAAGGTCAAAGCCAAATTTGGTGATAGATTCACATACTCAGAGTACTTCTGGTTCAAAGCCAAAGGATTTGTCATTCTCTGACAATCCACAAACAGATGAAGAATTGGCTGCAAAATTATTTTGTGAAGAGAATGCTGAAGCTACACTTGAGGATATACAAGCTGAAGAAAAGCTGTTGCAGAAAGAGCATTTAAAAGCTCAAAAGTCCAAGAAAGTGAAGAAAGTTGTTAAAGCTTCAAAGTCTGCAAGGCCTGTAATGAAAGGAATTGAAATCAAAGAAAAACTATCTGGTATTCAAGAAGAAGAAGAAGAAGATACTGGAAAGCTGGTTAGAAAGTCTTCTCTTGATGCTAAGTTGAAGTTAAAAGGGATAATTGGTGAAGAGAGCAAGGGCAAAATGATAGTTACAACCTCTGTTGCTACACAAGTTGTACAGACTCAAAGTAAACTCTTACCTGGTTTTTCAAGGCCAAAGATTCCAGTGCAAGAAGAAGCAGGAGTAACTGGTGGATATCAACATAATGTTGCATGTTCAGGAAAGCCACCAGGCAGGAATACTTCTGGCTTAGGTTCAAGAAGAGATTTGAGGGTTAGTAACAGTCCAAGAGATCCCTCTGCACTTGTATCTCTTGGTTCTGGTATAACTCAAGAAAATCTAGACAAGTTGGAGTCAGTTCAGGTAGTTCATCAAAGGAGCTTAGACATTCACTTTCTACTATACTTTATGGCAGATGGGTCAGTGTATAGAGTGAATGAAGAAGCAATCAAACTAAAATTATTTGAGGAACTTCAGTATGTCTTGCATATCTTCAGAGTTAGAAATCAAAGAACACAGCTTATTGCTAATTCTATAAGAGAGTATATGCAGAAAGCTAAAATTGCTACAGGAACAAAGTCTGCTGAAAAGTATGTTCCTAAGTACAGAGACTGGAATGGGAATCTGATTGAAATGCAGAAAGGAACTACAAAGCTGAAGACTGATCTTGGAATTACAGTTCTAGATTTTAATGTAAAGTCTGAAGAAGTGAAGTTTATCAGATTGGGAAATAAAATGAGAAGAAACAAGATCTATGATCTCAGAGCTGCTATTTACCAAACTGATGAGAATGATCCAGAATTAAGAGAGATCAAGCAAGCTATGGAGATTGAACTTGAAAATGCTGAAAGGAGATTGTTGATTGATTATCTCAGAACAACTCCAGATCTTGAGGAGGTTAGGTAGACAGAATTTGTAAGTAATTCGTATTTTCTGTAAATTTTGCTAAGTTAAGTTTAAACTCTGATTATATGTTAAACACTGTGTTTTTATTTGTTAGTTTTGACATCATCAATTATTGTGAACTTGTACATTTTTCTAATGAACAAGTTGGGGGAGATTGTTAGATATAATTGATGTGATTTAATGTCAGTGTTTAAGTGTTACAGGTAAAGAGAGTTTAACTTGTTATTGAAAGCAGTTGTAATAGAGTTTGAGTATACGCTGATTGCTGGAAGCGCAAACGCTGACAGAGGAAAGCGTAAACACTGATAGCTGAATACATGGAAGCGCAAACACTGTTAGCGTGGAGAGAACAGAGTTTGCTAAAGTCTGTCTACTGGGAGCGTCTACAAGTCAACAGAGTTTGAAGATTAATTTAATATTAATATGGAAGCGATATCTTTGAAGATTGGATAGCTGTCAAAGAGATTGAGTTGACTTAGAAGACGTGTAGCAATCGTAATTGATATCAATTGTATAGCTTAATTTTAGGAGAATCAATTTACGATTGTACGTAGCTGTATATCTTATAAATACAGTTAGGTTAACCCTAGAAGGGTATCCATCGTGAACGAATATCATTCTTGTAACCGAAGCAGCTCTCTGTGATACTTTACATCACCGAGAGAGGAATTATTAATTCCAAACAGTTTTAAAAGTTAAAACGTGTGTTCTTGTTACTTATTCATACAGTAATTGATTATATTTTGTGTATTCGACCTAACAAATAACTTCACTAAAAGACCTGCTAAGCCTGCAAACTCATACTATTGTACTCATTGCAAGATCAATGGTCATAGTATTGAGAGATGATTCAAGATACATGGCTTTCCTCCTAGTTTTAAAAGTAATTGAGATAGAAGAGTGCAGCTTTGTCTCAACATGCTAATGATTCTTCTCCCATCATGGTTGCAGACCAAGCTCAGAATGTACCTGCTATTTCCAATGAACAGTATAATCAGCTTATTGACTTGTTGACCAAGCAACAGCTAAATGATACAAATCAAGATGGTTCATCCGGTCATGATTTACTTGTAGGTAAAATGTGTTTATTGACCTCATAACTCAGCAATGTTTTTTGTTTCAATATAGGTTGTTATCAGTTCGAAAGCTTTGTCAAGATCTAAATTCTAACGTAATTTTTTCTGCTACTCAATGACATCTCCAGGACCTCTTGCAGAAATAGCGCCCATTTCTTCTTGGTGAAATTCACACTGGACTCTATGTTGTTCCTCATCAAATGTCTATTACTGCAACTGTTCTTTTAAAGTCTCCAGCTGTTGCTAATCTCAGTGTTTCTATGGATTCTAAACTTTGGCATCTGCGAATGGGTCATCTACCATTTTCTCAGCTCAATTTGTTAAAGCCTTCATGCATTGTCAAAGATAACAATGTAGATTCCATTTGTCAAATTTGTCCTATGGCAAAACAAGCTCGTCATTCTTTTTCTAGTAGTAGTATAAAGACTACTTCTGTTTTTTGAACTGTTACATGTTGATGTATGGGGACCGTATAAGGTCAAGAATCACAATTCTTGTAATCAGTTTGTTACTAATTATATAAGATTTATTTATTTAATTTAATTTCTTTAATTTCATCTCGTGTTCGACTCCCTATAACCACATAATTAAATAGCGTTTATTGTTATGTACTTTTATCATTCAATTCTTTACAAATTTATATTTAAATGAAACTTATTAATTATATTTATTTATTTATCTATTTTTTTTTTAATTTCACCCATATTCAATTCCTTATATTTACATAATTTAATAGTATTTATTTATTATATGTTTTTATCATTTAAATTTTTACAAATACATATTAAAATAATATTCATTAATCTTCTATCTATGTAAAGGAAAATCCCGGGCGTCCTACGTGGCGTTGTCAAGAATGTGTATTCTATTTTTCCTATTTTCTAAGTGTTCCTCATTTTATTCATCAAAGTAAAAGTAAAAGTGGCTAATGTTCCTATTTACGTCGCTAATATTGTTGCGCGACTGTTACTAGAAATGTCAAGGGGTGATCATTTATAATCAGTTTAGCCCTTTTATCTCCCAGGTCCGATCATATCATATATTTCTCAGCCTAGCCCTCTTTTTGCCTCCTCCAGAACTACTATTTTATGTATTCTTGATTATATGACGTTGTTAGGGGCTGAGGTGCATCATCAGCGTTCATTTACTATTGAAATCACAGCACATTTGTCATATTTGTGTTGTTGGTAAGTTCATATTCCTGATGTCCATTTCACTTCACATGATTTAAATGTACAAGGTTTTAAGTGCAGGTGCAACCCACATGTTTGATAAAAGTCCATAATGAAATAAACTTTCTTATTCCTTTAAGTGTTTGTTAATTTTTTATTCCTTTGTTTCTGCTCCATTTCGGATCATATTTGGGGAGACATGTGTATCTATTTTTGATATGCATACACACGAGATATATATCCTATTTTTGATGTGCATACACACGAGACATATATTGAAAAAACTGATAAATGTTTATTTTAGCCTTGATTCTTCTAAAAATTCAGGGGCTTTCTTATATTTTTGGCTGCAGTTGTTTTGAGTAACAGAGGAGATCGAAGAGCGTTGCGAGAAGAAAAAGGCAGGAGTAATCGCGCCGCGGTCAGAGGATTTTAATGGCTGGTATCTGGATGTTATCGCCAATGCGGAGCTCGCTGATTACGGTCCTGTTTGTGGTACTATGGTTATTAGACCTTATGGTTACGCTATCTGGGAAGCTATTCAGGTTTTTATTTACTTACTCCAATTGTTTTAGCAATAATTGTTCAATGAGACTATTTATGTTGTAGTTTGTAATTGATTCGTTTTTATGTGATGATGAATTTGCATGATTATTTGAATGTTAAGCTCAAGGAGACTGGTCATTGTAATATGTACTTCCCACAGGTATGCTCATTTGATTTCTACTCTCGCCACTACGGTGTATGTTTATATGTCATCTAGATTGAGTATTTTTTGTTACCTTTTCTCATCTAAGAAGATTTTAAATTAGGAAAGTGAATAAGATTGAAAATATTAATGAAAGGAAGGAAGTCGTTGGAGCTCGTATTTGTGTCAAGGGATCACATTTTGAGTTTTAGTTTATTATCTTAAGCTTTGTCAAGTAATTATTTCATGCTTTTGGATTTTCGATCATAATTTTGCTTCTATTATCATTTACCAACTATCTGCAGGGTTACATTGCATAGTTTACTGAATTATAATACTCCATGGTTATTGCATTGTGTGGTAGATTTCACATTCGGAATAAGCTCCTTCTTTTGGAGCCTATTTTAATTTTATAGATGAAAGACATGTTGAAAATATACATTAGTAAATGCTGATTAGCCTTATGACTTTGTTATTATTCTATTTTGTACTGAAGTTCTTTGACAAGTGTTCTATTGGTGGTTGCAGGTAATACCATACTCATTTATTGAGAAGGAAACCAGTCATGCTTAGGGTTTTTGTTGGTCCCGGAGTATTGTAGAAGGGGGGGTTGAATGCAATACTGATAAAATCGAATCTTTAAATCAACAACAAAAATAAAGATTATTGATTATCAGTAGATGTATGCAAGCAATAAGTGAAACAAGATTTCTCACAAAATAAATGTTTTATTTATTTTGTGTGAAGTGTTGCTACAACCTGGAGAGAGTGTTTCTCCAGCTTCGATATCTCAAGAGATACAAATTGCTTCGTGTGCGTACATGAATAGAAAAGAATCTAAGATGTATCTAAGTAGACTAAGATACTTTGTTGTCCCTATCGCATGGGGTGTTGAGCTGCTGTCGTTTTCAAGTGGCAGCTCATTACAATTTGAACACCCATGTGACTTTCCCAAATTGCTATACAGACAGGATAAACCTTATAAGTAAAGCAACCTAGATTTTTTCTATTTCTAGCTAATACAATTCTAGTAGATGTGGATATTACATACTCCTCGAATTGACCAGCCTTGTCTTGTGAATCTCTTAAGCTTCTGTCGTAGTCTTGCAGGTCTGCTACAAACGATAGAGTGTTGCAGCAAATCTATTTCTTGAACATGTAACCTGTCACGGGCTTTGACTGGGAAAATACCAAATTCAAATAATTCAAGGTGACAGTAACCTTAACCGCAGAGTCTGTTGTCAAAGGAATATTCAGTGGTTGACAGTACGAGCTCCCGCCAATGTTACTGTCGGAACTCTAGACTTGCTGTCAAGTATGAGAATGTTACTGTCTCTTGCTTCAGCCAATGTTGCTGTCAGATGTAGCTTTGTCTTGACTTTGCAACATTTGTCTTCTTGACTTTACTATCAGGGACATGACAGTAACCTTTTATTCTTGCTGTCTTCTGGATGTATTCCTTGAGGCTTGAACAAACATATGAACTTCTCCCAAATCATACATTTATTACATGATAGCAATTATTCGAATACGAAGACATACTATGGCTGTGACAGTATGTTCAACTTAGTAAAAACTAAGTACAGGGAAATATAGTTAAGTTGTCTCTATGCTATCACCCATAAATCCCAACAATCTCTCCCAATTTGTTTTTATGGAAAATAACAACAAATTTACAATCAAAACGTGCTGACAACTTAACTAACATAGATCAGAATAAATGAAATATCATATCTGATGAATGTTAAAGAAAAATCTAGAACATGAAGCTTATGAATTAACTGCAAATCAATTGCTCCTATTGAATGAGCAAATCAGAGTTTAACTTAGCTTGATTTTGGTAGTCTCCAGTTGTTCAGATTTTTCCCTCTCTTCTGAGAGCTTCATTTCTTACTTTTCTGAGGTCTTCAACTATAGCTTTCTCTTCTGGTGATCTGGCATCATCTTCAATGTCTTCAATGTACCCTTGTATCACTCGAGAAGTAAATACTTCAGCATCTTTTAGATCAAACCAAGTTTCAAAATCATACGTGTATGTTCTGAACTTCAGAATTCCTTGGATGAACTTGAACCTCCTTCCAGGAAAAGCATTTAAGGATTCTTTTCTTTTTCTATCTAGTTTTGGATCTTCA
This sequence comes from Kitagawia praeruptora, assembly GCA_037693485.1. Lineage (NCBI taxonomy): Eukaryota > Viridiplantae > Streptophyta > Magnoliopsida > Apiales > Apiaceae > Kitagawia > Kitagawia praeruptora. The sequence goes on along the minus strand of CM075345.1, from coordinate 40,908,483 downwards.
TCTCTTCTCTGATCAAATATCTCCTCTAGTTCCCAAGCAACTAGCATTTCGAGCTTATGAGTAGATCCAACAACTTTCCAGTAGAGATCCTTCAGTATACTGGTCCTCAGTTTGTGAAAACTATCAACATAGATTTCTTGCTTGTCATCCTTGATTCTCAGAGGATTATCCAGTACACAGGGCTGATAACCTGCTTCCTCACTGAATAGCTTGTTGAGTTTCTTGTAGCTTTCCTTCAGTTGAGCTTCTAGGTCTTCAGCACTTTGTTTGGTATATGTGGCAGGTTTGGCAGATTGGGATGATTTAGCTTTAGCAGCCTGATAAGCTTGTTCTGCTTCAAATTCAGCCATGCCAGCCCTTGTAAAGGGACGATGTGCTTCTGTAAGGTTCACATCAGACATTGGTTCCCCATCAGAACTAACTTCAAGGTCTGCATCATCATGTGCTCTCCAGTCACCATACTTCTCATAGAATTCAGCATATCTTTGAGCATAGCATTCTTTGACATGCTCTAAGATACTACTGGAAACATCTTGGTCTGTTTCCATGAGAGTGATCATCCTTTCCAATACGAAGAAATCAATTCTTCTCCTTACCTTTACCGTTTTGCATGAAAGATCACGCATGCCTACCACATGTGAAACTATCTCCATAGTGAAGTCTGGTTCTGCAGTTATACATGTAGTTCCACAGTCCTTAAGATCATACTTTCGTACGTTTTTGTTGACTGGGTCCAGTTCCACCGAGACAGATGTAATGCTCCCATCAATTGACTTTTTCAATAGTTAAAAACTATTTACTTTTCTCCTATCAATGGGCTTCTCTATCAAAACTGCTCTATGCTTCTTTTTCTTTGCTGCTGCAACTGTCTTCCCTTTTATCCTGGTTGTACGATAGGCTTGTGCTCTTGTCTTTCTTCTATTAGATGTGAAATTCTTGACAAGCTTTCGTACCTTGATAGTTTCTTCAAGTTGACCCTTGACAGCATCTTTCATGAAAGCAACTTTGACAGCTTCGACTGTTTGGCTCTTAACAACATCTTCCACTTGGGTGTCTTCAGCCAATTTGATAGTATCCTTGTCGACAGTATCTTTCTTAACATTAAAGCATTCAACTACCAATCTCAAGATACTTGCCTCCAAGGCTTCTAAAATTTCTAGCTCCCCTTCATCATTGACAACATTTTTCTTTTCAGTACTAGGAGTTTCTTGCTCTTCTTGGGTAGCATCCATCTGAGTTTGTGTAGCAACATTCTCAGATGCTTCTCTCCTAAAACTCCTGAATTTTCCAGTTCCACCACTTCCTCCAGTTTTATCTTCATCATCCAAAGTATCATCATAGTTGCAGCTTCCTCCCATCTTGGCATTAGCATCAGAGATCAGCTTCTTTATGATTGAGCTAATTTCCTCATCTCTTTTTGCTAACAGCCTATGAATATCTTTGACAGCTTTAACCTTCTCACTTGTGATACTGGATTTGAGAAGTTTCTTCAGCACTGTCATGATTGTTTCAGTGCTTAGTCCTGAGATTCTATCCAATGGTAAGAAATCCAACCTTCTTGCTCCTGTCTTTGTGATCCTTCTGAAACACACACCATAAGGATTTTTAATCACCTCAGGGAGTTTGTCTTCAACCATCCTTTTAATTTGTGCTATCAGACTATCATTGAAGGTTGTTGAATTTCTGACTACCAGGGTTCCAAGGACTTGGAGTACTCTAGCATGCAAACTTTGTAAAAGTTGCATTGTGATGAATATGGTCAAACGGTTCTTTAAATAAACATGAACAGCCCACCTTCTTTCCAAGTTGATTCTCACAGAGATACTTATTACTTTGCTCTTCAGTGTTGATGCCAATTTTGTAAAAGCTCTCCCTGCTTCATTGATTGATTCATCCACCAACTTACTGAACTCTTCATCTTTGTTGTTCAAAGTACTCTCCATGTGATCAACCATCTTCATTTCTGCATCTTCAAGGGCGTATTCACTTCCATCTGACCAAGTAGTTCCAGTAGATATGTCCATATACTCAGGCATTTTGCCTTTGCCTTTACCCAGAGCATTTTGAATTTCTTTTTCTCTCCATTGCTTCTGCAACTTCTGGAATGGAGCTTCGACTTCCTCAGGATTTGGCTCATTGATTTTCAGTGGAGGCAATACTATTCTTTTAGACTTTTGAGTCCCCTTTAATTACTCCAACACTTCCTTGGACAACAATACTGCCTCACCATCTATTTCTCCTTTAATCAATTCACCATCTCCTGCTGCCTTCAGTTCTTCACCAAAGTTTATTTCTTCTTTCTCTTGCTCCCCCTCCCCCTCACTTTCATCTCCATCTTTTTCTTCCAAAACTTGCTCCCCCTCACTCGTTGACTCCCCTTCACTTGTAGCTCCACCTTGTTTCTCCTTCTCTACCAGGATTGCTTCATTCTGATCAACCACTTTCTCTCCCTTACCCTCATTCTGATTCTGTTCTACCACTTTCTCCCCCTTAGTTGAGTTGGCAGCACTAAGGATGGCAGAGAATGAGAGAAGAGTTTGTTGAATATAAGCAAAACCAGTAGCTACCATAGTGGACAGAACATCAAGTTTAGCTTCCATGGATGCACATCTGCCCTCAAGGGTTTACAACCTTGATTCAGCTTGTTTAGAAGGACCACCAGTTCTCAACCTTTTTGGATATAAAGGAAGAAACTGGGGCAAGGAGGCTATGGGATTTCTCACACACTAATTGTTTTTCTGAGTGATCTCATCACTCCTCACAGAATGACTCTCAAGGCCTAGTGCCTTTGTGTGTGGGGTTCCCTCAATTTCACTCTGGACATGCTCAAGTCCCTCACCTTTTGCCAGCTCGTTTGGCTGCCTCTCATTTTTATGGTCACCTCTCTTTTCTTTTATCTCTCTTTTTATTTTCACTCCCTCACTCATCCTAGATGCATGGGTATGAGCAGTACTTGCATGCATTTTAGTTGAAGAAGTAGAAAGTTTAGATTGTACCTTTAAAGCAGAGATAGTAAGTTGATCATCATCTGAAGCATCTTCAACAATTACAGTATCATGATCAAGCTTTGTAGAGGTGACAGCATCTTTACCCAAAATGTTACTGTCCACAGGTGGGTTGACAACAACTTTTGTGGTGTCTTTGACAGCAGCTGAGGCTGTGATAGCAACTTGGGTTGAATACAAGTTATATAATCGTGTCTGATTTTTGCTTGATTAAATAAACAAGAATAAACGAATGAATCAAACTGTTTGTATTAATAAGATCAAATACAAACTCTACCAAAGGTGTACAAATACCTTTAGCAGCTGCTGACAAAATAAATTTCTCTCTGTTTGCACTCTCGTATACTTATGATTACAAACCTCACGAACTCGCTCTTTTTACAATGATATAGAGAGAGTATTTATAATGCTACCTATCAACTAATAACAGAAAGATATAATCTATATATGACAATGTTCTGCCTTCCAGTTGATAGTTTCCATCAATAGAAAATTCTTTCCTTCATGAAATCTTCTTGCTTGTTCTTCAAACAACGATCCTGTTTTATAGCACTTGCCAGTTTCTGTAGCATCCATAATGACATCATCAGTAACACGACTGATATCAGGATTCCAATTGCATCAGGATCTGACCATCCCATCAGTACTTGATCAGTATTTGACTTGCCGTATCATGATTCAATCTCAGTTCCTGACATGTAGTCCTCGATGCACTATTCCTGACTTAATTCTACAGATTACTGTCTAACACATATATCTTATACAAAGTGCTAAATCCTTTATAAATCAGGATATACAAGAAGTATAAGTAAAATTCTATTCTTAACATTACAACTCATGAATTATTCCTAACAATCTCCCCTATTTATGCTTTAAAATCTGAAGCATAAATCTGAGTTGTTGATGTCAAAACATATAACAATATAATCAGAATAGAATTTATGAATTCAAAAATCATGAAGTTAAGTACCTCCTTTTTTAGATGTAGACAGTATTCAGTACTTAGAAGAAAGAATTCAACTATCTGATGCTTCTTTTCCTTTACCACTTCCATGATAAGATTCACCTCTGTCATCCTTAGTTCTTCTTTTATCTCTCCTAGTCTGTTTATCTCCCCCAGTCTGTTGCCTTTGAATTGTTTTTATCTCCCCCTTTTTGACATCAGCAACATTAATTCCAAGAGATTCAGTAACAGAACAAATGAGATTCATCAGAACTGCTTGATTTTCCATAATAGTGACTTGGTTATCTTCAAGTGTTTGAAGTCTTGATTGAATTTCAACTTGAGATTTCTGAATGTCTTGTAAAACTTCAGAATTGACTTCAATGTTGGAAGTGTTTGGAATATCTTCAGATTCAAGTCTTGTAGAAGAAGTTGCCTTTGTAGAATGACATTCTAGTAATAAAACTCGAGTAGAGTTACAAACATCTTCATCTTTCTGATCTGAAGCTGCAATATGATCATCTTGTCCTTCACCAGTATTCTGTGTACTAACATCTACAAATCCTGACTCCTCCTTAGATTGATCAGATACTGTTGATGTCTCAATTCTAGCTGATATTGGAAGTACATACAAAGGAATACTAGGATCATTAGGAATTTCTTCTGGTACAAGTGGTGTAGAAGTTTGTCTTAGCCTTTCACCTCTTCTATTGATAATTCCTGCAAGCCTTTCTTTTTGCTTCTGAGCTTTAACTTCTGGCTTTGCATTGTGCTTAGCTAAGTCATTCTTCTCATACATCTTGATAAAAGAATAAGTACCAGCATCCATACCAAGATTGTTAGACCAAGATTCAGGAAAAACTTGATCCCAGAAATCAAACGATGGTGGTTTCCTAATTTTCTCTCCCTCACTATGGAGTTGATCATCCATACCCTCATTCTCACTTTGACTATCTAAAGTCAACACTCTTTCTACCTCTCCTTTTGCCTGGTCAGGAGCCAGCCTCTCAGATTGTGGATCAATATCCATCTTTTCAAGTGTATCACTCAAATTTGGATAAGTGCTCTCATGACCTACAGAAAAATAGAGTTTAGAAGAAGTTTTTATACCTGAACTCACATGGAGAGAGGGTTCCTTATCTGGCAAGGGGCTTGAGGTTTTCTCCAATGACAGAGCTGCTATAGTCTCTGAATCCTGACAATCATCTTCTTTCCTTTCAAAGACTATAGGCTCTAGTATACCACTTTCAGGTTCTCTACTAGACTCAGATGTCATCAGTAATACTTCATTAGACACCATAGTTAGCATGTCACCGTCTTTAAGTGTTGTTTGCTGAGACACACCCTCAAGGTAGATAGACTCTGGCTGAACAATATTTGTTTGATCTTCAGGAAAATCAATCAAAGTCATTCTTTCCATATCACAGGGTCTCTCACTTGTAATTTCAGTCATCACAGAAGACCTTTCAGCATCAGCTATCACAGCTCCTGAGTCATCCAACCTCTGACTAGATGGTTCTTGTGTTGCAGTGACTGTGATCTGATCTGTCATACTTTCCACCACTGGTGCAATAATATCTCCTGTTGACTGCATTCCTCTAGCTACTTCATCCTGTTGTTCACCTTGAGCTGAAGCATCTTCAATAATGACATCCTTGTCAAATAAATATGCATGTAGTGATTGAAGTGCTACATGCTTTGAGAGTCCAAATTTCTTAACTAATTGTCTTCTGACAGTTACATAGAAATACATCTTCATTAAGTCAAGTCTTTGATGTAGAAGTCCATACTCTTCTGGAAATAAAAGTTTTGGTACTCTTTCAACTAGAAAATCTAGAATAGGCCTAGACAACTTCACTTTGATAGAAATAACTCCCATAGCCAGTCTGTATGATAATGTAGTTTCCCATAAAGAATCAATATCAAGATCTCTATTGTCATTTACTGACTTGATTGTAGCTTCATTTGTAGAGACCTGCATGATATTAGTAGGGCTAGACTCTGTGTGTGTAGGTGACAAATGAATCTTTCTCCTTGTTCTCCTAGTATAGTGAGCAAAAGATTTATCCTGAGAAGACTCAAGAGGTGTAGACATAGAAGTGATATTGGGATGAGATCCTTTTTCAATAGACACAGTCTTTTGAGAGATAGTATCCAGTAACTGTTTTCCCTTTTTAAGTACTACAGCCTTTTGAGAGATTGCGACCTGGCTATGACTAGGTGCTTCATCTCTTTGTCCTAGCTTAGAAAGTTGAATTGCAGCCTTAAATTCTTCTCTCTCAGCAAAAGATATATTATCATCATCTTCACTGGAACTACTACTACTTGACACAACAAATCTTCTCTTCCTTACAACTGATGTCTTTTGAGAAACACCAGAGGTTGGTTTCTTTGAAACAACAGGCTGTGGATCAAAATTTGGTTCTTGAATTGTTTTAGAGACTATCATGTTTTGGGCTACTTGGGTAGACACAGGTGGGTTCTCCTCCAATTGAGATTCCTGAGCCATTTCACCACAAAAGAAAGAAGAATTGTAGAGAGTAGGAAGATGAGTTTTAAGAATTACCTGAACATGATGTGGATAATGAATTGCAGGTAGTTCATCTAGATTCTTTTAATTGTCCTTCTTTGTAATATCAGAGAAAATTCTCTTTTGCTGTACATAAGAAGAAACACAATGTTCTCTACCAAATCTAGCTTCAACATCAGGAACAAAATGGTTAATAAACATTTGTATAAATCTATGATAATAAACCATTTTCTTGTTTTGATCTCTTAACCCAAGTTTAATACTCATCTGACTTAAGATAATGTGACCAATGTTAATTACTCTGTCATAAAGCAAACTATAAGCAATATGTGAAGTAACAGAAGTAATTTGCTGAAAAGAACTACATTTACCAGTAAAACATTTAGCAATTTGATCAAAGAAGAAAGACCATTCTTTCCTAAGAAAAGATCTATTTAACTGGCTCATGTTATCTAAAGGTCCAGAATAACTTAACTCAGATAACATAGTTCTAACATTATCATCAGATGGTACATTCTCAAAGTTCATACTAACAGGTAAGTGAAGTACTGAATTAAAAACAGATTCAGTAATATCAAATGAGTCTTGTCCTAAGTGTAGAACAATCTTACCTGATTGACTCTGAGTAGAATCAATTACCTCAGCATTCTCCCAAGCTTGTGAAACAGCAGCTTGATTTATTTCTGGAGATGCTGCCAATGCATAACGCAAAGGTCCAATAGCCATAAAATCCATCACAGGATGAAAATCAGCTGATACTCCTTTCTTACTGGTGATTGCTGCAACATGATTGTTAGTCATAAAATCAAAGTAACCAAACTTGAAAGCTACTGATTTAGGTAGACTTCTTTGAGCTGCCATTTTTGATCTGAAAAGAACTTGAGAAATCTTGAAATTGATTAGAGATTTTGAGCACTTGAATGAATGTTTTTGCCTTTGGAAATACGAATTAGAAGTTAGCAATAAACAATCAGAGTCTCAAAATAAAAATATATTAAAAAATCCTTCAGACCCACTAACCCACGTTGACACGTAGGTTGACAGGTGTCAGTCCCTGATAAATGCAGTTTACCCACGATTTTTGGAAAATAAAATCCAAAATTGATTTCAATTAAATAAATCAAGGTAAAATCAAAATAAAATCAATACTGATCAGCTTCATTTTCTAATGTGATCTTTTTTACCAAGATAACCACAACTCTCAATGTGATTAAAAATAATAAAAATAATCATCAATCCTGATGAAATCACTCTCGTTTTCCTGATCACTATCATCCTGATTCCAGAGATTAAATGGAGTTCCACGTGGCAATTTTAGAATTTAACCTGAAAAGAACATCAATAATCTAAACAAAAAAAATTTGTTAGATTGTCAAAATATCTTGAAAATATGAGAGGGCCAGTCATACGCATAGATATTCACGCAAATACACTGAACACTTCAAAATGATTGTTCAGCTTCTCACTCTTTCCTTTACAAACGCTTGATGTCTTTTGCTTTAGACATGATTGGAGTAGATCCACATAATGTCCAGAACCTTTTCTTAAAACATCCATCTGTTGGATACAATCACCCTCTAACCTCCTCAAAACTTGAGGATGAAGAATTTGGTCGAGAGTCTGAGGTTGGTCTTGATGGAGATGCTATACATTCAAGTCATCTGCTCTCATTCAAGTCGCCCAGACAAGGAATCCAGGAGTACTTATCAAAGTGACTCTTTAGATGCTCCTTGTCCTGAAGTAGATCTTTGAAGACTAAGAACAGCAACAACTTTAGACAAGAATAGGATTATCATTAGAAGTTAGACAAAAAGATATTTGTATTTCATTTCCATGTATATAATGCTTTCAATTAATGAAAATACAATTTCTTATTATCTACTTGTCTTTTGTTGTTTATTGACTGATTTGAATGACAATATAAACTATCAGTATGAATGAATTAAAACATGCTGGCATAGACTTAACAAAACTCAGAATTAGATTACTGCATAACATGAACTTCAGGATTTGAAACAATAGCACACACAAATTTCACAATCCTGATACTGACGATAAAATCCTGATGACGTCAGCATACTGATAGTAATCCTGATCCTGATGTTTTTTAACAAGTCTATCATACTGAAATTTATCAAAGTACAATGTTACAGCTTAAGCATTTAACAATCAAATATAGATCCTGACAAGAATATCAAGTCTATAAGCTGAAAACAACATACCTTGCTACTTTTGCAGATGTTAAAGATCTAGAAATTTAACATTCCTAACTCACTTACTAACCTACTGAATGTAGACTCATCAAGTGGTTTAGTTAGAATATCTGCAAGCTGTTTGTCAGTAGGAACAAAATGAAGTTCCACAGTACCATTATCAATATGTTCTCTAATAAAATGATACCTGACATCAATGTGCTTAGTCCTTGAATGTTGAACTGGATTTTCTGCAATTTTGATAGCACTAGTATTATCACAAAACATAGGAATATTACTAAGTGTCATACCATAATCCATCAACTGATTTCTTATCCAAAGGAGCTGTGCACAACAACTGCCTGCTGCTATGTACTCAGCTTCTGCAGTTGAGGTTGAGACAGATTGTTGCTTCTTGCTTGCCCAAGAAATCAATCTGTTTCCCAAGAATTGACATGTATCTGTAGTGCTTTTCCTGTCTATCTTACACCCTGCATAATCAGAGTCTGAATAGCCAATTAGGGAGAAGTCAGATTCTCTAGGATACCACAAACCAAGATTTGGAGTTCTTTTGAGATATCTAAAAATTCTCTTCACAGCAATTAAATGAGATTCCTTAGGATCACTTTGGAATCTAGCACATAAACAGGTAGAAAACATTATATTTGGTCTACTTGTAGTTAAATATAACAATGAGCCTATCATGCCTCTATAACTAGTATTATCCACACTCTTTCCCTTAGGATCAGAGTCTAGTTTAGTGGCTGTTGCCATGGGTGTTTTTGCAACTGCATAGTCTTGAAAGTCAAACCTTCTTAAAAGATCCTTGATATACTTTGACTGATTAATGAAAATACCAGTCTCAATCTGTTTGACCTGCAAGCCTAAGAAATAATTTAGTTCACCCATCATGCTCATCTGATACTTAGACTGCATAAGCTTGCTAAACTTAGCACACAACTTTTCATTAGTAGAACCAAATATAATATCATCAACATAAACTTGAACTAAAAGCAATTCACCTTTTATCTTTCTAAAGAATAGAGTTTTGTCAATTGTACCTCTTGTGAAGCCATTTTCAAGAAAAAATTTAGACAAAGTCTCATACCATGCTCTTGGTGCCTGCTTTAGTCCATAGAGTGCCTTGTCAAGTTTGTAGACATGATTTAGAAACTTTGGATCAACAAATCTAGGTGGTTGCTCCACATACACTTCCTCATCAAGCTTGCCATTTAGAAATGCACTCTTTACATCCATCTGGTATACCTTGAATTTTGATTGAGCTACAAATGCAAGAAACATCCTGATTGCTTACAATCTTGCTACAGGTGCAAAGGTTTCATCATAATCAATGCCTTCTTCCTGAGAGTAACCCTTGGCCACTAGTCTTGCTTTGTTTCTTACAATCATACCATATTCATCTAGCTTGTTTCTGAAAACCCATTTTGCACCAACAATCGATCTGTCTTTGGGTCTTGGTACTAGTTTCCAGACTTTGTGTAAGAACCCAGATTTTTGGGTAGAATTAAAACTTTTATTATGTATTGATGTAAGAGTGAACAGTGGTTACAACTACAATGTGGTACTGGCTTTAAAGGATGAATAATGGAAGGATATATATTCCAAGGTTATATGGCCTGAAGGATGCTATTGGGTGATAACTTAGATTAGAATAATATATCTCCTAGAAAGTTAAGATAAGATACCCTCATGTCATCCAAATCAATATCTATTATAAACCCAGCGGTTCCGTAAAAAGGTTAAGGAACACTCGAGGGTGAATCAGGTTCATTTTCCTAATTATAGGAATTAAATAAAAATAAGTGATGAATAGTGATTTTGGTGGAATTTGGAATATTATTATAATAATGTTATACCCGGTATTCGGAACGGATTTCTGAGTTCGTATTAGTGATCCAGGAGGAAAATAAGTGTATGTAAAAGCTGTCGGATTCAGAAAAACAGCACTTTCATTTTCTCCGAGATTTTCCCTAGACACTGATAGATTAAGGATTTAATATTTAATATTTAAGGTATTTAAATTCGAGAAGTATTAAGAAAGATGAGGAATAGTATTATAAATATTAAGAAGGTTTTCGGTAAAACCCTAACTAGAAACGAATGAGTTATTCCCTCGAACGATCAACGAATTAAGCAATAAACGGACAAAGAAACAAGCAGAGGGAGCAAGAGTCTTGTGCAAGCTACTAGAAAATATCTAGTAACCATATGATTACATAAGTAACCAACATACTTAGGAATCAACCATGCACTTAGCAAGCAAACCATGTAGTTAGTTTATAACCATCCAAAACACAACACTTGGCTTGCAAAATGCATCACCTAGTGCATCATCACTTTATTAAAGTAACCAAGGATGAGATATTATCTAAATGTCATCCACTTTATGCATTATTCCAAGCAAAACAACACAAAAATATCAAACTCTCTCCTTGTCTTCTCCATTCGGCTTTCATGCTAATTCAAGAACACAAATCCAACTTCCAACCATTTGTTGATCTTGAAACTTTTTATTTGAGTCCTATAATTCATAAAAATGATCTCCTCCAAATCTTAGCATCAAAATCATCTTTTTCCATTTTCAAAGAAATGATTTAAAAGGAGGGTGAATAGTGTTTTCAAGAACAAAATTCTTGGATCTTGATTTCTTGGATGATCTAAGCTTGGTTAAGGATGTACAAGGACTATACAAGGCTTAGCAAGGTCTTTACACACTCCAAGGAAGGTATAAATCTTAAGAACCTTAGATCTTACTTTGAGTTTTAATGATGTTCTTGATAGTTTTGAATTAGTATGGTTATGGTGATGATTAAAGCATGATTATGTAGTTAGTTTTGTTGATTAAGAGATTCAATGATTATGATGGTTAAGTAAGATGTTCTTGGACATTTTGGGATGAGAAATCATGTGAATAAGTTGTATGGATGCCCGGTGTGGCTTGGTTTTAGTGTTACGATTAGTAGAACGTTCGAATTATAGCCGTCGTAATGCCCGATTTTCATTAACACTAAGAAACCGAACTGGACAGTAGCCATAACTCTCTGTTCTTGGCAAGATAATGAACCCTACTGCTAGATTTTTGAACATAGATCACTTTGGCGAAAGAATCGAAGCATTTCAATTTACGGTTTAGGAGTTATGATTAAATTCGTAAAAGTGGTTCGAAATCGTAAATGAAAGTTCGTAATTGAAATTGATTCCCTTAAATGTCGTTTAATCAGTGGCGAATCTTATTAATTAAATATTAGAGGTAAAAAGGAAGGTGTGGGAGAAAACCACATGTCGAATGGATCGTTTTCCGATTTTATAAAAATGTTTGAATCGAGGTTAAACGCGAACGAACCCCTTAAAGGTATGACTTTGGTTATAACTTAGAAAACGGGCGATAACACTCGAGGTATAATCTTGATTCGTAAACGACCAACCTTAGAACTTATACGACTTAAGTATATACCAAGTATAAGCATGATGACATGTCTTGATAACGAACGAATGTCGGATCGTATCGGTGATAAAAAGAGTTACACTAAAAGAGACGTAACGAGATAACTCAAAAACATGTTTCGATTTAAGTGGAGTTTATACTTAGCCTTTTAATAAGCGTTAAGTGGTTAATCTTAAATATTCTGATTGTTTATAGATTGTCGAGCTGACCCGGGACACATTACCCCTACCCGCACTCGATTCTCAGGCAAGTTTCCAATACTTGGAACTGTTGTTGTGATAATATATATATGATGATTGTTGTATACATATGCCATAGCATGCATGTCTACTTTCAAGTATATTGGAATACTTGTTCCCTGAATTAATATTCGCTTATAGACTAGATATGGATTATCAGATATAAGCATGATTGTTTTGGTAGGACCCTTAGTGAAGGGCATATGATATGTATTCTTTAAATATAGACCGGGAGTCGGTATTTTGAGATATAGATGTAGTCGTGGAAACCCGGAGGGATTCCAACGACAGATTAGTATTCCTTTTGAGGAATGTTATTATTAAACATTAATTATATCTCCATAAAGTATTAATTACTTGGAAATCTTTCGAGAAATGTTATTTGAGTATTATCTCAGTCGAGAAATATTAAATGAATATTATTTCGAATATTCATTTAGAGTTTGATTATTTCATGAATACTATTTCAAGATTCATTTAGAATATTGTTTATTAAATGAATATTACTTTCGAATATTCATTTAAGGTTTTATCTATTCAATGAATATTACTTTAAGATATTCCTTTGAAATTCTAATTACTTAAGGAACATTATTTCAAATATTCCTTGAGAGTATTGATTACTAAATGAATATAATTTGGATATTCATTTAGAATAGTATTTATTAAATGAATATTATTTGGATATTCATTTAAGGTTTTATTTACTTAATGAATATTATTTTAAAATATTCAGTTGAAGTTCTAATTACTTATGGAATATTGTTTTGAATATTTCTTTAAAGTTTTGATTACTAAATGAATATTAATTGGATATTCATTTAGAATACTATTTATTTAATGAATATTATTTTCAAATATTCATTTAAGGTTTGATTTACTTAATGATCATTATTTTAAATATTAATTTGAGTTTATCTATTTATCGAATATCATCTTGAATATTCATTGGAAGTTTTATTTATTTAATGAATATTATTTTGAATATTCATTTAAGAAGAGATTTATTAATAAATAATTTTATATATTCATTCGAGGATTACTTACGAGTAATATTATGATTTAAAAATAGTCCTTAATTATTATTGATTTAATAAATATTCTTGGAATATTTATGTAAATTCTTTTAAATTCTCTTTATAATGATTTATATCATACAAAGATTATCTTTCACCTTCAGATATGGTGTAAAATATTTCGGAATATCTTATGACTATTTATATCAAGGGGAGGTTCCTAAACTTTAATTTCATTTAAATCTATCTTAAAGAAGATTTAAATACTCGCTCAACTTCCAAACGTATATAAGGGGACCTCACTTGAGCGATGTTATTTATTGGACTGCCCGGTCCTATACTTGCTAAAACTATCTTGTCACTCACATCTTGATTCTTTCAAGCATCGATATGAGTCTTTTGGTTACCTCCTCAACGCTCGAGGGGTATGATTGATGTAACAAGTTTATATCCATTAACAAGCATCAGCTTGGGAAATATTGGTGAATTTTCCTTTCCAATTAGATACGACTACTTTGTGGAGTCCTATCAACAAGTGTTACACTTGGGGAAAAGGGGAACGAACTTTACGTTTCAGAGTCATGGATGATATTCGAACTAGGAGACGCGTAAGTGGCCGAGTGGCGCCGGTCCAGCAATAGCCCAACCGTTGGCTGAGGAGTTCCAGAGGGCGGTAGATAAGTAATTCCGTCGGAGCTACCTTCTACATGTAGAGAACGACTGATGAGATGCATGACATACGACTGATCATCGTAAACGTCAGGGCATCTGGCGCGGCAATGCTCCCGTATTAGTTCATCTTCTAAAAGTGAGAAATTTCTGCAACACTGTTGGTGTTGGCAAGGTGAAAAAGTGTTGAAACCGGAATTGCAATATTTTTCCTGCAAGTTCCTCTTTTATGATAATTGAGAATATTTTGCTTATCTTTTGCATAGCAGATATTTATTCAAAACAAATATATTTTTGAGTTACCTTGTAACTTCATCTCATACCTTATATTGGTACTACATCGTTAATGCATGGCATATGGTTTCAAAGATATTTTGGACTGTTATATCACTGTTCAATTGTATTTCTGGTGGGCTATTGCTCACCCTTGCTTTATTTATTTATATCACAACAACAGCTAGATCAGATGGCCGCGCAAGGCGCACACAGCGTAAGCAGGTGTCAACCGTCAGAGGTTTACCGCTAAGGTCTTGGCTACCTTTGTTGAGGATGCAACTACTGGTAGGCTAGTTGTTAGCAATTGAGCCTCAAATGTATTTATATTATGGTATCTATTAATGGATGGCAAAGAGTATGTAATTGTACAATTGTAATTCTTTGGGTTGTAAGAACTCAAACTTGTGATTAATAATATTGTTGGTTACTCTGATTTCATCTCTGGGACTATAACGGGTGTGTTTTATGTTGTTGTTTTGGGTCACAAGGTTGTAATTTAAATTATGTTGGTTTTGTGGTTGGATATTGAGACCGTAACGACCAGATCCCTGACCCTGGATCTGGGGGTGTTACAGAAATGGTATCAGAGAGAGCGTTATATATCCCAGAGATGATGCGACGTTAAAACAATAAATTCATTAAGATAATAAGAACTCTTGCCAAGTTCATAGTCAGACTACATAATGTAGTATTGACATATAAAACCCTTATGGGAACCCTAAAGTATCATGATAGTAACTTAGCTCGTTCTTGTATCGACTAGTAAGGCGACAGACCTTGGGGATTACGAGCAGTAACATAATGATGCTTGTTTTGATGTTGAAGATCGGATGGTGGATTCGATAGAGGACCCGGATGAGGTTCCAGCAGAGAGGGAGAATCCTGTTAGAGACAGGGAAGTTTACCTTGAGGAGATGAGGGCTGCAGCCAGAGAGACTGTAAGAATCTAGATATAGTGCTCAGAGAAGTGAGCTTAAAGAATTGAGATATTATTAAGAGAATTAAAGAGGCATATTGGATTCATAGCCGGACTACCGGATGAAGTGCCAGCAAGTAAGATGGATTTGAGGAATTACTCAAGATCTTATGTAAGGATAGATAAGAATCCTTGGAGACTTTCAGATTAATGAGAAAGGAATTAGAATGATGCATGATTATCAAAGACATTGATATAGGACGGGGAGCAGAGTCCCTAGGAACAGTTAAGACATAGGTGGCAAGTGCCATCTCTTCAGATAAATGGATTAGCATGAATATTGTCAATGGTAATTCGCCGTGAGAAGACAGATTTCATAGGTTTTAATTTATGAAACCAAATTGAGATTGTTAAGGTGATTTTATTCAGGGAAATGCCCATCTTATAAATGGATCAACTTAGAAAGAAAAGACATTGGAAAGTAATGGCCTGAACAGATAAAGTATATAAGGAAATAGTAAGCGAGACAATGATCTCAGAACCTACAAAACTAAAAGACCAGTGAGTCTATGATAAACTAGTAATGAGGCTATCGTCAAGAAACCAAGTATAAGTTCAGTTCAATTCAGTGAAATGATGAACCAGAAACATTAGTTGCATGTGATTCAGAAGAATATTAAATTCTTTCTTTTCCTTGAATGGATTATGGTAGTTACCTTAAGTTTATTCTGACACTGAATCATAAATGGATTAGGCAAGGTGAGCAGTGGTCGAGATGTAATTGAGAATGCTTCTAGGTGCAACCTGATAGAACAGGTGTAGGACATGTTCTCGAAATAAGAGTTTTGGCAAAATGAAGTCCAGCAATAGGACACATGATCAATAAGAGTAGTGTTGGTCGGCCCTACCAAGTTAAAGACAGTTTCAAATGAAGATTGGCCAACCACACTGGCAAAGGTGAGAAATTTCATAAAATTCACAAGGTATTACCAAAGATTTGCTCAGGACTTTACAGAAAGTGTAGTCCCGTAACCCGACTTATTATAAGAATAAAAGTTTGAATGGACAAGATAAACGTGAGAAGATCTTCCTGGAGCTAAAGGTAAAGTTGGTGATGACCAGGGTTGGCGTTGCCTAATGGAAGAAGGAAACTTTGGGAGATATTATGATGCAACTCATACAGGTATAGGTCTGCGCTTATGCAGCACGATAGCGTAATTTCGAATACATTTAGACAGCGCAGTTCATCGGATCCCGTGGCCTTGGTAGTGCCAATGTTGAGGAACGACTAACCCCGACGGTAATGTTCCTTCTGAGACTAGTTGTTAAGTAGACTGGTATTCGGTAGTATCGACTATTAGGACAAGCATGTATCGGGTAGGTATGGCATGTTTAGTTTAAAACTTTTGATTCCCCTTCTAAGGACGATGTATATTTGGTTTCCTTCTAATGATTAAACTCCCAGCTTTATGTCAATCATTTCGCTACTGTAACTGTTTATGGTTCGACCAGCTCGGATGTTCATAGAAATATTCTTTGGGTATCGAAATGGATTTTCTTAATGTAACCAGTGGGTGGATAGATTGACTGAAGTTTCCCTAATCCTGGAAAGGAATTGGACAAAATTTGGCAAACCTTGTCTTTCGGATTATCTGAATACATCACCGAAGAGAGTGGAAACTGAAGCAAACCCTATGAATTGGGTAAGGTAGCCGCTACACGGATTGGTAGATAGATCCCAATTATTACGATTGATTGTAGAAACAAAATTATGAAGTTGAGATTGAACGGAAAAAGGGAAATGTAATTAAGAAACAAGCCGGACTAAGAAAGTTCGGGATTGACTTAAATGAAAAGGTTGTTGTGCCAGAAATGTTGAGCTTTGGTGGCACGTGAAATTGATAAGAGTAACTAGAAGAATAAAAGAAAAGTAAGGGTGACCGGAGATGGTACCGAGAAGTCGATTGAGACTTGTATGGAGTGAAGTTTTGAAAAGATCAAAAGGTATCAAGTAGAAGGCACTATGCCAACAATTGCTAGAAAAGTAATGCTATTAGCCAACCCCTAAATTCACATATTTTAGTGTGGCCAGTTGGGGCCAAGTCACTAAGGATTGTCAAGTGACTAATCCAGCAATGTAAGGACAAAGCGGGGTGCTTCTAACAAAGTGCCAACCGCAAGAACTTTTGATGAAGAATGAATTGAGATACATGATGATGGATTTTATAAATACCATGGATGTGTTGGGAATGAGGATGGAGACCAGTAAAGGTTATGAGGATTGTCAGAGATGGTGCAGTATGATGCATAAATGTTATCTGAAACTTGGTGTCCTCAAGAGGAGCATTAGGCATTAAGAGATTCACGTTGAACATGACCAATATCTTCCAGAACATCCTTGCTACCATTACCAAGTTCTGTAAGAAAGACAGATAGACATACGTTGTCTTTTGGGAAAGTCATATAGACTGACATTCGTTTGAAAGGAGAGGTAACATTAAGCTACCTATAGATTATCAAGATTGGAATGATTGAAAAGAGACCCTTATTATGGATATATGATTGCCAAGTACAGGATGTAAGTATTCCTTGAAAATGGAATTGAGGATAGAATGTCCATAGATTAATACGAACCCTGGGGGATGCACAAAGGATAGCATTACCCCTAATATAGACATTGTGAAATCAGACGATATAAGTGGAATCGACCAAGGTATCAATAACCTGTAAGGATTTGTGGAAAGGAGTCTCTAAAAGTACATAGACAGAATTGTTATCGAATTGATTAATGATGTTTGATATACCCTGTAACCAGGAGATACAGGAGGAATGATGAGGATGGCCTAAGAAACCTTACAAGGGAAGAGGTAATATTCTGAACTTCAAAAGGGAAGTTTGGTAAGGAATGTATGACATAGTAACCATAAGGCCAGAGGAAGCATGTGTGAAACCATGTAAAAGTATGGATTGAACCAATAAGGTTGAGATTATCCTAAAAACAAGAAGGGAGTTAAGTAAGGAAATATCCTAGGTATGATTTGGAGTACCTGTAGTCAAGATCGCACTAGAAAGGTGGAAGCAATGACTTTTGGAAAAGACTGATAGATGCTTTCTCTCATTCAGCAGAATTTAAGGGAGAATGCTTCCACCCTGAGTTGGAATAGATCTAGAAAACATTGATCCCAAGAAATTATTATAATCAGGAAAGGCCAACGAGGTGGCCGACACTTTAAGTATGGGGGAGTAAGTATAAATGCTCAGACCAAAGAAATAGAATGATAATGTAAGGACCTTGATGGTCATAATGTGGTAGAGAAAGTTACATTCCGTCTAATGATTTTGCCAAGATCAACTATAAGAATAGTTTAAGTAAAGATTCGATTCCTGATGTTGCCAGTAGCACATTACCGACATTAGGAGGCTCTACGACAGACCATACCAAATTCCCCAAGAGACTCGCCTTTTCTTTGGAAAGAGAGAGGGGAGGTTAAGTAACAATGAATTGGTAGTAAATGACCAGAAATAGAGAGGGTACAAATACTGATAAGCCAATTGGCACGATGATGAATGACAAGCAAGTTTATGTTGGTGTATTTCTGTGCAAACAAGATAGAGAATTATGAGGTTGGCAAGCGATTAAGCAAACCGATAAGCTTTTAGTCTTCTACCGGAAATATATGATTAATAATCTCACCAGCCTGTTCCAGCTGCGATGCTGGAAGCTTTCCTACAATTTTATCTGCTTCATGTAATATCTACGTCAAGTTCAGGAAGCGTTCCTTATGGATAGGAAATAGTGATTGTTTTGTTTTCCTAGAGGATCTTGAATTGATAATTATGATGCTTAGTTATTAAAGCACTGCGTAAACGATAAGCGATGGTGATCCTTCTGAGAAATTAGGTGGTAACGACTGTGGAAATGTCGAATTGAATCTAAGTTAGAGAAATCATCCAGGTTTATTTCGGATGGTGTAATTTCTGGAACGACGGGATATTTGAAATGAAGAATTAGGTTATGATGGTTCATAAAATGATTATAGTAGAAATAAAGACAAGAGACTGATAGAGATGGAAATAGAATTGGGAATTAATAAGAGAGTCAGATAGGCAGACTCATGAGAAGCTCCAGTAATGAAGCGAGAAGAGTATGGAATTGGCAAGGTAAGGGTATTGGCCAAAACGGAAAGTTGGAATTAGGAGCATGAATGACATACAAATTGACTCCTTTTAAGTTTGGAAAATCCGAGGAAATATGGAATAGTTTGATTGAGTAATAAAAGAGACTCATGGAATGAGAAAGTGAAATCTAGATGATTGAACAAAGGAAAGTTTGACCACAAACGTGCCACGTATATTGAATAAAGGTAACACGCGTTCCCCTAATAAGGTGACGGTGGAGTTCAATAACAGAAGTGAATGAGAACTAGATGATAAGATGGATGTGATTGATAAAGAAAAGAATGGGAAATAATTATGGAATGTGAAGCAAGAAATGTTATGAATGGATTGATGAATGGGTTTTTCCTAACGAGCACTCGGAATGACAACCTGATAGTGTTAGAATTATGAGTATGAAAGAGCCAGTGTCGGGGCGTGAAATGTGAGTAATAATAATGTCAAGCGGGAAATCCAAGATTTAACCTGAGAGGTTGAAGGATTTTCCAAAAAGTAAGTGGTGCTAATATCAAGCAAGAGTATAGGTCCATAGAATGATGGACAGAATAGCAGGGACATGTGATATGTGAGATTACGAAAAATTAGTATTTAATACGAATATGATTACGTTTTCTCTAATAAACCTCTATAGTTCAGAGGTAAATTCTAAGTATGATATTTTGACAATCATGAAAACTTTCTTATATGATTCTTTGAAATTCGCTCCTTTTCTTCTCCCTTATTTACCTTCTTCTAAAATGAGAAGAACTACCCTTTAAGGAGGGGAGGTAATACTACGTGACTCTCTGTCTGTGTGATAGGAGTCTAAGTGGAATGCCATTAATTGTTTAATTGCTTGTCAAGTACTAAAGGATGGCCCCCTTCTGTACTAGCTATGCAATATAACAAATGTTCATTGATCATAGTGATCTCTCAATAAATTCTTCTAATTCAATATATATACATCGAGATTGCGAAGATTAGGAATTGCAAAATTACGAGTGAGGGTATCTCCGAATTTCGTAGCGCGTTAGTGATACCGAAGTCACTGCACGTACCAATAAGGTTAATAGTATAAGACCGGACAAGAGCATATACCGGTTAATGTGTCATGCGAAAGTATCAGAGAATTGGTAGAACGGATAAAGGGTGTATTGTAACACCAGTGCGATGTGCTTTAGAAAGATTGGAATGTGTAAGGATCGACCAGAGAATTGGAAAGCGAAATAACCAACAAGTACCCAATTGCCTTCTACCTGATTCCGGGACGGAATCCTTTTAAGGAGGGGAGACTGTAAGAACCCAGATTTTTGGGTAGAATTAAAACTTTTATTATGTATTGATGTAAGAGTGAACAGTGGTTACAACTACAATGTAGTACTGGCTTTAAAGGATGAATAATGGAAGGATATATATTCCAAGGTTATATGGCCTGAAGGATGCTATTGGGTGATAACTTAGATTAGAATAATATATCTCCTAGAAAGTTAAGATAAGATACCCTCATGTCATCCAAATCAATATCTATTATAAACCCAGCGGTTCCGTAAAAAGGTTAAGGAACACTCGAGGGTGAACCAGGTTCATTTTCCTAATTATAGGAATTAAATAAAAATAAGTGATGAATAGTGATTTTGGTGGAATTTGGAATATTATTATAATAATGTTATACCCGGTATTCGGAACGGATTTCTGAGTTCGTATTAGTGATCCAGGAGGAAAATAAGTGTATGTAAAAGCTGTCGGATTCAGAAAAACAGCACTTTCATTTTCTCCGAGATTTTCCCTAGACACTGATAGATTAAGGATTTAATATTTAATATTTAAGGTATTTAAATTCGAGAAGTATTAAGAAAGATGAGGAATAGTATTATAAATATTAAGAAGGTTTTCGGTAAAACCCTAACTAGAAACGAATGAGTTATTCCCTCGAACGATCAACGAATTAAGCAATAAACGGACAAAGAAACAAGCAGAGGGAGCAAGAGTCTTGTGCAAGCTACTAGAAAATATCTAGTAACCATATGATTACATAAGTAACCAACATACTTAGGAATCAACCATGCACTTAGCAAGCAAACCATGTAGTTAGTTTATAACCATCCAAAACACAACACTTGGCTTGCAAAATGCATCACCTAGTGCATCATCACTTTATTAAAGTAACCAAGGATGAGATATTATCTAAATGTCATCCACTTTATGCATTATTCCAAGCAAAACAACACAAAAATATCAAACTCTCTCCTTGTCTTCTCCATTCGGCTTTCATGCTAATTCAAGAACACAAATCCAACTTCCAACCATTTGTTGATCTTGAAACTTTTTATTTGAGTCCTATAATTCATAAAAATGGTCTCCTCAAAATCTTAGCATCAAACTCATCTTTTTCCATTTTCAAAGAAATGATTTAAAAGGAGGGTGAATAGTGTTTTCAAGAACAAAATTCTTGGATCTTGATTTCTTGGATGATCTAAGCTTGGTTAAGGATGTACAAGGACTATACAAGGCTTAGCAAGGTCTTTACACACTCCAAGGAAGGTATAAATCTTAAGAACCTTAGATCTTACTTTGAGTTTTAATGATGTTCTTGATAGTTTTGAATTAGTATGGTTATGGTGATGATTAAAGCATGATTATGTAGTTAGTTTTGTTGATTAAGAGATTCAATGATTATGATGGTTAAGTAAGATGTTCTTGGACATTTTGGGATGAGAAATCATGTGAATAAGTTGTATGGATGCCCGGTGTGGCTTGGTTTTAGTGTTACGATTAGTAGAACGTTCGAATTATAGCCGTCGTAATGCCCGATTTTCATTAACACTAAGAAACCGAACTGGACAGTAGCCATAACTCTCTGTTCTTGGCAAGATAATGAACCCTACTGCTAGATTTTTGAACATAGATCACTTTGGCGAAAGAATCGAAGCATTTCAATTTACGGTTTAGGAGTTATGATTAAATTCGTAAAAGTGGTTCGAAATCGTAAATGAAAGTTCGTAATTGAAATTGATTCCCTTAAATGTCGTTTAATCAGTGGCGAATCTTATTAATTAAATATTAGAGGTAAAAAGGAAGGTGTGGGAGAAAACCACATGTCGAATGGATCGTTTTCCGATTTTATAAAAATGTTTGAATCGAGGTTAAACGCGAACGAACCCC
Source organism: Kitagawia praeruptora (assembly GCA_037693485.1). Lineage (NCBI taxonomy): Eukaryota > Viridiplantae > Streptophyta > Magnoliopsida > Apiales > Apiaceae > Kitagawia > Kitagawia praeruptora. Next base: position 40,885,914 of record CM075345.1, on the reverse strand, counting down.
TTAAAGGTATGACTTTGGTTATAACTTAGAAAACGGGCGATAACACTCGAGGTATAATCTTGATTCGTAAACGACCAACCTTAGAACTTATACGACTTAAGTATATACCAAGTATAAGCATGATGACATGTCTTGATAACGAACGAATGTCGGATCGTATCGGTGATAAAAAGAGTTACACTAAAAGAGACGTAACGAGATAACTCGAAAACATGTTTCGATTTAAGTGGAGTTTATACTTAGCCTTTTAATAAGCGTTAAGTGGTTAATCTTAAATATTCTGATTGTTTATAGATTGTCGAGCTGACCCGGGACACATTACCCCTACCCGCACTCGATTCTCAGGCAAGTTTCCAATACTTGGAACTGTTGTTGTGATAATATATATATGATGATTGTTGTATACATATGCCATAGCATGCATGTCTACTTTCAAGTATATTGGAATACTTGTTCCCTGAATTAATATTCGCTTATAGACTAGATATGGATTATCAGATATAAGCATGATTGTTTTGGTAGGACCCTTAGTGAAGGGCATATGATATGTATTCTTTAAATATAGACCGGGAGTCGGTATTTTGAGATATAGATGTAGTCGTGGAAACCCGGAGGGATTCCAACGACAGATTAGTATTCCTTTTGAGGAATGTTATTATTAAACATTAATTATATCTCCATAAAGTATTAATTACTTGGAAATCTTTCGAGAAATGTTATTTGAGTATTATCTCAGTCGAGAAATATTAAATGAATATTATTTCGAATATTCATTTAGAGTTTGATTATTTCATGAATACTATTTCAAGATTCATTTAGAATATTGTTTATTAAATGAATATTACTTTCGAATATTCATTTAAGGTTTTATCTATTCAATGAATATTACTTTAAGATATTCCTTTGAAATTCTAATTACTTAAGGAACATTATTTCAAATATTCCTTGAGAGTATTGATTACTAAATGAATATAATTTGGATATTCATTTAGAATAGTATTTATTAAATGAATATTATTTGGATATTCATTTAAGGTTTTATTTACTTAATGAATATTATTTTAAAATATTCAGTTGAAGTTCTAATTACTTATGGAATATTGTTTTGAATATTTCTTTAAAGTTTTGATTACTAAATGAATATTAATTGGATATTCATTTAGAATACTATTTATTTAATGAATATTATTTTCAAATATTCATTTAAGGTTTGATTTACTTAATGATCATTATTTTAAATATTTATTTGAGTTTATCTATTTATCGAATATCATCTTGAATATTCATTGGAAGTTTTATTTATTTAATGAATATTATTTTGAATATTCATTTAAGAAGAGATTTATTAATAAATAATTTTATATATTCATTCGAGGATTACTTACGAGTAATATTATGATTTAAAAATAGTCCTTAATTATTATTGATTTAATAAATATTCTTGGAATATTTATGTAAATTCTTTTAAATTCTCTTTATAATGATTTATATCATACAAAGATTATCTTTCACCTTCAGATATGGTGTAAAATATTTCGGAATATCTTATGACTATTTATATCAAGGGGAGGTTCCTAAACTTTAATTTCATTTAAATCTATCTTAAAGAAGATTTAAATACTCGCTCAACTTCCAAACGTATATAAGGGGACCTCACTTGAGCGATGTTATTTATTGGACTGCCCGGTCCTATACTTGCTAAAACTATCTTGTCACTCACATCTTGATTCTTTCAAGCATCGATATGAGTCTTTTGGTTACCTCCTCAACGCTCGAGGGGTATGATTGATGTAACAAGTTTATATCCATTAACAAGCATCAGCTTGGGAAATATTGGTGAATTTTCTTTTCCAATTAGATACGACTACTTTGTGGAGTCCTATCAACAAGTGTTACACTTGGGGAAAAGGGGAACGAACTTTACGTTTCAGAGTCATGGATGATATTCGAACTAGGAGACGCGTAAGTGGCCGAGTGGCGCCGGTCCAGCAATAGCCCAACCGTTGGCTGAGGAGTTCCAAAGGGCGGTAGATAAGTAATTCCGTCGGAGCTACCTTCTACATGTAGAGAACGACTGATGAGATGCATGACATACGACTGATCATCGTAAACGTCAGGGCATCTGGCGCGGCAATGCTCCCGTATTAGTTCATCTTCTAAAAGTGAGAAATTTCTGCAACACTGTTGGTGTTGGCAAGGTGAAAAAGTGTTGAAACCGGAATTGCAATATTTTTCCTGCAAGTTCCTCTTTTATGATAATTGAGAATATTTTGCTTATCTTTTGCATAGCAGATATTTATTCAAAACAAATATATTTTTGAGTTACCTTGTAACTTCATCTCATACCTTATATTGGTACTACATCGTTAATGCATGGCATATGGTTTCAAAGATATTTTGGACTGTTATATCACTGTTCAATTGTATTTCTGGTGGGCTATTGCTCACCCTTGCTTTATTTATTTATATCACAACAACAGCTAGATCAGATGGCCGCGCAAGGCGCACACAGCGTAAGCAGGTGTCAACCGTCAGAGGTTTACCGCTAAGGTCTTGGCTACCTTTGTTGAGGATGCAACTACTGGTAGGCTAGTTGTTAGCAATTGAGCCTCAAATGTATTTATATTATGGTATCTATTAATGGATGGCAAAGAGTATGTAATTGTACAATTGTAATTCTTTGGGTTGTAAGAACTCAAACTTGTGATTAATAATATTGTTGGTTACTCTGATTTCATCTCTGGGACTATAACGGGTGTGTTTTATGTTGTTGTTTTGGGTCACAAGGTTGTAATTTAAATTATGTTGGTTTTGTGGTTGGATATTGAGACCGTAACGACCAGATCCCTGACCCTGGATCTGGGGGTGTTACACTTTGTTTATCTCAAACACATTTAACTCCTCCTGCATTGCAATTACCCAATCAGGATCCTGTAATGCTTCTTCAACCTTCTTAGGTTCATTCTTTGAGAGGAAACAACTAAGCAAGCATTCATTTTGAATTGATCTTCTAGTTCGAACACCACTACTTAGATCACCAATAATCAAATCTTCAGTATGATCCTTTGTCCATTTTCTAACAGGTGGTAGATTGCCTCTGCTAGACTCTCCCCCTAAGTTAGTGGTATCTCTTATAGAAGAACTCTCTCTGCCTTCAAAAACTCCTCCTCGATCAGTAGAATCAGTAGATTCCATACTGCTGCTAGTTACTGATCTTTCCTCAGTAGACTCTGAAGGATCAGTTCCTGATGGAGTAGACTCTGTATAGCTAGTCTGCTCCTGATGATCACTGTGTCCTCCTTGATTTATTTGCTCCCCCTCAACAGTAGCATTTCTTTGAGAAGCAATAGATATTTCTTCTGGAGAACCTTCATCATCACTGGAGAGTATCTCAGAATTCTTCAGATTTTCAAATTCCAATTTGTCATGGCTTTCATCAGTTTGGAGAATTCCAAATTTCTTGTCATCAAATGCAACATGAATTGATTCCATAACAATGTGAGTTCTGAGATTACAAAATTTGAAGGCCTTTGATGCTGAATATCCTAGAAAGATTGCTTCATCCGATTTGGCTTCAAATTTTCCAAGTTGTTCTGGATGAACTTTTAGGACATAGCATTTGCATCCAAAGATATGAAAGTATTTCACACTTGGTTTCTTTCCTTTGATCGTCTCATAGGGAGTTTTTCCATGACTATTTACCAAGGTACAATTTTGAGTGAAACATGCAGTGTTAATAGCTTCTGCCCAAAAATAGGTTGGAAGTTTTGCATCTGCAAGCATGGTTCTTGCTGCCTCTATGAGAGTTCTGTTCTTTCTTTCCACTACACCATTCTGCTGAGGTGTACCAGGTGCAGAAAACTGTTGAGTGATTCCATTATCTGCACAAAACTCCTTTATTGTAAAATTCTTGAATTCTGTACCATTGTGACTCATAAGTACTTTGACTTTGTACTTAGAGCTATTCTGAATATTCTTGACAAGTTCAATGATTTGCTGAGGAGCTTCATCCTTCTTGTGTAGAAAAAACACCCATGTGAACCTTGTGAAATCATCCACTATCACTAGAGCATATCTTTTCTTGCTGATAGACATAATGTTTACTGGACCAAACAAATCAAGATGTAGCATGTGAAATGGTTCAGTAATTGAATTTTCAGTCTTGCTCTTGAAAGTGGTTCTTCTTTGTTTTCCAAGCTGATAAGCATCACAAAGTCCAGCTTATACAAAATTTGCCTGAGGTAGGCCTCTCACCAGATTATGCTTAACAAGTTGATTAAGCTTCTTGAAGTTGAGATGTGGGAGCTTCTTGTGCCAATTCCAGCTTTCATCATTTGTTGCTTTACTATAGAGACATCTAACAATTCTTTTAGATGTATCATTTAAGCTGGCTTCATATATGTTACCATGTCTTTGACCAGTTAGAACAATGTCTCCATTCTGCATATTCAAGATTTTGCATCCTTCTTTGTCAAAGATTGATTGATAACCTTTATCACCCAGTTGACTTATGCTTAAAAGAGTATGTTTCAAGCCTTCAACCAGTGCTACATTTTCTATGATGACATTCCCCAAAATAATTAAGCCATATCCCAGAGTTTCTCCTTTGTTGCCATCTCCAAAAGATATTACTGGGCTAGCTTTCCTCTCAAACTTTGTAAGCAGGGACTTCTTTCCAGTCATATGTCCAGAGCATCCACTGTCCAAGATAATTGAATGCTTCTTTCCTGTGCCCTGCAAACAAAAAGTAACTAGTTAGAATTTTTTAGGACCCAACTTTGATTGGATCCTTTCTTACTAGATTTAGAAACAACAGGCTTTGAAGATTTTGATTTTACTTTACATGTTGTAGAGTCAACCTTAGACTCTGATTTCACAAATTGTTTGTGACTAGGAGTTTCAGATTTCAGAGAATAATAGTCATAATACAGTTCATGATATTCTCTACACATGTAAATGGAATGAAGTAAACTACTACAATGATAACAAGATTTTTGTGGTTGGTATTGAATTTTCTGAGTCTTGGGGAATCTGGACTCAGTTTTCCAAGAAGGTTTTTGATTGCAATCTATGGCCAAATGATTATGATTTCCACACTTATAGCATTTTTTCCTAGGTGCATCAGGTACATTCTTGTAATTATTCTCTTTGTTAATACCTTCTTTTCCATTCCTATTTCTTTTGATCTTGCTAGACTCTGAAAGACCATCTAGTCTCTGTTTCAACTGAGACTTAGACAGAAACCCTATGTTGACATTCTTAGGTTTCTCTAACACTTTCTCATCTGAATTATTATTGTTAATTCTTTTGTGTACAACAGGGGTACCTTTTGAATCAACAAATTTAACATGATTAGGTTTAGAAACAATTTTCTTACCTTCATATCTAGATGTGCTAGCTTCTACTTTACTATCATGATTGACAATTGCTACTTTCTTTTCTTGTCTAGCTTTATCAAAACCTAGACCATTAACTTTACCACGATTTCCACTTTCAAAGATTTCTAGAGTCTTTTTACTAGAATTGTTAATGGTCTTAATCACCTCTCTCTCTTCCTCTAGTTCTTTTCTGACAAAGTCATAAGCCTCAAGAATAACACTATAATCATGCTTAGCTTTATCAGAACTTATCTTGTATTCTTCCATTTGAATTAACTCAGATTCAAGAAAATTATTTCTATCAACTAACTTATCATTCTTAACTTTAAGTTCATCTCTTTCACTAGTAAGAATTCTAAAATTAGTCATAAGATTCTTAAACTCAACATGGAAAGATCTAATTTCATCAGAATTTAAGCTATCAAATGAATCAAGAGAGTGAAGTGATACCTTAAGAAAAGATGGAGAAGTTTTCTTTGGAGATCCAGGTTTGTCTGAAACATTTGCCATCAATGCAATGTTGTCATAATCCAATTCATCTTCAGAATCACTGGAATCAGCCCAATCCTTCTGTGTGACCATAAGTGCATTGTCGTTTCCTGAATTCCTAGGCTTCTTACACTCACTAGCAAAGTGTCCAAGCTCGTTGCAGTTAAAGCACTTGATCTTGGCCTTATCAAGCTTGACAATTGTACTTTTGCTTTTGTCACTTTTCTTCTCATCTTTCTTTTGAAAAGGTCCTTTGCTAAATCTTCTCCTGTTAAATCTTCCTTTCTTGAAAGCTTTAGCAAACATAGCAAAGAGTTCCTGCATCTCTGATTTAGAATCACTGTTGTCAGAGTCTATATCAGTAGTCTCTTACTCAGAACTTTCTTTGCTTTTCTTCTTCCTTGAGTTCTTTACAACAAGCTCATCATGTTGTTCCTCTGGAAGCTTCTTTGATTCAGATTGAGCAGTGAGTGCAACAGTTTTCATCTTTCCTTCACTCCTGCTCTTCTTCTGCTGCTTGTCAAGTTCATAAACCCTCAGTTTTCCATACACTGCCTCTAATGATATCTCATCCAAATCATTAGCTTCCTCAATTGCAGATATCTTCTCATTGTAGAAATCAGGCAAGGCTTTCATGAACTTAGTATTCATATCCTCCAAGTCATAATATTTACCATGCATGGCCATCTCATTGATGAGTTTTGTAAACCTATCAAAGGTATCAGTAAGTGACTCACCAGACTTGGATTCAAAGTACTCATACTGTTGTATAAGTAGTGTCCTCATGTTCTTCCTGACAAGCTTAGTTCTTTCACAGTGAACCTTAAGATTGTCCCATATATCCTTAGCAGTTTTACAAGAGAGAACATAGTTAGTGAGAACAGAATCAAGACTGTTGAATAATATGTTTCTCACTTTAGCATCTTTAAGAACATTCTCCTTGTCCTTATCTGACCATTCAGATTTAGGCTTCTCTGCTGTATGTTCTGGAACAACCTTGATAGAGTGTATATTTATATATATTTTATATGATTATATTCCTCATATTTATTCTATTTTGCATTTAATTGGATTTTTATTAAATAAATTATAATGTTTTATTGTAGGAAGCAAGGAATCCTAAACTTGGAAGGATTGGAGAATAAAGAGCTGAATTTGGAGATTTTTTAGAGGAAATTCGTAATATTGGGTTATACGGGCTGCCTACACTGTTTGGGCCGTATCTTGAGTTCCAGAAGTCAGAATTTGACGATCTTACTGTCCACGCGAAGCTTGGAGAATTTTCTTTAATTCCAAGGTGGTCCAAAGAGCAAAATCGCACTGGAACAGCCCAGAAACAGAGGAGCAAAGTCAGCAGCGAATTTTACATTAAAATCCTATTCAATTATGGATTTCTTTTTGTAAATTTATTAAAACATTAAAAATACTTTTATTAGGGGTGAGAGACCAGATTTTATTAGGAGTTTTTTTTATTAGCTTTAGAGGGGAAGAGACACACAACATATACATACACTTTATCTAGGGTTTACAGAAGAGTTTTATTTTCTACGTAGAGCAAAAGAAGGAGATTGACACATCTTTCAGAAGCAAAGCAAGGAGAATAAATCTGTATTCTTATTAGAACAATTGGTTCTAGTATTCGGTTTGGATTTCAATTATTTGTTCCTCTTAATTTTGTTTTTATATATCTATTCCAAGATTTGTTTTAATTATGTTATCAATTGAACCCATGATGGTGCTAAGTTCAAACATGAACTAAACATTATCATGGGGTTCCAATGGATTCGATTTCATAATTATTGTGTATGACATGTGATCAATGTTGGGTGATTTTATTGTGATAATCTGATATGGTTTGATTTAATTGATAGATGTGTAGCTAGCATCTAGTTTATTAATCCTTGATGATTGCGAAAGTGGATTCTAGGATTGAGAATATGCCATATTAGCATGGGTTCATGAATTAATTGTTTATTCTTGATTAGTAGTATGATTTTACCCAATTCATATTGCCCCATGTAATTATAAAAGATAACTTGTGCTTAAACCAATTGTGTTTCCAGATTGTATAGACATATATGATTTGAACGTAATGTGGTGTCCTCTTGATTTCTATCTTTTCTGGATATTAAGTGGTATGATATGAGTATACTGAAAGGTAGATCGTATTATTGTAGTGTTATCTGATTAATTATCTTGTTTATCACCCGTATCGATTTACTGTGTCAACCTTTAGTGAAGTTTCGATGAAATTGGAATTCCATGCCTTCTCATATTAAGAACTCTTTTCTAATTTACTTGCACTTAGTTAATTAAATTAGTTTAAACAAAAACCCAATTTGATAATTGTTCAAGCATTAAGAAGTAACCATACACTGTTGCATACGCACTAAAATTGGTATTACACCTAGTCTCTGCGGAACGAATCTTATTTATCACTTGCTATTTGTGATCGCGTATACTTGCGTGTTTACGAGTCAACAAGTTTTTGGCGCCGCTGCCGGGGACTTCGGTGTTAATTGTAGTTTAAGTGCTTGTCATCGGTGGTCGTTATAGATTACTGACTTGAACTGTTTTTTTTTATTTGATGGATTATTGGGAGCAGGATTTCGTAATTGTATGTGAGCTGTGTGCAGGTGGACATTACACTCATCAATGTGAGTATAACAGAAACCGGCCAAATTTCAGCTGGGACTATAATCAGAGTGGTATGGAGCAATCCCAATATCCATCCTACCCGCTCCAAAATCAGCAGTTTGGAGATGAGCCATACATTCCAAGGGGAATTCAGCAACAACAGGGGCAACAATTTCAGCATCAGTACGCCCCACTGCAACAACACTTTCAACCCACTGGATTTCAACAACAACAACTTCATACGGATTATGGCCAACAATCGAATGAAGAAGCGGAATTAGAAGAATTGAAATTGATGATTAAAAGCAACGCAGTGTCTCTCCAGACGATAGGAAATCAGATTGGTCAAATAGCAACCTTGCTAAATAGTCTTCAGGGAGCCCTTCTAAGCGACATGGGAGACCTAGAGGCAGAGCATGAGGACAAGAACATGCCTATCAATTTTGACGGGCCATTCTTAGCCACGGGTGAGACCTTGATCGATGTTCAGAAAGGAGAGTCTGAGGGCGAAGATGAGAAAGAAGCAGAACAGGAAGCTGATAAGGGAGAAAGGTCAGAAAATGCAGTTCTGAATATTCAGCCGCAACCACATCCGTTGCAATCTGAAAATGTTGAAGATGCTGAGAAGAAGAATTTTGAAATTGTGTTAGTTGAGAGCCATGAACTTGTTGAGGTGTCTCAATTTAATTCTGAACAGGATGGATGTGTGGAAGAATCTTCAACAATATCAATGGAGGATGTTCTGGTTTATGATAAATTAGAGGATAATTTGTATGAAGATCCACTGGAGCAGCCTATGTTTCTAGAATTGGGACCTGAGAATAATGAAGACGAGCATCTAACATTGTTAGAGGATAATTCACAAAGTGTTGGAATGATGCATTGTTTCGAGTCACTAGAAGTGCTATCTGCAGAAGGCAAACCTCCAAAAGCCTCTATCAAAGAACCACCTGACTTGGAACTGTAGTTGATATCCTCTCAATCTCAGGAGTTTGATTCGAGCTCATTTGTATCATCTTCTATCAGCATCTCAGCAGAATTACATCCGGACAAGAATTCTGAAAGGGTTATTTCAAATTTTCATGGCAGTATGCGCTCTGCAGATGTGAAAAATTTGTTAGTGGACAATGTGATTGGTTTTGTTGAGAAGCATAGAAGGTTGACATCTCCAACCTTATCCACTATTATCTCAGCAGATTTACCGCCTGATAAGGAAGAAGTACGTTTGGCGGCTTTACAAAAGCACATAGGTAGTGGATGGATGATTTCAGATAATCAGGATATCATCTATTCGTTGGTTATTCAAATATGGTGTGGGAACAATGTCACGGGCACTTTGGAAGAGCGAAGGAGGTTGAAGCTTGTTGACAATGACGTTGCTCCGGAGAAGATCATTAAATGGCCTTATAGAGATGCGGTGCAGAAAATTTTCAAGAGAAAAATCGTGGCCAAGTCTAGCTAAAGACGTTAAAGAAAGGCGCTTCTCGGGAGGCAACCCATGATTTTTGTATGGTTAGTAATTTTTATTTTATTTTATTTCATTTCTTTTTGTATTTTTTTTTTAGGATAGATTTTTATTTTTATTATTTTTTTACTCCCACATGATGCCTTGATGAATTTGTTGAAGTGTTTCAGGATGCAAATATTTTGTGGAAGTGTAAAATATGGATAAAGAAAAGAAAAATAGAAGTTGATAAAAAAAAAAAAAAATCACGAGATGAACTAGTAAAGAGCAGAGCAGAAATACTGGCGGTATAATTTTTCTATACCGGCATTTTACTTCCCTGAATAAAATAGAAGATTCAATACCGTGGTATTGAATTCAGGAACCCACGGTTTACATTCTCTGTGCGTCAATAGAAATTCGCGCGCCTCAGTGCGTGATATCCACTCCGCGGTGCAATTCTGTCTGACTTGAGCATCAGTTTGTGTGACTTTATGTGCATGTATGCAGCTGGACACACATTCAAGTCCCCATTTGAAGCCCACATTTAATTCATGATCCAGCCCATCGGCCCAGTTACAATGATTGGTCCAGCCCACCATCGCCCAGCTCATCATCCAGTCAGCGCCTAGTCATCTGCTAGTCAGCACGCCATTTGTGCAGTCCATGTGTCGCCACCTCCGCTCTCCGTCAGCGTCTAGTCAGCAATGAGCCACTCGCCACGTCATCTGCTTGGTTGGCAGCTTGTGCAAAAATATTTTTTGAAAATTTGATGGCCAAGGGATTTGAACCCCTGACCTTAGGGTGTGTTGTGCATGACTTCTATTTGCAACTCTTAACCACATGAGCTGCAATGTTGTTGGTGTTAGATAATGGATTAATTTGAATATATAAAGAAGCTGAGCCCTGGAATTTCAGCACTACACACATTATTTCTTAATTCTTTTTCCGGCGGCACTTCGTGCATGCGCACTAGGGGAGTATTTTAACCTTTCTTTGTACATTTTTTTTATTTTTATTTTTATTTTATTTTTGTATTTGTTTTTAGGATCTTTTAGTTGTATATATTATTTATTTATTCAGTGAGGACAATGAACCGCTTAAGTGTGGGGATATGTTCTTAATGTATTAAAAAAAAAATCCAAAAAAATTATATATGATAAAAAATCCAAAAAAATGAAAAAAAAAATTGTATATAATTGTCATGTCAAAAGCATGTTAGCAAGGATAAGTGCACATTTTGTAGACTAATTTTGCATGATTAATTCTGAGTGTTGTATCATAGAATAAAAATCATTTGTTGCTTGATAATTCCTTGTGTGTGCTTTCGAAAATTTAAAAACGTGAGATTCTTCTTAGTCAAATTTAGTGAGTCGAGCATGCTTTCACCTTGTGAGATTTTGAGCCTGATTAATGATTGATACATTTTATATCAATCGAATTTCTTTGTTGTGTGTTTTTCGTCAATTAGCATTGCTCTAGAACTTGTTTTGATACCTTGTTGAGACTACATGTTGTGTGTGTGCATGAAGATGATAAAGGCACTAGGATTAACCTCGTTGACCTAAACACTATCCTTATGAGTTATATCCTTAGTAAGCCCCCTTGAGCTTATATCTGTTTCTTTCAATTATCACCACTCTATAATTTTTGAGCCTACTTATTTATTCTTATATTGATTTACTGGTAGAGCATTGTGATTCAACTTAAGGGTGGGTGAATGTTCAAGTGTGGGGATTTCTTCGTTAAGGTTTGATATTTTGGTGGGAATTATATAATGTGGTTGCTTGATCTTAAAAAAAAAAAAAAAAAAAAAAAGAATAAAAAAAAGAGAGAATAAATTTGAAGAAGATCGAATGATAGTTATTGTTCATTGCTTATTGCAATATGAAAGTGGAAAGTACGTAATGATGTACTTATGGGTTTAATGCTTGTGAAAGTTTAATTATCTTTTACATGGTCTACTATTCATGTTGGGTGCTTTAATTAGAAGTGAACATTATGCTCTATTAGTTTATCAAGCTTAGCCACTTGTGAGCCTATTTATTTGATATCCCACCCCATACCTAAGCCCCATTACAACCTTTAATGAAGACCTTTTGATTTGTGCATGCACATATACGAAGTAGTGGAGATTTGGTGGACAGCCAAGCATATGGTAGCACATGTCTATTTTGATTCATAGAGTATATTCGTTTCTCTTGAGTATAGGAATCTTAGTATTCCCATCCTTTTAACCAGACATGATTGCAGATCTTTATGATTATTCGAAATCAACCTGCTCTGATACCAACTGTTAACTCGAATAACTTGTAGAAGGGGGGGGTTGAATACAAGTTATATAATCGTGTCTGATTTTTTCTTGATTAGATAAACAAGAAAAAATGAATGAATCAAACTGTTTGTATTAATATGATCAAATACAAACTCTACCAAAGGTGTAAAAATACCTTTAGCAACTGCTGACAAAATAAATTTCTCTCTGTTTGTACTCTCGTATACTTACGATTACAAACCTCACGAACTCGCTCTTTTTACAATGATATAGAGAGAGTATTTATAATGCTACCTATCAACTAATAACAGAAAGATAAAATCTATATATGACAATGTTCTGCCTTCCAGTTGATAGTTTCCATCAATAGAAAATTCTTTCCTTCATGAAATCTTCTTGCTTGTTATTCAAACAACGATCCTGTTTTATAGCACTTGCCAGTTTCTGTAGCATCCATAATGACATCATCAGTAACACGACTGATATCAGGATTCCACTTGCATCAGGATCTAACCATCCCATCAATACTTGATCAGTATTTGACTTGCCGTATCAGGATTCAATCTCAGTTCCTGACATGTAGTCCTCGATGCACTATTCCTGACTTAATTCTACAGATTACTGTCTAACACATATATCTTATACAAAGTGCTAAATCCTTTATAAATCAGGATATACAAGAAGTATAAGTAAAATTCTATTCTTAACATCACAACTCATGAATTATTCCTAACATTCCTGAAGGTCAGTTGCTCTTTGGAGTTCGACCAAGATGTTGGCTATTTCATTTTTCTGGCAGAGTACCATCTTGATCTAGCTCGGTGTTTGAGTGAGTGGTGTCCATTTCACTTTGAGAAATGGGTTCTTGTAGACCACTTGATGGGGGCTCATCCATGACTTGAGATGGATGATCAAAACCTGAAGGGATTGGACTGTCCCCTTCTCTAGGTTGTTGAGAAGAAACAATTGATGGATTAGAGAATAAAGAAGGTGATGGTTTAGAGGAGATTTTTGGCTGTTCCACAGGGGTAACTTGTGGAACATCAAGAGTAGAAGTTTCATGACCTTCACTGTGCCCTATATCTGTGTGCATTTCTGCAAGTGTAAGCTCCTCATGAGTGAGTACATGAGGTTGTGCTGACTCTTTACAAGATGCCTTGGGAGATAGGCCAGCTTCAATAGATACTTCTTATTGAGAAGAAGCACCTAGGGATGTGTTTGATTCCTTTTTACTCTCCACAGTCTTTTGTGAGACTGTGGGGTGATTGACAGTGGCTTTGGCCCTCTTAGCTCTCTTCTTCTTAGGCTCAAGAGGAACCACTGTGGGTTCACTTTCACTAACATCCTTATTTGCTGCATCAAGTGCAGTTTCTCCCTCAACATTCTCAGAACTACTACCAACACCAGTTTCCAAGGGTCTTTTCTTGGATTCTTGCAGAGTTGTTTTTGTGGTCTTTGGTTGTCTAGATGATCTGATAGGAATGTATGGAGAAGAATGTGGGTTAACTGAATTTGGGTCTAATTCAATTTCATTCTCAAGGGAGAAAATAACATACCCAGAGGGTAGTGCTACATCAAGATGAGGCTCTTGATCATCCATGTGCTTGGTGAAACAGGGTGGAATATGTGCATTTGAATTTTGTGAATTGAGAGATGTGTGTGTATTTCTTTTCAAAACATTGCATTCTATAGTGAGAGATGCATTATCATCAATACCACATAATGAATTCAAACACATAGTAAGAAAGCGAGGATATACATGTACCTTCTTGCTTAGAGCTGACTTGAGTTGGCTCATAAGCAACTTTCCTACATCCACTTTGTATCCATGGACAAGAGAGTGAGTAAGCTTCTTGATATAGGAGGGAATTCCATTCCATCCAGAGGTTTTGGTTGAGAAAACCTTCACCATGACATCAAAAATCATGCTCCATTCTTTCCTCAAATGCTTTCTGTCCATTTCACCAGTCGAGTACCATTTTGATGTACCCTCTTCAAGAACAGGACCAGAATACCCAATTTTAAAGAAAAACTTCTTTAGGGTTTCATCACTTGTAAGTTCCTTGTATGATTCTTTAGCTTGCAGTCCAGTTCCCAAAGCTTCGTTGATGCCTTTGATTGTGAGGATGCAGGTAACTCCTTTGATTTTGCATTGTATGGTGTCTTTCCCTGCACCTCTTGGAACATAGGCAGTGTTCCAGAATTCTTCAAGTCTTTCTAGGTTTAAGGATGGTGTAGATGTTATAGCATGACCCAGATATGACTTGTTGATAAAGGATACGAGTTCTTTAAATCCTTCACCAGCATCTCCAGCAGTGAGAATACCAACAAAGTTAGTTTGAGAAGAGGATTGTTTGGGTGCCATTTCTTGCTTTGAGCTTCGGAGAGAGATTTTGACTTTTGAGAGAGAAAGGTTCTGTTGAAAGTTATGTGTTTTTGTGTTTGACAGTTGCTTACATGAAAATAACAAATGCCTTACTGAGAAAGGGAAAGTAACTATGTCTTAGCCCATTAATCAGTCACGTGGTGTCGTGGGTAGTTACTTCTTAGTGGCTGTAAATCGTGGAGGTAAAATCCCAATTAATTCGGTCCACTAATCATGATAGTAACCTGTGCGTTGTAACAAATTCATTAGTAATTTTGAGAGGATGACAACAGGTTTTGCTTGATAGTAATATCGTTGCAAGAACATACTGTCATCATTAAGCAATTTATACAATTTCCTTTAAATTTCATGATAGAGACTTTTTCCATTGTGTCGTCTAAGAAACTTGCCGTCAAGGCACTTCGTGACAGCATCTTCACTTATTGACAGCAACTTAAGCGGAAATAATTTATGTCATGAATTTTAATTGACTTTGCCTATTGCTTAAGCGAAAATTACGAAATAGCATTTTAATCGATTTAGGCACATATTTTTTAGTTTTAGCACACATCCATAAACATCCATACACACAAACAATCAAACAGACAACCATTCGCAGATAGCTAAAAGTAAAGAAGATGAACAGCATGCAAAACACTGGGAAGATGAAACGATGAACTTTTTATTAAAAAATATTTAAAAACAATACAAAAGTAATTCTTAAGAACTAAACATCTTGAGCTCATCAAGAGCTTCCACCAGCAGCTGCTCAACAACCTTAGCTATCTCCTTCTCCTCCGTGATCTCTTTGGCATCCAGATAAGCCTGAAGCTTATCGAGAAATGGATCGAGAGGGTGCTCAGCAGCAGCAGCCTCCTTCTGTGGCTGGGGCACACTGGATGTAGACATTTCTTCTACCTTCCTCTTGCTCATGTTGATTCTAGAGTTCTTAGTGTGTTAAGTGAGAATAAAGGGTTTAGCTTTGGTCTTATTTATAACACAATAAGTGACTCTACAGCTCCCAACAACCTCTTTTTAATGAAGTAATTAACTTTTAAATTAAAAAGACTAACAAATACCCGGGGTCATTTCAAATGACACGAATACGTATCACTAAGCAGGCGTATGAAATAAGTTAATGTCACGTGACTACTCATTAAAAAAATTAAAACAGGCATGTGATTTGAATTTAGCATAGTCATAGCAAACATGCTGTCAAATAAACAAGTAGCACATAGGACAGGAACTTCTCATGACAGTAACATTGAGAGTTAAGGTCACGAGCTACAATTTTTTTAACCACATTGAAAATGTAAAAACTAGTAAGTTAACATACCAGATTTAGCATTCCCAATTCACTTACCAACCTGTTGAAGGTTGCTTCATCTAGTGGCTTCGTAAAAATATCTATAAGTTGCTTTTCTGTTGGAACATAAATCAGCTTCACAGTTTCCCTTTCAACATGCTCTCTTAAGAAATGATGTATGATATCAATGTGCTTTGTCCTGGAGTGTTGAACTGGATTGTCTGAGATAGCTATAGCACTGGTGTTGTCACAATAAATAGGAATATTGGACAGCTTCAAGCCATAATCCATTAGCTGATTTTTCATCCAAACAATTTGAGCACAGCAACTTCCAGCTGCAATATATTCAGCTTCTACAGTTGAAGTAGATACAGAATGCTGCTTCTTGCTAAACCATGACACTAATCTTCCACCAAGAAATTGACAGCTTCCTGTTGTACTTTTCCTGTCAATCTTGCATCCAGCATAGTCTGAATCCGAATAACCAACCAAGTCAAATCCAGTATCTTTAGGATACCAAAGGCCTAGGTTTGGAGTACCTTTGAGATATCTAAAGATTCTCTTGATTGCTACTAAGTGTGATTCTTTTGGATCAGCTTGAAACCTTGCACAGAGACATGTAGCAAACATAATGTCTGGTCTGCTAGCAGTTAAGTATAGCAACGATCCCACCATGCCTCTGTAGGTGCTAGAATCCACTTTCTTTCCTTTAGGATCCAAATCCAGTTTGGTTGCTGTAGAGATAGGTGTCTTGGCAGGTGATGCATCTTCCATGTTGAACTTTTTGAGAAGTTCCTTGACATATTTCGATTGGCTTACGAAGATACCATCATCCTTTTGATGAATTTATAGACCTAGGAAAAATGACAGTTCTCCCATGCATCATGCTCATCTCATACTTGCTCTTCATAAGAGATGAGAATTTTTCACACAGTTTCTCTTTTGTAGAACCAAAGATTATGTCATCAACATAAATCTGAACCAGAATGATGTCCTTGCCATGGTGCTTGTAGAACAGTGTCTTGTCCACTACACCTCTTGTAAATTGATTCTCAATGAGAAAAGTAGATAGAGTTTCATACCAAGCTCGAGGGGCTTGCTTCAATCCATAAAGTGCTTTGAACAGCTTGTAGACAAAGTCATACAACTCAGCATCCTCAAATCCAGGTGGCTGTTCAACATACACTTCCTCTTCTAATTCTCCATTAAGAAAGGCACTCTTGATATCCATTTGGAACACTTTGAAGTTACAGTGTGCAGCATAGGCTAAAAATATCCGAATAGCTTCAAGTCTGGCAATAGGTGCAAATGTTTCATCATAATCGATCCCTTCCTGTTGACAGTAACCTTTAGCTACTAGCCTTGCCTTGTTTCTTGTCACATTTCCACTTTCATCCAACTTGTTTCTGAAAACCCACTTTGTGTCAACTACTGACTTCCCTTTGGGTCTGGGGACCAGCTTCCATACATTGTTTCTCTCAAATTGGTTTAGCTCTTCTTGCATGGCTTGATCCAATCTGAATCCAACAATGCTTCATCAATTGACTTTGGCTCAGTTTGAGATAGAAAACTTGAAAACATGCTGTCAGCAGAAATATTTCTCCTCGTCCTTATACCAGTAGTGGGATCACCAATGATTAGATTGCTAGTGTGATCTCTGTTCCATTTAGTGGTTCTGGGCAAGCTTCTTTCTTGATCTGCTTCATCATTTCCTCTTTGAGGTGTTGACTCTCCACCATTGATGTTTTCTCCTTCATGTTCTTCAACATCTCCAGAATCATTCTCATTCTGATGATTAGCTGATATAGTTTGAGATTGAGCTGGAGTTTGAGTAGCATCATTGGTGTTGACAGCAATTCTTTCAAACTCAATATCCTGAGTACCAGTAGGTTCATCAGCAACAATTTATTCTTCTTCCAAATACCCTTGATTTTCAAATCTAAGAGGCTCCATTTGACCATCCTCTTGCAGTCCTGGGAATTTGGTTTCATCAAATGTGACATTCACACTTTCTTCAATGACTTTGTGATCAATGACATAGACTTTGTAGGCAGTCCTTTCCAATCCATATCCCATGAAAATGCCTTCATAAGCTTTAGCATCGAACTTTCCTTTTCTTTCATGGTTGTCAATCATCATGAAACACTTACTTCCAAATACATGAAAGTACTTGATAGTAGGTTTCTTTCCTGTTAACAGATAGTAAGGAGTGTTTCCATGAGTCTTGTTGATCAAGGTTCTGTTCTGTGTGTAGCAAGCTATATTTATAGCTTCTGCCCAGAAGTATGTTGGTAATTTAGAATCATTCAACATAGTTCTCGTAGCTTCGATGAGAGTTATGTTCTTCCTTTCTACAACTCCATTTTGTTATGGTGTCCTGGCAGTGGAGAATTGTTGGACAATGCCTTCTTCTTTGCAGAAGTTTCCTAGTGTGGCATTTCTGAACTCAGTACCATTGTCACTTCTCAGATATTGAACTTGAGCATTGGGGGTTCTTTCAAGAACTCTTATGTGATCAATGATTTCTTGAGCAGCTTCGTCCTTCGTCTCTAAAAACTTCACCCAAGTGTACCTTGAGTAGTCATCCACCATTACCAGGGCATATCTCTTTCTTGCAAGAGATTGAACATTTACTGGGCCAAACAAATCCATGTGAATTAATTTGAGTGGCTCAGTGTTGGTATTCACTTGCTTTGATTTGTGCACAGATCTTTTCAGTTTGCCCATTTGACAATCCTCACATAGTCCTTCTTGATAGAATTCCTGTTGAGGTAGTCCTCTCACCAAATCCTTCTTCATCAGAATATTCATATTCTTGAAATTGAGGTGTGAGAGCTTCTTGTGCCAAAGCATGCTTTCACCAACTGATGCTTTACTGTAAAAATAGTAAGCCTTGTCTTTGTTGACAGAATTTAAGTCTGCAACAAACAAGCTTCCTTTCCTTACTCCTTTCAAAGAGAGGCTTCGATCTTTCTTGTGATAGATATCACAAACCATCATATCAAAATCAACCTTGAATCCCCTGTCACTGAATTGGCTGACACTGAGTAGGTTGTGTTTCAATCCATCAACAAGAGCAATATCTTCAATGACTGCATTTCCAATTTCCAAACAGCCATATCCCACAGTGTAACCTTTGCTGTTGTCTCCAAAAGTTATGATTGGGCCGGCTTTTTCCAAAAAATGTGATAGCAGGGTTATATCACCAGTCATGTGCCTGGAGCATCCACTGTCGATGATCCACATGACCTGCTTCTTTTTCTTACCCTGCAAAACATATGATTTTAATTTGCATTTGGTACCCAAACTCTGTTGGGTCCTGCAGTTACAGCATCATTGTTCATATCATTCTGCTTCACATTTAAATCAACACTAGAATCCTCCTGTTTGACTTCTTTTACTGTCCATTTGGTTCTAGAGTTAGACTTGGTCTTTCTCTTAGTGGAAGCTGCCTTTTTACCAACATGGGCAGGCACAAAAGTCTCAGCAGTTTCTAGATATGAGTATCTTTCAGTAGACAGAATAGGCAGATTGAAACAAGTACTTATAACAACAATTTTGTATGGCATACAATCACTGTTATTACAGATATCCAAACTTCTTTGCATAATGGGGGTTCTATGTAAGTTACCACTAACATTGGACGCATTAACCTTATCCTATTTGGGTTTCTTACAAACAAATGTTAAATGATGAGATGATCCACAATTATTGCAAAGCTTCCTAAGGGCATCCTTAACATGACTATATCCATTCTTCTTATCAATCCCTAACTTACCATTCCTATTCTTAGGCTTGTAGGCATTTGCTTTGACAGTATATTCTGAAGTTGTTGTCGAGCCACCCTTGAAAGTACCTTTCTTTGCCTATGTCGTGACAGCAGGTTTGAAAGTTGCTGTCTTGGGTTCTCTCTTGACAGTATCTTTTGAAGTTTCTGTCTCATCCTTGCTGTCAGCTACTTTAGAACATTCTGTTTGATTGATTGGTAGAGTTTCTGTCATGGGGGACTTGACAGTATCTTTTCCTTTGCTCAGTGTGCTGTCAATGCACTCATCTTCATCAAGTAGCTCTTGTTCGATGAAAAAGGAGGTTTCATCAAAATCAGCTTGAAGATTTTTAAAAATCGGATTGTTAACTCTTTTGAGAATTTGAGGTTTGACAGCATCACTATCATCAAGAGCAATTGCCTTTCCACGCCTTCTACCATACTCGAAACCTATACCTACCTTTTGATTCTCAGTGTGATTATCATGATATTCCTGGACTAACTTAGAAGAGTTTCTAAAAGCTTTGAGTTTAAACTTGTTTTCTGCAATTTGACTCCTGAGAAAATCTTCTATTTCCTTACACTACGCCACATATGGCCTACGGCTACACCCAAAAAAGTGTGATTATAGGGCCAAAAGTGTTGGTAAAAGAGCCTAAAACCACCTACGGCTACACTTTTCCCAAATTTGGGAGTGTTACAAAAACGGGTGCTAGCGTAGGGGTCTATGCTAACACTTTTTTCGATTTTTGGTAACATGGGAGAAAAGTGTAGGCGTAGACCCCTATTCCAACACCTTCCTGATCCTTATAAGTTGTTGGTATAGATCTATGCCTACACCATTATCTTTCTACTAACACTATTAAAAATGTTGGTGTAGACCTATGCCAACACTTTGCTAATCTTTTGCCAACACATAATGATTAATACTTTAGAGCCAATGGCTACATTTTTACAAGCTCTATACCAACATTTTAAATAAAGAAAAGCAACATGTAAAATTGAAAAATAAAGATTCTCATTCAGAATATTGTAAGCATTCCAATACATAAAAGCTATCCAAAAGCCATTCCAATACATAAAATCCCATCTAAAATAACTACATCAAATCCACAAACCAACCATCTAAAACCTACCTAATTAAGTTAAATACCGTGGAATAGCTAACTTGAGTAGTTTAAAAGTTAAGTACCAACTTATTAGCAACTTATTAGCAGGGCTTATTCTCGTACTCCTTTATAAGATTAGCACCATGAACAGAGCTTAGAAAACTCTCCAACTCCCATTTAACACTTTTGTAATCAAGCCCACGCCACTTCACAAGCCACTCGTAGTAACAACTTGAAGTACGAGGAGGAGCATTGTTCTCCTGCACCATTTTAAGACATCCCTGCCATTGCGGAGAAAAAAGGATCCAAATGAACAAAGTATAAAATCTTTAAAAAGGATTCTGAAATATTGAAACATTTAGCCAAAAGATATTCAGTAGAGTGTACGACATAAATTTTTGAACTTCAACATACCTATAAGTTTGTCAGCAAGAAGTTCCAGCTCTGGATACCAAGCATTCACAATACTCAGCAAGTCGTTATAACTAGACGGCAATCATTACTCTCCTCCAAAGAGTAGAAAGTGAGTTTCTACCTGAGACGTTAAAGAATAAGAATTTCAAAACGTATATCAAATACATATTATTAAAAAAAAAATCATCCAGTTTGGACTACTTGAAAGTGCAAAATTGCTAAGCTAACAGCTAAGATACATAGTAGTAACATGGATGATAGTATTTGCTAATTGTACTTTTCAAAATTCCGAAAGAACTGATACACATACTGTCCAAAATTTATCTAAAGTGAGCAGGGTTACCCTAAAAATTTCTTCTTAAGATTAGTTATATTTTAGTTCGAAGATCGACTGTACTAGGACAAGGAAAATACTCCTAGACGAAAAAAAGAAGTTACCTGCATGTTTCCTATTAACTGCGTGAACAGAACCAAACCCGCAATTGATAGGAGAATGCAAAATAAAGTCTCACCAATATAAGTACTAGTCTGCAAATTCTGTCCATACGAACAGCAAAAAGAAGAATGGAAAATTATACACATTTAAAAGGAATCAAACTTGTACTACAGATTTATATGGAATTTGCTCTTGGATTTCTATGGAGAAGAAGATTTTTTAAGGATACACCAGGAGAAAATGAAGAAACAAATAACTAAAAGTCTAAAATACTTAAACAGAAACCAGAAATCTTAGTACTATACTAAAATATGAATTTAAATTGTAACAATGACATGCGGCTTAGTTGAAGAAATCCACATCCACAGAAATCTTAAATCGTCTCAGTCATGTATCATTGAATAGTAAGTCTGAGTTGTATGCATAGATTTATATCAGAACAATTCTTATATAAAGTTTTCTAGTGATTAGAAAGAAGTTATTTGTTGAAATCACCAAGAAAAGTATAAACCCCTGTTACAGAAATGAAAAGAAAACTACCAACAATTTTTCTTAATAAACCAACCCAAAACTTTTAGTCCTTAGTGGACTTTCACTTAAAGGGTATATAGTTTAATATTGATGAAAATTGTGATAAATCTATCGATTGCCATCAAAACTGTATCCACTCTTCTACAACTGTAAAACTGTAGGAGCAGCAGATTTCCCTAATATTAATTCAACCATATATGAAAAAATAAAAAGCAGATGGTACTAATTAAGAAGGTGGTGGCCCTAACATATCTCAGTCATTCCAAATAACTTATAACAATTAGGCACGACAACTTCAAATGATGGTGCAATGCCATTTCACTTAGCATGTTTTTTCAATTCATCAACACATATGTGTAGCAGTAAAAAGAATAAAGGCTGTTCTTACTTGGATAGAACGGAATGGGGGTGAGAATGGAACAAAAATTGAACCAAATATAGAACGTGTTACAGAGTCCAATTACAAATTAATATTTATGTAACAGTTGCACTTACTAATGTAACAGTTGTAATATTTATGATATTATGTTATCACGGTATGCGACTGTTAAGTAGATATAAGCCTATCGACAAAAAAGAAAAGGAACGGTATGAACTTCCTACCAACTTATTCATCCACCTTGGAGCAAGCACTATTTGGACAGCCAGATATCGAATATTAAACTAATATAAGAACATATGCTATAATTAAACTTATACTACACTAATACACTTAGTCTTAGCAAACAACACATAAATGTACAAAAGAGGCACATATAAAATTCAATCAATTGAAGTTGTAAACAGCTCAATCAAATATAAAATAAAAAATATTGATAAGGAGTGATTTTAAAAATACCTGGAACAGCCTGGTAGCCATGAGCATAATAGTTGGCCCGAGAAGTGGGCTGAGCAGAGTGTCCAGGTGGGGGAACAGGATGAGGAAAGCACATAGCTAGATGGGGTTGTGGATAATTAGCAACCCCTTGAAAAGTACTAGTGGCTGTTCTTCATCATGGTGGTGATGATGATGAAGATATTAAGCAAAGTATTGCTAAGCAAATAATCATGAATCGAGGCCCCAAACAAGCTAATTAACATGTTATACACAAACAAGAAGATGGCAGTAAGAATGTAAAGAAGAATACATGAAAAAGGCAATTAAACAAGAACACAATTAGGAAATAGAGAATTTAATCGAACAAGATGAACCTTGAGAGAACCCAATTGAACCTGAATCGAACCCTACCTGCATTCGAAGCCGTACTTAAACCGAAGAAAACCCTAATCAACAAGCCTTAGTTATAGAGAACCTGCGAAGAATCCATTGAGAGAAAGCCCTAATTGAAATTCAGAGAGAGACAGGGATAGAGTTGAATTGAAATTCAGAGAGAGACAGGGATAGAGTTGAGAGAGAGAGAGAGTTGAGAGAGAGCGAGTGAGAGATCTAGTTAATAATTGACAGAGGGAATAAGCGCCTAATTGAAATATTTGGACAAATATTGAGCCCGCCTATTTAGTGGGGTGAATTTTTAAACAAATATTGAGCCCGCGGTTACACATATTTTAAAGACCAACGGTTACACTAATTTTGGTGTTAGCATAGATACTGAATGACATCTATACTAACACTTATTTATATCAATGCTAACACTAAAAAAAAGTGTAGGCGTAGACCAATTTTAAGCCATCTATGCCAACACTTTTGCTCGTAACACTGAAAAAAGCGTTGTTGTAGGCCATTTGTGGCGTAGTGTTAGCACAAATAATATCGTTCTTCAATCTAGCATTCTCTTGAGCTAATGAATCTAGGGGACTGGTTCTTAGCAACAACATTTCATTTTCAAATTTGAGGGTTTCATTCTGTTTAGTTAACTTAGCAATTTTTTCATGAGCAGCAGATAAACTAACATGAATGTTAAACATCTCAGCACTTAAATCCTCAATGGTATGCTTATACTCAGTTTTAGACATATCAAGTAAGACTATAGATGGTACTTGATTTGATGAACTTGAAGCTTCTTCATCAGATTTAGCCATGAGGGCTAAGTTCACAAACTCCTCTTCTTCATCTTCGGAATCATCCCAGCATTTTCCTTCAGCCACATAGGCTTTACCTTGATTTCTCTTAAACTGATTTCCAGACCCCTTTCCTTGATTCTGTCTTGGTCTTCTGCACTCAGTGGCAAAATGACCTAGCTCATTGCAGTTGTAACATCTGAACTTCGACCTATCCACCAACCCTGTCTTGTATCCTCCTCTTGTGGCTCCACCAGTGGCCTTTGAAAAACTTCCCTTGTTGAATTTAGATGATTGACCCTGTGGCTTGTATGACTTGTCCCTTCTGAACTTGATATTCTTGAATCTCTTAGCCATATAAGCCATGGTTGGATTATCCATGCTTTCAATCTCTTCTACTGTGTAGAAGTCTTCATCTTCAACATCTTTCAGCTGTAGAACCACCTTTTCCTCGTCATCCAACACCTCCTCAATCTTCAAAGATGGCATCTGTGTTGGTTGTGAACTTTGTGAAGGTTCACTTGGACAAGCTACTTGTAGTTCATGAGCTATGAGGGCTCCTGACATGTTTGCTAGCTTTCCTTTGGTTCTAGTTTGAATATCTCTCTTTTGAAAAAGCTCGAGTTCGTATGATTTGAGCACACCATAGAGAGTTTCAAGAGAGACATCACTCAAGTTTCTTCCCTCTCTTATGGCCGTGACTTTGTGTTCAAGATGCTCAGGGAGAGTGAGCAGAAATTTGATATTAATCTCCTTTCTATCATAGAACTTCCCATGAATTTGTAACTCAGCTATCAACTTACTGAACCTCTCAAACATGTGTGTGAGTTCTTCGCCTGGTTTAGCCATAAAGGCTTCATATTGTGATACAAGAATTTGTCTTTGGTTCTCGCGAACTTCTTCACTTCCTTCACACAGCAGCTCTATCTTGCTCCACATCTCTTTTGCAGATCTACATCCCATGACATTACCACACATGGCTTTGTCTAATGTAAGTGAATCGAGCAAGATGAGTTGTAAATAGTCATCCAAGACTACTTTCTCCTTTTCGGACTCTGTGTACTCTGAAGGCTTCTTTGCAACCCAATGGGATGGAATGACTTCATCATTCTCAGTAGCAGCATCTACTTCCTTCTGAGTTATGAAGGGGCCGTTCTCAAGTTCCCAAATACAGTGGATGGGCAGCTTTGATAAATAACAAGATCTTTCTTTTCCAGAAATTGTAGTTCTCTTTATCAAAGACTGGAATCTTGATTCCACTTGACTTCTAAACACTCGTCATGATCTTCATATTTGTGTATCAATCTGTACGCTATGATACTAGTTGTTGGTCTCGGAGTATTGCAGAAGGGGGGGGGGTTGAATGCAATACTGATAAAATCGAATCTTTAAATCAACAACGAAAATAAAGATTATAGATTATCAATAGATGTATGCAAGCAATAAGTGAAACAAGATTTCTCACAAAATAAATGTTTTATTTATTTTGTGTGAAGTGTTGCTACAACCTGGAGAGAGTATTTCTCCAGCTTCGATATCTCAAGAGATACAAATTGCTTCATGTGCGTACATGAATAGAAAAGAATCTAAGATGTATCTAAGTAGACTAAGATACTCTGTTGTCCCTATCGCATGGGGTGTTGAGCTGCTGTCATTTTCAAGTGGCAGCTCATTACAATTTGCACACCCATGTGACTTTCCCAAAATTGCTATATAGACATGATAAACCTTATAAGTAAAGTAACCTAGATTCTTTCTATTTCTAGCTAATACAATTCTAGTAGATGTGGATATTACATACTCCTCGAATTGACCAGCCTTGTCTTGTGAATCTCTTAAGCTTCTATCGTAGTCTTGCAGGTCTGCTACAAACGATAGAGTATTGCAGCAAATCTGTTTCTTGAACATGTAACCTGTCACGGGCTTTGACTGAAAAAATACCCAATTCAAATAATTCAAGGTGACAGTAACCTTAACCGCAGAGTCTGCTGTCAAAGGAATATTCAGTGGTTGATAGCATGAGCTCCCGCCAATGTTGCTGTCGGAACTCCAGACTTGCTGTCAAGTGTGAGAATGTTACTGTCTCTTGCTTCAGCCAATGTTGCTGTCAGATGTAGCTTTGTCGTGACTTTGCAACATTTGTCTTCTTATAACTTTACTGTCAGGGACATGACAGTAACCTTTTATTCTTGCTGTCTTCTGGATGTATTCCTTGAGGCTTGAACAAACATATGAACTTCTCCCAAATCATACATTTATTACATGATAGCAATTATTCGAATACGAAGACATACTATGGCTGTGACAGTATGTTCAACTTAGTAAAAACTAAGTACAGGGAAATATAGTTAAGTTGCCTCTATGCTATCACCCATAAATCCCAACAGTTTTAGTCCAGAGTTAGCTGTTGTGACTATTGGAGGAGGAAAGGAACTTGAAGAAAAACTCGTGGTACACTTATAACTTACCAGCCTTTTTTGTTTTTATTGAAGCGAACTTCCCTGTTACAAAATAAATTCTCATCTCTTGCCTCATTATCAAGAATAAGGCACCTTTTACTAACTCATCAAAATTATTCAAGAATAAGAGACCTTTTACGATTCAAAAATTAGGCAAAAAAAAAAACTCTCTTGTGTGTCTCTTTTTTATGTCTAAATCCAATCTATATTGAATTAGCAAGCAATGTTTGTGGACCTGAATTTAAACATATATGTTCTCTTCCTTTTCCTATGTAAGCTCACTATTTTTAGTATTATCTTCTACTCAATGTTTGTTTTTCGGTTCTATTAAGCTATTGCAGGGCACCGAAAATCAATTGTTTCAATCTCTATGTTTGGCATGCAGATTGTTCTCAAGCAACTTAAGCTGTGGGTGCTTACTTTTGCCTGGTAAAGAGTGTTATTTAAACTTAAACCTTTAAGTGTTTGTTAATTTTTTATTCCTTTGTTTCGGATCATATTTGGAGAGCCATGTGTATCTATTTTTGATGTGCATACACACGAGACATATATCGAAAAAATAATAAATGTTTATTTTAGCCTTTATTCCTCTAAAAATTCAGAGGCTTGCTTATATTTTTGGCTGCAGTTGT
The DNA here is from genome assembly GCA_037693485.1 of Kitagawia praeruptora. NCBI lineage: Eukaryota > Viridiplantae > Streptophyta > Magnoliopsida > Apiales > Apiaceae > Kitagawia > Kitagawia praeruptora. The sequence continues at coordinate 40,858,675 of CM075345.1, read as the reverse complement.
TTAGAGTAAATTCGCCGATAATTCTGCCGTTGTGTTTCAGATACTCAAGGTACTGTTTCTTGCTTGTATGTCTCTTTTTTTATGTCTAAATCCAATCTATATTGAATTAGCAAGCAATGGTTGTGGACCTGAATTTAAACATATATGTTCTCTTCCTTTTTCTATGTAAGCTCACTATTTTTAGTATTATTATTTACTCAGTGTTTGTTTTTCGGTTCTATTAAGCTATTGCAGGGCACCGAAAATCAATTGTTTCAACCTCTGTGTTTGGCATGCAGATTGTTCTCACGCAACTTAAGCTGTGGGTGCTTACTGTTGCCTGGTAAAGAGTGTTATTTAAACTTAAATTTAGAGACATTGAAATGGATGAGTCGTAAATATTGGTGCCATGTTTGAGTTACTTGGGCTGTTGTTTTGATTTACGAGGTCTAATTTTACTATTCCAATTATTTAAGGTATTTGTATCATAGTCCGGTGTTATGATTAAATTTTAATTAAAAATACCAAATCAAATGCTCATGCTATATGGTCAAGGAAAATTAACAAAATTAGTATGTCGTTGAATATAAATTGTTCCTTTTTTTGGCGCCATGACAAAACTGCCAAAATATATGTCAGTACAACACTTCATTCAACACTCTAGCATGTATTCTTTTGATGCAACTATTTTCTGATCATGTTTCATATATATATATATATATATATATATATCTGTGGACCATAAATTTATTAATTTGTCTCTTAATCTGACAATCAGTATATTGAAAATGTGTTGTAATTAATTATGCTAAATCATTTCAGCCATTCTAGAGAGCTTCTATGCGTCTATGTTGCTATGTTGACTGTCTAGAATGTTAATGGATAGGCAGATAGGATGTGTCACAAGATAGGATGTGTCAAAGCTGACATAGGTCAAATATAAAAATGAAATGTCAATAACTGGGTTGTCGTTTTCCTTGCCATACACACTCTTGCTTTTAACTTTACCTGCAACCAAAATTGAAAATGGTAAAATACTCCCAAAACATCTTTTTGCTAATTTGTTTTCTTCGTTCATCAATTGAGGAATGGTATTCAACCGTGATTGAGCTTACGTAAAAATTTAGAAAAAGAAAAGATAGTTACGGACATCTGGGTAAAAGATAGTTATAAGTACGAATAAAGCTAAATCCACTCAGAGGAACCGATTTCCTGGCTAAGCCCAAAGCTAAATCCCTGTATTTCAAAAAATCATTATTTCAATATATCTATGTGGTACAACCATGATGTCAGAGTTAGGATGGTAAGTTCTTTTGGTGTAAGTTTTAGCTACTCTTCTACTCAATTTACATTTTATGTAAGTAATTGGCCAGCCGAATAACAGGTTGTTGCGTCCATCATTATTTGTGTGGCGGAGACAGTTGTTGATGGCAGAACAGTAGTTGTCTTTGGAGGGCTTGAAAGTTAATAAGCATGTGATTGGTGAACAACCCTCATTACTTTTGGTGGAAGCAGACATTGACAAAGATGGAAAGATAAGTCAGTCTCAAAGGCTTCTTAGAACTACAAGCATTGGTATGAGAAATGTGAATAATCCTGTTACCCATCGAGGATCTCAAAGATAACGAGGTACCTTAAATTTCAAAATGATTTTTGGTCTTACATATTGTACGGGGAATTCTAGCTCACTATTGGACATTCATATATTCTATGGGGAATTCTTGCAGATTCTTGAAAATTCGTTTTACTTATATTGCAGAAAGTATTCTATTATAGTGGAAGTTACCACAAACTCCATGAAGGGCACTTATGTGGATTTGATTTACAAATTTGATATGATTTACAAATTTGTTTTTACAATTTGAGCTTTTACCATTGTAAGGATTGATCTATCATCTTTTTATGAGGATTTCCACATATTTTGTTTTGCTAGACACATAAGATATTTATGTAAATGAGATATGAGGTATGTTTGGGCCTTGAATACAAGTGAGCATCAATGTCAGACTTAAGGTTCGAGGAATGTAAAATTAAAGGATCAACTACTTGAAGGACCACGATTTTCAGATCTTTTGGATCAATATTCAACATACATATTAGTTTGCATAATTATTGTATTACAAATTGGATCAAAATTCAACATACATATTAGTTTGCATAATTGTTTTATTACAAATTGCATAAATGTATCACTGTTATCACAAAATTACACAAGCGCACGTAGTCACAAGTAATATAAATTAAGTTCGTTCCGCAGAGATCTGGTTACGTTTTAATCAGAAAATATGCCTATGCAACAGTGTATGATCTTAATTCACTGCTAAGAAAAGTAACAATTTTGGGTTTGATTATCTAAGTTAAACTATGATGCAAAAGATTAAAGTAAGAATTAAATTAACTAAAGAGATTTGAAATCGAATTACTAATATGAGAATAAACATGGGATCCTAACTTCATTAAATACTTCCCTTAGATCTGACGCCTTTAATCACTATATGTAATGGTTTTGATATCTGATCGGATAACACAAAACAAGTACACGCTACCTGTCAGCATACATATACCAAACTAAACATACATCCACAAAAGAGATAGAAGATGAATAGACACCAATTATGCTTAGACCCTATATGTCTATAGAATTTGAAAACATAACGGTTGAAGAGCAAGTTATCCATTAAGATCACATAGGGTAGTATAAGTATTTTCATCTCACACCACGAATCATATTGATAAACAATTATGAACCTATGCTAGCATGGCAAGTTCTAAATCTCAAGATCCACTTTCACTTCACAAGAGATTAACAAATTAGATGTTCGCGACGCATATATCAATTAAGCATAACCATACAAGGATATCAATTATTAACCACACACAGATCTTTAAAGCATCTAGATACTAAGTTCCATAAATAAATCTGTTAGAATCCCATGACAAAGATTAGCCCATAATTGAACCGTTCATCGTCATGGGATTTGATGAAAACATGATAATTAACAAAATATTAAAGAAAGAAAGAATAATATTAAAAAAGCGAAGAGTTGAGAAAACAAATCTATGATTCAACGTATACAAAAGATGAAGTAGATTTAGATCCGTGCTTGTCACCGAGCGTTGAATCCTTCTCCACTATTTTCATTTGCAAAACTAAGTTATAATAATAAAACGATACGAATTACAATGCTAAGATGTGTTTTTATAGGCCTAGATATCTTGCCCAGCAAGAAAAACAACCTACAATACAATTAGAAATAGGTTTGGGTACCAAAAATACAACTAGAATTCGAATAGGGGCAAAATTGTAAATTTTCAGCAAAATCAGGCCGCCCAAGCGCTGCCTGCGCCTGGCAAGCGTTGCCTGCGCCTGGCAAGCGCTGCCAGCGCTCCAATTTCTGCTTCTGCTGCGCTGCCTGCGCTCTATACGCGCTACCAGCGCTCTGCTTGCTGTCCAGCTAATTTTTCTGCCTTAATTTCTTCGTTTCTTCATAGTTATCTTCCGTTCTTTTTGCAATTGCCTCCGTCTTCAATTTCCTTAGATTGGAATCTCCATGACAACCCACAACAAGAATCCATTCTTCATTCCATTGCATAAATCAACTTAAAAACAACGAAAAATTCACCCCTAATCGTCATTTCTTCAAACCTGCACAATTATATAAAACACATCAAAACTACGACAAACTTGAGGGCAAGTACACCAATTTAAGCCGATATGGAACGTTCCAAGTGGATATAAAGTCCACTTATCACACCCCCAAACTTAAACCGATGCTTGTCCTCAAACATAAACAATTACAACTAACTAACTAGTACCACTTCCGTAGGTGATCACGGTTGCATTTGGCATATGCAACAAGCCCTTTAAACCCCTAGGCAGCCCTAGTGGACGAGTAAGGTCTCGTGAGGGCCTATAACGAATGTACCCACAAAATCCATTTAACCTAATGCAATGCAATGCATGAATGCAATTAATATGAAAAATGCAAGATCCCCTTCAAACTCACCAAAACCAACTAACAAGCAAATATCTCAAAGGATGCAAATAAATCCAAGCAGATCTCGACTAAGTCCCAGTATACTAACACATACATGAACAGAAACGTGCGTGTATGCATGCTCATCAGAAATACTCCCAAAACTAGGTCAAAAATCATACATGTCCTTCGCCAAGACAATCACAAGTTTATAAAAAGAATAGACTATAGACACTTCATAACCTAGGAACACCTCCATCTTATCTGAACTAGCCAGGAATTCATGCTTTATTACTATGACACATCATACAATACGCATGCTTATTTAACCGTGCAATGAATGAGACCCCAAAAGGCTTATACAATAATACCCATGTAGCGAGTGTTAGGTCAGCAATCCCAAACCACAAGGGCTTTAGTTTACTAGGACTAAGTCCCCTCAAACTTAATTACTCGAGTATTAAAGAGCTCACTCTGGTTAATTTTGCATATAAACAATTAGACTTATTGACTCTTTTTTTTCCTTTTATATATATATATATATATATACAATCTGGAATGAGCCTTTCTCATTTCCAACCCTAGACTACTCATATAAATATGAGCCGGCTACTAGCCATTTGACACCTAGCCATTATTGACAATTATTAGCATGAAATCCCTGGTTTCCCCCAAACTTAGACTTAAATGCTCCTACGCCATCAAGGGAATAACGAAAATTCTAAATATAATCAAGTGATTAAATCTCAAAGCATCCAAACAAGCATGACCCTAACCTAGCCCAAAAGCACCCAATGAGTTCGTGTAAAAATTTTGTTCCCGTAACATGCAAGTCAATTCCTAGGAACTATAAATCAGCCCTCTACTCATTATCACCGCACTCAATTAAACATCTACCTATCAATCAGAATCAGTTCGTCCTAAAGGATCATGAAATATGCATGCCATGAAAATGCAACCAAAATGAACTCACATGGTATACGAAAATAAAAACAAAATGTCCTATATGAAACACACGCAGATAACACAAACAAAACAATCATGCATGAACTACCATTACTATGCAAAACATGATATCCTATATGAACACATAATACAACAACAATTACAACTACTAACCCCCAAATCACCCCCAAACTTAAAATATTCAATGCCCTCATTGAATGGAAGTAAATACGAGGGATAGCAGAAAACATACCTACTCATCAAAGTCATCACCCTCCTCGTGTGAATCTGGTGGATACTGAGTCCGTGCTCCAAAAACAGGCCACTGAACAGGAGTACCTGGCGACCTAAAAGTTGTATCCAATGCACTGGCCATGTCCTCCGAATACTCGCGGTGGCTAACATGTAAAGCATTCATTCTCCTAGTCATCGAATCCATCCGCCGAGTCATACCACGGAAGTAACCATCCAAAACTGCCATATCGACCATACCCTGAGGTGGAGCTGCTCTCGAACTCCCAGCAACATCTACACCAGGCACACGTGGCGGAGCGCCCGCTCCCTGACCACTAGCACCACCAAGTCCCCTTGATATCCGATCAAAAGTAGCCTCATCGATAGGAGGACCGGCCGGTTGCATCTCCTCCTCGTCACTCCATCTAACTCTCACCACTTCACATAACCCAGTGATAACTGAAGCATGAGGCATACCACCTGAAGTACCTCCTCTCAAAAACCTCAATATACCCTGATGAATCAGCTGACCCAAATCAATATACTTACCCTGAAGAATACCCCATAACAAGATAGCTCTATCAACTGTGACCTCCGTCGTATGAGAAGACTGAATAAGGTTTGCACAAATAAAAAGATACCACATACGAGCCACCTTATTCATCTTAGACGAAGGAAAGTGCAGATGCTCCATAGTACCAGCCTTATACTTCCAAACCGTCCCTAGAGTACATATCACTGCCACAATCTCGTCCAAATCAATATTCGCCCTAGACTGCTGCATCCAATCCTCCTCTCCTCTAGGCCTAGCAACCTGCCTGATAAGCCTCCAAATAGCTCGAGGTGTGTGATCCACAGTCATCCCCCTCACTACCGTATAACCATCCTTTTCCATCTTGGCGTTTGCCTAAAATTCCCGCACAACGCTCACCGGAACCATCCTTGCCATCTCACAAAAAGTAGGCCAACCACGCTTACTAATCATGTCTATCATCTCAAACTGATAAGTAGGCAACAAATTCCTCTATTTAAGCACCGCCTTCGACATTAATCGTTCATATTCCGTTTGAGCCTTCGGAGAAACAAATCTCTCCACCTCCCCCACCGAATTCGAATCTTCGTCCGAAGATGGACGAGTACCACTACTACTACCAACAATTCGTTGCCGTTTAGGAGCCATACAAAATCAATCACAAGCAACAAATTCCCCAAAATTCGAATTCAACAAAAACCCTAACCACAATTTCACAAATTCGCAATAAAAGATGAGATAGAATGTTACCCAATCGAATCCAAGAGGTGAACTTGCACAAATAGCCTCAAAAATTCGAATTATGCCTCCTTTAAGCCTTGAATGGATGAATGTTGAAGAGTTTGGAATATATAGATGAGATATGAATTATGGGTGTATGTATATATATAGAGGATGTATGGATGTGGATTTAGATGTGTTTAGGCTAGGAATTCGATTTGAGATAGGTTAGGGTTTGTAGATAGATATGAAATATGAGTAGTAGTAGGATTTAGAGAAGAAAAACATGAGTTTTTGGGGGGTTTTTTACAAAAAAAAATGACCTGGACAGGGGGAGGAGCGCTGCCAGCGCGCGTCCAAGCGCAGCTAGCGCCCTGTTGCGCAGGTAGCGCCTGCGTTACTGTTCAATTTTTTTTAAAGAAAGAAAGAAAACAATAATGAAATATACAAACACACTTGGGTTGCCTCCCAAGAAGCGCTTCTTTAACGTCAATAGCTTGACGTTCTTCCTTGAATTCAAGTCGACGCCAAAATGGCGGAAACCTTTTCACGTTCAAACGAACTTCCATAGTAATGCTTCAATCGCTGTCCATTCACTTTGAAAGCACGATCCGGTGTAGTTTCATAAATCTCAATAGCTCCATGTGGAAACACCGTTTTAACTATAAATGGACTTGACCACCTCGACTTGAGTTTTCCCGGAAAAAGCTTGAGGCGAGAATTGAATAGCAACACTTGTTGACCCGGTACAAATGCCTTGGGCGTCAACCTCTTATCATGCCACCTCTTGACCTTCTCCTTATACATTTTATTATTTTCGTAAGCTTGCTCACGAAATTCCTCAAGTTCATTCAATTGAAGCAACCATTTTTCACCCGCAACCTTGATATCCAAGTTCAACTTCCTCAATGCCCCAATAAGCTTTGTGTTCTAATTCTGCAGGCAAATGACAAGATTTCCCATAAACTAACTGAAATAGTGACATACCTAAAGGAGTTTTGTAGGCAGTTCTGTACGCCCACACAGCTTCATCCAACTTCAATGACCAATCCTTACGAGACGGATTCACCACTTTCTCCAGAATTCTCTTGATCTCTCGGTTAGAAACTTCCGCTTGACCATTAGTTTGAGGGTGATAAGCAGTGGCAACACGATGCGTCATATTATACTTCGCCATCAACGTAGTAAACTGATGATTACAGAAGTGTGTCCCCTCATCACTAATTATAGCACGTGGTGTCCCGAAACGCGTGAAAATTTGCTTATGCAAGAAATTCAAATAGCATCATTGGTCGGCAATGCCTTAACCTCAACCCATTTAGACATGTAATCCACAGCTAGCAAGATGTACTGATTATTGCATGAAGAAACAAAAGGTCCCATGAAGTCAATTCCCCAAACATCAAAGATCTCCACCTCAAGAAGCATGTTAAGAGGCATCTCGTTCCTTCTAGAAATATTGCCAACCCTTTGACATCGATCACAACTCATTACAAACCGATGCGCATCCTTAAACAAGGTAGGCCAATAGAAACCTACTTGAAGCACACGAGCTGCTGTCTTTTCTCCACCATAATGACCACCATAAACAGTTGAATGGCAATCTCGCAACACACTCTCCGTCTCACTATACGGAATACATCGTCTGATCATCTGGCCCGCTCCTTGTCTAAACAAAAATGGCTCATCCCAACGGTACCACTTCACATCATGTAGAAACTTCTTCCTTTGAGCACTCGAAAGATCTGGAGGAATAACATTGCTCACCAAATAGTTCACAAAATCTTCAAACCATGGCTCCTCATCTTGCACTCCAAAAAGCTGCTCATCTGGAAAAGATTCATTAATAAGAGAATTGTTATGTGAACCCTTACTGTGGTCCTCCAAATGTGAGAGATGATCCGCTACTTGATTTTCTATGCCTTTTCTATCATTGATTTCCACATCAAATTCTTGCAAAAGAAGCACCCAACGAATCAATCTAGGCTTTGAATCCTTCTTCGACATGAGATATCGAATAGCAGCATGATCCGTGTACACAACCACCTTAGTACCAAGCAAATAAGATCTGAATTTCTCAAAAGCATAGACAACTGCTAGCAACTCCTTCTCCGTAGTAGTGTAGTTAAGCTGTGCATCATTGAGGGTTTTACTAGCATAGTAAACCACATGAAAAATTTTATCTTTCCTTTGACCAAGCACAGCTCCAACAGCATAGTCACTAGCATCACACATTAGCTCGAACGGTTCCTCCCAATTAGGTGCGGTAATGACTGGTGTAGTAGTCAACTTCTTCTTCAAGAGCTCAAAAGCTGCAAGGCATTCATCATCAAAATTGAAAGGAACATCCTTCTCCAACAGGTTGCACAAAGGTTTAGAAATTTTCGAGAAGTCTTGAATAAATCGCCTATAGAATCCCGCATGACCAAGAAAACTGCGAATTCCTTTAACAGAGTTAGGTGGAGGAAGATTTTCAATTGTCTCCACCTTAGCCTTATCCACTTCAACCCCCTTACCAGATACCTTGTGCCCAAGAATAATTCCTTCTTGCACCATAAAGTGACACTTCTCCCAATTAAGCACCAAATTAGTCTCCACACAGCGTTTCAATACCAAGCCAAGATTATGCAAGCACTCGTCATATGAAGTACCAAAAACTGAGAAGTCATCCATAAAAATCTCCACATTCGTGCCAATCATGTCTGAGAAAATAGCCATCATGCACCTTTGAAAAGTAGCAGGAGCACCACAAAGTCCAAAAGAAACTCGACGAAAAGCAAAAGTGCCAAAAGGACATGTGAATGTGGTATTCTCTTGATCTTCCGGAGCAATGCAAATCTGATTATAGCCCGAATAACCATCAAGCAAACAATAATACTCGTGTCCCGCCAACCTGTCTAACATCTGATCAATGAATGGAAGAGGAAACTGGTCTTTTCTTGTGGCTTTATTGAGCTTCCGATAGTCCATGCAAACTCTCCACCCCGTGACTGTCCGGGTAGGGATGAGTTCATTCTTCTCATTAGCAACAACTGTCATGCCTCCTTTCTTTGGCACACATTGAACCGGACTCACCCAAGAACTGTTTGAGATAGGATAGATAATACCTGTAAGAACCCATATTTTTTATAGAATTAAAACTTTTTCTTATGTAATAATATTGGAGTGAATAGTGGTTATGAATGCGATGTAACAAATGTCTATTGAATGAATGGAATGAATTTAGATTCAAATATTTATATGTCATGAAGAATACTTTTGGTTGACAGCATAGATAAGAATAATCTATCTCCTAGGGATATAAGTTATATTATTCCTAGAAAGATTATTCTTGTGTCATCCAAATCAATATATGTTATTAGTCCAGTGGTTCCGTAAAAGGGTTAAGGAACGCCCGAAAGAGGACCAGGGCATTTTTAATAAATATAATGAATAAAAGAAATAATAAAGTATGAATAGTGATTTTGGTGGAGATGGGAATATTGTTGGGCGGCGCTATATAGGAGTATTCAGAATGGATTTCTGAGTTCGTATTCATGATCCAGGGGCGAGATAAGTGTATGTAAACGATATCGGATTCAGAAAAATAGCACTTTTATTTTCTCCGAGATTTCCCTGGACACTGCAAGACTTAATAATTTATTAAAGGGATTTAAGGAATTTAAATTCGAGAAGTAATAAGTAAGACGGAGAATGGTATTATAATTATTAAGAAGGTTTCCGGTAAAACCCTAACTAGAAATCCTTGAGATATTCCTACGAACGATCAATCAAACTGAGCAATAACCAGACAAAAGAGCAAGCAGAGGATCAAGAACTATGTATATGCAAGTGGATGGAGTAAGAGAAACCAAAGTGTGTTACATGTAAGTCAACTAGAAGCTAAGTGGTGTAATTGCACTTTTGCAAAAAGGATATGCATAATAAGAACCCTACACTTGTCACAAGATGTGGCATCAAGATTAAGCTAGTGGATTATGATGTAATCACTTTAGACTAGATATTATCTTAAGGCATGAGCTAATAATTCATTTCAACCAAGCCAAATACAATCAACCAAGCAAAACACTCCATTTTCTTCCTTTTCTTTCAAAACATTCGGCCAAAGCTAGAAACAAGGGTTCCCACCATCATTTGATCTCCAAATTATTTTTATGGTATGTACCTCACTTCATATTAGTGATGTCCTAGAAATCTTAGCTTCAAATTCATCTTTTATCATTTTCAAATAAATCATCAAAGATGATGATGAATAATGTTCTTCATGAACTAACTTTTATTTCTTGATTTCTTTTGATCATCCAAGCTATACTAAGGCTAGATAAGGGCTAAACAAGGCTTGATAAGTTCATACATACACCAAGGAAGGTATACCACTCTTGAAAACCTAGCTCTTAGTTTAAGTTTTGGTATTTTAGATGAGTTATATGGATTTAATGCATGTTTAGGACCTTAAGATTATGATTGGGCTTTGTTAAATGTTAATTTAGTTTAGATGAACGGAAAGACATTGCTTGGTCTTAGTTCATGGATAAATAACATGTATGTGTTGTTTGGAGTGTAAACCATGATCATTAGATGGTTTGAATTTTGGAAAACGTGTAAACATAGCCGTCGTAATGCCGAAATTTCGTTAACCCTTGAAATCCGTGCATAGCAGTAGCATTAACTCACTGTTAAGCTTCTTTTTTTGCCATGATAAGCTATATTAGGTTATAAGATTCGTTTTGATATAAAGTTCGTATGAAACAGATATACGGTTTAGGAGATATGGCCGATTTAATAAAAGTTGTTCGAAACCGTAAACGAAAGTTCGTAACTGAAATTGGATTCCTTTAATATTACGAAATCAGTGGTATATTTTGATAATTAAATAATAGAGGTAAAAATGAAGGTGTGGGAGAAAACCACATATCAAATGGATCGTTTTCCGATTTTAAAAAAATGTTTGAATCAAGGGTAAACGCGAACGAATCCCTAAAAGTATGCTTGGTTATGACTTTGGTAAATAACTTATAAAACGGGCGATAAAACTCGTAATACAATCTTGATTCGTAATTGATCGACCTTAAAACTGATATGACTTATGTATGTATCAAGTGTGGGTATGATGACGTGTCATAATAGCAAGCATATGTCGAACCGCATCGGTGATAAAAGAGTCACACTAAGAGGTGTATAACGAGATAATTCGAAAACGTGTTTCGACTTAAGTAAAGTTCTATTTAACCTTTGTAAAGTGTTAAGTGATTAATCCCGAATGCCTTGGCTATTTATAGATCACCAGGCTGACCCGGGACACGCTACCCCTACCCGCACTCGATTACGAGGCAAGTTTCAAATTCTTTTTAAAGGCTGTTGTTGTGAATATATATATGATTTCTGTTATACATATTCCATAGCATGCATGCCTACTTTCAAAGTCATATTGATATACTTGTTCACTGAATTATTGTTGGCTTATAAGCTAGATAGTTAATATATCAGTTATAAGCCGGATATTACTAAGACCCTTAAGCGAATGGCAGTTAAATCTCATCCTTTGATTATAGACCGGGAGTCGTTATTCCTTGATATATTAATATTATTTTCAGAAGAAAACAATTAAGTAAATATTTCCCATTTATTATCTGGCGAATATTTTGAATATTCCTTTGAGATTTATTCGATAAATAATATTCGGATTATTCATTAGATATTTATTTATTCGATGAATATTATCTTTAATATTCATCTAAAGTCGATTTAAGAGTCGAATATTATTTCGAACCCTCATTTAAGTTATTTACTTAAAGAATATTCATTCTTATTTACTAAATAGATATTATTTTGAATATTCATTCGGGTTTATTTGTTTAATGAATATTATTTTAATATTCGTTCGAGCCTTATTGATTTAAATGAATATTATTTCGAATATTCATTCAATCTATATTTATTTTATAAATATTAGTTTGAACCTTGATTTGAACTCCAGTTAATCGATAAATATTATTTTAAATCCTCCCTTGAGACGGGGAATATTATCTTCGACATTCATTTAAAGTCGATTCAATTATTGAATATTATTTCAAATATTCATTCGACAATCATTTCTTCAAGCAATATTATTAATTTCAATATTCATTATTTATTCAATGAATATTATTTCAAATATCCATTTGATGATTATTTCATCAATAAATACTATTATTATCAATTTGAATATTCAGTATTCGTTCAATGAATATTATTCTGAATATCTATTCAAAGATTATTCCGAGCAACACTTTTCCAATATCTGTGACTTAATAAATATTCTTGGAATATTTATTTAATTCTTCTAACTCGTTTCAAAAATGATTTACTTCATTCACATAGTATCATCGACCTTCGAGTATTATATAAATTATTTCAGAGACTTATTACTATTATTATATTATAAAGGAAGGTTCTCAAAACTCTATTCTTCGTTCAATCCTGTCTCTCAAATAATAAGGGAACCTTACTTGAGAAATGTTATTTATCTTGTGACTGCCCGGTCATAAATTATTCGTTTCACTCGCAAATTGATTGCTATTATTCATGGAATCTGGTGTACCCTCTCATCATCCGAGGGGTAGAATTCTTGGAACAAGTTGGTATCCATTAACAAGCCTCGGCTTGGGAAATATTGGTGAATTTTCCTTTCCAACTAGATACGACTACCTTATGGAGTCCTATCAACAAGTGTTATACTTGGGGAAAGGGGGACGAACTTTACATTTCAAAGTTATGAATGTTAATTGAACTAGGAGACGCGTAAGTGGCCGAGTGGCACCGGTCCAGCAATGGCCCAACCGTTAGCCGGGGGGTTCCAGAGGGCGGGCGATCCGTTGGTACTTCCTTCTACATGTAGAGAACAAATGATGGTGAGCATGGCATGCGACTGATCATCGTAGATGTTGTGGCTCCTGGCGCGGCAAGCTCCCGTATTAGTTCATCATCCAAAATTGGAGAATATTCTGCAACATTACCATTGTGGGCAGTGCTAAAAAGTGTTTGAACCGGAATTGCAATATCTTTCTTGCAAGTTCCTCTTTTATGAAAATGATGTTATCTTGCTTATCTTGACATAGCAGATATTTGCACGGAATATATATGTTTTGAGTTACCCTGTAACTTCATCCTTTATATTGATCTGGCACTATTTTCGATAATGCATGGCATATGGTTTCAAAATATACTTTTGAACTGTCATATATATCACTGTTCAGTTATATTATTGTTGGTGGGCTATTGCTCACCCTTGCTTATTATTATGTCACAACAACAGCTAGGTCACATGGCTCGCGTAAGGCGTACTCGGCGCAAGCAGGTTACCCGACCCACAGGACTCCCCGCTGATATTGTTGCTGCCATTGCTGAGGTAGCATAGATAGTCAGCTTTTGCTTCCAGTTTAAGTATATGTATCAATAATGTTAAGCAACGGCAAGAACTTTAAACTTATGTTGTTACTAGCTCCTTTTGGGATTGTAATAACTTTTATTCGTAAATCCCTTATGTAAGACTTATTTCAATTTCATCTCTGGGACTATAACTGTGTGTATGTGAGTGGATATTATTGTGGGGTCACCGCATGTTACTTATTTATTTTGGACTCAAGACAAGTGTTATTTATGGAATGTGAGACCGTAACGACCCGATCCCGGACCCCGGATCTGGGGGTGTTACAATACCCGCATCTAACCACTTTAGAATTTCCTTCTTCACCACCTCTTTCATAATAGGATTGAGTCTTCGCTGATGTTCAACAGTAGGCTTAGCTCCTTCCTCTAGCAGAATTTTATGCATGCAATAAGAAGGGCTGATTCCCTTGATATCTGCTATGGTCCAACCAATTGCCGACTTGAACTCCCTCAAAATTCGCAAGAGCTTTTCTTCCGCACTAGCTGACAAGTTAGAAGCAATAATAACAGGTAATGTAGATGCATCACCAAGAAAAGCATACCTCAAGTGCTCAGGAAGTGGTTTGAGTTCAAGTGTAGGAGCTTCCTCAATAGATGGTTTAAGACATCCCTCCGAATTTTTCAGCTCTGCTAACCCAAGTGATTCAAAAGGCAAGTCAAATCTCCTTCTCCAAGGAGCTGAATTCAGCTGCTGAAGTTGCTCGGCTATATCCTCATCTTCAAAATCAGAGTCACCAACTAAAACTTTTTCCAAAGAATCTGACTTAAGCAATTTTTCAATCTCCGTAGTAACCGTAGAATCAACCAAATCCACCTTCAAGCATTCTTCTTCATCTGAGGGAAATTTCATTGCATTGAACACATTGAATGTAACATTCTGGTCTTGCACTCTCATAGTGAGTTCCCCTTTCTGCACATCGATCAAAGTCCTTCCCGTAGCCAAGAACGGTCTTCCCAAGATTATGGGAATCTTCTTATCTTCCTCGAAATCCAAGATAACAAAATCAGCAGGAAATATGAGTTTATCAACTTTCACCAAAACATCCTCCACTACGCCTCTAGGATATGTAACTGAACGATCAGCCAACTGCAAAGAGATGTTGGTAGGCTTCGGTTCCGGTAGACCAAGTTGCATGTAAACTGACAAGGGCATGAGATTGATGCTAGCTCCCAAGTCACACAATCACTTCTCAAAAGACAAATTACCAATAGTGCATGGAATAGTAAAGCTACCAGGATCCTTAAGTTTTGGAGGAAATTTCTGTTGCAGAACAACACTGCACTCTTCCGTTAGAGCAACGGTCTCTAATTCTTCGAGCTTCAACTTACGAGAGAGAATACCTTTCATGAACTTGGCATAGCTCGACATCTGTTCAAGAGCTTCCGCAAAAGGAATGTTAATCTGCAATTTCTTGAACACCTCTAAAAACGTAACAAACTTCTTATCCAAATTATGCTTCTGGAGTCTTCTAGGATATGGAGGAGGAGGATAAATCTGAGTATTCTTTGTAGACTGCTCCGGAGAAGCTTTAACAGGTTCCTTGCTCTTCTCTACTTCACCATCTAACTCATCAGCTACTAAGTCAGATTTTTTAATTTCGGGCACTGCAGATTTTTCAACTTGCTGATTCTGCACTTCTTCATCTTCCTTAGCGGCTGATTTAGGATCTGATGTAACCTTTCCCGATCTCAAAGTCACAGCCTTCACCTGTTCTTTGCCATCTCTCTTGCCTGGATTAGTCTCGGTATCACTAGGAAGAGTTCCTTGTGGCCTACTAAGCAAGGCACTTGCAAGCTGTCCCATCTGGTTTTCCAAGGTCTTTTGAGAAACGGACAGGATTTTAATCATCATCCTCAACTCATCCATTTCTGATTTTTCATTAGAAGATTACCCCGCATGAGCCTGGGGCTGTTGCTGCTGAAATCCCGGAGGTTGATATGGTGGCCTTGGAGCATATGGCTGTTGATAGCCCTGATTGAATGGCTTTGCTTGCTGTCCCTGAAACTGTTGCTGATAAGGTTGTTGAGCACCTTGATTGTTGCTCCAGCTGAAGTTAGGATGATTCCTGTTGTTCGGATGATAGGTGGCTGGAACTGGTGCAGCAGGTTTCTGAAAATTACTCACGAACTGTGCTGATTCAGAAGAGATAGCACACTGATTCGTCTCATGTGCGCCCGCACATAACTCACAAACACTAGCCACCTGCTGAACTCCATAATTTGCAAGAGAATCCACCTTCATAGTCAAAGCCTTCAACTGAGCTACAATAGTTGAAGCCGTATCCACCTCAAAAATACCTGCTACCTTGCCTTGAGAAAGCCTCTAGGTTGGATTCTGATATTCATTAGCAGCCATCGTCTCAATAAGTTCATAAGCTTCATCGTAGCTCTTAGCCTATAGAGCTCCTCCTGATGCTGCATCTAGCATAGGTCTAGATGGCGCTCCCAACCTATTGTAGAAACTGTTGATAACCATCCAGTCAGGCATGCCATGATGTGGACACCTACGAAGCATCTCCTTGTATTGTTCCCAAGCCTCACACAAAGATTCTCCAGATTGCTTCTGAAATTGAGTTAGCTGGTTCCTTATTGCTGCAGTTTTCGCCATAGGGAAGAATTTAGTAAGAAACTTCTGAGCAAGATCCTCCCATGTAGTAATGGAACCAGGTGGTAGAGAGTGTAACCAGCCCTTAGCCTTATCCCTCAGAGAGAATGGGAAAAGCCTCAACTTGATAGCATCATCCGACATACCATTGAACTTTAAAGTGTCACAGATCTCGATAAAGTCCAGAATATGCATGTTAGGATCCTCTGTAGAAGCACCACCAAACTGAACCAAATTCTATACCATCTGAATAGTGCCCGGCTTGATTTCGAAGTTATTAGCCGTGATGGCCGGCCTGATAATACTAGACTGGATGTCATTGATCTTTGGCTGAGAATATTCCTTCAAAGCCTTAGATGCTGCTGCATCTCCCATCGCTACTGTAGTTTCAGCTTCCTCGTTCTTATTCTCTAAATTCTCTACACGATCGTCTTCCGCCAGTTCTTCCAAACGAGCTTGTGAACGTGTTCGCATACAAACCTAAGTACCTGAAACACCACGAAACAAACAAACTAATTAAGAAATCCGAGTCAGTAAACGCTAACGACCACTATTGACAAGCACATAAACCAAAAATAAAACACCGATGATCCCCGGCAGCGGCGCCAAAAACTTGTTATCACAAAATTACGCAAGCGCACGTAGTCACAAGTAATATAAATTAAGTTCGTTCCGCAGAGATCTGGTTGCGTTTTAATCAGAAAATATGCCTATGCAACAGTGTATGATCTTAATTCACTACTAAGAAAAGTAACAATTTTGGGTTTGATTATCTAAGTTAAACTAGGATGCAAAAGATTAAACTAAGAATTAAATTAACTAAAGAGATTTGAAATCGAATTACTAATATGAGAATAAACATGGGATCCTAACTTCATTAAATACTTCCCTTAGATCTGACGCCTTTAATCACTATATGTAATGGTTTTGATATCTGATCGGATAACACAAAATAAGTACACGCTACCTGTTAGCATACGTATACCAAACTAAACATACATCCACAAAAGAGATAAAAGATGAATAGACACCAATTATGCTTAGACCCTATATGTCTATAGAATTTGAAAACATAACGGTTGAAGAGCAAGTTATCCATTAAGATCACATAGGGTAGTATAAGTATTTTCATATCACACCACGAATCATATTGATAAACAATTATGAACCTATGCTAGCATGACAAGTTCTAAATCTCAAGATCCACTTTCACTTCACAAGAGATTAACAAATTAGATGTTCGCGACGCATCTATCAATTAAGCATAACCATACAAGGATATCAATTATTAACCACACACAGATCTTTAAAGTATCTAGATACTAAGTTCCATAAATAAATCTGTTAGAATTCCATGACAACGATTAGCCCATAATTGAACCGTTCATCGTCATGGGATTTGATGAAAACATGATAATTAACAAAATATTAAAGAAAGAAAGAATAATATTAAAAAAGCGAAGAGTTGAGAAAACAAATCTATGATTCAACGTATACAAAAGATGAAGTAGATTTAGATCCGTACTTGTCACCGAGCGTTGAATCCTTCTCCACTATTTTCCTTTGCAAAACTAAGTTATAATAATAAAACGATACGAATTACAATGCTAAGATGTGTTTTTATAGGCCTAGATATCTTGCCCAGCAAGAAAAACAACCTACAATACAATTAGAAATAGGTTTTGGTACCAAAAATACAACTAGAATTCGAATAGGGGCAAAATTGTAAATTTTAAGCAAAATCAGGCCGCCCAAGCACTGCCTGCGCCTGGCAAGCGCTGCCAGCGCTCCAATTTCTGCTCCTGCTGCGCTGCCTGCGCTCTATACGCGCTACCAGCGCTCTGCTTGCTGCCCAGCTGATTTTTTTGCCTTAATTTCTTCGTTTCTTCACAGTTATCTTCCGTTCTTTTTGCAATTGCCTCCGTCTTCAATTTCCTTAGCTTGGAATCTCCATGACAACCCACAACAAGAATCCATTCTTCATTCCAATGCATAAATCAACTTAAAAACAACGGAAAATTCACCCCTAATCGTCATTTCTTCAAACCTACACAATTAAATAAAACACATCAAAACTACGACAAACTTGAGGCCAAGTACACCAATTTAAGCCGATATTGAACGTTCCAAGTGGATATAAAGTCCACTTATCAATCACGAATTGTAAGGGACAATGAATTGTTCCACACATTGTATTCTATTTTTCATTGGATCCAAACAATAGATATAACAGTATGGCTGCACTTGCTCAGTAAAAAATAGATGATTACATGTAATAATTTAAACTGGAAACTATTTTTCGCTCTTATAAACAAAATTTTTTAAATGAAAGCGCATATACATACATATCTGTTAATTTTTTCTTTTAACTGAGATCCTTTAAAAAATATTTCATAAAATTATTATCTGAACCGCGCAAAGTGCGGTTTTATCACCTAGAATTATAAATATAATAATTTTTTTATTTTTTTTTAAAATAACATAGAATTTTAGGAAAAATATATGATTCTATTATAAAAATTATAAATAAAAGAATTATACTAAAATTTGTGTATTTAGTTTTATTTTCAAAACTTTACATAAAATTCATATGTGATATTTTTAAATTTTTAAGAAAAATATTTCACCCGCGCGAAGCGCGGGTTTCAGCTAGTTATATATATTGTAAAAGCTGTGTTCGGGAGTTCTGCCGCATGTAAGGGCAAATGAAATTAGACATCTTGTACTCTTGTGCATATGAGTTTTAGTATGAATCTAAAAATACACTGGCAGTCATGTTGGACAAATTCCGTAAAACGAGGGTTAAGGAACTGTGTACTCCATTGTTAGTGTGTTTATTAGTGGTATGTATGTGTTTCAAGTTTATCATCATGTCCTCCAGAATGAATTATGGCAACCGGTCCCTGGCAAACGCATGCCAGGGACGTCTTATTTAACAAACGGTTTCTGAGCCGTTGGATCGGCTGTGATTTTAAAAAAAATAACACTGTACCGCATAAACTTTCTGCGATACGGAGTAATTACCAAAATGCCCCCCTGTTTTCACATAAAAAATTTACTGTTCACCGTACCGCATAAAATTTCTGCGATACGTGAACAATAGGGATATTTTGGTAATTTGCCCGTACCGCAGAAAGTTTATGCGGTACGGTGCAAATTTTTTTTTTAAATCAGAGCCGTTGGATCGTTATGGTGCGATTTTTTTTAAATCAGAGTCGTTGGATCAACGATCCAACGACTCTGAAACAGTATGTTGGTTAAAGGATCTGTGGCAACCGTTTGTCACAGACCGTTCCCAATGAATTATTGGGTTGGATAATTGATACTAAATCTTTAATAAATGGAGTGGTAGCTATGCAACATGTTGTTTAAAATCAATACATAGAAAGTGATTAGGTAGTTACATGTGTGAACACTACATTCATTTCATATGCATGTATGGAACCGTTTGGCGTAACTTAAAAAAAGTAACTTATCGCTTTAAGTTAATAAGTTGATTATAAGTGATAAGTAAATCAGAAATTATAAGTCAGTAAAGTGTTTGATAAATCAGAACTTATAATTCAGTAGAGTGTTTGGTAAATCAGAACTTATAAGTTAATTTTTATTTTTATTTTTAAAATATTTATTTTTTAATATATAATAATGGATATCATTGGATAGATCTCGATGAGTAGAAAAATTTGATATATATATATATATATATATATATATATAATTTTTTAATGAACGAATCAAAAGATATATGATTTTGAAGATTTGAAGGATATTATATTTACGTATATCAAGAAAATAAGTTAGAGAAATAAGATGAAAGTTAGGTGTTTGGGGGAACTTTTTTCAAGAATAAGTCAACTTATTTTAAAACAAAGTTAGAGATTCCTAACTTTCCAACTTATTTTCCAACTTATTTTTGCAACTTATTGAATCTCAAACATACATTAAATACTTGTATAAAAATAAATTATCAAAATATAAAATTTTTACCCGAAAATAAGTCCATAAGTCCTTAAAATAAGGCTAGCCAAACAGGCCCAATGGACTGAGCAAGCCAAACACTTAGAAATAAGTCGGACCCGACTTTAAGTTCAAATAAGCCCACTTTAAAGTGAGCCGAACATACACTATGATACATATACAATTATATAAAAGAATATTATGAGATCGAAGCAGAGCTCTTTATCGTATATATACTCCTATGAAACTTGGTGGCCAAGTATATCCCCAGATAATAATATATTGATGGAATTTTTTAAGAAAAGGCTTATTGTTATTGTTATTTTAATAAGAATAGAATATATCTATAAAAATATATAAATATGATTTTTTAAAGATTTAACTAAAAAAAATTCTTATTCTATTTCGAACATATAAATTTGACTTCTTCTTCCCTATAAATTCGAAAACCTTTTTCTTTTCGAAGATGTTAATGTTAAAAAAGGAAGTTTTGATTTATTTTCTAAAAAATAGGGCCTAAAGAAGCAAGTTTTGATTTTAATTATTAAAAATTGAGGAGTTCTAAAAAATAGGGCCTAAAGAAGGAAGTTTTGATTTTAATAAATAGGGTCTAAAGTTGGATGTAAATATAGGTGCAACATGGAGAAGGAAATTATTCGATTTTAAAAAGGTTTCGATTTTTTTTCTAAAAAATAGGGTCTAAATAAAGAAGTTTTGATTTTAATTATTTAAAATATAGGAGCTCTAGAAAAATACATAAATATGAATCGAGCAATTCTAGAGCTACTGCGGGTTAGATAGATAGATTGATGATGATTGATGATATATTGATTGATTGATTGATTGATGAGTTATTAAAACTACATAAAATACTAGTAAATACTTTCTTTTTTTTTAAAGTAGAAATTTCATATATTATGATATATAAAAAGTAATATATATATATATATATATATATATATATATATATATATATATATATATATATATATATAAGGTCTTGCTCAGGCGAGAACCTCCTCTTATGGTGAGATATGAGATTTAATTCTATCCACCCATTTAAATACATTATATTCATCTTTTACTATTCATTTAATATTTTAATATTTAATATTTTGGAATTTCACAATCTTCTTTCTAATTCAACCACCCACCACCACTGGCAACCACCACCGGCGACCACCACCACTTCCGGTGACCACCACCACTTCTGGCGACCACCAGAAAATCACCACCGGAAAACATAAAATCACCACCGCCAAACCAGAAATTACCACCAAAAATACAAAAAATCACTACCGGCAAACATAAAATCACCACCGCCAAACCAGAAATCACTACCGGAAACACAAAAATTATCACCGCCAAACCAAAAATCACCACCAAAAATACAAAAATCACCACCGGTAAACATAAAATCACCACCGGCGTATCAAAATCACCGCAATTAAAAACATCACAAACCACTTATTTGTGCTTTTTTTTCAGTGATCAGCATCAACAAGTTCATTAGTCCATTATTTTCAGTCTACGTAACAACATATAGTAAACAAATTCACGGTGATAAAAAATGGATACATAAACAAAAGTGGATACATAAACAAAAACACGAAATTAAACAAAGTATATACATATCATTTGACTTGCCAAATGGCATTGACCGCATTGTAATCTAAAGTTTAGATTCTAAATCAATTGCATTATCTTTTCATAAAATATTACAACTCCGAATCTAAAGCTCAAAAATTTCTACTTTGCATTGTTAATAACAGATCAATTAAGAATTATGAAATTAAGGTGGAGCCGGCAACCTGGAACAAAAATCGGTGAAGTCAAAATCAAGTCAGAAAATTCAAAATCACCAAATAATCATTCAAAATACATACATTTTTATGTCTCTATAATCACCAAACAATCATTCTGTTATGGACACTAAAATCGGAGCAGTCGATGTATGGTGGCGTGCAAAGACGTTGGCGTGCAACGACCGGCATCGTTTCAATGATCTCTCAGACACTGTTCAAGCGATGCTCGACCGATACTTTCAGATCGGCGTGAATGACGTGTTCGGGGGAGAGGGGTGGGTCGTGGGAGTGTGTGCGTAGTGCGTGTATGTATGTGTGTGTCTGTTTGTGGTGTGTGGATGGGATTTAGAGTTGGTTAAAGATTGTATGGCTGAGATTAGATCTCAGTTCTTATTTTAATTAAGGGTTCTCATTTGAACAAAAACCTATATATATATAGGCTAGTGATCAAATAGAAACCTCCCTTAAAATAGAAACTAGAAACCAACACTAAATAAATTATATTTCATCTATTATAAGGTTCCCGCCAAGGGTACCTTCACAAAAGTTGCTTAAAATAATTGCCTCTATCCAATAAAAAAAAAATTACCGTGGAAATGCGAAGCATTTAAGACTGTAAACGGATGAGTTAGGTAGTCATGAGGGCCGAAGGCTCTCGACACACCCGTCAATCGTCGCCTTTACCATTGATTGTCATTCCTTACAACTTTAGAATGATAAAGGCGCGAAGCGCCGTACAAGAAGGTGCGAAGCACCGTTAACCAGTGAAATCCACTGCCACGTCATCACGTGAACAGTGATTTTTTTTTAAATTTTTTTGTTGGATAGAGCCAAGTATTTTAAACGTTTTTTGTATTGGGGTACCCCTAGTTTGGTCATTAGATTAGTTTTAAATATTAGATTAGGTATAAATCCTTCGCCTTTAGTTCATATATAGATTTTTGATAGAATAATGTAATTATAATTGTATTATGATTTTTTTCCCTTGTATTTATAGATTTTTGATAGAATTATGTAATTATTATTGTATTAGGATTTTTTTTTCAATTCATTGTAGACATCTTTTTTATTTGTTTATTTGTAATTGATTTTATTTGTTTATACATATTTTATTTGTTTACTAAATAAAAGATATTTTTAAATTAAATTTAGTTCTAATGATGAAGAAAAAAAATAAATCGATGAAGAAAGGGTATTATAGTAAATTAACAAAGTGAAAATTATAAATAAATATATAAGGATATAATTTATAATCCAACGAATGATTTTTAATCCAATTTTTTAATCCAACGGATCATATGCTTTTGGTAGTACAGCGACGACAATCAAAAATTTGGATAAAATCTTCCTTATGCTTATTATATATAAGGTATTAAGGAGCATAGTTTTTGCTTTAAACCAATAGGCCCAAATTATTTTCTAGTCCATTTCTAATTTTTAATGAACTTACCTTTTAAGCCCTGACGACTGACGATGACCACCTAAACTCCCTTACGCCAATTATATATAGGATATAATGGGATATCGATTTTAATTCAAATATAATTTTTTTAATTTATCTCAAATAGAATTAGAATTAGAATTAGAAAATCCAAATAAAAACTTATTCCTACATAAAATGGGACTTTTTTTTCAACTACATATACACGTAAAAATTGTAAAAAGAAAAACAGAAATTGTGTTGGCCGGATGAAGAGGTGCACAATAGATAAGGAGGAGATGAAAAGGAGCGGTATGAAGCCGTGTTCAACAAAATTGAAGAGAAATTTGAAGAGAAATTCATGGGCAGAACTGGATTTGGATTTGTTGGGAGAAATCAGGAAGAGGCTTTACTGGAAGGATCATGCTCGATTCAGTGGGGTTTGCAAGAACTTCCAGTTTTCAGTTGCAACCACATTTGCAATTTTCAGTTTTCAGTTGCAACCTCATTTGTAACTCACACGGCTGGCACTACCCTGAAGTTGTAAAGATTGCAAAACGTATTTTTAAAATTAAGAAAAGTATGAATAGTAATTTTAAAATTTTAGAAAGTTGGGTTATATATTTTTTAAAGCGCAATAGTTGATGTTATGCCCAAAATTCGGTTCGGGTATGTTAGGTCGAATACACAATAAGTAATCAAATACTGTATGAATAACTTAACAAGAACACACTGTTTAACAATTAAAAACTGTTTGGAATTAATAATTCCTCTCTCAGTGATGTAAATATCACAGAGAGCTGCTTAGGTTACAATGGATGAATATCTCAAATGTTCGACGACTCTTCTAGGGTTAACCTAACTGTATTTATAGAACATACAGCTTCGTACAATCAGTAACTGATACTCCTAAAATCAAGCTATACAATTGATATCAATCACGATTGCTCCAGTCTTCCAAGTCAACTCAATCTCTTTGACAGCTTTCCAATCTTCAAAGATATTGCTTCCATATTCATCTTGAAATAATCTTCAAACACTGTTGACTCTTCAGACAATACCGCTACAGAGTTTAACAAACTCTGTTTGCGCTTCCAGTCAGTGTTTAACTAAACTCTGACTGCTTCCAGCTAAACTCTGTTTTCTGACTTTAGCTTCCAAACACTGTTTTCATCAATCATTTCTAACAATCTCCCCCAACTTGTCCATTAGCAAGAATGTACAAGTTTTACAGTAAATGATGATGTCAAAACAAATACAAAGTTTACAGTGTTTAACATACAAACAGAGTTTAAGCTATTACTTAACAAATTCTACATGAAATAAGAAAATTCTTACAGACTTTAATCTCTAATCTCTTGAAGATCAGGCACTGTTCTGAGATAGTCTATAAGCAACCTTCTTTCAGCATTTTCAAGCTCTATCTGCATAGCTTCTTTGATTTCTCTCAACTGAGGATCATTCTCATCAGTTTGATAGATAGCAGCTCTAAGATCGTAGATTTTGTTTCTTCTCATCTCATTTCCCAACCTGATATATTTCACCTCTTCAGATTTTACATTGAAATCCAGAACAGTAATTCCAAGATCTGTTTTCAGCTTTGTAGTTCCCTTCTCCATTTCAATCAGATTGCCATTCCAATCTCTGTATTTAGGAACATACTTGCTGTTGAATTTCATTTGCCTTCTTGCAAGGTTTTGAATCATTCTTTGTTGAAGCACATTTGCAACTGACTGAGCTCTTTGATTTCTCACTCTGAAAATATATAGGACATATTCAAGTTCTTCAGCATACTTTAATTCAATATCCTTTTCAGAGACTTTAAATACTGTTCCATCAGCCATGAAATATAACAAGAAATCCTTTTCTATACTCTTTTGATGTACAAGCTGTACTGACTCCAGTTTGTCTAAACTCTCTTGAATGACACCACCTCCTGGAACAGACAGTGAAGAAGGATCTCTAGGACCAACATATTGTCTTTTATCTCTGTGTGAGCCTATGCCTTCTTTGTTGTATCCAACTTTACCAGATAAAGCTCTACCATCAGAAAAATCCATTGGAATTGTAGCTTCTAGTCTTGGATCATGAGGAGCACCTCTTTTAAATGTTGATTTCAACTGAGAAGACAATAATGGTGTGGTCACAACTTGTGCAGCAACAGAGGTTGTGTTTTCATTCTTCTGTACAACATATGTATCAACAGAGGTTGTAACTATACTTTTCAGTTTTTGCTTAGCTTCTGCATCTGTTGGTTTTCTGAATACTTGCATTCTTTGATCTGTACCAACTGGTTCTTTGATTTGAATACCTTTAAGAACAGGCTTTGCAGCTTTAGCAACTTTCACATTCTTCTTTCCTTTTTCAGACTTTAAAGCTTTCAGATGTTTTTCTTGTAAACTCTTCTCTTCAGCTTTAGCATCTTCTATGGTCACTCCTTCTGCATTCTCTTCCATGAAAAGCTTAACAGCTAACTCCTCATCAGTCTTTGGGTTTGATGTTAATTCCAAACTCTTGGTCTTTGAGGTACCTTGAGTTTCAGTGTTTGTTCCAACAGACTGTGATTTAAAAGATTTGCCAGATCTCAGAGTTTGCCTTTCAGAGTTTAAAACCTTGCTTTTATCACTTGCCCCTCCATCTCCAGCATCATCCTTTTTAGTCAGAGTTTGAGAAACTTTGCATTTGGACTTAGTAACTCTCTCCCCCTTTTTGACATCATCAGGAATTAGTATTGATGTAATGAGCTCTAAAGAGTTTGCAATTGAATCCACTTTAGCAGATAAAGCAGTCTGATTTTCTTCAACTTTTCCTAGCCTGGCATAGAGAGTGTCTTGAACTTTAGACAGCTGAACAGCTTTTATTTTAGACTCTCTATCCATCTTCAATTCTCTTGACTGAATCTCAGTCTTCAAGGAAGCAATTTCTTGTTTAGTTTCAGAAAAATTGCCTTCCAGAATCTTGACTTGTACCACAGTTGCCTTTAAACAGGATAAGATCTCTGGATTGGAAATTTGCTTGGCAGTTTGCTTAACAAACTCAGATGCTCTCCCTTTTGGAAAAATACAATCTTGTTTATACCAATTTTCAGCAGATTTAGCAAGATGCTCTACTTCAACAGCATGTGATGGACAAGGCTGAGCAAAAGGTGTATGTTTACTATCTGTCTGTGCAGGTGCACTCACAAAAGAGTCAGAGTTTGCACTACTGTCAGATTCATCTTCAGCACTTGCATCTTTAGCTTGAGCATCCTTTAATGAACCACTGTGCTGAGCAGTGTCAGCCACAGTTTCTGCAATAACTTCTGCAACCTTTTCAATAATGACCTCATGTTGCACAGGCTCTGCAACAGAGTTTACCTTTGTAGCTTCATCACCTTTGTCTTGAATTGAAGAAGTTACTAACTCTGTGTGTGCAGGCTCATCAGCTACACCAGGAGCTTCAACATGAACAACAGGTGAGACAGGATCAAGAATTGATTCAGGAACATCATGTACTGGTGACAAACCATCTCTTTGATCCTCTTCTACAGGCATTTTATCCTCTGTAGGTATTTCAACAGTAACATTATCCTCTGCAGGCATTTCAACCTCTGCAGGTATTTGTACTTTGTCATCCACAATATTCTCTGCAGGCATGTCAACTTTTGCAGGTACTTCAACATTCACTGTATCCTCAACAGTAGGTGTTTGCTGTGAAACCACCTCTGGAGCTTCAACAACATTCTCTGCATCTGAATCAGAAAGAATTAGTCTCCTTTTCTTGATTGGCACAACAATCTCCTCTTCATCTTCACTTGAGCTTTCTTTTGGTGGTGAAAGTGAAGGTCTGTTTGCATGTTGCTTCATTCTTCTAGTATAAACAGCTCCAGGTAATGTCTGTTTAGCCTTTGAATGTTTAGTGTTTTGGGCAGTGTGTTTCTTTCTCTTTGGCTTGGTTTTGGCTGGTTCAGTAGGTGCTGGCTCAGAGTGTAAGGTATCAGTGTTTAAAGCTTCAGTGTTTAATGGTTCAGTGTTTGAGGGTTCAGTGTTTGAGGGTGGAGAGTTTATTGGTGGAGAGTTTAAAGTTTCTGGTTGTGGTTGTTGAGATGTAGTAGGTACAGTAGTTGTGGGTGTTGGAGGTGTTGGTTCAGAGTTTATGGTTTCTGGTGGTTCAGGCATTTGTTGTGGTGATTGAGGGTCTTGTGGTTGGTTCACATAGTTTTGTAAGGCTAAAGGCATAAACAACTCAGGTATTTGCTGTTTAGTGACATCTTTGTTTGTCAAATCAGTGAACATTCTCTTAGCAACTTGAAAAGGCTGAATTACATCAGCTTCATCAATTGGAATGTTAGGCACACATGCAATAAATAGCAATTGACAAAAACGAGCAAAATAAACAGTAGTAGACTCAGACAATCGCTCTCCCAAGTTCATTAGTACTAGTCTACCAAAATCGAAGTTACCTCCATATAGTAGAGCATGACCAATTTGGAGAGTATCCAGAGGTAGTGCATCCCAGTTTGTTGTCTTCTTTCCAAAAGCCCTTGTTATACAATCAAAGAAGAAACTCCATTCCTTTCTCAAACTTGGCCGTCTCAAAGACCCTATCTTGTTCAAGTTTCCTGCACATCCAATTTGTTCCAACATTGTCCTCAATCTATCATGACCAACAACACTGTAAGAAGTGTGTGTCTCAAAGTCCAAAGCATCCCTGACAGTGGTTGGAGTAATGATATACTCTGATTCTTCATGAGTGAAAATGATTGTTGGAGTGCCAGCCTCTCCTCCATCATCATATTCAGAGTTTGTCCAGAAAGTAGCAATCTGTGAAGCAGATAATGTTGGTGGTGCAGTTAGAGCCGTCCCTATCTCAGAATCGTTCAAGAAGTTTTGGAACAAGTGAAACGCCTGTGGAGCATTTTCATTATCCAATGGTGCTGCATAGTTACTAGGGAGAAAAACTAACCCTGCTGCATCAAACGCTTTAGTTGCCATTAGTAACAAGATACGAAGATATGCAGAGAAAAGATTTGAATGCACTGTAAGTGTTTATCAAAAAGTGAAGGAGAGAATAAGAGAAGTGTGAAAATGAATAAGTATGTAAGTAACTGTGAGTGGGTGAATGTGAATCGATATGGAGTGAGAGACTAAAGACGATTAGAGTAAAATTAAAACTCAATCGTTTATTTAGTAAAAACGCGCAACTGTTGTAGAGTAGTGTGTGAGTGGGACACAATCATGGGACACGTGTCAAACAGCCAATGGATCACTTAATAATTACCGCTGTTATTCCTATAATCACGACACTTAGACACATTAACACTAATTAACAATTGTCAACTACCCCAATTACTCCAAAATAGTCAAATCATCTCAATAAGACTTTACCTCAGAGTACTTAACACAACTCAACAGTGTTTATCAATTTTCCAACTTTATCACTAAAATCCTTTCAAAAATTGCACAGTTGTGAATATGAGTGTGTGTGAAGCAGAGTTTACTGAAATCAATTTTTAGAGCATCTAATATTTCATAAAATCCATAACAAACAGTTAATAAACACTGAATGCACAAACTCTCATATTAAACACTGATTGTTTGATGAATGCTAAACTCTGTAGTTACTGTAATACAGAAATCTGAAAACGTCTATTCCCTTTGATGTCCATGATTATCCAAGTAAGCACACAGTCTTTAAAGACAAAAAGATCAAGAGATAGAAATCAGAGTTTCATTCAGTGAATAACAGTCATGAACTGGATATTCTCACAAACTCTCAATGCACACAAGTGTTTAGGTGAAGTGTTTACACTCACATTCAATCAGAAATAGCAGAATCTACCATATGCTTGAATGTCCACCAATTCTACACTACTTTGAGTACATGTATTCACAAATCAAAAGGACTTTATTCAGGGTTTAAATGGAGTAAGATCAAACAGATGAAAAGAGATGTTTTATTCATGAGTGACTTCAAGTGTTTAGTCACAGTATATATTTGTATAAGATCAGTATATATGCTCCTTTTTTTTTCTTTTTTTTTCTTTTTTTTATTTATTTAGCATATATACTGAATAAACTTTTCTTTTCTTGAGAAATACTCATCTGTTTGAGAGAAAAAAAATATAACTGCTCAGAGTATAAGAAAAATGAGCAGTTAATAAGGCTCAAAGGGGTTTACTAAGGATGAAATTTATGAACAGTGTTTATACAGTGTTTGTATAAAGTCTGTGGTCTAGTTCTCACATAATCACTCTTTACTGCAGTTTTAGAGGGCAAAGAATTAATGTTCTTATTCTTATTGCAGAAACTAGCAAGATGATTAGTGCTACCACAATTAAAGCATGTTTTTCTAGGAGCTAATGAAGCAAGCATTGGCTTAATTCCTGAAGTTATGCCTACTTTTCCATTTTTGTTTTTCTTAGGCAATCTCTGTTTGTTGACAGATTTTATCTCCTTAAGCTTATGCTTGAGTTGTTTATCTGTCATTAAACCAATGTTAGCCTCTTTAACAAAAGTTTTAGCATATGACTCTTTAACAGCCTTTTTCTGTGCTTCAGTCTTAGGTCCACCTGTTCCCATGACATTACCCTCAGATGAACAATATGGTCTAACTTTTACCTTATTTTCAAATCTAAGTTCATCTCCAACAGAGTAACCTAGACCTACTGTATCTGACTGAAACACTTCTTGAGTGTCTTTGCCAGAGTGTGTCCAAGTTTTAATGATGTGTTTACTATCCTCCAATTCAGATTCTAGTTGCTTATACTTACCTAGCAACTCTTGTTCAATAAACACTGCATCATCTCTCTCTTTTTGAATTTTATTCATGTTCTCTAACTGTTCCTCAACAAGTTTATTTCTTTCTTTGAGTTGAGAACACTCAGACTTTATCCTTTCATTTTCTAAGGTCTGATCTCTATAACTGATATGCAATGCTTTAAGATAAATTCTTAATTCAGTTATATTATCAGTGTTATAAGCATAAGTGGTTGGAGGTACCTTGAGATCATCATTTTCAGTCTGAGTAGTAGCCATGAGAGCATAGTTGACTTCCTCATCTGAATCTGAAGTGTCTGCCCAATCTCTGCCTTTGGTGTAGAGTGCCTTTTCAGTTTTACCCTTCTTGCACTCTGGAGCATAGTGTCCCATCTCCTTACACTTGTAGCATTGAATCTCAGACTTATCTTTCTTTCCAGATTTGAAGTCCTTTCCTTCAGCTTTCTTGAAATTCTTCTTGTCAGACTTTGAGTAGTCCCTTGAGAATCTCTTTCCCTTCTTGAAGTTCTTGTAACCCATCTTCTTGAAGGTCTTTACCATCAATGCAGCCATTTGCATCATCTCTTCATCATCTTCAGAATCAGATGAACCATCTGTGTTTGAGTCAACATCAGTGTTTGATGACTCATTCTCTGAATGGATGACTAAGGCTTTCCCTTTTGCCTTTCTCCTTGATGCCTCCTTCTTTGATGGTTTCTCCTCAACCTTGAGTGCAACAGATTTTGACTTTCTACTTATTCTTTTGTTTCTCTGCTCCAATTCCAATTCATGGGTTTTGAGCAGCCCATAAATTTCATCAATCTCTGTTTCACCAAGTTCATAATTATCTCTAATAGTGGTTGTTTTCACATCCCACTTTTCAGGTAGAGAAAGAAGAAACTTGAGATTTGAGTCTTCTAAATCATATTCTTTGTTAACCAATGACAAATCATTGAGCAGTTTACAGAATCTGTCAAATGTTTCTGTCATGGTTTCATCAGACTTTGCCTCAAAGTGCTCATACTCATGAGTGAGTATGTTTCTTCTGTTTTTCTTGATTGCAGGAGTTCCTTGACACCTAACCTCAAGTGCATCCCATATTTCCTTTGCAGTTGTGCAATTAATCACTTTATTAGACATAACATTGTCTAATGCACTGTGAAGTAAATGTCTCACTTTTGCATCCTTTGCAATAGATGAAAGATCCTCAGCAGTTAGATCTTTCTTTTCCTTTGGAATGACCTTTGCCTCCTCACCAGCAGCAGCAGATAATTTTGTTGGTTTGTGAGGACCTTCATATATTCTATCAAGGTATTCTGGATCTGTAGCCTCCAGAAACATGGTCATTTTCACCTTCCAAATTGCATACTCTGATGGCCTAAGTATAGGAACCCTGATTGTCTCATACCTACTAACAGTAGTAGGGGCTTTCTCAGATGGTGGAGGAATCTCTGCCATTGATTACTTTTGTGTTTGGATCTTTAACTGTAATAAAGTAACAGATTAGGCTCTGATACCACTTGTTAGGTCGAATACACAATAAGTAATCAAATACTGTATGAATAACTTAACAAGAACACACTGTTTAACAATTAAAAACTGTTTGGAATTAATAATTCCTCTCTCAGTGATGTAAATATCACAGAGAGCTGCTTAGGTTACAATGGATGAATATCTCAAATGTTCAACGACTCTTCTAGGGTTAACCTAACTGTATTTATAGAACATACAGCTTCGTACAATCAGTAACTGATACTCCTAAAATCAAGCTATACAATTGATATCAATCACGATTGCTCCAGTCTTCCAAGTCAACTCAATCTCTTTGACAGCTTTCCAATCTTCAAAGATATTGCTTCCATATTCATCTTGAAATAATCTTCAAACACTGTTGACTCTTCAGACAATACCGCTACAGAGTTTAACAAACTCTGTTTGCGCTTCCAGTCAGTGTTTAACTAAACTCTGACTGCTTCCAGCTAAACTCTGTTTTCTGACTTTAGCTTCCAAACACTGTTTTCATCAATCATTTCTAACAGGGTATTCTAAAATGGATTCGGGTCAGATACGGGTTCAATTTGGGGATTTTCAAGATAAATTAGGGTTTTGATAAAGATTTGCAGAAGGAGGACGCGCCCTCACCTCCCGTATGTGGAGGGCGCGCCCTAAGAGACATAAAAGCAGTCAAAAAGGATGTTTGTTACTTTTACAAGAAATTAGGCCGCGCCCTCTCTTTCTCTACAAGGAGGGCGCGCCCTAAATATTAAAACATGATGAAGGGTTTATATTTTCCAAGAAGTTACTAAAAGGATCTCTCCTGGAATTCTACTCAAGTTGGGATTCTATTCAAGTTAGGATTCTATTCAAGATGGGATTCTAGAAGTCGAAGAATTCCCTCCTGTCGTATCTTAGGAGGGGGATGTCCGTCGTAGAAGGCCTCCAGGGGTTTTCCTGGATTTAGGGACCTTTCTTATACACTGAGGGCATGTTCTCCTCGGTGCAAAGATTGGTCTCTCTCTGGTGTGTGCTTTGGGAGCTCTGTTCCTGTAACCAATGGGCGCGCTCTCATTGGGGAACTTTGGAGTAATCCTGCACTTTGCACCCAAAAGCTACGGATCACCTGTCCTGCTATCTGGTGGGTGCTTCTCATTCGGGGGACAGGGATGCGTTCTGCACTTGGGGTAAACCATGGCTTTACCTGCATCCTTGAAATCAAGAAATAGCTTGTAGCGAATAGGACTAGTCCTCGACGGGGGAAGTTTCCATATTCGTGAAGTCTTGAGATCTTGGATGAGCCTTGGGCCTTTTGTGGTTAGGCCTCATAGTAGAACATTCCGGATTCTAGATCGATATCCAAGCCCATCTGGGTTTCTTGCTCTCCAAGAACTACGTGGGCTTGATCCTCTATAAATATAGAGGTACGTAGGTAAATTGAGGGGGATGGAAGCGAAGAGCTACGAGCCACCACCAAGAACCCTCTCAATCTCAACCCCCAATTCATCTCAGCCACCACACTCCGGTGACTTATCCGGCGAAGAACCACCGTCATAGATCTTGATTCCGGCGACAGACCTCAAACTTTGTTGTTACCAAATTCCTCCGTCAACAAATTGGCGCTAGAAGGAGGAGATCCAATCAAGATCCTCATCTTAGGAGGAAAAAATGTCTCACAATTAAGGTGGAGGTTCTCATTAAGAAGATTATTACGATTCTGAAGATAGCGTGTGAGGTAATCAAGCCTGACACGAAGCTTATGTTCCGGAGGAAATCTCTACTTCTCTGCACCACCATGGAACTCAAGCCACCATCGGCGGACATCCGCCCATTCTTATCAGTAATTCGGAGTTAATGGAGCAACTTTATCGTATGAGAGATTCCATAAATAACTTCGGGTCAAGATTGAGTTCTGCGAAGAAAGTGCAAGAAAGTAGGAGAAAATCTCGGAGGATCCCACGAAATCATCGCCGAACAAGGAAAGCCCTCCAAGTTTGGAACGTTCTCGAAGAGGTTCTTGGATCATCAAGAGAGGGTGCACCCTCATCCCCACCGCTCTGGGCGCACCCTTAGTGAGATTCGACGTGATGAAGAAAAGATGGTTCTAAAGATGATTTTCACGCTGCTGTTGCAAAAAGATAGTTCCGGGTATTTTCAAGAATGGTGATTTCCGGTCAATGACGTTGAACTAGGTTTTCCAAGGGGCGATTTCAAATATGATTCGAAGAAGGATGTTCCAAAGAAGTGATGCGATTATCGGGAACTCGTCCACCATTAGGGCGCGCCCTCACCATCAGGATGTGCCCCAAGGTAACCCTTGACTTGTTTTGTTGAGATTTTTGTTGTTTGTTTTTTTGGACTTTTGTAGGAGAATCCTCGAGTTAAAGATGGAATTAAAGATGGTGAAGGAGAATACCCAATAACCCTCAGGGCACGCCCTGAGGGTGGTAGCCAAGGCTCGGATGATTTCCAACTGCTAGGAAAATTCGATGGTTGAACACGTCCTCATCTCCAGGACGAATCCTCTAGAGAGGGCGGCTCCTCATCCATTTGGTGAAATCCAACGAATTAAGGAAAACCTCGCTACTATGAGGAGGAACTTTGCTAGCTTGAAGGAACGCCTAGGAATAAGGCTCGGGAGCGAGGCCCCATGATCCACAGCGCGTGCCCCCTGATTACAGGTCGAGGCCCCTTGGACATGAGCGAGCCCTTCCATGGAGTGATAGTCCACAGCGCGTGCCCGCTGTTAATAACAGGTATGGGCCCCTTGGACGCAAATGAGTTCTAGCACGGAGTGGTAATCCACAGCACGCGCCCCCTATTGATAACAGGTCGCGCCCCCTTGGATTCGAACAAACCTCATAATAAAGAGGGCTCGCCGTCAGCATCTCTTATCAAGGGCGCACTACTAGGACGTGCTATAGGGAACACCCATGGAAGATGATATAGGAGAGGGCTGCAAATGGTGAGTTTTGCTAATTCAAGCAGAACAGGCCTCAGAAGATTATTATGAAGCGCGCCTTCCCCTGACTGGGCGCGCCTCCAGGTAATATACAACCTCTATATTATTTTGGTCCATATATTTATTGCATGTATAAAGTTCCAGGGGTTTACTTGATAAGAAGGCCTCCAGGGGTTTGCCTGATGAGAAGGCCTTCAGGGGTTTACCTGATGAGAAGGCCTACAGGGGTTTGCCTGGCCAATAGAACGGAGAACACTTGGAATCGAGGCCCCGTGATCCACAGCGCGTGCCCCCTGATTACAGGTCGAGGCCCCTTGGACATGAGCGAGCCCTTCCTCAAGGTCGTGATCCACAACGCGTGCCCCCTGGTTACAGGTCGAGGCCCCTTGGACACGAGAGAGCCCGCTTTGAAGATCTCATTGGAAAATAATAAAGCCGAAGATGTAAGAATGACATTGTCTGGCCTAATCATCAAAGTGGGGAATAGCCCTCGATGTATTGCTGAGGGCGCTCTCTCAAGAAAGGCCCTACAATCATTCCCTTGATTTCTCATAGTGCAACTGTTGGAAGATAGGGTGAGAATTCTCAACCCCAGGGCGATGCTCTACATTAGGACTCCACTTCAAGGAAATGCATGACTTCAGGAAAATCCTCCAACATAGGACGCGCCCTCAAGGAACTCTCCCTTAGAGGACCTTTCTGGTTAGGGCGCGCCCTCAAAGAAAGATGCAAATTCTCAAGCGAACTCCAATATCTACTAGGATAATTTACTGCTTAGACTCCAGAAGGAAAGAAGCTGTTGAGTTGCGGCCCCACGAACAATAGTGTGTGCCCCCTGATCATCAGGTTGAGGCCCCAAGGTCGTGAGTGAGTCCCTCTATGAAGAAACGATACTTTGATATAGAGGACGCGCCCTCGTATCTACAATGACCTGAATGATAGGCATCAGGACGCGCCCTAACTTATCAACCTCATGTTGTGGCTTCGTTTGCAAGTATGATCGCAATGATCCATGGCATATCTTTTGCTTGAAGAAAATTGTATTGATGTGTGGCCCCATGAATCTTAGAGTGTGCCCCCTGCCAGGCAGGTTGAGGCCCCAAGGTCATGAGTGAGCCCCTCTACACAAGAATGACTTTCATCCGGACTAGAAGAGGCTTTGTCATTGCTTTCGTCCACATAGGGCGCGCCCTAAGCAACAGGGCGCGTCCTCAGCAACTCCAATGGCTCTCTCTTAAAAATTCCCCTCTTGGGATGCCTCGTTAAGAGATGATTCTTTAAGGAATGATATTCTGATGCTGGGGGGTAGTGCTGATGCACCTCCCTAGCCCTACATGTACATTTATTTCAGAACAATTTATGTGAACAGCGGAATACCCCCACGGGGATGCCTCTTCGTGAGATGCCTTTCACAGGATGCCTCCTTGCGAGATGCCTCTTAGTGAGATGCCCTTTTATTGGATGCCTCTTAGTGAGATGCCCTTTTATTGGATGCCTCCTAGTGAGATGCCTCTTCGTGAGATGCCCTTCATAGGATGCCTCCTAGTGAGATGCCTCATTTTGAGATGCCCCATCATGGGATGAGATTTGAAGTTGACCGTTACCAGAGAATGCACTCTTTCTACCAGAAGTTGATTAAAGTAGAGCAATGCCTGAATAGTAGACTACAAGCTAAATTAATTACCTCCTAGTCTAGGGGGTAGTCCATGTACACTTTGTGTACACTTTCCCTAGTGAAATTTTCAACGTTTTCGAGAATGCAAGATTATGCCTGTAGGGCGCGCCCTGAATGATGAGTTTGAATAATTCTCGTACAATGGAGGACGTGCCTTTGGGTAGAAGATGCGATGCGGAACTTTTTCTTGTAAGTATGCAAGCCTTCCCTCTTTTGAGGATGCGCTCTCCATCACCACATTCTTTTGAAGCTCTAGTGCAATTCTCTTAGATTTGATGGATGCAGCCTCCCGAACTCTAAAGTCATCAGAAGAAAGAGAAGCACTTGGAATCGAGGTCCCGTGATCCACAGCGCGTGCCCCCTGATTACAGGTCGAGGCCCCTTAGACATGAACGAGCCCTTCCTTGAGATGGTGATCCATAGCGCACGCCCCCTGATCACAAGTCGAGGCCCCTTGGATATGAACAAGCCCCTCCTCAAGGTGATGCTGGAAGAAGTAGTAGTTGAGACCATGAAGATTAGAGGATGAAGAAGTATCAATGAGAGAGGTGACTTCATAACAAAGAGGACGCGCCCTCAGGAGAAAGAGTTCCTCGTATCACTCAAATTCCTTCAAGTACTTCTAGTGAAGTGAGGGCGCGCCCTCCCTCTGAAGTAAAGCATCGAGGAGGTTCTCAGGGAAATCCACGACCTCAAGGGAATCCACAAATTGAAGGAAATCCACAAGCTCAGGAAATCCACGGATTGGAGGAAATCCATAAGCTCAAGGTCAAAAGGAACAAAATCAGACTCAAGACGTAATTCTCACACAACTCCATGCCGGAACTCCAGGAAATGCTTGGACGATAGCTCAACCTCCACCCTTGGGGGGTACTCAAACAACTATGCCATCCAATGCTTAACATATTCCAGGTGTGAGAATTTTTAATGTCGACAACTTGAAAAGGCTTCTTTCTCATTTGGATGGAGGAAGGATATCTGCTACAGCACAAACTCATTCTCCATTTTCAACAGAGTTTAGAGAATCACATCTCCCTACAGGATATAGGTCTATGACCAATGATTCACATTTTCATGGAAATGCAGACCCCGTGAAGTTTTGATATTGAGATGAATGTTTATCAAGTGATTGCTTTAGCAAGGTGCCAATTGTTGGTAGCAATTTTTTAGGGAGAGTGCTCAAAAATGGTTTCAGAAGTTTGGACCAGGGGTAATCACCTCTTGGAAAGGGATGAGGACTTTGTCCTTAACTAAATTCCAAGCAGTGGTGAAGTACGCTCCTTTTGTTGCGACCTTGGCCAACATCAAGCAAAGGGAAGGAGAAAGCTTGTAGTCTTATTTCAAGAGATTCAGTGCAGAATCCACCTTAGTCAAGGGAGCAACAGATGAGACACTCAAGAGTTTCTTGATAGCTGTATTACAGGTAGGAATAGATTTCTGGAAGCATTTCCAAGGAAGAGAGTCGGCTACTTTGGCCGATGTGTTTGCACAAGCTGAATCTTTCAAGATTGTTGAGCAAACCTTGGCAGATAATCGGAAAACAGATGAACATGGAAATTCCAAGAGAAGACTAGTAAGAGGAAGGATAGGTCTGTGAGTCCTGTTCTCCTTGCTGGACTGGGTGCTAATCGGGTGAATTCAACTTAAGTTGAAAGAAGTTGGGGACCTACGGATACTTACATTTATGATAGGAGGTCAAATAATTACTCCATTGGCGACTTCAATTGAGCATACCTTTGAGGTGAACAAGAACAAAGGACTTTTTCGGAAGCAAGAGTCTCTATCTACTTGGCAAAGCAAAGACAAGAAGAAGTATTGCAAGTATCACGAGTCTACAGGGCACAACACCTACGAGTTGAAGAATTAATCATAAGGATCAAGGAAGGATACTTGACCAGACAGGATTTTCAGGGAAGTCAAGAAGCATAAGGAGAATCCTGAGAAGAAGGACGGAGGGCGCGCCCTCCGTGATGAAGACAAGCTTGAGGAGAAGCACTTTGTCGAGGAAGGGAGTACACATACTATCTTTGGAGGACATCACTTGGGGGGTGATAGCAACAATACTCTGGAGAGATATGCTAGAGAGGCAAGATATGCCTCTCACCGATGTGAATAGCTTGGAGTTAAGGCCGCCCAAATTGTTCAAGGGAGAATGTGCGAATATTACTTTTACTGAGGAAGAAGCTAGATGGGTACACCATCCACACAATGATGCTCTGGTGGTGGCAATCCAGATTGGATCCAAGAATGTGCATCGTACTATGGCACTTAGAAGAAGTTGGGACTTCTGGATAAGGATATGATTCCAGACAATGGATGGGTTTATGGTTTTTCGGGCGAGTTTGTGAAAGTTATGGGAACTATCAAGCTATCGGTAGCTCTTCGGGAAGGAGCTCTTTCGATGACTTAAATGATGGATTTTATGATTTTGGATGTGGAATCATCGCAAATTGTTTTGGTAGGGTGCCCTTTGTTGAAGGAAATGAAATTTGTGTCTTCTATTTGCCATCTTGCAATGAAATTTCCAACACCCAACGGAGTAGGAACTATTCGAGGATCCCAGCATGATTCAAGGGATTGTTATCACAAGGCAATCAAAGGGTTTAGAAGACAACGAGATGGAGGGCGCGCCCTCAGTGAAAGAAGTTCAGGAATCATGAGCATCACCCCGGGAGAGGTCAAAGTTCATTATCTTGTCCAAGAAGTAGAAGAGGAAGAGCCCCCTATCAGGGCGCGCCCTGGAGAATTGCATAAGGGATTCTGGAAGAGATTGAGGAAGATTCGGAGGACGTCATCTCCATCAATCTTAGAGGTGAGCAAGTTGAAGGTAAGCGGATGTTGCTTGAAGGCTTGGTGCACACCCTTGTTGAGGAAGACTTCCCTCTTAAAAGAGGACGCGCCCTCCAAGGATGAAGCATCGATTGAAGATCCTCGAAGTTTTGATTTCGATTTTGGTCCGAGAACACTGCAGCTGATTGAGAAGACTGGTCCTGCAGAGGACTCAATTATAATTCTGGTGGATGAAAAGGATACGAGTAAGTTATGCTGATATGGTGGGAATTGATCCAGAAGTTATGTGCCATCATCTGAATATAAATCCTACCCAGAAAGGTATTCGCCAGAAACGTCGACCAGTGAATGGAGAGAGAACTATAGCGTTGAAGGAAGATCGAGGTGGACAGAATATTAAACGTTGGCTTGTTTAAATAATCCTACTACCAAATTGATTGATCAGTTGGTAGATATATATAACATCAGGGCATGTTCTCTTGAGTTTCATGAACGCTTATTCGGGTTATAATCAGATTTCCATATACGCGAGCACACTTCTTTCATCACAGATAGAGGATTATACTGCTACATTGGAATGCCTTTTGGCTTGATTAATGCCAAAGGAACTTGAGAAGACCATAGAAGTGTATGTGGATGACAGCTGAAGGGGTCCGTACGCCATAATATCATACGGCGCGCCCTCTGTACATATATATATATATATATATATATATATATATATATATATATATATATATATATATATATATATATTTATTTAGATTTAGGGCGAGCCCTGTGAGAGGTTTACACATGTGCATACTATCTCTTGTTTCTTACGCCGAGTAAGCTCATGTAAGCTTAGAGATATGGTGCATTTGTGTTATTCCTCTGTGAAGAAGTTAAAACTGGAATTGTCAAGGAGATAAATTTTGGATTGAAGTATTGAAGGACGCGCCCTTCGCATAGAATCTTGAAGATAAGAATGAGGACGCGCCATGGAGAAGAAAAGCTACAAAAATTTTGGTGTTGCTTAAGATTGGAATTCCATGCTTCATCTTTGATTTTACATGGAATTGGGGGGTAGTTGTTATGCCCAAAATTTGGTTCGGGTATTCTAAAATGGATTCGGGTCAGATACGGGTTCAATTTGGGGATTTTCAAGATAAATTAGGGTTTTGATAAAGATTTGCAGAAGGAGGACGTGCCCTCATCTCCCGTATGTGGAGGGCGCGCCCTGAGAGACATAAAAGCAGTCAAAAAGGATGTTTGTTACTTTTACAAGAAATTAGGCCGTGCCCTCTCTTTCTCTACAAGGAGGGCGCGTCCTAAATATTAAAACATGATGAAGGGTTTATATTTTCCAAGAAGTTACTAAAAGGATCTCTCCTGGAATTCTACTCAAGTTGGGATTCTATTCAAGTTAGGATTCTATTCAAGATGGGATTCTAGAAGTTGAAGAATTCCCTCCTGTCGTATCTTAGGAGGGGGATGTCCGTCGAAGAAGGCCTCTAGGGGTTTTCCTGGATTTAGGGACCTTTCTTATACACTAAGGGCATGTTCTCCTCGGTGCAAAGATTGGTCTCTCTCTGGTGTGTGCTTTGGGAGCTCTGTTCCTGTAACCAATGGGCGCGCTCTCATTGGGGAACTTTGGAGTTATCCTGCACTTTGCACCCAAAAGCTACGGATCACCTGTCCTGCTATCTGGTGGGTGCTTCTCATTCGGGGGACAGGGATGCGTTCTGCACTTTGGGTAAACCATGGCTTTACCTGCATCCTTGAAATCAAGAAATAGCTTGTAGCGAATAGGACTAGTCCTCGACGGGGGAAGTTTCCATATTCGTGAAGTCTTGAGATCTTGGATGAGCCTTGGGCCTTTTGTGGTTAGGCCTCATAGTAGAACATTCCGGATGCTAGATCGATATCCAAGCCCATCTGGGTTTCTTGCTCTCCAAGAACTACGTGGGCTTGATCCTCTATAAATATAGAGGTACGTAGGCAAATTGAGGGGGATGGAAGCGAAGAGCTACGAGCCACCACCAAGAACCCTCTCAATCTCAGCCCCCAATTCATCACAGCCACCACACTCCGGTGACTTATCCGGCGAAGAACCACCGTCATAGATCTTGATTCCGGCGATAGACCTCAAACTTTGTTGTTACCAAATTCCTCAGTCAATAGTTGACCTGGGTAGTTTTGAACTTATCCCTAAAATTAATTGTATATACTATAATATACTAATGAGGTGTTATTTAAATACTACCTTAGCTGGATGGTTCAATACCCGACGGTTACATAATTTTATATACTGTAAATCTTTATTAGCTAGAATTATTACATACACTCCTGATTATATCAAGACAATTCAAATAATCAAGAACTTTTTTCCTCTTTTTAGTGAAAAGTCATGCGACTTGAGCTCTACCCCTCAAATAATGAAATTAAACGTGTCTAAAAGAGACGAGGTGAAAAACGCCTCCATCACATTTTATTAGTATCTTTAATTATTTTGTCTTAGTTGAATAAGTAATCTGAGTATAAGTATAATAATAGTGCTGTGATTGTTTTTGTCAGTATAAATTAATTAGGAAAATTCTTGATAGATTTCCTCTCTATATCTGAAGGGGTGTTTGGAGAATTTTTTTTCAGAATAAATTAACTTATTTTAAGACAAAGTTAGAGATTTCTAACTTTTTTTCTAAAAAAAGGTTACTTTTTTTTGCTACTTATAAAATCTCAAATATACATTAAATACACTAATAAATTGCTTTTTTTTATCAAAATATGAAATTTTTACCCGAAAATAAGTCCATAATGACTTAATTTAAGGTTTGCCAAACAGGCCAGAAGTAATAGGAATTTTATTCAATTATTACCGATGTAATATCCCCTAATTTTTAGAATAATAATAATAAAGAATAAGAGAATAAAAAGGATTAAAAATTAGATATTAAATACTCCCTCCGTCCTTTAATGTTTTTCCTGTTTTGACTGGACACGTTTGCCAACGCACATTTTTTATCGTTAATATTTTGAATTTCGTATTAGTATTAAATTTAAAAACTTCACTGTATTAAAGTACTCATAAATACGAATCCAACAAAATCACTCATGACTATATTTGGTCTTATAGATTAGATGTAAATTAGTAATTTGTCTTATGTTATGAACAATCCCGACATTTCAAACAAGAAAAGCAAAAAGAGACAGAGGGAGTAGGATTTAAAATTGGATTTGAATAATGGGCTTAAAACATGGATCAGATTTGAATACGGATAACTAGTAGGTCTGGAATTAGGGTTGTAAGACATTATAAATACATCATATTCTCCTTCTTCATCTTTATTATCAAAATTCGTAGGGTTTTTTACACACAAATCAGCAGTCTTGTAAAATTCGTAGAAAATTCATCGTAAGTCAGAATTCGTTGATTCTAGACTTGTCGGAAAGGTCTTTTCGTGCTCTACAACTTTCGTGTTTTCAGTTTTCCAAGAAAACATCGTTTAGATGGTCAAAAAGTCAAAAATAGATCTGATCAGGAGTGATTACATGTTTTGGATTCTTGTTCTCTGTTTAGAGGTAAGTTTCTGATTGATTTTGCTAGTGTTTTTAAAATTATGTATTATGTGTACGAATTTGTTATCAAAACTTGGGCTAAGTGATTATATCTTGAAATTATACGTGTATTATTGTATATGTGTTATGTGTAAGCAACAATAGTCTCGGGACTCTGATTTATGCCATGGTTTGCGAAAATAAGAATAAGATTAAGGACCGAGTCACCGGGTTGTAGTGACAGTTTTCTAAAAATTTAGGACTGTTATCACCGGGTTGTAGTGGTCGTGGTATGAATTATGGGTTTCAAGTTATTGTTGTTATGTGTAGTCGTATCGTATCGTATCATATCGAATATGAATTAGAATACGTGTATAGAAAGTTATGTATCGTATATTTTATCGTATCGTATCGAATATTGTATTCTTTTATGTGTATATGTGTTATTTGGCCCAACTAGTTGGATCGATTGGTTACTTGCTGGGCTGTATAGCTCATTACTTACAATTTTCAAGTTCCGTATAAGATCGAGTGGATAGCATTGGAGTTCAAGGATCTTATAGGTTCGGAGTAGATTGTCATTGTTCGCTGCGATATTATAATAAGTACCTTTGTAATAGATTTTTGGTTTAATAAATTGTAATTTGTTTTAGTTTCGATTTAGAATTAATAGTCCGAAAAGTCGGGCTGTTACAACCGAAGTTTAAGAGATTTCAATATTTATCAGTAATATATTTACATTTATAATTTGAAACTCTAAAAATATTAATATAAATGCTCAAATCTTATCGATAACATATTACTATTGAATATTTATAATTTCAAAATAACTAACATAATTTTAAAGTTCCAATTTCATAAATAACATATTAATAAATAGTATATATTATAAAATTTAAGAACACGAACAAAGGAATGAAATTTAATATTTTTTAATATTTACTAGCTTATAACCCGTGCAACGCACGGCTCCTTTTTAA
Source organism: Kitagawia praeruptora (assembly GCA_037693485.1). Classification (NCBI taxonomy): domain Eukaryota; kingdom Viridiplantae; phylum Streptophyta; class Magnoliopsida; order Apiales; family Apiaceae; genus Kitagawia; species Kitagawia praeruptora. The sequence continues at coordinate 40,814,898 of CM075345.1, read as the reverse complement.
TATCTACAATTATACTACTTTTATGAAATTTTATAAGTTATTAATTTACATATCAAATTGGTGTTTAAAAATTGATATATATAAGATTTTACATGTTCGATTTAATATTTGTACTCTATATCTTGAATTTAAAATTTGATTTGGACGTTTACAGCCCACATGAAATTAACAAAATAACCTTTAAATTAATAATGGTTTAATATAATTAAATCTAGACAGAAACAAAAAAGAGAAGAAATTGACGATTTTTTAAGTTGAAAATTCTATTTGATTTATGAATTCTACTTGTAATTCGTTTTCATTATCAAAATATCCTTACAATTATTTAAAGATAGTTCTACTCACAATCAAATACAATTTTAATAATAAGTGTAAGAGAGATTTTGTCCGAAATTTTGATAATCGGTAGTCTATTCCTCCGTATGACAAAGATCTTAAAATAAATAGATGAAAACCGTTGGATCTAGCATAAAAAATGTTTTATATTTTAATATGTTATAAACTAAAAAGTACTCCGTATATATATTTATATAAGATAGATTTTGTCCAAATTTTTGATAATCGTCTATTCCTCCGTACGACAAAGATCTTAAAATAAATAGATGAAAATCGTTGGATTTAGCATAAAAAATGTTTTAAATTTTAATATGTTATAAAATAAAAAGTATATTTACATTGAAATGCGAAAATGTATATGTCAATGATTTAAATCATATACAATTAGGTTATCTACAATTGATAGCATTATCAATGTAGAACTTCTACATTACATAGATTAGGATTAATGTAAAAATTCGTAATTATATTTTTTCTTGATATTCTGAGTGTTTCTATTTGAATAATAATTATTAAAGCATTACTAAATTAAAGATAATTTTCTGAGGTTCGCATGGTGTTAGGAATTATGTTGTCCTTGATGATATACACAACCTTAAAACACTTTGAAAAACATATGAGCACAAGTTTAAGTTTTGTAACTTATCAACGGATATCCAAGCCATGTACATCCGTTGATAAGGTAGCTTATCAATCGATAAGTCTGTAGCATACCTTGTATTCAAGTTTGAGTTTGTTGCTAAATATCAAAGTTGCTAGTTATCCTAAGTCATGTTGACTATCAAAGGATATACAGAATAGGGTAGCTAATTGTATATAAGTTGTGCTATGTAATTCTGTTTAAGTGAAGTGATGATCAACGGATAAAGGTCCTATGTCAACGAATATGGTATTCACAACAAGCAAGAATCAACCTATCGATCCATGTCTACAACAACGGATAAAAGCTTCAATCAATAATGTCTTGGGATTAGAGGTTGATGGCGACTTGACATGCCTGACAGATCACATGGGTTGATGAACTTAAATGAGGTATGGGAACTAGTATTGGAAATGAAGAAGAAAAAGAAACATTCCTTATTCTCAAAAGCAATTTAGCTATTAAATCTAGTGCATATCTGTCCAAGACAACCAGACAAAATTGCATCACATGGAGACAAGGAGTGGCATCAACCCTGCATGATACTTTGACTTGTAAGATTCATTTATTTTGTAGGGTTTGTAATCTTGAAGTAAGATATATACTTCAAGAGTAGCATAGCTAAAACAGAGAAAAGAAACACTGAGCAAAAAGTTTTAAGCATTAGGTTCTCTTGTAATAGTTTTAGCTTTGTATTCGCAGCTGTGTACTCAGTTTATACAGAGAAATTTTATTCAATACAACCCCCAGGTGGAGACGTGAAAAACCCCCACCTGAAATTTTTAAGTGTGTTGTGTATCTGTTCATTATCTGTTCTTTACATTATAGTCTTAAACATATCCATCTGCTTCCATTGATATTATAAGTGTTGTTCAAAATTCGAAAGAATTTTACAAGATTGTATTCAACCCCCCTTCTACAATCTTGAAAAGTGCTACTGGGAAATAACAATTGGTATCAGAGCGAGCTTCTAACATACAAGAAGTTTAAAGATCTAGCACCATGGGAAAGAAGGACACAGGGGTTAAGATTCCAATTCTTGACAAAGACAACTACTTTCATTGGAAGGTAAAGATGCATCTCCATCTCTCAGCACTGGACGAAGATTATGTTGACTGTATAGAGAAAGGCCCTCTTGTTCCCATGAAGCCTAACTCTGCTGTTGGTGAAGCTGCTGGTTCTGCAGCTGCTGGAAGGTCAATTCCAAAAACTCAGGCTGAGTTCACAGATGAAGACTTGGAAATAATACATAAGGATAAGAAGGTCATGAACATCTTATTCAATGGTATTGACCAAGACATGTTTGACTGTGTTATAAACTGCACCTCTGCCAAGCAAGTTTGAGATACCATTCATACAATCTGTGAAGGAACTGAACAAGTCAGAGAAAATAAGATGCAGCTCCTAATACAACAATATGAACATTTTCACTATTCCTATGGTGAAAATTTGACAGATATATTTAGTAGATTTCAAAAACTATTAAATGGTCTGAAGTTGTATGGGAGGAAATATGAAACCAAGGACTCCAACCTGAAATTTCTAAGATCTCTTCCAAAGGAGTGGAAGCCAGTGACAATCTCATTGAGAAACTCTCAAGACTACAAAGAATACACACTTGAGAGACTGTATGGTATTCTGAAAACCTATGAGCTTGAAATGCAACAAGATGAGGAAGTGGAGAAGATACAGAAGAAGGCTGGATCTGTTGCCTTGGTGGCCAATATTCCAGTAAGCCAAGAGAGTGAGAAGATGGAGAGCACAAAGACCACATCAAGTTCTGTAACTTGTGATGGTGGAGCTGATTCTAGCAGAGGGAAAAGCAAGTTGATTGAAGAACTCGATGCATCAAGTGGAAGTGAATCTGATGACTTGGATGACTATCTAGCATTCTTGTCAAGAAGGTTCTCAAAGCTTAAATTCAAGAAGAATCCAGCAGGAGGCAGGCAATTCAGAAAGAATGGTCAACCATCCAAAAATATGGTTGATAGATCTAAGTTCAAATGCTTCAACTATGGAATTGCTGGCCATTTTGCCAATGAGTGCAGAAAGCCTAAAGCTGAAAATGAGAAGAAACAGTTTGGAACTGTTGACTACAAGAAGAAATATTTCGATCTTCTCAATTAGAAGGAAAAGGCTTTTGTGTCAAGAGACAGTGATTGGGCTACTGGTGGAGATTCTGATGCAGAAGAAGAGTTTGTCAATCTTGCCCTCATGGCAAATGAGAAAGATGAAGAAGCTAGTTCATCAAGCAACCAGGTATTCTCTTCTAACCTATCTGATTTATCCAAAGCTGAATGTGCTAGTACAATTGATGAAATGTCTCTTGAATTGTATAACATGCATATTTCCTTGAAATCGCTTAACAAAGAGAACAAAAGAATAAAAGAGCTAAATGAAAAGTTAAGTGATAGGAATGCTTTGATAGAAACTCAGTTAATTGAGTTTGAGGTTATGAGAAGAGATTGCCAGGAAGCTATAGATGGTTTACTTGAAGCCCTTAAACGTGAAAACATTTTAAAAGAACAATTGAAGAAAAATCAAGACCTAATTGCCTCTTGGGGAAAATCCAGAGCCACCACTGAAGAAATCTTTGGCGTTCAAGGGATTAACTCCATTAGCAAATTAGGAGAAGCAAAGTTAGGAGTTGATGGAGAGACTGCTTCTGACAGTGAATCAACGGATAGTGCATGCAGATATCCGTTGATCAAAGATCCATCGATGGATACAGAACAATGTCATTCATCGAAAGCCAAAACTGTCAGCAAAGCAACTCTGGTTAAATTGAACAATCAATATGGCCCAGTCAACAAGAACTTTGAGAAAGGAGAATGTAGCAAAACAAAATCAGTTGAGGAAGCTAACATAGGCCACTTGTCCCAAAAGCAATTGAAGGACAAGTTAGAGAAAGTTGAGTCAAGAGCTAAAGGTAGGAGAAAGAACAGAAATGGCAAAGTAGGGATTAACAAACACAACAATTATACTCCAAATAAATATGCTCCTAGAAAGGAATGTGTTAACTGTGGTAGTGTTAATCACCTATTTGCTAGCTATAGAAAATTGAAAAATGCTCCTATGCCTTTACACTTGCCTACTTCTGCCATGTATGCCATGCCTAACAGTAATGCTCAATCTGCTCATGCATCTAGTCTATATGCAAACATGCCATTCATGCATAACCCATACTACAATGCTTTTAATATGCCTCAGATGCCATGGATAACGAATAGCATGCATGCACAGACTATGCCTAATTCTAATCCCTTTGATGCATATGAGCAAGACTCAAATCCTGGCTTCCAAAGGCCCACTCCTAGAGTCAAGATTGATCTAACTCAATCTGGACCAAAGGGAAGAAAGGATTTGAGAGGCAAGAAAAAGGCTAACACTACAGGACCCAAGGAAACTTGGGTACCAATATCAACTTGATTTGGTTTTGATGTGTGCAGGGAGACAGAAAGAACCTCTGGTATCTGGATAGTGGCTATTCCAGACATATGACTGGAGATTCTACCCTGCTCACTAAGTTTAAGGAGAGAGCTGGCCCTAGCATTACCTTTGGAGACAACAGCAAAGGATATACTAGAGGATATGGTTTGATTTCAAAAGGAAATGTTGTCATTGAGGATGTAACACTAGTTGATGGACTCAAGCATAATTTGCTGAGTATCAGTCAACTATGTGATAAAGGTCAAAATGTGTGGTTTACTAAAGAAGCTTGTGTTGTTTTCAGGAAAAATGACAAAAAGATAGTGATGACAGGCAACCGAAAAGGGAATGTGTACACAGCTGACTTCAATTCAACAAGTGCAGATACTGTTACATGCCTCTTCAGCAAGGCAAGTGTAGATGAAGGTTGGCTATGACACAGGAAATTGTCACACTTGAATTTCCAAGCAATGAATGAGTTGGTAAAGAAGGATCTGGTTAGAGGTATTCCAAAATTGGATTTCTCCAAAGATGGATTGTGTGATGCATGCCAAAAAGGGAAGCAAAAGAAGGCCTCGTTCAAATCCAAGTTAATGTCCTCCATTGATCATCCTCTACAGCTACTTCACATGGATCTATTCGGACCAGTCAATGTTATGTCAATCTCCAAGAAGAAATACTGTCTAGTGATTGTGGATGACTTCTCTAAATTCACATGGACATACTTTCTGCACTCCAAGGATGAGGCAGGAGAACTCATCATCAATCATGTCAGAACAGTTAACAATAATCCTTCCTTCAGGGTAAGAAGGATGAGGAGTGACAATGGAACTGAGTTCAAGAATTCTATGATGGGAGAGTTTTGTGAAGAACAAGGAATTATCCAAGAATTCTCTGCACCTAGGACTCCTCAACAAAATGGTGTAGTAGAAAGGAAAAACAGGACTCTCATTGAAGCTGCAAGAACAATGCTTGAAGAATCAAAGTTGCCAACTTACTTCTGGGCTGAAGCTGTCAATACTGCCTGCTATACTCAGAACATCTCTTTGATCAATCAAGCAAAAGGACTGACACCATACCAACTATTCAAGGGAAAGAAGCCAACAATTAACTTCTTACATGTCTTTGGATGCAAATGTTTTTGTCCTAAGAAATCAAGGTGAAAACATTGGAAAGTTTGACACCAAAGCAGATGAAGCTATCTTTGTTGGATACTCAGCAGGGAAATCATATAGAATCTATAACCTAAGACTAATCATTGTTATGGAATCCATACATGTTGTCTTTGATGATAAGAAAATCCAAGGGTTGATAGATGAAGGTTTCCATGAAGATTTGTCATTTGACAATGATGAAGGCAGTGAAGATGATGTAGAATTAGTATCAACTGGTGTAAGAACGAAGCATGCTCGAGGTGTAGAGCGTGGGACACCATCCATTGATGCTGAGGAAACCCGATCCATTGAAGACAATTCTAAATTACCCGTTGATAGCAACAGAGAATTATCCATTGATAACTCTATTAGAACTCCAACTCCTAGAGCCACACACTCAGGGGGAGTCTCTCAGAGTCATCACTCAACAACATATCAGAATGATCAACACAGGGAGAATGAAGCTACGTCATCTAGGCTGAACCTGCCAACATCAAGAAAATGGACCAGAGATCACCCATTTGAACTCATAATTAGAGATTCAAATGCAAGAGTCCAAACTAGAAGGGCAACTCAAGAAGAATGCTTGTATAGCAGTTTTCTGTCTAAAGAAGAACCTAAGAGAGTTGAGGATGCCCTCCTAGATCCAGACTGGGTTTTAGCAATGCAAGAGGAGCTAAACCAGTTTGAAAGAAATGAAGTATGGAAGCTTGTACCCAAGCCTAAAGGCAAGTCAGTAATTGACACAAAATGGGTGTTCAAGAACAAGATGGATGAGAATGGCATAGTGACAAGGAACAAAACAAGGTTGGTTGCAAAAGGCTACTGTCAAGAAGAAGGAATTGATTTTGATGAGACCTTTGCACCTGTAGCAAGGTTGGAAGCAATCAGAATCTTCCTGGCCTATGCAGCCCATGCCAATTTCAAAGTCTATCAAATGGATGTCAAGAGTGCTTTTCTAAATGGCATTTTGGAAGAAGAGGTATATGTAAGTCAACCTCCTGGTTTTGAGGACCCAAAATTCCCAGATTATGTCTATTTTCTTCTCAAAGCAATCTATGGCCTGAAGCAAGCACCTAGAGCCTGGTATGACACTCTCTCACAGTTCCTTATAGAGAATCACTTCACTCGAGGTATTGTTGACAAAACTCTCTTTTATAGAAATGTTAATGGCTCTATGATACTTGTTCAAATTTATGTAGATGATATAATTTTTGGGTCTACTGATGAGAAGCTTTGCAAAAGGTTTTCCAAACTTATGCAAAGTAAGTATGAAATGAGCATGATGGGTGAACTAACTTACTTTCTTGGCTTACAAGTAAAGCAAGTTAGTGATGGAATTTTTATTAGCCAATCCAAGTATGTTAATGATCACTTGAAAAGATTTAATATGCTGGATTGTGCCTCTGCTAAAACACCCATGGCCACTGCCACTAAACTTGAGTTGAATACTAAGGAGAAGAAGGTGGACATCTCAAGTTATAGGGGCATGGTGGGCTCACTTCTATACTTAACAACAAGCAGACCTGATATTATGTTTTCTACTTGTTTATGTACAAGATTCCAAACTGATCCCAGAGAATCTCACTTAATAACTATTAAAAGAATTTTCAGATATCTCAAAGGAACACCAAACCTTGGCATTTGGTATCCTAGAGAATCTGGTTTTAATCTAACTGGCTATTCATATGCAGATTATGCAGGTTGTAAAATTGACAGGAAAAGTACTACAGGCACTTGTCAATTCCTAGGGAACAAGCTGGTTTCATGGTTTAGCAAGAAGCAGAATTCAGTTTCCACTTCTACTACAGAAGCTGAGTATATTGCAGCTGGAAGTTGTTGTGCACAGATACTTTGGATGAAGAATCAACTGCTTGATTATGGATTAAGAGTTGATAGAATCCCAATATTTTGTGACAACACAAGTGCAATTGCTGTATCTGAAAATCCAGTGCAACATTCCAGGACCAAGCACATAGACATTAGGTACCATTTCATCAGAGAACATGTGATGGAATGTACTGTGGAACTTCATTTTGTTCCAAGTGAGAAGCAACTTGCAGATATCTTTACCAAGCCACTTGATGAATCAACATTCACAAGGTTGGTAAGTGAGCTAGGTATGCTGAATTTCTCATAATTTATTCAAGATATTTGCATGATTGATTAAGCAACCAGAAATTAGTTTGAATTTTTCTTTTACAAAGAAAAGGTACGAAATTCTGTTCTAGTCAGAATTTAGCCATCGACGGATATGCCAAATATCCGTTGATGATTCAAATAATATCTGGATTTTTAATTTTATTTTTATTTATTCGATGGATATTTAGTTTTCCTTGTATGTATTATCTCAATAATACATATCAACGGGAAGCTCGTTTCTCGAGAATTTACTCTTTTATCCACCGGGTAAATTATTTGTTTTTACTTTGGTCTTGTCTGAGCTGTCAAATCATTTTTACCATTTCATGACCGAATATTTGTCTTGATATGTGTGATGCATGCTTATGTGCTATTTGAGCTAATTGATTTCCTAGAGATGATTTCTTGATTCTTGAGTATTACTATTATCATGATATATAGGCTTAATCATGACACTTTCTAGGGAATCTAAGAAAGAGAGTGTTGATATAGCCTAGCCTTGCTTGCATCCGTAACTGGTATCTATAGGTGTGTCTCTTTTGACGTTTTAAATTCCAAGTTCACCTATATATATGTGTATACCCAGCAGCCAGTTATTTCACTTATCATTTTCTCTAAAACACTTCTTCAACTTCTACTCTAGAACCCTCATTTCTTCAAACTCCTTTTCCAAATACCTCATGGACTTCTTCATGCATATCCGTTATGTAGACGAGATCCTTTTCGACTATCACTCCTCATCGATGGTCGTCGATGGGGTCAGCTACCCTGCGAACAAGGTTCCGATTGACATTCTCAAGAAACTCACCTACGAGCAAGAGGTGGAGTGGAGTTTCTTGCTCATGAACATGGTGATTGAGGAAGAACTCGAGGCTGAAGCTAGAGCTCGAGAAGCTGAAGAAAGGGAGCAGGAGAGGCTCCGAGCCCTAGAAGAGCAGGAGAGGATCATTGGCCTTGCTGTCACAATGTCAAGGATCTTCTCTCGCAGGGCTGCTGCTGCTAAGAAGGAAAAGAGCTCAGAAGACCCCCTAGTTCTTAGAATATTTAGGGCATCTGTTCTTTTACCTTCTTATGTAACAGTTCCCTATGTGTTTAATGAAAATTATCATATTTTCCTTTTTACTTCATTGATTGCTTAATTTTCTGCATATGTGATAACATGACTTGATTGAATATTCTATGTGTTTCACTTGATTAAAACTGCTAATTCATAATTAAAATATATTAACATGAATTTTTCAAATATGTTCATGATTTAGCAGTGACAAAGAAGAAGTGTTAACATTTTACTGAATATCTCATAATGCCAAGCTTATTTATGCTTAATTTAAATGGACTCAAGAAAGTACTATTCAATCAAGATAAATTCAGATTGAGGTAACTATTTCTAACCCTCTTCCCTCTACTCAATCTCAAGATTCTTTGCCATTGAGTGTTGCTATAGAGACTGAAACAGAGAACCCACAGTCTCCTACCCAAGCAACCAAACATAAATCAAAATCCAAGTCAAAGAAACCAACCTCAAGTGCTTCCCAACAGGCACTTGTTGTAAAACCTACCATAACCTCTAAGGGGAGTGTTCAGGTGGAAGTGAGTGGTGAGGGACAGGGTGAACATCAAAGAAGCCCTAAGGATAAGGTTGGAGAGGTGAGTGTGTCCCAGCCTAGCCACATTACAGTCTCCCAAAAGACTGTTGATGTTGAAAAGGATTTAAACACATCCCTAACAGCATCCTCTCAACAGGGTGTTGTTATTGATAAGAGTTCCCAACCAGGAACATTGAACAAAAGGGGAAGGGACACCACTAGCCAAAAATCATTAACCAAAACCTTTATCAGAAAGAAGAAACCTAAAGTTACTTTGGGTGCACAAGGGTCACACACTATTCAACCTTCTATGATTGAACCATCTCAAACTCAGTTTGATGTGGCTCCAGCAAATGTGGAGTTACAGCCCAATTCTCAATCTCAAATCACATAAACAACTCAAAATTCACCATCTCTATCTCTGGATGTGGACATGTTTTCCACATCACATGCAAATCCTCCCTCTGTTCTTCCAAGGGAGGAGCCCCTCTCAGAACCTGTTGGTCATCATCTTTTAGATGATTTGTTGGGCCAACAACCATTTCTTTCTGAAACTATGACTGAACCTGTGTCGCCTACTTTAAAATCATTCTGCACAGATTCTATCATAATTTCCCTTTCAACGGCTATTCCTTCTACTTCATCGATGGATATTTCTCATCCGTTGACAAGTGTTTGTTCACCGATGGATATGCTTAACAGCGATTATCCATTGGTAGATTCAACTACAGAATCAATGGATACACCAAATCCATTGGTCAATGTGTTCCCTGCATCAACAGCAGAAGTCACTCTTGTAGTTCAAACACTTCTAGGATTGAGGGAAGGGAGTGTCCTCACAGAGAGCGAGAGGCTGCCTTGTGAGCAGGCAAAAGGAGAGAATGTGAGTGAGGGGCTGTCAATTTCTTCCCGCCAGGCAAAAGGAGAGACTGAGAGTTCCACCTTAGTAGGTGAAGGTGAGGGTGTGAGAGGTGTGTGATAGAATATATTTTATATATATTTTAGAGGATTTTATTCCCACATTTATTGTGTTTTTGCGAAGAATTGTGGCGATTTAATAAGTTTTATTGGAGTTTATTGCAGGAAATAAATATTTGTCAAGTTGAAGAAATCGAGCATTATTTGGTGATTTTATTTTATTGTTAGCTCGAGGAATTTATTTGGCGAATTTAGGAGAAGAAACGAATAAAGTACGGCTCGTTGTTAAAAGTTTTGGAGCTGAATGAGAGAAAACCGGGGTGCTAAATCACTAACTACGGTGCAATGATTGCTGCCACTTTACTGAATTAACAGAAAAATCAGAACCGTGGGGCGCGGGATCTGCGCCAGGGCGCGTGAAAATAAATTACACAGGACACGCATGCGTGTCATGCGTATCACAACCTGCGCATCACCAGGATGCGTATCACCTGGTGACGTGGCAGCCTGTCAGCCACACAAACAGTTCGCGCACAGCTTTGCAGAATAGTAACAGAATTAGTTTTGTACTCTAATTTCGATATATATTAGAATTAATAGAGTGGTGGGCCTATTTTTTTAATGGGTCAACTAGTTTTACTCTCCTGATTACTATAAAAACACTTTTAGGTTAGTAATTTTAGTGGGGGGATCAATATAATTTCATATACTTTTAGATACAACTTTTGGGGATTTTTTTTCTTGGAGTCCAATTTAATTCCTTTGAAGATCTCAATTTTAAGGTTTAATTTCTTTACTCTTTTAATTATGTTTTCTTCAATTTCTTTTGATTCTTGTTTAATTAATTTAATTATGTGTAACTAAATCCTAAATCTGAGGATTGGGTAGTACTCTTTGGTTGTCATGTGCGTTTGATTATTGTGATGTTCTTATTTTGCTGATCTGTTAATGAGGGATTAATACAATTAGGGGAGTCATGAACCCTTGATTAAATCTTAGGAATTGTAACGAATTGGAAAAGGAGTTATAATTTTAGTACATGATTTAACGGACGTGACTTGATTATTTAATTGGAAGATTAATAAGAAGGTTGTGAGACCCATGATTCTTGGTGCGTAATAATTTATGATTGTACTTATATTGTATCACGGAAGTGACAATTAAGGTGTAGTCGTAAATATTATATTGTGTCTTGGAAAAGAACATTATAACATTAGAAGAGTTGTTTTCAGCAAAGTGAGGACGTAAAAATCACAAAGATATCGAATGTGCATTGATACCAAGTGAAGAACCCCAGTTCTTGGATTGTTTTCTTATATATATTTTCTTCTTGATTAATCATTAGTTTAATTTAGTTTTAAAAACAAACCAATCATTCTTTTACACTTCTAAATTGTGAGAGATAAAAACTTGAACTTGCAAATACAATTTAGTCCTTCCCTGCGAACGAACTAAAAAAATACTACTATCAAATTGGCGCCGCTGCCGGGGAAGGCAGTATAGTTGAGTTTAGGTTAATTGTTTCTTATTGTTTAGATTTTAATTGGTTCCACAAGTTGTTTTGTTGGTGATTTTCAGGTGTATGCTACGTTCATCTTGCGTTAGAAAGTTGGAATTTGACCCTGAAATCGAGCGTACTTTGAGAAAGATAAGAAAAGATAAAGCTAAGATGACGGACGCTGAGAATGTTAATGCAAATGTTAATGCTGATGCTAATGTTGATCAGACTTCTATTTGGGACCATGAGACACCTAATCCTGCCAATTGCATGTACAAAACTCCAGAGATTGGTGCAACCCAGTTTAACATCAATCCAAGTTTAATTCAGATGATCAGCAATCAGGCTTTTGAAGGAGATATTGAGCTCGAGGATCCACACAGACATCTAGAGCGTTTCGTGCAGATGTGTGGCTCATTCAGAATTAATGGTGTTACGAGCGATCAGGCTCGCCTTCATATGTTTCCCTACTCTATCAAGGGAAGAGCTTTGGAATGGTTTCAGCAACTTCCAAATGCTACGGTTGCTACATGGGAGAGTCTATCTACTGCATTCTTGTCCAAATATTATCCTTCTGACAAGACTCAGCAATTGAGGACTATGATTATGAGCTTTAAAGCGCAACCGGGTGAAGGTCTATACCAGGCATGGGAAAGATTCAAGGCACTTTTGAGGAAGTGTCCACATCATGGCTTAGAAGATTGGCAGATAATCAGCACTTTTTATGGGGCCATGAATGCAGATATCCGTTTGAGCTTGGATGTGGCTGCTGGTGGTAATTTCAAAAAAGCACCTACTACACAAGCTAAGGCACTTCTTGAGGAGTTGGCATCTAATAACTATTCTTGGGCACCTAGTGGGAAGAGCTCAGCAAAATCAGCACAGGAATCTGAGATTATCAACATGCTGGCTCAAAAGTTGGATACTCTAACTCAGGAGGTGCGAGGACAAAGGGTAAATGTGAATGCTATCTCTGCGCCTATGGAAGGATATCATGATTTTGGTGCTAGTCAGCAATCTTATGGGAATCAATTTCAAGAGGAGGCATCTTTTCTTCAAGGAAGGCAGCCGTGGCCTGTTCAGAATAATTCTTATTACAATCCGAATCAAAGGCCAAACAACAATCTTTCATACAGCAACAATCATGCGGCAAATCCTTCTTATCAATTTCCAAGGCAGAATCAACCTCCTGGTTTTCAGTCAAGACCACCATATCAAGCTCAGCAGCAGTATCAACCTCCTCCAAAGAAAGAACCAGCTGATTGGGAGGTTGCATTGAACAAAATTATGCAGGGAACTTCTGGTGCATTGGCTAATATGGAATCAAGGATAGATCAGATGGCATCATCTCAAAAGATGCTAGAAACACAGATTGGACAGATTGCCTCAAAGATGGGTGTTCGTGAACAAGGGTCTCTTCCTAGTCAACCTGATCAGACTAATAAAGAGCAGTGCAAAGCAATCACTTTGAGGAGCGGAAAAGAGTTGCCAGATGCTGAGGTTCTTAAGCCTAACAAGAATGATGCTGAGAAAGAAGATGAGCCAGTGGATATTGCTGCAGAAAAGTCAGAAAAAGAAGATGAGAAGAAGAAGGAAGAAGAAGCTGCAAAGCCATATGTTCCTCCACCACCATATGTTCCTCCTATTCCATTCCCACAGAGACTTCACAACAAGCAGCTAGAGAAGCAGTATGAAAAATTCTTGACTATGTTCCGGCAGTTGCATGTTAACATTCCGTTGGCTGAGGCATTGAATCAAATGCCCCTTTATGCTAAATTTCTTAAGGAGATGTTGACAAAGAAGAGGAAGCTTGAAGATGCAGAAACTATTACACTTAATGCTGAATGCAGTGCAGTCATTCAAAAAGCTTTTCCTCAGAAATTGAAAGATCCGGGCAGTTTCTCTTTGCCGTGCACTGTTGGGAAGATGGAGAACATGAAAGCTTTATGTGACTTGGGAGCTAGTGTGAGCTTGATGCCGTTTTCTATCTTCAAACGACTTGGTTATGGAGAGCTGAAGGAGACACGGATTTCACTTCAGTTGGCGGATCGTTCTGTTAAGTACGCATTGGGAATCGTGGAAGATATGGTTGTTAAGGTTGATAAGTTTGTCATACCTTGTGATTTCGTGGTGTTAGAGATGGATGAAGATGTCGAGATGCCCATTATCTTGGGAAGGCCATTCTTGGCTACTGCGGGCACTACTATCGATGTTAAAGCTGGGAAATTAACTTTGAATGTTGGCGAGGACAAAGCTGAATTTGATCTGAATAAAGCAATGAAGATTCCTCCTTTCGGAGCCACTTGTTTCACAGTTGACATAGTGGATGATATTGTGCAGCTTGAAAATGAACACCTCATGGGAGCTGAACAGGTGTTAGAGGATGTAGTGGAAGAAGAAGTACTTGTTGAACGAGACACAAAAGTGGAGATGGTTTTTACTCTTTCAGAGGCACCACATGTTGAACTCAAACCTCTACCTGCTAATTTAAGGTATGCTTTTCTTGGTCCAAATGATACATATCCTGTGGTAGTTTCTGCTTCACTTAATGATGATGAGCTAGAGAAGTTGTTACATGTTCTTCGGCAATATAAATCGGCTATTGGTTGGTCAATTGAAGATATCAAGGGAATTAGCCCTGCTCTTTGCATGCATAGAATTGCCTTAGAAGATGATCATAAGCCTGTGATCGAGGGCCAAAGAAGACTGAATCCAAATTTGCAAGAGGTGGTGAAGAAAGAAATCACTAAGTTGCTTGATGCTGGTATCATTTATTCAGTTCCACACAGTAAATGGGTCAGTCCTATTCATGTTGTGCCTAAGAAAGGTGGGATGACAGTTGTACACAATGAGAAGAATGAGTTGATTCCTACAAGAACAGTAACAGGTTGGCGTGTTTGCATTGATTACAGGAAGTTGAATAACGCTACTCGTAAAGATCACTTTCCCCTCCCATTCATTGATCAGATGCTCGAAAGGTTGGCGGGTAATGAATATTACAACTTTCTGGATGGTTTCTCGGGCTACTTTCAGATTCCTATTGCGCCCGAAGATCAAGAGAAGACCACCTTTACTTGTCCTTATGGCACTTTTGCTTATCGGAGGCTACCTTTTGGCTTGTGTAATGGTCCTTCGACATTTCAACGGCTCATGAATCACATTTTCTCAGATTTTATTGGGAGAGACATGGAGGTCTTCATGGATGACTTCACGGTATATGGTTCTTCCTTTGATTCATGTCTAGCCAGTCTATCAAAGGTGTTGCAGAGATGTACTGAAACGAATCTTGTTCTTAATTGGGAGAAGTGTCACTTTATGGTGAAGGAAGGCATTGTGCTTGGGCACAAAATCTCTAGCAAAGGCATTGAAGTTGATAGAGCAAAAATTGAAGTAATTGAAAAATTGCCTCCACCTTCATCTGTGAAAGGTATTCGGAGCTTTCTTGGGCATGCTGGTTTTTATCGACGGTTCATCAAGGATTTCTCCAAGTTAGCTCGGCCTCTCTGCAATCTTCTCGAAAAGGATCGTGTTTTTGAATTTGATGAAAGTTGCCTTGATGCTTTCAACAGGTTGAAGAAGGAACTTACTTCTGCACCCATAGTTACATCTCCCGATTGGAGCTTGCCATTTGAGCTCATGTGTGATGCTAGCGACTATGCTGTGGGTGTTGTTCTTGGGCAGAAGAAGGAGAAGAGGATGCATGTGATAGCTTATGCAAGCAAGACCCTTGATGATGCACAAATTAACTATTCTACTACGGAGAAAGAGCTACTTGCAGTGGTTTTTGCACTTGATAAATTTAGATCCTATCTTGTTGGGTCTAAGGTGATTGTCTATTCGGATCATGCTGCGATTCGTTTCTTGATGACAAAGAAGGATGCAAAACCTCGTCTAGTTCGTTGGATTCTTCTACTCCAGGAATTTGATCTTGAGATTCGAGATAAGAAAGGGTGCGAGAACTTGGTAGCTGATCACTTATCTAGGTTGGACCAAGGAGATGGAGAAGTAGGTGATGCATTACCTATTAATGATAAATTTCCGGAAGAGCAGCTTTTAGTGGTGTCTATGTCTACACCATGGTACGCGGATTTTGTGAACTACATTGTGGGAGGAGTTGTACCTGATTCTCTCTCTTATAATCAGAAAAAGAAGTTCTTTCATGATGTGAAGCATTACTATTGGGAGGAGCCCCTGCTGTACAAGGAATGTGCTGATGGGATGTTTCGTAGATGTGTACCTCATGATAAAGTTCCTCATATTCTCATGCATTGTCACTCTCTAGAGTGTGGAGGTCATAACAGCAGCATGAAGACAGTTGCCAAAATGTTGCAGTCGGGTTTTTATTGGCCAACCATGCATCAAGATGCTAGAGACTTTGTGGCTAAATGTGATAGATGTCAACGAGTTGGTAATATGTCGAGGAGGAACGAGATGCCATTACAATCTATTCTTGAGGTAGAGATTTTTGATGTGTGGGGGATGGATTTCATGGGTCCATTTCCTTCTTCTTATGGGAACCAGTACATTTTGGTGGGAGTTGACTATGTCTCGAAATGGGTGGAAGCTATTGCGTCTCCTACCAACGATGCTAGAGTGGTGAAGAAGTTCTTGAAGAAGCATGTGTTCACTAGATTTGGAGTGCCACGGGCTATTATCAATGATGGAGGATCACACTTTTGCAATAAACAGGTGGCTGATCTCTTGAAAAAGTATGGTGTGACTCAAAAGGTGGCGACTCCTTACCATCCGCAAACAAGTGGGCAAGTTGAGATTTCTAATCGTGAGCTGAAGTCAATTCTGGAGAAGACAGTGGCAAATTCGAGGAAAGATTGGTCAACAAAGCTGGATGATGCTCTTTGGGCATATAGGACGGCATTTAAAACACCTATTGGAATGTCTCCATATAGGTTGGTCTTTGGGAAGCCATGTCATCTGCCAGTGGAACTTCAGCATAAGGCGTTTTGGGCTACTAGGAACTTGAATTTTGATTTGAAAGCAGCGGGAGAGAAGCGTTTGCTTCAACTTGGAGAGCTTGAAGAGATTAGGCTCCAGTCTTATGAGAATGCTAGTATCTACAAGGAGAAGACCAAATTGTGGCATGACAAGCACATTCAGAAGAAAGCATTTGAGGTGGGGCAGCATGTTCTATTGTTCAATTCAAGATTCCGTTTGTTTCCTGGGAAACTCAGATCGCGATGGTCCGGACCTTTTGAGATTGTGAAGGTCTATCCTAATGGGGTGTGTGAGATTACAAGAGAAGGGTCAGAAGTATTCAAGGTGAACGGGCAAAGATTGAAGCCGTACCTGCTGGGAGAGACAGTGGAGCGAGGAATGAGCATTCTTCCCCTCCACGACCCTATCATTGGTTGAGAATCGGAGTCAAGCTAGTGACGTTAAACGAGCGCTTCGTGGGAGGCAACCCATGTCTTGTGAGTATTTCTATCTGGTTTTTACATAGAGTGTGTCAATGCGGACATTGACCCATTTAAGTGTGGGGATGTGTTCTCATGTGTTGTAATTGTGTACATGTTAAAAAAAAAAAAAACAAAAACAAATTAAAAAAATTTTGAAAAGACCAAAAATAATTCTAGCCTTGTGAAGTTTATGTGTTTAATGCACCCATGCATGCTGTTAGAAATCTGGTGTTTATGGATTCTTTTGATTGAGAAGTGGTATGTGATGTTCTTGTGCACACACTTACACAAGCGAGTGAAGCTGGTAGACTCATTGAATGTGGTAAGGGACTAGAATGACATGAATATGTGCACGATAATTTGGTCGATATGCTTTGAATACAAGTAGGTACGTTAGAGAGACTTATATTTGGGATTGATTGTGCTTTTACACACCAAGCGAGTTTTGAGCCGATATGCATATTTTTTGCATGATTTTTCGTTTGCTTGAGTGTCCACTTGTTATTTGCATTGCTAGCACGTGTTTGAGGTCTTTCTTGAGATGCATGACATTAATTGATGACAACATGATAAAGGCAATAGGTGAACCTTATATTTCCCAAATGACCAAACCATTTATACATGATCCGTTAGTTAACCCGTTGAGCTTAATCTTGTTCTTTCGGTGACACACCACGTTACTTGCCATATATCCTTTTTATTGTATTGGCCTTATATTGAATTTGAACCCAATTGTCAAAGGCTAGTATTGTTCTTAAGGGGGTAATAAGGTGTGCATGAAGGGGGGGTTGCTGATGATCATAACTTTGGGGGAAATATTGAGTTGGGTTGTGTGCTTGTTAGTCGAAATTTGTAAAATATAATGGATCATTATTCTTGCTTGTTTTTAGCTCTCTTAAAAAAGAAAAAAAAAAGAGAAAAAGAAAAAAAAAGAAAAAAAAAAAAGAAAAAAAAATATAAATAAATTTGAGAGCATTCTTATCTTTTATGATCCTACTTGGATTCGACTAGTCAAGTTGTATATACGTAAAAGTTCAAGTGTGGGGATATTAATATGGGAGTTGTTAATTTTATTGTTGAGTACTAGCTTTTGACTTAACCCTCTTTGGCTTTACTTGACATACCTTGTCCCTAGCCCACGTTACAACCCTAATAAAAGACCTTTTGATTGTCATTGATTGTGTATGTTGCGTTAGGGTTAGATTGATACCACGTGTAAAGCATGCTTATGATATTGTTGGAGTTGAGTGATACATTTACCACCTTGTTTTGAGTGAAAATCATTTGTGAGTGAATGGTGAGTTGTTGCTTTTGCATAGGATATCCCAGATTTTGTCTCAAAGATGTGCTCTTGTGTGCCTAGCATGTTTACCAATGGTTTTTGCATTTGACATGGAATTCTATGATGTTATTCATGTAATTTGAGTATGCGGTGTGGATACTTGCACCTTAGACACCAAGGCATTGCATATTCACTTTGATTCTTGAGTTGATATGGCACTAGAGGACTTTGTGTGTGTGGTGTTGTGTTGATATGTGGATTTTTGCATGAGCTAGATGGATTTTGTGGGTATATTCACTATAAGCCCTCACGAGACCTTACTCGTCCACTAGGGCTACCTAGGGGTTTAAAGGACTTGTTGCATATGTTAAATGCAACCGTGATCACCTACGGAAGTGGTACTAATTAGTTAGTGTAATTATTATTTTAGTTTGCACGAGGACGCGCAAAGTGCTAAGTGTGGGGATATTTGATAGAATATATTTTATATATATTTTAGAGGATTTTATTCCCACATTTATTGTGTTTTTGCGAAGAATTGTGGCGATTTAATAAGTTTTATTGGAGTTTATTGCAGGAAATAAATATTTGTCAAGTTGAAGAAATCGAGCATTATTTGGTGATTTTATTTTATTGTTAGCTCGAGGAATTTATTTGGCGAATTTAGGAGAAGAAACGAATAAAGTACGGCTCGTTGTTAAAAGTTTTGGAGCTGAATGAGAGAAAACCGGGGTGCTAAATCACTAACTACGGTGCAATGATTGCTGCCACTTTACTGAATTAACAGAAAAATCAGAACCGTGGGGCGCGGGATCTGCGCCAGGGCGCGTGAAAATAAATTACACAGGACACGCATGCGTGTCATGCGTATCACAACCTGCGCATCACCAGGATGCGTATCACCTGGTGACGTGGCAGCCTGTCAGCCACACAAACAGTTCGCGCACAGCTTTGCAGAATAGTAACAGAATTAGTTTTGTACTCTAATTTCGATATATATTAGAATTAATAGAGTGGTGGGCCTATTTTTTTAATGGGTCAACTAGTTTTACTCTCCTGATTACTATAAAAACACTTTTAGGTTAGTAATTTTAGTGGGGGGATCAATATAATTTCATATACTTTTAGATACAACTTTTGGGGATTTTTTTTCTTGGAGTCCAATTTAATTCCTTTGAAGATCTCAATTTTAAGGTTTAATTTCTTTACTCTTTTAATTATGTTTTCTTCAATTTCTTTTGATTCTTGTTTAATTAATTTAATTATGTGTAACTAAATCCTAAATCTGAGGATTGGGTAGTACTCTTTGGTTGTCATGTGCGTTTGATTATTGTGATGTTCTTATTTTGCTGATCTGTTAATGAGGGATTAATACAATTAGG
Organism: Kitagawia praeruptora; assembly: GCA_037693485.1. NCBI lineage: Eukaryota > Viridiplantae > Streptophyta > Magnoliopsida > Apiales > Apiaceae > Kitagawia > Kitagawia praeruptora. The sequence goes on along the minus strand of CM075345.1, from coordinate 40,795,117 downwards.
GGAGTCATGAACCCTTGATTAAATCTTAGGAATTGTAACGAATTGGAAAAGGAGTTATAATTTTAGTACATGATTTAACGGACGTGACTTGATTATTTAATTGGAAGATTAATAAGAAGGTTGTGAGACCCATGATTCTTGGTGCGTAATAATTTATGATTGTACTTATATTGTATCACGGAAGTGACAATTAAGGTGTAGTCGTAAATATTATATTGTGTCTTGGAAAAGAACATTATAACATTAGAAGAGTTGTTTTCAGCAAAGTGAGGACGTAAAAATCACAAAGATATCGAATGTGCATTGATACCAAGTGAAGAACCCCAGTTCTTGGATTGTTTTCTTATATATATTTTCTTCTTGATTAATCATTAGTTTAATTTAGTTTTAAAAACAAACCAATCATTCTTTTACACTTCTAAATTGTGAGAGATAAAAACTTGAACTTGCAAATACAATTTAGTCCTTCCCTGCGAACGAACTACAAAAATACTACTATCAGTGTGAGCCAGGGGGAGCCCCTGATGCAAAAAGAGAGAGAATATGAGAGAAATGCAGGTACAGGAGCTATAAGGGTGGATGAAGCCATTGCTTGTGAGTTAATGGAGGTTGAGGATGCCCCTAGAACAAGTATCTGTCAACAGACATCTCAAACCGTCTTTGATAGATCAGTTCTTGGAGCTGAAACCTTTACTCACCCTGTCCTTGACCTCAACTCTCAGGCTGAACAGGGTAATGAGGAGGCTGAGCACCAGCTAAACTTGGTACAACACACAGAATCTATGCAAAGAGCCACAGATGCTCCTACCAAGTTGCCTCCAAGTGCTACTGAAGTGAGTCAATCAGACACTGATTTCTCAGTTGAAGGTGAAGATGAAGGGCCTTCACAGCAACCTGGAGACTTGCCAGAATGGCTAATATCCAAAGACTATGTCTCCAAGGATGCTTACACAGAGCTAGTAGTGCAGTATAGCTACAAGATGCTGAACCTGCTCTGAAGCTTGTGCAAGAGAATTTTATGGCTACTCTCAAACTGCACAAGTGTCTTCTAAATCAAAGGGTGGTAGACAAAGATGAGCTCAAGCTGGAAATTAAGAATGCTCTAGAATCTAAGCACAAAGACTTGGAGCTTCTCTTTCCACCCCGAACAATACAGCAGCTTAATCAGAAGCTGAAGAAAGATGCAGAAACAGAGAAGAAAGTTGACAATCTGTCTGCAAAGGTTGACAAGTTAGAGCTTCAAATGAGCACCATTCTTGCAAATCAAAGACTCATTCTTGAAGCTCACAACAAGCAAAATGCTCTCCTTGCCAATCTGTTAGCCCTGCCTAATACTCAAGCCCTTGATGCTAACAAAAAAGGGGAGAAGTTTGGAGAAGTGAGGTCAACAAGTGAGGGGGAGCAACTTCATTCTACTTTACCTCCAACAACTCCAGCAATTCATTCTAGTGAGGAAGAACTAGCCATTCAACCTGAAGACTCTATAGCCATGAGGCTGGCTGCTAATCCTCAGTTCACTCAAGTACAAATTCCTCCCATAACCACATCCATCAGACATGTACTAATCCCAGATTTTGTGCTTCCTAGATCTCTATCCAGAGGGGAGCCATCTTATGTGTTTGAATTTAAGCCCGTGCTCAAGCCTAAGAAGTCACCTGTGAAGAAGAATGGTAAAAATACCATGAGAGTAGAATTTCCAATGCCAAAACTGGATGAACTCAAGCTAATGAGCAAATATCTTGCTGAAATGAAGGAGAAGGCTAAAGTTGATGTGGGACTCAAGGAGAATCTAGCATTCATCTACAGAGAGGGAGTGGAAATTTGTGTCCCTGCAGGTTACCCTGACTTTGCAGTTGCTAAAGCTGAAGAAACTGCAAGGTTACTACAAGCTGGTCAAATTGAAAGAAAACCTGTAGAATATACTGAGAAGGAAGCTAGACTAGCTGATGAGCTTGTGAGAGAATTAGAAGTAGAAATGAGGCAAGAGGCTGAAGAAGAAGAGGCCAAATTCAAGAAGAAGAAGATGAACACAAAGTCTGCGTGCAAGAAAAGAAAAAGCATGGTTAAAATGCCTACTAAGAGATCTTTGAGCCCAGATTCAGAAGTTCAAGATGAATCAGTACTACCTCAACCTACAGAACCTCCAACTTAGAACACTGAGGCACTCAACCTGTTAGGACTTGTAAAGGAAGAACCTGTGGAATTTGACTTTGACATCAACAACTTGGTGTTTCCAAAAATCAGGCTCTCACCTGAAAAGAGGAGAACCAGAAGGAGGAAACAACCACCAGCTAGACCAATTCAATTCACTAAGGTTCCTCAAGTTGCAAAGGTTGCCACCAAGAAAGAAACTGAGCTATATCTGGCAGATGTTGAAGAATACTCAAGCATCAATTTCTTCTTGGATGATGTGGACAATGTGAGTGCTGCAGAAAGGACAGCCAGGCTCCCAAGAAGGCTAATTTTCTCCTATAAAGGAGGGAATAGTGTAACCTGGCCCCTAGATCAAGTGTTAAAAGAAGGATACAGCAAACTCTGGAGGATTTGGTCTTTGATGAAGAAAACTGGAGGTTTCACTCCTGAGGCAAAAAAAATAATCTACAAAAGGGCCAATGAATTGAGAAATAGCTGGACTTTAAATGAGGGTTTGCCCAAGACACTGAATATTCCATATGAACCTGGCAAGAAGGTTCACTTTTATCCTTACTGGATAGTGGAATTCAGAGATGATCAAAACTGTAGAAGATTCTTCAGGATAGATGATCAGCTGGAAAAGGCTAGCAATGAGTACTTGCAATACTTAATGTCTATGCTGGATCCAAACCACTCAGAAGAAAAGATCATCTACAGATCTCTGGAAAATCAGCTTGAGGCAAACAGAGAGAAAATCCATGGTTCGAGGACTGCAAGGGGAAGAAGGCAATGATATGCTCAGTCTAGAGGAACATCCCTTGTAGAAGTATGATTTTATCACTTGACTTAGTTCAATTCTTCAAAATTTTGTAGCTTGTGCAATGTATATGTTTTTGTTGATATCTTGATCCTTTCAAAAGTGTTTTGTTATCATCAAGGTCCTTTAATTTATGGCTGCAATTCTATCAGTCATAAATTGGGGGAGATTGTTAGGAATTATGTTGTCCTTGATGATATACACAACCATAAAACACTTTGAAAAACATATGAGCACAAGTTTAAGTTTTGTAACTTATCAATGGATATCCAAGCCATGTACATCCGTTGATGAGGCAGCTTATCAATCGTTAAGTCTGTAGCATACCTTGTATTTAAGTTTGAGTTTGTTGCTGAATATCATAGTTCCTAGTTATCCTAAGTCATGTTGACTATCAAAGGATATACAGAATAGGGTAGCTAATTGTATATAAGTTGTGCTATGTAATTCTGTATAAGTGAAGTGATGATCAACGGATATAGGTGCTATGTCAACGGATATGGTATTCACAGCAAGCAGGAATCAACCTATCGATCCATGTCTACAACAACGGATAAAAGCTTCAATCAATAATGTCTTGGGATTAGAGGTTGATGGCGACTTGACATGCCTGACAGATCACATGGGTTGATGAACTTAAATGAAGTATGGGAACCAGTATTGGAAACGAAGAAGAAAAAAAAACATTCCTTATTCTCACAAGCAATTTATCTGGTAAATCTAGTGCATATCTGTCCAAGACAACCAGACAAAATTGCATCACATGGAGACAAGGAGTGGCAGCAACCCTGCAGGATACTTTGACTTGTAAGATTCGTTTATTTTGTAGGGTTTGTAATCTTGAAGTAAGATATATACTTCAAGAGTAGCATAGCTAAAACAGAGAAGAGAAACACTGAGCAAAAAGCTTTAAGCATTAGGTTCTCTTGTAATAGTTTTAGCTTTGTATTCGCAGTTGTGTACTCAGTTTACACAGAAAAATTTTCTTCAATACAACCCTCAGGTGGAGACGTGAAAAACCCCCACCTGAAATTTTTAAGTGTGTTGTGTATCTGTTCTTTACATTATAGTCTTCAACATATCCATCTGCTTCCATTTATATTATAAGTGTTGTTCAAAATTCGAAAGAATTTTACAAGATTGTATTCAACCCCCCTTCTACAATCTTGAAGAGTGCTACTGGGAAATAACACATGGATTGTAAAATCATTTAAATCTGATTTTTAGATCTCAAGATAGAGGCCAAATAGTAAATATGAAATGTTTTAATACTAATAAATAAAAAATAAAATTCAATTCTAATACAACTTTTTTTAATTATATCCTTTTTAGAATATAATTTTCTTTTTAAAATTCAATTATAATACAACCTTTCTAAATTATATCCTTTTTAGATTATTGATAATCGATAGTCTATTCCTCCGTATGACAAAGATCTTAAAATAAATAGATGAAAAGCGTTGGATCTAGCATAAAAAATGTTTTATATTTTAATATGTTATAAACTAAAAAGTACTCCGTATAAATATTTATATAAGATAGATTTTGTCCAAAATTTTGATAATCGTCTAATCCTCCGTACGACAAAGATCTTAAAATATATAGATGAAAATCGTTGGATTTAGCATAAAAAATGTTTTATATTTTAATATGTTATAAAATAAAAGGTATATTTATATTGAAATACGAAAATGTATATGTCAATGATTTAAATCATATACAATTAGGTTTTCTACAATTGATAGCATTATCAATGTAGAACTTCTACATAGATTAGGATTAATGTAAAAATTCGTAATTATATTTTTTCTTGATATTCTGAGTGTTTCTATTTGAATAATAATTATTAAAGCATCACTAAATTAAAGATAATTTTCTGAGGTTCGCATGGATTGTAAAATCATTCAAATATGATTTTTAGGTCTCAAGATAGAGGCCAAATAGTAAATATGAAATGTTTTAATACTAATAAATAAAAAATAAAATTCAATTCTAATACAACTTTTTTTAATTATATCCTTTTTAGAATATAATTTTCTTTTTAAAAGTCAATTATAATACAACCTTTTTAAATTATATCCTTTTTAGATTATAATTTTTTTTTAAATTCACTTCTAATACAGCCTTTTCTAATTATATCCTTTTTAGATCATAATTTCTTTTTTATGTGATCTAATCTTGATCGTCTAGTTTCAATCCAACGGATCATATAATTTTGGTAGTACAGCGACCAGACCAAAAATTTGGATAAGATCCCTCTTATAAAGATATTTTTAAATTAAATTTAGTTCTAATGATGAAGAAAAAAAACAAATCGATGAAGAAAGGGTATTATAGTAAATTAACAAAGTGAAAATTATAAATAAATATATAAGGATATAATTTATAATCCAACGGATGACTTTTAATCCAACGGACAGATCATATGTTTTTGTTTTTGGTAGTACAATGATGACCGACAAAAAATTTGGATAAAATCTCTCTTATGCTTATTATATATAAGATATTAATGTTATTAGATCCAAATGATCCAATTTAAATAACTATAAAAAAGATAAAAAAAATTAACTAATATTTATATTAATATATTAAGTTAATAAATGAGAAACCCGTGCTTCGCACGGATATAAGCTAGTAAAATATAATTTTGTTTACAATGATGATATTACGACTTGTCTATTTTTGTAGGATGGGATATCGATTTTAATTCAAATATAAGTTTTTTAATTTATCTCTAATAGAATTAGAATTAGAAAATCCAAATAAAAACTTATTCCAACATAAAATGGGATTGTTTTTTTTTTTTCCAACTATATATAGGGTGTTGGATCAAAATATCACAATTTGAAAAAAAATGGTCACAAATATCACAATCTGAAAAGTTGGTTACAAATATCACTCCAAAACAAAGTTGCGTGTAGCGTTTTCAAATTTTATACAAAAACGCTACATCGTGTAGCGTTTCATATTTTTTTTATTTTTTTTATTGATAACGCTAACTAAAGTTTGGTTTTAGCAGGTAGAAACACATTCTAAAGTGGTATCTTCCAAAACACATTCTAAAGTGATGTCTTCCAAAACACATTTTAAACTTGTGTCTTCCAAAACACATTCTAAAGTAGCGTTAACACTGAAAACACATTCTAAACTGGTGTCTTCTCCCCCAAAACACAACATAATCTAGCGTTACTTAAAAAAAAATTAAAAAAAAAATGAAAACACATTCTAAAGTGGTGTCTTCCAAAACACATTTTAAACTTGTGTCTTTCAAAACACTTTCTAAAGTAGCGTTAACACTGAAAACACAGTGTCTTCTCCCCCAAAACACAACATAATCTAGCGTTACTAAAAAAAAATGAAAACAGTGAAGACGCTACGCGAAGTAGCGTTTTGACTGGAAAAAATGAAAACGCTAGACGCCATTGTGTTTTGGAGTGATATATGCAACCAACTTTTCTGTGATATTTGGGACCATTTACTTCAAAATTGTGATATTTGGGACCTTTTTTCCTATATCTACACGTAAAAATTGTAAAAAGAAAAACAGAGAATTGTGTTGGGCGGATGAAGAGGTGCACAATAGATAAGGAGGAGATGAAAAGGAGCTGTATGAAGCCGTGTTCAACAAAATTGAAGAGAAATTCATGGGCAGATCTGGATTTGGATTTGTTGGGAGAAATCAGGAAGAGGGTTTACTGGAAGGATCATGCTCGATTCGGTGGGGTTTGCAAGAACTGGCTGGCGGCTGAGCATGAAATAAGAGCCGGTGATGTTTTACCTTGGGTGGTGCTTCTTGATCAAGCCGATGATATGAATATGTTGTCATACGATTTGTATCAACCTCTCAATCTGGATCAACCAATACTTTCTCGAGGTATTCCTCTCAGTCAATTTTTCGACCTATCTCGTATTGAAAATAACAGTAAATCAGTTACTTATCTCGATGGATGCTTGTTCTTTTCTCTCCGTGGCAATGATTTTACTAGCACCCATTTTTTATTAGTCTCTATTCCTACCGATTTTGCCACTGCACTCCCTCAGTTTATTCATCCCCCCGCTTATCGTGGTATCCTCATCTTAAAAGCTGTTTCCACCTACCCTTTTGATCCAGATTGTGTCTTCTTAGCTGTTTATGCTGATGATCACCATTGGACCATTGGTATTTTTCGCCATGGTGATACTGAATGGACTAATACCGATTTCCATTTTGTTGAGCCTTTTGCTCGTCCATTTGTTGACAATATTGTGTTCCTTGGAGGAATTTTCTATTTTCTATGTCACGGTCACAAACTTGCATCCTATGACATAGCTTCTGGGGAATTAAAAGTTCACTCTTTTTTAACTAAACTTTATTATGGGGGCATTCAGAAATTCTTCCAGTTGGATGGCGAACTCATGCTTTTTTTTTATGACATAAATGTTCGCAGATGTTTTCTTACAAGATATGATTGGTCCAAAAAACGTTGGGTTCCTATGAAAAGCTTAGCCGATTGTTCTTTATTCCTTAGCGAACATTCTGTTTATCTGGATGCCACACATATGCAATATCAAGATTCACCCAACAAAATATATCACCAAAAACATTATTATCAAGAATCACGCAACAAGATATATTACCAAAAACATGGAACATGCCTAGTTTATTCTTTTGAGAATGGTGGTGAACTGTTGGCATCTAAGTCATCTGGACTTAGATTCTGGGATGGTCTACATTATCTTTCACCATTTTCATTGTGGGTTGAACCTCCTTATCTTTTACCGAAATAAGGTACCATCCGACAAAAGATGACGATGGGAGGATACAATGGTTGCAGGCCTGTCAAAGAAATTGCTCCATATATAAGAGATGTAAGTTATCCAAAGTTCGTCAAAGTATGTGCTAGTAGTGATAGTTTGCCGAGTCACATTTTATCAAAACATCAAAGGTTGTGTCTTTATTTCAAAGCGTATTTTGTAATATTGGTATTTCCCATGTAATTCAAAAATTCTGCAATAAAATATTACATGTTTTTTTTTTTTGCCTTTGTATTCCTAATAAATGTGCTACATGTCCTTTTCTACTTTACTTCATAGGACTGTGCTACAGGTCCTTCTGTAATATTGGTATTTCCCATAACCACTGTTCTTATATACCCATCTTATTCTTAATACTGGTACTATATCCAGAACTTATTCTACCAACCATTTTTCCCTACCTTTTCCTGATTGATACGTGGTACTATAGATGGTGGCCAAGACATCCTCCTCACATGGACACTCGCCTCTCTTGTGCTGATAATGCATGCACATCCTGATGAACTGGACGAGGAATTCGATACATTTCCTACTTCACGTTCTGCTGACATCGTTAGAATGGGATATGATCGGTTAAGAAGTATCATACCAGGCCCGATCCTTATGTTTTTAGGGCCCTAGGCAAAAAAAATAACAAATGGGCCTTTTTAGAAAATTATATTGCTCATATATGAGATACCATACAAGTTGGATGGTTACATAATAACATGGAAACATGATAATTACAATTTACAAGTAAACTGTGACATTTCACTGTCAAAAACCATATACTTTGTTTTAACTTATTGTTTCTGAACTAACAAAATGAAATATTTCTTAACATTAAACTTCACTAGCCTATAGAAGGATAGAGTTGAGCGTTTTATAAGAAATGGATTCTACGAGTTTTTTTGAGATGTAAAATCATTAATGATAACATTAATATCAATATTTTCCAATTTCTTGATTGATATAATTTCAAGATCATTCACCGTTCTTATGACATTGATGACCTCAGGTAAGTTTTTTTCTAATAACAGTTCTTATGAGAACTGTTATTTTTCTAATTTGCATATCTGCAGGCAAGTTGCACTCTTGAAGCTGGGGTTAAAATATACTCGACGAGGGTTGATTCTGTGCACGCAGAGGCATATAAGGTGCTCGGAGTGATTAATCGAGTGGGTCAAGAAAATGGATCTCCAAAGTACCATTAGCGACTGTAACATCGTTGTTCAAGGTGATTCCCTTTCCGAATCCTTTAGCTTCTTCAGCAATGTTAAAGTTTTTTCTTACAACTTTTCCCTGCATAGAAAAAAGGACAAATAGCTCTGGCATAAACCTATTTCTAAGGCTAAAGAAATATGATGACGATCTGCAAGACTTAGGCTAGCGGATTCCCCTACCCTTGTAACAAAGCTAAATTCTTATTGCATTGAAATACACTTCCCACTTACTTGGACGGAGACATAAAAAATGCGCCTCCCTATGCTGTTATATGTCATGTTATCAGCATACTGTATTTCAACAAAGTGGAGGCGAACTTTATAACTACCATTTTGCAAGCAAAGTCCATAGTACTTCAGTGAAGAAGGAGCTAGGCGTGCGGTTCTTTAAATTTCTTCAGCCATGTTACTGTTTTTCGCTACAAAATTACCCGTCATTGTTCAAATACACTCCTGTACTGCTATATGCCCATTTCTCTGAAGACTAATAAGAAAAGTACGATTGACCTTCTGGAACCAAATCCTCTTCATACTCGTGTCCTTCCCAGTCTATTGAGGTTCCTCCACAATTGATAAAAAGTGAGTGATCTGCGGGTTTTAGAGTAGCTCTTTCAATCAGAATATGGAAGATTGGAGGTAATCTTGATTTGAAAGTAATTCAACATCGAACCAGATTGTTGTTACACTTACATTTGGGTTCTCGGGGGCCGGGGAGATGTTTCTTTAAGCACCAAGCAACTCTACAATACAAACCATTGATGCAAATTTTCGTCACGAAGAAGACATCAAATTGAAATTTATATTAGGGTTTTCGTATAGAAATAAAATTAGGGTTTTTTGATTTGGGCTGAGCTTGAGATAGTTATTCTATGAAGTGATGCAGGACAGTGGGTCAAGAAGCCCAAAGAGAGTATTTGGCAACAATATAAAAGGCTTTGGAGGCCCAATTAGTTATATAATATTTGTTATCCCTTTAATTTAGGATATTAGCTAATTAGAATCCCTTTAATTTAGGATATTAGTTAATTAGAATTTGAGTTTATTAGGAAAGTAGTTTACTATATATTGGACTTTATTATTGTAATTCATTAGAGTTTTTTATTATTGAGAACAATATATTGTGTTTTCTGAAAATCTCTTGCGAGAGTTTTCTACCTTAACCCTAATTATCCCCTGCCTCCCACATCATGAAGTAATAGAAATTCTGATCCCTTCTCAAGGTGCCTACGTATCCTTGTATAGGAATCAAGGCCATATAGTTCTTTTAGGTCAGATTCGATTTAGGCCCATACTCCTTTTCTTCAAAAGCAAGTAACCTATATATGGTAGGTTTCCTTACTTACAATATTACCAAACTATCGGATTATTAGAAGCACATATTAATGACCAATTGGGTTTCTTTTAATCCTTTAATAAGGACTGATACAATTTAACTTATCATGGTAGCTAGGTATTCGAAGTTTCTTATTCCTCTACCTTTAAGGTCGACGGGTACAAGAGTCTTTGACCTAAGACTTTATAAATTTTCTATTTTATGCCCACATATATTTTCCTTGAAACCTCTAGGGATAAATTTCTTTTATCCAAACAAATATCTCATAGCCCTTTATCTTTTTTGCATTAAAAGATAATCTCTGTAGTTGACCTTAATCCTTATCCCACAAAACAGGTTCTAACTTTACATAAATTGTTTTAGGAGCGTAAATGTCTCTGTTCTTCCAATTTATATATGATTACTTCCAGTTGATTTATGAAATTTGATAGTTACCCTTTTTATATCATTAGATTGGACTGTACATGGTTTCAAAATCTGCTTTTGTGAGATGGTTATAGTGTGTAAATAAGTCAGTTTGAATTTTGAAATGAATCTTATTTTAGTACTGTAGTATATGTTAGTTTAATGTAGGTAGTTTTTTGTTTCACAAGGTAGAATTTCTGTTTTATGCAAGTGAGGACATAGTAAGTGGGAGGACATATTAATACAGATTATTAGATGTTTGGCTCGTAATTCTTACGTCAAGATTGAATATTTTGTTTACTGTAGTCTTATATATGCTGAATAATATATGCTAGTGGAATAGAACTCAGAGTCTAAGAGCAAGACTCTGTATGTAAGTAATCTAATCTCTGATTCCTAGTTTGTCTAATACTTATGCTTTTTGTTTAAATTCTGCAGATGTTGTAGTATCCCCTCCTTTTGTGTATATTGATCAAGTAAAGAACTCTTTAACTGACAAGATTGACATAGCTGCTCAGAATTCTTGGATTGGAAAAGGTGGAGCATTTACTGGGGAGATTAGGTTTGCTTTCTCATTGAGACTTGATATGCTGTTGTCCCCTTGCATGTCTAAATTACTTGATTACACTACATTCAGAAATTGTCAACGTTTATGCACAAGGCTCTTAAGTCGGTTCGACTTCCTTCATATGCAATACTTATACTGAAACTATTTTTTCAAACAGCGAAGTGTCTAAATTAAATATTTTTTTGTCTACACCTTTAGTCCTTTAATAGTAAACATTGAAGACATCTATGCTGAAATACTACCATAGCCAAAAGAAAGAGCCATGCCTTCAGCGATAAAAATACATGGTCTGTTTGTCCTGCTTTTAAACCGGCTATTCGTGCATTGTAAACTGATGCATTTTACATTGTGTTTGTACCACGTTCTCTTTAGATGCTTAAAAGCTTAACAATAAATTTGTTTAGTTGCATAGTCTTGTTTTCTTTTTGGTTTTTATTGTCATGTACAAGTGTTTATAAAAGTTAAGTACTTCTTTGCTGTGTTGATAATTCGAGGTATAGACCAATGTTCAGTAAGTAGCTGCTCCTCGAATTTTTGGAGCGAGATTCTCTGCCATCAAAGGCTTCTTGGTGCTTTTTATTAGTAGCAGCCTATTAGGAACTGTCCCATGAATCCAGGCAAATAGGCATTTTGTTAATATGTAACCTTCAAGTAATTGCAACTGACTAATACCAATTTTTTGTATGTTGATCCACTGGTTTGGACATATTTTATGCTGTTTTCTTTCTTCAATTATCTGTGCAATTTGTGAACTTTACTATTGAACTTATCTTCCACGCGCACACTTTAATAGCTCCAAATTTTAACTTGTTGCTTTCCAGCATTGAGCAATTAAAAGATATAGGATGCAAGTGGGTAATTCTTGGGCACTCGGAGCGGAGACATGTGATTGGTGAAGTCGTGAAGATGATCAAGTAAGTGTTTGCTAGTACCTCTGAATTTAAAAGGATGACCTATTTTGCAATTTTTCAACTTCAATCTAGGCTTAACGTTTTAGGCTCTATATTTACAAAATCACTAAGCACTACCTCCTTCAGTTTATAGGAAAGAAGGCTGCATATGCCTTAAGTCAGGGATGTTGGTGTGATTGCTTGTATTGGTGAACTGTTACAAGAAAGAGAAGAAGGAAAGACATTTGATGTTTGCTTTAGGCAAATGAAAGCCTTTGCAGGCAAGATTTTTTTACTAATGTTTATTTCTCATTGTTTATATTTAATAGATAGTTTAAACTTGGTCTGCTAAAAACACTCACTATTATTTGTACCCAGGAGGCTTTACTTCTAATTTAATATTTTATCTGGCTTCTTCCTCTCTATGTATGTATAAAATACTCACCGCGTTGTTTACATCAATGATGTGCAGATGCTGTTCCTAGTTGGGATAATGTTGTCGTTGCGTATGAACCTGTATGGGCAATTGGAACTGGTAAAGTTGCCTCACCACAGCAAGCTCAGGAAGTACATAAGGTTGTTCGTGATTGGCTCAGCAAGACACGTATAATATATGGAGGTGTGTTTTTAAACGTTTTATGGGTGTCTTCAAAACATTTGAGCTCATAAATGTTCCAAAATCTGAGAAATTCTGTAACTATCATGCCTCTTTTATATTCAGTGGAGAATGCTATTTTTTTCTCAGGATCTGTAAACGGGGGAAACTGTGCCGAACTGGCCAAAGAGGAAGACATCGATGGATTTCTTGTAGGTGGTGCTTCATTGAAGGTAGCAGTCATTGTCATATAACTATACAAGTAGTGTCTCATCACTTAGTATTCTATTTCACAGGAAAAAACTACTCAATGCTACATATAATATGTATACGTTTGGAGAAGAAAAAACGAATTATCTAATATCTTGATCTAGAGATCGCCCTTACCTAAAAGTAGAAGAGAAAATGCAGCAATTAAACTCAAAATCATTACATGTTTCAGATTTCAAGTGTGTTATCCTTTATAGTGAAATCACCAGTCATGGTATTTACACTGTATTATGTAGAATATTGTCATGCGTATTTAAAAAATGGTGCATTAAACAAGTGAAATTCGAAATTCAAGTTCCCTATTATGGGAAGGATAATAAATAAAGAACCTATTTTCGGTTAGCATGCAAGACCAATATCATAGTTTTCATTGTGCAGGGGCCTGAATTTGCAACAATTATCAATTCCGTAACATCAAAAAAGGTGGCTGCTTGATTTTTAGGTGGTTTGACACCAAATAAATAAATTGGTTAGGAGGCCATCGTCGGATGTAAACATCAAACTAGCAGAACAAACTGGTTTGATAGGATTTTAATGATTTTTCCCTTGATAACCTAGTACTGGGATATGAGTGTTCATGAAATAGAATAATTGGAAGTTTAATGTGCAGTTGCGGCTGTTTGTTTACTTCTCCACTAGAATGAAAATTCCATGTTACCCGTGTCACTGAGATGGATGTGGCTGTTGTACCAAATAATCGGAAACTTATGGTTTTGTAATACATGTTAAATTTTTTTAACTTAAAAGTTAAAAACACAAGGTAGATATAAAAGAATCAGGGGAGATACATTTTTAACTTCATACTTGAAACTTGAAAGTACCACCTTTACCATCTAGCAAGTAGCAACTGAATGGGGAAGAAAAATACCTCATCTTCATACGTGACTGTACCAAAAATAACTAAAATCACTACTCTAAGAATATCATTATAAATTAAGAAGGGGTTTATAATGGGAAGGAATTTGGACAACTCAAACTAACTTACTGTGCTGCTTCTGATTTTGAGGTATTAATCTTCTTTCACTGAAATTAGATTGTAGGGAGTTAGTTTACTCGGGAAACAAGCTGTAAACCGGCTCCTCTGTTAATATATAAGCTGTTACTCATGAATGTCATGTCATGTCATGTTCAAATGTGTTGCATGCTAAACATCTATACTATTATATTAAAACCGAAACATTGAAAATTTGTCGGTTTGGTTTACGGTTTGGTTATCCTAATTATTAAAATAAATACTAATTTTCAGTTTGATTATTTTAATTTTTAAAATAAATAATAATATTCTAGTATAGATGTACAAAGTCCACGTTAAATCTTTTATTATCCTTCAAATTAAAAACCCTAACCCCTGCCAATACAGAACTCTTCTAAACACAATTTGCTGACGATCTAAACAATATATCAATTCAACGCACAAGCTTTTTCGGCTTTTCTTTTCTTTTTCCGCACTCTATATCTTTCATATACAATAAATAATAATATTGAAAAATTTTGTATGATCTGATCCGATAACGATCTGATGCGTAGTCTCGTGGTTATTTTGAGCACTGTTCGCGCGAATCGTTATTTTGGGCAGTTGGGTTGTGTTTTTATGTTATTTTGGTCATTTTCTCTTTACAATGGGTACTATATATGTTATCAAATTAGTAGTGTCCAAAATCTGCTATTACGAGATATTTTAGTTAATAATATTTGAACGTAAGTATCGGAATTTATTATTTTTGATGAATTTAAAACAAATTTGAATGACATATATACTCATTTTGGGATCATAGTTTTATGTTTTTATAAAAACATTTTCATGTATTTTCAAAAAATTTAATATTAACAAAAAGTCATTTTTTAAAAAATATGTGTGGTGAATAGGTCTGTCAACGGGTCGGATTTGGATCGGATCAACTTAAATCCATATCCGTTTAAGATTTTTCGGATTCAGATTAGATCGGATCAGGAATCGGATATTTTTTAGGTCGATCCATATTCGATCCGTTTGGATTTTGGATTATTGGATTGGAGTTCCGATCCGTCGAAGAAATTTAAAAAAAAATAATTTTTTAATTTTTTTAATTTATAGAATGATTTTTTAATTTTTTAAAGAAGTAAAAATTAAAATTACGACATTTACATTGAAAAATCCAAATTTATATTTTAAAATAATATTATTTATATACAATATTATATATTATATATTACATATGTTATATATATATATATTACATAAATATATAATAAATATAATAATTCGAATCAGATCGTTATCGGATCAGATCATACAAAATTCATATCTATTCGTTATCAAACGCTTATCAAATCATGATCCTTCCATGGAAACCCATTATGTTTTGTTTTTAAGCCGCTTGCCTACAAACCAGTAGTAATAGATATGAGTGGAATTTTGCAGATATATTTATTATGTGTTTAATTTAAAGCTCTTTTGAGTTATATTCTTCCTCTTCGTCAGTTCATCTTTTTAGCTGTTTCCCATCCTCTTATATAGAGATTAGTTGCTGGATAAATGGCTTCAACAACTTCTCAGATTCCATCTTCTCCTGCTTTTAAGTCAACTTCAACAACTTTTCAGATTCCATCTTCTCCTGCTTTAAAGTCAACTCGTACTCGTTGGGACGTTTTCATGAGCTTCCAGGGTGCAGACACCCATCATAACTTTACAAGTCACTTATATGCTGCCTTGGATCGTTATGGAGTTCGAACATTTAAGGATGATCATGAACTACGCAGTGGAGACGTAATCTCACATGCATTGGTCCAAGCTATTCATGAATCCCTGACTTATATTGTTGTCCTCTCGGAAAATTATGCTTCTTTAGGTTGGTGCCTTGACGAGCTGGTAGAGATCCTTGATTGTTACCGTACGATGCAGAGATTGGTTATTCCTGTGTTTTACAACATTGATCCATCGATTGTTGGATACCAAAATGGGAGTTTTAAAGCAGCTTTTGAAAAACATGGTTTTCGTTTGGTGGATGAAATGGATAAAGTGGACAAGTGGCGCCTTGCGCTAACAGAAGTTTCTTGCATCTTGGGGAACCATGTATCTGGAAATAGGTACTTTAAGTATTAATACCCTAATATTTTATGTTTTGTTTTGTTTTTACCTCTTGCATCAATATTTTAGGAATTGTTTTCAAGTCTTTTTTAGGAATGGAAAAACACGAAGCACAGGGAGTAAAGTGAAATAAGATTTTGTGTGCTGTCAAGTTTAAAGTTAAGGAGAGGAAATAAAAGTGGGTATGGATGGATGTAAAAAAGTAAATTTACTTGATATTCAAAGGATACGTGGAAAGGCTTTTAGTAAATTTACTAATAATGTTAGAGGTACCGCCGTACCGGATTGGTTCCCAAAATGGATCCTAAATACTATATGTTATTTTTTGATTGACTCTTAATTAATAATAAAGGATCCCTTGCATATACATAAATTTACTAATAATGTCCCGTGACAACAAATTGTCACGTCATCAACACCATATCATTTGGGAATAAATTTTGATACTCAATTCAGTACCTCTAGCCTTAATCCTTTCTTTACATCTTTGTTGTGTAAATTACGTAATAAGTTAAAACTTAGGAACACAAATTGGAGCACTTTGTTTCTATGAAGCTTATACGTACACTCAAACTAGTAGTTAGTGTACACATATATAATAAACAGAATTCCATTCTTAAAGACAAATCTCTATATGAAGCTTTGTTTCAGAAACCACTCGATACAGTCATCTTAAAGTATTTGGCTGTTTATGTTGTGCTTCCTCTTTATCCTTGAGACAAGATAAGTTTGCCTCCAGGGCTCACAACTCACTAGTGTGTTTTCTTAGGATATGCTTCAAATCAAAAAGGTTATAAACTCTTGAATTTACATACTGGTCAATACTTATTTTCCAGAGATGTATGCCTCTATGAGACAACCTTTCCTTTTGCCTCAAATACCCACTCTGGTTCTCACTAGATGTTTTCCAACAAATTTTACCTAATCAGTATTTTATATCATTTTAGCCCACCATTTTAACCAACACCGTTGGAGATGCTCTTAGCACTTAGCTTAGATAGGCAGTGTTAAGGATAGATTAGTCATTTTATTCTTTTCATTTCATCTGTATGAATACATTATAATTCCAATTTAGTAATCAGAGATTTCATTTCCATTTCTTATTTTCTCTCTCTAAAGTTTCCTTTTCAGTTTTTTACATGTTACAAAACTCGGGTGCATTGGGATACTATTAAGTTGAAAAAATTAGTAAAGTGAATTGTTTTTATTGCATTAATTGCAGGTCTGAAGCTGATATTATCAATAATATTGTTAATGAGGTTTTACTCAAAACAGATCTTAAGACTTTAGATGCAGCCAAATATCCGGTTGGGTTGGATTCTCGTGTTAAATGCATAAAAAATTTGTTGAGTAGTGGCACAACAGGTTTCATTAAGTTTGGTATATATGGTATGGGCGGAGTGGGTAAAACAACCCTTGCCAAAGCTCTTTATAATCACTTATTAGAAAGCTTTCAGGGAAGCAGCTTCCTCGCAAACGTTAAGGAGGTTCTGGGGACAGAAAAAGGCCTAATATCTTTACAACAGCAACTTATTGTTGATATTCTCGGAAGTAAGAATATGCTTAAGGTTCACAATGTTGACCAGGGAACCAAGTTGATAAGAGGTAGAATTTGTTCAAGAAAAATTCTAATTGTTATTGATGATTTAGATCACCATAAACAATATGAATCTTTGGTAGGACAATTTGTTCTGGGAGTGTAGTTATCATAACTACAAGGGATGAAGAGTTACTAGATACAATTGAAATAGAACCCAGATATCGATACATGTTAAAGGAGTTGAATCCTGCTGAGTCGCTTGCACTTTTTACTCAACATGCATTTGGAAATGCCAAATCGAATAACACCTTAATGGAATTGTCTAAAGACGTTCTACGTTATGCTGGTGGGCTTCCGCTGGCTCTTGAGATTTTTGGCTCGTATTTGTATAAGCGAACAGAGGTAGGATGGAAATCTTTCATCGAGAAACTTCAGAGAATTCCCAACAGAACTATCCAGCAAAGACTTATAATCAGCTTAGATGCCTTAGAATCGGATGATCCTATGCTGAAAAATTTATTCCTTGACATTGCTTGTTTTTTCGTCGGAAGGGCAAAAGAAGTGGTTAAAATACTGGAAACATGTTACTCCTATGCAGGATATAAGATTGAAATTTTAAAAAAGAGATGTTTACTAACGATCAGTAATAGAGACAAGTTGGAAATGCATGATTTGCTTCAGGATATGGGAAGGGAAATTTCACGCAACAACTCTCCTGATGAGCCTGGAAAATATAGTAGATTGTGGGTGTCAAATAACATACGTGACGTGTTGAAGAATCAGAAGGTATCTTCATTAAATGCATAATGCTTTCAGATGAATACAATGGCTTCATATGACTTTGTATGATAAAAACTCACATGAACTTTTTTCTTATAAAAACATGTATATGAAATTGTACATAAGCTGCAAATACGTGCCTAATAAGGACAATGCAACTGTACCCCTCTATATCTGTTTCTTAGATTTACTTATACAATCTAGGTCATCAAATTCTGTTCTTGATATATGTGTTAGGGAACCGAAGCAATTGAAGGTATCATCCATCAGTACTATGAGTATGCATCCAGTGAACCAATTTATGTGGAACCCTTTTTCTGTAAGTACGAAAAAGCATCCAATGAGTTGTTTGCTACTGAAACATTCAAAAGGATGAGTAATTTAAGATTTCTTCACCTCAAAGGTGTGTATCTTACTGGAAGTTTTGAGCAAATACTTGAAGATCTGAGGTGGCTCTGTTGGGATTGGTGTCCTTTGAATTGTTTACCATCTGAATTGCACCTGCAAAAACTGGTTATCCTTGAGTTGCCTAATAGCAAAATAAGAATATGGAAGCCAAAGAAGGTTAGTAATGTGATTATCTTACTTACATATATGACAATTTATATAAAAAGAACCTGATCTAATGCTCTCATGTTTATGAATCACACAGGTCTTTGTGAAGTTAAAGGCTTTAAACATGTCAAATTCCCAGGAGTTAATTATAACTCCAGACTTCACTAAATTACCATGTCTTGAAACTCTAAACTTTGCAGACTGTACAAGCTTGGAGGAGGTCCACATATCTATTGGGAGTTTAACAAAGCTTGTTTCTTTAAATCTGCATAGTTGTTTGAACTTACGGAGTCTTCAGGACAGCATTTGCAACTTGAGAGCACTGAAAAGTCTGAATATTTGTAGTTGCCCTACTCTGGAAGCATTGCCTATTGAAATGGGGAAAATTGAATCCCTAGAAGAGCTTAATGCAGAGTGCCTAACTGTTTCAAGACTACCGAAATCAATCGGAGGTCTTAGAAAGCTTGTTGAGCTGCGTTTAAGCTTTAACGATGACCTTGAAGTTCTTCCAGACACTATTTGCAACTTGGGAGTATTGGAAATTTTAAGTATCAGTTATTGCAGTGGTCTAAAAGCATTGCCTAGAGAATTGGGGAACATGGTGTCCCTAAAAGTGCTCAATGCGGAGGGACTAAATATTTCGAAATTACCAAAATCGATAGGACGTCTTAGTAAATTAGTTAAGCTAATATTAAGTTGCAATGAGAACCTGGAGACACTTCCAGACACCATTTGCAACCTGAGATCGCTGGAAATTCTTGATATATCTAGATGTGAAAAACTGGCAATATTACCAGATCAACTGTGGAAGGTTACAACGTTAAGGGAACTAGTTGCCAGTGGTGCTACTATGTTAAAAAAACTTCCCGATATCGAACCAAGCCAGATTGAGTCATCATTGAAAAAATTAGATATTTCTATGAATGTTTTCACAGACCTGCCATCCTGTATTGGACAGCTCTCAAACCTAGAAAACCTTAATCTTGAATATTGTCGTCATCTGTTGTCCGTTCCTGACCTTCCTCCTAATCTGAAACAGATAAGGGCAAATGGTTGTACGTCTCTGAAACAATTACCAAATCTATCCAATTTGAAAAAGTTGAAGAATTTAAACCTTACAGATTGTACGAGTTTGACAGAGTTTGTAGGCTTGGAAGAACTCACTTCTATTAAAATACTTCGTCTGGAAGGTTGCAAGTCATCTCTTCTTGCATGTGCTTTCCCAAAACGTTCGTTTCAGGTTTGGTTAATCTCAACTTTTCATGAATGTAAATTAGTGCGGAAACCCTTGTTTCTGTTCTGAGGATTATTGATAATAAACTAAGAGAAAAGTTATATGGAGTACTCATTTAATTGGAGTAATTGGAGTACATATACGTTCTGCATTCAAAATATTTTAAATTTATTATTTTGCAAACCTTGTTATACGAATATCAAAATTTCATTGATAATCTTGAAAATCATGTATGTTTTGCAATATGTTCATCTTGAAAATTTTTTAAGTTTTGCAATCATAACATATATGTTTTGAAATCCAAATGTGTTTTGTAGAACAATTCGTTTAGCAATATTTTATTAGCAAAACATACAAAATTTCCAAGATTTTCAATGAAATACTGATATTCATGTAATAAGCTTTGCATAGTAATAAATTTGCAAAATTTTGAATGCAAAATGTATATGTACTCCAAGTACTCCAATTAAATGAGTACTCCATAGAACTTTACTCAATAAACTTATATGTTTTCTGGTTTACTGTTTTTATACAACAGATTTACTCTGGACTTGAAAAATAACTAAAACATATACTCCGTCAGCAGTTTTCCCAAATTGGAAAAGTAATTTAGGGTTGGCACTGTGTTTAGATTCGTTGTCAAATGTGTCGCACAATTTCTTAGCGATTATTTTTTGCTTTAAACACTTGGGGAATGATAGGAATCATGAAAGCACTTGCTCTGTTCAGAATACCATAAGTGGTTTTGAATAGAGGGACCTTTATTCTAATAACTACCATGAAGCAAACCACGAAATATGATGCCAAGATCAATCTTCTCAGTCAAGATGGTGATAATATTAAATTAATAGCAAACTAAGAAATTCGTGGGCTACATGTACTGTAAAATTGGAGTTACAACGATTGACAAGCACGACAACAGAACTGTTAATGTAGAAAAAAGTAATAAGAACTGATTGTGCTCTCTGCCTCAGGAAAAGGCTGGTTGCTGACATTCATTCCCCACCTATGGAAACAGGTAACCGAAATATAAAAAATATTATATGCTTTATTATCAATGCTTGCACTTGCAGCTATAAAAACACCGTTAATAACTGTAAGAGTTCCCAGCCACAAAATCATTCATATGAGCGGTACTAGAACTTGGAGCATGCTTTTGTTAAAAAAATTTAATGTGCTGGGTTGTGCATTACCAGTTAGAGGTGTATACATACATTGTGCCTATGCTTTGTTTTTTTTTCAAAAATTAAGTATGGGGAACTTACTACTATGTTGAGTAACGTTTGGTGCAGTTTTCTGATGGCCAATAATGGATTCTCTGTCCAGATAGGCTGAGCTGGACACGGATGTGGTATTTACGTGACTCTGAAGCCTAAAAAAATGTAAGTTTTTCTCTACACTGCCGATTTTTGGTGATATGTATCTTAATTATATATGGTTGTGTTCTCTTGGATAATGCTAAGAAGAAGAATATGCAGTGAAGAAGGACTCCTTACCTGGTTCTCCAGCCTGCTTTTTTGTGCATTTCTTTTAAGACACTTGCTGCATCTGTTATGAGCAGGGTTATCACTGTTGAGAAGGCACATCAATGAATGCCGACCCCCACAGGTTAAGATTCCTTGTTGCCATTAACTTATATATGCTAGATTTCTTATTACTTTGAAGTTTTCTTCTTAGTTACAGTTGTATAAGCTATCATTGCAATTTAGACCCATATTTCGGGGTGTTTGCTACTGTATTTAACCATCTTTACTTGTGGTTTGAAAGTCAAGTTGTACACCTGTCTATCTATATCTTTTTGGTTGTCAACTGTGGTAATCGCTATCCTCAGGAAGCGGGTAATGGTAACCACTTAATTGTTACTGAATTTTTTTTTATTTTTTTTTTAATTTTAGGCGTCTGCCTGATGTTATAACCTACATTGTTTATCAGTAGCTGCTCAAGAAGTGAACTTCTCTTTCTGCATGTTTTCTATGTTGAAAATGAAGCTTTACATTTTGTTATTCCCAAGTAGGTTTCACAGTTCACACTACAATGTCCATAAGTCTGAGAGTTGAATGTGTTGTCCAAAAACTTAGTATTTGCATGTGTAAGATGGAACATGTTGAAGTACTCTGTATATAATATGTTTCACATACTTGTTATAGCTGCACAACCTATGTCAGGTAAACTAAGGAGATACTTGCTTAAACGTGATTGGAGTGTCTTTGTAGCTCGAAGAGTCTTGCCTGTGGATGCTGTTATATTTTCAAGGTTTGGAAATCTTCTCCACTATCTGTAGGTTCCCTTTTTACTACAGGAGTACCAGTATCCAACTTGAGAATGATATGCGGTGAAAATGGTGACCTTTGGGTTGGCGTTATATATAAGACAGAAAGCTAATGTTCCAACTTCCATCATGAGTCATATTGATGCATCTAGTCGTCCTTACAACAGCTTGGCATGCAGTTCAGACAGGTAGAACATTCAGAGTTTCTTAGCCTAGGTTGGTGTCTAAGTTATACGATATCTAGTGATTTGCAGTTAATGTTGCAGTGGAATAACGATCTTTATCAAGTTCTAGATCTGTGGCAAGTATGTGCTATTCTTTTTAATCCATTCCTTTTTCCTTGAACCGATAAGACTGTAGTTATGTTCGTTTTGGTAATAATACATTCAGTTTAAGAGCAAGTCCAACAATGTCCTACATTATGCCTTATAAATATCATAAAAACAAGTGTCCTAGTGATTTAGGACATTATTTTTATGTATCAACTCCAACAATATGCCTTATCCTTGTGTCTTATTATTAAAATAATAATATATTTGATAAAAGAAGGGTAGAAAAAGTGGAAAATGAATTTTTTTTATTGATAAAAAATGAAATAAGGCATGACTAGTGGTGTCCTAAAAATAGGGCATGAGATGAATGTCCTAGTATTTTAAGGCACCACTAAGACAACATTGTTGGAGCACATTTTTTCCTAAATGCCCTAAATTTTAGCTAAGGACATCAATTTAGGACATTGTTGGACTTGCTCTAAGGGTTTGAAAATCTAGCTGCAGTGATCTGATAATTAGTGCCATGAACAAATAGGACCCTGCGAGTCTGAGTTACATAGGCTTGGTTCAATCGTATTGTTTGGGGTTGACAATTAATGGGGGTGTTTGGGGAAATTTTTTCCAGAATAAATCAACTTATTTTAAGACAAAGTTAGAGATTCCTAATTTTTTTCTTAAAAAAGTCAATTTTTTTTGCAATTTATAGAATCTCAAACATACATTAAATACTTATATAATATTTTTTTATCAAAATACGAAATTTTTACCCGAAAATAAGTCCACAAAGACTTATTATAAGTTTTGCCAAACAGGCCAAATATAATCACAGTAATTAACTTTAGTTGGCCACTTTTAGCCTTGATATTTTACTGTGGTATATTCATAGTCAGATTTTGGAGCCAAGTGATCAACCTTTTGCACTTGTTCCACCATTTGATCAATACTTGGAATCACTGAAGAACAATCATTCTTTAAAGATGCGGATTCATAACGTATTCTATCATTTAAACTGCTCGTAATGTTTTTAAGGATATAATAATTCTGTACTATCCTACGGGTCAGCACTTGAAAGGGCCTCGTGCTAAATTATACCTGCTTTTATTAGTTTCAAAGAACCAATTACCATAATCGTAACTGTGTAAAACGGAAGTAAACTTCTTGTGGATTTCCGGAGAAAGTTAAAGCATTCTTTTTTTTTTTTGTTTATTACTTTGCTTTAACAGTTAGGGTAAAATTGCCCTGATGTTTTTAGTATGATGCTTGAGATTTGAAAATGGAAGTTGTCGGAGAGCAAAGGTAGAACTGTTAACTTACAGTTGCTCATAAGGAATATCGGAATTGCCTGAAGTGTAAAATTAATGAGAGGCTTTCTATCTGTACTAGTCTATCATAGAATGAGATTGCTGTTTGGGGCTGATGCTCCCACCTCGGCTAATCTTCAGAGCATCCACCACTTTCTCGATCTCCATTGACATGGCACTGTCCACACTACCCGATGATAGTTTCTTGTGTGATTTCTGCAAATGTAGCTTTAATGAGCTGCTGCTCAGGCCCGCATTCTTCCCGCATATCGGACAGACCTTCATCGTTGGTCTCCGCTGCTGCCATTCCATGGAAACCTTTCCATGCAGCTTCCGGTCAAGCTCCAGGAGTATCTTTGCAAAACCATCATTTGGCTGAGCACGGCGATGGACTCGCTTCAGGGTATTCCATGCTTTTAGCAAAGTGAAGTTCCTACATTGAGGAAAGCTATTACGCTGATAAACAATCTCTGAGGAATTTAGTAAGATGGACACTAACCATTGCTATTATTTATCAAGCACTAGGTATGACCAAAAATGAATAATAAGTCAAAGTGAGTGCTTCTGTCTAAATTCTATCAGAAGGGTTACACTTACTTCTTGAGCATCAAGTATGCAAGAACCACTGTTGCACTTCGGCTTCTCCCTTCAAAACAATGAACTAGGACCTTTCCTCCTATATGTTCAACCTCATCAATAAATTGATGTGCCTCTGCAAAAAGATCATCAATGTTCGCATCTTCTTCATCGCTTATCTGCCCACAGACATCATAGAGGATCTGTAAATTCCTGGATAATTAAATAACATGTGTTTCCACCCTGTAAAAAGGGTCATTTTTATTTAGAGTAATTATAATTCATATGACAGAAAAAGATATATAAAAACTTGCAATTAGTAAGTTGTACCTCCCTCCTAGCTTCCATTTAAGTTGAATCCTTTTTCTTTTGTTACTCCAAAAAACTGACAGCCTATTAATACTATAAATCGGTTTCATACTAATTGGAACTCCTTGTACTTCAACTACATAGTTTTTGATATGCCTAAATTTTAGAAATCAACAATGCAAAAAAATCTGAGGTAGATTCTACTTTTTCATGTGAAAAAATTACGAGCTTAAGTACTTGAAGTAAGAACACAAGGTTGGGACGGTTAAGACTTAAGATTTCGTTTGAGAGGGTCCCAATTCCCATTTGGTTTTATGCAATGGAGGTCAACGACATATGTACGTACTCCAACTTCTGAAGAATTATTTGAGAAAGTAGTAAAGACTTACACATGGATCAAGAGAGCTTATAATAAAGTGCCTATAGAAATTTTTTGATGGATCTTGGGCAAGAAAGGTCCCCACAAATTATTATATTACTATACTATTGTTAAGGACATGTATGATTGAGTTTTAGCAGATGTAAGGACGTGTGTTGGGGTGATGATTAAATTCTCTGTCACTACTGGTTTGCACAAACAAGTACCTAGCGTATATGACGTCGCTCTTATAGATGAGAGAAAAAACAGGGTAGTGCCAAATTGGAATAATGCAGAAATAAATTCAAAATGGGGTTTTAGACTAGGTCAATCCAAGACGAGAGTAAATGGAATGCAAATAAAAAAATGTTACTAATCACCACTAGATATTTATGGTATTAGCTAATTATGTATTCAACCCGACAATATAAATAGAGTTGATTATTATGTAATCAAACAAGAAAAAGAGTTATATTATTGTACACACAATCTATCCACTTTTATCTTCTAATTACTATTAAGCACTATCTATGTAATACGTCAAAATCTAACATTTGATATCAGAGCCTCTAAGATCAAAAAGGCCTATATCTTACTTCCGCAATTTAATATATAATAATGGAAAAATCCAGTTCAAATCAGCAGAAAATTATTCCCATTTTCATTGGAGAAAAATAAAAGTTTTGGAGTATTAAAATGAAGGTCGTTCTCCAAGCACTTATGGAATGTTGTGGAAAATGGCATACCTCAAAGTGGGGATACAACCACCACATTAACACATGTTGACTAGCCCTAAAGAGATGCTAAAGCATTAGCAAAAATTCATATTGTTGTAATAGATGAAATTCTTTTCTAGAATCATGAATGCGACTTTAGCAAAGCAAGCATGGGATATCCTTAAAAATGAATTTGAAGGAAATGAGAAAACCAAAAAAATTAGACTTCATAATTTGAGATGAGGATCTGAGAACTTGAAAATGAAACATGGAGAAACAATCAAAGTTACTCTTTCCCTAGTAATTAAGGTGGTTAATGAGCTAAAATCAAATGGAGCAAATATAACTGATCAACGGGTGGAAGAAAAGATGTTGATTATCTTATAAGATAGATTCGATACGGTAGTAATTGCGATCGAGGAATGTAAAGATCTCACACAGTTAACTATTTCAGAACTAGTATCATCGCTAAAACACGCAGAATATCTCGGAGAATTGAAACATCGAAAAAGGAGTATTTCAATCAAAACATAAAGCTTCTTCATTTAAGCACGATAAAAAGGGAGGATCACCCAGAAGGTCGATTCCCAAAAACATCAAAGGTGACATAAAAGATACTAGTTATAAGATAGTTAACTGTGTGAGATTTTTTCTGACACCTTTGATGTTTTTGGGAATCAACCTTCTGGGTGATTCGCCCCTTTTATCGTGCGTAAGTGAAGAAGCTTTATGTTTTGATTGAAACACTCCACTCCTTCTGATGATTCAACTCTCCGGGATATTTTATCTTCGTGAATTTGTAATGATGATACTAGTTATTATAAGATAGTTAACTGTGTGAGATCTTTAGATTCCTCTATCACATTATAATCAACATTTTTTCTACCACCCGTTGATTAGTTCAATTTTCTCAATTTGATTTCAGCTCATTAACAAACTTAATTACTCAGGAAAAGTAATCTTTAATTGTTTCTCCATCTTTCACTTTCAAGTGCTCAAATTCTCGTCTCAAATTCTAAAGTCTTATTTTTGTGGTTTTCTCGTTTCCTTCAAATTCATATTTTAGGATATCTAATGCTTGCTTTGCTAAAGTCGCATTCATGATTCTAGGAAAGATTGTATCACAAATTTTTGCTAATGCTAGCTTCGTCATCCCTTTGTGGCCAGTCAACATGTGTTGATGCCTGTGTTGATGTGGTGGTTGTATCTCCATTTTGAGTTATGCCATTTTCCACAACATTCCATAAGTGTTGGGTTGCTTAGAGAACGACCTTCATTTTAATACTCCAAAACTTTTAATTTTCTCCATTGAAATTGGGAAAAATTTGCTGCTGATTTGAACCGGAAAATGCCATTATTTTATACTCCCTCCGTCCCACAATAGTAGTCTCTTTTAAGAGAAATTTTTCCCTATAATACATGCCAATTTCCAATTTTCAATGTAAATTTGTGATCATTTTTCCTAAATTACCCTTTTTGAAAATTGTATAGCAATTAATGAGGAATGACCAAGAGTGTAAAATAACTCTTATTTTTAAAAGTCAATGCATTTGCAATGGGCGTAAGAGGAAATATACCATTTAATTAATGTTTTCTTAAGATGCGTAATTTTTCCAAAAGTGAAGGGAGTATTATATTGCGGAAGTAAGATTTAGGCCTTTTTGATCTTAGAGACTTTGATACCAAATGTTAGATTTTGGCATATTATACCAATAGTGCTTAATAGTAATTAGAAGATAAAAGAGAATAGATTGTGTGTATAATAATATAACTCTTTCTTTGTCTGATTTCTTAATAATCAACCCTATTTATATTGTTGGGATGAATACATAATTAGCTAATACCATAAATATCTAGTGGTGATTAATAACATTGTTGGAATTGCATTCCTTTTCCTCTCGTCTTGGATCGACTTGGTCTAAATCCCTTTTAATTCGAATTTATTTCTGCATTATTCCAATTTGGCACTGTCCTACTTATCTCTCATCTATAAGAACGACATCATCTGCGAACAACATAGTACTAGGTACTTCATTGGTGCAAACCAGTATCGAGAATTTAATCATCACCCCAACCATTTTTTGGGAATTCCAGAAACTTCAAGTGTTTGTGAAGGTTGTCTATTAGGAAAAATGTCTCGAAAGCCATTTTCTCTAGTAGACAAACATGAAGAGCATCCAAGAAATTAGAATTGGTACACAAAGATGTGTGCGGACCTGTGAGGGGACTCCCTCACTTGATAATATCAAATATTTTATATTATTCATTGATGATTACTTTCGAATGAAGATTCATACGATGGTAACTGCCTCAGGATTTAATCAGAATCAGATAAGCTAGGTAAGTGAGCATACACAAGTATATACATCAGAAAAGCACGTTCAAATAAGGTTATAGTGGCCAGTGAGAGCTGTGGTGAGCCCTGATGCTAGTAAACCTCCAGGAAGATAATATGAAAATGGTGCCCACACATCATCAATATAACACACCATGTTTTTAGGGAAATAATGATAAGAATGACTTTTTTTTATAACTTTTTAACAGGAATAACAACTTATGAATAATTGGCCATTTATATCCTTTCTGATACATGACTGTGATATGTATATTAAGTATTGACGTTAAACTTCTACCTGGAGAGAGTTAAAAAGGAAAAAGCTAGTGGTGCAGTACTTGAAAGTGAATTCAACACCTGTCTTTTCATTTGTGGGCCACATACATGGTTCCATTCATAGAACAGTGAGCACTAGTACATGGAATACGCATTCGCTGAATGCATATCTATCACCTTTTTTATTCCGATTACTTCAATCTTAAATGCGTATTCCAATTTTAAAAATAAAATATTAGAATAAGCCATTATGAAATGCGTACAGACCATTATGAAATGCGTATAGACTAGTATATATGATAAGTCACTGTCATATGCGTATTTAGTACTACTCTATCACAAAATGCGTATCCAGTCGGTTATAATTGTCAAGAAAATTAAAATAGGTTATTTTTGTATATTTTACCTAAAAAAAAGGCTAAAGTTGTCATTCAGGCAGGGCAGGGGCGGAGCTACACTAGGGCGAGCCTAAGCGACCGCTCCCCCTGAACTTTGAGCAACTACAATAGTACATGTATATTACTATATAAAGGGTTACTTCTACACTTGTTTTTTAGGTTTTATGTTGTAGTCCTATTACTTTTGTTTTTTTAATTATTACATTCTAGTAATTTATATTAATTTTTTTTTTCATAATTATATTGTACGTGCTTCTTAGATTATTTATATTTGAAACTTGCTTCTTAATTACTTTTTTGACTATGTAGGCTTATAACTTAATACAAGCTTTCAGCACATAAATAAATATTGTTTTTTTTATAGTTGAACACACGCACACGCCAGGTGATGAGGAATAGAAGTGGAAGTAAAATAGAGTTTCTATATACTTTATTCATATCTAGTACTCAGAAAATATATTATATGTATTAGTTAAATGAGTTCTAAATACTTAGTTTATCATAATGATGAGGAATAGAAGTGGAAGTAATATAGAAACTCTTGACCTCTCTTAGAGAAGTCAAGATCTCGACCACTGCACCAACCCTTTGTTGGCTATTGTTATTGTTTTTTATTTAACCTAAGATGTTACTAAAATTAATTAAAATTATTTGGTAAAACTAAAATTTTCACTTGATGTTTATGCTGAATATTAAATATTTTAGTTTGCTAGTAGTCTATAAATTATTAACATATATTTTAATGCAACTTAAAATTTAATTTTAAAATCAATTAATTTTGGTTCACCCTCTATTTCTTGGGTGTTGGCCCTCTTTATCACAATTTTGGGGTAAAATGCCCTAATTATCACAATCTGAAAAATGGTCCTTTTTATCACAGAATAACGCAACGGCGTCTGGCGTTTCTTAGAAACGCATTGGCGTGTTGCGTTTCTATTTTTTTTTTATTTTTTTTTTCAGTCACGCATCTACAAGATGCGTTTCTCACTGTTTTTCCTTCTTTTTTTTTTTGAAAATTCATCACCCCTGCGGGGCCCACAGCTGAACACGCCAGTTGGACTTGCGTAACGCAACATAATGTTGCGTTTTTGACAATTTTTTTTTTTTTTTTTTTTTGGAAAATCGATTTCAGAAATTAAATAAGCAATAACGCAACACGCCGTTGCGTTTTTAAAAAACGTGTGATAATGTTGCGTTTTTCTGTGATAAAAAGGGCCATTTTTGTGGATTGTGAGATTAAGGGCCATTTGACTCCAAATTGTGATAAAGAGGGCCATAATTCCTATTTTTTTTCTAGCTCCGCCACTGAGTACAGGGGTATGGTTAACTCATAAGTGGAATGTTGACTTCCATGACTCTGGATATGAGGACTTGTGACTCAGTACCAAGGTCAATTCGAGGACCACATGTCCACATTAATAGTTATTTTAAGAGTATAGGAAAACCTGTTGTGCCTAGGACACCATCCCTGGTGTATATTTATTATATATAAGATATAAGATTAGTTAAGATATATCATACATGTAATCTGAATAATATACTTGCAAAATTTTATATTGACTTGCGGCGAAGCCATACCTTTCGAGTCTGCCTCGACACCATGTTATCAATATGCCAACGATATGGTGGTACAGTAACAAATATGTTCACGTCTATTAAGCAAAAAAATCTTTAAAATAACAGAAGGAGAAATAGCGGAGCACTTACCGAGAAATTTTTGTACTCGAAAATATCAGGATACTGAGAATCTGACTGTCCAATTTCATTGGAGCACAAGCACAAAATATGTGTGATTCCTAGATGTTGCAGCGTGTACTGAGATCTCGCAGCCAGGGCCCCACCAATGAACAGTGTACCTGAAATTAATGATGGCTTTTCTGTGTTGGCCGCATCAGATATTAATGCAATCCTCTCAAGAATGTGCTCAAGCCTAACCTGCAAGTAGATTAAAGGAAGAGAAACAAAACTTGAACAGGCTTCGACAGACAAATTTAAAATGTCAATGGATCATGAGTAAGATTGTACCTTTAACTCATAAGCATCAATAACACTACTACTCTCGCCGCTCTCAAAGAACCCCGTACTGAAATTGTTCTCCTGGCACAGCCTAACTGCCTCAACTTTAAGCATATCATTCCACTGCTCGATTTCTTTGTTTAGTTCCACATCGTCCTGAAAAGATAAATTAGCTCGAGTATCAGATGTATATGATTAAAGAAAAAGATTACAGTGATAGGATTTAGGAACACTGCATATTCAGTACTTCCACATAACTACAGCTATGAAATGTGAAAGCTTCGCAGTCCCAGACCATATTTATTAATGAACAAAGAAGAGGCAAACTACCATGGTAGAGCCAAAAAGTGGGTCAAATACATGGGATGATTACTCGAGGCATTTGAAGCTGTGGTAAAGTATCATCTATTAATAAGTTACTCCCTCTGCCCTGCAAACACTTTCATACTTACCACTTTAATTAGACACAAAAGATGGTAATAAATTTTCTTTTGTTCATCCTTATTATATAAAGAAGACTCTGATCAATTTCATGCCTTGTTTATATTCTTAGGGTTTAATAATTTTATTAAAAGCTCATTTCTCTTACTCTCTGTTGAGTCTCATGATTATTTGATAACCCTACTTGGAAGAGCTAAATAGATTTTATTAAATATTATCATACATCCCAAGCTAACATGCAGACATCAACTTTAATACTAAATGAATTGTGATGACACTGACTTTCATGCTTCTAGGTGCAAACAATTAAACAGAGCATCAAAAAATTAAACCTCAGTATTGTCGCACATCTAAAATTTTAATTTACTGTGTCGAATTAAATAAACTATTTGTTGATATCTGATAATTACATATCGAGTAATTATTCAGTACAATAGGCGCAAACCGCCCACACCACAGCGTGTCGTATTTTTGTGATGTGGTTTGTGCGGTTTGAGATCTATGCGATGCAACTGCATGTGCAGTTTGGTTTGTGAATTTAGTCAAAAACGCACTGCCCATACCGCGAAAACCCCTAGCGCATTATTCAAGCTGTTTATAAATACTCTAGGACGCATCAAGAAGCAAAGTGAGCAATAAGAACCTTAGCAAACTTCTGGAAGTCACGTAACTTGGATGCCAAAAACATGGTATGAAAGGACTCCGAATGTCCCTTGTTGAACCTCCCATGGCCGCCATCTCGAGACACGGGGGAACCGGAATCTGAGCTTCCCTTGCACCCTAATGATGATGCCTTAGGAGTACCTTTCTGCACCTCTGATTCATTTAAATCTGATTGGTTATCAATGGGTGCGCGTTCTTTACTTGGAGCTGAGGATCCAGAAGCCACTGCATCAGCATCCTCTTTATCAACCTCAGTATTGGAGGTTTTTTCTATTATATTAAGAAATGCTTTTAAAAGGCTGTCTAATTTCTGGTGAAGAGTAAGAAGAAAAATATGAAATCCCTGCAAATC
The DNA here is from genome assembly GCA_037693485.1 of Kitagawia praeruptora. NCBI lineage: Eukaryota > Viridiplantae > Streptophyta > Magnoliopsida > Apiales > Apiaceae > Kitagawia > Kitagawia praeruptora. Next base: position 40,762,652 of record CM075345.1, on the reverse strand, counting down.
GCGAACGGCTGCACGAAATCCACTCCGGAAATCATGAACAACTGAAGACATGTCAATTAAATGAGAAACAACCACTGTGTCAGTGGTCTCTGGTGGAGAGCCTAGTTTTCCTCCACTCACCTCATACAAAACTTGTGATGCATATCGAGAACTGTTGATTAGAAGCTCAACCAGCTTCGGATACTTTGCCCGATCATTTGCACGTTTTCCAGCAGGGGGTCGACGGGGAACACCAGAATCAATAGCTACGATATGAAGGTCCGATATTGCTAATTCTGTTGAATTTTGGCTTTTAGGTACTGCTTGGCTTGATTTCGGAGATTCCATATTGTCAGAAAGATCAGAGCTCTGTGATACCAATCCCGGTTTATGAGGGCTTAGTCTGCTATCAACTGAAGTTGATCTTAGCTCTTTTTGGAGGGCCCGAATTATAGTAGGTCTGTATTTATTGATTACAGATTCAAAGTGTCCCTTCATTTCATCAACATACACTGAGGTAATCTTGTCAGCTAGCAATAAATTTGCAAAATTTCCACGCCACCTCAGCAGCTGACAAGGAAGTCTATCTTCATTTCTGATGACAAGATCCAACAGCAAGATTCGGCCAAGGGCTGCTGCAGTTTTTGCAGCACCTTTTCGTGATTCAAATACAATTGAACTTTCCAGTAGAGGAGATCCGTGAATGTAACTGCAAAACCAGAATTTTCTATAGGAACAGAGAAAGAACCCATAACAAAAGTCCCCAATCAAATTTGAAAAAACTCTTGTTTAACAATGAACTGAATTTAGGACATGAAACCTTAATACTTTAGAAACAAAAGTACTCCACTCATGCTTTTTAAATGCAACCGGAACATGCAGCATACTGAAGCTTAGGTCTTAAAACAAAATGTCGAGGATAAGTTGCATTTTACCCTATGGTTTGTATACATTTTGCATATAACCACAAGTGGCGGCCCTTGCGGGAAACCTAAGTTAACTACAATTAGTCAGAGAAGGCTTATTATGACCAAATTAGGTAAAGAAAACAAAAATCTGATGAGATAGGCCATTTGCTGATACAATCTTTTTTGAATGGGGTCCTTATCAAACCGCAGCAAGTAAATTCCAACTTACTCCAATGTTATTACTAATGGATCCTTCAGAAAATTAACTGTATTGGCCAAATAACCCTAATTATCCAAGTAGTTTACTATTTTCTTAAAATTAGCAGTATTAGGAAAAAAAAATGTTTGCGTTTAGTCTGGGAACCTCGGCACTTATACCAGTCAGAATGGCAAGAGAAACATGTATGTTACTGATTAGTTTCTAATGACAATAAAAATCAGGTTCTGTACATACTTCATCAGAAAAAGGCAGCGGCTCAGCTCAAGAGCTTCTAAAAGTTCTGAACATGTCATTTCACCAATTTCATCACCATCTGCATTTGCTGCATCTCGTACCCTTTCTGCAGCTTCCTTGATCTGCAACCACTCATGACTAAGATTGTGAACAACTCGAGCCTGCAATGTTGTTATGTTGCAATATTAAAAGGCCTCAAATAGGTGCTAGATGCTAAGGATCAGTTTAGCACTCTAGTAGAAGGCACTGACTTGAGGAGTTAGGACACCTAGCCACTTGGCAAATTCATAACCTAGGCGTTCTGATTGAGTCGCCATTCTCGTAGAGGATATTTTAATTACTACAACTGCTTCCTTTGATGGAGATCCGTCCCTTTTAGGTTGGCTGAATAGTGCAAAAAAAAGAACTCCTCCAGAATTCACAGTAACCTGTACCCACATGAAGGAACACATGGAAGATTATCGGGTTGGTCTCTGAATCAGATACCCTCGAGGAAAAGATATTTGAAACCATATACTTCACAGATTGATTTTTAAATTTCCTGTAACTACACTTTTCACATGAATTTCCAAACAATCTTGTGCACCTTTTGCACAGGACCCTGAGATTGGAAGGGCCTGATGCCCAAGCCCAAATTTTGGCTGGTTTCCACTTCTTTGCCTCTACCTCTACCTTCTTCATCGTTTCATCTCAACATTTCCAGTAGTCAAGATAACAACTTTCAAACTCAATATGAATAATATATATTGAGTTTCGGTGCTTTTTTTTTTTTTGTAAAAAAATTGATAAGAATGTACATCAAAATATACTTTCGTATATTAGAGCTACGCATGATTTTGGAATTCCAAGGGTCCAAATTCTAGTACTTGGCACGTGGCCTTCATAAGTTGGCTAAGACAGACCTTCACGTACCTCTAATGGTTTATTCATGTCATCCTCAGATGGCTCAGTGCTGCTACTATTCTCCGCGCGGTGAACAGAAGAAAGCATGTTCCAAGAGAAAGAAGTTGACTCAATATCCAGCATGGCTGCCTTACCAAGTCGGTCCAATAAATTAAATTCTGTCACTTGATCAGTAGCGAGCGTATCGGTAGTGGAGTCCAAACTTGGTTCTCCTGCACTGGGCCACAGATTTTAATATGATTAACTTTCCAATAATCAAAGTAGGAACATAGGTCAAGTAACCCGCTCATCTAATTGGAGCTCTGATACCATGTTAAGTTACCAACTCATCTAAAACCTTAAGGCCGGCCCAATTGATCTTATATATGTTTAACAACATATTAACCTCGGTCACATCTTTGTCCCTTTGAAAGATATGATCTGAAGTAGTGGAAAAGTTGGTTCAAAGAAAGGACCGGAAAACATTATTTGAGTTTACACAATTCAAGAATATAACTAACCTTAAGAAGGGCATACTACTTGTCCGACGTGGGTCTTGAGATAAGCCTGGATTCCGGTACTGGCTGCTGCGTTTTCGAACCAATTCCATCCATTGAGTGAACTTATATCCAGGACCCGACTTGATGTCACCTAACATGTACAACACCTGAATTTCCCACCACAAATATTTACACACTCTCGTACACAAAAACAAACAAAAAATGTGCATTAGTTATAATAATCATAATTTAGAAATGTAACCCGAGAGGTGAGCGTAAGAGGCATAGGAGCTTCATGATCGTAAGATCCGAGATCAATTTCCTTATCCTCATCGTCTTTCTGCAAATAAAATAAACACCCACATCAAAAAAAAAAAAGACATGCAAAGCCTAGATTACATTGATCATACTGAAAAAATAGCGAAATTGATTAATCGAAAAAGGAAAAAATGAATTGGAATGTAAAAGAAGAGGTACCTGGTAAGCGTAAATATCTTCTTTGTGAAGATGATCTGTGTCTTTAGACATTGTAAAATAATTAACTAAAACATCTGATACTGATGCTCATACTAATACTTTAATACTAGTATTAATGTTAATTACTTTTGTCCCCCGAGACAAGAAGAGGAACAAAGAAACTTTAGTGTTCAAAATATAGTTAATCAAGGGTGAAAAACCAAATTACCCATAAATTAATTTTTATCGTCCAAAATATCCACCGGTGGAAGTGTCCATCCTTTTTACCCACGAACCACGCATCACACACATGCGTATAGGGAATACGCATGCTGAAATTGCGTAGTCAAGGGCCACGCATTTCCATAACGCGTACACTTTGCAAAATTGAGATTCTGAGCTGTGAACAGTAACAAGGAACACGCATTTTCGGAATGCGTGTTTAGCGATACGCATGATACACATGCGCATGTGTTTACCGTTTGGTTCGCCGGATTTAAAATCCCCAAATCGAGCTCATTTTCATATTGTAGATGCAGGCCTGGGCATCACGTTTATATCCTCAGATGTTGTGGAGGTTGCTAGAATTTCACGAACGGGAGGAGGCGATTTGTGGGCGATTTTGTGCTCGTCCGAGCTCCGACAGCGTTTGTGAATTAATGACGTCAGCTGACGTCAATACGCATCTGGCAGATGCGCAACAGCTGATACGCAAATGGGTAATGCATATCCCAGTATACGCAGCAAAATCATGCGTAGTCAGTGGTCAAAAAGGACGGAATATATTGAAAACGGGTATTTCGGGCAACTTGCACAGAAAAATGGTGTAGTTTGGGCAATTTTTCGTTAATCAATTGGTTAGGGTCCTAGGGAGGGACCATTTTTTCGGGGTTTTTGGGTCCTTAATTAAAATAATTAATTAACTTACACAAATTATGAAAAATTAGTCCAAAACTAATTTGGATTGAAGGATTTTATTTATGTAAATACATGAATATGATTGATGAAAAAGTACTGTTGTTGTTAGTATTTCGATTAAAAGATTATTGTATGAATTTTTGTTTAATAATTAGGTCTACACATATCTTACAAATGAATATACCTTACAAATGAGTATAAATTTCGGGATGAGTTCACGAGCAATAATCGAACGGGCGAAACAAAAAATTGAAGTGCCTACGTTTAAACATTAAATATTAAAGAATAATAAAAAATATAATTATAAATTCAATTTGAGGCCTACAGTATTTGAAGAAGGTAGACGTGTTTTACCAAATAATTATTCTTTTTATTAAAAGTTAAAAACAAGAAAATCCTTTCATATATGGCCTTTATATTCTCTCAAGACATTCGTCTCCGACTCTCTGAGAAGAACATTTATAACGAGGTTATAAATTTACTCCATCTTTAACTTTTCAAGAATGATCAGCTATAAAGTTTTGAACCATTTTTATCCTTTGTACAAAGATTTTGATACGGGAGACAATATAACAATCTAGAAAGTATGGGAAACCAAAAATCGATTACAAACAGGTTACGACAACAGTTCTTATTCTGTTTACTACGGTTCTAATTAATGTATCATGAGAACTTTTCTGGTAAGGGCCTGCTTTTAAGAAATGACTTGAATAGCAACAGAGATCGCTCCGGCTGTGAGAAAGGAACTTCATGAGCAGCACCTCTTACAGTTGCATATGATAGAATATTTCCGTAAACTTGAGTCCATCCACCAACCTTCACAAACCAAATTCTACGTCAGAGTCAGAGGTATAGTTGATTAACTTACGGGACTAATTTAAACTATAAACTAAAAATAATCTTTAGCAAATTGTATCATTCTGTATCATAAACAATTTTTATGTTTGACATTCATTATAAATCTTATTTGTGTAACTTTGCAGAGTTTTGCAGGTTTTGTAATCTGAACTGGTACATGGTAGTAACAGACATGAATATATTGAATGAAGAATTACAGTGCCTTTTCATCTAAACTGTATTCTATTATTGTAGTAGTAGCTAGCTACTGATGTTGTCATGGAAAATTGCCTAGTGATGGGGTGGGGGGGGGGGGGGATGTGAACAAATGTTATTGCAGCCATCAAATAGTTGATCTTCATACGTAAAATGAGTGCATGACAAGTTTTTTTCAAGAGATCACTTCCTCTTTAGCAAACTAAAAATTGTATGGATTTAATACAAAACTAATTACCTGCTTCCCTTGGAACCAAACTCTGTAAGGTACAGTTGTATTCAGTCCTAGCTGTTTCGCCAGTCCATGCACCAAGGTCCGGCTTCCAGTCAGTGGAAGAACAGAATCTTGATCTCCGCTGTTGTTCACAAATGTAGGAGTATTCATTAAATAAAATCTTTACTGAATTTTGCTGATGTTTTGGAATCGGTGAATCAGAAATCTATGCACCTGTAAATCAGGACAGGAATTCCTTCCTTGACAAGCGATCCAACTAATGATATTGTAGGTTTTTCGACGTCAAGCATATCATAATCCAGAATGCTATTGTGAAAGAAAAAAAAAATTATAAGTTTCGACTTGCATATGCATGCATAGATTTATCTAAAGATAGGTAGTTTGCCGGAAAGTATTACCATCACCTACTGCCTGGCTTTATTTAATGAGAATAATCACTTTTTTATTAATTTTGATACATTTGACGTGTAACTCCTAGGCGTAGAAATAAGATCTATGTACATTTAATGCCGCCATGACCTTACTCTACGTGCGGGATGCATTGGGTATGTTTGGTTTTCCAATTTACATGTGAACTGTGTCAAGACTCAAGAACACTTACTTGCTGGTAACCTCCCATTTTTTGACTCCAACAAGCCGAGCATGAAGTGCCTTCTGGACATCTTTCCGATTCAGATAATTAGCGGTTTCGTCTTCCGAGCATACATCAATTTTGTCAGTACTAACCTAATGCAAGAATAAAATACTTGAACAACATCATGATCAGTTAAATACTTTGAAAACAAGTGTCTGGTAATGAAAAGAGTTAAATTGTAAGGGAAGAAATAATTACCTGAGGGCTAATGACCTTTGATTGTGCAAACACTGATGAAATGCAGACATCAAGTGTAACATCATATGTATCCACAAACTTACTAGTTTCTTTGTTAACTTCACCCATCACCCCTGAACATGACGATGAAACTGAATCTCTATAAATTTCACTCATGTAGCGAGAATAGTTGCATACAGAAGTAAAGATATTGTATGTTAAATCTGATATAACTCCATGAGACCATAAGAACTCAGCCTTTGAATTGAAGTCTGTCACAAAATCTAGAGCTGGATTACCCAGCTTTACAAAGAAAAGAACAGAAAAAATTCAGAATACTTCTCTAATGTAGTTACTTTATGCAACTACATTAAATACTTTCTGCCGCTCGTAATTTAATCTTTGAATAATTTCAAACACAAAAAATCACATGCTTACCGCGATTCCTTTTAAATTAAATACTTTCTGCTTGTTATTGGATTGACTCATGAGCTGTGCAAGATGAGGAATATAGTGACCTGGTATTCAAGGGGAAGATAACTCAGCATTGAAAACAAGATAAATTTAAAAAGAATTTCTTAATGTTTAGTCAAATACATACCTGCATAGCTTTCTCCCATTATAAACAAGTCTCTCTGCCTATACTGAGGAAACTTAATAAACCAGCGTTTCAAGAACACGAGATTGTCCCTGGCTTTAAATATCAAAGTTCAGTAAAAGCTTTAGATAAGGACAGAACTCAAAAAGTAATATAGCTTCTTTCATTCCTCCTAATTTGCATACTTAACAAGACTAAATTCGTGATCACAGACATTTCAAAGTATGAATCTTATATTATTATTTGAATAATTAAGGGGTATCGCTAGCAATGTAGCTTACGGACATTTCAAAGTATGAATCTTATATTATTATTTGAATAATTAAGGGGTATCGCTAGCAATGTAGCTTACGGAATATCCCTCTTTTTCAGTAACAATAGCTTGAATGTTGAAGTCTAGGTGAGGCATGTGTGCATATATGAGTGTGTATTAAGAGCCCTGGTCAAAATCCCGCTTGCCTTTCACAAATAATAATTAAAGGCTACCTAAAGTTGCATCGCTGGATAAATGTGGCCCCTCTTAGAAGATTCTCGTAAAGGAAGATGTGATTCTATATCTTCTCGTTTCGTTTTTTAAGGCCCTATTCATGTTACGCTTGAGGAATAATACTTGCTAAACAAAATGCATTGCAAAGATAAAAAATGAATAAATGTGCAAATTCAAAACCTGTTAATACATCATTCATTTTTGTTCTTGATGAATTAGTTGAGTAAGAGAACCCAACACCTGCTGGAGTCTCAAAATACAGCATATTTGCCTCTACAAAATCAGACACAAAAACTATACATAAATCAGAAAAGTCCACAATATCTATGAAAATGCAGAAAACTGGGAGCCGTGTTAAGAAATTCAAGAAGAGCATGGTGTGATTTATAATGACTGTACCAGAGTTCCAGCTCCAATTATTTTTAACCAAAACATTCCCATTTGTTTTAAAAGGTCCGTTTTCAGAAAATGCTCCAATACCCACAGAAGAAGTACCAGGCCCTGCCAGAAACATGACAATTAAAATTTTGATTACATAATAATAAATTTGCATTGAAGATGGTGAAAATTTGATACATACCTCCATTGAACCAAAGAACCAAAGGCTTGGAAGCAGGATCATTCTCCGCCTCGACAAAGTAGTAAAAAAAAGCTCTTTCATTCTTGTTATTCTTATCTATGACAACATAACCTGAATATTGTTGAAACCCAACTTGAGGCTGGCCAGGTAACCGTGTGATCTTGTCAAAAGTAGACAATGCACACTCAATTTTCATGAAAGAACAAAGGAAAAAAAGAAGCATTAAATGGTACATTAGCAATTTTTTATAAACTTCTGTTTTCTCCATTCTTCAAAATATTTCGAGGAAGCAAACTCCTTGGATCCAGATAACGGATTAAATTTCATACAGAATATGATAAAATCTAATTTTTGAAATAGGGGATAGAATGCTAAGAAAGAAATGTTATTCAAGAAAAGAGGTGTTTTTTATGATAAGCATTATGATTAGAAAGATTATAATCTGTGTCTCTCCCCCATTCTTGGTAGATTACTAAATGACCATCTAAATAACAAGTTTTTGGTTTTGTTATTGAATGTTGGAGAGAATAAAGAAAACCAGATGAAGATGGACGAACCAGATGAGTTGCTGACCATGTAAGAAAATTAAAAAAATATATATAATTAAAAGTTACAATCTACTGGAAATGTTTTTCAAAATTCTTAAAACTACATAAAAATAATTATTAAATTTCAATCAAAATTAATCAATTTGATAGCACAGAGTCAAAAGCTCATTCTTATTCAGGACACCACCTTTCAAAAGCTGTTAGAACCTTATACTCAACAGGACACATCAGCCTTCCAATCCTCAGTATGCTGTCAATAAAAAAATCACATTTCATTCCATATATATTCCGATTTGCTGTAGTCTTCTCCGATCCATTATACAAGCAGGATCATTGTTGTTGAGTACCTCTACCCTTTACATGTATATAATAATTACAGTTACCAAACGGCCAAGAAAGCTTTGGCAATACCAACTATATTTGAAATTTAACTATACTTTCGTTTGTAAGAAAACAAGAAAATGGCAAAACTTTGATGAACTTGTAAAAGTAATAAAAAAATATTGGCACAACAATCATGACAAAATCCATCACAAGGAAGTCTCTTCTGGCTCTAGAGGATCTTTGGAGTTGCCATTCGATAAAACCTGTTGGTCAATTTCTCTGCGCGAAGCCTCCCAGAGTTGCTGTTCTATGCTCAACTTCCTGAGCTCAGTCAGACCTCTTTCAACTGTGACAATGCATTACTTCAGACCACACGACTTGAAAAAGTTATACAACTATGTGTCCATTAAACTAGTTCAGAGAAAACATGTCTATCACCATTTACAAGAGCCAGTCGTCACCCGGTCATATATAAAAAACCTATACACATTAACAACATATTAAAAACCTTGTGGAGAACAACAATTTACCATCAACAGCATCATGTGATGTTGGTGATTGCGCACTACGACTTATCCAGAACTGAAGTCGCTCTTCTGCAATATCATCTTCCACACCATAAACTTTAGCCCTTCTCCAATAATATGTAAGCCAAGCCTGTGGCAATAAATATTAGTGAGGATAGCGGATCTTAACGTTTAACATAAGTCCTCATTAAAACTTCCAAGTTCTTAAACCTGGTTAACTTCCAAGAGTATGAGTAACCAAGAGCAACTAGCTAATATCAACCCTGCCAAGAATCTGGTTTTTTAATTTTAAAAACATGAGAAAAACGGAGAGAGGAACAGAAAAACAAGGTTTCTACCACAGTCTCTCGTGTCTCGAGAGAAAGGTATTAAAAACTTTTAAAGTTGCTTTAAAGCTATTAGGTGCAATATATCTATATAAATAGAAGGCTTAAACATATGGGAAAAAAAGTGATTCGACTTCCACAAGCGGGAGGAAATAAGAAATTATCTAACCAAAGCCTTTAGCCTGCTGGTTTCCCTTCACCTATAGGCTAACAAGTGACCAAAAGTTTGGAGGCTCAAACCTCTCAAAAGGTAAACTACTGTGTGCATAAATATATCAGAGAAAAAGAAAGATGACTTTGTATAAAATACTTGAAATTCTTTTAGATAGGAGTAACCCTCTCCTGTTCTGCCCATTAACTAAATATATATAAACACACACACATATATATATATATATAGGGTTATGTGAAAGCAGCCTTTTTTGCCCCAGGATACTCTCCTATCTCCCATATTTCAACATAATGTGATTCGTAAACAATATCAATCGCCTAAAACAAGGCCACACACTATATAGTCAAAACACTGTGCCATTGTGATGGAATCATAGAAATATCACTAGGTTAAGCTATATACATGTATGAAAGACCTGTAATAGGTCCCCCATTGTAGCATCTTTCGCTTTGGGCAAAAAAGTCAAGTATATAATTCAGTATTGTAGCGACAACGGACAAAAAAGGTCTGCATAGGAAAGTAGCAAACCTCTTTAAATAGAACATCTTCTGTCTCTTCCTGACTTAACTCTGCAACCAAAACAAAACAAAGGGAGGTCAATTACTACGATACATCTTCAAAAGCACAGTGGAGAAACAAACAAAATAAGCATCCAACTATTCATGATGAATCCCCGATTATGGAAACTCACTTTTTATTCAAGTATTATAACCTTCGAAAAACAATAGGAATAAAAAAATAACAAACAAAACTCAACTGAACTGAATATTGGCAAGTGGCCATAATTTTTGCTACCATACTTATCGCAAGAAAATCCATTATGTTGCCTGATATTAAGAAACTCCAAAGGGACTGAAGGAAGAGTATGTTAAGCACTATTTTTATCAACCCAACTTTTACTATCCACTTTTAAATGCTTATTCAATCTCTCATATCCACTTTTACTATCAGGATCAGTCGCTCATGACGGGCTTAACCTCTGAAATTCCGCAACTATACTTTATTGCCTTGGTTGTTGATTCCTAATAAGCATATGACCGTATATATCACATATGAGTTGACAGAAAAAAGGGGCTTTCTCGCGAGGATCACACGGCAGATGAGTCAATGAGGATGCCGGAGACCACGCTGGTGGATAAGTTAATGAAAATCGATATGCAAGGTGGTGCACTTCGTTTGCACTCAGTGGCACTCCTCCGCACTCCCGCACCCTTGTCGCCACCAACCAGCTGAATACCTGCTCTCTAGGTTGTTTCCATTGCAATCATTGTTGTTTCTACTATTGATCACATTTATCAATTCTTTCAGAACATAGTACAATAGTCTTTTAAAATTTTTACAAAATACTTTTAACATTGAGCAATTAAATAAAACAAAATACTCTTTCAACAGCAAAGCACATTAATATTACAATTCAAACTTCACAAAACCACTTATTGCTGATTAAACTAACATTCTTAAAAGAAAAATCACATAGAAAACTAGTCCATTTAGCTAAAAGCTCCTTCGTAATCTTCCAACTCATTTACCTTTTCCTTAATTTATGTATTACTCTGTCCTTACGCTCAAGCTTCCTACTGGATGTTCTCCACCAAAACTCTAACTGCGAAGAAAAATGTCTTAATGAGGAAGACGATCCAGAAGAGGAATGAGAAAAAGAGTAAGTTGATGATGAGATCGCTGACAGGCCCGACACGTTGAAAAACGAATTGTTTGAATTTAAGAAATCTTTGTAGTAAAGAACACTGGTGAGTGAGTGTTTGTCGTAAATAAGGACCCAGAATTCGACAAGTAGCTAAAAGCTGTTATTGTCTTTGTGGATAATCGCAAAAGGGAGTTGGGTAGACGACCTGTTGCACGTGTTGGAGTGTCCAATCGACAACATCATATAGCCATGCAAGACTGCAGATTTTTGATAGAAAATGCTTGAGCGTAATGATAGGGAAATACGTGATTTAAAGGAGAAGATACATAAGTTGGATGAAGAGCTTAAAGTGATGCACGACAGTGAATTGAAAGCAATAAACAATCAGAAATTATATGAATCTCAAGAATAATCAATAGTATTTTTCCCAAGAAAAAGTGTATAATCAAAGCATAATTAATATGTGGGGATTACATCACTCACACAGGGAATAAAAACACTAATAATAAATACCTAACGGACTAAGACCCGTAAACAATTGGGCTTTATCATAAATAAACTACTCCCATATATAAAATGAATAGATAAATCTTTACGCTAAACAAATATAAACTAATTAATAACATATATATTAATTCTTAATTTCATTATTTCATCCTTGTGTGGTTCTTACGTTTACAAAACTCGTGGTCGAGTTTTCTCCAACAAGGGGAGAATGATCAGAAACGGAAATAAAGAATAAATATATATGTTATTAATTAGTTTATATTTGGTTAGTGTAAAGAAAACTAATGTATTCATCTATTAATTTTATATGTGGGGCTAGGATTTATATATTAAGTAGTTTATTAATAATAAAGCCCAATTGTTTACGAGCCTCAGTGTGTTAGATATTTATTATAAGGGTTTCCATTCCCTATATAAATGATGTAATCCCCACATATTAATTACGCTTTGATTATATACTTTCTCTAGGGAATAACAATATTGATTATTCATGAGATTCGTCTAATTTCTGCTTGTTTATTGCTTTCAATTTACTGTTCGGCATCAATTAGTTACCAGGGAGCTTTTAGCTAAGGACTAGTTCTCTTCCGTGTACTTGTCTTTTTAAGAAAATAAGTTTTATATGCAATTATGATACATTGTGAAGGCTGAATTCTAAACATAAATATTGTCATTTGCTTTATATAGATGAATAATGTGTCTTATTTAAGACTTAATTGCAGATTGATGGTATGTAGTTTAATTTTTTTGCAGGAAAATGGCTAAATTATTAGTTGTGCCAAATTGATGGCTAATTGTTGAATTTTTCAGCACTTTGGTGGCTCCGAGTCCCTACCGTTAGTTCACAACTAACGACGTTAAGAGTTTTTGAAATAAAGTTGCATTTTGAGGGCTCTAGTTTAATTGTATTTCCCACATTGTTGGCTAAATTTAAAAAAAATGTTGACCTAATATCATAATAGGTGGAGAGATATGACATCAAATTTTTTATATTATATAAATAATTAATATCTCTTTTGAATTCATTCATTTCAAATGGGTCATATTTAATGTGACTAAATTCATTCATTTGAAAGGATAATCATGGTATCGTTGCTCTTAGTTTTAAAAGAGATAGTAATTATTTATAAAAATAATTGTTTGTTATCATATCTTCCCATCCCGTATGATTTTAATTGTTTATTATTTTGGAACCAGAAAACATTATTTATTTGAGGAGATTATTCGTTTTACTTTGGCTACTTTGTTAGTTTGAGGAGATTCCACTGTAACTTTCTTTTTTAATTTAGCCAACAATGTGTAAAAGAATTAAACTAGAGCCAATAAAATGCAATTCAATCTTACTTTATTTAAAAAAAATCGCCGTTAGTTGAGAACTAACAGAAGGGACTCGGAGTCACCTAAGTGCTGGAAAGTTCAATAATTAGCCATCAATTTGGCCCAACTAATAATTTAACCATTTTTGTGAGAAAAAAAAAATTTAAACTACAAACCATCAATCTACAATTAAGTCGTTATTTAATTGCTCAATTAGTCAATTGTTATTTTAGTATTTTGCGTAAGTTTTGAAAATGTTCCAAAGAATATGCGAAACGTATTCAACAAAAGAAACAACAATTGTGGTGGAAACAAGGATGACAACGACGATGATGGCATGAGGCTAGATTCATGAACAAGGGCAAAAACTTTGGCGAACATGGTGGGAAATTAGTAGTTTTGGCCAACTTGGTGGGAATTTAGCAACTTTGGCCAACTTGGTGGGAAATTAGCAACTAAGGCTTAAAAGTATTATCTCTAATATCCAGAGGTTAAGACCCAGCCAGATTTTGATGGAGGACCAAACTTTGTGATTTCGAGTTCAACTTTGCTATTTAAAATTTTAGATAATTATGGGAGTTATGCCTCCATCTATTTGAAACATGTTTTATAAATGATTCTGGTTGTTTGAGGCTCCTTTTGTTTGTCGGAAAATAACTTGATTCTAGAAAATACCTAAAAATACTTGGCTGGAAAATGATTCGGCGGAAATATTTTTCTAAAAATAATTTACGGGATAATTTTTTCATTATCCAACTAAAATGAAAAAAGAATTACGAAAAATTGTGAGAAAATGTCCAACATGAAATTTGTTTTCCTCTTTTGAGAAGGGATATAATTTTTCAGAAACTCATAACATTTTCCAGAGGAATTTTCTATTGGGAATAATTCAAAATTATTTGAATTGTTTTTGAAATATTGTTAATTAGTTTGTTTGGTGTTTTTTAAATTACTAATAGATAAGATAGATGCTAGGTTTTAGGAGTTTAGTTTGTTATTTTATGTTTAAAACCACACGTTGGTTATTTTGAATAATATATCAAGCATGCATCTTAATATTGTTCTCTTTGTTCTCTATATTTTCCTCCCTTCGCTGTAGTCTAAAAACTCTAACAGTGGTATCAAGAGCTTTAATGATCTTAATGGGCCTGTGTTAAATCTGACAAAAAATATAGCCATGACCTCAAACAACACATCAAACCTTTCTCCTTCAATTTTTAATGGTGTAAATTACCAAGTATGGGTTGTTAAGATGAAAGCTCATTTGAGAGGTTTGGGCTTATGGAAGTGGGTTGAAAGTGAGACGGAGATACAACCGCTTGCCAACAATCCAACACTAAATCAAATCAGGGCTCACGAAGATGAATTAAGCAAGGCTCCAAGGGCTTTATCAATAATTCATGTTGCTGTGCCGGGATCAATTTTCACAAGAATCATGACTTGTGAAACGGGAAAAAAGGCTTGGGATAAACTAAAAGATTTGTATGAAGGCAATGCAAGAGCAAAGAAGATGCAAGTCTTAAATCTCAAAAGGGATTTTGAGATTTTAACCATGAAAGAAAGAGACAATATACAAGATTATTATGATAAATTGATGGTTGTGGTGAACAAAATACGGCTAATGGGAGAGGATCTACCCGATAGCAAAATTGTAGAAAAGCTGTTTGTGAGTTTGCCTGAAAGATTTGAGGCAAAACTTTCATCTCTTGAAGATTCAAAGGATATAAGTGAGTTAGGTTTATCCGAGCTGATTAGTTCTTTGCAAGCCCAGGAACAAAGAAGAGCAATGAGAAATAAGGAAACTGAAGATGCGGTTGAAGGAGCTTTTTTTGCCAAAACTTCAAAAGAAAAAATTAGATTTACTACGTGTGGTCAATGCAAGAAGAATGGGCATGAAGAAAAGGATTGTTGGCATAAGGGGAAGTCTCAATGCTTTAAATGCAAAAGGTTTGGACATGTGCAAAAGTATTGTAGAAACAAAACGGAAGAAAGTGTCTAACAAGACACAAGAAGTTGACGAAGAATATTTGTTTTGATTTTGGAGAGATGTGCTCCAAATGTGTAAGTTGGTGAGAAGTGCATCAACATGAAATTGGTGAGAAGTGCATCAAGACATGGAATTGGTGAGAAGTCACCTAGAAGAAATTGTGGAGAGAAGTGCTCCAACAAGGCGATGATGGGAAGTACATCAATGATTCAACAAATTTTAGAATTTTGAATTAAGAGGGAATGTTGAGAATAATTCAAAATTATTTGAATTGTTTTTGAAATATTGTTAATTAGTTTGTTAGGTGTTTTTTAAATTACTAATAGATAAGATAGATGCTAGGTTTTAGGAGTTTAGTTTGTTACATTATGTTTAAAACCACACATTGGTTATTTTGAATAATATATCAAGCATGCATCTTAATATTGTTCTCTTTGTTCTCTATATTTTCCTCTTTTCTCTGTAGTCTAAAAACTCTAACATTTTCCTCTTTATATTTGTGAAACCAAATAAACGTGGGAAAACATTTTCCCAAATTTCTGACTTTTGTTTGTTTAGAATTAGCTTCCTGAAACTAAACAAATGCAGGAAAACATAACGGAGCTAAAGATATTTGATTTTGAGGTTTTAATTTTATGTAAGACTCTATAGATTTTATGTAAGAATCTATAATGTTCTTTATATAAGGATGTTCTTCAAAGAGCAATGGCTTCTATATATATATATATATCTTTCTTAATAGTATATGATGCATTTAGTACCTTTTATTATGACCTGACTTAGGACAGGTGGTTACCTTATCAGAACATTGGTTGAAGAAATGGTACTGGGGGTGAGCCTTTCCACCCACGGTATTTTTAATACTCCCTCCGTCCCAGTTTTATTGTCCACAATTTCCATTATTACTTGTCCCATAAAAATTGTCCACATTTGATATTTATGGTAAATTTGTAACCTTAATTCCTTTTCTACCCCCAACTATTTAAATTAAACCATATAAATAGATGACAATTTTGGAAATTAAATATTATTTTAGGGAATTCTCAGTTTATTTAATTTAATTGAATAAAATGTTGATTTTTGGTCAATGGACAATAAAACTGGGACGGAGGGAGTAATTTTTTGGAAGCCAAATAATTTCTTGAAACTAAATACCTATCCATATGTCCTACCATAATTAATTAAAGGAAAATAATCCTTATATTATTCTACTCGAATGTTTCTAGTAACTTAATATAAGTAACATACCTAATCAATTAAAATTAGTTATCAGTTATATTTTTAAATAATAATATAAAATATATACAAATTAATATGTTAATTCCTTGTTCTGCATCATTGTCCACTTATACGAGTTAATAGTATAAGATTCATTTAGTTCCTTCAACTATCATCTCAAGGTTCTAGGGAGCTTGTTACTTGTAAAAATCGAACTGTCAGAATTATCAAACTAAGTCAAATAAATATGAATAAATACATAAGCCATTGCTCTATGAAGAATACCCTTATATAAATAACAATAAAAAACATTATATAATCTTACATAAAATCACATTTATATTCTAATATTCAAATCAAAAAATGTTTCTTATGAATAAAAATAGAATCTAACAAAAACATTAGGATCAAATATAAATGATTACACATGATTTCATTGTTACTGAAATATATATAAGATTCTATACTGGATTTTATATTGGATTCTATGTAACGTTTGATTTTTAAAATCTAGATGAGATTCTCTGTTACATTCGATATGTTAAACTTAATTGTTGTTAAATTTTGTGATTTTTTATCTTAACAAATCATTTTTTTATGAAAAAGAAAGTATTATGTTGGTGTTCTTGCAACTCATATATATGAAAAATGGGCATGCCTGAGGTTATAACCGTCTCTCATACACATTTAATAGCATTTTTGTGAATATGAATAACTCATCCTGAATTTACAAATCTACCCTCTTGCGTTTGTATTGAGAATTGTCATAACCTCGGGCACCCTGAGGTCAACCTCAGCCCCATGATTCTCATATATCAAAAATATATCAGGAATAACTTACAAAAAAACCATATACAAACGTAAAACAAGGACACGACATATATTTTTATCAATGACAAAAGGAACAAATTGATGTTGATGTGGATATAAGCCAAATGACTTTATTTCAAAAGTAAACAGAAATAGCACACTAGTGAAGCTCCTAAAAAGCTTGGACCATTCTTGTAACTTTCTAATCATTTGCAGGTTCAATGGATTTTTGGTAGTTAGACATATAGATTAAATCACTGGCTGAGGAGATGGTTGAGTTACCCTCTCGAGAAGAAGAAAAATACGATAGCAATAATGAATTAAGAATAGCAAGGAACAAAGAGGAATAATAAATGAAAACGTTCACAAACAAAGCACGATATCAATAATGAAATATAAGAACATAATAATGACAAACTGGGCCACATATCTTACCATAAGCCTCCGTAAACTTAGGATCACCTGACGATTTTCGATCTGTGTCAGAAAGAAAGTAGTAATAATTAAGCTCGTATTATACACATATGACTGTACTTTATACAAAAAAACTGTGAGCAATGTATATGGTGGCTGTCTGAACTTAATGAATCTATCCAGAGACTGATTGTACCAAGAACCCACACGACTTCATACAAGTTCCAGCATGCAAGACATGCGACAGCTTAATGACACTATTGGAGACAAAAAAAAAATCTACTTGGAACAATACAGACTACATTGACAATATATGATAGTAAATGATAATGGGGGGTGCAATTGAGAGGGAAAATGAGGATGGCTTGATAAAAATGTACATATTTATTAGACATATAATGACCTTTCTTCTTAGTAACTTAATTCTATCAATTTGAACATTTTCTGACATACTCTTTCTAAGAATCAGATTACTACGATAAGATTTAAAAGTGTACCACTGACGACTAATAAAACTTTACCAATGACAATGGTCATACCAGAAGAGGACTGACGAATCAAATTTGGACGCCGGTGTTGAGCCAATGCCAGAACAACAGCATCCTCGACCTGCCAATATTCATACATTAAACACATAAGTCAAAAGGGAAACTATAAGATAGTCGACTGAATAAATATCTTGTGATGCACATGAAAGTAGCAATTTTTATACTGTGCTTAGTGAAGTACAGTGACGTTCAAAAGCTCATCTTCTCTATGTCATTTTTTTTCTCCTTTTTTTCTCAAATGCAACATGCAAAACACTCGCGCACACTCACTCTTGTAAGAAACTTCAATCTTCAACATACCATTTAAAATATATGAATATTAAAGGTCCATTAAAAGCTCTTTCTACCACAAGTTCAAGAACTCTCTATAGTGACTTAAATTTTGAGTCTATTAACTCGTTACAATCAGTTTCCTGCAGCAATTCAGTCTATGCAGTTCAAGCTCTAGCAATCTACAAATTCAACGACGTTACTGATATTTAATTGGCTACAAAGTCAAATGGTGAATTTCAACATTGCTTCCAAGTCAATTTAACAAACTAAATAAGTACAGGTAATTGAAGCTTTGAATCCTCATATAACTTCACATCAAACCTTGATGGAGTAACTATAAGCTATTCCTGATATTTTAATGACATGAAAGGCAAAAGGATAAACCTTTAAAGAAGCTAATTCCCTAAGTCCCATTTCAACAGAAAGCATGCTCTCAATATTCCCTTCCCCAGATAAATCACTCAAATCACGAACAAGGTTGCTCCTCCTCTCTGAATCATTGCCACCTGCTTCACATAACGCCCCTACTTAGTCAGACAAAGTCTATAGATGCAAGCAAACAGCGGGAATGCAATCTATAATATTATGCAGGTGAGAGGGGAGCACCATCCCAAGACTCTTCCTTGGCTTTCTGTCCAGCAGATATAATAACTTCAAAGGGAAGAGGCGCTAAAGATGACCAATGTTCATGCTTAGAAACTGCAATATCTGCACAGATGCCTGAAAAGAAAGAAGGCAACTCCGATGTCATTAGGAAAATCACAAGACAATTAAGTCGAGAAATAGCATATCTACACATCTCCAAACAGCCAAACCCACAAAAGAAGATTCTACAAAATTTGTTACTTCTTCCAATAAATATTCTATATGAACGAGTTCATAACTAAAATTGATTCCAACTACTAGACCTTGTCACTGGCCCATAGGAATGATCAATATAGACCTAAATAATCCATCAAACAACCACTTCATCATAAATACTGGTGCTGAATATTGATCACCGCTTTATCATATAAACCGTTATGATATTGAACTCCATAAAAACTGTGCTCCAAATTCAGCTATATATAGAAGATTCAATATTGAAGTTAAAATAGATTACATAAATACCAACAGCTGCCTGAAGGTATTTTCTTGGCTAGTGACTTCATATTTTTTCCGGTGCATGTCACAGGACCAACAAGCAAATGCACACAAGGGAGGGAAAATATCTGAGTTGTATCTATTATCCCAAATATTTTATTAGGCTAAAAAAATCCTAGTTGTTAAAACTGAGTAGAAGGCTTACCAAGATGCATCAACAATCAAATTAAGTGATTAGAATCCACAAGTACCAACCAAAGTTACTAAAAGTGTGCTGCCTTTTCTAGTTTTCTTCTCTAACAGCTTATAAGAAGTAGATAAAAGGACTTATAACATAGTTAAGTCTCTAAAAAGTAAATCTTTAGGGAACACATTACCATAATTTAAAGCTAACCCCCAGTAGCGAGCGAGCCAACACCTCTTTAGAACAACCTCCTCCTAGATTTAGACATACAACCCATTATCACCCCCAGGTAAAGAGAACCGTAAAGAGAAGGTAGAAATTTAAACAGTAAGCTTAAAAACTTGTCAAAATTATACTAGAGGTCATAGGGCTACCATCTCTTCATGAGTCAAAATCATTCTTTGTGTCACTTTGTGAAGAGACTTCGCTTCAGATTCAGCTTCCCGTAGCTGTTCTACAATACTGGCAGTCTCATCTTTCACATTCTGATTTGAAAACATTGTGTTACTAATACTAAAATAAGAATCTATTTTTTTTACATAAACTTATATCAGAATAAGAATCTCTGGAAAAACTGTCCCCTGACTGGCATTTGATACCTCAATTTCTGCACGAAGGGCAGCGATTTCCTCATCTTTTCCATCTTTTGTCTTTGCTGCAGCTTTCAGAGCAGCCTGTGGGAAAAGAGAGAGAGTGTCATAGCCACTTCTGACAGTGAATGGAATTTACATGAATTAACAAGATTTAAATCATCATACTGCCAAATATTTCCAGCAATACACATATGTATCTAATATAATCAACTTGAGCGTTTTGAATAGAAGATGTCAAATTAGGTCCACAAAACATCTTTTCTACTTGTGCATAACATAAACTCACCTCCCTTTGTCGTAAAGCTGCTTCCTTCCTGCAGGTAACAACATTCTATGTCAATCCTACATGCATAGAGACACATTTGGCTTAAGTCAAATAAGAGAAGTTCACCTGCTCAGTAACTTGGCTTCCAAAGAAACCCCTTCTCCAAGAGAAGCAACCTGCAAATTTAAATGTAAACTGTGAAATAGAGAGGTGAACATAAACTAAAGGGATGCCAGGACAGATAAGAAGAGGTTACTAACAGAACTACCAAGAAGGCAATAGAAAAATGTAATTGGGTGGAAGAAAGAGAAACGACTTCTTATTACTACGAAGTTTAAGTATGTATCACTTATACATTGATAACATGTACTAGAAAAAACATATAGCAGCGTGAAACTTTTATCATTATCATTCTGTAACATGTAATCAAGAAGCTTTCGAAAAATACGTTGTCAGAAATGTTCAAACTATAACCATCTTTATAAGAAATAAAACCCCAATTTAACAGTGTGCATTGAAATCTACTTCATATTACAATATTACATAGTATGAGGTAACTCAATTTCTTTACCTGCTTCTCCAGCTCCCTCGCCCTGGCTTCTGCTTCTTCTCGTTTTTGTTCTGCACGGCGAAGCTGTAGTAAAAACAGTCAAATTTGGTATCCTCGCATATTATCACTGTAGTTTGTCTTTTCTTAAATAATCAAATTTCTTTTGAAGGGAAGACAGAGAATTACCTTATCGAGAACAATTTCATTTTCTTCTTGAAGCATATCAAGCTGCAATAAACAAGACAATGTCATTGACTCGATAAAAGTTTCTAATGTATAAATCAAACATTAACTTTAAGTAGTATGCCATTAAACCCTTCATGTTGATGTGATAAGGCATTAATTTGGTATTCTTAGCATCTTGTTTTTAGGCATTCATTTATCCTTGAGATAACCCATAAATTTTGAGTAATGAAATTAGAATTATGATATCTGATGCTAATGAGATCAGATCAAAAAATTGACAAGTCCAATACTAAAGTGTTCCAGTTTGTGGGATAACTATAAAGGGTGTTCACCCTGTTAGTTAATCTGGGAATACTGGAACATATTATGATTGCTGTAATAAACAAGATGATCAATCCGATAATCATCATATTTTGTGTTATCCCTAGTTGTACTTTGCCATATAACTTGACTCAAATAGCATGGAGTTGTGCACTTGCTCACCGGACTGCATGTAAATAATAAAATAAGACTTCTACAAGAATTCCACTTCTTAGCTTCAACAAGGGTTACTAAGAGGCATATTTCGTGATATGGAATAAAAAAGAGAGTAGGGAACCTGAGATAACTTCCCTGAGATATTGAGTACAATCATTATTATTATTATAAAAGATTGTGCACATCAAAATAATATCTTTAAAAATTGTGCATATAAAAAGATTTTTTGTATCAAAAACATATTGTTTTTATTCACATCTAAGGGAAGCTACCTGAGTTATATCTCAGGTTCCTTTTTCTCAATAAAAAATTATTAAAAATAATTAAGCAAATATCAAGTGCGATAACCTTGTTATGTTTGCTTTGTTTTATTATAAAGCATATTTTATGTATGAAAATATGTTTAATTTAAAGAAATAAAATTACAATGATTCTAATTGATTTCCATCATATGATCCACTTAAATTGAACCAACAAGACCACAATTAAATTCACAAGGAATTTAGAAATCATACTTAAGCATTACCCAGTTTCATACTGAAATAGATTAAATTTCTACCTTTACTAATTATGTAATATATTACTAATTATAATTAAATGAAAAGAATACCAAGTATTTCTGCTATGTACTATAAAATCTAATTTTCAAACATCTAGGAACTAGATTAAAATAAGTTTTTTAAACAAGTTTAGGATAGAGGCATTGTGTATACAAGTACTTATAATCTAAAGTTATGCCGAAACAAAAATATAAATTTGCATTTATTTTATGTTGTTATTCAGGAGCAGAGTTAATTATAATTTATAAATTATTATCTTAGACAAAAAGATTATTAGGAATATTCTACATTATGGTGAAGAATAGTTTTATTTATTATTAGGATTTCACTTGTTGGTTAAGTTTAAGGTTTACTCGATACAAGGAGATATAATTTATTGTTGAAAAAATTTTGATTGATTATGGAATCGAGATTACTCTCTCTTGTTATCGCTATTTAGTTGCAATCCGTGCATACTTTTCTCTACTGCGATTGAAAAACTCTTCTGCAATTAAAAATTCTAGGTTCAGTGGTTTTTATGCGATTGGATTACCTTGGCTTCTGGGTTTTATGCGCTTAATCCACCTTATCTATCTTTTCCTAGTTTTAATTTCTTGTCCTGCATGATAATTGGAGCTAGGTTTTTCTTAATTGATGGGAGATACAGGGTCCAAAAAAAAAAGTTATTGTTCACATGTACTATTAACAAAAAACTTTCATGGCCAAAATAGAAAAGATTCATGACAACATGACGGTCACCGCCACTAGCATTAATAAAAAGTATTTTTTTTTTATTGATGATTTAGCTGCAAGATAGGCTGGAGAAAGTGTAGAAAGACCATATTAGCAAATAGCAACCATGATCAAGTTCTAAAGTTCTGAAGGTCCAAGAAAAGTTCAATGTTAATAAATTGTAAAAGAAGATGTAGAGAGGCATTTAAGATCAAAAAAGAAGTTGTAGCAAAGGAAACCAATATCATCATGGTGGAACATATTGAATATTTTAGGATAAGACTAATGCGTGACAAGGATGAAAAATAATAAAAAGAAAAACATTGGTGAATTTAAGCCGTAAGGTAATCTAACCGTTGAAAAACCACTACTCTCGAATTTCTCAACCGCTAAAAGAGAGAATATGCATGGATGGCAACCCATAGAACAACTTCAATTTATGATCAATCAAAATCTTCCACTAATAAAAGACTAGATCTCCCTATATACAAGTGAATTTCTAAAACTTAACCAACAAGTAAAATCCTAATAATAAGGGAATCAAATCCTTTTTTATTTTGCTATTACTACAATTTATAATATTCCTAATAATCTATTTATCTAATATGATTCCTATCTAATAAATTACAATCAATTTAATTATTATATAATAATATAAAATACTCCCTAAAATTGGTCACAACTTCAGACCTACTTTACATCTTTTTCAATGTTACTCGTAATACACTAAAATTTTGGAACTTCAACAATTTATTTATTTCAACAATCAAAACATGTTCACCAAGCGATTTACTATTTTCATATTGCCTAGGCACTCTTTTCTCCACCTCATCTTACCACTAAGTCATCAACCACAACACAATACTCTTCAATTCAGCATTTATTCTAGTGGCGATTATCACGAATCTCATCTGTTTTACCCGTGGATGATATAATAACCGGAAACAATGCTTGGTAGATAGTATTGTGAATAGTGCCTAACAAAAAGTAACAATAAATAGTGCTTGATGAAAAGTAACCGCGAAGAGTATTTATTTATATGCAAACATTAGACCTCCCACCAAATAAGAAATTGATGTGGAAACATAACCTCTTATACCAACTTTGTGCATGATAAGGACGAAAAGTTATATAATAACAGATATTGGTGGAAAAAGATTCCACCACAGAAGAACCATTACCCCCTAAATAACTGAAAAAAAGAATATGCATAGATCACAACCCATAACAAGAGAAAGATCAATCAAATAATTAATCAAAGTCTACCGGTAAAGAAGTTTACATCTCCTTGTATAGTAGTAAATCTCTAAAATTAACCACAAAAAAAACATTCCTAATAATATAGCAAACAGATCCTTATATTCTTATCACTATAATGTAGAATATTCTTAATATGCTATTCGTTTAATACCATTGATATCTAAGAAATTACATCAATTTCATTTCTCAAATAATAACATAAAATAAACACAAACTAATATTATAATTTCTCGTTCCTCGTCGACAACATATTAGGAATAGCTACCACATCAAAGTATCTTGTTTTTTCGAGGTTGCTCCTAGAGATATTGATCATGGGTTTGAAAAATTGATGAATTCCAATTCTACAACAATTATATGTTTGTGCTGATTGTTAAATTTTATAAAACTCACAACGAGTTTTTTTCAAAGGCAGGAAAAATGATGTGGAACGAGAAATAAAAATATTAGTTTATTTTTTTTATATAATTATTCAGGAGTAGAGTTAATTATATTTAATTAAGTGTTATATCATATTAATAAAATTGGGAATATTTGTCGAAAAATAAGAAAAGTATTTGTGTTCCCTTAATTATGATTTTAATTGTTGCTTTAGTATAAGGTTTTACTCATGTGCATAAGACTATAAGGAGATGTCATCTTCAATCATTAAAAAACTCCAATTGATTATTAAATTGAGGTTATTTTTCTTGTTATGGATTGTGATCATGAAATTCTTTTCTTCTTTTGTGGTTGTGGTTGTGGTTGTTGAGAAATCGTAAGGCATCAATTCTTCTGTGGTTGGATCACCTAAGGGCTTTTGTATTTTTTACGTTTGATATGCCTTATCTATCACTTCCATGTTTTAATTCTTTGCCAGCACCACAAACCCATTTACCCGATATGTCCATCTTAGAAGGTCTAGGAAAATCAGATATACGCAGCCTTACACCTACTCCTTAAGGTTATTTTCGTAAAAAATACCCGAATTTTTTTTTAACATTTTTTGAAATCTTTTGGAGTATGTTAAAAGTTTAAATATGCTTTGACATTGTCAAAGATAAGTACTTGTACTAGATAGAATTCTAGCCTCGTTTTTTCCTGAACGAAATTCATAGAGAAAAAAAAATTATCCTCCATATGTACAATATCCACCGACAAAGTCATGAAAAACTGCGAAGTGGATAAACACGATTAAACAAAATCCCGAAAGGACAACAATCATGGTCTATGTTTGGATGAAGAGGATCTGGTTCATCATTGTCGAATCAATGAAGGTAAAAACTTTAATGATTCAACACTTCCTCAACTAATAACTTATGCATAAAGGAGAATCATGGGAGGTTGTAGAAAAATTCAAATTTTGAAAATTATGCTTCCGCTCTAATTTATTTTTCTTCTGCACCTAAACTAACAAACTTAGACAAGATTAGTTGTCCTTAGGAAATAGTTTCATCTATTTATAACATAATTATTAAAGAGAATTGACATAAGAGAGATCTTTACCTCATCACGAAGGGCAGAAGCTTCACGCTGATTTCCAGTATCTTTCAAGTCTACATGTCCTCTATCAGCTGTAAACCTACAGAATATGCAATATCAGTTAATCCAACCACTTCTTAACTAACAAGCAACATACATTATAAAGATGGTGATACCTTCCATACGTTCAATTACCTGATTTCCGAGCACAAATGAACTTGAAACTCATCGTATCCGATCTAAAAGCGCCCATTCCTAGGTGGTGTAATGCAAGGGCTAGGCTCTATACATTGTCCTTAATAGTCTTAGTTATCTTCTGTATTTTGGTTTGTATACTATATAAAATATATAGTAGTAGGAAACCTGATGTTAATATCTACAAATTGACTATTTAATAATGATAAGAGACTTGTAAAGCTCAACATATCCCCTTCTAGTACTTAAAGTTTTCATTGTATTGGTTAAACATATGACTGATTTTACCTAGGCATGGACTAAGGCTCTATTTGGGATTGCTGTTAAAATTTGTTGTGTTGTTAGAAAAAGTGTTGTTGTAAAAAAATGAAGACTGTTTGGTAAGATTATTGATATGTTTTTCAAAAGTATGGGGGGACTTGCTTTCTCTAAAAGCAGCTTTTAGGCTAAAAGCACTTTTCAAAAAAGCAGTTTTTAAATTTTACCAAAAAACATTTTCAGCTACTTTTCAGAAAAAAGCTGCTGGTGTTGTTTGCAACAACAATGCCAAACACACCCTAAGTGAAAATTTTTGATCATTGGGTGTCAGGGAAAAAAAGGCATGGTTATTCTGACATCATAGATTACAATTCAAAATCTCATTCCAACATCTTCCAATGCTACGTGTATTCTAAAACTACTATGAATATATACGGCTGTGTTTATGGGTACTGGTTGTTGAAGTCAATATAATAGGAAATAAATAAGAAGGGCTTCTCTTATATCCTAACTTTTTCAATGGATGGAAATTATGACCCAGGCTCCCAGCGAACCTTTGAGATTTTCGGGAAGTACATGATGTTGGAGGTACGAAACACTAAAATTTGGTCGCAAAGAGTGGGAGACATTATGAGATGAAGAAAAATTCAGCTACATATTTTCACCCTTTTTATAATCTTTATCATCATTGCAAAATGATGGAAACTATTTTCCCGAATTTATTTAGGAGAACATTATTTCTCAATTTTTTTTTTCAAAATCAAGTTATTTTATCCGGCAAACAAACGGAACCTTAGCAAAAGTAAATGTTCTTGTCTCCCTATCGACCTATCAACCTACAAACACGGCACATTTTAATATGAAGACACTTCACTAACATAATGTAAAACCTAAACTTTATTTCCCTTCTTTAAAAAAAAAGTTAAAAATCCAGCATAAAAATAATTAATATAGCACAAAACATACACAGTTTAATATATGCTCAAACAATAAGCATGATATATACAACAATACTGGAAATGAAGTGGTAAGAAAACTCATTACCTATTATTATTATCTCGGTGTCTGTTACTAGGAGGTTCTATGGGCGGAACAGCAACTGGGGTTCTCAAAGAATTCCTACTGGGTGGCACAACCTGTGCTGAACGAACAGATGCTGGTCTTCCAGCTGAGGTTGAACGAACTGAAGGAGCATGATCCATAAAGTTCCGACCTAACTACATTGTGAGAATGCACCATTCAGTTCAAGTTTTTCAACACAAGAAATTCCACAAGGTTTTTAATCTCAAAGACGTATAAATAATTGTACATGCAGAGCATGATCCAAGAAGTTCCGAACTAACTACATAGCGAGAATGCATGATTCAGTTTTGATTTCTTTAGCCAAGAAAACTGCACAAGATTCAATAATCAAAACGAATATGAATATTTTTATATGCAATATTTCCGATGAGAATTCTGTAGGTGATTTCAAGCTGCCCTCACCTAGTATATTTCAATTTCAAATATATGAACATATCATATAAAATTGTTACAGAATCATCAGAACTTATCCCTCGCATTGTACTGTGTTAATTGCTCACCTTAAAGATTGATGTTTCAAGCCTTAGAAAAAGCTTGTGTATGAGTATATAAATTTCCGCATTTAACCATTACCAAAAACACAACATGTTTTACTACTAACCATATCACCGGCCAATTATTTCATCAAGCCACAACTATATAAATTTCCTGATAAGCCACAACTATATAAATTTCATGATAATTGTATATTACGACCACATCCATACTATACTATTATATAAAAGCCGAAACATTAAAAGTTTTGATACCTGTTTTATGGTAAAGAAAAATAAATACACCTAAAATAAATAATAACATGATATAATTAATGGTAATTAGTCTAGATGTTACCTTTTATAAACACGTAAAATCATCAATCGTATCCTATCTTTCCATAATTAATATTTCCTTTCGAATTAAAACACGTTACCTTTTTATTTTTTATTTTTTAATTAAAAGTTTTGGTACTTGTTTTTTGGTACTTGTTTATAATCATTAATTAATGGTAATTAGTCGATTGTCTTTTTCATATTTACTTTTAGTTGAAGATATTACCTTTTATAAAGGCTTAAAGACATCAATCCTATCATATCTTTCGATCATTAATATTTCCTTTCGAATTAAAACACGTTATCTTTTTAATTTAAAACAAATCTTACCATCGTTAATATATACACCCAAAAACACCTAAAATAATAATACATAACATAATTAATGGTAATTAGTTGGTTGCCTTTTTCAAATTTACTTTTAGTTGAAGATATTACCTTTTATAAACACCTAAAAAGATCAATCGTATCATATATTTCAATTATTAATATCTTTTTTCTAATTAAAACAAGTTACCTTTTTAATTTACAACAAATCTTACAATATCATTAATATATAACCGAAAATATCACACCATATTTCTCAATTATTAATAAAATATATTAAAAATAGTATACATTATTTATAATAAGGAAACATTAGTATAATTCTTAAACATGAGTACATTAAATTATATCAAATTCAAATTAAAAAAATTATTAAAAATCATGATTATATAAAAACACAATTATAATATTAAATAAAATTTATAACATAATACAATAAGCTACTTATTATCAAAAATTAGATGAAAAGAAATCAAAACATAAAAAAAATTACGAAGAGTATACCGCAGGCGAGGGAGATCGATTAGGCTTAGAAACCGAAACATTCGTAAAAGAACCACTACCACTACTACGCTTCAAATTACTACTAGAAACCGAAGGAGCAGCGAACCGAAACCCTAGATCATCATCTTCCTCATCATCATCAACCGTTTGCGAGGCCATAACCTGCGCTAATCGTTGCGCAGCAGCTTTAGCAGCAAAGTTCTGAGTCCGTTTAATAGTAGACATTCCGGCAACCGGAGGAAGTCGAGATTGAGGATGCGCCGGTGATCTCGCCGGCGACGATGATCCAGTACTACTCGAGCCTCCACTCCACTGTCTCGAGTACACCGGACTTCCATTTCTTCTCCGATCCATATATACACACAATTATGTGTATGTATAGGTTGAGGAGAGAAGAGAGTCAACGGAGATGAGATCGGCCTATATATTTGGCAGCTAGAATTTAGACGAAGAATAGATACATGTATGTGTATGTATAGAATTGTGTAAAATTTCGGAGAATTGACGTGAACGTTACTTTACGACGCAGCTTCAGTCAATAATATTATTTACTCCGGTCCGGGGGAAGACAGGGAGATAAGAGACCATTTAAGAAACAATAAATTAGTGGCAAAACTTTTATTAGTGACTTATGAACTTATTTTCGGATAAAAATTTTATATTTTGATAAAAAAAAAATTATACAAGTATTTAATGTATGTTTGAGATTCAATAAGTTATAAAAATAAGTTGGAAAATAAGTTGGAAAGTTAGGAATCTCTAACTTTGTCTTAAAATAAGTTGACTTATTCTGGAAAAAAGTTCCCCCAAACACCCCCTTAAAGGCAAAAATATTTTAGAGTAATTAATTAATTATTAGGATTTATTGGAATAATTAATAGGAAGAAATTTTAATTTTCATCCCATTTAAAAACAAGCACAGTAGCATTAAGATACAAGTTATTATATTATGAGCTTTTTTCATAAACATATTGTCAAAAGTAATTTTTTGCAATTTTACTTTTTGTAAAAAGAGATATTTGCAATTTCAATTATACCAAATTCTTTTAAAAAAATTGCAAAAATTCCAACTTATGCAAACCAACTATCTCTTATTTTAACACACACGCGCGCGCACACTTGTTAATCATCCACACACACAAAACCTCCCCCCGCCGTCTTCTTCTCCACAGCTGAATCACCACCCCGCCTCGAGCTCCACCGCGCCATCGTCGCTCCACCTCCGCTCTGCAACTCCTCCGGCCTTCACAACCACCACCGAACTACCCCTCTCACCTCCTCCGCCCATCTCAACACATCTTCGCCAACACCCACCCACTAAAAGTAAGATCTTTAAATCAACAATTACGAACGAATTTACAAATGAAAATTAAGAGAAAGTATATAAATATGAATAAATTGAAAAGATGAAGGGAACCTGCTCGCCGGTGCTCAGTATGGTTGTGTGTGCGATGGTGATGTGTTGTGTGTGGGTAATCGAGTGTGGGTAATATTACGGATGGATGGTAGAATTCGTCGGCGGCGTAGATCGGAGATGGGAGGTGGTGGAGAAGGTGATACGTCGGGGTCGGGGTCGGGGTCGGGGTGGGGGCGGGGCGGGGCGGGGCGGGGCGGGGCGGGGCGGGGCGGGGCGGGGGTGGGGGCGGGGGAGGGGCGGGCGTTGATCGGAGGAGGTGGTGGTAGAGAGGCCTGCGGCCCCGACGTCGGAGGTGGAGGTCGCCGGAGGAGGTGGGAGGTCGCCCCGATTGGAAGAGAAGGTGGTGGTGGTGGGGTTGGAGAATAATGGGATTAAAGTAGATGTGGTATATTTGTAATTACGATAGTATATTTGCAATAAATTATGAAAGATGATATTTTTGCAAAAAGAATCTTCAGATGTGGTATTTTTGACAAATATCCTTATACTATTATGAAAAAAAATATGAACAGTAAGGAAGAGTTCACTTATTATATTAATTTTGGTTATTATTAATTATGAATTGAATATATAAATAATGATAATATTGTATTTTTTCCGTCTCTTTTTAGTTATTATATTTGAAAAAAAACACATATATTAAAAAAAATCATGTACTGTTCCTACTTATTATATTAAATAATGAGATTAATTGTAAAGCCAAATATTGTAATTAGGAGTGGAGGGATAAATATAGAAAAATTAGTACAAAATATGTATTTGAATAAGTGTGAGATAGGGACAATTTTTTTCCAAATATGATAACTAAAAAGGAACGGATGGAGTAATAAATTTGAGGCTTATGAGTTAATATTGAATGAAAAGAGATCTGGGACTACTTTATCATGAGGGTGAAGTACCAAAATGGCACAAATTCTGATTAAAATGTCCAAAATAGCATTCCCTGAAAACACTACCCTCCACTGGCACTTACATCACGCATATAGCACCTGTGTTAGGGGGTGACGCATTTCATACATGCGTTACCTGTTTTTTTCTTCTCTCCCCCCGCTGATTTAACACTAGACACGCATTACAAACATGCGTTATGGTGGTAACGCATGTGCGTGCTGCGTTATGGTGGTAACGCATCACGCACTTGCGTTACCACTATTACGCATGTTTGTAATGCGTTTCTAGTGTTAAATCAGCTGGGTGTTGAGAAAATAACACTGGTCACGTATGTATGAAATGCGTGACAGTGTAACATAACTATCAGATGCGTTATGTATGTGCCCCTGCGGGGTCTCCTTTCTAGAAAGTGCTATTTTGGACATTTGACCCCAATTTTGTGGCATTTTCTCTTATCATGATATCAAAACTTAGATTTATTACGAGAAAAGCTCATACGAGAGTTCGTGGATGAGATAAAGGAAAAAAAAAAAGATCTTGCGAGACTTTGTGTGTGAAAGGAAAAAAAATCTTGCGGGAATTTGTGGGTAAGAAGAAAAAAAAATAAAAATTCTTACGAGAATTCGTGGATGCGAAAAAAAGAAACGAAGAAAAAAAAGAAGATACTGCAATTTAGGTAAAAAAAAAAAAGGAAATTTAAGGGAATTTGTGGGTGTGAGAACGAAGATGACAATAAGACAAAAGCATAGTGATGAGACGATGGGTTTCTGGTAGATTTGTGAAAAGACTTTCCCACACTTTGATAATTTAAAGAGGAATTTTAAGAAGAATCGTGAAAGAAATTATAACGGTGGAAACGATGATAAAGATGAGGAAGATGAGGGTGAAGATCTGATCACACCGAGAAAGTTGAAATGGATGATTATGTTGACTGAAGCGGATGACTCCATAATTTTTTCTTAATTTTGACAAATTCTTGATTTTGAGTATAGTCACGAGTTTGAGAGCGGGTGTTAACATATATGTTAGTCTATATTATTATGGAAAATTATGGAAAGTTGCCTCTATTGTTTTATAGCTAAATAAGGAAAGTTCCTTTATTATATTTATTTCTTTTTTTGAGAATTAGAAATTGGCTATATAAACAATTGCGATATTTTAATAAACATGAGGCTTATATCTCCGACTGTGAATGAGAACAAAATTTGTGAAACTATTTTATCAAGGAATCAAGAGCCAGTGATGATAAAAAAAACTTGCGAGAATTCGTGGGTAAGAGAAAAAAATATGATGGGTTAGCTTTATTATTATGATTAAAGAGAATTCTAATCTATACTATTATATAAATTCCGGAACATTAAAAGTTTTGGTACCTATTTTTTGGTACCATTTTTTGGTACTTCGTGAATTTACTTATTTACCCTTTATTAAAAAGAAAAATAAATATATGATATTTATACTTTCAAAACACCTATAGTCTATTCTATTATATAAATTCCGGAACATTAAAAGTTTTGGTACCATTTTTTTGGTACTTCGTGAATTTACTTATTTACCCTTTATTAAAAAAAATATATGATATTTATACTTTTAAAACACTTATAATAAATAATAACATAATATAATTAATGGTAAGTAGTCGCTTGCCTTTTTTTACATTTACTTTTAACTGAAGATATTACCTTTTATAAACACCTAAAAACATCAATGTATCTTCCAATCATTAATATTTCCTTTCGAATTAAAACACGTTACCTTTTTAATTTAAAACTAATCTTCATTAATATTTTGTTTCGAATTAAAACACGTTACCTTTTTAATTTAAAACTAATTTTACAATCATTAATATATACCCAAAAATATCACACCATATTTTTTAATTCGTTAATCTATTCTATTATATTAAAGCCGAAACATTAAAAGTTTGGTTGGTTGGTACCTATTGATTTACTAATTTACCCTTACTTAATTATATATAAAATATATTTTTTTTATATTTTATCTAACTAAAATTTTTGCTTTACTAATCAATTTCCTTTTTCAGGTTAAACATGTTACCTTTTTTTTTCTTTTTAATAACTAAGCAGTTTCCTTTTTCAGGTAAAATATAATATATTTTATATTTTATCTAACTAAAAAGCATATTATAATTACTATTAACTAATTAATTAATTTTTTCATTCAAATTATCTTTTCTCTAACTAAAATATCTCTTTTTCCAATTATATCACGGGTTACCTTTTAAAAATCTTCTTTTATATTTTATTTAACTAAAATTTTTACTTTACTAATCAATCTACTTTTTCAGGTTAAACATGTTACCTTTTGTTTTTTAATAACTAAACAGTTTCCTTTTTCAAGTAAAATATAATATCTTTTATATTTTTTCTAATTAAAAAACAAATTATAATTACTGTTAACTAATAAATTAATTTTTTATCTTTTCTCTTTTCTCTAACTAAAATGTTTTTTTCCCAATTATATCACTATTTAATAAAATATATTAAAAATCCGTATACATCTATTATTAATTCAGATTAATAATTATTTCTTAATCACTAAGTTTTATCCTCTCCCTGAAATGAGGAAAGAATCAATCTCAATCAATTAATAACGGAAAATATCTCCAAACGATATTCTTCAAATCAGGAAGATATCACAACGATAAGATTAAATCAGATAAAATCAATCATTACCCACATTAACGTAACTTATCCCTTAAGTCTCTCGGGATAAGCCCAATTAATTCATAGAACTGCGTGGGGCTTGATCCTATATAAACATATAGGTACGCAGGCATCTTGGTACGATATGGAATCCGATACACGAGACAAATCGAGACACCTGCCAAGTCCAGCCCCCTCTTTTTTCATAAACCCTAATCCCCTAAAACAGTCACATTCATACACAATCGCTCTATTATTCCAGCAAACCTCCGATTTCGTGTTGTTACGAAATTCCTCCAACAACATTTGGCGCTAGAAGGAGGGGAAATTAATTATTTGTGGAGGACAAATAATTTTCAAATAAAAATTGATACGGGGTTTTTGATTTTTGGGTACATAGATGGACAACGATGGTGAAAAAGTGGTTACGATTTTGACACACAATTAGCATGGACAAGAGAAGGAAAAAAGATGGAGACGTGGCTCACGCGCGGCATCAGACGAGAGAACATAAAAAAAAAAAAAAAAAAGCAGCGGTGAAAAAAAAGTAAAACAAAATTGAAGGAAGCTAGAGTACAAATAAAAAAGCCAGGTGTATACGTGGACGAGGAGGAGAAAACAAAAAGAAAAGAAAACAACAGCAGCAAAAGCAAGGCAAGCATGGCATGGTTGTTCGCTGGCATACTATCTAGCGGGATCTGCAGTACCAATCCGGAGAAGCAATGGCGGGCAGCACTCGAAATCCAAACTCGGCCCGAAACAGAAAATAAAGATAAGCTTTTTATTATCTTTGAATTTCTGCAAATTGCACAATTATAATTATTATGCCATGTCATGCTAGTTATATTTTTAAATATTTTTCAGAAAAAATATTTATTATTCAGAAAATTCGTGCGAGTTATCTACTTTTATGCTTGTAAAATTATTACGATTTGAAAAATATCGTACGAGATACTTATGCTGATGAATTGTGAATTGATATTCGTTTTGATTGATTGTGGATTTATTTTACAATCCCGTACGAGCTGCATTATTCTCAAGAGAAAAAAAATATATATGCGAGATGCATTATTTTGTAAAAGATTTTCTACAAAAAAGAGCATTATTTTCGAAGAAAATAAATATCGTGACATTCTTAAAAGAGCATATTTATTATTGCATTGGATTTGTAAAATATTTTCATATATTGTCGCGATAGTACATATATGTCAAAAATATTTTCAAACTTGCAAACTAAGTTGTCAAGTAGGGTAGCCTAGACAAGCTATAAATCTCGCAATGCTACATGCTTAGTAAAGTGCAGCACCCTTTGGATTATTGAAGGCCCATGAGATATCGCTATATCGAATGGGTGGAGGCATCCCTATGCAAACTATCTTTATTGAAGGCCCATGACCAGATCTTGAGCTCAAGGTCGCATGGGTGGGAAGGCATCCCTATGCAAAATATCTTTCAGACATGCACAGCCAGCGCGCGTGCAAAGTTCACCAGAAAGTTCGCCAGAATTACATCTACAGCTCTTAGTGAAGACCTCGCCAGACACATCCTTATGTGGTTGCATCAGACACTTGAAAAGCGTGTATGCCAATTCGGGATATATACAAGCGCCAAGGTCCTAACTAGACAACAAGGATCGCAAAGGATTTCAAACGAATTATTTATGCTCGCACATTTGAAAACCTTGGCAAATATATATCTTATACTGGTTATCACATGCTATCATACGTGCATCCGCATACGCCTAACGAGCACAGTGGTGCTCTAAGTGTTTTTCTAATCATCTATTTTCAGTTTTTTCAGCAACTCAATAAATTTGGAAGCTTGAAGAATGTTTAGTTCTCCACTGCAGCAAGCTACACTGAAGAACTGGGGGCTAGTTGTTATGCCATAATTTGGCATGTCTAATAATCTCCCAATTTCTAATAATTATTAATTCAGATTAATAATTATTTCTTAATCACTAAGTTTTATCCTCTCCCTGAAATGAGGAAAGAATCAATCTCAATCAATTAATAACGGAAAATATCTCCAAACGATATTCTTCAAATCAGGAAGATATCACAACGATAAGATTAAATCAGATAAAATCAATCATTACCCACATTAACGTAACTTATCCCTTAAGTCTCTCGGGATAAGCCCAATTAATTCATAGAACTGCGTGGGGCTTGATCCTATATAAACATATAGGTACGCAGGCATCTTGGTACGATATGGAATCCGATACACGAGACAAATCGAGACACCTGCCAAGTCCAGCCCCCTCTTTTTTCATAAACCCTAATCCCCTAAAACAGTCACATTCATACACAATCGCTCTATTATTCCAGCAAACCTCCGATTTCGTGTTGTTACGAAATTCCTCCAACAACAATAATATATTTTATATTTTATCTAACTAAAAAGCATATTATAATTACTATTAACTAATTAATTAATTTTTTCATTCAAATTATCTTTTCTCTAACTAAAATATCTCTTTTTCCAATTATATCACGGGTTACCTTTTAAAAATCTTCTTTTATATTTTATTTAACTAAAATTTTTACTTTACTAATCAATCTACTTTTTCAGGTTAAACATGTTACCTTTTGTTTTTTAATAACTAAACAGTTTCCTTTTTCAAGTAAAATATAATATCTTTTATATTTTTTCTAATTAAAAAACAAATTATAATTACTGTTAACTAATAAATTAATTTTTTATCTTTTCTCTTTTCTCTAACTAAAATGTTTTTTTCCCAATTATATCACTATTTAATAAAATATATTAAAAATCCGTATACATCTATTATTATTATATATATAAAGCCACAACATGTACCATTTTAATCAGTCACATATTACCATAATGCCCTCATTTTAATCTATTTAAATTTTTTTTCCAAAAAGTTGTTGTTGGTGAGAATCGAACCTAGATCTTTCCATTCATTTGCACACCACCTTACCACTACTCTAACAAATCACATATGTTGTAAGTCATAAATATGCTATGTATGTTGGGTGATAAATTAAGAATATTTGGTATTTTGATTTCTAAGACATTCTAATCATTTTTCTTCGTTTTATATTTACATATTTATATTTAATTATGTTATAGTTTAGTTTAAATTAGTGATATATGATATTTAGTGAACTTAGATATTTCGAAATCATTCGATTTAATGAAATAATATTAATAATTAGTATTTGCAATACATAGATAATTAAAATAAATTTATTAAATTTAAATGCATATTTTTTTAAAAAAATATGCATACCATAACATGTCACATTTTAATTTTACAAAATGTCCCTAAATGTCAAATCAAGTAAAAAAATATTATGGTATAGATGACGGTCGAACCTTTGAATCTACTAATCATGAATTCAAATTCACCATTATGACAATTCAGCTACATGTATATTTGATTAAATTTTATGATTCATTAGATACATTCACCTATATTATGTCCTATATTATTTACCTTATTTATCTATCAATCATGTGTTTTTCGATCAATATTTGTTTTATAATTTTACATATTATTATTTATAATATATACATAAATCTCTATGTCTACTTCATTTTAATAAAATTTATATTGTTTTATTCATGCGAAAATCGAAAAAAGTGATTGGATCTTACATAAAATATTTGAAGGATATTTTACGGAAAAAAATCATCAGTATTCTAATTGTTTATGAAAGCACCAATTAAAATGTAAAAAATATTAAAGATGTTGTATAATTATACAATTTATATGGCCTATTTGCCTCACCTTATTTTAAGGACTTATGGACTTATTTTTGGGTAAAAATTTTATATTTTGATAATTTTTTATACAAGTATTTAATCTATGTTTGATATTCAATAAGTTGCAAAAATTAGTTGGAAAATAAGTTGAAAAGTTAGGAATCTTAACTTTCAACTTAAAATAAGTTCTCCCAAACACCCCCATAATATCCGGATTAGAAATGTGATAGTAAAATCTTAGTACGCATTTTCTGAATGATCTTATTTTTTGTTATTGCTTTTCTTCTTAGAAAAAATATTTTTTACAATATTTTCAAACTACCGTTCTAACTAACAGACGCATCGCTTTCTCCCGCATCTTTTTGGGAGATTCGAATACTTAATCGATACATGTGATGTGAATTGCAATTTGGGAGAGTCGATTATTAAACCGATGCATATTAATTATAACCTAACACGTTTATAACGCGTGTATGGTCGAACGTTTTATATCAAATTCTAGGCATAGACAATTAATCAGACATGTAGTAATTACAATATATGAGGCTCGAGATAACTAATGGATATGAAATGATAAATTATGATATGGCAACATGCCACATTTTAATCTATCAAATTTTACCATTATGTTTCTCAATTTTTTATGATTTATCAGTGTCTTCTGAAATTAAAATCTATAATATATTAAAATTGCGTCACATAAATGAGAACTGAACCTTTAACATCTATAACAATAACCTTATTTTTATGAATTCATATTTTATAAATCCATAAACGAATTATTGAAGCTTCAATAATACTTAGTTGTAATATTAAATCAAAAATCACATTCATATAATCCCATAATATATATTGTATGCAAATATAACAGTTCAATAGATTAAAACATAATCATCCTAATAAACTTATGAAAAACATTGAAAGTACATTCGTCAATTATTTTTCTAACTCTAATTGCAAGAAAGACATCAATACTTTAAAAATAACAATAAAAAGATAGAGACACAAAATATCGGCCTCTTTAGGTACATATTTCAAAAAATTATGCATATCTAAAAAGATTTTTATCGTCATAATAGGATAATCGAACATTAACATCAACACATATTTCAAAAAATTATGCATATCTAAAAAGATTTTTATTATCACAATAGGATCATCGAACATTAACATCAACGCACAATGAGGAAAATAAGAACTCTTATCGTAAACTAGAGTAATCCCGTGCCTTGCACGGGTATTGAAGCTAGTTGTTTATAATAAGGAAACATTAGT
Source organism: Kitagawia praeruptora (assembly GCA_037693485.1). NCBI lineage: Eukaryota > Viridiplantae > Streptophyta > Magnoliopsida > Apiales > Apiaceae > Kitagawia > Kitagawia praeruptora. The sequence continues at coordinate 40,723,685 of CM075345.1, read as the reverse complement.
ATAATCCGTAAACATGAGAATATTAAATTGTATTAAATTAAAATTAAAAATAATATTAAAAATAATGATTATATAAAAACATAATTGTAATATTAAATAAAATTTATATAATATAATAAAAGAAACCTGTGCATCACACGGGCATTGAAAGTTTGTACATTCGATCTTCAGCACGGTCATCCTAACTATTAAAATAAATAGTAAAATAATATAATTAGTGATAATTAGTCGATTGCCTTTTTTTTTAATTAAAAGAGGTTTACTTTTAATTGATTGATGATATTACCTTTTATAAACACCTAAGATATCATATCTTCCAATCAATAATATTTCTTTCTAAATAAAACACGTTAACTTTTATTTTAAAATATAATCTTACAATAATTAATATATACCCAAAAAAATAACACTATATTGTCTAATCACTAACAAAAGATAATAGACATATATATACAACGGATAATGACCGTTATATTTTTAGTAAAAAATCAGAACCATTAGATCTAATGATTAGATATATTATATGTTTAAATTAATTTACTAAAATTTCAAGGTTCGAATTCTGTCAGACATATTTTTTATAAAAAAATTATAATATAAATTTTAAACCAATAATTTGCAATCATTAATGTATAACGAAAAATATTAAACCATTTTACTGTTAGATTTTTAGTAATTAATAAGAACCGTTAGATGTAATTATAAGATATATTTTATGATTAAAGTATTTTACTAAAAATACAAGTTTCGAATCCCGTCAACGACATATTTAACTTAAAATCCTATAATATTGTAAATTTTAAATCATGATTAACTAAATTTATATTAAATTATATTAAAATAATATTAAAATAATTTTTACAAAATAATGATTATATAAAAATATAATTATAGCATAAAATAAAATTTAAATAACATATTAAAAGAAACCCGTGCATTGCACGGGTTATAAACTAGTATTATATTAGTTTCGGTTGTTATCAATTATGGATTGTTTATATAAACAATTATAATATCATAATAAATTTGAATAAGGATTGTGATATCTAGGGATGACAAACGGGTCAATCGGTTCGTGTTTTGTGGAAACCAGACCCAGACCCAAATAAATATATTGGACCCAGATCCGGACCCAGACCCAATTGAAACCCGAATTCCTAGATCCAGATCCGATCCGTCGGGTTTCGGTTCAGTTCGGGTTTTAATCGTGTCTCAATTTATTTCTACAATTATTTATCAACATTTTTTTTTGAAACAATAATTTATCAACTAAAAAAATATATTTAATTAAATGTCCACCCGTAAATATAAATTCTAAATAAGCACATGAATCATTCAAATATATATAATTAAAAGATGAATATTAAATATATGTCTTTCAATTTGTAAAATTTATCTTTCAAAAATTGACTTAAATATTTTATAAGATGAGTCTTTTTATAATTTATGAACAAATAAATAATGTTGACGAGATTACGAGAAATTATATAGTAACTTTAAGTTGAATAGGACTTAAATTAATATCATTAAAAAAAAATTAGTCTATTAGAAAATTAATAATTAATATATTATATATACACTATATTATACACATCTATACTATACTATTATAAGCAAAACAGGGTATATTTGGTATATTTGGTTTGGTACTCTTTTTTTGGTCACTCTTTTTTGGTACTCTTTGGTTTGGTTAAATCTCTATTATTAATAAAATTCAAAAAAAAAACACATAGCCTAAATAATATGTATTAATATTAATATGCACCACTTACACAAATATAATAATTCAAAATACAACTATAATAATTCAAAATATAAGCAAAACGGTGTATATTTGGTTTGATACTCTTTTTTTTGTCACTCTTTTTTTGTACTCTTTTTTTGGCCACTCTCTGGTTTGGTTAAATATCTATTATTAATAAAATTAAAAAAAAACACATAGCCTAAATAATATGTATTAATATTAATATGCACCACATACACAAATATAATAATTCAAAATACAACTATATTAATTCAAAATAAATAATTTTAATAATATTTATATACATGGGATTATAAAGTTATAAATTATTTTATTAATAAAAATATATATATAACTTAAAACTTTAATAATAAAATATAATTAAAAAATTTACAAGTAACCGATGCACGGGTTATAGGCTAGTATATATTTATATACATGTTTGTACTTTGGATCGGATTCGGGTTCGATAGGGTTCGGTTCAATTTTTGGGTTTCGGGTCCGGTTCGGTTCGGTTAGGACAAAACCCAAACCCGACCCAAAATTTATTCGGTCTAAAAATAAATCTCAAACCCAGATCCAGATCCAAAATTTCGGGTTCGGTTAGATCCAATCGGATCGAAACGGGTCGAGTATCCATCAGGTCGGGTCAAATTGCCATCCCTAGTGATATCTATATTATCTATCTATACTATACTATACTATATTATAATAAGCAAAAGGAGGTATAATTTGTAGTTTGGTTAACCCTTTTTTTGGTTATCCCTCGTTTATCACCGTTAGATCAACAACTCAAATAGATCATGATCAATAGATATAGCAATACTAAAATTTGTTATATGCCCAAGGTTCGATTCCCGCCAATAACATATTAATTTATATTTAATACTAAAAATTATTATATTCAAAGATGTAAAGTTCGAATCAATAACATATTTAAATTAAAATTCATAATATTATATTATACTATAAATAAATTATAAAAAATTAAAAGTAACCCGTGCTTTGCATGGGCTATAATTTGTTATATAGCAATACTAAAATTGGTTATATGCCCAAGTTAGGTTCGATTCCCGCCAATAATATATTAATTTATATTTAATACTAAAAATTATTATATTCAAAGATGTAAGATTCGAATCAATAACATATTTAAAATAAAATTTATAATATTATATTATACTATAAATAAATTATAAAAAATTAAAAGTAACCCTTGCTTTGCAGGGTGAAAGCCCTCTATATCACTTTTACATCTTACAATTCCCAAAATATCACTCGGCGGAAAAGCTGCCCAAAATAACCAAGGCGACCACGCATTTGCGGGGTGCGAGGTCGACCACGCATATGCACAATGCGTGGTCTTTGTTGATATCAATTCTGGACTCGTGAACAGTGCATGCGTTACGCATGTTGAGCATGCGTCACACGAGATACGCATGTTCAACATGCGTATGTACAGTCACTGTTCATCGTCTTTCCAGCTCCCGCCGGCTTCGTTTTTTCGACTAAACTTCGATCGATTCGTTCTCTCCCTACAGATTCGACCACTCACGTTCTATATACCAAAACAATCGTCTTCTCACCCTCTACATGCATGTACCAATCAATTTTGGTTTGTTTCGTCAGATTAAAATGACCCAAATCGATCTCCATTTTCCGATTTGGTTTCCGACTTGCTAGTTCACGCCCCTGCGGGGCCATAAATCAACAAACGACTACGGCAAAGTGTAGAGCAAAGTCTGGACATCATTTTGATGCCCTTGTGGAGGTGGCCGGAATATGAAGAACAAAATAATGCGATTTTGAGGCGATTTTAGAGCTCCAGAACACGCCGGAGTTGAATTGGAGATAATGATGTCATATGACGTCATTGCGCATCTGGGAGATGCGTTACCCCAGATGCGCAAGTTGATAATGCGTATTCCATGTACGCACAGCGCCAATGCGTAGTCTCGTGGTTATTTTGGACACTGTTCGCGCGAATCGTTATTTTGGGCAGTTGGGTTGTGTTTTTGTGTTATTTTAGTCATTTTTTCTGCTTTGCACGGGCTATAAGCTAGTAGAAATTAATAGTATTGTAAACAGGGCGGTGCAGTTTAGAAAATTGACCAAAATTCTTTCAAAAATACAGCATAATAATTACCGACCAGTTTTTTTATAAAAAAAAAAACAGAAACAAAAAAAAAAAAAGTAAACCAATTTTCACCAATGAAAAGTAACTTTACAGGGGCCATACGATTTTCCTTACTTTTAAGAACATTAATCGAAATTAAATGTATCAACGGCTAAATGATTACAGGTTTTGTTCTCCAAACAAAGGGGTAAAGAAGAAAACAAAACATCTGAAACACATTCAAGGAATTTCACTTCTTTTGTTTTAGTTAATCTATTACTATAATATAAACCAATTTATCATTATTCTATTCCAGACTCGTAGAGACTGGGTATACGGTGTCAAATGCAACCCTTGCAAATACATGTCGAACTTCCTCCAAACTACCTAAAGTTAACAATTCATTATCAATCTTACTACCTTTTTTTGCTACAAAACCCTTTTGCTTCCCCTCTTTGACACATTCGAAAATTTTGCACACCCTCAAATACAACTGCAGTGGAATAAAGACCTGCAATAAACCAAAGCAATTCTACTTAGAGATGTTGAACATAGCTTGGGAATTCAATCATTATATTTAGTGAGATTACAGGATTTATCATTCCGGTACTAGAGTGGCAAATCAACAATTTTATTCTGACGGGGAAACTAATGGAAATAATATTGCTCAACAGTCAAGTTTGCAGAAAAGAAAGTACCACCCACATCCACAAAAAATAGAGAGGAGCTAAATGACCAATTACCAGATCTGATTTGGGAGCTTTGGGGAAGGCTGACATGGCGTATGAAACATGAAACTCATCGGTCATATGAGACAATGCCCTCCTAACTGACATATCAAAATGCAAGACCTCCTCCTTCAATTCCTCGTGGTCCATAGTACAAGGTTCCAATAATTCATTTAAGTCAGCATCATGCGGTCTGGAGATCATTCTTGCGATTTTTAAAGCTTCCGACATATCCCCACCATTATAAACAGCAAGGCTGTATGCAGCTACAACTGCAGGGTCCCTGGGTTCATCTGACAGTGCTTTATGAAATGCTAATATCGCAACCCTGAAAGCATGCAAAATTGTAAAATCACAACATAATCTAGCCCTGAACATAAGTACTGATATGTTTCCATATACTTCGAATAAAAGCAAAGAAAGATTGCAAAAGGTTGCACTGTTGCAGGAACAATGAACCTTCACCAAATGACAAATTTATGATGAAATCAAGCTGCAGGTCTGTATCAGGGTTTGAGCTTAATATAGGCGACCTCTATGTGCAGGACTTGTTTTTCCGTTATGTGGGATTGGTAAGTTTTGTGAACTTCAAAGTTGATTTGAATATATTTTACTGTTCCTAAAGTATCTATATATTATTAATTAGTTGTTAGATGAACTTGTAAGATATGAGCTTAATATAGGTGACCTTTATGTGCAGGACTTGTTTTCCCATTAGGTGGAAGTGGTAAATTCTAAGAATACTTTAAAGTTTATTTGAATATATTTGACAGTTCCTATTTTACTGTTCCTAAAGTATCTACATATTATTAATTAGTTGTTAGATGAACTTGTAAGATCTGAGCTTAATATAGGTGACCTTTATGTGCAGGACTTGTTTTCCCATTAGGTGGAAGTGGTAAATTCTAAGAATACTTCAAAGTTTATTTGAATATATTTGACAGTTCCTAAAGTATCTACAGTATATATTATTAATTAGTTATAGACGAATTAGTAGGATGAGTTTCAATTTATAAATAATAAGGATAGAATCGAATAGTACAGATCCCATTTTCTGTTTCGATTGTTAGCCTATATACAGTAGAACCCTTCTAAAATGATATCATTGGGACTGGAAAAATCATTATTTTAGAGAGGTCATCAGATAACAGAGGTTGCAGCTTTTTCAACTTTAAAATAATTAAAATTTATTTTCTGCACGATAATATATATTGTGTATATGATTTCTTTGAATTCTAGAATATATACGAAAAGTATGTACATTAGCATTTTCACGTTAAAAAATTAGTTATAAATTTAATAACATTATTTATTATTTTGAAACATTTTTTATAATACGAAGATCATAACGACCAATTAAAGACAATAAAGATGATAATGAATGATTTCGAAGTTACTAGACAAGAAAATCTTTATCGAAATATTATCATAAATATTTTCCATACTCATAAAATGTACAAAAATGTGTACTTTATCATGAATATCACTTTATATGAAAGTTGAGACCGATATTTAACACTAAAATTTTCTTAAAAAATATTAAATATCACGATAGAGAGGTTACTAAATTTTAATCCTGGTCCCTACTTGAGACCGGAACTTTTTATCAATTTAGAAAGGTTATCACTTTAGAGAGTATTAATTTAGAGGGGTTCTACTGTATAGGCTTATTCCTAGCATTTTTATAACGAGGAATCTTAGATTCTATATTGATACTGCTGCTTTTCTGTATGTCCAGTTCTTCATTAAAAGCTTTAAACACCAACAATAAACCTCCAGAGGTGAGTGACTAGTGCCAGTACCCGGAACTACAATTTCAATGTATTTCTTAAAAATCAATTTTCAGAATTAGGTGTTACTGACTGCTCATATAACTATATAAGTATGCAAAAATGTGTATTATACGCCATAGTTATTAACTCGTCATATCGCTCCATTTCGGTCGTGGACCAAGATATAGATATTTCGTCGATATATCGAGATATCGATATTTCGTCGATATATCGATATATATCGATATTGCTGCCAGAGCGAGATGATGATATTTCGTCGATATATCGACGAGATATCGACGATTTAATAACTATGTTATACGCACATATTAGAAACCCATCAATTAACTATAATATAATTGATTCATTCATATGCCAAATTGTTATCAATATTTTGCTTACTATCATTTTGACATCAGTATACAATTTACATAATTTCCTTTCAAGCATTTTAAAAAACGTGCACACTGGAATCCGGGCTGTCTAATACAATTTGGATGCCCAGTTCAAAATGTAAAAAAGAATGCCCTAAATTTTTTTAAATAATTAAATTAAAATATATTTTATAAATTAAGCTGGATCCAAATAGGAGTGAAAGTGATAACGTAGACAATGAAGAGATGAGAGCTGACTAACTTCAAGATATGTTTAAAATTTGCAAGATCTGTATCAAATTCAACACGGTAGAATATAATAAAGCTTTAACAGAATATATATTGTGTATGTTTGGGGTATCTTAAAATAAGTAACTTATGGCTTATAAGCACTTATGTCATATAAGTGATAAGTAGAGCAATCAGTAGAGTGTTTGGTAAATCAAAATTTATAATCAGTAGACTGTTTGGGTAAATCAGAACTTATAAGTTAACTTTTTTTTATAATTTTCAAAATATTTGTTTTTTATATATAAAAATGGATATCAATGGATAGATCTCGATGAATAGGGAAATTTGATATATACATATCAATTTTCTAATGAATGGATCGAGAAATATATGGTTTTGAAGATTTGAATGATATTATATATTGCGTATATCGAGAATAAGTTATAAGTTATAAGTTGAAAGTTAAGGATTCTTAACATTCAACTTATGGGTTTATAAGTTATAAGTTGAGCTAAAACTTATTTTGGCAAACACCCCCCATAAGTGCTTATGGGCTTTTAAGCCATAAGCTCACAGTGATATGAGAAAACAAACAGGCCCATTATGTGATAATGGGTTAATAACTTGGGCCTTTGGACACAGTTGTTGGATTTCTGGTTCATGCATACATGTGATATAATAGTTTATTAAAGTTCTAGGCCCTTTCAAATTTGGGGCCCTGTTCCATTGCTCCATTTGCACATGCAATAAGCTGGCCCAGACTGGAATAAGTTAAGTTCCACACTACGGAGTAACGAGCTTATAATGACAAGTTTAGTAACTTCACCAAAAATGGTAAGCTGTTAATAATAGAGGGTTTCAAAAGTCTTATAGATTTAAATTTAGTTACCCTATAATACTTGTGAGTTGTGATGCAAACCGCGTCCTCCTTATTATCTAAAGCATTAGCGCGAGTTGAAATATTTTGAATATAGTACTATTATATCAGATACGTGCAAGATTAAATGAGAAAGCATCATTTGCTGTTAAAGATTATCTTACCATAAGCTAGTGTGACAAGGCATATCTGGTGCCAAAAACTTGTCCATGTGAGAAAAAAGGCACTGCATGCAAAATCAATCAACCTTATTCAATATTATTCAAGTTAGATAGAGTTATGCGATGCAAACACAATTACATAAAGAAGACCGATACTCTAGCTTTGCCAATTCGTTCCACATGGCAATGACAAACATGAGTAAAAGGACAACCTAATTACTGCTGAGAGTACAATTACACTCTTAATCCTGAATAATTCCTGATTAATATTTTTAATCTTAATTTCTTGCTGACAATACAAATGTAATTAAAAACTGCTACATAGATAACATGACACTGTTACAGACATTTATATTAGTTGGATGGATTACCAAAAGCATGTTAGACCTCTTGTCACGTCTGCGAAAACCGCTTCGGGCAAAATATGCAGCCTAAAAAATGAGTGCACCTTAACATCAATACTTATTTTTATTAATAAAAGAACTATTCACCAAAACTTGTATATTGTTTTACCTGAAATGGTAATAGCATATCTAAAAGACCAAATTTCCATAATAACCTCAGCGAAGACTCTGCAGAACCATACGCTAACATGTAATTCATTTCCATCAGAAGTCTTCCCTAAATTTTAAAAAAAAATGATTGCAACTCTATCAATGTAACAAAAGAAGACAAAAATAGGATAGCAAGAAAAAGACCCAAATATACCTTATCAAGCCTTAGAACTGAAACTGATAAATTTATAACATCACGAGCTGTCTCTCTTGTGAAACCGAACCTTAAACGGGAAGCAATTCTGATTCCACGTAAAATGCGAGCTGGAAACAGAAAGATACTTGTTAAAACATAAAGAAAAAGAACAATGAAGATAAACCCACAATTATCTTAACCAGTCCATGTAATAATGATATTTGTAGTTGAAATAGATGCCATTTGAGATTCCTACCAATACTTGGCTTGAAAAGTCCCGCACAAACTAGTAAATACATTAAACATTGACAAGAACAAGAAACAGAAATTACCGCAATCCTCTGACAAAGATATACTCGAAGGCTTCACAGTTTTCACCTACAGTGAAAGACATTTTGTGAGAACATTTTATCAGTACAATTGTCTAAGATACTTTAATCTATCAGAACTTCTTAAAAATACATGCACACTTTGGCTTTTCTGATATCTTCCACCCCTCCCAAGTAATCATAAACTATCTTTGCATAAGGATCTAACATCAAGCTGAAACGGGAAAAAAGAGAACTATGTTAATTGCATTTATATCATAGCCAATAATGAACTGTAACTAACAGAAAGGTATGTGACTTGGAATCCAACATAACTAGCATATAATTTGGTACCTATTTATTGTGAAGTCTCGCTCCAAGCAATTCCTCCAACGTATATAATCCTCCTTCTCATAGCCAATAGGTCGTTCCACGTCAAATCTTACTTGCCTCCCAGATCTCACAGAGGTGCTAAAGCTAGAAACCTGATTAATGAAGTTGACTACTTAATTTTAAATCAGCCATGATAAGTACAAGAAGCTTGCATTTTAACCAAAATGCCAGCATTGCAGCATTTGCCGCATTTCCAAGCTTAAATCTTAGAGTATCTCGTCATATAACTTCTTTCCTAGCTATCACTTACAAAAAGAGGTTATCTAAAGTTAACAAACCTCCACAATGGTACCATCAATCGTCACATGACAGATAGGAAAGCGTCTCCCAACAGTTTGACAATGCGGCGAAAATGTCCTCACCACCTGAAAATTTAAAAATGTCATAAATTTTGAGCTTCCATATTCAAGGGTCATCTTCCCAAATGCTCAGAAAAATATTAGAGGTCTACATTATTGCACTAATGAAATGAGAAACTAATATACTAGGGAGGAGAGTAATATTTTTCTGAAACGAGACTCTTTGTTCAACTTCTTCTGATAGTTTAATGATATAGGACTACTTGTTTGTAATTACACAAACCTCTTTAAGTTCAGCTGATGTCAGTACATCGAAGTCTTTTGGCTTTTGCTTTAGGATAAGATCGCGGACACATCCTCCGACAAGGTAAACTTTATACCCTAAAAAGTAAAATCGCGAACAGATTACAAGAACGATATAACATGGTTATACCTATTAGGCACACATGTTAAGCTATGATGCATAAAAGAGGAGTTTAAAGTGTACTCATGAGCTTACAGAACATAAGTTTATGTGAATTCCTGAGATTATGAAACAAAACTATTGCCCAATTTATTTATGGAATACTTACAGCTCATACATGGAAGCAACAACAATTCATACTTCCGTTTAACCCTTACAAAATAATTTAAAATGGACACTTGAGTTCAGTAGAAGAACATACAGTGTGGCTGATAATAAACATCAGCAAAAAGATCTACTGAGTAATGATTAGCAAGCTCAGTAAATTTGAAGAAATATCAAAGTTATCAAAGTTGCATTGCCTTAACCTTATACATTCATTTTTATCAAATTTGTGTGAATTCTAGAACAACACAAAATTACCTGAACGTGGCTCGAAACCCAAAATTTCTACCTACCCCTACTTGCTAGTTACAATAAAACAGTAAGCAGTCTCCAATGGTATCTAGTAAATAAATGTTCGATTAAATTTCTTATAAGACATAACAATATACTGCATCTCAAGAACAATACATCGAAAAAGAAACATTTTTTAAACAGCTACCTCTTGTCTTAAGCCCTTCGAGTACCAGTCGTGTAGGTCTCGGAATTAACTTATTACAAATCCCAAGCTCCTTAGAAGTGAACCTCTTCCATTTAGGTGCTTTGCTACCATCATCAACCCCTTCAATCCCAAACATCAAACTTGCATTACATAACATTCTTTCGCTACATTCTCGAAAACCCGTATACAAAATTAACATAAATACATAAAAATGAGCTTACTTACATCCATCATTATAAGAAGAAACAGACTCAGAACCCCTGTTACTATACCCCTTAAAGAAACTATCAGGCTCCTCAATAACAGCCGCCACTGACCCAAATCGAACCTGCAAACATATTTCAAGCACAGACAACAGTTACTAAATTTAAACCTTGTAACATAAGTACATAATTGTATTGTATGTATAGATGTGTGTATATACAAGTGAGGAACCTTGCGAATACAGTGGCAGAAATGAAGATTGGGTCGACAGGAAAGCCCAAAGCCAGACGCAATGGCCATGAAAGAACAATTGGGTGATGAATTAGCATATCATGTTTGTGTGTATAGGTTGTATCTAACTATTCTTATCTGGGGTTTAGATTAAAAAGGTTTTACGGTACGCTGATAAGTGTCGCCGCCGAGGTTCATCCCATGAAATGAAATTTTTGGGTTGGGTTGACAAGTAGCCCAATGATTTGATCCATAGAACGTACTTTTTAAATATTTGGGCCAACCCTATTGTAACAGGTCTTGTATGTCATAGACTTGTAGTAGCCCAAAAGGAAAAGAGAGGTGTGACTTTGTGGATCTTCATGTTTTATTCTCCTATCTTGTTTTTAATTTGCATTGATAATTAGGGTTCAATTGTATGATTCGCTCGTAAATTAATTATTTGATAACTTTGAATAGCAAGATTTTTTTTAAAATAAGTGTGATGGACTATTGGTGATCCTGAGAAGTAAAAAATATTTGTGCTTTTTTCAAAAATACTTGCAGATTTTTTTTCTCAAAAATATGGTGCAACCTTTGTAAGCTGGTTTGTAATCTCAAATGCAACATTTGCAACCTGGTATGCAATATTTGCAACCTGGTTTGTAACTTTAGGTAATTTTTTTGAAAATATTTTTAAAAAGTTAAGTACTTTTGTAAATATCCCAAAATAATTTTATATTTATATTAGGAATTTGAGGAAATTGCTTTTCTATAGTGCTAGTGGCGGAATCGAGGGGGGAGGTGAATGAGAAGTTGGAGTTATGGAGATCCACTTTGGAACCCCAAGGACTGCGTCTGAGCAGGTCTAAAATCGAATACCTCTGGTGCAACTTCAGTGGTGACGCCAACGAGGAAGGGGTGGAGGTTAGGATTGAACATCAGACCGTCCCCCGTACGGATAAGTTCAAGTATTTGGGTTCGATCATCCAGAAGGAAGGTGAGATTGAAGATGATGTCACTCATCGTATCAACGCGGGGTGGTTAAGGTGGAGGGCTGCGTCAGGGGTGATGTGCGATAAGAAAGTCCCGTTAAAGCTGAAAGGGAAGTTCTATAGAGCAGCTATCCGTCCTGCGATGTTATATGGTTCGGAGTGTTGGGCGGCGAAGAAGGCCCTCGAGTGCAAGTTGGAAGCAACTGAAATGAGGATGTTGCGGTGGTCCTGTGGCCGCACGATGTTAGATAGAATCCCGAATGTGGTTTTCAGGAGCGAGTTGGAGGTGGCACCTTTTGCTGCGAAAGTTAGGGAAGGGAGGTTGAGATGGTTCGGCCACGTTCGTAGGAGGCTTCCGGAAGCCCCGGTGAGGAGGGTCGAGAGTCTTACGGTTGTTGGGGTGAGGAGAAGAGGCAGACCGAGGAGGTCGTGGGAAGAACAGCTCAGGATGGATTTGAAGGCCTTAAACTTGGACGAGAACGCGATAGCTGAAAGGAGTTGTTGGAGGCGCCAGATTAGAGTTGTTGATTCTCTTCTAGGGAGTGGTTCTGTGGTTGAGAGCCTCAGAGTTGGGCTCTCTCGTTTAGCATTAGCTTAGAAGCTTGGCTTTTATCTTCATATTGTCTTCTGTTTTCTGTTTTTGCAGGCGCAGGGAGCTTGGACGGAGGTCTTCCTAGATCAGGAGAAGAGTGCCCCTTGCCCGAGTAGGTAAGCCCCATGAGATCCAGGCCATGGGCCCAGGTTCGGTCGACTACTTTACCCACCATTATCATCTTTGTATTTAATTCACTTTGCTATTCGGTGCACTAAGCCGGGGGTCTTCACGGAAACAGCCTCTCTACTGTAAAGTAGGGGTATGGTCTGCGTACATTTTACCCTCCCCAGACCCTGCTTCATGTGGGATATACTGGGTATGTTTGGTTTGGTTTGGTTTTACTTGTTCAAGTTTCATGATTTGGATAGTTCTGGGTCATTGGTGTAAAATAATTTACAGCAAATACTGATTTTCACCCCTAATTACTGAGATGAAGTTGTTTGCACGCTGTCAATGCAGTGGAAAATGCAGATAAACTTACAACATCTTTACCAATTACGTACATGAGAATAATAAACATAGAAATCATATATTTCACATAAGCTAGAATCAGTGTTGTAGATTTCGGAAATCGAAACTATTCGGTTGAGGTACCGATTTACGATTTATCGGGTGATTTGGTTGAAAAATCGGCGATTTATCGGCGATTTTTGCAAAATCGGTCGAATCGGTTTCAAAATTTTGACCGATTTTTGGCCGATTTATCGGCGATTTTTCAAAAATTGGCCGATTTCTATAACAGAGGCTAGAATAGACACGGCTACGACGGGCCCCATGCATGTTTCAGGCATTCTTTTAATTCGGGAACATCACATGCATACATGAATTTGTGTCCGAATTTAAATTAATTCATGTATGAGAACAATTTTAACATAAAAATACTCAAAAATAATCGTTATACATATATTTTATGAGAAAAATGGACCTGAGGTTGTCCTCAGGGTCTTCTCCTAAGTTTATAACAATTTCTACTTATAAAATAAGGGCCCCGCAGAGGCATTTTTGTAATTACAAATTTTTTTTCACAGTGATTTACATAAATACCCTCCCATTTATATTGTAACTGTTTTAACCTCAGGTGCTCTCCTGAGGTCATCCTCAGGTACTTGAAGCCCATATTTTATTTATTGTTTCATAGAGTTCGAGAGATTAGAGCACTTTTTTAATGGGATGTCAAATAGTATCAAAGTGTAATGTGACATGACATTTTTTGTAATTCTTCTTCTTTTTTTTTTTTTGCTAATTCATTTTTTATAATAATTCTTATTCATAGAAATGGTAAGATTGCCAATTAAAGTTATCATTTTTTAATATCCTCCCAAAATAGTAAAAACAAATGTACTTTCATTAAAAACATATATCCTCTTATCTAATTATAATCATATTTGTTTGATAATTTTTTTATTAAGCAAAAAAATATATTGCAAAGAAAAACTTACGGGATTAAGAGGGACATAGCTATACATGGCCAAACCGGACCGGACCGGATCAAAATCGGTCAAAATTAGTTTGAATCGGAACCGGTCCTAAACTGCTAGTTTATTTATTTTAAAGGTTCAGGTTTGTGTGTATAGAAAATCGGTGAACCGTCGGTTAATAGTTAGTAATGACCGGCTATGTATTAATGTAGTATACACGAATAAAATAGGTTATTATGAGTATGAATTATTTTGATTTACGTGAAAGTACCACTTAATAAAAGTGAAAGTAATGATATCCTTTAACTTTTAAAATAGTTTGTATCTTACAAATTTTAAAAAATTACTTACCATTACAGTACTTCTAGATTACAACTCATTCCATCCAAATTCAGAAAAACTTTTCGTATTTTAAAAAAAAATGTATCAAATATAATACATATATAAGGTTCAAACCGGAATCGGAACTGGGTCTTAAATCGGGTCAAACCCGGAACCTGAATCGTTTGAACCGGAACCGACGATTTATATCCTGTTAAGGTTCAGGTTCCGATTTAAGATTTTTACAAACCGGAACCGGTGATTCACGAACCGTGACCATGTATAGACATAGCTAATCATCAACAATAAAAAACAAACAGAATCACTTCTCATGTCAACATTAAAATTAGAGCTAGTAAGCACCTAATACATCAAAAAGCACCTAGGGATCAAAAGCACTAGGATGGGTCTTTCCGAACCCACTCTTTTCTCGTACACCTCTTTTAACGATAGTTCCTCTGTTCCATTCGTTTATATATAATTATTATTTTAGATTCATTTCTGTACATTTTAAAAATAGAAAAGTTATAAGAATGAAAAGCACTTTATTCAAAAAAAAAAAGGAATAAAAAACATTATTATAATCACTAAATTTTCTCCAATATCTCAAATTTATAATGTAAAACATTATTAGACTCATTACTTTCTTCTAACGATTTTAAATCTATTATTAAATATTGATAGATTCCATCACTTTACACACTTTCATCTAACTTTACTCATTTTTTATATATTTTCTTGATCAATGTACCCAAACCCAATGAGTATACTACAAAACTACTACAGGCAAATTTATACTATTGACACATTTTCATCTAATTTGAACCATGATTAAGAGGGTGTTTGGGGTTGCTTAAAATAAGTTACTTTTGACTTAATGGAGGTATTTTTAACTTAAAGGAAAATGTAAAGTTGTATACTTTAAGTTGAATGAATGTGTTTGGGTAATTTTACTTAAAGTTAAATGTGGGTTTAAAATTTTTGACTTAAAATGAAATTTGACTTAAAAAATTTTTAAATTCATTATATTTAAACTTTAGAAGAATTGTGAAAAAATAAAAAAATAAAAAAAAATCGATAAGTCATAAGTCATAAGTTAAAAGTACCTAAATGGAACTTTTGACTTAAAGCAGTTTTTTAACTTAAAGCCGGGCTTTAAGCCCATCACCCAAACACACCAAAACCGACTAAAAGTTGCTTTCTCCTTAAAGCAGCCGAAGCCAAACAGGCTCTAACACTAAAGTTTGCCCGGTTTCAGATTGCATATATAACGTGGGGCCTGTTCATTCTGATTTGGAAAATGTTAGAGTTACATAAAATTTCATAAAAATTAGTAGTGTTTTAATACTAGTAATGTTTTAGTAGTGCATAAGGGTGTAGCGCAAGATTTACTCTAATTATAATTCAATGGGTCTCCTGCATTCACATTAATATCAACCAATAAAATTTCATATTAGTGGAATCCAACTCATTTTGTGCAAAAATTATGTGGACTTGATTCAAATGAGAACCACTATCTAAAAGAGAACCGGAGAACCATTAACTACCGTTGGGTCAGCATTCAATTAATGACTAAGATTTTCAAAGACAATTAATGTAGATTATTTACAAATCAATAAAAAAGGTAACCAAATAATTTTAAGATTTTTTGGTAAAATACACAATATTTATACGTGTTTTCTTCCACATAATGTTACTTTTTTTCGTTCAACACTTTAATTTTGAATGTTAGGGAACTAAAACTGAAAGTTCATGTGAAAAACATGTATTGCAAATACGTAAATTCATACGCTGATATGGGTTAAAAATAAGCCCTGAAGACATATTTAATGTGACATTAATTAGGCCCAATATGGTCAAAACGTGGGGCCCATTAAATGGGCCCAAACCCTATTTATAATATTAATTTCGTAATTAATATTAAGGGTAATAAACCAGCTCAGCAATAAGAGTCAAATAAGGATATTACTCCTGCCTGACTTAGCCTCCAAGGCACCTACTTCAACAAGGAAACTGATTCCTACAAGGAAGGAGTCTAGAACCTTCCTCAAGGCGGTGACTTGCCCACCAAGTCACCTAATTCTACCACGATTCTAGGGCTTCTCAGCCTATATAAAGGGTCTGACCCCTCATTCTCAGAACTACGTTTTTGGATTGATCTTTGATACACATCAAAGTATGTAGGCATCTTGTGAAGGCAGATTCAGCCACGAGCACGAGAACAACCATTAAAGCACGAAGCTCACGCACCCTAGCATTAAATACAGTAAACCCTAACCGCAATATAATAACCTAGTTTTTATTCCACAACATACGCAGAACGTACTTATTTCTATTAAATTATATAAGTTCCGTACATGAACTTTGAAAGTTCTAGATTTAAACGTGTTTATGTCTTACATGTGAATTCGGAGATCTTGAACGTTCATGTGTAGAACTTATGGTGCAAATATGTAAGTTCATACGCAGAATGTATTTATTTTTATTGATCTTTATTATATTTAAAAACTGGTTCTTAGGTTCTCAGTTTAGAGTGGTTCTCCATAAAATGCGTAACCCAAAATTATGTAATCAATTATGTATACCTAGCATTACTCCTCCCCTCTGACTTTGCCCCCCTTTGGCAAATCTTAAGGCCAACTTATAAGTTACTTATAAGTTATTCGAGTTTACAATTGGTATCAGAGCGGGTTAATTTCGAATAATCATAAAGATCTGTAATCATGTCTGGTTACAAGGATGAGAATACTAAAATTCCTATGCTCAAGAGAAACGAATATACTCTATGGGAAGTAAAGATGTTGCATCATCTGGAAGCAACAGATCCTGATTATCTTGACAGAATTAGAGATGGACCTTTTGTTCCAACAAAGATCGTTGGACAAGCAACTGTTGATGGTCAAGTTGTTCCAGAACATACAGCAGAGAAGCCAAAATCTGAGTGGTCAGATAAGGACAAGGAGAATGTTTTTAAAGATGCTAAAGTGAGAAACATATTATTCAACAGTCTTGATTCTGTTCTCACTAACTATGTTCTCTCTTGTAAAACTGCTAAGGATATATGGGACAATCTTAAGGTTCACTGTGAAGGAACTAAGCCTGTCAGGAAGAATATGAGGACACTACTTATACAACAGTATGAGTACTTTGAATCCAAGTCTGGTGAGTCACTTATTGATACCTTTGATAGGTTTACAAAACTCATCAATGAGATGGCCATACATGGTAAATATTATGACTTGGAGGATATGAATACAAAGTTCATGATAGCTTTGCCTGATTTCTACAATGAGAAGATATCTGCGATTGAGGAAGCTAATGATCTGGATGAGATATCATTAGAGACAGTATATGGAAAACTGAGAGCTTATGAACTTGACAAGCAGCAGAAGAAGAGCATGAGTGAAGGAAAGATGAAGACTGTTGCACTTACTGCTCAATCTGAATTAAAGAAGCTTCAGGAAGAACAGCATGAAGAGATTGCTGTAAAGAACTCAAGGAAAAAGAAAAGCAAAGAGAGTTCTGAGTCAGAGACTACTGATATGGATTCTGACAACAATGATTCTGAATCTGAGATGCAGGAACTCTTTGCTATGTTTGCTAAAGCTTTCAGGAAAGGAAGATTCAACAGGAGAAGATTTAGCAAAGGACCTTTTCAAAAGAAGGAGGAGAAGAAGAGTGACAAAGGCAAAGGTACAATTGTCAAGCTTGATAAGGCCAAGATCTAGTGCTTTAATTGCAGTGAGCTTGGACACTTTGCTAGTGAGTGTAAGAAGCCTAGGAATTCAGGAAAGGGTAATGCACTTATGGTCACACAGAAAGATTGGGCAAATTCCAGTGATTTTGAAGATAAATTGGATTATGACAACATTGCACTGATGGCAAATGTTTCAGACAAACCTGGATCTCCAAAGAAAACTTCTCCATCCTCTGTTAAGGTATCACTTCACTCTCTTGATTCATTTGATAACTTAAATTCTGAGAAATTAGATCTATCCATGCTGAGTTTAAAAATCTTATGACTAATTTTAGAATTCTTACTTGTGAAAGAGATGAACTTAAGGTTAAGAATGATAAATTAGTTGATAGAAATAATTTTCTTGAATCTGAGTTAATTCAAATGGAAGAATACAAGTTAAGTTCTGATAAAGCTAAGCATGATTACAGTATTATTCTTCAGGCTTATGACTATGTCAGAAAAGAACTAGAGGAAGAGAGAGATGTGATTAAGACCATTAACATTTCTGGTAAAAAGACACAAGAAATCATCGAAAATGGAATTCGTGGTAAAGTTAATGGTTTAGGTTTTGATAAGGCTAGACAAGAAGAAAAAGTAGCTATTGTCAATGATGATAGTAAAGTAAAAGCTAGCACATCTAAATCTGAAGGTAAGAAAATTGTTTCTGAACCTAATCATGTTAAATTTGTTGATTCAAAAGGTACCCCTGTTGTACACAAAAGGATTAACAATAGTAATTCAGATGAGAAAGTGTTAGAGAAACCTAAGAATGTAAACATAGGGTTTCTGTCTAAGTCTCAGTTGAAACAGAGATTAGATGGTCTTTCAGAGTCTAGCAAGATCAAGAGAAATAGGAATGGAAAAGAAGGTATTAACAAAGAGAATAATTACAAGAATGTACCTGATGCACCTAGGAAAAAATGCTATAAGTGTGGAAATCATAATCATTTTGGCACTAGACTGCAATCAAAAACCTTCTTGGAAAACTAAGTCCAGATTCCCCAAGACTCAGAAAATTCTTTACCAACCACAAAAAGCTTGTTATCATTGTGGTAGTTTACTTCATTCCATTTACATGTGTAGAGAATATCATGAACTGTATTATGACTATTATTCTTTGAAATCTGAAACTCCTAGTCACAAACAGTTTGTGAAATCAGAGTCTAAGGTTGACTCTACAACAGGTAAAGTAAAAGCAAAATCTTCAAAGTTTGTTGTTTCTAAATCTAGTAAGAAAGGATCCAATCAAAGTTGGGTCCTAAAAAATTCTAACTAGTTACTTTTTGTTTGCAGGGCACAGGAAAGAAGCATTCAATTATCTTGGACAGTGGATGCTCTGGACATATGACTGGAAAGAAGTCCCTGCTTACAAAGTTTGAGAGGAAAGCTGGCCCAGTAATATCTTTTGGAGATGGCAACAAAGGAGAAACTCTGGGATATGGCTCAATTGTTTTTGGGAATGTCATCATAGAAAATGTAGCACTGGTTGAAGGCTTGAAACATACTCTTTTAAGCATAAGTCAACTGGGTGATAAAGGTTACAAATCAATCTTTGACAGAGAAGGATGCAAAATCTTGAATATGCAGAATGGAGACATTGTTCTAACTGGTCAAAGACACGGTAACATATATGAAGCCAGCTTAAGTGATACATCTAAAGGAATTGTTAGATGTCTCTACAGCAAAGCAACAAGTGATGAAAGCTGGAATTGACACAAGAAACTCTCACATCTCAACTTCAAGAAGCTTAATCAACTTTATAAGCATAATTTGGTGAGAGGCCTACCTCAGGCAAATTATGTGCAAGATGGACTTTGTGATGCATGTCAGCTTGGAAAGCAAAGAAGAACCACTTTCAAGAGCAAGACTGAAAATTCAATTACTGAACCATTTCACGTGCTACATCTTGATCTGTTTGGTCCAGTAAACATTATGTCTATCAGCAAGAAAAGATTTGCTCTAGTGATAGTGGATGATTTCACAAGGTTCACATGGGTGTTCTTTCTACACAAGAAGGATGAAGCTCCTCAGCAAATCATTAACCTTGTCAAGAATATTCAGAATAACTCTGAGTACAAAGTCAAAGTACTTAGGAGTGACAATGGTACAGAATTCAAGAATTCTACAATGGAGGATTATTGTGCAGACAATGGAATCACTCAACAATTTTCTGCACCTGGTACACCTCAGCAAAATGGTGTAGTGGAAAGAAAGAACAGGACTCTCATAGAGGCAGCAAGAACCATGCTTGCAGATGCAAAACTTCCAACCTATTTTTGGGCAGAAGCTATTAACACTACATGTTTCACTCAAAATTGTACCTTGGTAAATAGTCATGGAAAAACTCCCTATGAGATGATCAAAGGAAAGAAACCAAGTGTGAAATATTTTCACATCTTTGGATGCAAATGCTATGTCCTAAAAGTTCATCCAGAACAACTTGGAAAATTTGAAGCCAAATCGGATAAAGCAATCTTTCTAGGATATTCAGCATCTAAGGCCTTCAAAGTTTATAATCTCAGAACTCACATTGTTATGGAATCAATTCATGTTGCATTTGATGATAAGAAATTTGGAATTCTGCAAACTGATGAGAGTCATGACAAATTGGAATTTGAAAATCTGAAGAATTCTGAGATACTCTCCAGTGATGATGAAGGTTCTCCAGAAGGAATTTCTATTGCTTCTCAAAGGAATGCTACTGTTGAGGGGGAGCAAATGAATCAAGAAGAACATAGTGATCATCAGGAGCAGACTAGCCTTTCAGAGTCTACTCCATCAGGAACTGATCTTTCAGAGTCTACTGAGGAAAGATCAGTAACTAGCAACAATATGGAATCTACTGATTCTATTGATCAAAGGGGAGTTATTGAAGGCAGCGAGAATTCTTCTACAAGAGATACCACTAACTTAGGGGGAGAATCTAGCAGAGTCAATCTACCACCTGTTAGAAAATAGACAAAGGATCATACTGAAGATATGATTATTGGTAATCCAAATAGTGGTGTTCGAACTAGAAGATCAATTCAAAATGAATGCTTGTATAGTTGCTTTCTCTCAAAGAATGAACCTAAGAAGGTTGAAGAAGC
Organism: Kitagawia praeruptora; assembly: GCA_037693485.1. Taxonomy (NCBI): domain Eukaryota; kingdom Viridiplantae; phylum Streptophyta; class Magnoliopsida; order Apiales; family Apiaceae; genus Kitagawia; species Kitagawia praeruptora. Next base: position 40,702,414 of record CM075345.1, on the reverse strand, counting down.
CTTACAGGATCCTGATTGGGTAATTGCAATGCAGGAGGAGTTAAATGAGTTTGAGAGAAACAAAGTCTGGAAACTGGTACCAAGACCTAAAGATAGATCTATTGTTGGTGCAAGATGGGTTTTCAGAAACATGCTAGATGAATCTGGTATGATTGTAAGAAACAAAGCAAGACTGGTGGCCAAGGGTTATTCTCAGGAAGAAGGCATTGATTATGATGAGACCTTTGCACCTGTAGCAAGATTGGAAGCAATCAGAATGTTTCTTGCATTTGCAGCTCATTCAAAATTCAAGGTATACCAGATGGATGTAAAGAGTGCTTTTCTAAATGGCAAACTTGATGAGCAAGTGTATGTGGAACAGCCACCTGGATTTGTTGATCCAAAGTTTCCAAATCATGTCTACAAACTTGACAAGGCACTCTATGGACTAAAGCAGGCACCAAGAGCATGGTATGAGACTTTGTCTAAATTTCTTCTTGAAAATGGCTTCACAAGAGGTACAATTGACAAAACTCTATTCTTTAGAAAGATAAAAGGTGAATTGCTTTTAGTTCAAGTTTATGTTGATGATATTATTTTTGGTTCTACTAATGAAAAGTTGTGTGCTAAGTTTAGCAAGCTTATGCAATCTAAGTATCAGATGAGCATGATGGGTGAATTAAATTATTTCTTAGGCTTGCAGGTCAAACAGACTGAGACTGGAATTTTCATTAATCAGTCAAAGTATATCAAAGATCTTTTAAGAAGATTTGACTTTCAAGACTGTGCAGTTGCAAAAACACCCATGGCAACAGCCACTAAACTAGACTCTGATCCTAAGGGAAAGAGTGTGGATAATACTAGTTATAGAGGCATGATAGGCTCATTGTTATATCTAACTGCAAGTAGACTAGATATAATGTTTTCTACCTGTTTATGTGCTAGATTCCAAAGTGATCCTAAGGAATCTCATTTAATTGTTGTGAAGAGAATTTTTAGATATCTCAAAGGAACTCCAAATCTTGGTTTGTGGTATCCTAGAGAATCTGATTTCTTCCTAATTGGCTATTCAGACTCTGATTATGCAGGGTGTAAGATAGACAGGAAAAGCACTACAGGTACATGTCAATTCTTGGGAAATAGATTGATTTCTTGGGCAAGCAAGAAGCAACAATCTGTTTCAACCTCAACTGCAGAAGCTGAGTACATAGCAGCAGGCAGTTGTTGTGCACAGCTCCTTTGGATAAGAAATCAGTTGATGGATTATGGTATGACACTTAATAATATTCCTATGTTTTGTGATAATACTAGTGCTATTAAAATTACAGAAAATCCAGTTCAACATTCAAGGACTAAGCACATTGATGTCAGGTATCATTTTATTAGAGAACATATTGAGAATGGTATTGTGGAACTTCATTTTGTTCCTACTGACAAACAGCTTGCAGATATTTTAACTAAACCACTTGATGAGACTACATTCAGTAGATTAGTAAGTGAGTTAGGAATGTTAAATTTCTAGATCTTTAACATCTGCAAAAGTAGCAAGGTATGTTGTTTTTAGCTTATAGACTTGATATTCTTGTCAGGATCTATATTTGATTGTTAAATGCTTTAGCTATAACACTTTGCCTTGATAAATTTCAGTATGATAGACTTCTTAATAATCATCAGGATTAGAATTGTTATCAGGATGCTGACATCATCAGTATTGTGTCAGTATCAGGATTGTGAAAATTGTTTCAGATCCTGACGTTTACTTTGTGTAGTAATCTAATTCTGTGATGTGTTAAGTCTATGCCAGCAAGTTTTAATATTTGCATACTGATAATTTATACATCATTCAAATCAGTCAATAATCAAAAGACAAGTAGATAATAAGAAATTTTATTTTCATTAATTGAAAGCATTACATACATGGAAATGAAATACAACATCTTTTTATCTAACTTCTACTGATAATCCTATACTTGTCTAATGATATGGATTTTGAGATACAGGACAAGGAGCATCTCAAGAAATCCATCAGGAGATTTGAACAGCCTCGTCTGCTTTTGGATTCCTTGTCCAGGCGGCTTGAATGAGAGTAGCTAACTTAATTGAATAGCATCTCCATCAAGATCAACCTCAGACTCTCGGCCAAATTCTTCATCCTCAAGTTTTGAGGAGGTTAGGGGAAGATTGTATCCAACAGATGGATGTTCTAGGAGAAACCTCTGGATATTATCTAAAACTACTCCATCCATGACTAGTTCGATGAGAAAAGTCGTCTCTCCAAAGAGATGATCAAGAACAGGATGTTCATCGACTGTGAAAAACCTAAAGAATGGGTTTGAATGGAATTTTGGTTTTAGGATCATTGTTGAGAAGAAAAGAAATTGAAAGATTTATGGAGAATGGCATAAGGCGTCTGTTTCTTTTATAGAAAGGCATGGGAAGCTGAACAGTCACTTGGAACTATCAATGAAGTCAGATGCTAATTATTGCGTGTGACTGTATTTCTTGTATTTTCAAGAAATGTCGAATATATCTAACCAATTGATTTTGTTCAGATTAATTGTTTATTTCTTTTTCAGATAAAAAAAATGTCACGTGGAAACTCCATTTAAATCTCTGGAATCAGGATGATATTGATCAGGATTTCAAGTGTGACCATCAGGATTTGAAAATTATTATTTTTAAATCACATTGCATTTTGTGATTATTTTGATGGGAGGTCAACAGGAAAAGGAAGCTGATCAGTATTGATTTTTATCTTGATAATACCCTGATTTAATTCATGAAAATCAATTTTGGATTTTATTTTCCAAAAATCGTGGATAACCGCACTTTTCAGGGACTGACACCTGTCAATCTACGTGTCGACGTGGGATAGTGGTCTGAAAGATTTGTGAAATATATTTGTTTTGAAACTCTAATCGTGTAATTGCTTTCTCTAATTTTACATTCTCTAAAGCAAAAACACTCTCGAGTTTTCAAAATCACTAATCCATTTCAAGAATTTTTCAAGTTCTTTTCAGATCAAAAATGGCAGCTCAAAGAAGATTACCTAAATCAGTAGCCTTCAAGTTTGGTGACTTTGATTTTATGACGAACAATCATGTAGCAGTTATCACCAACAAGGAAGGAGTGTCAACTGATTTTCATCCAATCATGGACTTTCTGGCGTATGGACCATTAAGTTATACATTGACATCATCTCCACAGATTAATCAAGTAGCTGTTACACAAGCTTGGGAGAATGCTGAGGTAATTGATTCTACTCAGGATCAATCAGGTAAGATTGTTCTACACTTAGAACGAGATTCTTTTGATATTACTGAATCTGTTGTTAATTCAGTACTTCACTTACCTGTTAGTTTGAATTATGAGAATGTACCATCTGATGATGATGTTAGAACTATGTTATCTGCATTAGGTTATAATGGATCTTTAGATAACATGAGCCAGTTAAGAAGATCTTATCTTAGGAAAGAGTGGTCTTTCTTCTTTGATCAATTAGCTAAATGCTTTACTGGTAAATGTAGTTCTTTTGATCAAATTACTTCTGTTACTTTACATATTGCCTACAGTTTGCTTTATGACAGAGTAATTAACATTGGTCACATTATCTTAAGTCAGATGTGTATTAAACTTGGGTTAAGAGATCAAAACAGGAAAATGGTTTATTATCATAGATTTATACAAATGTTTATTAACCATTGTATTCCTGATGTTGAAGCTAGATTTGGTAGAGAACATTGTGTTTCTTCTTATGTACAGCAAAAAAGAATTTTCTCTGACGTTACAAAGAAGGACAATGACAAGAATCTAGATGAAATACCTGCAATTCATTATCCACATCATGTTCAGGTAATTCTTAAAACTCATCTTCCTACTCTCTACAATTCTTCTTTCTTTTGTGGTGAAATGGCTCAGGAATCTCATTTGGAGGAGAACCCACCTGTGTCTACCCAAGTAGCCCAAAACATTATAGTCTCTGAAACAATTCAAGAACAAAGTTTTAATTCACGGCCTATTGTTTCAAAGAAACCAACCTCTGGTGTTTCTCAAAAGACATCAGTTGTAAGGAAGAGAAAATTTGTTGTGTCAAGTAGTAGTAGTTCTAGTGAAGATGATGATCATATATCTCTTGCTGAAAGAGAAAAATTGAAGGCTGCAATTCGACTTTCTAAGCTAGGACAAAGAGATGAAGCACCTAGTCACAGCCAGGCTGCAGTCTCTCAAAAGACTGTAGTACTTAAAAAGGGAAAACAGTTACTGGATACTGTCTCTCAAAAGACTGTGTCTATTGAAAAAGGATCTCATCCCAAGATCAATTCTGTGTCTACACCTCTTGAGTCTTCTCAGGATAAATCTTTTGCCCACTATACCAGGAGAACAAGGAGAAAGATTCAATTGTCACCTACACACACAAAGTCTAGTCCAACTAATATCATGCAGGTCTCTACAAATGAAGCTACAATCAAGTCAGCAAATGACTATAGAGATCTGGATATTAATTCTTCATGGGAAACTACATTATCATACAGACTGGCTATGGAACTAATTTCTCTCAAAGTGAAGTTGTCAAGGCCTGTTCTAGATTTTCTGGTTGAAAGAGTACCAAAACTTTTATTTCCAGATGAATATGGACTTCTACATCAAAGACTTGACTTAATGAGGATGTATTTCTATGTATTTGTCAGAAGACAATTAGTCAAGAAATTTGGACTCTCGAAGCATGTTGCACTTCAATCACTTCATGCATATTTATTTGACAAGGATGTCATTATTGAAGATGCTTCAGCTCAAGGTGAACAACTGGAGGAAGTAGATAGAGGAATGCAGTCAACAGAAGATAATATTGCACCAGTGGTGGATAGTAGGAAAGATCAGATCACAGTCACTGCAACACAAGAACCATCTAGTCAGAGGTTGGATGACTCAGGAGCTGTGATAGCTGATGTTGAAAGGTCTTCTGTGATGACTGAAATTGCAAGTGAGAAACCCTATGATATGGGAGGAATAACTTTGACTGATTTTCTTGAAGATCAAACAAATATTATTCAGTCAGAGTCTATGCACCTTGAGGGTGAGTCTCAGCAAACAACACTTAAAGACGGTTACATACTAACTAGGGTGTCTAATGAAGTATTACTGAAGACATCAGAGTCTAGTAGAGAACCTGAAAGTGGTATACTGGAGCCTGTAGTCTCTGGAAGGAAAGAAGATGATTGTAAGGGTTCAGAGATTATAGTAGCTCACTCCTTGGAGAAAACCTCAAGCCCCATGCCAAATGAGGAACCCTCTCTCCATGTGAGTTCAGGTATAAAAACTTCTTCTAAACTCTATTTTTCTGTAGGTCATGAGAGCACTTATCCAAATTTGAGTGATACACTTGAAAAGATGGATATTGATCCAAAATCAGAGTGGCTGGCTCCTGACCAGGCAAAAGGAGAGGTAGAAAGAGTGTTGACTTTAGATAGTCAAAGTGAGAATGAGGGTATGGATGATCAACTCCATAGTGAGGGAGAGAAAATTAGGAAACCACCATTGTTTGATTTCTGGGATCAGGTTTTTCCTGAATCTTGGTCTAATAATCTTGGTATGGATGCTGGTACTTATTCTTTTATCAAGATGTATGAGAAGAATGACTTAGCAAAGCACAATGCAAAGCCAGAAGTTAAAGCTCAGAAGCAGAAAGAAAGGCTTGCAGGAATTATAAACAGAAGAGGTGAAAGGCTAAGACAAACTTCTACACCATCAGTACCAGAAGATATTTCTAATGATCCAAGTATTCCTTTGTATGTACTACCAATATCAGCAAGAATTGCGACACCAACAGTATCTGATCAATCTAAGGAGGAGTCAGGTTTTGAAGATGTTAGTACACAGAATACTGGTGAAGGACAAGATGATCATATTGCAGCTTCAGATCAGAGAGATGAAGATGTTTGTAAATCTAATCAAGTTTTATTACTTGAATATCATTCAACACAGGCAACTTCTTCTACAAGACTTGAATCTGAAGATATTCCAAACACTTCCAAAGTTGAAGTCAATTATGAAGTTTTACAAGATATTCAGAAATCTCAAGTTGAAATTCAATCAAGACTTCAAACACTTGAAGATAATCAAGTCACTATTATGGAAAATCAAGCAGTTCTGATGAATTTCATTTGTTCTGTTACTGAATCTCTTGGAATTAATGTTGCTGATGTCAAAAAGGGGGAGATAAAGACAATTCAAAGACAACAACAACAACAGACTGGGGATAAAAGAGGAACTGGGGGAGATAAAGATTGTGACAGAGGTGAATCTCATCATGGAAGTGGTAAAGGAAAAGAAGCATTAAATAGTTGAATTCTTTCGTCTAAGTACTGGATACTATGTCTATATCTGAAAGAGGAGGTACTTAACTTCATGATTTTTGAATTCATAAATTCTATTCTGATTGTATTGTTATATGTTTTGACATCAACAACTCAGATTTATGCTTCAGATTTTAAAGCATAAATAGGGGGAGATTGTTAGGAATAATTCATGAGTTGTGATGTTAAGAATAGAATTTTGCTTATACTTCTTGTATATCCTAATTTATAAAGGATTTAGCACTTTGTATAGGAAATATGTGTTAGACAGTTATCTGTAAAGTTTAGTCAGGAATGAACAGTGCATCAAGTACTACATGTCAGGAACTGAGGTTGAATCCTGATATGTCAAGTTAACTACTGATCAAGTACTGATGAGATGGTCAGATCCTGATACAAGATGGAATCCTGATATCAGTCGTGTTACTGATGATGTCATTATGGATGCTACAGAAACTGGCAAGTGCTATAAAACAGGATCTTTGTTTGTAGAACAAGCAAGAAGATTTTATGAAGGAAAGAATTTTCTATTGATGGAAACTATCAACTGGACGGTAGAACATTGTCATGTATAGATTATATTTCTGTAATTAGTTGATAGGAAGCATTATAAATACTCTCTCTATGTCATTGTAAAAAGAGTTCGTTTTTGTGAGGTTTGTAATCGTAAGTATACGAGAGTGCAAACAGAGAGAAATTTATATTGTCAGCAGCTGCTAAAGGTATTTGTACACCTTTGGTAGAGTTTGTATTTGATTTATTTAATACAAACAGAGTTTGATTCATTCGTTTATTCTTGTTCATGTAACCAAGCAAAAATCAGACACGATTATATAACTTGTATTCAACCCCCCTACTACAAGTTATTCAAGTTAACAAAACTGAGTTTGAAGATTAGCACCGTTTAGTGCCGATTAGCGCGTTTAGCACCGTTTAGTGCCGATTAGCACGTTTAGCACCGTTTAGTGCCGTTTAGCACCGTTTAGTGCCGATTAGCGCGTTTAGCATCGTTTAGTGCCGATTAGCAACGTTTAGTGCCGATTAGCGCATTTAACACCGTTTAGTGCCGATTAGCACCGTTTAGTGCCGATTAGCGCGTTTAGCACCATTTAGTGCCGATTAGCACCGTTTAGTGCCGATTAGCGCGTTTAGCACCATTTAGTGTCGATTAGTGCCGTTTAGCACCGTTTAACGCCGTTTAGCGTCGTTTAATACCGTTTAAACGTCGTTTAAAGCTGATTAGTGCCGATTAGCATCAAATTAACATTGTCATAAACGCGTCGGTCGCTCCACGCTTTACATCAAGACAATACTCGTGAAACACTAGTGTATAAAGATGAGCCCTGACCCGAGTCTCGAAAAAGGCCGTTAAAACTTTAAGGAAAACCTGATCAGTTTTCCTAGAAGTTGGGGGGCAAATGTGAAGGAATTTACGGACGAGCGGAAGCGCGGTATAACAATTATTCCGTAAAAACCATGTATCGTGCATATAGAAAATCATATAAAAATGAAATAGCGGAGGGAATCGTAACCATACCTTGAAATCGAAGCTTTACAAAATGGTGTTTTAGCAGTTGCTCCTCAGAGTGTGAAGCACTCTACCGGTATCCACCAAGATTAATTCTTCGACGAAGCTTTTTATAAAACTAAGCTTTTATAAAAATGGAGGTTTGAGAGAGAGAGAGAGGGAGATGAAGAAGATGAGGGAGGCAACTAGGTTTTTCACGAAAACCAAAAGTATGTAAACTCATTCTCATCTCATTCTATTTATAGGGCTCATGTAGGGTTTTCATAATTAATATATCATTATATATTAATATATAAATCCTACACTTTATCTTATAAAATGTTAAATAATAATTAAAACAATTTTAATCATTATTAAAACAACTTGCTCTCTCAAAATACCTTCATCAATAAATTAATCTTTTTATGGTGTGACCCTGTAGGTTCAATATTAAGCCGGTAGTAGAAATAAATAATAATAAACTTTTTATTTATTATTTATATGAATTCTAAAATTCATTAAATATAATTAACTGATTAATTATATTTATTCTACATCGTGAGTGATGCTTCTCAACATATCGCGACTATCCGGATAATATGAATTCACTGCTTAGAATACCAAGAACCTATCAGTGCTAGTTACCGTACAATCAATTCCTTCTACCCTGCAATATCCCGATTAAATACAAGGCATGGAACTCGTGTCAAGCCTATCAAATTTAATCATATGATTCTTATTCATAATGCAAAGTTCATATTAATGCAAATTAGAAACTCCTTTCTAATTTCATACACTCTGGCCAGAGATTCCGGAACTAGCATCATAAGAATAGCATAGGATATTCTCTTCCTTTACTGGAAGGGGTAGATCCTTTATTGACCGTTAACTATCTCCATACATAAATCCCTATGCCCAGAATAGACCTAATGAATGTCCTTGAGACTAAGGACTAAACCAAAGCATAGTTCATTATATACAAGATTACTCTAACGATCTCAAGTCTAAGGACACTTGTACAACTATCACTCAGTGAACAACTATCGACACGTGAGTAAACTCCATTAGTTGTTCAACTTATCGAGTCATGTTCAGTGAACTTATTCCCTAATAAGCACCTACATACTAGCTATAGTGTCACCACACAAATGCCTATGAGAACAGACATCATCCTTAAAGGAGCAAGCATAGTATGTACCAATCTTTGCGAATTCACTAACTTCCGATTAGTTATCCTATGATCAGGAACTGTTTAAGTCTAGAGTTATCATCTTCTAGATCTTACTATTATAATCTCATTATAATTCTAGAAGCTTTACTCTAAACTATGGAACATCTTATTTAAGACACTTTAAATAGATAAAGCCCGTAATAAAAACAAATAAGTCTTTTATTAATATTAATGCAATCAAATAAGAGTACAAGAAAGTTCTCCTAACTCATCATACATGATTGGATTTAGGACAAACTCTTTCAATCTCCCACTTGTACTAAAACCAATCACTCTGGTATCTAATACCCATTCACTCATTATGACGATCGAAGTGAATCTGAGATATCGGTTTAGTGAGTGGGTCTGCTATGTTGTTATGTGTGTCAACTCTCTCAATGTTGACATCTCTACTTTCAATGATCTCCCTAATCAAAAGAAAGCGCCACAAAACAGTTTTGTAGCGTCACTTACATCTATAAACTCTGCTTCCGCTGTTGAGTCAGCCGTTGTAGGCTGTTTGGAACTCTTCCAACTAATCGCTCCACCCTTCAAGGTAAACACGTACCCTAGCATGGATTTGCTATCATCACTTTCTGATTGAAAACTAGAGTAGGTATAACCCTTCTATTTTTCAACTCAGATCCACTAAAAACAAGAAAAATATCCTTAGTCCTTCACAAGTACTTAATGATGTTCTTCACTTCTTTCCAGTGGTCTTCACCTGGATCCGACTGATATCTGCTCATCAAATTAATTGAATGAGCAACATCATGCCTAGTACATAACATCACGTACATGATAGATCCTATTGCTAAAGCATAAGGAATCTTACTCATACGCTCTCTTTCCTCAGGTGTCTTAGGAGACATCTTCTCGGAAAGGGATACTCCATGGCTCATCGGTATGAGACCTCTCTTGGAGTTTTCCATGCTAAACCTTTTAAGCACTTTCTCGATGTATGTACCCTGGGTAAGACCTATCATTCTTCTAGATCTATTTCTATAGATCTCCATACCGAGAATGTAGGATGCTTCTTCCAAGTCCTTCATAGTGAAGTTCTTCGATAGCCACACTTTGACTGATTGTAGCATCGATATATCATTTCCTATAAGAAGTATGTCATCCACATACAACACAAAAATGTTACCGTGCTCCCACTAACCTTCTTGTAAACACATGGTTCATCTATGTTTTTGATAAAATCAAACTCTTTGATTGTCTCATCAAAATGGATGTTCCATCTACGAGAAGCTTGCTTCAATCCATATATGGATCGCAAGTAAAATCAAAATTGATTTGAGTAGGGCTACATGCAAAAAGTTTCATCAAAGTCAATCCTTTGCCTTTGTCTGAATCATTTTGCCATAAGCCTAGCCTTGTAGGTCTCCACCTAGCCATCTACTCCAATCTTTCTCTTGTATACTCTTTAGCACCTAATGAGTCTAACGTCCTCAGGTGCTTCAACCAAGGTCCATACCAGGTTGGCATACATAGAATCCATTTCGGATTTCATGGCACTCTGCCATTTCTCAGAGTCAATACTATATCACATAAGGTTGTTTAGTGTGAACATGAGTTTCCTCTTGAACCATAGTAGTTTGTGTTCCATGAACTTCTTTAAGTTCAATCTTGCTCCCACTGTTCCCTTCAAGGATAAACTATTTTTCTAAGAAGGTAGCATGTCTAAAGAGAAACACCCTATGATCGGTGTAACAGTAATACCCTAAAATCTCTTTAGGATATCCCACAAACCTACATTTTACGGATCGAGATTCCAGCTTATCATGGTCAACTTTCTTGACATAAGCTGGACATCCCCAAATCTTAACGTGTTTAAGACTCGGTTTCCTTTCTTTCTATATCTCATATGGAGTTTGAGGAACAGATTTGGAAAGCACCTTATTCAGTAAATATAACGAGGTTTCCAATTCATAACCCTAAAGTGATACTGGAAGATCTGCATAGCTTATCGTGGATCGAACCATGTCTAACAAAGTTCAATTTCTCCTTTCAGATACTCCACTCAACTATGGAGTGTTCGGATGAGTCCACTGGGAGACTATACTATTTTCTTTGAGATAATCTAGAAACACACCATTCAAGTATTCATCTCCTCGATCTGATCGAAGAGCTCTAATACCATGTTTGGTTTATTTCTCTACTTCATAACTGTATTCTTTGAACTTTTCAAAGGCTTCAGATTTGTATTTCATCAAATACATATATCTAAATCTAGATCAATTATCTATGAAAGTCACGAAGTATTAAAATCCTGCCATGGCTTGCGTAGACATTTGTCCACATACATCTATGTGTACCAATACCAGCAACTCTCTAGCGCTCTCTCCATGTCCACTAAATGGAGATTTGGTCATTTTACCCAATAGACAAGACATGCATGTAGGATATGATCCAAAATCAAAGGGTTCCAGTAACCTTCCCTTATGCAATGTCCAAAGTCTATTTTCACTAATATGACCAAGTCTGTAGTGCCATAAGTAGGTAGGATTTTCATCATCCTTTTTTTTTGTTTAATATGAAGTAAAACATATTCTATGTCACATACATACAGACCATTATTTAAAGTTCCACTACCATAAAGAACATTATCTCTAAGGATTGGATGTTTAATATTCTGAATAATAAATGAAAATCCATCCAAGTCTAACATTGGAATAGAAATAATATTCCTCACAATTGAGGGAACCAAAATAACAGTTATTTAAAATAATAGTCTTGCCCGTAGGCATATGTAAATCAAATGACCCTACAGTTATGGCAGCAACTCTTGCTCCATTGCCCATCCGTAGAATCACCTTCTCTTCCCCAAGAGCCCTACTTCTCCTTAGTCCTCGCAACGAATTGCAAATGTGAGAACCATAAGTAGTATCTAATACCTAAGTAGAAGTTTGATTTAGTGACATGTTTACTTCAATCATAAACATATCTGAATCAGAAACGGTAGTCTTACTATCCTTCTTCACGTTCAGTTCTGCAAGGTAAACCTTACAGTTCATCTTCCAGTGCCTCACCTTGTTACAGTGAAAACAAACAGCATATCCCAGCTTCTTAGCCCTTGGGAACTTTTCTCAAGCTTCGAAGCCAGTCAGCATAGTTGGGATCAGTCAATATGTGAGCATCTAGTATGCTACGGAGTGATTGTGCAGAAGACCTAGTGTATATATCTATATATATTAAGTCTGCAAATGATATACACATAACAACACTTAGCAAATATTCAATTTCATTATTAAAACACTATATGAATCGGGTCTTTATTCATAAGTGGCTCCCACTAGTTTATCTAATTTATACAACCCCTTAAGTGAATAAATAAGCATTCAAAATGCTAGTGGGAATAGGGATCCTACATTCCATCACACAACCCCGGCTGTGGCACGAAACGCCATGTGATGTTCAGTAGGCAGACAACTCTTGTCAATTACATATCATGTTATTCCCTAATTAAACTTTAGCCTCTTGAATAATTGAGTCACGGCTGTGGCACGACAAACTCAATATTCTAAGTCAAGTCTAACCCAACATTCTGTACAATTGAATCAGTCTCCAACAGCCCACGGCTGTAGCACGTAACGACCATTAGATTCTAATTCATTGTACACATCTCTATGTAATAGACAAGTATTTCTAATTTCGAAATCAAAGCCCTCGGCTGTGGCACGAAACGACAGTGATTCAAAAATGAGAACTACTTTCTACCATGTTGGAAGGCTATGACCGACACAAGCCCGTTGTGTCATTGGCCAATTACTACTTGATATTTATAAAAGAGGTTTTTTTTTTAAGGTCATGAAACATTTTCGTATAAACCTATAAGTCTAACGTGTTTTAAGTTTAATAGATAATCTAAATCTATAACAAAAACACGAAAAATCTCAATATTATTAGTCAAGTCAAATCCAACATTTTGTACAATTAAATTAGATTCCAATAGCCCACGGCTGTAGCACGTAACGACCACTAAAATCTAATTTTGTACACATCTAATGTAACAGACAAGTATTTACATGTTGATCGGTAACAAAGTCCTCGGCTGTAGCACGAAACGACAATGCACCGAAAACAAGAAATACTTTCTGTCATGTTGGAATACCATAACCGACACAAAACTTTTTGTGCCTATGGCCGATTACAACTTGACATATATAATACATAGATCTCATCTTCTTTGTTATTAACCAATAATTAAAACTCTTTTAATTATTAATTCTATTTCTAAACTCTTTAGAAAATTAATCTCTCCCTTAATTTAATTTCTTAAATTAAATCAATAATTAATAATATTAAGATCACATCTTAATTATTTTATAATCAATTAAATCTTATTTAATCAATTAATAAAATTGCTAACTAATTATTCATTTCATAAATAAATAATTATCAACCATTATTAATTAACTAATATTATTTAACAATCATAATCATATTATAAAGAAATTATCTTTTCTGAATTAAATATTTCAAATCAATAATCGATAATCGGATGATTCCCAGATCGGGGGGAGCATTGTCAAGAGGCATCACTTAATACCCCTTTCTTACAGATCAAAATCTGTTTTTGACAGAATCATCCTTTCTCTCAATATTGAAAATTCATATTTAATCATGTGTTTCACAAACACAAGAATTTCATGATTGTATTTATAATATTAATATTAAGGTAAGAAACGATTCCTATTCCAGATTTTCTAGAGCACGCCTTATGTTGATTTAAGTTCGCCTAAATCTATCATCGCATGGTAAACATAGGCATATATCTCATATATAAACATAAGTAAATAATTAAGCATGCAAGCAATATCATGTCACACATTGATATAATGATGTATGGATTTATCATAACATTTAAAAGCAATTTAAAACAATTAAAATATGCTTTAAAACACTTCCGGTAATATAAATATTTCAAAAATATTATATAAAAAAATATTTGACCACTCCATTAGATCCGTATCGGAAATATGAATCCAACGATATATTGCACGCCCAAAACGGAGTTACGAAACTCCAAGAAAATCAAATTTAATGTGGACAGAAGGGACGTAACGCATTACAGGAATGCGTTACTACAATTAAATGCTCTTTAATTGTGTAACGCATGACGCTCATGTGTTACAAATCCTGTCACGCATTCCCCGAATGCGCGACCCCATCTTTTTCCCGTTTGCAATTCACGCGCGTGGGACAGCAGTTGTCGACAGTTTTTCAGTTTTTCATTTTCCCTTTTCTTTCTGACACTCAGACTGCCGTTAAAACTCCCGAAGTCTAGTAACTGTTGCCTCTTTTAATATAATTAACTACTATAATAACTTTCATTATTATTTTTATAATTTAATATTAATAAATTAATTAACAATTAATTAATAAATTAATAAAAAATTATAAGGACATGATTTCTGAAAATCATGCAGCAGCAATATTACCAGAAAAACAAGGGGATTCTTGTGCAAATTTTAATTTCATAATATTCACATGCATGATTATTTTATGAATTTTAATCAAAACAATTTTAAAAAATTCATAACAAATAATCTACACATCACAAAATTATGAGAAAAATACCCAGATTATCTACAACACTTGTAGAACTCAGATTAGTGGTCAAAATCATATGCAAAAATTATTTCGAATTAATTCATAATTAAATCCAAATAAACTTGCAAAAATAATAATAAATCCATACATGCATAAAAAATCTGAAAATTTTTATATGATTCTCTATATGCAAGAACCTATCTCTGATACCATTGAAGGAATTTACGGACGAGCGGAAGCGCGGTATAACAATTATTCCGTAAAAACCATGTATCGTGCATATAGAAAATCATATAAAAATGAAATAGCGGAGGGAATCGTAACCATACCTTGAAATCGAAGCTTTACAAAATGGTGTTTTAGCAGTTGCTCCTCAGAGTGTGAAGCACTCTACCGGTATCCACCAAGATTAATTCTTCGACGAAACTTTTTATAAAACTAAGCTTTTATAAAAATGGAGGTTTGAGAGAGAGAGAGAGGGAGATGAAGAAGATGAGGGAGGCAACTAGGTTTTTCACAAAAACCAAAAGTATGTAAACTCATTCTCATTATAGGGCTCATGTAGGGTTTTCATAATTAATATATCATTATATATTAATATATAAATCCTACACTTTATCTTATAAAATGTTAAATAATAATTAAAACAATTTTAATCATTATTAAAACAACTTGCTCTCTCAAAATACCTTCATCAATAAATTAATCTTTTTATGGTGTGACCCTGTAGGTTCAATATTAAGCCGATAGTAGAAATAAATAATAATAAACTTTTTATTTATTATTTATATGAATTCTAAAATTCATTAAATATAATTAACTGATTAATTATATTTATTCTACATCGTGAGTGATGCTTCTCAACATATCGCGACTATCCGGATAATATGAATTCGCTGCTTAGAATACCAAGAACCTATCAGTGCTAGTTACCGTACAATCAATTCCTTCTACCCTGCAATATCCCGATTAAATACAAGGCATGGAACTCGTGTCAAGCCTATCAAATTTAATCATATGATTCTTATTCATAATGCAAAGTTCATATTAATGCAAATTAGAAACTCCTTTCTAATTTCATACACTCTGGCCAGAGATTCCGGAACTAGCATCATAAGAATAGCATAGGATATTCTCTTCCTTTACTGGAAGGGGTAGATCCTTTATTGACCGTTAACTATCTCCATACATAAATCCATATGCCCAGAATAGACCTAATGAATGTCCTTGAGACTAAGGACTAAACCAAAGCATAGTTCATTATATACAAGATTACTCTAACGATCTCAAGTCTAAGGACACTTGTACAACTATCACTCAGTGAACAACTATCGACACGTGAGTAAACTCCATTAGTTGTTCAACTTATCGAGTCATGTTCAGTGAACTTATTCCCTAATAAGCACCTACATACTAGCTATAGTGTCACCACACAAATGCCTATGAGAACAGACATCATCCTTAAAGGAGCAAGCATAGTATGTACCAATCTTTGCGAATTCACTAACTTCCGATTAGTTATCCTATGATCAGGAACTGTTTAAGTCTAGAGTTATCATCTTCTAGATCTCATTATTATAATCTCATTATAATTCTAGAAGCTTTACTCTAAACTATGGAACATCTTATTTAAGACACTTTAAATAGATAAAGCCCGTAATAAAAACAAATAAGTCTTTTATTAATATTAATGCAATCAAATAAGAGTACAAGAAAGTTCTCCTAACTCATCATACATGATTGGATTTAGGACAAACTCTTTCAAAATGATATGGGTTAAAAATAAGCCCTGAAGACATATTTAATGTGGCATTAATTAGGCCCAATATGGTCAAAACGTGGGGCCCATTAAATGGGCCCAAACCCTATTTATAATATTAATTTCGTAATTAATATTAAGGGTAATAAACCAGCTCAGCAATAAGAGTCAAATAAGGATATTACTCCTGCCTGACTTAGCCTCCAAGGCACCTACTTCAACAAGGAAACTGATTCCTACAAGGAAGGAGTCTAGAACCTTCCTCAAGGCGGTGACTTGCCCACCAAGTCACCTAATTCTACCACGATTCTAGGGCTTCTCAGCCTATATAAAGGGTCTGACCCCTCATTCTCAGAACTACGTTTTTGGCTTGATCTTTGATACACATCAAAGTACGTAGGCATCTTGTGAAGGCAGATTCAGCCACGAGCACGAGAACATCCATTAAAGCACGAAGCTCACGCACCCTAGCATTAAATACAGTAAACCCTAGCCGCAATCTAATAACCTAGTTTTTATTCCACAACATACGCAGAACGTACTTATTTCTATTAAATTATATAAGTTCCGTACATGAACTTTGAAAGTTCTAGATTTAAACGTGTTTATGTCTTACATGTGAATTCGGAGATCTTGAACGTTCATGTGTAGAACTTATGGTGCAAATATGTAAGTTCATACGCAGAATGTATTTATTTTTATTGATCTTTATTATATTTAAAAACTGATTCTTAGGTTCTCAGTTTAGAGTGGTTCTCCATAAAACGCGTAACCCAAAATTATGTAATCAATTATGTATACCTAGCATTACTCCTCCCCTCTGACTTTGCCCCCGTTTGGCAAATCTTAAGGCCAACTTATAAGTTATTTATTTCGGAAAAAAATTCGTATTTACATACTTTTTTTAAGAGAAAAATGTGTACAGAGAGTTTAATATTCGTAATTTTGCAAAAAATAAGTTACTTATTTCAAAAAAAAAAAGTACATATTTCCTATATTTTTTCCAAAATAAATAATTTATTTCTAAAAAATAATATTTCCCGAACGGACCCTAGTCAAACAGCGCCAATAATTAAGTTATTGATATATATGGAGAAAAGGGCAACCCTTGAATGCTCTGTTTTACCTTGTTGTCAGAGTGAATAAGCATGGGTACATACGTTTCATTATGATTACAGATAAGATTATACTTTACAGGTTATAGTCTCTGTCAGGGTTGTAAAAATCGGTAATTCGGGCCGAGTACTCGGTCGAGTATTCGTTTTGGACCCCTAAATCGATCCGAGTAGTGACTAATTGGACCAAAAACCGATTTTTGCTATAATTCGGTCAAGACTCGGGTTGAATCCGAGTAATCGGGGTCAAACTCGGATTTGACTAAATTTTTTATTTTTTTGGCTAAGTACTAAAATATAATTTTTATTGCTCAACTTATAGACTATAGTTTTAATCTAGATTGGGCCCAATTAAAAGTCTTTTCCCTCAAAGATTCTATACATACACTTATATCACGTTTTAATATTGTTAGTAATTTTAATATTATTACTTGGACACATGTACACTAAAATTAGAATAAATATTATTAGTAATATTAATATTATTACTTGTTAGCAGGGTTGTAATAATATTATTAGTAATATTAATATTATTGTTAAATTTTAAGTTTAACACATGTACACTAAAATTAGAATAAATACATATAAATTATGAGAAAAAAATTAAAAAACAATATCTGATTAGTAGTCCGAGTACTCGCCGAGTTTCCAATTACTCATTTATCTGCACCAAAACCGAGTTGGTCCGATTTCCGATTTTTACAACCTTGGTCTCTGTAATGATCCTCATATTTGTGAAAAGGGAGGTTGCTGTTTGTCGGAGCTTAATATTTGTACTACAGACAGACATATCATGTTTCGAATGAGGCTAATAAATCATCTTCTTTGCTGACAAGGACAAATGCATGCACCTACTCGAACATATATCATCTCATCATTGCATAATTCAACTAGCTTGCGCAATTTCAGATTTTGTTCACATATATGTATGCTGCATATCGGGGACATGAACCTCAAATACGAAACATTCTAAATTGCAAATTCTACCTACAATGCTTACTATGTATGAAGTATGATATGTAAAACTGAATGCATGCACAAACGAGAGTTATCATCATAAAATCCCGAGTATATGAATATTAAGTTTAACAATCGAACTGTCAGAACATCTTCAATGGAGGATGTTAACCAAAAATTTTCTCTCTTTTCAACATTATTTTTATAGTTGTTAACTTATGACTTATAAGTCCATATATAAAAACTTATGAGGAATGTTTGACTACTCAACTTATAACTTATATGTTGATAAGTTGAATGTTAGTAACGACATACTTTCATGCCAACTTATTTATTATTTGTTTGATTTCTTTACTTGTTTAATAATTTATATTTTTATATTTGTGTTTTAAAATGTATTTTTAATTTAAAATACTTATATTAATATTATTGTGTTAAATAATATTTTTTTGGATTTAATTTTAAAAATTCTTCATCAACTTATAAGTAAATTTATTCAAACGCCTATATATAACTTATAAGTATTCTTGCACTTATCACTTACTCCCTCACTCCCAGCGAATTCTTTACGCTGGGGACAGAGGGTTCAACACACATTTTAAGGCTGCTATAAAGTATAGTTCCATAATTTATTTTTAAACTTTTTTTTCTAAATTAAAATTTAATGTATAAATTTTTATTCAAAAAAAGAAAATATTAAAAATAAATTATGGAACTATACTTAACATACACCTTAAAATGCGTGTCAAGCAGTGCTGAAAATATGTAAATAAATGGGTGGGACGAAAATGGCACATGACATTTATACTTTTAAGCATAAATTACTCATTTTAAAAAACTCCAAACACCCACATTGTAATCCATCACAGTGCAGTATTTAGCCAAAAAAAAAATAACAATAATCTATAGTGTCGGTTCAACAATAAACGACACTATAAATCTTATTCTATAGCGTCGGTTTAACAACAATCGACACTATAAATCATACTCTGTATGTCGGTTCAATAAAAATTGACACTCTAAAGCATCGGTTCAGAAGTCCGACACTAAAAGTGATTTTAGGCGTCGACATTTACATACCAAATGTAAATAATAGTTTTCAGTGTCGGTTAAACAAGACAACCGCCGCAAAAGATTCTGATGACTTTAGGCGTCGGTCATGACTTTAGGCGTCAATCATGCTTGTAACCGACGCATATAACAAATTTACGACGATTCCCTAAAAAACCGACGCTAAAAATGCGATGTAGAAAAGCCTTTATGTACTAGTGTCTACATTCAAGTAATTAAATGAGGATCATGTATACATAGACGTGAGTCCTGACTCCTGATTCCTAGGTTGTTACAACATATATACCATACCGTGATTATTTATCCTCGCAACAATTATGTTTGCTCAGAACCAACGCCCCACATGCATGCTATCAGAAGGATTTCAAGTTCACAAAGAGTCAAAGAGCAAATAGATAATCGAGTAATTTCCTCGTACAAAGAATTGTAAATTGCATGCACGAAGATAAGAAAAATTTAGTTTGATTATCTAACAAATATAGGTTTGCTCAAGTTAGTTTTTTTAGCCGAGATCGACTTAGTAGTAAATACTTGCAGTTCTGCCCCCCGTCCTGGATGAAGAAAATGTTCGAAAAGATGACCTGCTTGTATGAAAAAATTACAACATAGCACAATAACAGGCTCAAGTCAAACAATGAAGTCTATATGAAAATCAGTTATATGTTTCAAGAAAAAAAAAAAAATGCGCCTTAAACTAAATTTTAAGAAAACTTAAAGTTAGTTTATTTAGTACAGTAGTTATTTAGGAGGTTATATTTTGACTTATCAATATTGATCAATGATCGTACGAGTAAATTATGGCCGCTCTGAGTAACTCCGGAGACACTTACTGGAACCACACCTCTGTTTCACTATTACATTAACATGTTGATCAACTTTCTTAGTAAATTTGCAGGTTAAAATGGTTTGTAGGATCTATTTTCTCCTTACTGCTACCACTTCTGAAGCACAAAATGGGATAACATGTTGTTGCTAGAGCCGGCAAGAAAACACGACACGAAAATTGCGGGTTTGGGTTGACCTTTGCGGTACACGAACACAAAAGTACACGGATGAATTTAGTGTCGGTTTTGGGTTTACCCTTGGGTACACGACACAAAACGAAAATACACGAATAAATAAATAATTAAATAATTTTATTAAAATTATATGAATACATATTTTAAAATGATATTTTATATATAATTTTTACATAAGATAAATACAAAATAGTTTCAAATTTTAGTTTCACAAGACTTAAGCACACTTCATTCCTTGTGACATATTGACTTAAGGCTCGATTAATAAAAAATTAATATTTAAATATTTTTATTTTTGTTCAAAAATTACACGAAACACGACACGAAACACGAAATAAAGGTACACGAACACGAAACGAAACGAATCCTTAACAGGTCGGTTTTGGATTTGGTATTACGTACACGAAACACTAAAGTACATGACACGAAAGTATACGAAAGGAACGAATTGCCGGGTCTAGTTGTTGCTAGAAGGTATATGATCTTCTTTACTGGTACACACTTAACAAAACCTACCTTCTAGCAATTTTTATAAAAAGTCTTGAAACCAGGTCTGCTAGAAACTTAAAAAGCTGAACGAAACAGTACTAGGTAAATTAACATATACTGCATATATCTCACTCAAAATTAAGACTTTTGAGGTTCGTTGGAAGGTGAATGGATATTCTTATGCTTATTTAAAAAAAGTCCTAATTTATTAGAGAATTGAGCGGATTTCTAAGTAATTTGGAGGTGTAAAACATAAGTTAGCCATCGAAAAAGTCAGTGCTGCAGAGAAGGTTGATAATTTACTGATCAAGCATGAGCTCTGTTCTAAAAATCCCCGATTCAGCCGATTAATCCCCGATTAATCTTCTGGAAGGTAACTAACCGATTCGATTTTTGAAATCCGATTAATCCTTTTAATTTATTTAAAATGACATGTTTAATTGTAAATTAGACTAATATATTAAATATTATTATAATATCCGATTAATGCTCCGATTAATCCGTCCGATTAATCCCCGCCTATCCGATTAGGCGCTAGGCGGTACCCCGACCGTCCTGGGCCGCCTAGCGATTTCTGGAACACTGAGCATGAGTACATAACCAGTGACGGAGGCAGAATTGTTTTATAGGTGTCAGTATTATATTATAACTAGCTTCGTTACCCGTGCATTTATTGTGAAATTTTGATTTTTATTATTTGTAATCATGAATTTTCTTCAACTAGTTTAATGCTCGTACTTCGCACACGGGAGTTCATATTTTAAATAAAATTTATTTTAAATTTTAATAAATTATAGTATATAATTTTACAATATAGAAATAAAAATTGGTAGTAGTATTAAAAAGTTGCCTACTTTAATAAATTAAAATGTTAAATTCTTTAAGAACATGAGTTTGTTTTGATAATTTAAATTACAATTAATATAAGAAATTATTAATATATTAGTTTATTTTAAAAAGATCAAAAAATTGAACACTATAACATTATTTTAGTGATGTCAACTATATCATGAATGTAATAGTAGTAGATATAAAAAATAAATTAAAATAATTAAATCCTAATATCAAAAAAATTAAAGTTATACTGCACTATAACATAATCCTAAACATATAATTTACTACTATAATGGCTCATGGATATCTATCAAACCTGAATATGGATTAAAAAAAATTAAAATAATTTAAAATTTGTGGAAGGAAGTAATTTTTGGCAAAAATGTTTTAATTGGATAGTCCTGGCGGGTCCATTATAATTATCATTGACAATTGTTAGAAAGAAAATAATTTTTGGAAACAAAATAATTCATGTTTTGTCAAGGGAAATTTTTTTGGCAAAAATGTTTTAATTGGAAGGCCCTGGCGGGCCCATTATAATTATAATCAATTATTTGGCATTAATAATAACAACTACCAAGAAAAATTGACAATTGTTAGAAAGGAAATAATATTTGGCAAGAAAATAATTTGTGTTTTGTGAAAGAAACAATATTTTGGCATTTTGAAATATTTTAACTGGATGGTCCTGGCGGACCCATTATAATTATAACCAATCAAAATCATTTGTTAATAATTTTTGGTATTATCAAAGAAATAATTTTTGGCAAGAGTGGTTTGTCATGATGTGTATTTTATATAATATCGAGTCAATATATTTTAAAATATGGATCATATCATATAACTGGATGGGTAATATAAATGGATTTGGCAAGAATGTTTTAATTGGGTGGCCCTGGCGGGCCCATTATAATTATAATTGACAATTGTTAGAAAGGAAATAATTTTTGGAAACAAAATAATTCGTGTTTTATCAAGGAAATTTTTTTGGCAAGATTGTTTTAATTGGATTGCCCTGGCGGACCCATTATAATTATAACCAATTATTTGGCATTAATAATAACAACTGCCAAATTTTTGGTATTATCAAGGAAATAATTTTTGGCAAGAGTGGTTTGTCATGATGTGTATTTATATAATATCGGGTCAATATATTTTAAAATATGGATCATATCATATAACTGGATGGGTAATTTAAACGGATCCCGAACCTAATCCTAAGCATATAATTTACTACTATAATGGGTCATGGATATCTATCAAACCTGAATATGGATCCCGAACCTGTGGAAAGGGTTATCCAGCAATTTATAATATATAGATTTGTTGAATATAGATTAACTTACTCTTTTTTCAAGTGCTCTCGCTTTCTAACATGTTGTGTCCAAAATATTCTAATATCCATTCAATTAGTCATATAGTTCAATGATTTTAGCTATAAATTTAATTCTTTTATACTTAGAACTGGATGTCTGATAAGTGGATTTATCTCCACTTGGAGCATTCTAAATCGGCTTAAATTGATTGTCTTGGGCTCAAGTTTCTTGTAGTTTTGATGTATTTTGTTTAGTTGTGCAGATTTACAAGGATGTTGATTATGGTGGATGTTTTTGTCGTTTTTGGAGATTTAATTTATTAAAATTCGGATTTATTGGGCTGCACGCGTGAGATTCACTGTTTGGGCCATATCTTGAGTTCTATAAGTCTGTTTTCAGCCCGTAAGCAGTCCACGCGAAGATAACGAGATTCTCTATCATTATAAGGTGGTCCAGAAGCCCAATTACGTCTGGAACGGCTCTGGAAAACAGAAGAAAAGTCAGCTACGAATTTCCCTAGAAAACAGAATCAGTTTAGGAAACGTCTTTTGCAGAAATTCTGTTTTAACTCTATTTTGGGTATTTTCTTGCTGGGCAAGACTTTTAGAGCCTATTTAAACACATCCTACCATTGTAATAGAGATGTACACATTATCATAGTTTTATTATTGTAACCAGCTTAGATCTGCAAGGGAGAAAAGGAGAGAAAGGTTCAACGCTCGTGACAAGCAACGGATCTAGATCTACTTCATCCTTTGTTCTAGATTTGTTTTCTCAAACTTTAGTTTTATTAATACTATTACTTCTTTTATTCATATCTTGTTATTTACCATGTTTTCATCAAATCCCATGGTGACGAAAGGTTTAATTATGAACTAATCGTTGTCGTGGGATCCTAGTGGATTTATTTATGTAGCTTAGTAGTTTGCATGCCTTAAAGATTTATGTGTGGTGAATTCTTGATATCCTCGTATGGTTAATCTTAATGCTTTTGGATGCGTAGCTAACATCTAAATTGAATTGTTAATCTCTTGTGAAGCGAGAGTGGATCTTGAGATTTAGAACTTGCCATGCTAGCATAGGTTCATAATTGTTATCAATATGATTGTGGTGTGAGATGAAAATACTTATACTGCCCTATGTGATCTAAGTGGATAACTTGTGCTTCAACCTTTATGTTTTCAAATTCTATAGAGATATAGGGTCTTAACATAATAGGTGCCTATTCATCTTCTATCTCTTTTGTGGATGTATGTGTAGATTGGTACTAGTATACCGAGAGGTAACTTTTACTCTTTTCGTGTTATCCGATCAGATATCATAACCATCGCATGTTTTAATTAAAGGCTGCAACTCTAAGTGAAGTAGATGATGAAACTAGGGTTCCATGTTTTAATTCTCATAAGTAACTCGATTTCTATTCTTATTAGTTAATTTAATTCTTAGTTTTATAATTTTGCATCTTAGTTTAATTTAGTAGTCAATAAAAATTCAATTTGTTATTTGTCTTAGCAGTGAGTTAAAACCATACATTGTTGCATAGGCATATTTACTGAATTGAACACCATTCTAGATCTCTGTGGGAACGAACTTGATTTAATCATATATTACTTGTGACAACGTGCGCTTGCGTGATTTTGCATAACAAGTTTTTGGCGCCGCTGCCGGGGATCATCGGTGTTTTTATTTTAGTTTATGTGCTTGTCATCAGTGGTCGTTAGCGTTCACTGACTCAGATTTCTTACTTAGTTTGTTTATTTCGTGGTGTTTAAGGTACTTAGGTTTGTATGCAAACACGTTCGCAAGCTCGTTTACAAAAACTGGCAGAAGACGGTCGTGTAGAGAATTTAGAGGATAAGAAAGAGGAATCTGAAACTACAGTAGCAATGGCAGATGCAGCAGCAGCAGCTAAGGCTTTGAGGGAGTATTCTCAGCCGAAACTCAATGATATCCAGTCTAGCATTATTAGGCCAGCTATTGCAGCAAACAATTTTGAGATTAAGTCGGGCACAATTCAGATGGTGCAGAATTCAGTTCAGTTTGGGGGTGCTCCTACGGAGGATGCCAATATGCATGTTCGTGACTTTATCGAAATCTGCGACACTTTCAAGTGTAATGGTGTGACGGATGATGCTATCAGGTTGAGGCTTTTCCCATTCTCTCTTAGGGATAAGGCTAAGAGCTGGCTACACTCTCTACCACCTGGTTCCATTACTACTTGGGAAGATCTTGCTCAGAAGTTCCTTACTAAATTCTTCCCTATGGCGAAAACTGCAGCACTAAGGAATCAGTTGACTCAATTCCAACAGCAATCTGGCGAGACTTTGTGTGAGGCTTGGGAACGCTACAAGGAGATGTTACGCAAGTGTCCTCATCATGGAATGCCTGATTGGATGGTTATTAATGGTTTTTACAATGGATTGGGAGCACAGTCTAGGCCTTTGCTAGATGCAGCATCAGGTGGAGCTCTGTGGGCGAAGAGCTATGATGAAGCTTATGATCTTATAGAGATGATGGCTGCCAATGAATATCAGAATCCAACCCAAAGGCTATCTCAAGGCAAGGCAGCAGGAATTTTTGAAGTAGATACAGCTGCAATGATTACGGCTCAGTTGAAGGCTCTTGCTATGAAGGTGGATTCTCTTGCTAATTATGGAATTCAGCAGGTGGCTAGTGTTTGTGAGTTATGTGCGGGCGCACATGAGACGAATCAGTATGCTATTTCTCCTGAATCAGTACAGTTCGTGAGTAATTTTCAGAGACCTGCTGCACCAGTTCCAACCACCTATCATCCTAATAATCGGAATCATCCTAACTTCAGCTGGAGCAACAATCAAAATACTCAACAACCTTATCAGCAAGCAAAGCCATTCAATCAAGGTTATCAGCAGCCTTTTGCTCCAAGGCAACCATATCAACCTCCGGGATTTCAGCAGCAACAACTCCAGGCTCATGCGGGGCAATCTTCTAATGAAAAATCTGATGAGATGTGGATAGTGGTAAAGAACCTACAAGCTGGTCAGAAGCTTTTGGAAACCAAGTTGGGGCAGATTACAAGTGTCTTGGTAAATATGCAACAAGGAACTCTTCCTAGTGATACGGAGGTAAATCCAGGTAGGAGGGAAAGCAAGGAACAGGTCAATGCAGTTACTTTGAGATCCGGAAAAGTCACGAGTGATCCTAAATCAGCAACTGAAGAAGATGAAGATGTTCAGAATCAGCAGGTTGAAAAATCTGCAGTGCCAGAAATTGAGAAGTCTGATTTAGTGGCTGATCAGCTAGATGGTGAGAAGAGCAAGAAACCTGTTGAAAAGTCTACTCCGGAGCAATCTTTAATGAATAATCAGATCTATCCACCTCCACCATATCCTGGACGTTTGAAGAAAAGTCAAGAAAAACAGTTTCAGAAATTTATGGATGTCTTCAAGAAACTGTCCATTAACATTCCTTTTGTTGAAGCGTTGGAGCAGATGCCAAGATATGCTAAATTCATGAAGGATATTTTGTCAAGGAAGAGAAGATTGGAAGATTTTGAAACAGTGGCATTGACAGAGGAGTGTAGTGCCGTTCTGCAACAGAAATTGCCTCATAAACTTAAAGATCCAGGAAGTTTCACTATTCCATGCACTATAGGCAATCTTTCTTTCAACAAGTGTTTATGTGATTTGGGAGCTAGTATTAATCTTATGCCCTTGTCTGTTTTCAAGCAACTTGGTCTACCGGAGCCAAAGCCAACTAACATCTCTTTGCAGTTGGCTGATCGAACTATCACGTATCCGAGGGGTATAGTGGAGGATGTTTTGGTGAAGGTTGATAAACTCATATTTCCTGCTGATTTTGTGATCTTGGATTTTGAGGAAGATAAGAAGATTCCCATAATCTTGGGAAGACCGTTCTTGGCTACAGGAAAGACTTTAATTGATGTGCAAAAAGGAGAGCTTACAATGAGGGTGCAAGATCAGAGTGTCACCTTTAATGTGTTCAAGGCCATGAAATTTCCAACAGAGGATGAAGAGTGTTGCAGTGTGGAAATAGTTGATACGGGTCAGAGAAAGAAATTTGATCAGTTATTGAGTGAAAAATCGGATATGCGCGTGCTTAAGCATCCTATCAGTGATTCCATTGATAGTTCTTCGGTTCGTGATCTTTCGAATGTAAAGCTTGGGAAACTTCCACCACATTTGAGGTATGTCCTTTTGAATAATGAGCTAGTGATTTTTGAAGAAGGGCATGATAACGTGTTGCGAAGGTGGAAAGCAGATGTTAAGGAAGAAGAAATTTTTGTTCAACCGGTTGAGTTGGAGAAGCACTTTAGAGGTGTGAAAAAGAAAAAGAAGAAGATTTGGCCGTTGGGAAGTAAAATTAAGTTGAAGTCTGAAGGAAGAGATTTGTGGAAAGCAAGCAATCAAGATGTCAACATTCGTATGAGTGGTTTGTCTGTTGAAGATGGTTCAGTTATTCTTTTGAAACCGCCTTGATTTGAGGAAGTAACGTCAAGCTATTGACGTTAAAGAAGCGCTTCGTGGGAGGCAACCCATGCATTAGTGTAGGAAAAAAAAAAAAATTTTTTTGAGTGTTTTGTGGAAAAAAAAAAAAAAAATGAAAAAAAATCGAATTTTGGGTGTGTAACGCAGGATGCACCTGCGTTACTGGTGTCAGGGCAGAATGCGGGAGAGTAACGCAGGCTGCGCCTGCGTTACTGGACTAGGGGCAGGCTGTTGCGCAGGCTGCGCCTGCGTGTCTGCATGTGGGGCAGTCTGCATCTCCTGCATGCAGTTGGCGCGTGAGGAAAAAAAAAAAAAAATTGTCACAGTTTTATTCTATGTTCTGTCCGTGAGTTGATGTCCTGTATATATATAAAAAAATCTTTCTACACCCCATTCTTTTTATACCCCCATTCTAAACCTATTCTAATCCTATTTCAATTCCAAAACCTCCCATCTTTTCTCCAAAATTCTAAACCAATTTCTTTTCTAATTCTAATTTTATTCTTATTATTCTTATTATTATTATTTATTATTATTATTATAGTTATTATTTATTATTATTATTATTATTATTTTCTTTATTATTATTATTATTATTATTATTATTTATTATTATTATTATTATTATTATTATTATTTTATATACACACCTATACATACAAATCCAATTCCTCTTCTATTTTATTTAAATCTTTAATAAATTCAATTCTAAAGAGGAATTAATTGCAAGTTCACCTCTTTGATTCGTATTGGGTAAATCTTTTTTCTCTAATATTATTTTTATTACGAATTTGTGTTCTTGTCAATTGTGGGTTTTGTAGTATTCAGGCAAGGTGACCAGTCTATGGAGCTCGTGCGCAATATCCTCCACCAGATTCATTCGAGGAGGGTGACTGCTTCGGTATTCAGGTATGTTTTCTACTATCCCTTGTATTTACTTCCATTCAATGAGGACATTGAATATTTTAAGTTTGGGGGTGATGGTTTGAGGGATTAGTAGTTGTTGTTGTATTATTTGTTCATGTAGGATTTCATGCTTTGCATCTTAGTAGTAGTAAATTATGCATTTATGTTTGTGTTATCTATGTTTGTTTCATATAGGACATTCTGTTTTTATGTTCGTATATCATGTGAGTTCATAGTAGTTGCATTCATGCATTGCATTGCATTAGGTTAAATGGATTTTGTGGGTACATTCGCTATAGGCCCTCACGAGACCTTACTCGTCCACTAGGGCTGCCTAGGGGTTTAAAGGGCTTGTTGCATATGCCAAATGCAACCGTGATCACCTACGGAAGTGGTACTAGTTAGTTAGTTAGTTGTAATTGTTTATGCTTGAGGACAAGCATCGGTTTAAGTTTGGGGGTGTGATAAGTGGATTTATCTCCACTTGGAGCATTCTAAATCGGCTTAAATTGATTGTCTTGGGCTCAAGTTTCTTGTAGTTTTGATGTATTTTGTTTAGTTGTGCAGATTTACAAGGATGTTGATTATGGTGGATGTTTTTGTCGTTTTTGGAGATTTAATTTATTAAAATTCGGATTTATTGGGCTGCACGCGTGAGATTCACTGTTTGGGCCATATCTTGAGTTCTATAAGTCTGTTTTCAGCCCGTAAGCAGTCCACGCGAAGATAACGAGATTCTCTATCATTCTAAGGTGGTCCAGAAGCCCAATTACGTCTGGAACGGCTCTGGAAAACAGAAGAAAAGTCAGCTACGAATTTCCCTAGAAAACAGAATCAGTTTAGGAAACGTCTTTTGCAGAAATTC
This sequence comes from Kitagawia praeruptora, assembly GCA_037693485.1. NCBI lineage: Eukaryota > Viridiplantae > Streptophyta > Magnoliopsida > Apiales > Apiaceae > Kitagawia > Kitagawia praeruptora. Next base: position 40,672,988 of record CM075345.1, on the reverse strand, counting down.
TGTTTTAACTCTATTTTGGGTATTTTCTTGCTGGGCAAGACTTTTAGAGCCTATTTAAACACATCCTACCATTGTAATAGAGATGTACACATTATCATAGTTTTATTATTGTAACCAGCTTAGATCTGCAAGGGAGAAAAGGAGAGAAAGGTTCAACGCTCGTGACAAGCAACGGATCTAGATCTACTTCATCCTTTGTTCTAGATTTGTTTTCTCAAACTTTAGTTTTATTAATACTATTACTTCTTTTATTCATATCTTGTTATTTACCATGTTTTCATCAAATCCCATGGTGACGAAAGGTTTAATTATGAACTAATCGTTGTCGTGGGATCCTAGTGGATTTATTTATGTAGCTTAGTAGTTTGCATGCCTTAAAGATTTATGTGTGGTGAATTCTTGATATCCTCGTATGGTTAATCTTAATGCTTTTGGATGCGTAGCTAACATCTAAATTGAATTGTTAATCTCTTGTGAAGCGAGAGTGGATCTTGAGATTTAGAACTTGCCATGCTAGCATAGGTTCATAATTGTTATCAATATGATTGTGGTGTGAGATGAAAATACTTATACTGCCCTATGTGATCTAAGTGGATAACTTGTGCTTCAACCTTTATGTTTTCAAATTCTATAGAGATATAGGGTCTAAACATAATAGGTGCCTATTCATCTTCTATCTCTTTTGTGGATGTATGTGTAGATTGGTACTAGTATACCGAGAGGTAACTTTTACTCTTTTCGTGTTATCCGATCAGATATCATAACCATCGCATGTTTTAATTAAAGGCTGCAACTCTAAGTGAAGTAGATGATGAAACTAGGGTTCCATGTTTTAATTCTCATAAGTAACTCGATTTCTATTCTTATTAGTTAATTTAATTCTTAGTTTTATAATTTTGCATCTTAGTTTAATTTAGTAGTCAATAAAAATTCAATTTGTTATTTGTCTTAGCAGTGAGTTAAAACCATACATTGTTGCATAGGCATATTTACTGAATTGAACACCATTCTAGATCTCTGTGGGAACGAACTTGATTTAATCATATATTACTTGTGACAACGTGCGCTTGCGTGATTTTGCATAACAATGTCACAGTTTCGATGCTGGACAATATGAAGATTAACTAACGTTTTCATAGCATTTGGCTTTAGGGGGATTTTAGAGTTAAATCATAGAAAATTGTAAGGCATAAATGTGAAATGATATTAAATAAAATGTGGAATATTGTGATATTTTGGATTTTAGTAGTTCGAATTTGTAGCCGTGAACACCTTTCAATTTGTAGCGGTGTTGCCTAAATATAGCTTAGCAACTCTCTTCTCGAGAGCTTCATTTTCAACATGAATTGTCTAAGATTTATAATATCTATTAAAATAGTCATTTAATTCAATGTTTTCAGTTGTGAATTTAAATTAACTTTATTCAGAACTGAGAATTTAAATCTGATTACTCGCTATGAACTTTTAAATAGTATATTTTATTACAAATTAGACTAATACACTAAATACTATTATTACTAAAATATATATGTTTATTATTCTTGTTATTCCCAAGCTTAATTCCTAATCGCGAACACAATCGTTTAGTTCCGATTCTCGAGTTTTATAAGTATTTCTATACAATTATTATTCATATATTGGCGTAATTATATAATAATTTACCCAAAAATTTTAATCTAAATATATGCATCAATATAAATTATTAAAAGTTAATGGCTATTATTAGTTTGTTGTAATTAATTACGTAATATTAAAGTATATATTAAATAATCATATTGAATATAAGTTTATTAAATGATATAACTTTGCCAGGAATAAAATGTGACATGTTATGGTATATACGAGTATCTAAGCTCACTACATATCATGAACTATAACATATAAAATATCTTAGAAATTAAAATACCAAATATTCTTCATTCATCACGCGACTTACATAGCATATTTATGACTTACAACACAAGTGATTGGTTAGCCTAGTGGTAAGGTGATGTGCATATGAATGGAAAGACTTAGGTTCGATTCTCCACAACAACAACTTTTTGGAATAAAACTAAATGGATTAAAATGCAGGGCTAAAATAGTAACTTTGCAAGGAATAAAATGTGACATGAGTGAAAAGACTTAGGTTCGATTCTCCACAACAACTTTTTGGAATAAAACTAAATGGATTAAAATGCAGGGCTAAAATAGTAACTTTGCAAGGAATAAAATGTGACATGATGTGGTATTATATATATAATAGATAGATTATAAAAATAAATAATAATTTAAAATTTTAATTGTAAAAAAATTAAAAAAAGAAAAACAAATTCTAAATTCAACAATAAGAAGTGTTTATAGATTTAAAATTGTGTTGAAAGTATAAAAGGTGAAATTTTTAGCATAAAAGGTGAAATTTTTAGAAGAAAAACTAGAAAAAAAAAAGAGTAACAGTTAGAAAACAACTAAAAAAAATTAGGGTAAGAGTCGAACCCTGGTGAAAAACTAGACTTCCTACCAACTGAGCTACAAAGAAATACATACAGAATGTGTACTACTATTGTTAATATTGGAAATCTGGGAGGGGCCAGGGACCCCCTGGACCCCTTGCCTCCGTCACTGTGCATAACTACGAATTTCTTTGAGGAGGTTGTGAAAGCGATCCCCTGTGCCCGTAAAAATTTCTTTCGAGAATTATGTAATAAGTTATTTGTAATCATACTTTGCTTAGGGAAGCTGGAAAAGACAGCAGAAGAGGTGGAATAGGTAGCAGAGGAAGTAGGGAAGGTGGCAATCAAGACGGAAAAGGTGTCGACAGAGGTGGCTAATAATCTCCCCGGAAATAGTAAGCTCAAGGAAACTGCTCTTATTGTTGAACATTTATCACAACTAGCTGAAAATATTATTCGTAAGGTACTAATTTAAAACCTAACCACAATTTTTTAATGTTTCGACTTTAATTTGTAAGCATGTCACACAAATGTACACACCAGTTGGCAGTTGGATGCAGATACATGGAATCTTCAAATTTCCTTATCAATAATGTCAATTCATGAAATTTGGATCCAGCCTAGCTAAGTACTACTCCCTCCGTCTCTAAATATCTATCTTATTTTGACCTGACACGTTTGTCAATGCATACTTTTGATCGTTAATATCTTTAATTTCGTATTAGTATTAAATATAAAAACTTCACTGTATTAAATTACTCATAAATACGAATCCAACAAGATCACTCACGACTATATTTGGTCTTATAAATTATGCATAAATTAGTAATTTTTCTAATGTTATGAACAATCCCAACATATGAAACGAGAACGATATAAAGAGACGAACGGAGTAACTACTAGTAACAACCAGGGTTTTTTTTGTACCATTTTGTAGTGTGTTTCATGCGTGATGTGACTGAAACATGTACGTATTACAAGTTTACAACCCATGGGATACGATACGACCCCGTTTCAGTTGATATAAATCGGTCAGGGACGGATTTAGATTGAGGTGTGCTAAAGTTCTGGTATAGTAATTTTTTTTTCAAAATTTTCCATTAACAGGTCAAATAAATTAGATTTTAGTCCAGGTGATTTTTTTTAAAAAAAATATTTAAATATTCCATATCTGAGATGTTTTTTACATTATTTTTGAGTAATTTTGTTAGTTTAAACCGAAAAAATTTGAAAAATATTTTATTTCTATTTAATATACAGTAAGTTATTTTTGAAAGAATGCCCTAAATATCCAATTTTTTAGTACCCACTTACCAAATTAATCACGCACGCGAAGCAGTGTCCAGAATACCCACGGGATACGCCGTTTCCACAGGCGTATTCTAAGTACTATAGCTCGCCAAAAACTGCTCAACTTTGCCAGAAAATGAGAGCTTTGTTTCGCCGGCGGGTTAGTCGTCTCTCTTCGATCTCACTCTACAGAGACACTTTCCAAAGGACTACAGCATCACAAAATGACCGCAATCTCATGTACTTTATGTTTCCCATCTTCGTTTATTTCCTTTGGCCCCGCAGGGGCACAATGAAGCTCGTCAGAAATTTATAGTCGATTGAATCTCCATTTTAGGCGTTTCAAATCCAGAAATTCAACTGTTATGAAATCAGTATGTGTGTGTAGAGAATCGAAACCCGATTCTAATGGTATATGGTGGGTGATGGGAAAGTCGAGTATGAGAACGGACGAAGAGATCGAAATTATATACCGGAATCGTCATTGGAGGAGCTCTGTGCTGACGTGTGATACGCATCTTCAAGATGCGTATCTCCAGATGCGTGACTTCCATGGGCGCATCCATAGCAGCCTGCTCCTTTTCTATGGGCGTATGTGAGGCTACACTGTTTTGGTATAGGCGTATGCAGAAAAATACGCTTTTGGCAGAGACGTGTCATGAGATGCGCTACACGCAGTAGCGTGTTTTATGGGTATTTTGGGCGGAACAATCGAGCGCTAGGCATTTTGGACAAGAAGTAATTAAAACTGGTTATTTAGGGCATTCACCCGTTATTTTTGTGTGGAGGTATTTGTTTTGTTAGTGACTAAGTTTGTACAGATAACTTGCCTACTAAGGGAACTTAGTTAATTACAGGTGATAGTTTATTAATTATCTAAAGTCTAAATTTATAAATATGGTGGGTGCATTTGATGCAGGGATAAATGTCTGTTATAATGCATTTTATCTATTATAAATATGGTGGGTGGATTTGATGTAGAGTTTGTAAAAAAAGAGATGAACATGTATCAGATTTCATATGTCAGATGTCTACGTATTATGTATTATGTTTATATAGGATCAAGTCCATGCAATTGTGCGTAATTATTGATTTTATATGATTTAATCTTGTTGTTAGGATTTATTCCTGATTTGAAGAATATTGTTTGGAGATATTTTTCGTTATTGAATGATTGAGATTGATTCTTTCCTCGTTTCAAATAAAGGATAAAACTTAGCGGTTAAGCAATAATTATTAATCTGAATTAATAAGTAATAGATATTAGAAATTTGGAAGATTATTAGACATCTCAAAAATATGGCATGACAATTCCTATAAACTAGCTTTTAGTATAAATTAATTCTTATTTATTTATTTATCATAGAAATTTGTTTTTCAAAATTTTGTATTAACTATTTTGTTATATTTGTTGTGAAAATTAAATTGGGCGTATGCACAATTATTATACTTACGATTATACTTGTTCACTGAGTTTTACTTTTTACTATAAATCAATTCATAAGTTTTATCTGAACATTTTGGTCCTTTTACTTACAATCAAATAACATAGGAACATTTTGTCAAAAAAAAAAAAAAAACTTAGGAACATATCTGACAAAAAAAAAAAAAAACATAGGAACACAGGGATTGGATAAAATTTAGAAAAAATAATACCTAAAATTTATATATTATTTAATTATTATTCAATATTATTTAGGTCAGGATGTTTTCTGATAAGAAATAGCACACAATCTCTTCATTGTTTTGAAATATTTTTTAACGGGGATCGACGATAAATTCTAGATCTTGTATGCAGTTAAACATTTTTTTTCCTTTTAATAGTACTAGCTCATATCCCGTGCAAAGCACTCGATACTTTTAATTTTTTATAATTTATTTATAGTATAATATAATATTATAAATATTAATTTAAATATGTTATTGATTCGAACCTTACATCTTTGTATATAATAATTTTTAGTATTAAATATAAATTAATATGTTATTGGCGGGAATCGAACATTGAACCTCTGCATATAACAACTTTTAGTATTGTTATATCTAACAGTTTTAATTTTTTATAATATTATAAATATTAATATAAATATGTTATTGATTCGAACCTTACATCTTTGTATATAATAATTTTTAGTATTAAATATAAATTAATATGTTATTGGCGGGAATCGAACCTTGAACCTCTGCATATAACCACTTTTAGTATTGTTATATCTAACGGTCATGATCTATTTGAGTTCACTAGTAGAAAACTGATAGAGTGTATTTTATATATACTTTATGGGATTTTATTCCCGCATTTACGGTGCTTTTGTGAATAATCGTGTGGATTTAATTAGTTTTTGATGAGTTTGTCGCAGGAAATAAAGAATTACCAAGTTGGAAGGAGTTTAACGATTTTTAGTTGAAGAATTGAGATTAAGGGTGTAGCTCCGTCATTTTTTGGAGTTGATTTATGATATGGAATGAAGAATGGGAAGTGACAAAAGATTCGGAAGATAAAACGGAGGAGAAAGGAGCAAATTGTGTAAAATTCGGATGGTTGCGCAGTCTACACTGTTTTGGCCATATCTGGAGTTCTAGAAGTCCGTTTTCAGCGATCTTACTGTCCACGCGAAGCCTGGGGAATTTTCTTGAATTCTAAAGCAATCCGGCAGAAGTCAGCCGCGCAGACTGCGCCAGAATTGTTGGAAAACAGAAGTCAGCCGCGCAGACTGCGCCAGAATGCGCTGGAATTGACAGTTTTGCCCTTATTCGATCTGAAATTGTATTTCAGGCAGTTTCTGACACCTAAATCGAATTCTAGTTGTATTATAAGTTATTTTCTTGCTGGGCAAGACTTGGAGTGCCTATATAAACACATCTAGGGTATTATTTTAGGGGGGATATCTTTTTACACACAATTTTTTATATACGTTCTTAATATTAAAAGCTAGGGTTTTATTTTCTTCTCTCCATCTTTGCAAGCTCAATTTAATTCTTGGATTTAATTGTTCTTCGTTATTCAAAGGTTTAAGGTATTTCTTATCTTCTCCTTATTAATTACATGTTTATTATGACTTTCTTGATTATTATTGTTAGTTTTAATCCTAGAATGAGTGAGTAACTTAATTCTAGGGTATTAAGGGGAGCCATGTTTGCACCATAATTTGGGCTTAATTTGATTAGTAGATTGATGGGTAGAGAGTAATTCTGATTGATATGTTCTAATTCTTAATTTGTGTAATTGCGCAATATCACGGATTAATCGATTGCAATAGGAGTAATAGATCGAAAGATTTTACTACTAGAGGCTACATACAATTAGCGGAATTGAAGGTGATTGTGGAAGCATCATTAGATATTCTGAGAGTGTTAATGCTTGAAAAAGATTAACCATTGCTTTAATTACTCAATCCCATTGAAAAGCTATACTTTTGTGATTTGTTTGGTGTAAACATGGTGAACCTGAATTACCCTAGATCCTTTTATTAATTGAATTAAAACTTTGTTAAATTTGCATTAGTAGTTAATAAAATTCCCAAATAATCGTTTGTGATTAGAAACAATTGATAATAGTTGAATTGAAATTGAAACTGTCTCCTTGAGGAATCGACCCGTATTTGCTAGTATCTACTACAATTGATACCGTGCGCTTGCGGTTAGACATAATTTTACACATCAAAAACTGGTCTTTTACATCGCCTATTATACGTCGGTTCCACCTAAAGGCGACGTATATTCGACCTTTAATACGTCGGTTCCGCCTAAAGGCGACGTATATTTATGTTTCTGGATACCATTATACGTCGGTTCTGCCTAAAGGCGACGTATAAAATACTTATATACGTCGCCTTAAACTAAGGCGACGTATAAGATGCACCTTTTACGCCGGTTTGTTCAGGCGACATATAAGATCTATACTTTTTACGTCGGTTTTGTAGAAGGCGACATATAAGATATATACTTTTTACGTCGGTTTCTTTGTTGCCGACGTATAAAATTGTAATTTACGTTGCCATATTTGAACCGACGCATAAAGTGTCAATTTATACGTCATTTTTTCCCACCCGCCATATAATATATCAATTTTACGTCGTCTATTATATTATCCGACGTATAAGACTGTTAAGTTAAAATAAAAAATAATAGACTCACGGACGTATAAGTCTCTCTGATTGTTTCCCCAAATTAAACTCACAGACCTAATTTTATCCACCGGCGCAACAACACCACCAAGTGAAACCACCGGCTTCAATCAGCACCACGTTGTTTACTTCAGCACTTTACTTCGAATTGGGGACTTCTAATTAGCACGTTGTTTTCGAATTGACAGCAATTTACTGTGAAGGTCATCTAATTCCTCCACTGCTTCTTCACAACACCACCCGCTTCGAAGGTCTCTCTCTCTCCCCCTCTTCCTCTCTCGCTTAATCTCTCTCTCTCTCCCTCTCCCTCTCCCCCCCTCTCTCTCCCTCTCCCTCTCTCGCTTAATCTCTCTCTCTCTCTCTCTCTCTCTCTCTCTCTCTCTCTCTCCCTCTCCCTCTCCCCCCCTCTCTCTCTCCCTCACCCTCTCTCGCTTAATCTCTCTCTATCCCCCTGTTCTCCCCCGCTCATGTCCCTCTCATTTTATTTCTTTTTAAATAAAATATGTGCTTTAGTATTGTTTAAACACTTTGATACTTGTTCTTGAGTTTGATGAGTGTGTTTGGAATCTTGGGATTTAATTGTTTAAATGGGTTACATTGTCTGTGTTTCTTGACTGAATTGAACTGAACATAGTAAAAGTGTGTTTTGGGTTAATATCTATTTCACCATTGCCAGAAAATCTTTAATTTTTATTGTATTAATTCTTAAATTCTGTAGATCAAAACTACGCGGAAAATAGTTAGTACTTAATAGCTAGGGACCATAAGTCTTAAGTTTATTTTGTCTTTATCAGCAGAATCATGTACTTTGATGTTGTATTTTATGTCCTAACAAATTTGTGGCCCTTGCAATTGTGTGAATTAGCAGGTTTTACAAGTTGGTGGTGAGTTCTTGTTTGAAACATAGGTGAGTTAATTGTAACAGGTTTTACAATTATGTCTAAGTTTGTGTTAGCTACTCTGTCTAAGTATCTAACAGAGACTCCGCTTTTGAGATGACTTAATTAAAGGGGCTTATGTTTTCCCCACATTGAGTTCTTCCAATGTAAATCATTGCTAGTTCTGATGGTTATATTTCATTGGCGGGATTATTAGTAAAAACAATCTTAGCAAACTAATATATGCTGAAGGAGATTTCTTCTATATGTAGAAGTCATTTCGTGAAGTAAAGCCTCACATTCCAGTTAGAGTTTTCAGCCCTGTATATGTAACCAAATTGACACTCGGAGTGTCATTTATGGTCAAATTATGACGTGTGTATACAGTAGCTCCATGAATACTTTTTTTACAATTTAAACCACATATACTGGATTGGGATATTATAGATACCCTTATAAACTATTTAATATTTATACTATAGCCCTGGTAATGGAACAAAAAAGGGTTTTAGTGCAGACAGAAGATAATAAGTAACAAATATGTAATATAGTTAAATGGTCGAAAGGATTATAATGAATGCATCCACTGTTCTCTGCAAATAGAAGCTTATTTGTTAATTTAATAATTATACATTTATAATATTTATTAATTAAATTAACACTAATATTTGTACGCGTCAGTCTAGCACTCTTGATACTCCACAGGCATGTAACACTGAGAAGTAAAACAAAGCACATGCATAGTTATAATCATCAAGTATTTAGAGATAGATGAGAAGTAAATACCCCATAGGAAAGATGCAATGTTGGAAGCAGAGGCGAAGCGGTTGCATGAGTTCATAAACCAACATGGTTATGGCTGACACAAAAACAGCTACCCAAGCAAATATTACAAAGAACCTAGATTTACTCCAAACTTACCCTCGGTGAGTACATGTTGGCAGATAGGGTGACTGATCAAAAGCAATCCATACAGAGAACATAGCAGGTGTCGATATGTGGAAATTTCTCATGGCAAACCCCAATGCTGGACAGGAATTTCCCCTCCACTTCACCACATTATATGAGAAGAATCCATATAAAGAATCATTACTTGGTCGTTCTTTATTTCTCGATTGCATGCAGGATTTTTTGGAATTGTCAAAACTTATAATCCATGAAAGGGTCCTTTATTGGCATCTGAACAAAGTGCACCCTCACCCTCTCTCGCTTAATCTCTCTCTCTCTCTCTCTCCCCCTGTTCTCCCCCGCTCATGTCCCTCTCATTTTATTTATTTTTAATAAAAATATGTGCTTTAGTATTGTTTAAACACTTTGATACTTGTTCTTGAGTTTGATGAGTGTGTTTGGAATCTTGGGATTTAATTGTTTAAATGGGTTACATTGTCTGTGTTTCTTGACTGAATTTAACTGAACTGAACATAGTAAAAGTGTGTTTTGGGTTAATATCTATTTCACCATTGCCAGAAAATCTTTAATTTTTATTGTATTAATTCTTAAATTCTGTAGATCAAAACTACGCGGAAAATAGTTAGTACTTAATAGCTAGGGACCATAAGTCTTAAGCTTATTTTGTCTTTATCAGCAGAATCATGTACTTTGCTGTTGTATTTTATGTCCTAACAAATTTGTGGCCCTTGCAATTGTGTGAATTAGAAGGTTTTACAAGTTGGTGGTGAGTTCTTGTTTGAAACATAGGTGAGTTAATTGTAACAGGTTTTACAATTATGTCTAAGTTTGTGTTAGCTACTCTGTGCAGAGTATCTTTCTTTCTCAACTCTTCCCAGACCCTACATTCAAGTTGGGAATTTGTTATACACCCTCCCCTGTTTAAAAGATCAAGATGTTATATTGTTAGGACATTGTGGTTGAAAATTATGACGATAAAATTTTATTGTTTCAAGAATGGGAAACAAGAAAGTGTATTGAGCCAAACCTTATAAAAGAATTAGGTACTGTGAACATAAAGATTTGATTCTTTTCAAAGTATTTTGTTTATGTAATATCTTTCAAGTTTCAATTGTAATTGTAATCGCGTGCATTATCAGTTGTAATTGCCCGACTTTGTTAATTGATGGAAATTAACAAGTGCAAGTGCAGAGAGTATAATAACTCATAACTTACTGTTTAGGTGTAGATTTACTTCTTACTCAGAGAAAATCAGAAGTATGTATTAACAAATTGAAAACTAAATAGAACGGAAAGTATAATTAACAGTTATGTCGATACATACCTGATCAACCATTGCCAGAAAATCTTTAATTATAACGAATAACAGTGGGTATCAGTATGTACCAAATTATATATTTTTTCCAATAAATATTAATTTATTGAGTATAAATGCCTCTACTTAGCTTATATAAATACTTACAACCCCTCTTTCTGAATCCTCTATATATTTTACCCATGGCAAAACACATGATTAATATCACAGATTCTATCAATATTCTCAAGGTATCTATTATAGTTTTAATTATATTAAATTTATAGAACTATAACTTTTTTCGACATATCTTGGAATTTATGTTAATGCAACCAATGGGTGATTTGAGATGGAAAATGCTTGCATCATTAATGTTTTAATTCTTATTAATATGTAGGCCTGGGCCCTGGGACACTTGTTGGTTCTGCTGCGTTCGACCTGTTTCCTATCCATGCTGTTTGCGTTGTGGTTCCAAAAGCTGGAGAACTGAAAAAGATATCAGACTTAGGAGTTTGGCTTGTAGAGCTCTTTTGATCTTTCTGGGCTTATCTTTGGCTATACATCATCTTAGAGGTATTATGGAACTCAATTTTTTTTTTATTGTCAGTTACTCAGAATTGAACTCTAGATTGTAGAATATCTAATACGAAAATGGCTCCGCAATTATTTTGTAAATAATATATTCATTTGTTATTTACTAAATTTTGTATTTCAGAAATGTACGGATTATATTTTGTCATTCATTTATTCTTATTAGCACGTGTGATAGTTATAGAAAAAATATTTCTACGAAGCCTACAAGGCTGCAACTATTATAAATTGTTTGGACAGTTGATGAATCAAAAGCTGATTCTTAGTTAGGGGGAGGATATTGATGTAAACTCAACAGATACGCCTGGATTGTCTAGGCCTTATAAATTATATAACATGGTCTAGTAAAATCCTCAATTGGTACTTCAGGGATTAGTGCGAACTTTATATATTTATCAACTCTAAAAAATATTTGTAAAATTAAATATGAAGTATAATCTTTGAGATATGTACTGCTTTTAATACCCTAGACTTCTTGTAGATTATATTCTGAATTGTCTTGACTGCTTGAGAACAAGAATTACTTAATTAAAGTTACTGAATAAAAATTTAGAGCAATAATAGTGAAAAAATGTAGTGATAAAAACCAGAAAAATACAAAATGTTTTTAATTTGATTTTCAGCATAAATAATGAAATGTTCTTGCTGTTAAATTATCTAACTCTCAAATTTGCCCTTTATTGCATTCTTTTAGTAATATATAATAGATCGACATACATGGATGTACACAATTTCACGTGCAACAACCGAGTATATTGATGGTGTTAAAGAGTTTATTACTTGTGCGACGCTATACCTGAAAAACAAGCAAAAGGAAGTGGGAAAAGAACAAATGGTCTTATGTCCATGTCGTGACTGTAAGAATTTTAAAATGTATCGTAGTGTTGATATAGTAGAGGATCATCTTTTCCGTTGTGGTTTTAAGGAGGGCTATGTGAAATGGATTTGGCATGGTGAAGGAGTACAGTCTACGAGGACCTCAGGTACAAAACATGCAAGGGAGGAAGATAGTATGACGAAGAATATATGGAAAATTGTATGGTACAAGAGATGATACAAGATATGGAAGAGCATTTCATGCACCAACCAGACATTTTAAATAGTTTGGTTGACGATTCTAAGAAACTTCTGTATCAAGGGTGCAAGGATCAATTTACTAGGTTGTCAACAACCATGAAGTTGTGTAAGCTAAAAGTAAAGCATAACTAGAGTGATAAGAGTTTCACAGAGATGCTTCAGCTTTTAGGAGAAATACTTCCTATGAGTAATGAGCTCCCTACTTCTACCTATGAGGCGAAGAAGATATTGTGTCCCATGGGCATGGATGTAAAAAAGATACATGCTTGTCCGAATGATTGTGTCTTATTCCGAAATGAGCATGAAGATTTAGACATATGTCCCAAATGTGGAGCATCTCGGTACAGGCGACAGGGCAATAATGCTTGTAATGAGGATAAGAAAAGGCTTCCTGCTAAGGTAATGTGGTATTTACCTGTAGTGCAGCGATTCAAACACCTCTTTGTGAGTGCAAAAGATGCAAAGCTTCTTAGGTGGCATGTAGAAGGGAGAAAATCCGATGGGATGCTCAGACACCATGGTGAATCTCCGCAATGGAGAACGATTGATGGAAAGTTTCCAGAATTTAGCGAGGAACCTAGAAATCTACGGCTGGGATTATGTGCAGATGGCATTAATCCATATCGCACTATGAGGTGTAGCCATAGCACCTGGCCAGTTCTTTTGACGGTTTATAATTTGCCTCCATGGTTGTGCATGAAGCGCAAGTACATAATGTTGACATTGCTAATCTCAGGTCCTAGGGAACCGGGGAATAACATAGATGTTTATCTTCAGCCGCTTATTGAAGATTTAAAGGTATTGTGGGATGAAGGTGTTACGGTTTATAATGCGTACAGTCAATCTGATTTCACTTTGCGTGCCACGATATTTCGCACCATTAATGATTTTCCTGCCTATGGAAACCTTTCTGGGTACACCACTAAAGGAGCTAAAGCATGTCCAATTTGTGAAGAGGGCACGATTGATCGGCGCTTAAACAACTGCAAGAAAAATGTATATATGGGTCATCGAGCATTTCTTCCTTCTAATCACCCTTATCGGAAGAACAAAAAGTCTTTCGATGGAAATATTGAGTCTCGGGTTGCTCCTTTGCCTTTATCAGGAAAGCAGGTTTTGGAACGGGTCAAAGATATTGATGTTGTATTAGGAAAACTTTATAAAAAGGCCATCCAAAGTAAAGTATGGAAGAAGAAATCTATTTTTTGGGATCTTCCATATTGGGAACACTTACAGGTTAGACATTGTCTTGACTTTATGCATATTGAGAAAAATGTTCGTGAAAGCATCATTGGGACATTGTTGAATATTCCTGGAAAGACAAAAGATGGCATCAATGCTAGATTAGACATGCAAGAAATGGGAATACGAACAGAATTAGCACCACAATTCTCGGAAAAACGTTCATATTTGCCTCCGGCATATTACACTCTGTCTAGGAAGGAGAAACTTAGCTTTTGTGAGTGCTTATCTGGTGTCAAGGTTCCATCTGGATATTCTTCAAACATTTAAGGGTTTGTGTCGATGAAAGACTTGAAACTGGTGGGGTTGAAGTCACATGATTGTCACGTGTTAATGCAACAATTATTACCAATTTCCATTCGTGGGATAATGCCAAAGCATGCGAGATTGGTCATCACAAAATTATGTTTCTTCTTCAATGCTATATGCAGCAAGGTGATTGATCTTTTGATGTTAGATACATTGCAAAATGATATTATAGTCACACTTTGCGAATTTGAAATGGATTTTTCAGTTGCACTCTTTGACATTATGTTTCATTTAGTCATTCATCTGGTGAGAGAGATTAAACTATGTGGTCCATTATATCTGCGACAAATGTATCCTTTCGAGAGATTTTTGGGAATCCTAAAAGGATATGTAAGGAACCGGTACCGGCCGGAAGATAGCATAATTGAAGGATATTCCATTGAAGAGACTATTGAATTCTGCACCGAGTATTTAGCGGCTGTTGATCCTATTGGTATTCCTAAATCTCGTCATGAGGGTAGACTTGAAGGTCAAGGTACATTGGGAAAAAAAAATGATCTCTCCCAATGCTGAATTGTGTGAAAGAGCTCATCTATTTGTCTTACAACACATGACCGAAGTTGATCCTTATTTAAAAGAACATATAGCCTTGATTCGGCAAATGCATCCTTCAAAGAGTGGGAAGTGGGTTACGAATGAACACAATCGTTCGTTCCCTCGTTGGTTCAAGGAACGAGTAATGTCTCAATTGTCACATAAGCCTGATGTCATTTCCAATACATTAAAATGGTTGGCATATGGCCCTGACATGCCTGTGAGATCTTATGAAGGTTATGATATAAATGGGTACAGTTTTTACACACAACATCAAGATGCCAAAAGTACTATGCAGAATAGCGGTGTATCAGTAGAAGCTTCATCAACAGAATTTGGTAAAGGTAAAGATAGTGCATCACGAGATGTGAAGCAGTCATACTATGGGAAAATTGAAGAAATTTGGGAGCCTGGTTATAAAGAATTCAATGTTGCTCTTTTTAGATGTAAATGGTTTGACAATAAGCGTGATGTGCGGTCTGATGAGTTCGGATTTACTTCGGTTGACTTTAATCGGATTGGCCATGAAGATGATCCATTTATATTTGCAACACAAGTGAAGCAAGTATTTTATATTCGAGACCCGGCTGATTCCAAGTGGTCCATTGTTCTTCAAGGTAAGAGACGTATTCTTGGTATTGAAAATGTCGAAGACGAGGATGAGTATGACCAATTTGATGAGAATCCCCCTTTCTCAATGGGTCTACCAACCTCAAATGTAAACGAGGCTACGGATGCACATTATTTACGTAATGACCACGATGAAGGATTATGGATCAACCGCCAAGAATGAGCGGTTTTAGAATATTCTAGAATGGTATGCTTTTAAATGATGCTTTTTAATTCAAAATATATAGAAAGAAATTAATTAGAACAAAAATATGTAATTTTTATAACTTAGTAATGTCTATAAACATGCGTAATAGATTAAGAGTTGAATTTTACCTTCTACTAGTTTTGATTATTAATGTGCATTTTCTATTAGAAATTTAATTACCTTGTGCAAACTTGATATGTTACTAATGTGTATTTTCGTTTTAATTAACTTGCAGGACACATGCGATTTGTCTCCATATATTCTTCTTTGTCCGGAAGTCAATAGAGTTAACTCCTACTGCCCATATAAGGTTAGTAAGTCACATATGTTATCTTAATTTTGTACTTCTACTAAGAATCAATTTGGTAGTATTGGTTTTTTTCTTATTAAATATATTTGAGTGTTGTGTCTGAGTTTTATTAGCAACCTGCCCTTTGTATTTAAGGTTAACTTTTTTAATTAATTTTTAGAGATTAAAATATGCACCTGCACCCAAAGTTTAACTGACACACGAGTCGTCATCACTAAGACTGTGTCCAAACAAAGGTTATCCTTTTGAAAATCACACTTCAAGAACTGGAATACTACTAGCATATGATCAAGTCAGATTTTAGTAGAGACTAGAGAGACAACAAGACAACTTCTGAACAAAGTTTAATTAAATAGCAGTTTTTTTTCTAGTTAACACATAGAAGTTTTTACCATACATATAGTTGTGTGAAAATTCTATTAATCTTATAGTCTAACATTGGTAGCTTACATACTTGAGTCTTAGCGCCATCCATGTTTCTCCCCAAATATACACACCATGGTTGTGAACAAGCACAGCTGTTGTCTTAGGGTAAGCTTTAATCTCTTTGATGCAAATGAGAAAACTGATGATTTAAAATATAAAACAAATTAAGGAGACTGAGTTTAACTTTGAGGCTATAATGGGAGAAACACAAAAGAAAATTATAATCTACATAGGTAATAGTCCCCTGTGAAAGTAGGACCTGAGTTTACTTCTCAGGCTTTAATTAAATGACCAAACTGTGATATATATACATAATGACTTGCACTCAGACGCAGCATTTCAGCAAATGAAGAAAACCTTGGAACTTTAAAGAATGCATTATAATGTACAGAAATATCAGGACTCTTCGTTTAAATCAAACCTTTGAATCTCTGGTGGCTGCTTGAATTAGGGAAAAAAAGGATTAACTACTTCAATTAGGGAAAAAAATATATTAACTGCATTATAATTAAGACGCTGAAAAAACAATAAGACTCTAATAACTATCACGATAAAAACACCATTCTTGCTAAGCCAGCAAGAATGGGAATCAAAAGGAAGCACTCTAACAAGCATGTACAAAGACTTTAGTCTCTTTTGACATGAAGGCACCCTGTTCCTCTTTAAAAAAGATTGTATCAAATTACAGATAAAATCGGAAGGAAAGGGAACAGAGAACAGTGAAAGAAAGAAAATGCCGCAGGTTAATTATCAGAACAAGTAGCTAAAAGAAATCAAAACTTGGTTATATGTACATAGCTTATGCTGATCCTGGATGTAATGATATAGACAACTCCAGTCTTGAATGAATTCAGTCAAAAAAATATATCACGTAACCATGTACTCGAATTCCCTAAAATTCCACGAATAATCTTGCTTATAGCTAGCTGTTTTGCAACAAAAAAACAAGAACGACAATCATATGCTAACAGTTAAAATGTTATGTCGATACATACCTGATCAACCATTGCCAGAAAATCTTTAATTATAACGAATAACAGTGGATTTTTTTTATTGTTATTGCATCTGCATTCTTAATACTTTTCCCTGTTAACTAACTTTGTATTTGCTTTCGTGATGTAGCTATTTTCCATGGATGAGGATAATGGTGAGTCAAGTTCTAGTCAAGGAAAGAAGAGAAAGGCTAGAGGTGCTACATTGTGCATAAAATTAAAAGATAAAATTAAAACTCAAAGAATAGACTGCAGCATTGAGTTTGATCAAGATGGTAACCCTAATGGGGATATGGCTTCCAAGTTTGTGTCTTATGTTGGAACAGAGGTTCGACTACATGTTAACATAAATATCAAGAGTTGGGATTTAGTTAGCGAGGGATTGAAGAATACGATTTGGGAAGATATTCGGGTATGCAAATATAAAAGATGCACTGGAATTTTAAATCACAGCCATATGTTTGTTTTACTAATTAAAGCAGCCTTTATTTGTTTTACTAATTAAAATCAGTTATAACAGATGCACTGGAAATTAGAGGATGATCAAGTTAAAAAACCAGTGATGGAAGCTGCACGAAAAAGTTGGAGGGATTTCAAGGTGAATCTTCGG
Organism: Kitagawia praeruptora; assembly: GCA_037693485.1. Classification (NCBI taxonomy): domain Eukaryota; kingdom Viridiplantae; phylum Streptophyta; class Magnoliopsida; order Apiales; family Apiaceae; genus Kitagawia; species Kitagawia praeruptora. The sequence goes on along the minus strand of CM075345.1, from coordinate 40,655,150 downwards.
AGATATTTTCTAGCAAAAGGCAGGAATCCATGTGCAACATATCCTTACATCAACGAAGATGATTAGGAAACTTTTAAAAAGGCACGCGAAACTGATGAGTTCAAGGTAAACATTAGTAATTCCTTGAGATGAATGTAATCTTGTGCAACATTTTTCGGCAAACCTATTTATGTTTTACATCCTTAAATATATAGGAAATTAGTGAAAAAGCAAAAGAAAGTCAAAAACACAACAAAGATCCCCATTTTATTGGAAAAGGTGGATATAAAGGAAATACGGACAAGTGGCGCAAAAATGATCCCCTCGCTTCTTTAGACACATCATCCATTGATCCATCCATTCTATCAACTCAGCGTAGTTACGATTGGATAAGAGCACAAATGAAAAAAAAGGATGATGGAAGTTATTACATCCCTAACGAGCATACTAGGGAAATTTTTGGGAAAATGGTAAGCATGGTTTTCAAGAACTAAGTACATGTTTACTAATAGTGTTTTATACTTTACTAGAATCTGCATTACACATAATAAATCAAACACTTCCAGAAATAACTGATTATTATCTACCAGATGTCTTCAAATGTTTGTACAGTTGTTTTTCACACACACGACATACATTGCTGCAAAACAATGTGCTTTATTCATTATTATCTATAACATTCTAGGTAAGATTTTTTGTTATTCTTATCATAGCTTTCTTATCACCTTACTCCTATTTAATTACCAGTGCTATGTCATTTTACAACTTTCAAATACTTGTATTACGATATATAATAACTGATTTTATTAATGGTACATCATTGTTGTCAAATGGGCAGGGAGAGTTGGAAGGGCAAATTTCTGACGGGGTATGGACCCCATCTGGTCATGATGATATACTGTCTCGTGCACTTGGGAATAAGGAGCATGGCGGACGTGTTAGAGGGGTTGGAGGAAGAGCTAAAATCAAGGATGTGTTTGGATCACAAAATAGAAAACAAAGTGGGGTCGTCTCTAAGGATGAATTAGATACAATCAAACAAGAAATTACCAAGAAAGTGAGGGAGGAGTGCCAAGAAATGATGAATGTCCAGCTTCAAGGGTTTTTTGATCATTTAATGCAATTGGGTTTGCCACTTCCAGTTGCTAATTTTGGGCAGATGGAGAAAGGTACACCATCAAATGAATTGGTTCGAAGTAGTTGTCAATCGGTGGACCAGACTGCAGAAAATTTCTTAGATATCCAGGTAAATCCACATCTATTTGCACACACCAGTAATTATAAGCCTATATAACTTTGTGCTAACAAGAATCGAAACCTTACAAATAGGGTATTATGCAGGGTAAAAAATTACCCCTAGAGCAGCTCTTGTTGCCTTGTATTATGATTGTGTTATTTTGGCAATATATAGAACTTTGATTACCTAATTTTATTGTACCTGTGTCAGAATATTTAAGAGCATACCTTTCTTGACGAAACAGACTTTTATCCTGATAGTCACAATTTATATGCCTTCTATTTTTTTTTCGGAAACAGACTTTTATTCTGAGATGGTAAATATAATGTACTAACTAATTATAAGCACTACTCTTAATAATACATGTGCTCTGCTGAGATGGTAAATTTATACCTTACAGGCATTTTGTAGGAATCTCTTCTTATTATTTTTTGAGCTTGCGGTGTTTCCTACTTTCGTACACTATTTGGTTCCTTGTATTATCGATAAAAGGTTTCTCTTAGGTTTTTAGAATTTAGCTTCCCTAACCCATCACTACTGCATAAGAAAATTTTGTTTTTTCGTACACTATTTATCTATATCTTGTATCATAATTCTTTTTGACTCTGTAATGTTTATGAATACTGAAATCTAATATTCCTAATTGGGAAGCTAAGAACAGCAGCAGGGGTAGCAAGACTTTTTTTAGCAGAAAAATGTAGGTAACTGATAAATAACCTGCATGGTTTACCGATATACTACACACTTATTTTGCTTTTTACTGATTAAGATTAAGCTCCCTATGTGTTTACTACACCAGAAGAGTGCTTATAAATTAGTTGGGTAAATTTATAATTTCATGTTTCTACGTACATTGTCCGTTGTTTCTTGTTCGCTTTGCATTATATATTATTTTAATCAATGCAGATTCCAACCTTGTGTCGTCTATGTCTTAAACATCCCGACAAAGGAAGGGTGGTTGTAGCAAGAGGGCAAGTTTTCCCATTGAATAGTGAGGGCGGAAATTTTATTCATGGCAAACCAATTGCGCCAAGTAATGTGAAAGTATGTGTGGATGAAGTTGTAGTTGAATTTCAAATTGCCCCACTTCCGGTGCCATGTGATGAACATGAAACTATAGGCAATGCAGCCGGTAGCTTTGTTGAGTGGCCAAAGGATCTTGTGATCTTGGGGCAGGTAATTTTAATTCTATTCAACTTTATTCATATAGTTTGGAGTCAAGTTTTTTATATAGGTTGCACACGCATCTTTACAAGAGTCGAACTGCTTTACAAACTTGCGAAACTGAAAATTCATAGATATTTAGAGAAAAATATGGTTTTAACATAATTTGTTTGTAATTAGGAACCTGAGAAGAAAAAAGGCCACAAGATAGCTCAACGGAAACTAAACAAGGTTGTTAGTAAAGAGTCAGCAACACCCAAGAATCAATCTTTGCACACTGATGACAAAATAAGTGAAAAATGCCGAACTTTACGTTTCTTGGTTGATAATAGTCCTCGTGATTCTTCTACTATCGTTGTTAAAAATGTGGAGCTGTTCAAGTTTCATGAAAGTACTAAAATTCCAATATATGTCACCCCGGGAGATATCAATGAGTTTTTGAGGTTAAGTTGTCTTGATATATCGGTTCTGCAGGTTTTTATGATGCAAGACATCAATTTCTTCCTCATTTTTTTATAAGACATAATTATATATTTATTGTTCATAACAACTAACAGTGCAGACATATCACATTAAAGGTACATTCATAAATTGTGCAAGGATTTGGGAGATAATTCATTTGCATTCATGTGTCCATCTGTGTTAACATTGGCATCTAAGCATCAAGATGATACATCTAGATACATGGTTGAGGTAATGAGAGATGCCAAGGAGAAACGTTTTATCCTAGCACCATACATTCAGAGGTAAGAACATAAGCTTTAGTTATGTTGTATGATTAAATGAAAACACACAACTACACTTTTAATTTAAGTATGTTTAGGCTTTAAAACAATACAAGCCGTCGTAGTTATTAATAGGTGATGACATAAATAATACTGAAAATATTATATTATTCGGTGCATTAATCATTAATCATTAAATTGCAGTAAACATTGGATGTTGCTTATGTTTTCTGTTCTTGAAAGTGCTGTATACGTGTTTGATCCAATAAATCAAAAACGAGACCTTTACGTGAAGGCTCCTTGGGATACGTAAGCTATGGAAAAAATTAAAATCTTGAAAAGTACAATAAATATATATTTTGACATTTTTAACTCTATAACATGCAGGGCATATAAAGTGTATACTAAATATGGTGGTAGGAAAAATAATCACAATAACCTACTTTGGTACCATGAGGCTGTTCAGGTATACCTATTTGCTTGTCTTGAAAGTTTTTTTTTTGTTTTATCTCGACTTTTAAATATTCTGAGTTTGTTTTGTAGTGTCCTCAACAAAAAGGAGGCACAGAATGTGGTTATTTTGTGATGAGATATATGTATGACATAGTCATGTTATCTCGTAAAGATCCTAAAATTAAGTGGACAGAGGTACGAACTATCTGAATTGTGTAAATAATGTTAAAAATATTACTTGCATATAAAATTAAGAGTTCTTTTGGCATGTAGGGTCTTGGAAAAAGATACACAAACGAACAAATTGAAGAAATTCGAGATATTTGGGCAGATTATATTACTCGTGAATATATGTGATCGGGTAACTCTTTAAGTTCAAAAAATCTCTTTGTTTTTCTTTAAAAAATGTATTATATGTACTTTGTGCTAACAAGTTCGAACACGTAATTTTTGTAGGTGCTGGAAAGACGGAGTATGATATGAACCTTGCAACAATTGGAAAATGGATATTATGTTTTGGATTTATGATAGTTATGAACATGTGTTGAATTAGATGTATGACATGGTTACTTGGATTAAGAATTTGTAAATATTGTTGTATTTTAAAGTATGTACTAATAATTATTTTAATTTAATTAATCACTTTGTTGAGAAATTTAGATTGCAAGTTTTATTTATTTTTTGGTTTGAATAATAGGAATTCTGGTGTATATAAAAATATAAACAGGGTAAAAATGTCATTTTACAAAATACAATATACGTCGCCCTTTTCAGTCAATATACGTCGCCTTTTTCAGACAATATACGTCGCCTTTTCCAGACTTTATACGTCGCCTTTTTGAGACTTTATACGTCGGTCCTTAATTGACATTATACGTCGGTCCTTTGTTGGTATATACGTCGGTTATTTTTCGACAATATACGTCGGTTTTTTATAGACAATATACGTCGGTCCTTTTTGGGCATTATACGTCGGCATTTGTGGACATTATACGTCGGCATTTTTGTCATTATACTCAGCATTATACGTCGGTTTTTACGAGATTATACGTCGGTTTCCTTTGGTATTATACGTCGGCTTTTTATCACATTATACGTCGGCATTTTTAGCGACGTATATTGACTTTATACGTCGCCTTTTTAACTGACGTAAAATGCTTGTGACTTTATACGTCGCCCCTCCATACGTCGCCAATTAGCCGACGTAAAAGACCAATTTGACCGACGTAAAAGACCAGTTTTCTACTAGTGGTTGCTGATCTAACGGTGATAAATGAGGGATAACAAAAAATGGGGGATAACCAAAAAAGGGGGTTAACTAAACTACAAATTATACCTCATTTTGCTTATTATAATATAGTATAGATATAGATGCGGTTAAGATCAAAATGTTAATTTTTTTGAAAATAATAAAACATTTATAAATTATTATATCTATCCATATCTATCTATACTATTATATAAAAGCCGAAATATTAAAAGTTTTGGTACCTGTTTTTTGGTACCTGTTTTTTGGTATTTCGTAAATTTACTTATTTATCCTTCATTATAAAGAAAAATAAATCTATACTATATTATTATAAGCAAACTAGAGATCTTTTGTAGTTTGTAGTTAATTTGGTTAACCAAGCTATATTCATAACCGTTAGATCTTCAACTCAAATAGATCATTACCGTTAGATATAATAATAATAAAAGTTGTTATATTGAGAAGTCTAAGATTCGATTCCTTTTTAGTTTAAAATATTACCCTTTATAAACAACTAAAAACATAAATCATACCATATCTTTCTATCTTCTATCTAATTAAAATATGTTACCTTCTATTTAATTAAAACACGTTACCTTTTATTTTAAAACTAATATTGCAATCATTATTATATATATATATATATATATATTTCATTATTTATAATCTATAGATTGTTGTACAATTAATATGCATATTTATACATACATACACATGTACAAACATAAATACATACATATATAAATTTCTATGGATATATAATAATATAATATAATATTATATACATACATACATACATACTATATAACATACATACATACATACATACATACATACATACATACATACATACATACATACAAACATACATACATATATACATACATACATATATTTATGTTGTATAATCTATTAATATTTCATTATTTGTAATCTATTAATTGTTGTATAATTAATATGCATATTTATACATACATACACATGTACAAACATAAATACATACATATCTAAATTTCTGTGAATATATAATAATATACTATAATATTATATACATACATACATACTATATATTTTTGTTTATATATATATTAATTTGTAGATAAATCTCAGTTGGCTTACCTCAGATAATGTATAATTATTAATTATAATGTATATTTGTAGATAAGAGTTGGGTTCAGTGGAGACCATGTTTTTTGTGGAGTCCTGGAGTCCACCTTTGTTCTGCATACATTTATCATCATTTTACATTGCATTTAACAATTTTCTATGGTCATCACCAAGATTAGTTAGGGTTTTTTCAACAATATCGTCGAAATCCATCACAAATATACATTATATTGCCCGCAACGACAAAATATTGAATTTGAAGAACAAATTTTATTTTGCAGAACCAAGTGTTCAAGAACAATATTTTGAAAATTAATTCATGAGATGTTTAGGCAATTTTCGGAGCAGTTTACGGTCATGTTTAGGAGGAAAGCGTTTTGCACTGGTAAAACATTGTTAAATGCGGATGAATGTATGCAGAACAAAGTTGTACTCCAGGACTCCACAAAAAACATGGTCTCCACTGAACTTTGTTCTTGTAGATAATTATATATTAATGTATAATTATTAATTATACATGCATACATACATACATACAATATATACATACATTTATGTTGTACAATCTATTAATATTTCATTATTTGTAATCTATTAATTGTTGTATAATTATTATGCATATTTATACGTACATACACATGTACAAACATAAATACATACATATATAAATTTTTGTACATATATAATAATATACTATAATATTATATACATACTGATATGGGCTGAAAGTAAGCCCTAGAAGCGTATTTAATGATGCATTGAATAAACCTAAGTTGATTCAAGGTCAAAGCCCAATAATGAGGCCTAAAACCTTATTTATGATAATAAATTCGTAATAAATAAGTCAGCCAATTTCAGACTCCAAGATTGAGTCTTAAAAGGAAACTAAATCATATCAGGAGTAGCCTCCAAGGCATACACCTCTAATACTTATCTTCTTATCAGTTGGAAGGCTCTAGAATTGGGCCCAAGCTGTAACTTGTCCACCAAGTATCCTAATTCTACCCTAATTCTAGGGTTTTCCCCACCTATATAAGGACCTGTTCCTCTACAAACAGAACTACGTTTTTTGGCTTGATTCTCTAAATACAGAGATACGTAGGCATTCTGTGAGGACCGTTTAGTCTCGAACGCAGAAGCAGCCATTAAAGCACGAAGCTCCCGAACCCTAGCATTAATTACATACAAACCCTAGCCGCAATTTAATAATCTAGTTTTATTCCACAACATTTGGCGCCGTCTGTGGGAAGAAAACGTCAACCATGGTTAACACACGAAGAACACCAGCAACTACCGACCCTATTCCACTCAGCTCCGCCCCGCCAGCAACAGGCCTGGTGCCCCAACGACCGGGGCTATCGTTCCGCATCATGTTTCTCAACCCCTAGGGACGACTTCCCATGTTGAGAGTACGTTACCTCCGATCGTCCACACAAATCCAGGGACTAATCCCTTACAGATGGTGGTTTCTCCCTTGATTATAGATCCCAACGACCTTCCACAAGGAGTCCAGATCCACACTACGGACCTCCCCGTGAATACCAATCCGATGTATGGACTACCTAACTACCCTCCTACTCAAGGAGCTGGATCAAGTGGTCATGCCCTGTATATCCGAGATCGAGATTATCGCGATTTTTCCGGTCCTTATACGGATGAGTCATCTTCTGACGATGATTACGATCGTGATGAAGCTCCAAGGAGGCGACGTGCAAGTAAAGAACCTCGAGGAAGAACTCAAACTACTCACGATGGACTCCCTTCAACAACTACTAAGAGGATTAAGGCTTATGAAGCCGAGATCTTAAGATTAAAGGAAGACATGGCAAGAGAACAAGCCAGGTCAAATCAGACTTTACCCCCTCCAACATCAGGACCGATTCCCTTTATAGACTTGGAGAGGCCTTCAAGAAGGCAAAGAAGGGCTGCCGCCCCAACTGGAAGAACAACGAGGGTGGAAACCCCCAAGAGCAACCCCAAGGATCTGATGCCACTTGGGGATCCTGATGATCCCACACCCCCGTTTACTGAGGAGGTGATGAATGCTCGTATCTCAAAGAAGTTTAAGATGCCGACAATTAAAGCTTATGATGGAACGGGTGATCCCGCTAACCACATTAGGACATTCTCAAATGCTCTGCCGTTGCAGCCTGCAAGTGACGCTTTGAAGTGTAGGGCATTCCCTAAAACTCTATCAGGTATGGCTCAAAGATGGTATAGTCGGTTGCCTGCAAACTCAATTGGTTCCTTTAAGGAGTTGAGTGCTGCTTTCGTTAGTCAGTTTATCAGTGGAAGAGCGCATGAGAAAAGTTCTGCATCCCTTATGTATGTGGTACAAGGGAAGAACGAAAGTCTGAGAGACTATCTTAAGAGGTTCACCAAGGAGACTTTGAACATCACTGATCTGGACAATAAGGTTGCAATGGTAGCCTTGGAGCATGGCACCACCGACCTATACTTTAAGAGATCATTGGCAAAGCATCCTCCCGAGAATATGGCTGAGCTCCAGTGAAGGGCTGATAAGTACATCAAGGCTGAGGACAGCACGAAGAAGGAGGCCACAACAGGTAATGGAGGGAATAACAATGATTTTAGGAAGAGGAAGTCGGATCAGGAGTATGATGCCAAAGACAAGTACCCGCGTACGGGCAAGGATTCAGATTCGGCTCCTAAAAGGGGGAATCCAGGACAAAGATTTACTGAATATTCAAGATTGAATGCACCAAGGAGCCAAATCCTGATGGATATAGAGAAGGATAGAGATGTGAGATGGCCGAAGCCACTAAGGACCGATCCTGAAAAAAGAAATAAGAATCAATATTGCCGATTCCACAAAGATGTGGGGCACGACACTGACGATTGTAGGCAATTGAAGGATGAGATTGAGTTTTTAATCCGGAGAGGAAAGTTGAATAAATTTTGCAAAGATGGGAATCAAGGAAACCCGAGGCGAGATTATGATAGGAAGGATGATGATCGCAATCGCAACCCACAGCCCCGGGGGCCGGTAATAAACATGATTTTTGGTGGCCCAACAGCGGCCGGGACAAGTAGGAATTCCAGAAAGGCGTATGCGCGGGAAGTGATGCACATTGTTGGAGAAGCACCAAAGTGTGCAAAGATAGAGGTCTCAATTGGATTCGATGACTCGGACCTTGAAGGGGTGAAATTCCCCCATGATGACCCATTGGTAATCTCCCCAGTGATCGGTAACTCCCAAGTGAAGAGAGTCTTGATAGATAATGGAGCTTCAGTGGACATTCTGTTCCATGATGCCTTTTTGAAGATGGGATACACCGAGTCTCAGTTGACGCCTTCGAACATGCCTATATATGGTTTTAACGGAGTAGAGTCTAAAGTTGAAGGAACCATTCAGTTGCCCATGACCATAGGGCAGGAGCCACGGGAAGCCACTCAGATGTTAAATTTTTTGGTTATTAAAGCCACGTCCACCTACAATGCTATCCTAGGAAGAACGGGACTTCATGCTTTTAAGGCAGTTGCTTCTACCTATCATTTAAAGGTTAAGTTCCCAACCAGAAATGGTGTTGGAGAAGAAAAAGGGGACCAGAAGATGGCAAGGAGTTGCTATGTGGCTGCACTGAGGCCAGATGGAACTGGGGGGCAAGTCCTCCCTATTGAGGATATGGATGTTCGTGAGGACGAAGAACAGAGAGGAAAACCGGCGGAAGACTTGGTTTCCATACCTTTGGGGTTAGAAGATCCAGCAAAAGTTACTTACATTTGGGCAACTCTGAAAGACCCCTTGAAGAGTGAGTTGATCACCTTCTTGCAGGACAATAGCGACGTCTTTGCATGGACAGCAGCTGATATGCCAGGGATAGATCCCCAACTGATAACACACAACCTGAACGTAGATCCAGACAGGAAGGCGGTGAAACAAAAGAAGAGAAATTTTGCACCTGAGAGACAAGAAGCCATTAAACAAGAGGTTGACAAGCTCCTAGAGGTAGGGTTCATTGAAGAAATCCAATTCCCGGAATGGTTGGCTAATACTGTAATGGTCAAAAAAGCCAATGGAAAGTGGAGGATGTGTATAGACTTCACTGATCTGAACGATGCATGCCCAAATGACTGCTTTCCCTTACCAAGGATTGATATGTTGATAGATGCCACGGCTGGGCACGAGATGCTAAGCTTCATGGATGGTTTTAGCGGCTACAACCAAATCAAGATGTGTAAGGATGATGTTCCTAAGGTATCGTTCATCACTGACTTTGGTGTGTATTGTTACCTGGTCATGGCTTTTGGATTGAAAAAAGCAGGAGCTACCTATCAGAGGTTGGTAAATAAGATTTTCTCTCATCTCATTGGAAAAACTATGGAAGTTTATGTAGATGATATGCTGGTAAAAAGCATGTGCAAAGCCGATCACATTGAGAACCTCCGTGAGGCATTTGAAGTGTTGAGACACCACAAAATGATGTTGAACCCAGCCAAATGTGCCTTTGGTGTCGGGTCAGGGAAGTTCTTGGGTCTTATGGTCTCAAAACGAGGAATTGAGGCTAATCTCGATAAGATCAAAGCTATCCTAGATATGGAACCACCTCATTCCATAAGGGACGTACAGAAACTGACTGGAAGGATTGCTGCATTGGGGAGGTTTGTCTCCAAATCCGGAGATAAGTGTTTGCCGTTCTTTAAAACCTTGAAGAAAGTAAAAAATTTCGAATGGACAGAAGAAAGTCAAGAGGCCTTTGATCAGGTGAAGAAGTATATGGCAGAAGCACCGCTGTTGGCCAAGCCAAGTATGGGAGAAATCCTCTATCTTTACTTAGCCATTTCAGCTCAAGCTGTGAGCGCGGTGCTAGTGAAAGAGGAAGACAAAATTCAAAAACCCGTATACTATGTGAGCAAGGTACTACATGGACCAGAGTTGAACTATTCTACCATTGAAAAGTTTGCCTTAGCATTGGTGACTGCCTCAAGGAAACTACGTCCCTACTTTCAGGCACACAAGATTGAAGTCCTTACAGGGAAGCCATTGAGGAACATCCTACATAGCCCGAAAGCCAGTGGTAGGCTTATTAAGTTTGCAATTGAGTTGGGAGAATTTGATATCAAGTACAAGCCGAGGACGGCCATAAAAGCTCAGGCACTTGCTGACTTCGTGGTTGAATGTACCATCGACAACCAAGAAGTCGGGGGGCAGGAGATACCTCATAAAGGCAATAGAGAAGACAAGGAACCTGTGATAGAAGAGAAGGAATTCTGGATGCTCTATTTTGATGGAGCGTCAAAAACAAAAACAAGTGGTGCAGGCCTGGTCCTACAAAGTCCCGATGGATTCACCATTGAATACGCCCTGAAGCTAGACTTCCCAACAACCAATAATGAGGCAGAATATGAGGCTCTGATAGCCGGGCTCGGTTTGGCAGGAGCATTAAGGGTCAAAAATCTAAAATTTTGTGGAGATTCAAGGCTAGTTGTGGCCCAAGTCAATGGAGAGTTTGAGGCAAAAGATGAGACAATGATTAAGTACTTAAGGGTTGTCAAGGCTGTAATGACCCAGTTCGATGAATGTTACGTCGAGCACATTCTTAGGGAGGAAAACGTCAAGGCCGATGCCTTATCTAAGTTTGCCTCTTCCGAGATAGAGAATTATTCTGGTAGTGTCTATTTCCAAGTTCTGAGAGCCCCCACTATTGATTCAAAGCTGATAGCACCTATTGGAACTAGAGAGTGTTGGATAGACCCGATCAAGATGCATATTGAGACCGGTTGGCTCCCGACTAATGCCATGGAGGCACGAAGATTGTCAGTAAGGGCATTGAGGTATGCTCTGATTGAAGGGATCCTCTATAAGAAATCCTTTGTGATTCCGTACCTGAAGTGCCTAAGGCCCGAAGAAGCTAAGTCAGCATTAGAAGAAGTCCATGAAGGAATCTATGGGCAACACTTGGGGGGCAGGGCCCTAGCTCACAAGATAGTTAGACTCGGATTTTATTGGCCTGAGATGATGGCCGATGCCAAGGAATATGTGAAAAAAGTGCGATCGGTGCCAGAAACATGCACCAGTGGTTAGGAAACCACCAGAGATGTTGACGTCTGTCAGTTCCCCCATTCCTTTTGCTATGTGGGGGATGGATATACTTGGGCCATTTCCAATGGCCACAGCTCAAAGAAAGTTCCTGATTGTAGCTATTGATTACTTTACGAAGTGGATTGAGGCCAAACCTTTGGCTAAGATCACAAGTAAGCAAGTTATGCAGTTCTTCTGGGAGAATGTCATGTGCAGGTATGGAATACCATGGATCCTAGTTACAGACAATGGCTTACAATTCAACAACAAAGAATTTAAGGATTATTGTGATGAGAACGGAATCGAGCTTCGGTTCACTTCAGTTGCCCACCCTCAGGCTAATGGGCAAGCTGAGGTCACCAATCGGATCATCCTTGATGGACTCAAGAAAAGGGTGGAACGTTCCCAAAATACTTGGGTGGATGAATTGTTGCCCATACTTTGGGCATATCGTACCACTTGCAAGGTAACCACTGGGGCAACTCCATTCATGTTGGCTTACGGAGCTGAAGCTGTTGTCCCCGTAGAAATCATGCATACATCTCCTCGAGTGGAGGCTTTTGAGCCTGACGCTAATGAAGAAGGAATAAGGTTAGCTCTTGACTTGATTGATGAAGTAAGGGATGAAGCCCATGCTAGGAATGCTGAACATCAGAAGAAGGCCTCCTTCTATTACAACCTGAGGGTGAAAGAAAGGTTCTTCCGTCAGGGGGACTTAGTACTCAGAAAAATCGAAGCATCCGGAGTTGGACAAAAAGGAAAGCTAGCACCAAACTGGGAAGGTCCGTATCGTGTCAAAGGAACACTAGGTCGTGGATCGTACAAGTTGGAGACCTTGGACGGGGTTGAGGTGCCCCGTACTTGGCATGCCATGAACCTCAAGATTTATTATGTTTGAGCTATCCTTGTAAGGATTCAGCTTTTTATTCATGTGTTAGGAAAGTAGAAATAAGGTCGACGAAACCATTTTGGAGTTCTTAAACTCTGAGTAGAAAGTAGAGTATTATGTAAGGGCCAGACCCCATGTCAAGTTTTAATGCAATTTGATTTTCTCCTCTCTTGGTTATTATTCCTTATGTCTATTATGTATCAAAGCATATTTAAAAATTGCTAGCTAAAGTAAGCCAAAATACAAAAGACGAAGCAACTAAGTGAAAGGAAAAATCAAAGGATGCTTAAAATGAATTAAGCCCGGAGGCTATAAGTTACGATTCATGAGTTAAGAAAGTAAAATAACAAAGGATAAGCCATGCAGGGCCGACATAAAATAAACTCAAGGAGCCTTAGCAGCCTTGGTAGCCTTGGTAGTACTCCTAACTGGAGAATCTCTATCAGTACTGGTGGCAGTAGTAGATTCTTCAGCATCAGCCTGAATCGGGGAGCGCTCAGGATCCAAGATCCTATCTGTAGCATCACCTCCCTCCTCATCTTCCTCACCATCCTCTTCATCCTCTTCCATAGGAGAAATCCTCTGGGACTGTAACAGCTTTGCCAACTCTAAAGGAGCCTCGGGGCAAGGAAAATCCCCAATCTGGAACAAACCAGGGTGCCTCTCAGACACAGCATCTAAGGCCCCTTTCTAGCCACTAAAGTAGTTGGCCGGATAGGCAAGGTCATCATGCTTAGTCATGAGCTTTTGGAAGTCCTCGGAGTCCATATAGTCGTCGATGATATCCTCCTTGCCTTGGCGAAGCTCAGCAATGCTGCCATAGGCTTTCTCAATTTCCTCCTACTTTGCCTTCAACTTCTCCTCTAAGCCTGCAACTTGGATCTTTGACTGATCAAGATCTTTCTTATGGGTCCCAGCTTGAGTTCGCCAAGACTTGGCATGATGCATGGCTGCCTGGAAGTAGGTGTTACCCTGGAAGCACGATTTAAGTGTTAAGGAGCGGAAAGTAAAACATTTAAGCTAAAAGAGAAGTAAAATACTCACAGTAGCAAGAGCTTGAGTTCCCAGCAACTCAACCCCCTCCAAGTCACGAGAGACAACAATGTCACGATAGTCGACATGGGTGATTGAGTGGTAGGACCAATCCTTCGAATGCTTGGTATCTCCAACCACAGAGTCTTGTTTTCTGATGCCCCAAGCTGGCCAAAAAACAGATGATTTGACAGAAGAAGCAGCCCCACTCCCATCATCCACATCAACAGCATCATGGGGCCTTAGAAAGGCAGGCCCTGTATGCTGTCCCCTGGGATCTTTAGCAGCTCGTTTCCTCTTCATCTGGGAAGTTTCACCAGATAGATGCTCTTGAAGATCATTTATGGCTTTAGCAGCTGAAAAATCAAAGGCAAAATTAGTCACGATAAAATACAACCATAAATGAGAAGCTAAGTGAAAGAATGATGAGGTTTACCCTTATCAGTAACAGAAGAAAGACCCACAGACTTGAGGGAATATTCCTCAAGAAGAGTGAAGAAGTGAGTTTCCCCTTTGTCTTCAATAAGGGTGTTGAAAGCAGCTTTTTCGGCATCATCCAGCTCGATATCGTCTGGATTTCCATCAATTACCTTCCCAAAGGAGCTACGAAAGAGGGTGCCCCAGTCACCCCCCTCCCACACAAGGTACATGAACTCCTCTTTCCATTTAGGGTTATTATCCGGAATCGAAGAGGGATCATAGATGTTTGGGATCGTAGCACGAAGGCTGATGTATACCCAGCCAGGATAGGTGATTGCGCTATTTTTAAATTGAAAAATTTTCCTAAAAAGGGAAACAGATAATGGAAAATTGTTTTTCAAGCAAAGAACCATGAAGCAAAGAATGGCTCTCCAAGCATTTGGAACTAGCTGACAAGGATTTATTTGAACATCAGCTAGCAAGGTGGGAATAAAATTATGAAAAGGGAAACGAAGCCCAGCCATGATAGCATCTTTGTAAATGCAAAGGGCGTGGGGTTTCCAATGACAGGAACGATCCCCTGTTTCAGCTGGGATTAATTTTAAAGGGGAACGAATGTTAAAGAGTTTGTTGAATTTTTTGATTTTTTCAGCATCAAAGAATTTCGAATGATGATTATAAGAATCTAATGCAGATACAGAGGGATATTCATCTCCTCTTTGATTAATCATGTCAATTAAAGAGGTATATTTTGAACGGATAGGAGGGAAAGAGGTACCTCGTGACGAAGAACTCATCTTGCTTAATCTTCTAGCTTCTCTGTCATCTGCCATGGATATGCTTGGGATGAAGGTTTCAAAGGATGATCTTCAAAGGAAGCCCAGAAAACTACCGTGGTGGGAAGAACTTTCGCCGGAAAACTCTTGCCGGAAATCACCTTAAGTTAGGAGCTCTAGAGAGAAATTGTAGTGAAATATTTGAGTGAAGTAAAAAATGAAGTTCACTTCTCACTCTTTTATACAAGGTATAGCCGGTCATTCAGCCGGTTAAGATGCTAAAGTAACCGTTTATAACCGGTTAAGGCCCATAGGCCCAGATAAAGGCCCAAGATCTAGAAGCTCGTGGAAGCTTGTAGAATCTAAGAGAGAATTCTAGAAGGATCGAGAAAATAATAAAAAATAAATAAATCGAAAAAGCCACGAGGAGGCCCATTATTGTTCCTTACACGAACTCGATTCAGTTCGTAATATGAGTTCGAAAAAGCCACGAGGAGGCCCATTATTGTTCCTTACACGAACTCATCCCAGTTCGTAGGATGAGTTAGTAAAACCCACGAGAAGGCATGTTATTACTCCTTACACGAACTCGATTCAGTTCGTAAATTGAAGTTGAAAACAATACGAACAGGCCACATTAAAGGTCTCACACGATTTCGATCCATCTCGTGAGATGAGATCGTGTCTAATTTGACGAGGCTGATCTATAGACCTTGGACGACCTCGATTCACCTCGTATATTGAGGTCGTAGGCTACGCGAGGAGGCTCGTGGAAGGACCTAACACGAACTCAAGCCACGTCGTGATTTGAGCTCGAAATCATCACGACCTCCCTGCTTTGGTGCCCTTCCACGATCTCGATCCACGTCGCAGAATGAGATCGTAGGGTCAACGAACTGCTCCATTTGGTGTCCTTACACGAACTCGAACCACCTCGTGAATTGAGGTCGGAAATGATACGACCTGCCCCGTTCTTTGCCCTTGTACGACCTCACCTCACGTCGTAGAGTGAGGTCGAAAACCACACGACCTGGGCACTTTTAAGGCCATACACGACATCGTTTCAGGTCGAAAAAAAAAAATGGAAATAAAATTCCAAGGGTTCCACAAAAATGTGAGATAATTTATAAGATTATTTCCGAAGGTAGTATGCCTAAATTATTTTTTGAAGATTAATCAGAAAAATAAGGGAAAGTGCCCGTTAGCACAACGAAAATTCCAAAAAATGCAAGAAAATTATTAATAATTCTCTGTAAGACATAAAAATTGTTGTTTAGCCTCGAATAAGGCAATCGTCGCAAATGTGTAGGTCGCTCCACACTTTGCACTCAAGACGATACCTGTGAAACACTAGTGTACTTAAACCTTTTAACTTCAATGAAAACCTGATCAGTTTTCCTAGAAGTTGGGGGGCAAATGATATGGGCTGAAAGTAAGCCCTAGAAGCGTACTTAATGATGCGTTGAATAAACCTAAGTTGGTTCAAGGTCAAAGCCCAATAATGAGGCCTAAAACCTTATTTATGATAATAAATTCGTAATAAATAAGTCAGCCAATTTCAGACTCCAAGATTGAGTCTTAAAAGGAAACTAAATCATATCAGGAGTAGCCTCCAAGGCATACACCTCTAATACTTATCTTCTTATCAGTTGGAAGGCTCTAGAATTGGGCCCAAGCTGTAACTTGTCCACCAAGTATCCTAATTCTACCCTAATTCTAGGGTTTTCCCCACCTATATAAGGACCTGCTCCTCTACAAACAGAACTACGTTTTTTGGCTTGATTCTCTAAATACAGAGATACGTAGGCATCCTGTGAGAACCGTTTAGTCTCGAACGCAGAAGCAGCCATTAAAGCACGAAGCTCCCGAACCTTAGCATTAATTACATACAAACCCTAACCGCAATTTAATAATCTAGTTTTATTCCACAACACATACTATATAGCAGACATACATACATACATACATACATATATACATACATACATTTATGTTGTATAATCTATTAAAATTACATTATTTGTAATCTATTAATTTTTATATAATTAATATGCATATTTATACATACATACACATGTACAAACATAAATACATACATATATAAATTTTTGTGGATATGTAATAATTTACTATAATATTCACTAACATATACCAAATCTTATTAATCATTTTAGATCTAGTGTAATTATTTACGAATTAAATATTATAAAAAAATATCACAATACAAAAAAAGAACCTTCATGCGTATATATAAGTATATATAATACAAACTTGTATTAACATTAACTATCGTAAAACTCAGCAATCACATCTTTAATACGTAAATGCACAAAATAATATAACAAACACACACACACACATACACACACACATATATATAATAGAGCAAATGGGAGGAGGGTTCCATGAGCAAATTTATTCATATAAAAAGTTATATTTACCCCAACTAATTATATCTATGTTATATTTCCGGGGGCTATTTGGGTATTGGAACACTAACATATTTATTACATAATAATAACTAATATGAACTAATATGCATTTATTATTATGTAATTAATACTTGTATGTATCTCTGTATCCATCCATGTTAACTATATAAATTTATATTTCGAAATACGGTTTTGATCTTAACATTGACCAATTTATTACATATCGTTCAAGTTTGCTTTAACAAAACAAAACATAGAGTAAAATATAAACAGATTTAATTTAACCAGAATTATCATTTGCATGTCACGATCGGGTACTGCATAAATTCTATTTATTCACAACAATTGCTGCGAAGATATGAACAATCGAAGATATCAACAATCCAATACTGCGTGATCACGAATAATTCATAAATATTTGTAATTTAGAGCATGTCTGTGCCTTGCACGGGCTACAAAGCTAGTTAATACTAATGCCGATTCTTAAATTTTATTATCTAATATATATTAGCATACTATAGATTGCCGATTATAAAATCTAAAAAATCGAGATTAATATTAGTATTCATGTTCAAGAAATAGTACTCCGTAAATTATATAACAGAATATACCCGTAACTAATTTTAATGATCTATTTAAGATTGTTTTCAATTTGTTGATTAACTTTATATTTTGGATCCATTTAATGATTAACTTGATAATTAACCCAAAAAATAAGTATCTATCACCTGAGAAGCACTAGTACTCCTACCGTATATGGTTTCAAAAGGAAAACACGTGTAAGATTAGAACATCTCCAACTGTTTATGCGCTCTTAAATATAATACTCCGTATAAATTATATGATTTTTAATAAATTATTGCATAAATTTTGATGTAATAATATCTTTTATCTTCACTCCTATTTTGTATTTTATTAATATTTTAAATCTAACAATAACAAACATTTAAATTGAATAATGTGCAAGTAAATATATTATTAATAGAAAATAGTCAAAGGTCATGTAGTACCTCTGAATAAAAAACAGTTAAAAAGCCATGTCATAATTTTTGAATTTGAGATAAGAAGTTCTTACGTACGTTTTTTAAGAACCATTAAATTTTTTTTGTAACCTAATTATTTTTCTCGCTCATAGAAATCATAGAAGTATTCAATTCGATCCCCTCTCCATCCTCTATCTAAACACTATTTTGGTAATTTTTGATTTCAGTTTTATTCAATAAATTAAATTTGGTTGTTGGTTGGTTTGATTTTGTGTATGCACATGTATAGATCGTTAGTTTTTAAAGATAGGATATTTACCAAAAATACTATGTTTAAAGTTTCTATTTGTAAATATACTATCTCTTTGAATTAATTGCAATTTTACTATACTAAGTTTCAAAATTGCAAAAATACTACAAACCAGGTCAACCCTTCCCCCCTCCCCCATGTGCCCTCCATGTGCCATCAATTTCACCCGATTTTGTACTTTTTTTTTTGTTTTTTTAAGGTGGGATTTGGGTTGCATGGCCCTGCAGGGGCAACCAATTTCAACTGAACATGCAACTAAATTTCTGATTTCATGTTCCATTTTTCAATTGTCATTTTCGACCAATTTTTTGGACTATAATATATATATATATATATTAGAGTCCAAAAATTGGTCGAAAATGATATTTGAAAAATGGAACATGAAATCAGAAATTTAGTTGCATGTTCAGTTGAAAGTGGTTGCCCATGCGGGGCCTTGCAACCCAAATCAGCAATCGAATGCAACCACATGAAACTTTTTTTTAAGGTGGGATGATTTTGGTGGATTTGGGTTGCAAGGCCCCGCCAGGGGCCATATTCAACTGAATGCAACCACATTCAACTGAATGCAACCACATTCAACCAAATGCAACCCCACATGAAACTTTTTTTTTAAGGTGGGATGATTTTGGTGGATTTGGGTTGCAAGGCTCCGCCAGGGGCAATATTCAACCAAATGCAACCACATTCAACTTGTTGAAAGTGGTTGCATTCAGTTGAAAGTGGTTGCCCCTGCGGGGCCATGCAACCCAAATCCACCAAAATAGAATCCCACCTTAAAAAAAAGAAGTTGCATTCAGTTGCTGATTTGGGTTGCAAGGCCCCGCCAGGGGCAATATTCAACCAAATGCAACCCCACATGCAACTTTTTTTTTTAAGGTGGGACGATTTTGGTGGATTTGGGTTGCAAGGCCCCGCCAGGGGCAATATTCAACCAAATGCAACCACATTCAACTTATTGAAAGTGGTTGCATTCAGTTGAAAGTGGTTGCCCCTGCGGGACCATGCAACCCAAATCCACCAAAATAGAATCCCACCTTTAAAAAAAAAGTTGCATTCAGTTGCTGATTTGGGTTGCATGGCCCCGCAGGGGCAACCACTTTCAACTGAACATGCAAATAAATTACTGATTTCATGTTCCATTTTTCAATTGAAAAATGGCAATTGAAAAATGGCAATTGAAAAATGGAACATGAAATCAGTAATTTAGTTGCATGTTCAGTTGAAAGTGGTTGCCCCTGCGGGGCCATGCAACCCAAATTCACCAAAATAGCATCCCACCTTAAAAAAAAAAAAAAGTTACACAAACGGCTGATTATGAAAGAGGAGGGAAGGGGGGAAGGGTTAGGGTTAGTATTTTAAACTTAGTATAGTAAAATTGCAAATAGTTTAGTAAAATTGCAAATAGCTATTCTTAACAAATGTAAATGTGCAAAAATTTACTTTTTCCTATTTATTTATGAAAAAAGCTCTTAAAGATATTCATGTAAAAATTTTAAGATTTTAAGTTTTTTAAGTCCATCGAATTTTTATCTTAATCGGAATTTTCGTATGTTATATACATATACTTATTTGAATGATTTGTTTTTTGTGTTGTCGGAAATTTTTCCCGAAAGTTGGATAATTCCCAGATTCCGGCAAGTATTCTTGGCATGTTCTTGATTTGTTCATGTGGGTGTGTATTGTGTGTGTGTTTGATCTTAAAAACCTTAATTCATTATGTTAATATTGTTTTTGCATGATTTAAGTGATTTTTATTTAGATGCCTTAATTAGTGCTTTCTAATTGTGTGTAATTAGACGAATTATTAATTTTAATGGCGTGGTTGTTTCAAAATTTAGACGAATTGATTTTGCTGATGTAGCAAATCAAATAATAGCTGTCGTTATATCATTTTTATGGATTTATTTTGTGCCTCTAGGGTGTGTCATATTATGATGACTTTTTGACTAATTTTGGAGGAATTTTTGATTTCGTTAGTTTGACGAATTTGTGTCATAATGGATTACTATTATTTTTTCATATTCATAAATCATAGTTATATATATTTATATACAGTATTTTATTAATATATGAGTTATATATATATATTTTATATATTTTAATGTTACTTTATTATTTTTTATATCTAACCAAAGGGATCCCCTTTGGCTAGAAGGTTTATCAATTTTTATTTTATTTTATTTTTTTCGAGTTACAAATGTTCCAATATTTGCAATTTTATTTTCTTTTGTTATTTCATCGACTAATTAGTTCTTGGTATGATTTGTTTTGGTAATTTCAGATGTTTCAATGAAATAAAGATGGAAGTGGGCTGGTTACATGTGTTATACGAGCATGTTAGATTGATTTGGATTTTGGATGAGAAGAAGTGTGAAGAGAAGATTGATGAAGGCGGAAACTGGAGCAATTAGAAATTTCTAGTATTTTGCTTATTAGGAGTTATGCAAATTTATGTATATCGATTTATGTTTGTATTGAGTGGGGCGCTCTTTTTCCCCCCTTGAGTTTTTTCCCAAAGGATTTTGCTTTGCTTTTGCGGGGTTTTTAACGAGGCCTACTTTTTTGGTGTATATTGTCTACTCTCCCGGAGAAATCTCTTTCTCATGTCAGTCGTAATTCAGGTTACGATCCATGGATTGGTTACCTTTCGGATAGATGATAAGTTTTTATGGATGAAAGAATGTCTCAATTCCTTTCCTTCTTGGATTGTGTATTTTTATCTTTTAAATGAAATCGTTTCATTTATGAAAAAAAAAAATTAAAAATGTCTTGGGATATTAGAGCATCTCCAACGGCGTTGGTTAAATTACATAAAATATTGATTATATAAAATTTGTCGAACCAGTGAGACATTGTGCTCCGATAGTATTGGGTATAATGATTGATGATTCGCAATATTAATATAGCCAACATCAAGTGATTATCTATAAGTATAGATAAGGGTTTTGTCCCATTGGAATGATTAATTTTTTACAAATTATGTATAAGTTTTATTTTTAGAATGTCACGTAGACTTTTAGATAAGGATTTGGTATGGTTGGAAATGCTAATGATATGAGTAGGATATTATCCTAGACCGAAGGTTTTAGAAGGAACACGTTACCGTAAGATGTAAATATAAATTTCCTATTTTTAGGCACAATTTACTTGGGATAAGTGACACTCACCGTTCAACATTCAAATAATGCTGCGATCAAGAGTGTGATTATTAGGGTATGAACATTTGATCATTGACTGAATGAATGTCTGAATTTATTACTCTATACTCTGGGTCATGCGAATGTTCTTTTAGAAAATGGAAAGTTTGAGGCATATTTATAATATGTTCTTGATGTAATTTCCGGAAACTAACAAGTGAAGGTTGTTCCTTGTTATAAGGACTTAAACTTTCATGTTTGGATCTAAGACATTTTCTTAGTGGAATCCATAAATAAATTGAGTTGAAGTTGCTTGCTTGAAATGGGTTATGTGGGTTAGTTAGTTGAAATAACTCGAGTTCCACATAGAATTGGTAATGAGAGGTTGGTGGCTTCATATAGCTCCATGTGCAAGTGTAATGTATAACTACTAAGGCATGTGGGTGTGCATGGTTGTAGTGTGAGCCTCGCGCACACACACACACACGCGCGCCGCCGCCCGCCTCGCCACGACACGACACGACACGACACGGGTCGAAGGGCGATTTGGGCGAATGTCTCGACGTCTCGCGTACGCGAGGCGACCTGGGCGAGGAATTTTATTACCTGGAATATTGATTTATTTTAACAGGTTTAAGATTTATTTGTTATAGCAGTACTGGAAATGGATGGATCAGTATTGGATAAAATCCCGGACTGGATCAGTACTTGGAACAAATCCTGATGGACTTAGTCAGACATCAGATACTGATGGACTAAATCCTGATGGATATCAGTTCCTGACGAGCACTGAATCCTGATCCTGACGGACATCAAATCCTGATGCTACTGATGGCCAGATCCTGACGCAGCTGTAACTGAAAAAATAAATACTGATGCAGTTAATGAAATTAAATCAGAATATTTTCTTTCCTTTTAAGGCATATCTCTTACGTTTTATTTTTGGGTAGTATATATATCAAAGATATAACGTTAAGAAGTATATACGTTAAGGAAAATCCTTGTTCGTTCTTCTTCTCTGTTCTCTCTAGACACAAACAGATTATTTACATAATTCTTAGGCGAACTGAGGTGCTGGTCGTCGTTGATCTCTGGTGTATCTGTGAACACATTGATCGGAGCTGTTTTATCCTGGAAGTGTTATTGCAGCAACCCAACACAGCGTAAGTGGCGCAATAATCTCTTCAAAAACAGCCAAGTCTTCTCGAAGGGCTTGGTGACTCAGCTGTTCTTCTCTCTCTGATCAGTATTGCTAATAGCTTCTGTGGGAGATAAGTTTGTTCTTACTTTTCTCGTTAATTACAGTCTCTAATTATATTCTTGTGTTGCCTTCGTGATTTGTTTCTGTTAATTGGTTTTATGCCTGTTCTTGTTTAATATATATCACTGCCTCATTGTTGTGTTTAGTGTAAAATACCCAACAATCTAGAAGAGATTATTTGTGTTATATATTGTTAATTAACAAGATGATTAACGAAACTGAAACTCCTGTTCTTGAGACTGGCTCTAGGTCTACTGTTACTGTACCTACCATTGATTGGACTACGTACCGTTTCCCACAACCTATCGATATGTCAGGTATGCCTGATAAATTCGGTGGGGGTGTTGGTTTTTCTCGTTGGCAGAAAAAGATGAAACTGTGGTTAACGGTAAAGGGTCTATGGCCAGTGGTGCAGTATGAGAAACCAATTGTGGTTAAGGAGAAAGCTGAAACTGTTAAGGCTTATACCATGTGGGAGGAAAAGGATGGGGTGGCTAGGGCTGCAATTCTGGTAGCTTTGGCGAACACTCTGTTCGATGTTTATTCATCTGACTCTTACACTGCTAAGCTCTTATGGGAGAAGCTTGACCAGACACATAATACTGATTCGCAAGGATTGGAAACACTACGCCACATATGGGCTTCAGTAACGCTTTTTTCAGTGTTACGAGCAAAAGTGTAGCCATATATGCCTTAAAATTGGTCTACGCCTACACATTTTTTTAGTGTTACCGTAGACTCAGACTGTATCTATCCCAACACGAAAGCAAGTGTAGGCGTTGGTCTTTAAAAAAAGTGTAACCGTAGCTCAATATTTGTCCGAATATTTCATTTAACACAGGCGGGGGAAATTTTTGTCTGAATATTTCATTTAAGCGGGTCAATAATTTCAGTCCCTCTCTCAATTATTCACTCTCCCTCTCTCAACACACTATCTCCATTATTCACTCCCTCTCTTAACTCTCTCTCGCTCTTCCTCTCTCTCCCGCTCTTCCTCTCTCTCCCTCTATACTCTCTCCCAAATTAAACACCGAATTAAACACACACACACATTTCTTCACGGGTTCAGTTAGCTAGGGTTTGCTTAAAGGCTTCGTACGGGTTCAATTAGGGTGCTCTCCGCGAGTTTTGTTCAATTAGGGTTCTGTTTAACTGTCTTCTTCAGGTATTGGGCTCTACATTCTTCTTGTTTCGTTACATGCTTCAATTATTGAGATCTGTTCTTGTTCAATTGAGTTCTGTTCTTGTTTGCATGTTTCAATTATAAAGGTTTTAATTATGCTTACATGCTTACATTCTTCTTGGGTTTAGTTATTTGGGTTTACATGATTATTGGGTTTAATTCTTATTATTTGTTTAATTATTTGTTTTAATACTGAATATTGGGTTTAATTATGCTTGAAAGTTTTTGTATTTTTATATGTTTATTGTTTGTTGCTAATTATGTTTAGATTTTTGATAGCTTGAGCTTGTTTGTTGCTTGATTTTTGATTATGCTTATTATTACAAAATTGTGACCTAGTTAATTATCATGATTTTTGTGTTTTTGTAAAACAATGGTAATTGGGGTGATTGGATTATTTGTATTCAATGGCAGATTATCACCATCTGCATTCTAGCGTGTTGTTTAAGTAGTTAACAGTTGAAGTTTGTGTAAATGGAATACCAGCATTATTTGTGTTTTTGTGCTTGTTTGTTGGTTAATTTTGTGTTTTTATTGTGACTTCTTTGACACACACACACTCACTATTTCATTGTGTTGTCTGACTTTAAATCAGTTTCCAAAATGTTGTGGTCATGATGGATACATACGTATCCATGGTGTACTCTGTCTGAAATTTAAAGTAAACAGAGTCGATTATTTAGTATGTATTAATATTTGTTTTAAATACTAGAATGTTTGTTTTAAAATGAGACTGTCTACAAGTTGTAGGTATTGTTTAATTAGTTATTAGTTAGCTACTAAAACTGACGAGATTAACTAGGTAGAATTAGTTACTGATCGTAGTTATATTTTCCTGTAGTCATGAGTCAGAAAGGTAATACTTGGTTGAATCGTCCCAAGTATACCAAAGATTATACCGAGGGAGTCGAATTGTTTGTGAAAAATGCTATGGCCAAATTTGCCGACGGGAACGAAATACAGTGTCCTTGTGATAAGTGTGAAAATATTTTATGGCGGAGTCCCAACATGGTTCGCGACCATCTCATTTGCAATGGACCGTGTGTAACGTTTGTAGAATGGATTTATGATGTTGCGTTAGTAAAAGATAGTAATATCATGGAATCTGAACCA
Source organism: Kitagawia praeruptora (assembly GCA_037693485.1). NCBI lineage: Eukaryota > Viridiplantae > Streptophyta > Magnoliopsida > Apiales > Apiaceae > Kitagawia > Kitagawia praeruptora. Next base: position 40,629,654 of record CM075345.1, on the reverse strand, counting down.
GATACGGGATTTCAAGATAATTTTGACGAGATGCTGAATGTTATGTATGGCAACGTGGGACCAAATGAAGATTCAAGGAAATTTTATCAGTATGTCGAGGAAGGAAAACAGCCCCTCTATCCTGGTTGTAAGAAATTTTCTCGTTTAAGTTTTCTAGTTAGGATTTACCATTGGAAGTGCATTCATGGAGTAACCGAGTCTGCGTTCAGTGAGATATTACAATTGATAAAAGAGGTTGTTCCCGATATAAATCTGCCTACCACTTACAATTCCGCTAAAAGGATCATGAAGAATTTGGGCCTTGACTACAAGAAGATACATGCATGTCCAAATGACTGCATGTTGTATTGGCGCGAGAATGAAAACTCAGATTCTTACAAAATTTGTAGTACTTCAAGGTGGAAAAGCGTGGCACAAGAATCGAACGACGACAATAATCGAGTTCCTGCCAAGGTGATGAGATATTTTCCGTTGGCAGGAACTCGATTATTGTCGTCGTTCGATTCTTGTGACTGCATGTGTAAAGATTTTGCCAAACAAATGGTGTGGCATGCAGTCACCTTGGCAGGAACTCGATTATTGTCGTCGTTCGATTCTTGTGCCACGCTTTTCCACCTTGAAGTACTACAAATTTTGCAAGAATCTGAGTTTTCATTCTCGCGCCAATACACATGCAGTTTGGCAAAATCGACAATAATCGAGTTCATCTTTTATTCGTTCAGCTGCATGCCACACCATTTGTTTATGTGTAAAGATTTTGCCAAACAAATGGTGTGGCATGCAGCTGAACGAATAAAAGATGGGAAGTTACGGCATCCGGCTGATGCTGAAGCCTGGAAGACGATGGATGTCTTGTATCCAGAATTTTCGTCAGATAATCGTAATGTGAGATTGGGGTTAGCTTCTGATGGGTTCAATCCATTTCGCACAATGAGTTCCACACACAGCACATGGCCAATTGTAGTCGTGAACTACAATCTGCCTCCTTGGCTAAACATGAAACCAGAAAACTTGATTCTCTCAAACCTTATACCTGGCCCAAATGATCCCGGAAACAATATTGATGTCTACATGCAGCCACTGATCGAGGAGCTGAAAGAGCTATGGAATGTAGGAGTAGAAACGTATGATGCTTTCACTGGTCGAACCTTTACGTTACGTGCAAGTGTCCTATGGACCATTAGTGACTTCCCTGGATATGCGATGTTGTCAGGGTGGAGCACAAAAGGGAAACTTGCGTGTCCAAAATGTCATTACGAGACATCATCAATGTATTTGAAGCATAGCAAGAAAGTGTGCTATATGAACCATCGGAAATTCTTAGACCCCAACCACAAATGGCGATCTGATAAGAGAAGATTTAATGGCGAAGTCGAGACTGGAACAAGTGCTCCAATGTTAACTGGCAGGCAAATTGAGTTAATGTTGGATGGTTACGAGAATGATTTTGGTGGCGTGGGGAAAAAACGAAAAGTAAGTTGCGATGTCAACCCTTGGAATATGAAGTCGATATTTTTTGACCTGCCATATTGGAGAGACAACTTAATTCGACATAACCTTGATGTTATGCATATAGAAAAGAACATATGTGATAGCATTTTGGGCACTTTGTTAAATATTAGTGGTAAGACGAAAGACCATCTAAATGCTCGATATGATTTGCAAGAATTGGGCATTAGGAAGGCCCTTCATCCCACTACCTCTGCTGATGGAAAGCACATCGAAATCAGGGCAGCAAACTTTGACATGACGAACGAAGAAAATGATTTATTCTGTTCGGTGCTTAAAAATGCTAAATTCCCTTATGGTTTTGCTTCTAACATTAGCAAATGCGTGCAAGATAGGAAAGTTGTTGGATATAAGAGTCATGACGCACATGTAATAATGCAATACTTGTTACAATTTGCTGTCAAACCAACGTTAAATCCCGAGGTTGCAGTTCCATTAATCAGACTCGGTGAATTTTTAATAGGTATCTGTTCCCGAGTTATTGAGGTGCATGAAATAGAGAAGCTACAAGAGGAGATTATCGAAATACTCTGTCAATTTGAGATGCAATTTACAAATGCCTTTTTTGACATAATGGTTCACCTTCCGGTACATTTGTGCCAGAAAATTGAATACGGTGGACCAGTCCACCAAAGATGGATGTATTCAATCGAGCGGTACCTAGGTGTATTAAAAAAATATGTCCGCAATAAGAGCAGACCAGAAGGGTCCATTGCAGAAGGGTATCTCGCTGATGAATGTGTGACATTTTGTTCAAGATTCTTAAATAATGGCGAAGATAAGTCGTTGAATGAGTCTGCAACTCCAAAAGTCGAAACTGGTGGGTATTTTATTGGTTTGGGGAAAAACAAAAATGGGAAAGATATTCACTTGTCTGAAGAAATGTGGATCGCAGCTCATCGAAATATTTTATTTAACTACAATGATGAGGCAGTGGTACAACTAATTGAGTAAGTCCTTAAAACTTAATAATTTACTGCACATTTAATTTAAAAGTAAATAAATAATTTATCTAAGTCAGTACACCGACATACTTTACTTGTGTATAATTTCAGGAAACATCGTGCATTATTGGACAATAACGTGAAGTCCAAATGATATAAAAAGGAAAAAACACATACCGACGAAATATGTGAGTGGTTCAGGAGTGAAATTAGGAAACAATCAGGGGTTTCAAGGGAACTGCTTTCCTTAGCAAAAGGTCCACGAAAAGCGGCTAAGGGGTTTAGTGGGTATGCAATAAATGGATTTAGGTTTCATACGAAACAAAGAGATCGTAAGTGTACAACGCAGAATAGTGGTGTGTTTTTGACAGCCTTAACAACTAGTTTCGTAAGTTCAAAGGATAGTAATCCATTAGTTGGGGATGTTGGTTACTATGGATCAATTGAACAAATAATAGAAGTTGACTACTGGGGAGCTTTTTCTGTAGTTCTGTTTAGGTGTACTTGGTACAAAGATGAAAAGGATTCTTTTGGTTTTACTCGAGTTAACTTCAACCGAGTTTGTCAAAAAGATGATCCTTTTGTCATGGCAACGCAAGTGCAGCAAGTGTTCTACATTGAAGATCCAGTTGAAAAACATATCAAATATCCTATTAAGAGGCTATCAACGGAGGTCCATGAACCACAGGACTGGGATAATGTAGTTGAAAATGATATACACGGGCAGTTTACACATGAGACGATATTTCGTTCTGTTGTAGAAGAAAAGGATCGTGAAGTTAGTTGTTTTAGAGATGATATGCCTGTAACAGAAATTCCTATTCAGTCGCCTAAGAAAACTGATCATTAATTAGACATGGAAAACTGATCTTTGTTTCTGTTATTTTTGTTAATCAGTTTTTATTTTCCTGTTATTTTTGCCATCTTGATTTAGCTATGATAGTGTCATGTAATTTACACAAGTTGTGTTTGTTTTTGTTTAGTGATGTGAAAAAAATGTTTATTTATGTGGCCATGCTTGTTTATACATTGTTAATTGGTTATACATGATTTATACATGATTTCTGTTAATTAGTTATATTTGCCAATATCAAATTGTTTACTTAAGACTGATTTTTTTTGTATTTTGTAACAGAATGGAAACTGGGTCTCTGATTATACGAATGCACCACAAGGGAAACTTCACAAAGACTAGGTATTCTAGTGGCCAACATGTTACATTTTCGGAAGATCCTGACAGGTTTTCCTACTCGGTGTTGATGTGGTGTGTTAAAGAAATGAATTACACAGAGATTGGTGGCGTATATGTCAATATTGATGGTTGGAAACTGCTGGTAGATGATAAAGCTCTTGGTGAATATACTAAAGGGAAATCTGAGTTAGATTTTTACATCGATGCCAATATCGACAAAGATATACCAGCAATGAAACAAATGCAACCGCATGTGATTGTAAGGCCAAGGTCAAGCCCTTTTAAAGCTCAAGAAAAAAAAGTTGAGAAGTGGACTTTTGTGACATTGAAGAACATCAATGCTGAGAAAACACGAAAGCTGAAGGATATGAATGATGTCAAAGAACGGAGAATCAGTACAAGGAAGAAACTAGAGTTCAACCAGCCTGATGCTAATCCTCCAAGGGAGAAAAAAGGTCCAGAGAAAGAGACAACTATTGTTGAAGGTCAGGGATGTAATGACTATGAAATGAAAAGGAATGTGAATGTTGCGAAAAATAAAGCAAAGCTTGTAGAACTTGGATTGGTCCCAAGTGAGTCTGTTACGAGTCCTCCAAAGGAAAAAAGCAAAGACAAGGTAACAAATGACGATGCAAGTGTGAGTGAGTACCTCCCGGACAATAACAATGTCCAACCTGACGATGAGGATGATAATGTCACTTCAAAGGTACATTTTTGCTTAATTTAAGCATCAAATTATGTTTATAGTATTGCTGCTGATTGACTTAAATTTACATTTGTAGGGTACGAAAAAGGGCAAGAGACAGAGAGTTGAGATCGGTTCTGGACCAAGAACTCGTTCGCGAGTTACTCAAATGCCAGATTCATCTGAAAAGAATAAATCAGCTGGGGACGCAAATTCACTTCCTGTGGAGGTATTATAATTATTTTGCTACTAAAGTGCCAGTTTTATGTATGTGTGTGAGGAATTAAAATACTTATTTAAAATTAAAATATAACTGAGCTGATAATTTTTTTGACATTGTTTACAATTAATCTTCCTTTTAAGGTCAATGAAGCACCAGTAGTTTCTCTAAAAGAGAAGCTAAAAAATCTGAGAGACGGTCCTGGTTCAATGACTGCATACTTGAAGTTACGCGAACTTGAAAAACAACAACTTCAAAAGGAAATCCCGAGGGCAGAGTCTGAAATGCAACCTTTGCAATCACAGTCCGGTAATTTTACATGTATAATTAGTTTAACTTTATAATCATGTGTATGTTCTTTTCATAAATTGCACTTAGCCAGTAATTATCATGTGTATGTTCTTCAATTTTAGTTGAAGCTTTTTGTTGGTCAGCATCATGATTTAGTCTAAGTCTTTCTTTATAAAATCACTCTTGTAACTAATAAACCCTAAAACTAAAATTAATTGCGTAAATATCTGATATCAAAATCTGAAAGCCTAATTAACTCAAACTTCAAACATTAATTATAAATAAACAATATGATTATACTTGTGCCATAATTATATAAAGAAGAGAGTGTGTTCTAATTGTTATTAGTTTCAGTTGAGCCACCTGTTGATGAAGCTCCGAAAAGAAAACGAGGGAAGACCAAAATGAATCATATTCATAGTACATCAGAGAAAAAAAGGATAACCCTCAATTATCTCAATCAACCTGTATCGGATAATGGCAAGTTACTAGCTCAATTTAGCAGTTTTTTGGGGACAACTGTAAGGCAATTTGTGTCTCTTACTTGTGCGAGTTGGCATCAAGTTCCTGAGAAGGAATTGTTGTGGGAGTATGTCAAGGTAAAATATGTTTCATATGTGAAAATTTGCACTTTGCGTAATTTTATTTGACAACTGTAAGGGTTTATATGTTCCTTTTTATGCACTTTGTGTAATTTTATGTAGGACAAGTATATTGTTCCTGAAGATGCTAAACCGTGGGTTAAGAAAACAATGAGTGATCAGTTTAGGAGCTACAAAAGTCGAATTAAGAGAGATCATTACAGTCCTTATCCTACAGATGAGGAGAGGTTGGCACACAGGCCCGAAGAGGTTCCTCTTTCTGACTGGAAGATTCTTTTGAATTATTGGGGTGACGAAAAAGTTCAGGTAACACCACATCAGTTTGTAAAAAGTCTTGGTATCTAGTTTTGTACTCCTAAAATTGTTCTTAGATTATTTATCTTAATTAAACAAAATGCTTCTGTTAAACAATTCAAACATCTTTTACTTGTCTTGCTTAAGTTTTAAATAACCCCCGACTTTTTTTCCCCTCTGTTGTACAGGAACTTGCAAAAAAGAATACAGAGGCACGAAAAAAAATTATTGAGACGCATACTACTGGGTCCACGAGTTTCGCCCAAGTTGCCAACAAGCTGGTATGCATATTTCATCTTAATTCAAGTGGATTTTGTAGAAATTTATGTAGTTCTATTAGTCTCCATTGTATTATCAGGATAATTCATGTTTTTAATGTGTAAAATTTATTTAATTCAGCTACTTGAAAAACTGGAAAAACTGGAAAAGGAAAAATTGGAAAAACAGGAAAAACTTGGAAAAATGCCTGTCAATGATGATGGTCAGGATGAGGGTAATTGTGAGGAGGATCCAGTTAAAATATCTGATGCTGATATATATATAGAGACACGCAAACGAAAAGAGAACCGTGAGTACAAGTTACCCGAGGAGGTGCTCAAAATGGTTAACGAAAAAATTGTAAGTTCAAATAATCCAGTTTACTTTTTCCGTACAAATTCTATTGTTCCTTGTATTTGTGTTTTAAGCTATAGGTGCTTTGGTTTTTTAACAGGTTGATGTTAAGAAAGCCCTGCAAACTGAAGGTGTCGAGGCTGCTAATAAGTTGGTTCATGGTGGCAAGGAACACACTCCATCTTACCTAATTGGGAGGCTTTTTCGGAAAAAGGAACCAAAATCAAGGCCTTCAGCATCATCAGGTACATCCTCCGTTCAACCTCCAGCTCCAGATCAGTTGGTGTCTGACCTAACTGTTAAGATCAGAGCTCAACTTCAGCAAGAGATGGATCAGAAACTTGATCAAAAAGTTCAACAGATGATGAAAATGTTGGCAGAAAACAATCCAGGTTTGAAGTTAGACACTATTGAGGGCTCTGAGAAATCAGCTGAAGTGTCCCATGCAGATGACGACGATGTTAGTACTAACTGATCAGATTTTACGCCATTCTCAGTTTTAGTTATATGTTTGGATTGCGATGGTATTAGACGTTAGTACTTAACTTTTAAACTAGGTATTTAACTTAGCTTTTGGATGGTTGGTTTGTGGATTTGATGTTATTTTGGATGGTATTTTGTGTATTGGAATGGCCTTTATGTTTGACAATATGTTGAATGGGAACTTTTTTTTTAATGTCATATGTTGCCTTTATTTATTTAAAATGTTGGTAAAGAGCTGCAAAATTGTAGCCATTGGCTTTAGTATTAATCTTTATGTGTTAGCAAAAGAATAGCAAAGTGTTGGCAAAAAGTATAAAAACACCAAAGTGTTTCACAATTAAATGTTACAGTAGGACTAAAGAAGTGTTGGCATAGGTCTACACCAACACTTTTAATAGTGTTACTACAAAGATAATGATGTACGCATAGATCTATACCAACATCTTATAAGGTGTAGCCACAGATCAGAAAAGTGTTGGCATAGGGGTCTACGCCTACACTTTTCTCCGATGTTACCAAAAATCGAAAAAGTGTTAGCATAGACCCCTATGGTAGCACCCATTTTTGTAACACTCCCAAATTTGGGCAAAGTGTAGCCGTAGGTGGTTTTAGGCTCTTTTAGCAACACTTTTGGCCCTATAATCACACTTTTTTGGGCGTAGCCGTAGGCCATATGTGGCGTAGTGAAAAGTGTTCTGTGGCTAGGTTCCTTGACTTTAAACTGGTGGATACTAAGTCCATGACTGAGCAGGTGCATGAGTTTGAGATGTTGGTTCATGCTTTGAAGGAGTCTGGTATGGACCTTCCTGAAAAGTTTCATGTTATGTCTGTGATTGAAAAGCTCCCTAAGTCTTGGGAAGAGTTTGCACTCTCCCTGAAAAGACAGAAAGGAGAGATCACTTGGACAAACCTGATGTTGGACATCTCTGTGCAGGAGCAACACAAGTCCAAGCAAGGACATGTGATGCCTACTGAACATGCTGGGAGTTCGAAGGTGAATGTAGTGACTGTAGGACAAAAAAGAAAGTCTGTCACTAAGAAGGAAAACACTAAGTCTAAGGACAAGAACAAGGCTAAGAAACCAAAGGCAAACAAACCATGTTGGTCTTGTGGACAGGTTGGTCATTGGAGCAAGGACTGTCCTGTAAAGAAAGCTAAGAAACCTGTTGTGGGAGCAAAAGCTAACACTGTGCTTGGAACCACTGGTGGGCCTATGGTTAACATGGTTGTTGGTGAGGCTGTTGCTTCTGAAACTGACAACGGGTTATGTAACCTACAACCCTGTACTTCTTTCCACTTATTCGTCTCATGAATGGTTGATTGATACTGGAGCTAATGTATATATTTGTACTGATATTACTCTATTTGTATCTTATCAACAGACTCATGGAATGACGGTGACGATGGGGAATGCTAGTGCAGCTCAAGTACTTGGAATAGGAAACGTGGACCTGAAGTTCGCTTCTGGGCGTGTTCTATCCCTCACTAGAGTGCACCATGTTCCTGATATTCGTAGAAATATAATAAGTGGAAGTTGTTTAGTGAAGAATGGTTTTGAAGTTTCTTTGAAATGTAATAAAGTAGTTATTACAAATACTGGTGTATTTTTTGGCAAAGGTTACTTGTCGGATGGATTATTTTTAATAAATGTTGAGCCTGTTTTGGGCAGTTTTATTGATAATAATGTTGCTCCTTCTGTTAATTGTGTTGAATCATCTGATTTTTGGCACGCACGTCTTGGTCACTTGAATTTTGGTGCTCTAAAGAATATGATGAACTTAGAGTTGATTCCAAAACATGCCATTGATAAGAAATCTAAATGTCAAGTATGTGTGATATCTAAACAAACTAGGAAACCCTTTCATAATATGGTTAGGGATTCGAATGTGTTAGATTTAGTGCACACTGACATATGTGAATTTGGTGGTGTTTTGACCAAGGAACATAATGGATATTTCATTACCTTCATTATGTTCAAAACTGAAGCTGAAACACAAACTGGTAAAGTACTTAAACGTTTGAGATCAGATAGAGGTGGTGAGTATACGAGTAACTCGTTTAATGAATTTTGCAAGAGCAATGGTATAGTTCATGAGGTAACTCCACCATACACACCTGAGTCTAATGGGGTGGTAGAACGAAAGAACAAAACCTTTAAGGATATGATCAATAGTATGTTGATTAATTCTGGGTTGCCTAAGTACATGTGGAGAGAAGCTCTGAATACGGCTTGCCATATTCTGAATAGAGTTCCTCTGAAACATATGGACAAGACACCTTATGAATTATGGACAGAGAAAAGGACTAGTTTAAAATATCTTCGTGTGTGGGGGTGCCTTGCAAAGGTACTTGTCCCTGAACACAAGAGAAAGAAACTAGGTCCGAAAACTGTTGATTGCATCTTTCTAGGCTATATTGATACCACTACGGCTATGAGATTTTTAGTATTAAAATCTGACATAGACGGAATAGTGGCTAACACTATAGTTGAATTTCGTGATGATGTTCCCTATGAAGACTGGCATACCTCAGGGTATTCCTGATGATGATCCCACTCACACATCGAGGTCCATTCCTGATCATGTGGAAAGGATGACAAATGTGGGGGCAGATCCTGGTAGTAGCTCTACTCCTGATGAAGTAGAGGAACCTAGAAGGAGTAAGCGTGCTAAGGTAGTCAAGGATTTTGGAAGTGATTTTATCACTTACAATATCGAGGATGAACCTTTAACTTTTCGACAGGCCATGGATTCTTCAGAATCTAGGTACTGGAAAGGTGTTGTAAAAAGTGAAATTGACTCTATTGTTTCTAACGGAACATGGGAGTTGGTTGATCTACCTCCTGGGTGTTCTACTATAGGATGTAAATGGGTGTTCAAAAGGAAGATGAATCCTGATGGCTCAATAGATAAGTATAAGGCTAGGCTGGTAGCTAAGGGCTTTAAGCAAAAGGAAGACATTGATTACTTTGACACATACTCTCCAGTTGCTAGAATGACAACAATCCGAATGCTTATAGCATTGGCTTCTGTACATGGTCTTATCATCCATCAAATGGATGTAAAGACAGCTTTTCTTCATGGTGAACTTGAAGAAGAGATTTATATGGATCAGCCTGAGGGATTTGTTGCCTCTGGAAATGAGAGGAAAGTATGTAAGTTAATCAAGTCTATATATGGCTTAAAACAAGCTCCAAGAGACTGGCATAAAAAGTTTGATGAAACTGTTTTAGAATCAGAATTTGTAGTTAATGAAAGTGACAAGTGTGTCTATTACATGGTTAAAGGAAATGAATGTATTATTGTGTGCCTGTATGTGGATGATATTTTGTTGTTTGGAACCAATATTGAGATTATTAACGAGACAAAAAGTTTCTTGAAAAGGCATTTTAAAATGAAGGATATGGGAGATGCTAGTGTGATTCTTGGTATCAAGTTGACACAGTCAACTGATGGAATAACCTTGTCACAATCTCATTATATAGAGAAATCTATACTTGAGAAGTATGGTTATTCAAATTGTAGAATCGCAAGTACTCCGTATGATCCTAAAATTGCCCTTGTCAAGAATAGTTCAGGAGTACCTGTGTCTCAGTTAAGGTATTCTCAGATTATTGGGAGTTTGTAGTATCTTGCTAATGGAACTAGGCCGGATATTTCATATTCAGTGTCTAAGTTAGCAAGATATACAAGCTGTCCAAATAAGACTCATTGGGATGCTCTTGATAGAGTGCTTAGATATCTAAAAGGCACCATATATCTTGGTTTGCACTACAGGAGGTTTCCTGGAGTGCTAGAGGGATATAGTGATGCAAGTTGGATAGCTAAGAAGTCTTGTTCCAGTGGAGTGACTGGATACCTGTTTACCCTAGCGGGTGGAGCAGTATCTTGGTAGTCTTCTAGACAGACTATTATAACTCGGTCTACCTTTGAGGCTGAGTTGTGTGCATTAGATGCCACGGGGACTGAGGCTGAATGGTTACATGGACTTATGTCAATGTTACCTGTAGTAAGTTGTCCACTTCCTGCTTTTGTTGTTCATTGTGATAGCCGTACAACTATCGACAAGATAAACAACAAGAAGTACAATGTGAAAACAAAGAGACATATCCAAGTTAGACTGAAGTCTATAAGGGGTCTAATGTCTGAAAGGATTATTGCTGTTGAGTTTATTGGAACTCAAGAAAACCTAGATGATCCTTTGACTAAAGGGCTTGAGCATGCTGTAGTCCTTAAGTCTAGGTTGGGGATGGGACTGATAGCCCATAGTAATTCATCTACAGCGGGAACCCAATACACATGAGAGGAGATCCCTCGAAAGTGTATTCAATGTGGTAATAACAAGTTGTAAGGGTGAATTGGTTGTACCTTAAAATTATATAAATTGATACTTACGTATCTGGAGTCTATCCCCTGTAAACCTAAAAGGTACTGTCACTGCCAGAATAGCAAGAGTTATTTGAACTCTAAATGGGATCAAGTCATATGACGAGATGCTAGCAGTACATCTCTGGAGATGCCCAGCTAAGCGAATGTAATTGTGTGGTCGCAATTAGAGGAAAGGGTTATTCCTTGAAACATTCGACGAACAGGATCGAGACATGACCATTAACGTCTCAAAGCCGTAGATTAGCACCATAGCCTTTGACTTGTCGTCGTCTATGGAGTGTGGTTACACCAAACGGATAAAGATTCAAGGTGAAACATTCCATCCGAATCCGGTAGCCATCGAAGTAGAGGACTTAGGAGGGTTCAAACCCGGAAGGGTACCTACTCTGAAAAACAAGTCATGATGAGAATTGATATGCATTTCTGTATGGATTCGTGGGGGATTGTTAGAAAATGGAAAGTTTGAGGCATATTTATAATATGTTCTTGATGTAATTTCCGGAAACTAACAAGTGAAGGTTGTTCCTTGTTATAAGGACTTAAACTTTCATGTTTGGATCTAAGACATTTTCTTAGTGGAATCCATAAATAAATTGAGTTGAAGTTGCTTGCTTGAAATGGGTTATGTGGGTTAGTTAGTTGAAATAACTTGAGTCCCACATAGAATTGGTAATGAGAGGTTGGTGGCTTTATATAGCTCCATGTGCAAGTGTAGTGTATAACTACTAAGGCATGTGGGTGTGCATGGTTGTAGTGTGAGCCTCGCGTGCACACACACACGCGCGCCGCCGCCCGCCTCGCCATGCCACGACACGGGTCGGGTCAAAGGGCGATTTGGGCGAATGTCTCGGCGTCTCGCGTACGCGAGACGACCTGGGCGAGGAATTTTATTACCTGGAATATTGATTTATTTTAACAGGTTTCAGATTTATTTGTTATAGCAGTACTGGAAATGGATGGATCAGTATTGGATAAAATCCTGGACTGGATCAGTACTTGGAACAAATCCTGATGGACTTAGTCAGACATCAGATACTGATGGACTAAATCCTGATGGATATCAGTTCCTGACGAGCACTGAATCCTGATCCTGACGGACATCAAATCCTGATACTACTGATGGCCAGATCCTGACGCAGCTGTAACTGAAAAAATAAATACTGATGCAGTTAATGAAATTAAATCAGAATATTTTCTTCCCTTTTAAGGCATATCTCTTACGTTTTATTTTTGGGTATTATATATATCAAAGATATAACGTTAAGAAGTATATACGTTAAGGAAAACCCTTGTTCGTTCTTCTTCTCTGTTCTCTCTCGACACAAACAGATTATTTACATAATTCTTAGGCGAACTGAGGTGCTGGTCGTCGTTGATCTCTGGTGTATCTGTGAACACATTGATCGGAGCTATTTTATCCTGGAAGTGTTATTGCAGCAACCCAACACAGCGTAAGTGGGGCAATAATCTCTTCAAGAACAGCCAAGTCTTCTCGAAGGGCTTGGTGACTCAGTTGTTCTTCTCTCTCTGATCAGTATTGCTAATAGCTTCTGTGGGAGATAAGTTTGTTCTTACTTTTCTCGTTAATTACAGTCTCTAGTTATATTCTTGTGTTGCCTTCGTGATTTGTTTCTGTTAATTGGTTTTATGCCTGTTCTTGTTTAATATATATCACTGCCTCATTGTTGTGTTTAGTGTAAAATACCCAACATGTTCTTAGAGCATCTCCAACGGTACTAGCTAAAATGGTTAGCTAAAATAATATAAAATAATGATTATGTAAAATTAACTGAATTTATAAAGAGTTGTACTTCAATGGTGTTAGCTATAATTGTTAGCTATATTTCAAAAAAAAGTATTTTATTGTTATTTCAATTATTAAATATATATAAGATTAAACTAAATTGATTACGTGTCACAATATAAGTGGATATGATATTTTTAGATATTATATATAAATTTTTGGATATCCTCCAAATATAGAGGATCTGTATCTTGTTTTCTAAAATTATAGCTAACAGGTTGATCGGTTGGAGTGGACGAGTGGTGATTTTTTTGAAGGATTTCTATAAATGATGACACGTAGATTTTTATGCCTAATAGGAGTGAAGGTTGGAAATGCTTTTATTATATTAGTATAATAGTATTTAGTATTTATTGATTCGGGAACTTAACACAGGAAAGTAACATGACGGTTCATGAGTTGATTAGCTCGAGTGTCATATTTATTTTTAAATCGAATTTTCGATAGGAGGACTATCCTATTGGTAAGAAGATTGTATTGAAAAGTGATCTCGTTAAGTAATAAAATTACTTTTGTTCGTCAAAAACAAAACAATACATGCGCAGCTAAGTCTAGGTTGGGGGGAAAAAAATCAACACGTACATTAACATGTACTATGAAGCTAATTAGTTCTTTAGAAATTGCCTCTTTTCTGCAGCACAAGCCTTGATTGGGGAAAAAAAAATTGACTCATGTTTCTTGAATATTGAATAATTTGTCATCTTTTTGAACAGATTTTATTTAAGCTATTTGAGTCGATCATGAAAAATGTAAAATTCAAGTTTGAAGAACATAAATTAAAACAATAAGTATCAAAATTTTATGTACTACTCCCTGACTTTTCCTGTTTACCTTTATCGCGTTTGCCAACGCACACTTTTCATCATTAATACCTTTAATTTCGTATTAGTTTTAAATATAAAAACTTCACTGTATTAAAGTACTCATAAATACGAATCCAATAAGATCACTCATGATTATGTTTGGTCTTATAGATTTGACGTAAATTAGTAATTTGTCTCATGTTATGAACAGTCCCGACATTACAAATGAGAAACGTTTTGAGAGACGGAGGGAGTACTGCTTAAAATAATTAATTTTTGGATATGCAACTAACTATATTCTCGATTGGTGTTGAAATTACTTTTGAGTTCGAAATTCCAGTTCGAAGAAAAGAGAGGCAATCAAGCATAAAAAGACGAGGAAAACAATCTTCGCTTAAAAATGCAATAACTCAAAAGTGGTTGATTAACTTTTCGAAGCAAGAAACACAATGGCCGGTTTACAGGTGACAAAATGACAATCAAGATAAGATTGTCAAAAATGCAAGCATGTATAGATAATTAACACAACTAAACGAGTTTATATATGTAGTTTATAAACGTAGTACAAAAAATCGTCAACTAAGTTCCGAATAAATGAATTATCTAGGATGTTGAATATGTTTTCCGAATGATAGTATTGTTGGAGGTCCATCCCTTAAATGGGCTTGACCGAAGGTCCAGTGACAAAGTGACAGCTCAATTGAATGAAGCTTATTGATAGTCGGTCCAGTATGCAGCAACGGTCATACGGTTATGGACTCCCCAGAACGTGGGACACGACCCCCTCACAGTCCACTATTCGGTAATTGCCCAAGGGGAAGAGAATATGTTCTGGTCAGGTTTGAATCATCATTTATACACAATTACATTCAACACAAACACTCTGCGTTCTAAATTACCTTACCAAAATCGACTAACTTATTCTCACACCGGAGGTGAATCGGGGGGCCAAACCCTCGCATTCTTCTCATTTGCAGGTCCGACCGAACCAAGGTCCTATAGAAATCCAGTCGTAACATTTGGCGCCGTCTGTGGGAAACGCAGAGATACGTTTGGTGTTGAGTTCTACCATCAATCATGGCAAATGAAACCGAAATACCAGTAACCGATAATAGCACCGTGGCTGGAAACAGCCGCACCACTCCTCCCCTGATCCCAAGGACAGCTCCCATCACCCCAAGGCTGTTAACTTTTGATGAAGAAGGAGATATGCCGTCTCCTGAAGAACAACATGAGATGCTCATGAAATGGCGAGAAGAACAAAAGGCCAAGGGGAAGCGAAATGAAATGGAAAAAGAAAGGAGCAGCAGGGAGGTCGAACGTCTGGCCAAGAAAAGGGAGGCCGATCGCTTGAGGCTAGAAGCCCTAAAGCTCCAAAGGGAGGAAATTGAGTTACAAGAGAAAGTGCTCCCCGAGGCTTTAGAAGCCGAAGACCCGGAGTTGGATGACCGAAGGGATAAGAGGCCGAGGATTAGAAATGATGAAGACGAGTCAGGGGACTCTGAATCAAATTCCAGGAGAACCCGGTCGAAGGTAGTGTATTCCTCTGATTCGGAGGAAGAAGGTCCACATACGGATGACCGTATCCATAGGATTGAGAAGCCTATGTTTGTAGAAAGAAGGGTCAGCCACGAGCCAGTGGTGACCGAGGATGTTGAACAGTTTCGACCCCCACCAGGAAGGCAATTTCCAAAGATGAACGAATTCAATGGGAAAGGAGACCCCGAAGACCACTGTGAGAAGTATGAATCGCTCATGACTGGTATGGGGCATTGTGATGTGATGCTTTGCAAAATGTTCAAGGCATACCTCAAGGGAAACGCATCCATGTGGTACAGGTCATTAAGGCCTAGATCGATAGGCTCGTACGAGCAGATAAAGAAGAAATTCTTGAGGCACTACTCCCACTTGTGCTGAAGAGAGAAGGACACTGAAGCCCTAATCCACTGCAGGCAGGGATCGAACGAAGAATTGGTTGACTACCTGGCAAGGTTTAAAGAAGAAGCAGGAATGGTCACCAACTTGGATAAAGTCAAGGCAGCCGGATTCCTTGCAGCCGGCCTCGACCCTGTTAAAGGTAAGAAGCTTCGATCTTCCCTTTACGATATGCCTCCGAGATCTTTGAATGATATATATTTGAGGGGGGAGGCTATTAGAAGAAAGTTAGAATCCATTGGGGGTTACAAGTAGAGAAAGAAAAATGATAGATATGATAGAAGGGATGATAGAAAGGACGACCGAAGGGGTCGTGGCGACATTAAGAGCAAACTGAATAATACGAGGCCTGATAAAGGGACCGAACGAAGAAGAGTTAGAGATAGTACTGTGTTCACACCACTTAACACACCTATCTCGAAGATTCTCCATGAGATAAAGGGTAAACCTGGGTTCGTTAGGCCACCCAAGTTAAAGACCCCTGAAAACAGAAGAAGCGACAACAAATATTGTGACTACCATCGGGATAAAGGTCACAATACTGATGAATGTTACCACTTGAAGAAATTGATTGAGAAAATGATAAAAGACAGGGAACTGACCAAGTTCGTTGGAGATCTGAGAGACAGGCTAGATGATAAGGAAAAGAAGAGAGACACTAGAGATGCCGAAGGTTCAGAAAAGTATCGAGGCGAAGTCAGAACAATATCTAGAGGAACCATACTTGATCGGGACAGCAAAACAGCCCGAAAGAAGTATTCCAGACAAATCTACAGTCTTTACCAGTCAATTGCCGCCAAGCAAACACTTCCGATATCATTCACGGAAGATGATTTTGAAGACGTGATATGGCCGCATGAAGACCCTTTCGTCATAAACCCCGTCATTGGGGAAAACAAGATTTAGAGAGTGTTGGTCGATGAGGGAAGTTCGGTCAACATATTGCACCACCGAACATATTGCAAGATGAATTTGGGTGGTGAACAGCTGGAGCCGTGCCATGAGGCACCACTATATGGCTTCGGTAACCAACCGGTACCGATCGAAGGCACGATCACACTGAATGTTTTGTTGGGGAAGGCTCCATACACAGTTGTTAAAGAAGCTAAGTTTTACGTTGTTCGGGTCGACAGCCCTTACAACGGCATTTTGGGGAGACCAACTCTATCTCTGTTCCAAGCCGTATCTTCCATCCCCCACCTGAAGTTGAAGTTCCCGACCGAACATGGTGTCGGAGAGATGAGAGGCGATTAGAAAGCCGCAAGAATAATTATGTTGGAAGATTTGGAGAAAGACAAGGAAATGGAAATGACTGAAGCTGGTAAAAGGAAAAGAAGTGAGAACGAAACTGGGGGCAGCCATCAACTACTGAACATAGAGCTGGAGAAATTCGGGGCCGACCTGTCAAGCCCAATTGCCGAGCCGGCTGCCGAAACCGAAGAAGTAGAACTATATGTGGGTCAGTCTGGAAAGATGATCCAAATTGGAAGGAACATGGAATCGGAGCTAAAAGAGAAAGTCATTAAAGTTATTAGGGAGTTCCATGACGTGTTTGCATGGAATCCCGAAGATATGCCAGGGTTGGACCCTTTGGTAGCCAAACACTGTTTAAATGTAGCTCCCGAAGCCAAGCCTGTGAGACAAAAAAAGAGAAATTTTGCCATGGAAAGGCAAAAAGTAATTCAAGCTGAAGTGGAAAAGTTGCTAGAGGCGAAGTTCATCGAAGAAATCGACTACCCCGACTGGTTGGTAAACGTGGTCGTGGTCAAGAAGTCAAATGGCAAGTGTAGGATGTGTGTATATTATACAGACTTGAACAAACATTGCCCGAAGGATCACTATCCTCTGCCAAATATTGATCAATTGATGGATGCCACTTCGGGGCATCAAATACTCAGTTTTTTAAATGCATTCTCAGGATACCACCAAATCGCCATGAATGCCGAGGACATTCCAAAGACAACATTCATCACACCAAACGGCACTTATGCCTATGTTAAGATGCCTTTTGGCCTGAAGAACGCTGGGGCAACATTTCAAAAGATGATCAACAAGGTGTTCAAGGCCCAGATTGGTCGGAATATGGAATGTTATGTGGATGACATGATTGTTTAATCCCTTTTTAGGGATCATGCTGAGGATTTGAGGGAGTGTTTCGAAACACTCAGGAAAAACAACATGAGGATCAACCTGAACAAGTGTACGTTCGGAGTCAATAGTGGAAAATTTCTGGGATACATGGTTAGTGCCCGAGGGATTGAGGCGAACCCAGAAAAGATTAAGGCAGTCATCGACATGGAAGTGCCGAAGACGATCAGGGACATTCAGAAGCTGACCGGACGGTTAGCAGCCCTAAGGAGGTTCATTTCCAGATCGGCCGAAAAGGCCTTACCATTCTTTGAAGTACTTCGGGGGTCAAAGAATTTCGAGTGGGGACCTAACTGCCAGAAAGATTTTGAAGAAGTCAAAGAATACTTAGTGAATGCCCCACTCTTAATGAGGCCTGATCCGAAAGAAACTTTGCAGCTGTACTTAGCTGTGAACGACCGAACCCTTGGAGCCGTGTTGGTCAAGGAACATGAAGGGAACCAGCATCCGGTGTTTTATGTTTCCCATATTCTCAAAGATGCAGAAACTAGATATCCGAATGCAGAGAAATTCGCCTATGGGTTGGTGATGGCCGCAAGAAAGCTAAGGCACTATTTCCAGGGAAGGACGATTAAAGTAGTAACAGATCAGCCGTTGAAGAAAATTTTGCAAAGGCCAGAGGCATCGGGCAGAGTAGTTGCTTGGGCGATCGAACTGGGGGAGCATGATTTGAAGTATACGCCAAGGACTTCGATCAAAGCCCAAGCACTAGCGGATTTTATAGTGGAATGCTCTTTCTCGGGGCCGAATGACTTGGCTCCCAAAGAGCAGCTAATACAGGCACCAGGAAAATGGAAATTGTTTGTGGATGGGTCAGTCGCCAGGGAAAAGTGTGGGGCAGGTTTAATTCTGACAAGCCTAGAAGGATTTGAAATCTGTCAAGCTATCAGGTTCACTTTCCCGTTGACAAACAATGAAGCCGAATATGAAGCGCTTTTGGCCGAATTAAACTTAGCAAAAAATTTGCAAGTTAAACACCTCAGGGCGTTCAGTGATTCGATGTTGGTAGTAAAACAGTTCTCAGGGGAGTATGGGCAAAAAGATCCCAGAACGAAGGCCTACGCCCTTAAGGCACGTGAGCAATATTTGATGTTTGAATCTTTTGAACTAACTCAAGTCGCCAGAGAAAACAACAATCGGGCAGACGCCCTTTCAAGGCTAGCTTCGGTAGAAACCCAAAACCTGAATGGGTCCATCTATCTGACCGAGGTAAAGACGCCTTCGATAGACAAGAAGCAGTGCATGGAAATTCACCAAGGGGTCAATTGGATGACTCCCATCAGGGCATTCTTGGAGAAGGGTAGCCTACCACTTGACCGAAGGGAAGCACAGAAGGTGAAGTATCGGTCGGGGAACTATACTCTGGTCGGGGGCCGATTATTCAGACGATCGGCAAGTCAGCCATTACTCAGGTGTTTAGACAAAGATGAACAGCAGCTAGCCCTCGAGACGGTTCACGAAGGAATTTGCGGAGAACATTTGGCAGGAAGATCTTTAGCCTTCAAGATTCTCAGGCAAGGGTTTTTCTGGCTGAAGATGAAGGAAGACGCATCCGAATATGCAAAGAAGTGCAGATAGTGCCAGCTATTCAGCATAATACCGAAGCAATCACCCGAAGAGATGTCTTCAATCCTTAGCCCGATCCCATTTGCTATATGGGCGATTGACATCGTTGGAATTCTACCTACCAGTACTAAACAAGCAAAATATTGCATTGTGGCAATCGATTATATGACTAAGTGGATAGAAGCCAGACCACTTTCAGCCATTACCGAAGAAGCAGCAAAGAAGTTCATGTTAGAGCAAGTGATCTTAAGGTTTGGCATTCCCATGGTATGTGTATCAGACAACGGAACTCAGTTCATCGGAAGTAAGTTCAGAAAGTTTCTAGCTCAGTTCGGAATCCGACAGAAATTCAGTTCAGTCGGACATCCCCAAGGAAACGGGGCGATCGAAGCAGCCAACAAAATTATCTTCGATGGGATTAAGAAGAGGCTAGGAGAAGCCAAGGGTCTTTGGGCCGAAGAGTTACCTTGGGTCCTTTGGGCCTACCGAACCACCGCAAGATCTTCAACCGGGGAGACACCTTTCAAACTGGCTTTTGGAACAGATGCCCTCCTGCTTGTTGAGGTTGGTTTAGAGTCTTATCGAACACAAGTCTTTAATGTGGAAACGAATGAGTTCGGACTTCGGGCGAATGTGGATTTACTGGAGGAAGAAAGGGAGGCAGCCCACCAGAGAAACTTAAGGTACCAACTGCAGGCAGCACAGTACTATGATTCGGGAGTGAAGAAGAGATCGTTCCAAGTCGGAGACTTAGTGCTCCGGGAGTTAGCCACCTCTATGCCAGCTAAACAAGGCAAACTTATGCCCAACTGGGAAGGACCTTATGTGGTAATTGAAGTGGTTCGGCCAGGCACCTACAAATTGGCTCAGTTGGACGGTAGCCCAATCAAAAACACCTGGCATGCCGCTCGCCTTCGCCGTTTTTACCAGTAAGCTTACTAGATGCATTTTACTGCTTTTTAATTCAGTATTCTGTTTTATGCAAGTTCATTCTGAATTCCCTAAGCTAGCATTAATCTGTAATTGAAACCATGTAAAAGTTATGGCATGATTAATGAAAGATTATCTGCTCCATTTTTATCTACTGTTATCAGCTTAAGTACATCTATAGCCGAAAGGTTAAGTACACAAAATTAAGCTTAACGGACCCATGTTTGGGGCCAAACGAATAAAACATGCGCCCTCCAATTCATTTCTAGTGTTCAAGTACATTACGATTTAAAATACAAATACTTGACGAATCCAAATTTGGGACCGACCGAATGAAATTTGGACCATTACAAAAATGTCTTAGTATTTAAGTTGCTTTGACATTAATTAAGGCTGGGAGGAAAAAATTTTCAACCGACCAAACGGGACCTTAATCATCTACAAAACCCCTTCAATACTGGGGGACAGCTAGGTTACGACCAAAAATGCACATACATGCTAGGCCAAAGCCGAAGATGCACAAGAATTATGCTAAGGCAAAATGAAGCCGAAGACGCATAAAAATAAACAAGAATTATGCTAAGGCAAAATGAAGCCGAAGACGCATAAAAATAAGCAAAAATTATGCTAAGGCAAAATTAAGCCAAAGATGCATAAAATTAACAGATAATTGGGCTAAGGCATGTTAAAGCCGAAGATACACTACTAAAAATCTGTTAATAGACATCACCATTTTTAACATCGATTACAATAAAATCGATGTTAAAAATCAATTTAACATCACCCATTTTAAAACCGATGTCTTTTAAATATTCAGACATCAATTGACATATCAATCGATGTCTAAATGTTTTCTTAAAAATTTTTAGACATCGCTTCATTTATGAACCGATGTCTAAATGTCTACTTAAAAAATAAACGCGCGTTCCCTCTCAATTATTCCCCCTTAGTTTTATTTTCCCCCTTTTAATTTTCATTTGCCCGCTATTGCCAAATCTATTCCCCTTAACGAAAATTTTGTATTTCCCCCCTCCCCAATTCTAATACATTCAGACAAATTAATTCATTAAAACTAAAAACAAAACAAAACCCTGCAGGCCACCTCTCTCAGATCTCTCTCTCGACACAGACCTAACCTCACATCTCTCTCTCTCTCTCTCCTCTCACCTCTCTCGACTCTCACCTTTCTCCACTCTCACATCTCTCTTTCGACTATCACCTCTATCTCTATCCCCTCTCTCTCGACTCTCTCGGCTCTCTCTCAGTTACAAAAACAAAACCCTAATTTTTAAAATTGGGGGTTTTGTTTTTAATCATTTAGTATATGTTCTTAATCGATTTGTTAACCGATTAATTGTTCATCTCGACTTGATTTAGTAAGTGGGTAAGCTATTTTCGATCTTGTTTTATTTTGGTAAGCTATTATGAATAATCTAAGTTTTCTTTTTATTTTATGTATAAGGAATTAGGGGTTTTTGGGTGTTTGGCTGGTTAGCTCTTTCTTCTTACGTTAGTAACTGGGATACTAAGGATTCATGGACTGCTGTTCAGGACACTTATTTCTCCACCAAGGTTTCTACAATCTTTTCTTTGATCCGTGTGTATATATGTATGTATATGTAGTTCTGATGTTAGGTTTATGTTTACTGATTACATGATACATTTGAGAAGCACAAAGTTGTATTTACTGTCTCTACCTCTGTTGCTTCTGTTGCTACAACATGGCTTGGTAATTTTTGCCATTTTCTTTGTCCTCTTGCTATTTGTAATTATTTTTATTAGGTATTGTGAGGTTTTGTAAGAATAGTATTGTTTGTTGGAATTAGGTTTCGGGATCAATTTGTGTTTGTAACATTTGGTGTGACGATTTTACAGGTTATACTTTACGACATATGCACGAGAAGAAAGTCGAACAAAGGCTCAACTCGATTGAAAATGTTGTGAGTATATGTTATGTCGTTTATTTGTATCTGTTTATTTAAAAGACTTTACTTTAAAATCTGCAATATTTGGTTAATGAATGTTGATTCTTTGTGTTCTCTATGTTAGAGGTTGTTCACAGGTTAGATTCACGGAGAGAAGTGAAGGTTGCATTGCATTACAGTAACTCTGGTTCTTCAATTTCTTATCTTAATAAGGGAAAATATTGTCATTATAGTCATATGCTATTTTAGAGAACGTTATGTATGAGATTTTTAGTTAGCTAAGCATATAATTATGGGCTATCTTTATGATCATGTTTTGTTCCTTTAGAAACATAATTAGATCAAGTGCTAATTATGTGAGTTGTACTTCTGATTCCTATTAATACTCATGTAATTATTTGTTTACATTAGACATATATAGGGATAGTTATTGATGAGAAATGGAACCCTGGTTTGGAAAATTTCTGGGTTCGACGAATCTGACCCAGTTTTGGACGAAAATTTTCAATGTCCTAGAGACTTAATCAGTTGATGACTAAAGCATAAAAGTTGTAGGTTTCAGTCCATGGAATATTTGTACAAAATTTCGTGGTTGTCAGATATGTAGAATTTGAGATAGAGCTAAATGATTAAGACTTGTTAATGTTGTTTTTGGTTAACTTTTTAGAATTATATAAGTTTATGTATAATGATTTAAAAAGTGAAATTATGTCTGAATAATCTAGGACCTGTTTACTTTATGTTTCCAAAAGTTTAGGTCAAGGAGAGCTTAAATGTATAAGGGCAAATAAGGGCTAGCTAGATTGAAAAGCAGTGTCCATGTAATAAGCAGCTACATTGTTTACGACAATGGAAACAAGTAAAACTGATGGACCAGCTGGTGACAAGAGCCTTGCTTACCAGAAATCTACATTAAGTTTCTACGTAAGCTCAAATTTCTAATTATTTATAATTTCTAATTTATTTAATTGGTGTACGTTCTTGTCATTACCTAAATTTATTAGTACATAATTGAGTGGATCTTTTACATTGAGACAAGACTTGCATGAAAATATTAGATTGTAAACTCTACATATAAAGGTGTTGTATAAGATCTGATGTAAACTCTTGTCAACTTACATTGTACTTGTCAAAAATTACATTTTATTTGATAGATATTGATTATTATGTAACTTTCATATGGAGAATATTACACCCATGTAGATTTTTATTAGCCCATGTCTGTTTAGGTCTAAAGAGCATTTCCTAGCCCATCTTTTATTTTATTTTTCTGGCCCAGATCCATGTCTTTGTCATAGTTTAGTTGTAGTCCATTATTATATGCTTGCCCAAGCCCATGTTCCATTATTTCTTCTTTTCTTTTTGTAGTAGTGCTAGTAGTTTTTAGTTAACACTTAGCAGTCATTTACTTTTAATAATTAATGGGTGTTATAATATTAAGTGCTAGTTCATTGAAGCCTGTGACATTGCAGGGGTAAGTAATTCATGCACCATTGAGCCACGAAGAGAAGTACCTCGTGAGTCAAGTTCACATTCTAATTCTGCAGAAACTGGTATACAGGAACTTTTGCATCTCTAGATCCAGAGTGTGTTTGTGCTTAATTAATTTATAACTATTATCTCTTACTATATATAATGCTTGCCTCTTTCCTGCATGTCCAACTCTGTCTGACCGTGCATGTGTGTGTTTGCATACATATTTGTATAGTACATAGTTTCATTCATTCCTGTTCAAATTCTCTTTAAATTAGAGTTGCTAGTTCAGTAGTTGGACTAACACATATTACAGCAGTGACTAGATACACTGCTGTCTCCAGGAAAGAAGTTTAAACCAGCGAGGACCAGACATGAATTTTCGATCGATCATGCTGAGCCACTTGTTCATTTTGCACTTTCTTCAGGAGTATACTCTGACCCTGTGGTATGTTGTACTGATCTTTTCATAAAAGTAATAGTATTTTTTTACATATTACAACTGAACAGTTGTACTACTGAGACTGCAATTCATTTTCCCCTTCCTAATTCCAAGTTTTATAGTTTATCATAGTGTTGCGTATAAGCTCGCTGACGAACAAACCATTATTAGTAAAAATAGAATATGAAAAGGGGGAGAAATTCTAAGAAATAGCATGTTATATGTACAATTCATCATATTTTTCACTATCTATTTCCATACTAATTGTCAGATTATTATGTAATGTACACAGGTTAGAGTATACACTGCAAATACGATTTCAGAGGATTTAAAAATTGCTCAGAAAGAGTTCATACAGGCTAGTGTATGCATTAACAAGGAAAACAAGATATGTCTACCAAAAATCCTCGACTACTTTGCAAAGGAAATGTCGCTAGCCATGCCAGCTCTTCTGGAGATAGTTTATGCACGTCTACCAGAATTTTAACAGAAATCTATGCTAAGATGCATTCGAGGCAGGCCTGACAAGTTCATCAGTTGGTTGCCATAGAGTTCAACATTTCGATATGTGATTGATAGAGGAGTTTTAAGAAAGAGATAAAAGCCAGTTAGAAAAGTTAAGTTTCTGCATTTATAAGAACTACACTAGTAAGGCTTGTTCTGGATTTGGTCGTGGACAAGATGGATAACAAGGTTGCGTTCTACGTTTATTTTGATTTTTAGCTTATTGGTTTTGCTAATGTACTTGATATTTGTAATGTACTTGATATTTGGGTTTGGTCATTAGTTTGGTTTTGATTGGTTATGTAAGAATACTTGATACTTGATATTTATGTTGGTTAATATATGTGTTTGGTTAGTTTTGACTTGGTATTGTTTTAGTTTGGTTATTGGTGTGCACAAATATTGCTAGAAATGATGTATATGAAGGTTCCATATGAGGCCTTACACATCGTTTCTCTTAAAAAAAATTTGATATATTAGAAGTCTTAAACATCGACTGAAAAGGATGTCTGAGGGATCTCAGACATCGATTTTAAAAATAGGTAACCAATGCAATAGATATCTTCAGCATCGTCTAAAACTGATGTCTATGGTCACATTTTACATCGCTTTTCTTAATATTTACCGATGTTAATAAAGGCTTAGACATCAATATTTGGAAAAAAACCGATGTCTATGTCGAATTATTCTATGTTTGCTATATGTTAAATAACATCTAAGAATTATAATATAACAATTTAAAAGTTAACCTCATGCAGTTAACCCAAAAAGATAGTTCATAAACATCAGAAATATTTTTAAAACTGATGTATTATACGCTATAAGACATCGGCCAGAAACCGATGTCTAAACGTTCAGACTTTAGACATCACCGACAAAGACATCGGTCAAAATTTTTCAAAGACATCGGCCAGAAACCGATGTCTATTAGCGTTTTTTTAGTAGTGATACATAATCAAAAACTATGCTATGGCCGAAGCCGACGACGCATAAACAATGATAATTATGCCAAGGCAAATCAAAAGTGCCCGAAGGCGAAAATATCAAGCCCGGAGGCAGAAGTAAAATATTACAAGCCCGAAGGCACAAATTAAAGGCCCAAAGGCAAAGTTAAACATTACAAGCCCGAAGGCCAACAAAATAAGATTAAATTCAAGGAAACTATTCGGAGAGAGGCTCATATTCACCCGAAGAAACTACCAAAGGCTCATCAGACGATATCCTGCCAACTGGATCTGCCATACCCAACTCGGCATCAATCATCTGAGTATGATCGAAACCGAGAGAGTGCGCCTTCACCAGGGCAACGTCATACCCCATCTGGTAACACCGCTCTTCGGTCAGATCCAGCTTCTTCTGCATCTTCCGAACGTTCTTCCTGGTGGCTTTAAGTTGTTGATTTCTCCATTCAACGCGCTTCTTCAAAGTGTCCATACCCTCCAACAAGTATTATACCTAAAATTTGGTAAGGGCTATTTCAAATAGGTTCTGCATCAATGTGCAATTGGGATTTAGTGTAACAAGTTTATTGTGAAATTGTGTGAAGTCTGGTACAAGCTATCAGGATCTTCTTCCCTTCTCTAGGTAAAGTTAGTTTTGGCATTATGATAAATTTTTTGCTTACAGTTACTAGCCTGAAGGCATATATATATATAGCTTGACGATCACTTATATATATTAATTATACGAAGAAAACTTGAAGATTCAAAAATAAAGTTTGTGTTGTGTCCTACAAACTTACGTACGTCTGATGAACACATCTGCTAACAGGAATAAAGATATAAGTATATACTAGTAAAACCATAGTAGCAGTTACTAAAAGCCTCTCAGGTGGAAGTCTACATATAGCACTGTTGTAACAGATTGCAAAAGCATTCAATACACAGCCTGATTACAGTAATGTACTTGTGGACTAGCGGCTTAGCCCACAGAATACTACTGGCTTGCAATAATAATGGAAGCTGGTCTATAAAAATCTATTGTTTCCAATCAACTTTCCGCTATAATTTTTTGCGCAAAAAAATAAAATTTGAAAGTGACATATTAAACATAAATAGATGACATCTCCATGTGTTAACAAAAAAATTTAGTATCAATCCGTTCCGCGAAAAATTATAGCAGAAAAATAGTTGCATACATGAATTGATTGTCAAAGACCACCCATAATAAAAATGTAAAAAAAGACATTTTAGAAAACACAGATTAATTAAACAGAAGAAAATGTGATGTTTAGCACCCGAGTAGTGAAGTACCGGCATTGTAAGGTGACATACTGGTCGGAAAACAAATTCCAAGAAATCTAGGGTATTTCAATAAATTTTGTCGAAATAAATATAAAAAGTCCTTGTATTTTGTTTTATATATATATATATAATCCATTTTCGAAGATGAGTCGGAGTTGAATAGTTTGCTATAATCGACAGTGATGCATTCGTCCATTTCCTACTTCCTATTAGTTCAATTTTTCGAACTTGCTTCCTAGTTCTTTATTATAAGCACTGGCTATGTACTCCTGTGTATGTAATTACAAAACAGCTGCTGATTCCGTGTATAAGAAAAATGCGTACCGAAGATAACAGTGTTTTCATTCATTAATTAACAGTAGTACTGTTTGTTTCGTAAAGTTTTGAGAGAAAAGAATTCAATTGTTGTGGCAGAATTTGTCCCGAAACTTATATTGAAATCCAAATTTTATGATGACTCTCATTTATCCATTCATTCAATTTTACATATTATGCATAGTACACATTTTAGAATGTTTCGGATTTGAGGTTCATATCCCCGATCTGCAGCTGCCAATGAATGAAATCAAGCTGGTTAATGCAGTACTGATGAGATGATGTTCGACTAGGTGCATGCATTTGTCCTTCTTAACAAAGAAGATAATGTATTATCCTCAATCGAAACATGTTATTTGGTTGTATTGTATGTAGTACAAATATGAAGCTCCCACAACAGCAACCTTTCTTTTCATTTTCACAAATATAAGGATCATGTCTTTCCTTCGTCAGCTTGGTACGTTCTGAGCATGAAGCTTCGCGTGCTAGTGGATACACCTTTTTATTCTTTTCATAAATTATGGATCTTTCCTAGATCATTTCTGCTGGTTAACTACAGTCAAGGCCTAATGTAACATTTAAATTGTAACAGGGTAAAAAAAAAAAGGGGCAATTGTAACAGTTTTGTACATATTTATCTAAATATAGAGTATATTGTAACGAAAGTATTATAAATATTATATATATATTATATATAATATATTTATTATATATAATATATAATATAAAAAATATATCTACATATCTATACTATATTATATATATAATATATGTTATATTTATTATTTATATGTATTATATAATATATAATATACTATATTTATCATTTAGTATATATTATATATATTTTATTTATCATATATAATATAAAATTTATAAAAAAATATATAGACTTTTCGATTAACATCTAAAAATTTGAATACAAGTCAATGTACTAATCAAAATACTAATTGACCGTTAAATTACAAAATCAAATGAATTTATGAAATTTTAAATCTGAATATATCAATTTTATAAGTTTGCATATTTTTCATTTTTTTTAGTTAAACGGGTCGGATCTCCGATCCGTAAATCCGAAACCCGAACGGATCGGGTATGGATCGGACTAAAAAATATCCGTCCCTTATCCGATCCGATCCGAACCCGAAAAATCTTAATGAATTCGGATATGGATTTAGGATAATCCGATCCGAATCCGACCCGTTGACAGGCCTACACCAGATTGTGTACATTGGGGGACGGGATGTGGCACGCATTTTAAGGATAGTTTCATAATTTATTTTTCAAATTTTCTTTTTTTTTTGTATAAATATAGGTATGTTAAATTTTTATATAAAAAAAGAAAAAATTTAAAAATAAGTTATGAACTATACTTTATAGGAGCCTTAAAATGCGTGCCAAACAGTGAAAAAAACTATATAGAATCTGGTGGGACGGGGGAGTAACGTAGACTACATAGTAATTTCCACATAAAAATATAGTATTTTGCATGCACGAAGGTTTGAACGATTCAGTTTGATTATCTAACAAATGTAGGATTGTTTAGGTTGGTTTTGTGAGCCAAGACTGAGGTAAATATACACCTAAATATAACCTAACAATTCGTTCATGCCGTGTATTTTTGTATCGTATATTTTTGTATTTTATGTACTTGAATGTTAAACTCAAATATCATCCCGCTAGAATCCGTGTATTTCATGTAGTTTTCATGTGCAATTGAATTTAAATATGAATAAAAAATTAATAAATAAAAAAAGTATAATTGTTTGAGTAAAATTTTAAAAAAATATATTAAATGTATATAATTAAATCAATGTACATAAGATATTATAAAATCATGTATTATTATATATACAAATAAATATACACATGTATTATACTTATACACGTGACACGCATTTTAAGGTGTATTTTAAGGATTGTTCTATAACTTATTTTTGATATTTTCTTTTTTTGTATAAAAATATGATTGTTCTATTTTTATACAAGAAAAGAAAATATCAAAAATAAGCTATAGAACTATCCTTAAAATGCACCTTAAAATCCGTGCCGAAAACTGGTCCGTAAACATTAACTATTCCATGGGATGGAGGGAGTATCAATTATAAAATATTCATATTTAAATGTAAATACATTTATGTCGTGCTCTTTCGTGTCATCTCATGTTACTAAAGGATAAATCCAAACACGACATTGAATCTAAGTTGTGTATTTTTGTGTTCGTATATTTTCGTGTGCTGTTCTCAAAATGTAAATATAAATACAAAATTTTTGTATCATTTTATGTCATGTTATTCATGCATGTCGTGTACAAAATTGTTGATCCAGTTAAATACTTGCAGTCAGTGGCCCCAGGACAGGCCTGTTTAATTTTTTTTTGAGAAATTCTCATCGGTGCCCTTCTGGAATTGGCTTTTCCGGATGATGCCATTTCATATTTTGGTCTTACGAGTGGTACCCCTAAACTAAGTGATTACACTAATTATATCCTTCTATTAATGTAAACGTTAATGAAACGTTAAATTACTATTATTTTTGGGAAATTCTCATTGGTGCCCTTCTAGAATTGGCTTTTCTAGATGGTGTCATTTCATTACTTGTTTTAATTCCGCAAATCAGTTTAAGTTTTGAAAAACAGACACAGTTGTATTCAACCCCCCTTCTACAACTATTTCGGACCTAACAAATCAACTACAACATCCATCACTTTCCGTCTAGTGTTCTTCATGATTCCTCATTAAAATAACATATTTTGCTCCGTGATTGTAGCAAAACTCCAAAACATTGTTAGATCAATTTCTCCCTATAACATCTTGTGCTAGAAAGGGGGTTGAATACAACTGTGTCCGTTTTTCAAAACTTAAAATTGATTTGCGGAATTAAAACAAATAATGAAATGGCACAATCCGGAAAAACCAATTCTAGAAGGGCACCAATGAGAATTTTCCAAAAAAAAATAGTAATTTAACGTTTTATTAACGTTTTCATTAACAGAAGGGTATAATTAGTGTAATCACTTAATTTAGGGGTGCCACTCGTAAGACCAAAATATGAAATGGCACCATCCGGAAAAGCCAATTCCAGAAGGGCACCAATGAGATTTTTCCAAAATTTTTTGCCCAATTTTTTTTTTTTTTAAACTTAGCCCATACCAAAGTTTTCAAAATCCAGACCCTCCCTCACAGCCTCTTGGTAATTTTTACTTGTTTTCATTTGAAATTTCTCCCCTAATGAGTTAATTATTTTGTGTTCTTAGATGATTTATGATTTTGTTGCTCATTATTCAATTGGCTTGTGTCTTTGTTTAAGTATATAATCTAAATATATTTGTTAGAATTGTTAATTAGTGATAGAATTGTTGATTAGTGATATTGATGATCTCCACTTCCCAAGTATTCGATAAAATGTCCCTTTGATTTAGTGGGAAAAGAAATCCACACTTCGCGCGGGATAAAAAAAATTCTGCATTGACCATTTTGACTCTCCCTCACTCCTGACCTGGCTCCGCCACTGCTTGCAGTTGTGCTGGTCCGGTCGTTATTCATCAATTTATTTTTGAATTTATATAAGTTTCATTTTCAGAATGTAGGGATCGTGGAAAAATAAAATATTCGAAACGATTACATTAATTCTGGGTAGATGAGGGGTTTGCAAGAGAATTCTTCTACAAAATTTGTAGCTTTGGATGCAAAATATACTTGATTATTGTCATATCTATATTTTCTGAAAAAATTTTGAGATTTCAAAAAAATTCAATATATATTTTTGTCACATATGTAATGGGTATATTATACAATTTAATATAAAATTCACATCTATACTATACTATTATAAACGAAATAGGGTATATTTGGTTTGTTACTCTTTTTTTGGTAACTCTTTTTTGGTACTCTTTTTTTGGTCACTCTTTTGATTTTGTTAAATCTCTATTATTAATAAAATTCAAAAAAAAAAAAACACACACGCACACGGCAAAGCCCACGAGAGTCCTTTCTACTATACTATTATAAGCGGCAAAGCCCACGAGAGTCCTTTCTACTATACTATTATAAGCGAAATAGGGTATATTTGGTTTGGTACTCTTTTTTTGGTCACTTTTTTTTGGTACTCTTTTTTTTGTCACTCTTTTGATTAGGGATGGGAACAGGTCGGGTTCGGCTCGGGTTTTGCAAAATCCAAATCCAAATCCAAATATTTTCAGATTTCGGGTTTCGGATCGTATCGGGTTTCGGATCCAAAACTCAATATCCAAATTCAAATCCGTCGGGTTTCGGATCGGATCGGGTGTTTTTCGGGTATTCAAAATTAAAAATAGTGTAAATAAGTTGCTTAACAAAAAAATAAAAAAAATTGTGTAAGTAAGTTAAAAAATACCGCTACATCCATGACAATTTATTTTCTCGATCTTTCCATATCTTATGTCTCAAAGATATGTGTATGTATAATATGTATTTATAATATACATTTATATAATATATATATATATATATATATATATATAATAGTGTATATATAATATGTATTTATAATATACATTTATATATAATATATAATATATAAAATATAAAATATAATAAATAAAAGTCGGGTATTTTTCGGGTTTCGGGTTCGGCTCGGGTTTTGATCGGGTTTCGGGTTTCGGATCGGGTTTCATGAAATCCATATCCATATTCAAAATCTTTCGGGTTTAAAATTTAAATCCATATCTATATCCAAATCCAAAATATCGGGTTCGGATCGGATAAAAAATCGGATTTCGAATCGGGTATCCGTCGGATCGGATTTTTTTCTCATCCCTACTTTTGATTTGGTTAAATCTCTATTATTAATAAAATTCAAAAAAAAAAAAAAACACACACGCACACGGCAAAGCCCACGAGAGTCCTTTCTACAACAAACAAGTCGTCAAGACGTCAAGTAGTTTGTCTGTTACAGTGCACAATTTTTGTAATCAGCATTAAATTTAATTTTGTCACAAAAAAAAATTAAAAAATAATTAATTATTAGAAAAGATCGTTTCGAAATTTTGGAGTTTTGAAAGATATAATGGTCTGTTTTATATTATAAAAAGACTATCAGTTATATCAAAAACCAATAATCATATTTTATTATCTTTTATAATTTATATTATTACTAATTAATTAGCAAATATTAAAATTATAAACAATCAAATAAAAATATTAAGATAAAAATATTTAAAATGTTAAAAAAAAACTACTTTTATATAATATTTTTATATATCTATACTATACTATTATAAGCGAAATATGTATATTTGGTTTGGTACTCTTTTCTAGTAATAATTAAAATACGTAATTAGAATAACATTTATTTTCATGAAATTTATAAAATTCAAAAAATATTTTAATAATAAAAACATTTATACAACTTAAAATTTTAATGAAATATAATTAAACAGTTTACAATCAATAGTACTGTATACATACGCTCATAAATATAAATGTGTCATATGTAGTTTGATTTTTTTTTCAAAATATACGGTCTTTATTAATTAATTATATAGAATCAGTGTTGCAGATTTCGGAAATCGGAACTATTCGGTTAAGGTACCGATTTACGATTTATCGGGTGATTTGGTTGAAAAATCGGCGATTTATCGGCGATTTTTGCAAAATCGGCCGAATCGGTTCCAAAATTTTGACCGATTTTTGGCCGATTTATCGGCGATTTTTTAGAAATCGGCCGATTTCTATAACAGAGTATAGAATGGTCAATTGGGGTTAAGACATCATGCATGTTATGTCACCCATATATACACACCAGTTGGCAGTTAGATGCAGATACATGGATCTTCGAATTTCACTATCAATGTCTTTTTTTTTTTTTTTGAGAAATATTCACTATCAATGTCTATTCATGAAATTTGGATCCAGCTTCCCAGCTAAGTTACAACCGATGGGTTTTCATTTTTGTACCATTTGTAATCAATTGTAATCATTTGTAATGTGTTTCATGCCTATATGTTTGAACATGTACGTATTTGTAAAAAAATATAAAGGTATGTCTTTTTATTTTTAGGATCTTATTCAAATGAGAACTAAAATTTCAACCTTCCATTATCATATCTAAATTTAATCTCAATCACACACATATTATTATCTCTTCTTTATGTTGGGATTATTGATTAAAACAGCAACATAGAGGCAGTTATATATCGTATTTAATAAGCCAAGGTCAAGCAAACAATTAACGAAACAAAACATGAAGGTAAAAAGCATGCATATCAGTAACTGAAAGAACAAAGGAAAGTCAGAAAACATACCAGTAGCCATAGCTATATCAGTATGTAAAACAAGTAAAACAAACAGCTGAGTCGTCAGGATTTGCTCGAAGTCCTGACTGCTCTTGAAGAGATAATTGCCCCCACTTACAACTGTGTTGGGATGCTTGCAACACCTCTCCCAGGATAAAACAGCTCCGAGTACAGTGATCACAGCAATCAGAATACTCAACTTCGACTAGCACCTCAGTCGCCGGAAAACCTTAAGTAACAAAACTATAACAGGAGGAGAACAGAGAGTGTAGAGAAGAGAAGAGAATGTAGGGTGTGGTCTGTATATTCAGTGTCACTAAAATCAGTAGCTTAGCACTCTATTTATACTAGAGGCTAAGTGTAACTGATATCACCCTCATTAATATTGTAACCTCCATTCCATTTAATAAAAATGAAACGGTCGATTTAATATAATCAAAACGGCTGTAACAGCTGATTTCCAATTAAATAAATCGTAACAGTTACGAATATATATTATCCACACATATCAGTTTTTATTTTAATTAATCTGAATATATATATATTATCAAATTCTGTCCAGGACCCAACATCAGGATTTTAACCCGTCAGGATCTGATGTATGTCCATCAGTATTTGATCATCCATCAGGATCTGGTACCGTCCGAGACATTCGCCCAAATCGCCCTTCGACCGAGCCGACCCGAGTCGAGTCGAGTCGAGACGAGACGTGACGTGTCGTGGCGTGGCGTGGCGGGCGGCGGCGGCGCGCGTGTGTGTGTGTGTGCGCGCGTGGAGCACACAGTAACACCATGCACCATCATACACCTTAGTAGTTGTACACTACCCATGTGTGTGATTCTATATAAAGCCAACAACCCCCTTTATTCATTTCAATGTGGGACAAATATACATTCTCATTTTCAAGCTCTTTCAAGCTACTAACTTCCACTCTATTTCTCTATGGGTTTCACTAAGAAAATTACTTAGACCCATATATGAAAATTTAAGTTCCCATATCTAGGAACAATTTCCAATCGTTAAAAATCCGGAATTAACATCAAGAACATAAAATACTTATGCTCTAAAAACTCCATTTTCTAACAATCCCCCACAAATCCATACAGAAATGCTTCAGGTTTTACATCATGACTTGTTTTTCAGAGTCGATCGGTACCCTTCCGGGTTTGAACCCTCCTAAGTCCCCTACTTCAATGATTACCGGATTCAGATGGAATGTTTCACCTTGAATCTTAATCCGTTTGGTGTAATCATGTTCCATAGACGACGACAAGTCAAAGGCTATGGTGCCAATCTACGGCTTTGAGACATTAATGGTCTTGTCTCGATCCTGTTCGTCGAATGTTTCAAGGAATAACCCTTTCCTCTAATTGCGACCACACAATTACATTCGCTTAGCTGGGCATCTCCAGAGATGTACTGCTACCATCTCGTCGAATGACTTGACCCCATTCAGAGTTACAATAACTCTTGCTATCTAGCAATATCAGTACCTTCTAGGTTTTCAGGGGATAGACTCAGATACAACGGTATCATCTATGTAGCAAAGGTACTACCAATTCATCCTTACAGCTTGTTATTACCACATTGAATACACTTCAAGGGATCTCCTCTCATGTGTATTGGGTTCCCACTGATGATGAACTATGATGGGTTGACAACCCCATCCCCAACCTCGACTTAAGGACCACTGCAGGTTCCAGTCCTTTAGTTAAAGGATCAGCTATATTATTCTGAGTTCCTATGAACTCTACAACAATAATCCTATCAGACACTAAACCCCTTATAGACTTTAGTCTAACTTGGATGTGCCTCTTTGTTTTAGCATTATACTTCTTACTGCTAATCTTGTCGATAGTTGTTTTACTATCACAATGAATAGCAAACGCAGGAAGAGGTCTACTTACTACAGGTATCGCGGACATAAGTCCGTGTAACCATTCAGCCTCCGTCCCCGTGGCATCAAGTGCACACAACTCAGCCTCAAAAGTAGACCGAGTTACTATAGTCTGTTTGGTCGACTTCCAGGATATTGCTCCACCGGCTAAGGTGAACACATATCCAGTCACTCCATTGGAACCAGACTTCTTAGCTATCCAACTTGCATCACTATACCCTTCAAGTACACCAGGAAATCTCCTATAGTGTAAACTAAGGTACATTGTGCCTTTCAGATATCTAAGTACTCTATCATGAGCATCCCAATGAGTTCTGTTTGGACAGCTTGTATATCTAGCCAACTTAGACACAGAGTATGAGATATCTAGTCTAGTATAGTTAGCAAGATACTGCAAACTCCCTATAATCTGAGAATACCTTAACTGAGACACAGGTACTCCTGAAGTATTCTTAACTAGGGCAACTTTAGGATCATAGGGTGTACTAGCACTACTACAAATATGGGCAAAGGAACCACTAATAAGAGACCACCTTATTCAAATAATTGATTACTTAAGAAAAGAAACCACACTTTTTCAAAAAATGATCTCTTATAATATAAGTAAAGAGACCCTCTTATTTAAATAAGTGGTTATTTAATAAAAGAAACCTCACTTTTTAAAAAAGAGATCTCTTATAATACATGAAAAGAGACATCTTTAATTAAAAAGATGGTTTCTTATCATTTTTTAATATTATTTATTTTCTATGGACTCCGACTCCGTTAATATTAGACATCATCTCATTTTTTCCATATACACACACACGAGGACTGACTATACACACAAATTTTACAACTTTCAACGAACCCTAAATTCTCTTCAAATATTTAAAATCTCGTATCGATTTTTTTCATCGATCAATCTTATAAATCGTTGAAATTCGATACGAATTGTTGAATTAAAGCACCGAAGAAGATCAATTGGCGTCTGATTTGTTCGAGATCCGAGCCGATTCCGAAGATCAATTGTGCTCGTGAATTGGCGGTTAGGGAAGGTGGGGTTGTTCATGTATTGATTGTGAGATGCGGGGTTGGTGAAGATGTATTTGCTGGGTCAAGTTTGGTTGATTTTTATGGGAAATGTAGAGAGATTGAGTGTGCACGTAAGGTGTTCGATGAATTGTCTGTGAGGAATGAGGTGTCGTATACGACTATGATTGTTGGGTATGCGAATGTGGGTGATTTTGAGAAGGCGGTTGGGTTGTTTGAGAAAATGCCGAGTAGGAATGTGGGATCTTGGAATGCGACTTATGATAGGCATGTTCTTGCCATTTTAGTTGTATTGAACTTTTCTAATTGTGTTGTGTGGAGTTTATATGAAAGCATCTGCTTGATATGTTAGTCTATCGCCTTCCATATGTTGTTCTTATATCTGTTGCTTTGTGGATGTATGAGATTAAACCATGATTAATTATTGTCAGGAATATAATACTATTCTGGTGCTCTGCGAAAGCTGTGGATATTCTGGTGCCTTTATTATCCTCCTCATGTAAGCTTGCTTACATATTATTCAATTGGACGTCGGACAACGTCTATGTTTAATGCCTATAAGTTGCAAACAATTTGTCTCTGTCTCTGTGAGTTCCTACATTATTCAACAACGATCTTTAGGGTGTAGTTACACTTGTCTATTCACTCTGAAGTCTGAAACATTAGGCTTCTACTAACTGTTCTACTAGTATTAAACTATTAGACTACTAGTATTATTCTCAAGTGGGTAAAGGCCTTGTAAATACTGAGCAACCCTGACTCGGGCAACATCAGCATATACTGAAACTTGAAGAGGCTACTATGTGTAACATGCTACCAAAGACTCCATGAGCTACATCCACCACAAGTCATAGATATAATTCCATCTGGATAATACATTTTTTGTTATTCCCTCCCTTTATTCTAGTTAAACATATAACTGAAAGCAACAGGTGTGTATTCATTACGCGCTCATTTTTGCGCGCACGCCAACAGAGCAACCATTTATGAGGTTTAGGTGCTTCTGGAACATTATCAGTTCTACTAGGCATAAAGTCCCGTAGCCTTAGTTTGGTACAAATTAATGTAAAGCATGATTATTCGTTGGGATGCTCTTGACTGATTTATCTACATTAATGTTAGTACTAGTTCAACTAAATGCATAATTGAACCAGTTGTACATGAGATTGACGGCTCTTTACAAGGGGCAATAAAGGTATCAGATTTTTAATACTAGTCTATTTGAACTGATTACTACTCAACAATAAAATAAAAAATATCCATGCTGTATGTGAACATATTCTGAAATCTCTTTCAGGTGGGTAAAATAAATTGTGATACTGAAGCATCACTTTGTAAGGAGCTTGGTATATTTCCTCGCAGAACTTCCAGGGTGTTTATTTATTCTTATGCAGCAAGTGGAAGTGGTTCACTAGTAGAATACAATGGTGATTTAGCTGCGAAGAGTTTAAAAACTTTTTGCCTAGAACATTTGCCAAGATTTTCAAAACATGTCAGAATCTTTACCTACAGTGATGCTTCTTTCCACAAAGAAAGACACCCCTGTTATTTGGCATGCTCTTAGTGGTTTATATCAGAAGAAATTCCTCCTCTATGATGCACAGGTAATTCTTAATTTATATAATTGGTTACTTGTTAGTTTGTTTATAGTGGTACTGTGATAGCTATACAAGCTCTTTTTTTACTCGTTCTTTCTTTCTCCTATCTGTTTTGGGTCTTAATCAATATTTTACTATGTTATAGGTTATGAACTGTTGTGTTGTTTTGGGGCAGTAATGGCAGCAGTGGCAGCACTCAAGGTTTCAGCAAATGATGTTTGTGATTGTGCTTGGTGAAACTGCGGTACTGGTGCCTGATGGGCTTGGTTTGATTCCATATCTTGTGATGAAACATGCAGACCTGAGAATTTGGATTGGTTGTGAATGGGATGGCCGTATATTTGCGGAGTTGGTGGCAATCCTACGAAGTTTTGTGGAGGAGGAGCTTGGAATGGGAGTTGGAATTGGGATTGAGGTCTTTGGTATTGTAGAGGGTTTGGAGTGTGAGTCAAGTCTAGTGTAACAGTGGGAAATGGAGTGGAGCTGATGCTGAGATTGTTTTTTTTTGCTAAGTGTGATGCTGAGATTGTTGCCATGCTTGTCGATGATACCGGTAGAATTGCCCTTGCTAGTATGTTCGGGTTCAGGATTCCGTCTGCGCTTGACATGGAGGCGGATAATAGCATGTTCGCGGCTGCAGAGGTTGTCGATGCCATTGCCATGGCTGCTGGAGGAAGTGGATGGTTGTGTGTACCTTCGTATGTTGTTATGAGTATTGTTCTATCCTCAGCACATCTTTGAACCTGTTAAATATCAAAACTCAAGATTAGTCCAGTACAAAGATATCTTCTTTTGTTACAAATTTCGACTGCATTGTTTGTTTGATTGATGTTATAATTTCATAATATTCTGTAAATACTATTTCATAATATTCTGTAAATATAAGAATATTATTATAATAATTAATAATTAATAATAATAATCTCAATGACAATTAATAATATAAAAAAATTGTTAATTTGAGAAATTTAATCCTATTCAGAGCAAAGAGACCACCTTTTAGAGACAACTGATTTTTTTAGTGAAATCAAACAGACCACTTATTGGCCTATGTGGTTTCTTTACTAGAACCAGAGAGACCATCTAATCTAAATAAGTGGTTTCTTTTCCTTCTACCTAAGAGACCACTTTTTTTAAATAGTTGGTCTCTTATTTCTATTTAAGAAACCCCCTCAAAGAAGAGGTCTCTTATCCTAAGAGACCACTGACCTAGAGACCCCCTCTTGAGGTGGTCTCTAAGATGGTTTTTAGGTGGTCTCTTTAGGCTTTTTTGTAGTAGTGTAGCGATTCTACACTGTGAATAACCATATTTCTCAAGTATAGATTTCTCTATATAATGAGACTGCGATAAAGTTATTCCCTCAGCTGACTGCGTCAGCTTGAGACCAAGAATCACACTCGCCTCACCCATATCCTTCATTTCAAAATGCCTTTTTAAGAAAGCTTTTGTCTCGTTAATAATCTCTATATTGGTTCCAAACAGTAATATGTCATCTACATATAGGCACAAGATGACACACTCACTACCTTTAACTTTGGTGTAGACACACTTGTCACTATCATTAATATCATAACTGAACGGCACTATAGTTTCATCAAACTTTTTATGCCAATCCCTAGGAGCTTGTTTCAAGCCATAGATGGATTTGATCAACTTACATACTTTCCTTTCGTTACCAGATGCAACAAATCCCTCAGGCTGATCCATATAAATCTCTTCTTCAAGTTCACCATGAAGAAAAGCTGTCTTTACATCCATTTGATGGATGATAAGACCATGTACAGAAGCCAATGCTACAAGCATTCGGATTGTTGTCATTCTAGCTACTGGAGAGTATGTGTCAAAGTAATCAATGCCCTCTTTTTGCATAAAACCCTTAGCTACCAGTCTAGCTTTATACTTATCTATTGATCCGTCAGGGTTCAACTTCCTTTTAAAGATCCATCTGCACCCAATAGTAGAACACCCAGGAGGGAGATCAACTAACTCCCATGTTCCGTTAGAAACAATAGAGTCAATTTCACTCCTTACAGCGCCCTTCCAGTGCCTAGACTCTGAAGAGTCCATCGCCTGTCGGAAAGTTAAAGGTTCGTCCTCGACATTGTAAGTGATAAAATCACTTCCAAAATCCTTGACTACCTTTGCACGCTTACTCCTTCGTGGTTCCTCTACCTCCTTAGGAGTAGAGCCACTACTAGGTTCCGCCCCCACATTTGTTATCTTTTCCACATGATCAGGAATAGAACTTGATGTGTGAGTAGGATCTTTAGTAGAAGTATCTTGAGGCATACCAGTCTTAATAGGGTAAACATCCTCAAAGAATGTAGCATCACGAAACTCAACTATCGTGTTTGCCACTATACCATCTATGTCAGATTTTAATACTAAAAATCTCATAGCTGTAGTGGTCTCAAGATAGCCCAGAAAGATACAGTCAACAGTCTTCGGACCTAGTTTCTTTCTCTTGTGTTCAGGGACAAGTACCTTAGCAAGGCACCCCCACACACGAAGATACTTAAGACTAGTCTTCTTGCTCTTCCATAACTCATAGGGTGTCTTATCCATGTGTTTCAGAGGAACTCTATTCAGAATATGGCAAGCCGTATTCAGAGCTTCTCCCCACATGTATTTAGGCAACCCAGAATTAATAAGCATACTATTAATCATATCTTTAAATGTTATGTTCTTTCGCTCAGCAACCCCATTAGACTCAGGTGTGTATGGTGGGGTAACTTCATGAACTATTCCATTGCTTGCACAAAATTCATTAAAAGCGTTACTCGTATACTCACCACCTCTATCAGATCTCAACCTTTTAAGTACCTTGCTAGTTTGTTTTTCTACTTCAGTTTTATATATAATGAATTTACTAAGTGCTTCATCCTTATGTCTAAGTAAATAAACATAACAGTATCTACTACTATCATCTATAAAGGTAATGAAGTATCTAAAATGGTCCTTAGTCAACACACCACCAAATTCACAAATATCAGTGTGTACTAAATCTAACAAGTCTGAATCCCTAACAAAATTATGAAAAGGTTTCCTTATTTATTTAGCAGACACACATACATGACATTTAGAATTCTTTTCTATAGTGTGAATCAACTCTAAGTTCATCATATTTTTAAGAGCACCAAAATTTAAGTGGCCAAGTCTAGCATGCCATAAATCTGAAGATTCAACATAGTTAACAAAAGGAGTAATCTTATTTAAAGCACCCAAAATGGGCTCAACATTTATTAAAAATAAACCATTTGACAAGTAACCCTTGCCAAAAAATGTACCAGTATGAATAAGAACTACTTTATTACATTTGAGAGAGACTTCAAAGCCATTAGCTACTAAACAGCTACCACTTATTATATTTCTACGCATGTCAGGAACATGATGCACTCTCGTCAGGGATAAAACACGACCCGAAGGAAACTTCAAGTCCACGTTTCCTACTCCATGTACTCGAGCAGCACTTGCGTTCCCCATCGTCACTGTCAAGCTATGACTCTGTTGATAAGATACAAATAAACTAATGTCAGCACAAATATGCACATTAGCTCCAGTATCAATCAACCATTCATTTGACAGATAAGTGGAAAATAGTACAGGGTTGTAGGTAACATACCGGTCTTCGTTGGTTTCAGAAGCCAAAGCCTCACCAACAACCATGTTCGCTACAGGCCCACTTGAGGTTCCAAGCACAGCATTCGCTTGAGCTACCCCCTCGGCTTTCTTTGCTTTCTTAGTAGGGCAGTCCTTACTCCAGTGCCCAACCTGCCCACAAGACCAACATGGTTTGTTTGCCTTTGGTTTCTTGGCCTTATCCTTGTCACTCTTAGGTTTATTATTATTACCCTTCTTAGAGACAGCCTTCCTTTTCTGTCCTACAGTTGCTACATTTACCTTCGAACTTCCATGCTCAGTTGGCATCACATGTCCCTGTTTGGACTTGTGTTGTTCTTGTACCGAGATGTCCAGCATAAGGTTGGTCCAGGTGATCTCTCCTTTCTGTCTTTTCAGGGAGAGAGAGAACTCTTCCCAAGACTTTGGAAGCTTTTCAATCACACTCATAACCTTAAACTTTTCGGGGTGGTCCATTCCAGACTCCTTCAAAGCATGAACTATCATCTCGAATTCATGCACTTGCTCAGTCATGGACTTATTGTCCACCAGCTTGAAATCAAGGAACCTAGCCACAGAATACTTTTCCAGACCTTGTGAGTCAGTATTATGTGTCTGGTCCAGCTTCTCCCATAAGAGTTTTGCGGTGTAGGCATCAGAGGAGTACACATCAAACAATGTGTTGGTTAGAGCAGCCAGAATTGCTGCCCTAGCAACCCCATCCTTCTCAGCCCACTTCGCATAACTCTTAACTGATTCAGCCTTCTCTTGATCCACAACCGGCTTCTCATATTCCACAACAGGCCATAGACCCTTCACAGTCAACCACAACTTCATCCTTTTCTGCCAACGAGAAAAGCCAACGCCCCCATTGAATTTCTCAGGCAAGCCAGTTAATTCAACGGGTTGTGGAAAACTGTAAGTGGTCCAATCAATGACCCCAGCAGATGCAACGAAACTACCACTAGCAGGAATCTCACTCTCGTTAACAATTATGCTAAATACTATATAACAAATTATCTCTTCAAGAATGTTGGGATTATTGACTAAAATAGCAACATAGAGGCAGTTATATATCGTATTTAACAAGCCAAGGCCAAGCAAACAATTAACGAAACAAAACATGAAGGTAAAAAGCATGCATATCAGTAACTTAAAGAACAAAGGAAAGTCAGAAAACATACCAGTAGCCATAGCTATATCAGTATGTAAAACAAGTAAAACAAACAGCTGAGTCGTCAGGATTTGCTCGAAGTCCTGACTGCTCTTGAAGAGATAATTGCCCCCACTTACAACTGTGTTGGGATGCTTGCAACACCTCTCCCAGGATAAAACAGCTCCGAGTACAGTGATCACAGCAATCAGAATACTCAACTTCGACTAGCACCTCAGTCGCCGGAAAACCTTAAGTAACAAAACTATAACAGGAGGAGAACAGAGAGTGTAGAGAAGAGAAGAGAATGTAGGGTGTGGTCTGTATATTCAGTGTCACTAAAATCAGTAGCTTAGCACTCTATTTATACTAGAGGCTAAGTGTAACTGATATTACCCTCATTAATATTGTAACCTCCATTCCATTTAATAAAAACGAAACGGTCGATTTAATATAATCAAAACGGCTGTAATAGCTGATTTCCAATTAAATAAATCATAACAGTTACGAATATATATTATCCACACATATCAGTTTTTATTTTAATTAATCTGAATATATATATTATCAAATTCTGTCCAGGACCCAACATCAGGATTTTAACCCGTCAGGATATGATGTATGTCCATCAGTATTTGATCATCCATCAGGATCTGGTACCGTCAGGATTTGATCATGCATCAGGATCTGGTAGTACCTTCAGGATTTCATCAGGACTTGAGCCCATCAGTATTAGATGTCTGCCAGTTCCTGATTTATTCCAAGTACTGATCCCGAACGATATATATATTTATTCTAATTAAAATATTATTTAAACACAGAAATAAAATCCCTCGCCCAGGTCGCCTCGCGTACGCGAGACGCCGAGACATCCGCCCAAATCGCCCTTCGACCGAGCCGACCCGAGTCGAGACGAGACGTGACGTGTCGTGGCGTGGCGGGTGGCGGCGGCGCGCGCGTGGAGCACACAGTAACACCATGCACCATCATACACCTTAGTAGTTGTACACTACCCATGTGTGTGATTCTATATAAAGCCAACAACCCCCTTTATTCATTTCAATGTGGGACAAATACACATTCTCATTTTCAAGTTCTTTCAAGCTACTAACTTCAACTCTATTTCTCTGTGGGTTTCACTAAGAAAATTACTTAGACCCATATATAAAAATTTAAGTTCCCATATCTAGGAACAATTTCCAATCGTTAAAAATCCGGAATTAACATCAAGAACATAAAATACTTATGCTCTAAAAACTCCATTTTCTAACACTTTATCCCTCTTCACCTTCTTCAATCCTGGAATTAAATTGCATCGAAGATACCACCTTCGAAGACTATCACTACGTCATAAGTGGGATAACGTAATGTTTTTTAAAAGCATTACGTGAAATAGTGTTACAATAGGTAGTAAATTTTGACCTGTTGTAACACCTCTCAACTAGTGTTACATTAATCCAGAATTA
Source organism: Kitagawia praeruptora (assembly GCA_037693485.1). Lineage (NCBI taxonomy): Eukaryota > Viridiplantae > Streptophyta > Magnoliopsida > Apiales > Apiaceae > Kitagawia > Kitagawia praeruptora. The sequence goes on along the minus strand of CM075345.1, from coordinate 40,585,307 downwards.
GTGCTACAGTAAGGGTGACGGTGTTGTATACATGTAACACCACAAAAAAGTGTTACATTAGTTAATTTATTTATTTTTTTCATTTTTCAACTTTTGTGGACCCCACCAGCAGGATCAACAGATAAACCCCATAAATATGTGGGTCCCACGCGTGGGCCCCACCAAAAATGTGGGTTCCATACGTGGGCCCCACAAAAATGTGAGTCCCACACGTGGGCCCTACCCAAAATGTGGGTCCCGCACGTGGGCCCCACAAAAAATGTTGGTCATACTGTTACAAATTTTATATTACAAAATTTAAAATATTTTTTATATTTTAGGGTTCGTGATATTCAGTTTAGGTGTTTTAGATCCGTTGATTCCTTATGAAAACTGATGCTTCCTGCAGCTTCTACATGTCGTTTACAGTCGATTTGTGTATTTATTTGCACCAAATGATCGTGATTTGCTGTAGAACGAAGTTCATGTTTTTCTTCAATTTTTAATTCGTTCGTCCGTGTTTATCGTTGATTGTTTGTAAAAACTGGAACTGTAGGTAGATTGTAGGTCTTCCCAACTTTGTTTTGACATATATTATACGCAATATGGGTTAGTATTTAGCAAATTCGAAGTTCGCCGGGTTTTTCCTTGAATTTGCAGGAGGTCAGGTTTTGTTGATGTTATCGTGATGTATTGGTATGTAAGATTGAGACTAAAAATCAATATAGGCACGTAGGGTTTTGGCTGTTTTTGGGTCACCGGAGTTACGGCCGTCGCCGGTTTCTGCAATTGACGACCGGAATCTGCTTCTGTAGCCGGAATCTGCAGAAATTGAAGAACATTCAAATGTTCTTGATTTTTGTTATTTTCTTTTGTTTTATTTGTTTTGTGTTGATCTGTTGGGTGGGAATGTGGTAAAAACTTTGTGATTTTAACCTATACATTCTTACCATGGCTGTTAAGTTAAAAAGAAAATTTACTTTTTACCTTTTGTGGTAAAAGTATAATTACTTTTTAGTAATTTTTGATTTTTATAACTTTATTTTAAAAGATTAAATTTTCTTTTAATTAGAAAATTAATTTTGGGAATAACATTAAAATATATTTTTTTGTTACTGATTATTTAATTTTAAGTTAAAATTGAAAAAGTTGAAAAAATGTGGGCGGCAACTTTCCCCCAAATCCAAATAATTACAAGTAATAGTTGACCGTCAAATTACGAGGTCAATCAAATTTATTTTTCCACGAAATTTTGGCAGTAACATTTAAAAGGTCGGATCTTGACCTCCGTACGGTTGTGTGGTGCAGAAATATTTTTAGAAAAATCGAAACTCCAAATCATGACGAATCCATGTTTAGGGGTTACGGTCAAACTAATCGTTGACCGTCAAATTACGAGGTCAAACAAATTTATTTTTCCCCAAAATTTTGGCAGTAACATTTAAAAGGGCGGATCTTGACCCCCGTACGGTTGGGTGGTCCAGAAATATTTTTAGAAAAATCCAAACTCCAAATCATGACGAAACCGTGTTTAGGGGTTACGGTCAAACTAATCGTTGACCGTCAAATTACGAGGTCAAACAAATTTATTTTTCCCCGAAATTTTGGCAGTAACATTTAAAAGGGTGGATCTTGACCTCCGTACGGTTGCGTTGTCCAGAAATATTTTTAGAAAAATTGAAACTCCAAATCTTGATGAAACCGTGTTTAGGGGTTACAGTCAAACTAATAGTTGACCGTCAAATTATGAGGTCAAACAAATTTATTTTTCCCCAAAATTTTGGCAGTAACATTTAAAAGGGCGGATCTTGACCTCCGTACGGTTGGGTGGTCCAGAAATATTTTTAGAAAAATCGAAACTCCAAATCATGATGAAACCGTGTTTAGGGGTACTTACGGTCAAACTAATAGTTGACCGTCAAATTACGAGGTCAAACAAATTTTTTTTTTCCCCGAAATTTTGGCAGTAACATTTAAAAGAGCGGATCTTGACCTCTGTACGGTTGGGTGGTCCAGAAATATTTTTAGAAAAATCGAAACTCCAAATCATGACAAAACCGTGTTTAGGGGTTACGGTCAAACTAATAGTTGACCGTCAAATTACTAGGTCAAACAAATTTATTTTTCCCCAAAATTTTAGCAGTAACATTTAAAAGCGCGGATCTTGACCTCCGTACGATTGGGTGGTCCAGAAATATTTTTAGAAAAATCGAAACTCCAAATCATGACGAAACCGTGTTTAGGGGTTACGGTCAAACTAATAGTTGACCGTCAAATTACGAGGTCAAATAAATTTATTTTTCCCCGAAATTTTTACAAAACCAAATAAACCAAATAATTACAAATCCAAATAATCCAAAAAATCGAATTCCAAATCATGACCTCCGTAAAAAATCGAAACTCCAAACCGTAACGAAATTTGTGGGCGTAAAAAGACCAAATTTGTGGGCGGGAAAAGATCAAATGGTTGGGCGGAAAAAAGCCCGCCTCTGCAAAATTATTGTCCGCCCCTCACACACTCTTGTTTCCTTCCTCATTTACATACGCGCACACACAAACACACACACTCGCACAAACTCTTGTTTCTCTTTATTTACTTCAGTGTTCAAGAAACGATCAACAACACAAACACACAGACACTCGCACACAACACTAGAGTCATTTACTAGTTTGATGTTCAAGTTTCAATTGGGGTTCAATTTTCAATTAGGGCTTCGATTCTTATCCACTCAAGCGGTAACAATATCATCTTTTCATCAATCTCTTTCTTTTCAGTGTATATATATTTTATTTTATGGTTATTTTTAATTTTTGCCTAATTTTTAGTTTATGTAAAGTGTGAATGAATCTGTTGTTTTGGTGTTTATGACAGGACTAAAGTGTGGTTTATGATGGATACACACATGTCCATGGTATACTCTGTTTGAAAATTATTGCAAAATACAATTACAATATAAATTTCAAACAGGATATACACACATGTGCATTCATGTAGTCCATGGTGTACTCTGGAAGCTGGCCGCGTCTTTAGCTGTTTGTATCTAATTGGTGTACTCTAGAAGAAGGTAAAAATCATTTTAATTGTCTGGAAGAAGGATATGTCTGAAAGGTGTTTGCTGATATGTTTGGGAGAGATTTACGTGTCTATCTGTATCTAATTGTCTTGCACCCTTGGGGATGAGGTATTGGTCTAATGCATATTGATTGATTGTTTATTAATATCTAGTGATTATCAACTTGTGGATAAGGTATTAATATCAGCAAGATACTTAAAACAGAGAGAAAAGACCTGAAAAAATGATATTACAACAGTACTTGTGTTGTACCTATACAGTAACATTTAATTATATGTACTTGAGGTCTGTGAGATTCGATATTACAACAGTACTTGTGTTCTTGTTAGTAAATTAAATACGAATCTGATTCTCTTGGATGTGTATAATGACAGGGATAAGACTACCTTCTATAATTACTGTTTCCCTAATTGAAATGTAAAAACTATAATTACTGTTTCCCTAATTTAAAGTCTGGTGTCAAAGACTGCTTATAGTACAAAAACTAAATGCACATGGACTCCAGAAGAGGACATGATTCTTGTTGATTATATCCCAAAAAATGTCCATGGTGATGGTACTTGGCAATCAGCTGTTCCACAAAATGAAGGTAATGGTGTAGAGTTTCAGCAACATTTTGTCCTTTATATATCTTTAAAATTGCCAAAGACAAAAATTTACAACTTTGTGATGATTTATTCCCCTGTATAGAACATCATGCATCATGTACTATGTGTTCAACAGTTTTCAAATCACTACGCCATAAGTGGGCTAACGTAATGCTTTTTGAAAGCGTTACGTGAAATAGTGTTACAATAGTAAATTTTGACCTGTTGTAACACCTCTCAACTAGTGTTACATTAGTCCAGAATTAGTGTTACAGTAAGGGTGACGGTGTTGCATACATGTAACATTACAATAAAGTGTTGCATTAGTTAATTTTTTATTTTTTTCATTTATCAACTTATTATGGGCCCCACCCGCAGTACCAACAGATGGACAAAAGGTGGGACAATGTAAAAGATGAACCAGATGCGGAGGCTAAAAAGTTTATGCACCATGTCAAAGAGGGAAAACAACCGCTATATCCAGGTTGCATGAAATTTTCTCGGTTAAGTTTTTTTATTAGACTTTATCATTTAAAGTGTATTCATGGGATTTATTAGTGTTGTTAAAAGAAGCCTTTCCAGAAGCCCGTGTGCCTTTATCCTTTAATGTTGCGAAGAACATAATCAAGGACTTAGGCCTTCATTATCAGAAAATACATGCATGCCCAAATAGTTGCATGTTGTATTGGGTTGAAAATGAAAAAAAGAAGCCTGTGATAATTGTGGGGTTTCGAGGTGGGTTCTAGCAGAAAAGAAAGGATCTTATGCTGACAACGATCCAGATATGTTGATTAGCAAAGTGACAGCAAACGTCATGCGATATTTTCCACTTAAACCGAGGTTGCAAAGAATGTTTATGTGCAAAGAATTTTCCAAATTCATGACATGGCATGCAGCGGGACGGACAAAGGATGGGAAACTAAGGCATCCGGCTGATGCTGAAGCTTGGATGATAATGGATGCCATGTATCCTGATTTTTCTTCGAAAATTCGAAATGTTAGACTAGGTGTAGCTTCTGATGGATTTAATCCATATTGTGCCATGAATTTAACTCATAGTAAATGGCCGATTTTACTAGTAAACTACAACCTCCCACCCTGGTTTTGCATGAAGCAAGAAAATTTAATTCTTTCAACTTTAATATCGGGGCCAGATTCTCCAAATAATAGTATCGACGTGTATATGCGGCCTTTAATTGCTGAATTGAAAGAATTATGGGATGTTGGCATCCAAACCTTTGATGCCTTGACTGATCATAATATTAACGGATTAAATCACAAATTGGTCACTGAAGTGAAGGCCATGTATCAATTCCTTGATTATACTTATCGGGGTCTCTAATGCACCATTTTAGTAACCGATAATGACACTCCCGTTAGTTTGACTAATTGACTAACGAAAAATATAACGATGATGATGTAGGATGGTGACATGGCTGTTACGTGGCTTGCACCAATGAAAAAATTGGTCAGTTGCTAAAATACACAAACACACAAAAAACACAAAAAAAACAAATGCTGACTTTAGCATCACTCTCTCCACCTCCTTCCACTACCTGCACCATGCACCATCGGTGTCACCCTCACCTCCTCCAGTGCCGCCTGGACATCCAACTAATTTATGGTGTGTGAGTATTTGTATGTATATGAATGTATATATATATACAACCCCAACTTACATATTTGTATATAATCTCAGCTAAGCAATGATTACGGCTAATTAATCAAAAGTTTTGAGATGTTGATCTAGATTTTTGATGTTGTCTGTGGTGATAGAGCTTTAAAGTAAGATGAACGATGCGAATTAATTCCAAGAAAAAAAGTCGCTGAACAGTGTTTTTGATTTGTAAAGTTATACTCCCAAAAACCTTTGACTTTTCAAGGTGAATAAGAAATATATTATTTTTTGTTCCAAAAAAAAAGAAATATATTATTTTTCAATTTTTTTTTTCTAAATTAAAATTTGATATTTAAAATTTAATTCACAAAAAAAAATTAAAAAATTAAATACAGAGATATCATTTGTATGCACCTTAAAATACGCGTAAAAAATTGACATATATTTTGGAACGGAGGGAGTAGCATTTAGTTTCTGATTATCCATATTTTCATTTTTATACTTTAGTATATAATAAATATATTTTCTTATCCCGATTAATTTCACTGGTCCCGAATTTGTGAAAAAAGACTTTAGTTATACTTTTTTAGAAAATAAATAATTTATTAAAAAATGTAGTGTACTAAATTTCTTGATTGATCCTTTTTTAAGTTCTTTGAAATCGAGCTATTTCCTGGGTTTGCTCATAATATTTTGAATTAAAAATATATGTTTTCGGTCTTACATGGAAAATATTTATTTTACTATATATTTTACATGTATTAGGTTTCCTCCTGATTGAATTTTGAAAGGAAACAAATAATTATTCATAGGTTCTCACTTTGTTCTGTGTTCTCTGAATATAGTTAGGTTCGTTTACTTTTTATATATTTTAAGAAAATTTCATAGGTTTTAGTTATAAAGTCATAAAGTCAAAGTTATATCATTAGTTTAATATTTTCCCAATTATTTTTTAAAATTATTAATTCTTCATGATTTTGTTTAGAAAAAGTTGATAATAAAATATGGACTTTCACATTATAAATTTCAATAAGAATAAAGATCTTTTCCAATAAAATACTACATTTTTTATTATTTCGAAGTAAAGCAATTTCTCTTTTATAAACTTTAAGAGAAAGATTCAAAATTTAACATTTTTATTAATTTTAAAGTAAAAACTTTACTTTTTTGTAAATATATTTAAGATTTCAAAAAAAAACCATCTTTTAATTTTAAATAAAATTTGAAAACTAAATAATTAGTTATGTTATTACACAATGGATCAATATACATACAGATACATGCAAGCATACAGGTGTCAACATACCTGTATCCCAACTCAACATCTATGTAATAGCACGTCAAACACCTAGCTGCCATGTGGGTTTCGTCCGTTAGTCAACTGGTCAAAGTAACGGTATTGTCATTATCGTCAACTAAAATGGTGCAAATGAGACCCTGATAAGTATAATCAAGGAATTGATACATAGACTTCACATCAGTGACCAATTTGAGATTTAACCCTAATTTTAACTTACGGGCACAGGTGCTTTGGACCATTAGTGATTTTCCAAGATACGGTATGTTGTCAGGTTGGAGCACAAAGGGTAGACTAGCGTGTCCAGTGTGTCACTATGAGACTTGCTCAGATTATTTAAAACATAGCTGAAAAATGTGCTATATGAATCATAGAAGGTATCTTGAACCTTCACACAAATAGAGGTTTGACAAGAGAAGATTCAATGGGCAAACTAAAATGAGGCAGATTCTGGTACCATTAACGCGAATGGATATTGAACAATTGTTGGTTGGGTTTGAAAACCAATTTGGGAAAAATGTGAAGGACAAGAGAAAGAGAAAGCGTAAAAGTGACTCCCATTTTAAAAAGAAGTCAATTTTTTTTGATTTGTCGTATTGGAAGCACAATCCAATTCGACATAACCTTGACGCTATGCACATAGAAAAGAACTTATTCGACAATTTATTAGGTACTTTACTTAATATTGGTGGCATTTCAAAAGCTCACATAGATGCTCGTTTCAATTTACAAGAAATGGGTATACGAAAATCCCTTCACCCGGTTGAATGCGCTAATGGAAAGAATTATGAAATTATGGCATCAATCTTTGAAATGACAAACAAGGAGAAAGAAGTCTTTTTAAAGGTTTTGAATAATGTGAAACTGCCTTATGACTGTGTTTCTAATATTAGTCGTTATGTAAACACAAGCGAGAGAAAAGTAGTGGGGTATAAAATCCATGACGCACATTTTATCCTCCACTACTTGTTACAATTTGCTATGAAGAAATCGTTAAAACCTGAGGTGGCAAAACCGTTGATTAGATTAAGTGCATTCCTTAGAGGTCTATGGAGTAAGGTTATTCATTTAGATAATATTAAGAGGTTGCAAGAAGAAATCGTTGATATACTTTGTGAATTTGAGATTATATTTTCCCCCTGCCTTCTTTGACATCATGGTGCACCTGCATGTCCATTTATGTAAGGAAGTTGAATACGGCAGACCAGAGCACCTCCGATGTATGTATCCTATTGAGCGATATCCTGGCAAGCTGAAATCATATGTTCGTAATAGGAGCAGACCAGAAGGTTCAATTGCAGAAGCCTACCTAGCAGACGAGTGTGTCACATTCTGTTCAAGATTTTTGGGTGGTGAAGAAGCTAAAATAATTACTGATTTGAAAGAAGTGGCCAAAATGTACGGTATCATATTGGAACAAGAAGGAATAAAGATGGCAAAGTTTTTCAATTAAAAGATTCAGATTGGAAAGCATGTCATACCTACACTTTGTTTAACTGTGGTAATAAGAAAATTAAGATTTTAATCAAGTAAGTTCTTTAGTCCTTACTTTATTTATTAAATAATATAAATTTGGAAAATGCCTTTCTACTTACACTGTTTGAACTTAATTTTTTCATAGGGATCACCGAACTTTAGTGGAAGGTGATGTAACTTCAAAGAGATACAAAAGGGAACGGGCACACTATGAAGAATTTTGGAAATGGTTACAAAAACAGGTTTCCAAAAGGGACGTAATTTCGAGTGAGTTACAGGTGCTTGCATTGGGTCCGAATCGAACAGCTAGGAGGTTTAGTGGGTTTGTGATAAATGGTTATCATTTCCACATAAAGAGCAGAGATTCTCGATGCACAACTCAAAACAGTGGCATTTTTTTGATTGCTAAAACGACTAGTTTTGCAAGTTCTAAGGACCAAAACCCAATTATCGGGGATGTCAACTACTATGGATCAATTGAAGATATTATTGAAATTGATTACTGGGGAGTTCTTAACGTGGTTCTTTTCAAGTGTTGTTGGTACCAAGAAGAAAGAGATCCCTATGGTATGACTAGGGTGAATTTTAAAAAGTTAAGTAACAAATCTGATCCTTATGTCATTGCTTCACAAGTGTAGCAAGTATTCTATGTGGAAGATCCGGTTGAAAATGCTGTGCACTATGCTATTAAAAATTTACCGAGGGACTGGTGTGACACTGAAGACAAAGATTGTTCTGAAGAAGAATACAACCACGACACTCCTGATAAACCTCATATTAATCTTGGTTGTGAAATAGAAAATCAAGTTGGTGAATTTAGTTGGTTTAGGGATGATGTCCCTAAAAGACAAATTCCTAAGTCACCAACTAAAGTAAAAAAAAAACTCATGTTTAGTATGAATTATGGTTAATTGTCTAAGTTTGTAATGACCTATTCAAGGCTCCTGTTTAGTTGCTATGTGATAAATAAATTTTTCCTGTTTATTGCATTAATTTTACTTGGTAAATAAATTATTTTCTGTTGATTGCATTAATTTTTTCTGTTGTAATGATTTATTTAATTTTGTTTTGTTTATTTGTTAATCAAACTCCTGTTGTTAACTTTACTGTCTTATGTAATTTTTATTGCATTTGGGTAAATTACAAAATTGTCTTTTGTTATTTTATTGCATCATACCTCATTTTATAGTCATTTTTGTACTCCTTGTTTTAATCATTTTCTGTTCATTTTTGTAGGATGATAGAAAAATTTGTGAGTATAAGATTTTTCTATGAAGGGGTGTTCAGGAAGACTTTATATTCTGGTGGAAAGACCTTACTTGTTCACAAAAAGGATGTCGATACAGTTTCTTATACGGTGCTGATGGAATATGTCAGGGATCACCTCAATTACGAAGAAATTAGAGGAGTATAATATATAATTATATATGTAATCCATGTCATATCATTTTTGTTGTTGCTACCTGCTGCGTCTTCTTAGTGTTTAATGCTTATCACCTTATCCATGCTATTTCCGGTACATGCCAGAAAAACAAAGACCCAAATCATACCTCCCCATCAAATGCTAAAGTGTATTTCAAAAGTCGTAAGCGCAAGGCAGGGCGCAAGTACAAGTCAACTACGGATGTAGTTCTGAAATGAATTGTAAGTATATCATATCATTAAGTATAAATTTGAACTCACTTTACCTCTAAAAAATTTATGAAACTGTCTCTTGTAGGATGCCATCAAAGACATGATGAAAGATGAGGATGATGCAGATGTGTTGCTTCCCAGAAAAAAGAATAGACCAGATTGGTTGGTGGGAAGGCAAGGTAAAGCAGTTGCTTCAACGACAGGAACTGCTCTTGCTATTCCAATTTCAGAACCTTATGTTGAGGAGTTGACTGCAAAATTACTCAAAATCTGGAGACTAAAATGGATGCCAAGGTTAATAGAAAAGTTCAGGAGAACATGGCTAGGTTCTTCAAAATGCTCGGAGAGGCAAATCCTAATATGAAGTTTGATGTGACTTTTGTGCTACCTTTTCTAGTGAACAGGATGACAGTGGCAGTCCTTTCACTCCTATCACTACGGGCGGCGCTACTTCTTGAATATGATCTGGTTTTTATCGTACTTTAGTAACTATCGAACTTCACTATTTATTTAGAACATTTTGTTATGGTAGTTTGTAATTAAATGGTGGTTTGTGAAGTTGTTTGGAGTGGTTGAAGGAAGGAGAAGTGGTATATTTTGGCTTGAATGTGGTTGAAGTAGTTCGGTGGTTGAAGGAGGCATTTTAATGGTAGAATTGGGTTGAATGTTGGGTTGAATGTTCGTTGGACATGTAATGGTTATTAATGGGAATGTTGCATATATAAAGCAGCTATTTCAAAAAAAAATTATTTTAGTGTTACATTTGCCTATTGTAGTGTTACATATGCATGTCCATCTGGTGTTACACTTGCCTATTGTAGTGTTACATTATAATCCTATTTAGTGTTACATTAGACATGTTACAGTGTTGCAATAGAGGGTGGCCCCCCACATGCCACGTGTCAGTGGGGCCCTCACATGCCCCGTGTCAGATGGGTCCCACATGCCACGTGTCAGTTGGGCCCCCCACATGCCACGTGTCAGTGGGCCCCACATTCTGTCCCTCGGATTAAGTTCAAATGTAATACTACAAATCCGTTACATTAGGTGATGATAGTGTTACATTAGCGACGTAATGTATCGCTTTATCAGTGTTACAGTAGATGGGCAAAAGCGTTACAATAGGCACCTGTTGTAACGCCCATAAATGTAACGCCCCCAAGTGTTACAATAGACCTATTGTAACGGATTTAGGGCCTAATGTAACATTACGCGGGAGTTACAAAAAGTCACTTATGGCGTAGTGTGTCTCTCGCACGTCGTAATTATCAACCACGTCTCTCTCATCCACCTCGCCGACTCTAAAATTGACTTCGCTGCTGTCGTTATTCTTCGTGCTCCTTCCTCCCACGCATTGCCTAACGTCGCCTTTGTCATTGACAACTCATTCTCTGTCTTGGCTCCTTCGATCGAGCTGTTGACTCCGTGCTCGCCGCCGATCTAGGTCTTCATCATCCCATTCATGTCGAGGTTTCGAGAGCTGAGGAAGTTTCTGGAATTGCTATAAAATTTTTGTAATTCGTGGTGATTTGTCTTCGGTATGAGAATGGTGGTTTGATTGGTGGATTTTGTGGTGATTTTCGGGCAGCCGTTGATGATTTGTTGGTGGTGATCGGAGGTGGTGGCGACGATGTGATGGTTTAAAGTGGTTTTGGACGTGGTGATTTTTGTATACTGGCGGTGATTTTTCGGTGGTGGCGACAGTGTGGTGGTCTGAGGTGGCGGCAGTGTGGTACTTTTGTTTACAGTAGGTGATTTTTGTTGGTGTTGGTGGTGGCGGTAGCCGGGAAGTGGCGGCATTGTGGTGATTTTTTGTTGAACTATGGTGATTTTTTGGGTTGGTTGGAATTAGTCACCGGAGATGTGGTGACTGGAGTAGGAAAGAAGATGATGGTAAATTAGATGAAGGATAAAAAGATAAAAAAAATAAAAATATTAATTGTGGGATTAGAATTTAGTCTAGATATAAAAAATATGTGGTTAGGATTAGATTTATGTTCTCACTATAGTTAGGATTCTCATTTGAGCAAGAGCATATGTAGGTATATTATTCTTTATTAACAAGAGAAACCTACTTCAATAGCACAAACCCGTACATGCCTATCAAAATATCAAATTTTGGTTATCAATATATAATTAAATTGATTGGTTTCCCTCCAAATTCGGATTGGATTCTCTGTAACATAATTAAACAAATTTATTCATTTAATAAAAAAAATTTGATTTACCAATCTTGGATTCGATTACTTATTACATATTTAAATAAAATTTCAAATTTAAATAATAATTGTATAAATCATGTTATTTTTAAAACAAGTACAAACATGTTTTTTTTGACAAAAAGTACAAACATGTTAATATATATCAACTATTTATCTATTTTACCATTTACAGTTATAATTATATTTTTCATCAATTTTAATTTTTTCCCGTGATTCGCACTGATTATTTGTTAATATATTTAATATTTACATATTTATGTATGAAATTTCTATAAGTACTTAGATTGAAGTCATTACCTTCTTAATAATTTTAACACCATTTTTTTAATATTAAAGTTAAATATGTTATTTCGTACTATTACTATAAGTAATAATACAAATATTAGATTTTAAAATTATTTTGATAATATTTAAACTCTATATCTATGATACAGTGTATATTTGAAATTATAAATACTATATCTAAATATATTGATCCCTTTGAACATCACTAAGGTCTTGTTTGATATTGTTGTCGCAAACAGTAATAACAGTTTATTTCTGAAAAGTAACAACAGATTATTTCTGAAAAGCAGATAAAATGATATTTGGTAAATTTTAAAAACAGATTTTTTTTTTTTAAGTGTTTTTGACTGAAAAACTGTTTTTAGTGAAAGTATTTTCCCCCGAACTTTTGAAAAAAAGCTGTTTTTCCTGCTTTTGTCTAGAAGAAGTATATGTCTGGAAGGTTGTTAGTTACAGAGGCATGCCTGTATACATCTAATAACAAGCCTAATTGTTTGTAATGCTTTGCATTACTTACATGACCTCTTAACTGAGGGAACCTCTAGTTGTAGAGTTTCTGTTTGTATTGTACTTGCAGTAGGCATCAAATCCTAGTTGTGTAACTGTACATATAGAGTCTAGAATAATGCTTGAAAGAAGTTCCAAGGTTCATGCCTCAAGCAAGAAGATAAAGACTGTCAAATAATCACAGTTGGGATTTGAAGAAATGAAGAATTTGCCTAAGTACCAATTCGAGAAGTATATTTGTCTATTCGATAAGTCCAGCATTCGAGAAGTCAGGGATTCGATATCTCAAGACACTATTCGATATCTCTGAATACACTGTTCGATATCTCATTCGATATCTCAGAGATTTGATATGTCTTTATACTCTATTTGAGAACTCAGGAAGTCAACAAGTCAAAGTATTATTCGAGTTCTCAAGGAATCAACAAGTCAAAGTTCCATTCGATATCTCAAGGACTTAGAAAGTTATTCGATATCTCAAGGATTCGACAAGTCAAGTGTTCTATTCGACAACTCAAGGAATCCTGAAGAAAAGAGCTATTCGAGAAGTAATTCGATATGTCAATATAACAGTGTTCGAGAACTCAGAGTTATCGATCAAGTCAATTCAAGTTCTCGAATCACCTACTTAGTCACTTCTCGAATACATTCTTGGAGACAAAATACTGAAGAAATTGTACAAGTCAGAAACCTGCAACAAGCCAATGCACTTTATGGACCACAATCTGTAACGTGCTCTGGAAAGCCTACAAGGAAGCTTGGAGAGATATAGAAGAGACAAGGGGCTAAAAAAGTGGATCTGAACAGGCTTTACAAAGTCAAATCTGTAACCGTTTGGACGCTTACTCAAAAAGGATAGACAGACTAGAAAGTATTTTGTTCAGCTACCTTATTTGGAGTAAGTAGGTTGTATCCATGTTCTATAAGGATACAGCCTCACTTCCTTAGTCAAAAACTTTGTAACTTTGTGAGTCAAGTTTTTCATACACTACAAGCTGTATCTCTCTGAGAAAAACGAAGCTGAGAATACTATCATTTGTATTCATAGATTGTAGCAACCTTTATCTAATAATACATTAGATTAAAGTGATACTGTGTCTTGTGTTGTTCTTTATCCGCACCTTCACTTCTGCACACACAAACACTTATTTGCTACATAGACTCTAGCCAAAGAAAAGTTCAAGAATCCATTCACCCCCCCTCTGTATTCTTTTATCGTATTCAATACTCAACAAGTGGTATCAGAGAGGGCTGTTTATTCAAAAACAGAAAAATGATCATGAGTTCGAATACACCAAAGACTACAGGAACGGTGAAAGTCCCTAAGTTTGACAAAGATAACTTCAACCTCTGGAAGATAAAGATGATGTTGTTCATCAAAGCCTCTCATCCTTTGTATCCTGAGATTCTTAAGAATGGTCCTTTTGTTCCACAACAAGAGATACCAGAGAAGACTGTTGGAACCATAACTATCCCAAGATCTTATGAGGCCAAGGATCCATCAAAATGGACAGAATCAGAAAGGGAGAAGGTTGCTCTTGACAGCCACCTCATGTTGCTTATCATTGATTCCATGGACATGTCAATGTTTGCAAACATTGCATCATGTACATCTGCCAAAGAAATGTGGGATCACATTGAGGTGTTGTGTGAAGGAACTGATGAGGTTAAGGAAAACAAGAAACAGATAATGGTCACACAGTATGAGGTTTTCATGGCACAGCCCAAGGAAAGCATTACTGAGATGTTTGAGAGATTTCACAAGCCAGTTACTGAGTTGCAGATGAATGGCAAGGTTTACAGTACCAAGGAGTTAAACATGAAGTTTCTGCTATCCTCACCAAACCATCTAGAGCAAAGGGTCATTTCTCTAAGGGAAAGAGATTTGAACAAAGTTACATATGATGTGCTCTATGGAGTTTTAAAAACTCATGAGCTTGAGTTGCTTCAGAAAAGGGCTATCCAAGCCAATCAAGGCAGAATGGTAAACACATCATGTGCCTTGATTGTCAACAAATCTATTCAAGACCTAGAAGAATCCACAAGCCAGTTAAGGATAGAGGAGGTAGTAGAAGAGGAAGAAACTAAACCTGAGGTAAGTGAACCTGTTAAGGAGAAGGAGGAAGAAGAGTTTTACACTCTTGAAGAACTAGATGGGATGGAAAACACTTCATATGCTTTCATGGCCAGAAAATTTCCAAACATCAGATTCAAAAGGAATCAACCCTTCAAACCCAAAACCCAAAACCATTCATTCAACAAAAGCAAGGCACCTGTGAAACCAAACAAGAATAAGTTTAAATCCAGCCATGTGGATAGGTCATCTGTATGGTGCTATAGATGCAATGACCTAGGGCATTTTGCCAGTGAATGCAAGAAGCCTAAAAAGAAGGATAGAGATTATCTTGAGCTTGAAGCTAAGTATGAGGCCCTTCTGAAAAAGCAGACACAAGGTAAGGCCTACATAGCTGAAGGGAAGTGTTGGGATGATTCTGACAGTGATGGAGAGGAGCAAGAATTCTGCAATTATGCCTTGATGGCCAATTCCAAGGATGACACATCTCCATCAGACCCTCAGGTACCATCTCTCACTACTATAGACATGTCTGTTTCAGAGTATAAATGCATGATTGAACAACTATCTGTTGAAATGTTTAACATTCATACTAGTATGACTGCTGCTAATGAAAAGATTGCTAAACTGTCTACTAGAAATGAAATGTTAACCAAAAAGAATGAGGAACTTGAGCTAACTGCTATGCAAGTAGAAAACCTTAAGAAAGAAGTTGAATATCTGCAGAATAAGGTTTTGTGTGCTAGTCAGGTTGAAAAGGCTCTTAGGGATGAATTAGCTGAAAATGAATTCAAACTAAAAACTTTCAAGAAATCATCTGGTCTAGTGAAATCCTACTGTGAGAAAATTGAAGCAAAACCCAAGGCTGCTATTGGACTTGATTATGACACTCTTAAACAGAGAAAAGGCTATGCTGTCATTGAAGATGACACAGTTGTTCATGAGGAAGTGCCTCATATTTTGAAAAAGACTGAAAATCCAATTTTTAAGGAACCAACATTTGAAATTGATGAGGATGCCTTACTCATCAAACAAATGTTGAATGATGAGGATGAGGCACAATCAAATGAACAACAAGCATCTTCCAAGAGTGAGAGTGTCAAGTCAAAAGCCAAGGAGCCAGTAGTTGATAGGCCAAGACCTAAGAAGTTTGTTTCAGCTGGGAAGAGTGAATCAGAAAAGAAAGTGACTAAGAAGAAACAGAACAGAAATAGCAAGTTAGGGATTAACAAGGATAACAACTATGCTTATATGCCTAATGCCCTTAGGAAAACTTGTCAGAACTGTTTCAGTACCAATCATTTAACTCATGCATGCAAGAAACCTGTTGGTAGTGTGTCCAAACCTTTCTATGATTGTTCTGTGCCTCTAAGATATAGAGATGCACCATTTTGTGATAAATTTGACTGTATGCCATGCAATATGAATGTTATGACTAGTTGTTTCAATCTGAGAAGGCAATTCATTGATGGTTGTATCAGTCACAATTCTCACACACACTACACCAGGTCAAAGTCTTCGAGTCCTCCTAAAGCTAGGAAGGTACCTCTGTCACCTAAGTCTGAAACCTCAGGTTCTAAGACTTCTAACAGTGACAAGAAGACTAATGCCAAGAAAGTTGACAAGCATGTTGTTTATGATAAAACTGTTTCTAAGTCACATGGACCCAAACTTGTTTGGGTACCAAAGGAAAAGTAATACCTTTGTGCTTGCAGGGCAAAGAAAGTGAAAAGAAGGTCATGTGGATTTTGGACAGTGGATGCTCAAATCATATGACTGGTGATATGGCCCTGCTATCACAGTATGAGGAAAAGGCTGGCCCAATGGTTGCTTTTGGAGATGACAGCATGGGTAACACATTGGGATATGGCAAGTTGAAAGTTGGTAATGTCATCATTGAAGATGTAGCACTAGTCAAGGGGCTCAAGCATAATCTGCTAAGTGTTGGTCAGTTTACTGATAGGGGATTCAAGGTGGATTTTGACAAAGATGAATGTTTGATCACCCACAAGAAGACTAGTGATTTTGCTCTATCTGGAGTAAGAAAGGGAAGCCTGTTTGTAGCCAATATGGACTCTGCAAACAAGGACAAAATTTGTTGCTTTTATTCAAAAGCATCAAATGAAGATTGTTGGATGTGGCACAAGAAATTATCACACCTGAATTTCAAAGCCATTAATTCTCTAGTCAAAAGAGAGTTAGTGAGAGGCATGCCTACACTTGAATTCTGCCAAGAAGGAGTGTGTGAGGCTTGTCAAAAAGGAAAAATGAAAAGATCAAGCCACAAGTCAAAGACAGTGACATCAATAACCAAGCCCCTACAACTCATTCATATGGATTTGTTTGGGCCTGTCAATATTATGTCACTAGGAAGAAAGAAGTATGCCTTGGTGATGGTTGATGATTTTACAAGGTATACATGGGTGGAATTTCTGGCATCAAAAGATGAGACTCCACAAGTAATCATTGAGAATATAAAGAAAGTTGACAAGGAAGCAAAGGCCAACAATGCAAGTGTGATTGCACTGAGAAGTGATAATGGAACAGAGTTCAGAAATGCCATACTTGAAGCATTCTATGTGACAGCCCCAAATCCGGGGTCATAAATCTGGGCCATCACGGACCAATTTCCATTCAAAATCAATATCTCTTGAGTTTTTTTTTATATAACAATTAATACTTATGCAGTTGACCCCGCAATAATAAACACACACACACCAGTCATATGCTCATAGAACAACATTCACCATAATAAAAGTTTAGAGTTGAGAGTTAAAAGAGTTATTACAAACCAGGATCATACTTAAGTACATTGTTGAATAACACTTCGACATGAAGCGTTCCAACAACCAAAAGTTTATTACATGTCTTCATACTTAATTATACATAAGTTCTTAGAACCCGTCTGCCCCTACGCTACCTCTGGAATCGATGCTAGCGTGCTCTCATAAGGTCGCCTTCCTCTTACCCTCTTGCGGGGCGTTCTGCGAAGTATTGGCATACCTAGCTGTATATAGATAAGTAGCAAGAATGAGCCAAAATAGCTCAGCAAGATAATTTCTATCTACTAGCATCAAAGGAAAATAAACCGTTGTATATATATATAATAGACAAAAGCAAACTTCAGTTATTATGGAAGAATTTTATTTCCATTCAATATGTATATACACTTTCCAATTATCCTTGTACGTAAGAAATATATAGTATCATTTCATCAGTCTCGCTTCTAACATCATATAATATCAGTTCCTCTTCTTGAATATTATAACCATCAATATACCATTTCAGTGTAATCTTTCAAGATAATATAAAAACTTGAACAAATCCCTCGCTATAATCTTCTCATTTCCGTCTTATGCAACAATCATATAAATTAATATAAAATCAGTTTCTCTTCGTTTGTAACAATAATTCCATCATTCCATATCACTTTTCTGTTTTCAGTTATAGAAATCTGAAAACCATTTTCAATTCTTTCTTTCAAGTTTTGGGGATCTCTGCTGGCGCCAGATACGTATGACGATGATCAGTCGCCTAACCGTATCCGCTCTCTGTTTACTACTAGTAGAAGGGATGATCCCTACCTGGTAATCAACCCTGGAGGAAGGCTACCTGCTACATCCTCCCTTGGCATCTTCGTGCCGAAATAAAATATTGGATGCTGGACTGTGCCACTACCACACAGCCTCTTACGCTTACTGTTGCAATCCCCCTTTTTCAAATCATCAAATACCATTTCACATTTTCCATTTCCCTTCACATATATCATTTCCATTTCCATTTATCATCACCTTTAAAAATTTATATATGTCATAATACTTTGATTATGACTCAGACATCTCCTCTGTATTCAATGAAATCAATATGCTTTTATATACGTAGAGTATTCCATTTATCTCAAAAGTATTAAATACCATTCAATAATATTTATTAAATCACAATACTTAGGAAGAATATAATATTATAAATCATATAACCTTAGATAATAACTGATACCATTCCTTTATATATATCTCTAGATAACAACTGATACCATTCCTTTATATATAACTCTAGATAACAACTGATACCATTCCTTCATATTCCCTTAATCATAAGGCATGTTCACTTCATGCATAATCATCTCTATGTATATTCATATCCATCTCATACTCATATCCATATCCATATACATATCATACTCATATACCTTCCCTTTTAACATCAATAATCAAGGAAACAAATTCTTAACAATATAGTAACAATAGCATCACATATATATATTTCATGAAATCAAGTTTCCTTGAAGATAAATAATTTCCAAGTAGGGATAGAAAAGATCTTGCCTGGATCTCTAAAGCGAGTATGTGGAATCCTGAGTTCGTCTCCCGTTTCTATAGGAACGAAAGGATCAACATTAGTATATATCCCACTTAATCACTTAATCTCTACACCATAACACCCTTAACTCATATTATAAGTTTCACATGGTTTTTATGCACCAAAAGTTTACATGCACTTAACCATTTTTAAACTTGATCTAAGTTTTAGCATATTCCACCATTCCCCTTAATAACCACACTCGACTGTAAAAATTCTCAGAAAATATAGATTTTGAATTTTAATTCAAGGTCAACTGTCAAAGGTCCTCTGACCACCCTACTACACTATCCCAAAATTTCGTGCCTTATAAAAATGTCTAAGTATGGTAGTTATAGCCTCAAAGTTAACACATTTACATTTTCTCGGTTTTCGAACATCTTTCACTAAAACTGACTTTTTTCCTAAACCGTTCATCAGATTTTAGTGCACCTTATATCAAAAAGATCTATGAACTAAAATCTATCTCATCATGGTCACAAGAGGGTCTGGACAGTAAGGTACCGTACGTGTATAAATGCTAAAAACAGGGCAGTTTGGGAATCTAACGAAAATCGGACATTATAACGGCTATATTTTCATACTTTCCAAAAATCCAACTCCTCCAACTCAATCATCAAACACAATAATCATCACCTACACCATGTGGTCTTCATTACCAGCCATGGTTACAAGCCCAAACACTTCCATATTCAACTTTAATCACTTACAAACACTTATAACATCATAATCATAACATTTATACCACTTAATCACTAAACACAACCATATCCATCATAAATATAAAAGAGCAAGCATGATTATACCTTCTTGAAGCTTTGATAACCCTTAACAATCCTTGATATATCCTTAATCAACCTTATACTAGCTTGAATCAACTAAAGGAATCATAAAAATCAAGTTAGTTCTTAGAAAACACTATTCATCACTATTCATCAAGCAACTTCCATGATTTTATTACCTTGGCAAATGATGTTGGTTTGCTATGAAACTTTGTGCTTGTCTTAATCTATCCTCCAAGAATCTCCATGATTTTTCTCTTGATTTGTTATTGGCTAGAACTTGGGTTTTGGATTTTATTTTTCTTCTTTTTCTTGGTTTTGGCCGAAAGTTGCTAATGGATGGGGGAGAGGTTTCTTGCTTGTGTTTTGATCTTATCTCATCTTAATCTTGCTTAATCTAGAGTGTTATGGAATCCTTAAAGATATTTTGTGGTTTAAGCCAAGCAAAAGTACTAATTTACCCTTAAAAACAAGTTAATGGATGGTGATGCCACTTGGATGTTCTAATCTCTTATTTTTTTTAAATTTTCTAAGTTAAATGCCCATCACATTGGTAAATAATATGGTATGTATCCTTGTTATGTTACTAATCTTGGTTGCTTTGTTTCCATACTCGTCTAATTGTGATTCGTTTCGAATATTCCTCATTATCTCAATGGTTTCGAAATCGTTTAAAAATCCAAATTCCTTTGGCATTCACTTGACTTAATAATCCTTTGTTTTAATTTAAATTCACTAATTCCTCAATATATAAATCCTTTAATATTTCTATGCTCCTTATTATCAAATAAATAGAAGCTTGTTCGAACTCAAAATCCTCAAAAATCCATATTTAGGAATTTCTGAAATCTATCGTCATTTCGAGTCACTTATTTTCAATGTACAACACTAATATGGTTTCGGTTTATTCCTTTTCCGTTTTAATTATAGGGTACATATATATCATTTCTCTAAATCCTCGAAATTTACTATTCATGTGATCACTGTAGCATTGCTAAAGTTAGGGTTATTACATCATTCCCCCCTTAAAAGGATTCCGTCCCGGAATCACGTTGAAATTGTCCATATATACCTTTTTCATCTACACCTTATAACTTCTGTACCACTTTCTCCATCCTTTTTCCTTCATAATATTTCTATCTTGTTTGCGCAAAAATACACCAACATAATCTTGCTTGTCATTCATCAACATGCCATTTAGCTTATCAATAGTAGTGCTTCCACTATCTTTACCTTGCAATTTCCTCCTGTTTCAGTCATTCTACATTAGTTCATCTCTCATTCCTCTTTAGCTAAGGGTATCGGCCACCACATTGGCCTCCCCTGAATGGTAGTGTATCTCACTATGGTTTGTCTATATTTTGATCTCTATCATGACATAAAATATGAATACTTCAATCTTATTATATCTTGTCTCTGTAAAATCCTCCAGAAATTTGGCTAGAATAAGATTCCTCGAAACAATTGTAAGAAAATTCTACCTATAATATATATTTCCTGTTCGTGCCTAAACAAGTTTGTGTTTTTCCCAAAATACTCTTATTCTCCTTTTCATAGAATTTCTAACCCCTAACAGATACTGATTTTTCCTTATCTAGATTGTTAACCTACCTATACCATTCATTGGCCACATTGATTCCTAACCAAACATTTACACTTAGAAGGTTAATAATAAGAGAAAATGTTCACCTGCATCTGTATCCGGCTTTTTCAACGCTTCTCCTAAAGTCATATTATACACCCTGGCAGTAGGTCTATTTGAAGCAGTCATACTTTGTCCCGGCATAGATGACCCACCGGAACGGCAATCTCTAGCAAAGTGCCCTAGTTTCCCACATTGATAACACTTGATATCAATCTTGTCAGTTGATGTGCACTGGTTATAATAGTGTCCTTTCTGTCCGCACTTAAAGCAAGTTATTTCCGACCTCCTACACACTCCCGTATGCTTTCTACCACACTTGCTACAATCTGGTAAGGGTGGTCGTGCTTGATTAGACTGAAAAGTTCCTGAGGATTTGCCACCTTGATTCACAGTCTCACTAACAGCCTTGTTACTCCCTGACTTTCCCACAAACTGAGATTTTTGTCCTTTACCAACCTTGCTAAAGTAACTTCCTTCACTTGAACCTCCCTTCTAGCCCTCAAATCTCCTTTTCTTACTTTCTCGACCTATCTGGTTTTGTTCACTCTCAGCTTCTATAATGGATGCCTTTTGAACTACCGCAGCATAATCAGTTAACTCAAACGGTGCCACTCTCGTCCGTAGCCATGGTTTCAATCCTTGTTGGAACCTTTTTGCTCGTTGTTCCTCAGTACGCACAAATTCTGGAACAAACCTAGATAGTTCAGTAAATTTAGTTTCATATTCCGCCACCGATAGGTTATCTTGCTTTAACTCCAAAAATTTCATCTCCATTTGATTTTCCAGATACCTAGGGGAGTACTTTTCTAAAAATACCCTAGTGAAACGTTCCCAAGTTATCACTCCCGCTCCCTCTAGATTCTTCTTAGCTTCCCACCAATAATTTGCCTCTCCCTTTAAGAGATAGGCTGTAAAGGTTGTTTTCTGATCCTCCTCTATCCTCAATATCTCAAAAGCTTTCTCCTTCTCTTTTAACCAGGCTCTGGCTACTACTGGGTTAGCAGTTCCCTCAAACTCCGGGGGTTTTAATGACTTAAAAGCACGAAAGGAGTTAGCTTCCTGATTGGGAAGAACAGGTGGTTGTTGAGGATTCTGTGGATTAGCTAAATTCTGCCTCAATAGTTCCATAAATTGGTTAAAGGGATTACCACCCTGATTTCCTTGTTGTTCAGTTGATTCATCTTCCTCTTCCTCATGATTTTGTTCATTATTAGCATTTTCATTCTGTATATTTCGACTTCCTTCATCTCTCTCATTTTCCCTTGCATTCGTTCTATTATTACGTTTAGGCGGCATGATTCTGTATATAACAATATTCTTCATTAATTACCCAGATTTAGGGTACAATATACATCATTCCCATATACACAATTATATCACTAGTTTAACTCATTTATGTACCATAATATTCTGAACTCAACTTTAGCAAATAAGCGTATCACCTTTAGCACAATAACCTTTTCATTTAAGTCAATCACCTTATATACATCGATATTCTTGAATCTCAACATTTAATATCGAAATACGATAGAATTTAGATAGAATACACAAACTTCATTAATTGTCTCACTTCCTTTGTTTATCCTTATTCTGACTTTTCCTCAAAATACACCTTACTCTCAATAGTAAGTCTCAATTATACCTTAAAATTCCTCATATTCTTTTATCTCGCTAATCCTCAATTATACCCCTTTCTTCTCACGAAATTCCTTCCTCTTCTATATCGAAACGCTTCTAGCTCTAATTATCTCTTAATGAAATTTCCCTTGAAATCTCGAATTTCCTCGTATAATCACGTATACTCTAAACCTTGCTTCCATTATCCCATCCATTACTGAAATCTTCTATATTCGAAATAATTGATAGAATTCAAGAAACTTTGAATTGAAACGGACCCAGAAACAAGCAAGTGTCCCACAACAATTTTTAAGATTAAGAGTTTTAAATAGCTCTTGTTCGAAACAAAAGAATATTTTGGGAAATCAATATGATGGAAGAACCCGTACGTCACACAAGTGAGGGCGTCCCCTCCGACTTTCTATCACACAGACAGATCATCCTTGTGTATACATGTAGGGCTGTTCCTCTTAGTTGGAATAAGAAGTATAAAGAAAATATTTAATCACGATGATAAATACCCTTTTCCAAAAATAATCATAGGGAAATATTTTGACTAAAATAGATCGAATAAAATTTTGAAATACATTCCAAAGGTACCAGAAAGTTTTGAAAAGATACAGGCCCATTTTTGAATAAGAGATGATAGATCACCCTGGGATTACTCACGAGGTTATCTGACGTACACTTCCCAATACATCAAATATTCCCTTTCTCATATCGATCTCGCGTGCTACATAAACTTAACACTTTTGGCATAATAACCTTTATTAGCAATAATCTATAAAATTATAATCACTACTTAGAATAAATGCTTCGTTCGATAAACCCCCCTTGAACTCGATGTGAGTTCATATTTTATATCATTACCTATATATCTATATGTGCATATTACTATCATTCTTGTTCCTGAGCAATATGACTCTAAGCTCTGATACCAAACTGTGACAGCCCCAAATCCAGGGTCATAAATCTGGGCCATCACGGACCAATTTCCATTCAAAATCAATATCTCTTGGGTTTTTTTTATAACAATTAATACTTATGCAGTTGACCCCGCAATAATAAACACACACACACCAGTCATATGCTCAGAGAACAACATTCACCATAATAAAAGTTTAGAGTTGAGAGTTAAAAGAGTTATTACAAACCAGGATCATACTTAAGTACATTGTTGAATAACACTTCGACATGAAGCGTTCCAACAACCAAAAGTTTATTACATGTCTTCATACTTAATTATACATAAGTTCTTAGAACCCGTCTGCCCCTACGCTACCTCTGGAATCGATGCTAGCGTGCTCTCAGAAGGTCGCCTTCCCCTTACCCTCTTGCGGGGCGTTCTGCGAAGTATTGGCATACCTAGCTGTATATAGATAAGTAGCAAGAATGAGCCAAAATAGCTCAGCAAGATAATTTCTATCTACTAGCATCAACGGAAAATAAACTGTTGTATATATATATAATAGACAAAAGCAAACTTCAGTTATTATGGAAGAATTCTATTTCCATTCAATATGTATATACACTTTCCAATTATCCTTGTACGAAAGAAATATATAGTATCATTCCATCAGTCTCGCTTCTAACATCATATAATATCAGTTCCTCTTCTTGAATATTATAACTATCAATATACCATTTCAGTGTAATCTTTCAAGATAATATAAAAACTTGAACAAATCCCTCGCTATAATCTTCTCATTTCCGTCTTATGCAACAATCATATAAATTAATATAAAATCAGTTTCTCTTCGTTTATAACAATAATTCCATCATTCCATATCACTTTTCTGTTTTCAGTTATAGAAATCTGAAAACCATTTTCAATTCTTTCTTTCAAGTTTTGGGGATCTCTGCTGGCGCCAGATACGTGGGACGATGATCAGTCGCCGGACCGTATCCGCTCTCTGTTTACTACTAGTAGAAGGGATGATCCCTACCTGGTAATCAACCCTGGAGGAAGGCTACCTGCTACATCCTCCCTTGGCATCTTCATGTCGAAATAAAATATTGGATGCTGGACTGTGCCACTACCATACAGCCTCTTACGCTTACTGTTGCAATCCCCCTTTTTCAAATCATCAAATACCATTTCACATTTTCCATTTCCATTCACATTTCCCTTCACATATATCATTTCCATTTCCATTTATCATCACCTTTAAAAATTTATATATGTCATAATACTTTGATTATGACTCAGACATCTCCTCTGTATTCAATGAAATCAATATGCTTTTATATACGTAGAGTATTCCATTTATCTCAAAAGTATTAAATACCATTCAATAATATTTATTAAATCACAATACTTAGGAAGAATATAATATTATAAATCATATAACCTTAGATAATAACTGATACCATTCCTTTATATATATCTCTAGATAACAACTGATACCATTCCTTATATATAACTCTAGATAACAACTGATACCATTCCTTCATATTCCCTTAATCATAAGGCATGTTCACTTCATGCATAATCATCTCTATGTATATTCATATCCATCTCATACTCATATCCATATCCATATACATATCATACTCATATACCTTCCCTTTTAACATCAATAATCAAGGAAACAAATTCTTAACAATATAGTAACAATAGCATCACATATATATATTTCATGAAATCAAGTTTCCTTGAAGATAAATAATTTCCAAGTAGGGATAGAAAAGATCTTGCCTGGATCTCTAAAGCGAGTATGTGGAATCCTGAGTTCGTCTCCCGTTTCTATAGGAACGAAAGGATCAACATTAGTATATATCCCACTTAATCACTTAATCTCTACACCATAACACCCTTAACTCATATTATAAGTTTCACATGGTTTTTATGCACCAAAAGTTTACATGCACTTAACCATTTTTAAACTTGATCTAAGTTTTAGCATATTCCACCATTCCCCTTAATAACCACACTCGACTGTAAAAATTCTCAGAAAATATAGATTTCGAATTTTAATGCAAGGTCAACTGTCAAAGGTCCTCTGACCACCCTACTACACTATCCCAAAATTTCGTGCCTTATAAAAATGGCTAAGTATGGTAGTTATAGCCTCAAAGTTAACACATTTACATTTTCTCGGTTTTCGAACATCTTTCACTAAAACTGACTTTTCTCCTAAACCGTTCATCAGATTTTAGTGCACCTTATATCAAAACGATCTATGAACTAAACTCTATCTCATCATGGTCACAAGAGGGTCTGGACAGTAAGGTACCGTACGTGTATAAATGCTAAAAACATGGCAGTTTGGGAATCTAACGAAAATTGGACATTATAACGGCTATATTTTCATACTTTCCAAAAATCCAACTCCTCCAACTCAATCATCAAACACAATAATCATCACCTACACCATGTGGTCTTCATTACCAGCCATGGTTACAAGCCCAAACACTTCCATATTCAACTTTAATCACTTACAAACACTTATAACATCATAATCATAACATTTATACCACTTAATCACTAAACACAACCATATCCATCATAAATATAAAAGAGCAAGCATGATTATACCTTCTTGAAGCTTTGATAACCCTTAACAATCCTTGATATATCCTTAATCAACCTTATACTAGCTTGAATCAACTAAAGGAATCATAAAAATCAAGTTAGTTCTTAGAAAACACTATTCATCACTATTCATCAAGCAACTTCCATGATTTTATTACCTTGGCAAATGATGTTGGTTTGCTATGAAACTTTATGCTTGTCTTAATCTATCCTCCAAGAATCTCCATGATTTTTCTCTTGATTTGTTATTGGCTAGAACTTGGGTTTTGGATTTTATTTTTCTTCTTTTTCTTGGTTTTGGCCGAAAGTTGCTAATGGATGGGGGAGAGTTTTCTTGCTTGTGTTTTGATCTTATCTCATCTTAATCTTGCTTAATCTAGAGTGTTATGGAAGCCTTAAAGATATTCTGTGGTTTAAGCCAAGCAAAAGTACTAATTTACCCTTAAAAACAAGTTAATGGATGGTGATGCCACTTGGATGTTCTAATCTCTTATTTTTTTTTAAATTTTCTAAGTAAAATGCCCATCACATTGGTAAATAATATGGTATGTATCCTTGTTATGTTACTAATCTTGGTTGCTTTGTTTCCATACTCGTCTAATTGTGATTCGTTTCGAATATTCCTCATTATCTCAATGGTTTCGAAATCGTTTAAAAATCCAAATTCCTTTGGCATTCACTTGACTTAATAATCCTTTGTTTTAACTTAAATTCACTAATTCCTCAATATATAAATCCTTTAATATTTCTATGCTCCTTATTATCAAATAAATAGAAGCTTGTTCGAACTCAAAATCCTCAAAAATCCATATTCAGGAATTTATGAAATCTATCGTCATTTCGAGTCACTTATTTTCAATGTACAACACTAATATGGTTTCGGTTTATTCCTTTTCCGTTTTAATTATAGGGTACCTATATATCATTTCTCTAAATCCTCGAAATTTACTATTCATGTGATCACTGTAGCATTGCTAAAGTTAGGGTTATTACATTCTATAAAGAGAATGGTATTTCTCAGCAATTCTCAGCTCCAAGGACTCCACAACAAAATGGAGTTGTTGAGAGAAAGAATAGAACTCTAATTGAGGCTGCTAGAACAATGTTACTTGATGCAAAAATGCCTACATGTTTTTGGGCTGAGGCTGTAAGCACTGCATGCTATATCCTAAACAGAACCCTCATCAACAAAAACACTGGAAAGACACCTTATAATTTGATGACTGGAAAGAAGCCCACTCTAAAGTATGTTCATACTTTTGGAAGCAAATGCTTTGTATTGAAGGATAATTCTGAATATGTTGGAAAATTTGATGCAAAAGCATTTGAAGGAATTTTTCTTGGCTACTCTATGGAAAGAATTGCATACAAGGTTTATGTCATCAGTCAAAAGAAAGTTATGGAAAGCACAGATGTGACATTTGATGACAGCAAACTACCTGGACTAGAAGAAGCCAATGATGAAGATAAAGATCCATTGAAGTTTGATAATCTAGATGATTCTGATGAAGAGACTGAAGTTGAAACTCGAGTTCAACAAACTCAAGTGAATGATGATACAAGAGAAGAATTTGTGCCAATCAATAGTGAAGAAACAAGCATCCAAGACACACCTGTGAGTAGTGGCAACTTCACAGAGGGAGGAAATGAGAATGACCATGATGTGGATGATGAAGCAACATCAAGAATGAGAAATCAGGCTGAGCACTCAAGGAAATAGGATAGATCACACACTGCAGAGCAAATCATTGGAGATCCTAATGCAGGAGTAAGGACTAGGAGAGCAACTCAGAATGAGTGCCTCTATGGATGTTTTCTATCACAAGTTGAGCCTAAGAAACTTGATGATGCACTGTTGGATCCAGATTGGATTATTGCTATGCAACAGG
The DNA here is from genome assembly GCA_037693485.1 of Kitagawia praeruptora. Lineage (NCBI taxonomy): Eukaryota > Viridiplantae > Streptophyta > Magnoliopsida > Apiales > Apiaceae > Kitagawia > Kitagawia praeruptora. The sequence continues at coordinate 40,556,726 of CM075345.1, read as the reverse complement.
AGCTGAATCAATTTGAAAGGAACAAAGTATGGGAACTTATGCCTGCACCAAAGAACAGAACCATTGTTGGAACAAAATGGGTTCTAAAGAATAAGATGGATGAAGATGGTGTAATTATAAGGAACAAAGCAAGGTTGGTTGCAAAAGGATACTCTCAACAGGAAGGCATTGATTATGATGAGACATTTGCTCATGTTGCTAGATTGGAAGCCATCAGAATATTCTTGGCATTTGCTGCTCATTCAAACTTTAAAGTATATCAAATGGATGTCAAAAGTGCATTTCTGAATGGAGAGTTGGAAGAAGAAGTTTATGTGCAACAACCACCTGGTTTTAAGGATCCACACTTCCCAGAATTTGTCAACAGATTGCTTAAGGCATTGTATGGACTTAAGTAGGCTCCAAGAGCATGGTATGATACTTTATCACAATTTCTTCTTGAGAATCAATTCATTAGAGGCACATTGGACAAGACATTGTTTTACAAGAAGCATGGTGATGATCTTATCTTAGTTCAGATCTATGTGGATGATATCATTTTTGGTTCTACAAATGAGAAGCTGTGTGAGAAATTTTCTAAGCTCATGCAGAGCAGATATGAGATGTGTGTAATGGGAGAGTTGACATTCTTTCTTGGGTTGCAAGTCAGTCAAAGGAAGGATGGTATCTTTATCAGTCAGACCAAGTATATCAAGGATTTATTGAAGAAGTTTGACTTGGAAGATTGCTCACCTGCAAAGACACCCATGGCCACTGCCACTAAATTGAATGAAGATGCTAAAGGCAAGAAGGTAGATATCTCAGTCTACAGAGGCATGGTTGGTTCTCTACTCTATCTCACTGCAAGTAGGCCAGACATCATGTTTGCTACATGCTTGTGTGCAAGGTTTCAATCAAATCCAAAAGAATCACATTTGGTTGCTATAAAAAGGATCTTTAGATATCTGAAGGGCACTCCAAACTTGGGACTATGGTATCCTAAGGACACAGGGTTCAATCTGGTTGGTTATTCTGATGCTGATTATGCTGGATGCAGAGTGGATAAGAAAAGCACCTCAGGTAGCTGCCAGTTTCTTGGACAAAGGTTAGTCTCTTGGTATAGCAAGAAACAACAATCCGTGTCAACTTCTACAGCTGAGGCTGAATACATAGCTGCTGGAAGCTCAAGTGCTTTGGATTAGAAATCAACTTAGAGATTATGGACTTGTGTTGGAAAGAATTCCAATCATGTGTGACAACACAAGTGCAATCTCTATAGTTGCCAATCCTATCAATCATTCTAGGACAAAGCACATTGACATCAGATATCATTTCATAAGGGAACATGCAACTAATGGAACCATTGAGTTGCATTATGTTTCTATAGACAAACAACTAGCTGATATATTCACTAAGCCATTAGATGAAGCCACCTTCACAAGGTTGGTTAGTGAGATTGGAATGCTGAATTCTTCAGATTCTGGCTAAGTGAATACAGCATCTAGATTGTTGCAGCAGTAAACACTTACTTTATCTAAATTCTTAATATTTTTGGAGTAAGTGTTGGCTGAAATATGATTTATAAATATTTCAAATCTGTTGCATATTTGGAAAATCATATTCTCTTGTTAACTTGAAATTTCTATGAAATTTTGAGAAAATCACTGTTTAATTTGCTAGAATATTCGTGAATGAATATGGCTGGTAAATTTTGAAAAGATAGTGAAAATTGAGTTTCTATGAGTATAATTCGACAAGTCAGACTTCTCAAGTGATTCACTATTCGACATCTCTAACAAGTCTCTTTAGAGCACTCTCGAGTTCTCGAATAGAGTCTTTTAGAGTTCTCAAATAGAGGTTTCCTTGACTTCTCGAATATAGTGTTTTAGTTCTCGATTGACTGAGTTCTCGAATCATTTGAAAAGGCTGATTTCTCGCTGAATTTTAACCGATTTTGGATTTTTATTCAGAATTCAGAATTACTCATAAAAACATATTTTACCTAATTTAGATTTATTTCTAAGTTAGATAACTGTCAGTTGTGAGCTACAACCTGCTTGAGTTATCGAATAAGCCTTTCTTGACTTCTCGAATAGTTGTTTTCTACTTCTCGAATGCCTGACTTGTCGATACAGAACATACATCTAATCGACAATTCAAGTACTTCATACTTTTACAACTTCACATCTATTCGATTCATTTCATTCGATTTCTCAAGCATCCAAACTCCCAAAACCTCTGAAACCCTAACTGCAAAAGCTAAATTTCTTCTTCAACCATCGATTTCTTCTCTCTCTCTCTCTCACACAAATGGCAACAGTAAAGTTCAACACCAATTTCATTGCTCTAACCAGTGATGTTGAAGCACCCAACGCCAATTTCAAGTGCTTTGTGAAGTGGATGTCTGAATCGTACATCAAGAATGCTCTATCTGTTAACCCAACTCTGTATCTCGACATTCTAGAACAGTTTTGGCAGTCTGCTACAGTGGAGGTGGTGGCTCTTGACTCTGCAATATCCTCGTACATCATCTACTGCAAGATTCAAGACAAAAATCTCACTATCACGACAGAGGATATGAATGAGGCATTTGGGATGGGTACCAAAGGAGAGGTGTATGACCCACTTGCTACAAATGCTGAATTGGAAGACTTCTTTGATTTCATCAAATATGCAAACAGAATCAGTCTTGGGCACTTGAACAGGAAGCATTTGAGGAAGGAATGGAGTTATGTGTTCGCTACACTTCTTCAAGTCTTCACTGCAATAAAATCTAGCTATGACCAAATCAGTACTCCTGCACAGCAAATAGGCTATGCCTTAGCTTATGGAAAGAAGATAGACGTTGGTCTCATCATTCTGCAGGAGCTGTATGGGAGACTTGGTAAGAATTCAGCCAAGAGAGGTAATGAAATTTTCTTCCCTCATTTTATTCAATCTTTCTTTAATTTCTTAGATGATAAATTGATTGAATTAGATGGGATGAATAAAAATAGAATAGGCTATCCTAAATCCATGACCAAACTCATTTTTGGTAATTTGGAGACTAGGAATGATGTGGATGTAAGACTTAACATAACTCCCCATATGGAGAGTCTGTTTAGAACTTACCCCCACAACATGCCAACATTTGCCTCTAAGTCTGAGTTAGCTAAGCCCAAGCAAGTAGAACAAAATGCTAACCCAGGGCTAGCTAACCAACCCTCTCAACCAAACACTCTACCAATCACTGAGCCGCCCCTTGAGACCCCGAAAAATGGACAAACATCCTCTCAAAAGGGTGATGTTAGTAAAAAGAAGAGAAAGGAAGTAATGTCTGCACCCTTAAATATTCTATCTGAGGCAGCATTAGCTGTTGAACTAGGTCTAGAAAGTGAGGAACCCGAGTTACCCTTACTAAGGCCAAAGAAGAAGAAGAAAACTAAGACCACCTCTTCAGTCACACAAATGGCTGAAGTTGTAAAATCAGGGGCAAACAGCTCACTAGATGTATCCTCTCAACAGGGTGCATCCAATGCACCTTCTTGTATTGAGTCAGCACATGGGAGTGATAAGGCTGGCACTACACTGAGTGGAGAGCACATCACACTTGAAACTCCCTCTATCTCTCAAGGGGAGTTGCCAAAATCTAATTTGCAACACACTACTCTTCCAGAATCTTCATCTCAAATTTCTTTGGAGCCTGTAATTCAAGAAATTGAAGATCAAGGCATTGATCACCAAGAATCCTTTTCTCTTGGTGAGCCAATGGACTCAAGTGACTTAGTGCATGACACTTTGCTCACCACCCAGGACCCACACAAACACAGAAGTTCCACTAGTTTTCACTAGAGACTCTGTGCCTGTGTCAACTACTGGTGTACCTCATCCCACTTCTGTGGAGACACCAGTAGGAGAGTCAATCCATCCAGTTGCAGAAGTTGCATCTGTAACTGAGGAGTCTAGCTTGCCTAGCTCTAGCTCTGACTTCTTGTCACAATGGCTGAAGCCTGTGCAACATGACAGTGCTTCAGGTCTGGGGCATCAATTTCAGGTTCTATCTGATCAGACTACAGAATCCACTGCCATGCTGAGGACAATGTTCAAAAATCTTTATGGAGACAGGCTAGTGACTGAGGTCCCTATTCATGACATGACCAAGTATGAAGTCCAAAGACTCAAGGATCAATCACTCTCTGGTTTCAGGGCACATGAGCTATTCACTAAGGTGGATACTCTTGAACAGGAGGTGGCTACTCTCACTAAGTCCAATGCTCATCTTACAGACAAGGTTGCACTTCACAATGATCAGTTGGACACTCAAGCAACCACCACAGCTGATGTTCTTCTGCATCAACAATCTATGTTGGCTGCTATGATGAAGCATATGGGTCTTTCTCTCCCTGAAGCATCTTCCATCCCAAAGGTCACCTCTAAAGCCTCTGTGCTTGACAACAAGCCTAAGGGGGTGAAGAGGACAAGGAATTCAAACACTAAGGGGGAGAAACCCAAGGAAAAAGGGATAAAGTTAAGAGAGGGTGATCACCAAAGGGCAAATAAATCTCCAACTCATGTGCCAGGCAAAGGAAAAACAAAGGTTGATGAGCCTCCTACCTCACTGCCAGTTGTTACTCTACCAACTGTGCATGTCATTACTCCTGGTGGCCAGAAGAAATCTATCACAACCACAGTGGTTGCAGGGAGTATGCCATCTGACAAACCTCTATCCTCCATATCTGAAAGTGCCAAGCCTATAGAAGTCAAAGTAATTACTGAGGCCAAGCTACAAGAAGTTGCTAACTCAAATGTTTATCATGATAAAGCCTTCTTGGAGTTTCTGAAAGCCACAAGGGAACAGGCTGGTGACACTCAGTTCTATCTGAGGGAGTTGAAGGAGCAGATTGACTACATCACTGTCATCCCCAAGAAAGTCAATAATCTATGGTTCAAGGAGATAGTGATGATATCTAAATCAAAGATATGGCATCTAACATACAAGACTCTACAAGCCCTAAAACACTCAGAGATAGATGCCATACTTGAGCTTATTGAGAAGAGAAATGAGAACAACAAAAGTCTGTTTGATGATTTGAGGAATGGCCAACCTTCAAGGCTGCCAGAAGTGATCAAGAAGCCATGGAGAATCATCTATCAGTCTGGCACCAAAATTGAAGACATCAAGCAATTGGTCATTCCTCATGATCTCACTTCTCGAAATCATAGACTGGTCATTGCTATCATTGATCAACTACAGAAGAAGGTTGGAACCAGAAATGCTGAAGAAATTGAAGCACTGCACATTCTCAGATCTTTTATAGCAACTGGTGAAACTCCGGAGAGGGCTCAACCTAGGAGAAATAAGGATGATGACTCTGAAGACAAAAGTGATGGGAGGAGGAGACATCACAGGAGAGATAAGGGTGATAAAGATGAGAAGAAGAAGAAGGATGACAAGAATAAGAAAGATGGTGATGACCAAGGAAAAGTCTATGAGAGGAAAATTGGAAAACAGCAAGCCTTAGGCATTGCTAGCAGTAACCTCACCACAACACAAGACTCTGAGTCTAGGGTGAATACTGTTGGTAATGACCTACCAAAATCGGATTCGATGGCTTCTGCAACTGTTTTTCCACCTCAAGAAGAGAAGAAGATTCAAGTCAAGAAACCATGTGTATGTTTCAGAAAGCAAACTGCTAATGGAACGCTACTATGGTCTACCAACAAGGGTCATAAGTTTCTGCCTAGCAATCATTCAAGGAGGAGTAAATTTAAGCATGCTGCAAGAAGGGTGAAGATATCGAAGTCAAAGGCACTGACAATAATTCCAGGATTGAACCTACCACCTCTGGATGAAATCTATGATGAAGACCAACTGCAGTTCATATGGGCTCAAAGAATCTATCATGTTTCCATTGTTGATGACTTTCTTGAAATAAAATATACTGATGGAAGACAGAAGAAATTCAGACAAGGAACATGTCAGCACTGGGGCAGGCTATATGACATAGAAAGAATAATTGCAATGTTGGATTTTGAAGACAGAGTGGAAAGGGTATGGAAGCTGGAGCTAATTGACTTTGTCAAAATGAAGAGAGATCACCAGGCAGAAATGAGAAAGAACAGTGAGGAGCTACTAAAGAAAAGGGAGGAGGAGTTTGCTGCAATGGAAACTAAGGCTGATGAATTGAGAGCTATGGGTCTGTGTAAAGTCAAGTTTAATCCTTACATCATTGAGTTATGAGTTTGATTGTTTATTAATATCTAGTGATTATCAACTTGTGGATAAGGTATTAATATCAGCAAGATACTTAAAACAGAGAGAAAAGACCTAAAAAAAATGATATTACAACAGTACTTGTGTTGTACTATACAGTAACATTTAATTATATGTACTTGAGGTCTGTGAGATTCGATATTACAACAGTACTTGTGTTCTTGTTAGTAAATTAAATACGAATATGATTCTCTTGGATGTGTATAATGACAGGGATAAGACTACCTTCTATAATTACTGTTTCCCTAATTGAAATGTAAAAACTATAATTACTGTTTCCCTAATTTAAAGTCTGGTGTCAAAGACTGCTTATAGTACAAAAACTAAATGCACATGGACTCCAGAAGAGGACATGATTCTTGTTGATTATATCCCAAAAAATGTCCATGGTGATGGTACTTGGCAATCAGCTGTTCCACAAAATGAAGGTAATGGTGTAGAGTTTCAGCAACATTTTGTCCTTTATATATCTTTAAAATTGCCAAAGACAAAAATTTACAACTTTGTGATGATTTATTCCCCTGTATAGAACATCATGCATCATGTACTATGTGTTCAACAGTTTTCAAATCACTACGCCATAAATGGGCTAACGTAATGCTTTTTGAAAGCGTTACGTGAAATAGTGTTACAATAGTAAATTTTGACCTGTTGTAACACCTCTCAACTAGTGTTACATTAGTCCAGAATTAGTGTTACAGTAAGGGTGACGGTGTTGCATACATGTAACATTACAATAAAGTGTTGCATTAGTTAATTTTTTATTTTTTCATTTATCAACTTATTATGGGCCCCACCCGCAGTACCAACAGATGGACAAAAGGTGGGACAATGTAAAAGATGAACCAGATGCGGAGGCTAAAAAGTTTATGCACCATGTCAAAGAGGGAAAACAACCGCTATATCCAGGTTGCATGAAATTTTCTCGGTTAAGTTTTTTTATTAGACTTTATCATTTAAAGTGTATTCATGGAATTAGCAATTCTGCCTTCGGGGATTTATTAGTGTTGTTAAAAGAAGCCTTTACAGAAGCCCGTGTGCCTTTATCCTTTAATGTTGCGAAGAACATAATCAAGGACTTAGGCCTTCATTATCAGAAAATACATGCATGCCCAAATAGTTGCATGTTGTATTGGGTTGAAAATGAAAAAAAGAAGCCTGTGATAATTGTGGGGTTTCGAGGTGGGTTCTAGCAGAAAAGAAAGGATCTTATGCTGACAACGATCCAGATATGTTGATTAGCAAAGTGCCAGCAAACGTCATGCGATATTTTCCACTTAAACCGAGGTTGCAAAGAATGTTTATGTGCAAAGAATTTTCCAAATTCATGACATGGCATGCAGCGGGACGGACAAAGGATGGGAAACTAAGGCATCCGGCTGATGCTGAAGCTTGGATGACAATGGATGCCATGTATCCTGATTTTTCTTCGAAAATTCGAAATGTTAGACTAGGTGTAGCTTCTGATGGATTTAATCCATATTGTGCCATGAATTTAACTCATAGTACATGGCCGATTTTACTAGTAAACTACAACCTCTCACCCTGGTTTTGCATGAAGCAAGAAAATTTAATTCTTTCAACTTTAATATCGGGGCCAGATTCTCCAAATAATAGTATCGACGTGTATATGCAGCCTTTAATTGCTGAATTGAAAGAATTATGGGATGTTGGCATCCAAACCTTTGATGCCTTGACTGATATAATATTAACGGATTAAATCTCAAATTGGTCACTGAAGTGAAGGCCATGTATCAATTCCTTGATTATACTTATCGGGGTCTCTAATGCACCATTTTAGTAACCGATAATGACACTCCCGTTAGTTTGACTAATTGACTAACGAAAAATATAACGATGATGATGTAGGATGGTGACATGGCTGTTACGTGGCTTGCACCAATGAAAAAATTGGTCAGTTGCTAAAATACACAAACACACAAAAAACACAAAAAAAAACAAATGCTAACTTTAGCATCACTCTCTCCACCTCCTTCCACTACCTGCACCATGCACCATCGGTGTCACCCTCACCTCCTCCAATGTCGCCTGGACATCCAACTAATTTATGGTGTGTATGTGTATTTGTATGTATATGAATGTATACAACCCCAACTTACATATTTGTATATAATCTCAGCTAAGCAATGATTACGGCTAATTAATCAAAAGTTTTGAGATGTTGATCTAGATTTTTGATGTTGTCTGTGGTGATAGAGCTTTAAAGTAAGATGAACGATGCGAATTAATTCCAAGAAAAAAAGATGTTGAACAGTGTTTTTGATTTGTAAAGTTATACTCCCAAAAACCTTTGACTTTTCAAGGTGAATAAGAAATATATTATTTTTTTGTTCAAAAAAAAAAAGAAATATATTATTTTTCAATTTTTTTTTCTAAATTAAAATTTGATATTTAAAATTTAATTCACAAAAAAAAAATTTAAAAATTAAATACAGAGATATCATTTGTATGCACCTTAAAATACGCGTAAAAAATTGACATATATTTTGGAACGGAGGGAGTAGCATTTAGTTTCTGGTTATCCATATTTTCATTTTTATACTTTAGTATATAATAAATATATTTTCTTATCCCGATTAATTTCACTGGTCCCAGATTTGTGAAAAAAGACTTTAGTTATACTTTTTTAGAAAATAAATAATTTATTAAAAAAATGTATTGTACTAAATTTCTTGATTGATCCTTTTTTAAGTTCTTTGAAATCGAGCTATTTCCTGGGTTTGCTCATAATATTTTGAATTAAAAATATATGTTTTCGATCTTACATGGAAAATATTTATTTTACTATATATTTTACATGTATTAGGTTTCCTCCTGATTAAATTTTGAAAGGAAACAAATAATTATTCATAGGTTCTCACTTTGTTCTGTGTTCTCTGAATATAGTTAGGTTCATTTACTTTTTACATATTTTAAGAAAATTTCATAGGTTTTAGTTATAAAGTCATAAAGTCAAAGTTATATCATTAGTTTAATATTTTCCCAATTATTTTTTAAAATTATTAGTTCTTCATGATTTTGTTTAGAAAATGTTGATAATAAAATATGGACTTTCACATTATAAATTTCAATAAGAATAAAGATCTTTTCCAATAAAATACTACATTTTTTATTATTTCGGAGTAAAGCAATTTCTCTTTTATAAGCTTTAAGAGAAAGATTCAAATTTTAACATTTTTATTAATTTTAAAGTAAAAACTTTACTTTTATGTAAATATATTTAAGATTTAAAAAAAACCATCTTTTAATTTTAAATAAAATTTGAAAACTGAATAATTAGTTATGTTATTACACAATCGATCAATATACATACAGATACATGCAAGCATACAGGTGTCAACATACGTGTATCCCAACTCAACATCTATGTAATAGCACGTCAAACACCTAGCTGCCATGTGGGTTTCGTTCGTTAGTCAACTTGTCAAAGTAACGATATTGTCATTATCGTCAACTAAAATGGTGCAAATGAGACCCTGATAAGTATAATCAAGGAATTAATACATAGACTTCACATCAGTGACCAATTTGAGATTTAACCCTAATTTTAACTTACGGGCACAGGTGCTTTGGACCATTAGTGATTTTCCAAGATACGTTATGTTGTCAGGTTGGAGCACAAAGGGTAGACTAGCGTGTCCAGTGTGTCACTATGAGACTTGCTCAGATTATTTAAAACATAGCAGAAAAATGTGCTATATGAATGATAAGTGGATTTTATATCCACTTGGAACATTCTAAATCGGCTTAAATTGATTGTCTTGGGCTCAAGTTTCTTGTAGTTTTGATGTGTTTTGTTTAGTTGTGCAGATTTATAAGGATGTTGATTATGGTGGATGTTTTTGTCGTTTTTGGAGATTTAATTTATTAAAATTCGGATTTATTGGGCTGCACGCGTGAGATTCACTGTTTGGGCCATATCTTGAGTTCTATAAGTCTGTTTTCAGCCCGTAAGCAGTCCACGCGAAGATAACGAGATTCTCTATCATTCTAAGGTGGTCCAGAGGTCCAATTACGTTTGGAACATTCCAGAAAAACTGAAGAAAAGTCAGCCACGAATTTTCCTTAAAAAAACAGAATCAGTTTAGGAAACGTATCTTGCAGAAATTCTATTATAATTCTGTTTTGGTATTTTCTTGCTAGGCAAGACTTTTAGAGCCTATTTAAACACATCCTACCATTGTAATAGAGATACACATTATCATAGCTTTATTATTGTAACCAGCTTAGATCTGCAAGAGAGAAAAGGAGAGAAGGATTCAACGCTCGTGACAAGCAACGGATCTAGATCTACTTCATCTTTTGTTCTAGATTTGTTTTCTCAACTTTTGTTTATTAATATAATTACTTCTTTTATTCATATCTTGTTATTTACCATGTTTTCATCAAATCCCATCGTGACGAAAGGTTTAATTATGAACTAATCGTTGTCATGGGATCCTAGTGGATTTATCTATGTAGCTTAGTAGTGTGCATGCCTTAAAGATTTATGTGTGGTAAATACTGATATCCTCGTATGGTTAATCTTAATGCTTTTGGATGCGTAGCTAACATCTAAATTGAATTGTTAATCTCTTGTGAAGCGAGAGTGGATCTTGAGATTTAGAACTTGCCATGCTAGCATAGGTTCATAATTGTTTATCAATATGATTCGTGGTGTGAGATGAAAATACTTATACTGCCCTATGTGATCTAAGTGGATAACTTGTGCTTCAACCTTTATGTTTTCAAATTCTATAGAGATATAGGGTCTAAACATAATAGGTGCCTATTCGTCTTCTATCTCTTTTGTGGATGTATGCGTAGATTGGTACTAGTATACCGAGAGGTAACTTTTACTCTTTTCGTGTTATTCGATCAGATATCAACCCCATCGCATGTTTTAATTAAAGGCTGCAACTCTAAGTGAAGTAGATGATGAAACTAGGATTCCATGTTTTATTCTCATATTAGTAATTCGACTTTAATCTCTTTAATTAGTTAATCTTTAGTTTGATAATTAATTTAGTAGTTAATAAAAATCCAATTTGTTATTTGTCTTAGCAGTGGATAAAAACCATACATCGGTGCATAGGTACATTAATTGAATTGAACACCATTCTAGATCTCTGTGGGAACGAACTTGATTTAATCATATATTACTTGTGACAACGTGCGCTTGCGTAAATTTTGCATAACAAGTTTTTGGCGCCGCTGCCGGGGATCATCAGTGTTTTTATTTTAGTTTATGTGCTTGTCATCAGTGGTCGTTAGCGTTCACTGACTCGGATTCTTACTTAGTTTGTTTGATTCGTGGTTTTTCAGGTACTTAAATTTGTATGCGAACACGCTTACAAGCTCGTTTGGAAGAACTGGCGGAAGACGATCTTATAGTGGAGAATAAGACAGAAGAAACTGAGACTACTGTAGAGATGGGTGACGCAGCAGCAGCAGCTAAGGCTTTGAGGGAGTATTCTCAGCCAAAACTCAATGATATCCAGTCTAGCATTATTAGACCAGCTTTGAGGGATAAGGCTAAGAGCTGGCTACACTCTTTGCCACCTGGTTCCATTACTACATGGGAAGATCTTGCTCAGAAGTTCCTTACTAAATTCTTCCCTATGGCGAAAACTGCAGCATTAAGGAACCAGTTGACTCAATTCCAACAACAATCTGGCGAGACCTTGTGTGAGGCTTGGGAACGCTACAAGGAGATGCTACGCAAGTGTCCTCATCATGGCATGCCTGATTGGATGGTTATTAATGGGTTCTACAATGGGTTGGGAGCACAGTCTAGGCCCTTGCTAGATGCAGCATCAGGAGGAGCTCTGTGGGCAAAGAGCTATGATGAAGCTTATGATCTTATAGAGATGATGGCTGCTAATGAATATCAAAATCCAACCCAAAGACTATCTCAAGGCAGGGCAGCAGGAATTTTGGAAGTAGATACAGCTGCAATGATTACGGCTCAGTTGAAGGCTCTTGCTATGAAGGTGGATTCTCTTGCTAATTATGGAGTTCAACAGGTGGCTAGTGTTTGTGAGCTATGTGTGGGCGCACATGAGACGAATCAGTGTGCTATCTCTTCTGAATCAGCACAGTTCGTGAGTAATTTCCAGAGATCTGCTGCACCAGTTCCAGCCACTTATCATCCTAACAACAGGAATCATCCCAACTTCAGCTGGAGCAACAATCAAAGTGCACAACAACCTTTTCAACAGCCTTATCAGCAAGCAAAGCCATTTAATTCTTCAGGTTTTCAGCAACTGTATGCTCCAAGGCAACAGTTTCAACCTCCTGGTTTTCAGCAGCAACAGTTTCATACTGGTTCTAGCCATCAGTCGAATGAAAAATCAGAATTAGAAGAGTTGAGATTAATGTGCAAGAGTCAGGCAGCAACTCTCAAGAGTCAGGAAGCATCTCTCAAGACATTGGAGAGTCATATAGGACAGATTGCAAGTGCCTTGGTAAATATGCAACAAGGAACTCTTCCAAGTGATACAATGGGTAATCCAGGCAAGAGGGAGGTCCATGAGCAGGTGAAAGCTGTGACTTTGAGATCCGGAAAAGTCACGAGTGATCCTAAATCAGCAACTGAAGAAGATGAAGATGTTCAGAATCAGCAGGTTGAAAAATCTGCAGTACCAGAAATTGAGAAATTTGACTTAGTGGTTGATCAGCTTGATGGTGAGAAGAGCAAGAAACCTGTTGAAAAGTCTACTCCGGAGCAATCTTCAATGAATAATCAGATCTATCCACCTCCTCCATTTCCTGGACGTTTGCAGAAAAGTCAAGAGAAACAGTTTCAGAAATTTATGGATGTCTTCAAGAAACTGTCCATTAACATTCCTTTTGTTGAAGCATTGGAGCAGATGCCGAGATATGCTAAGTTCATGAAGGATATTTTGTCAAGGAAGAGAAGGTTGGAAGAATTAGAAACAGTGGCATTGACAGAGGAGTGTAGTGCTGTTCTGCAACAGAAGTTGCCTCCTAAACTGAAAGATCCGGGAAGTTTCACTATTCCATGCACTATTGGCAACCTTTCTTTCAGCAAGTGTTTATGTGATTTGGGAGCTAGTATTAATCTCATGCCCTTGTCTGTATTCAAGCAACTTGGTCTACCGGAGCCGAAGCCAACTAACATCTCTTTGCAGTTGGCTGATCGATCTATCACTTATCCGAGGGGTATCGTGGAGGACGTTTTGGTGAAGGTTGATAAGCTCATATTCCCAGCTGATTTTGTGATCTTGGATTTTGAAGAAGATAAGAAGATTCCCATAATCTTGGGAAGACCGTTCTTGGCTACAGGAAAGACTTTAATTGATGTGCAAAAAGGAGAGCTTACAATGAGGGTGCAAGATCAGAGTGTCACCTTTAATGTGTTCAAGGCCATGAAATTTCCAACAGAGGATGAGGAGTGTTGCAGTGTGGAAATAGTTGATACGGGTCAGAGAAAGAAGTTTGATCAGTTATTGAGTGAAAAATCTGATACACATATGCTAAAGCATCCTATCAGTGATTCCATTGACAGTTCTTCGGTTCGTGATCTTTCTAAAGTAAAGCTTGGAAAACTTCCACCACATTTGAGGTATGTCCTTTTGAATAATGAGCTAGTGATTTTTGAAGAGGGGCATGATAACGTATTGCGAAGGTGGAAAGCAGATGATAAGGAAGAAGAAATTTTTGTTCAACCGGTTGAGTCGGAGAAGCACCTTAGAGGTGTGAAGAAGAAAAAGAAGAAGATTTGGCCATTGGGTAGTAAAATTAGGTTGCAATCTGACAGAAGAGATTCGTGGAAAGAAAGCAACCAAGATGTCAACGTTCGAATGAATGGTTTATCTGTTGAGAACGGTTCAGTTATTCTTTTGAAACCGCCATGAGTCGAGGAAGTAACGTCAAGCTATTGACGTTAAAGAAGCGCTTCGTGGGAGGCAACCCATGCATTAGTGTAGGAAGGAAAAAAAAAATTTGAGTGTTGTGTGAAAAAAAAAAATTGAAAAAAAATCGAATTTTGAGTGTGTAACGCAGGAGGAAGCTGCGTTACAGGGCAGATTGCGCGCCTGTTGCGCAACTTGCGCCTGCGCAACTGGTCTTGAGGCAGTTTGCCTCCCTAATGCGCTAGTTGCGCTGCCGTGTCTGGTCTTGAGGCGATTTGCTTCCCACGCGCGCAAGTAGCGCTTGTTCCAGGAGCTTCAGTTTTGTGTCCAGCATCTCTTCACTGTTGTGTACGAGTTTGTGGTACACATATATAAAAAAAAAAACTTCCTACACCCCATTCTATTTATAACCCCATTCTCTCTAATTCTTTTCCTATTTCAATTCCAAAACCACCCATCTTTCCTCCAAAAATTCTAAACCTATTTCTATTCTAATTATTATTATTATTATTATTATTATTATTATTATTATTTTATTATTATTATATTATTATTATTATTATTATTATTATTATTTATTATTATTATTATAGTTATTATTTATTATTATTATTATTTTCTTTATTATTATCTTTATTATTATTATTATTATTATTTATTATTCTTATTATTATTATTACTATTATTATTATTATTATTATTATATGCCCACCTTTTCATACAATTCCAATTCCTCTTCTATTTTCTTTTAAATCTCTAAAAATTCAATTCTAAAGAGGAATTTATTGCAAGTTCACCTCTTTGATTCGTATTGGGTAAATCTTTTTCTCTAATCTTATTTTTATTACGAATTTGTGTTCTTGTCAATTGTGGGTTTTGTAGTATTCAGGCAAGGTGGCCAGTCTATGGAGCTCGTGCGCAATATCCTCCGCCAGATTCTGATTCCTCCGAGGAGGAGGACGATTAGGTATGTTTTCTGCTATCCCTTGTATTTACTTCCATTCAATGCGGACATTGAATATTTTAAGTTTGGGGGTGGTTTGAGGGATAAGTAGTTGTTGTTGTATTATTTGTTCATGTAGGATTTCATGTTTTGCATATTAGTAGTAGTAGTAAATTATGCATTTATGTTCGTGTTAACTACGTTTGTTTCATATAGGACATTCTGTTTTTATGTTCGTATATCATGTGAGTTCATAATAGTTTGCATTTGCACCCATGCTTGATAGGAATTTTGTGTTGTTGACGCTTTTGATTGAGAAGTGATATGCTTTGTTCTTGTGCACACACATACACTAGTAAGTTGAAGCTAGTAGACTTTTTGAATGTTGTAAGTGATTAGAAGGACATGAATATGTGCAAGATGATTTAGTTTGCATGCTTTGAATACAAGTTGGTGCGTTAGAGAGATGTTGCTTGGGATTGAGTATGTTTTTCCACCAAGTGAGTTTTTGAGCCTTATTGCATATTGCATATTTGCAATTCATTCGTTTGCTTGAGTGTCCACGGATTGTTTGCATTGCTAGCAGTTGTTTGAGGTCTTTCTTGAAACGCATGACATTATTTGACGATTAAAATGATAAAGGCATTAGTAATAACCGCATATTTTCCCATATTACCACACCATGTTTACATGATCAATTAGTTAACCCGTTGAGCTTAATCCTATTTTTCGGTGACATACCACATTACTTGCCGAGACCTTTTTCTTGTATTGGCCTTACATTAATTTGAACCCACATTGTCAAAGGCTAGTAAAGTGCTTAAGGGAGTAATAAGGTGTGCAAGGAGGGGTATAGTTGGTCATAATTTTGGGGAAAAATAATTGAGATTGGGTTTGGTTTACTTGATAGTCGGCATATGTAATAAATTCATGGGATCATTGTTATTGTTTATATTATTGTTTGTGTTCTATTTAGCTCTCGGAAAAAAAAACAGGAAAAAAAAAGAGAAAAAAAAAAAGAAAAAAAAATATATTAGGAGAGCATGTTTGTGTTGTTGTGATCCTATTTCAGTCGACTAGTCGAGTGTTTGTTTTGAGTAAAAATTATGTGGGGGGGAAAATATGGTGTTGTGTATGATTTATTATGGTACTTACTAGCTTTTGACACTTCACCTGTTTTGGCTTATTTGACATACCTTGTCCCTAGCCCCGTTACAACCCAAATAAAGACCTTTTGATTATCGTCATTGATGTATGTTGTGTTAAGAGTTAGATTGATACCAAATGTCAAGCATGTTTACGATTTTTGTTGGAATTGAGTGATACACTTACCCTTGTTCTTAAGTGAATATTCTTTTGTGAGTGGATTGTGAGTGTTTGCTTGTTCTTGCGTATGAGATCCCGAGTGTTGTCTCAAAGATGTGCTCTTGTAGGCTTAGCATGTTTACTAACTTATTCTTACACTTGACATGGACTTGTGAGAACTTATGCATGTTCATTGAGTAGACTATGTGAATACTTGCACTTTCGACACCAAGACATTGCGTATTTACTTTGATTCTTAAGTTGATATGGCATGAGAGGATTTGAAGGTATGGTAGGATATTAGTACTAGATTAGTTGCATTTTCATATTAGTTGCATTCATGCATTGCATTGCATTAGGTTAAATGGATTTTGTGGGTACATTCGCTATAGGCCCTCACGAGACCTTACTCGTCCACTAGGGCTGCCTAGGGGTTTAAAGGGCTTGTTGCATATGCCAAATGCAACCGTGATCACCTACGGAAGTGGTACTAGTTAGTTAGTTAGTTGTAATTGTTTATGCTTGAGGACAAGCATCGGTTTAAGTTTGGGGGTGTGATAAGTGGATTTTATATCCACTTGGAACATTCTAAATCGGCTTAAATTGATTGTCTTGGGCTCAAGTTTCTTGTAGTTTTGATGTGTTTTGTTTAGTTGTGCAGATTTACAAGGATGTTGATTATGGTGGATGTTTTTGTCGTTTTTGGAGATTTAATTTATTAAAATTCGGATTTATTGGGCTGCACGCGTGAGATTCACTGTTTGGGCCATATCTTGAGTTCTATAAGTCTGTTTTCAGCCCGTAAGCAGTCCACGCGAAGATAACGAGATTCTCTATCATTCTAAGGTGGTCCAGAGGTCCAATTACGTTTGGAACGTTCCAGAAAAACTGAAGAAAAGTCAGCCACGAATTTTCCTTAAAAAAACTGAATCAGTTTAGGAAACGTATCTTGCAAAAATTCTATTATAATTCTGTTTTGGTATTTTCTTGCTGGGCAAGACTTTTAGAGCCTATTTAAACACATCCTACCATTGTAATAGAGATACACATTATCATAGCTTTATTATTGTAACCAGCTTAGATCTGCAAGAGAGAAAAGGAGAGAAGGATTCAACGCTCGTGACAAGCAACGGATCTAGATCTACTTCATCTTTTGTTCTAGATTTGTTTTCTCAACTTTTGTTTATTAATATAATTACTTCTTTTATTCATATCTTGTTATTTACCATATTTTCATCAAATCCCATGGTGACGAAAGGTTTAATTATGAACTAATCGTTGTCATGGGATCCTAGTGGATTTATCTATGTAGCTTAGTAGTGTGCATGCCTTAAAGATTTATGTGTGGTGAATACTGATATCCTCGTATGGTTAATCTTAATGCTTTTGGATGCGTAGCTAACATCTAAATTGAATTGTTAATCTCTTGTGAAGCGAGAGTGGATCTTGAGATTTAGAACTTGCCATGCTAGCATAGGTTCATAATTGTTTATCAATATGATTCGTGGTGTGAGATGAAAATACTTATACTGCCCTATGTAATCTAAGTGGATAACTTGTGCTTCAACCTTTATGTTTTCAAATTCTATAGAGATATAGGGTCTAAACATAATAGGTGCCTATTCGTCTTCTATCTCTTTTGTGGATGTATGCGTAGATTGGTACTAGTATACCGAGAGGTAACTTTTACTCTTTTCGTGTTATTCGATCAGATATCAACCTCATCGCATGTTTTAATTAAAGGCTGCAACTCTAAGTGAAGTAGATGATGAAACTAGGATTCCATTTTTTATTCTCATATTAGTAATTCGACTTTAATCTATTTAATTAGTTAATCTTTAGTTTGATAATTAATTTAGTAGTTAATAAAAATCCAATTTGTTATTTGTCTTAGCAGTGGATAAAAACCATACATCGGTGCATAGGTACATTAATTGAATTGAACACCATTCTAGATCTCTGTGGGAACGAACTTGATTTAATCATATATTACTTGTGACAATGTGCGCTTGCGTAAATTTTGCATAACAATGAATCATAGAAGGTGTCTTGAACCATCACACAAATAGAGGTTTGATAAGAGAAGATTCAATGGACAAACTAAAATGAGGCAGATTCTTGTACCATTAACGCGAATGGATATTGAACAATTGTTGGTTGGGTTTGAAAACCAATTTGTGAAAAATGTGAAGGACAAGAGAAAGAGAAAGCGTAAGAGTGACTCCCATTTTAAAAAGAAGTCAATTTTTTTTTATTTGCCGTATTGGAAGCACAATCCAATTCGACATAACCTTGACGCTATGCACATAGAAAAGAACTTATGCGACAATATATTAGGTACTTTACTTAATATTGGTGGCATTTCAAAAGCTCACATAGATGCTCGTTTCAATTTACAAGAAATGGGTATACGAAAATCCCTTCACCCTGTTGAATGCGCTAATGGAAAGAATTATGAAATTATGGCAGCAATCTTTGAAATGACAAACAAGGAGAAAGAAGTCTTTTTAAAGGTTTTGAATAATGTGAAACTGCCTTATGGCTGTGTTTCTAATATTAGTCGTTATGTAAACACAAGCGAGAGAAAAGTAGTGGGGTATAAAATCCATGACGCACATTTTATCCTCCACTACTTGTTACAATTTGCTATGAAGAAATCGTTAAAACCTGAGGTGGTAAAACCGTTGATTAGATTAAGTGCATTCCTTAGAGGTCTATGGAGTAAGGTTATTCATTTAGATAATATCAAGAGGTTGCAAGAAGAAATCGTTGATATACTTTGTGAATTTGAGATTATATTTTCCCCCTACCTTCTTTGACATCATGATGCACCTGCATGTCCATTTATGTAAGGAAGTTGAATATGGCAGACCAGAGCACCTCCGATGTATGTATCCTATTGAGCGATATCCTAGCAAGCTGAAATCATATGTTCGTAATAGGAGCAGACCAGAAGGTTCAATTGCAGAAGCCTACCTAGCAGACGAGTGTGTCACATTCTGTTCAAGATTTTTGGGTGGTGAAGAAGCTAAAATAAGTACTGATTTGAAAGAAGTGGCCAAAATGTACGGTATCATATTGGAACAAGAAGGAATAAAGATGGCAAAGTTTTTCAATTAAAAGATTCAGATTGGAAAGCATGTCATACCTACACTTTGTTCAACTGTGGTAATAAGGAAATTAAGATTTTAATCAAGTAAGTTCTTTAGTCCTTACTTTATTTATTAAATAATATAAATTTGGAAAATGCCTTTCTACTTACACTGTTTGAACTTAATTTTTTCATAGGGATCACCGAACTTTAGTGGAAGGTGATGTAACTTCAAAGAGATACAAAAGGGAACGGGCACACAATGAAGAATTTTGGAAATGGTTACAAAAACAGGTTTCCAAAAGGGACGTAATTTCGAGTGAGTTACAGGTGCTTGCATTGGGTCCGAATCGAACAGCTAGGAGGTTTAGTGGGTATGTGATAAATGGTTATCATTTCCACATAAAGAGCAGAGATTCTCGATGCACAACTCAAAAAAATGTGGCATTTTTTTGATTGCTAAAACGACTAGTTTTGCAAGTTATAAGGACCAAAACCCAATTATCGGGGATGTCAACTACTATGGATCAATTGAAGATATTATTGAAATTGATTACTGGGGAGTTCTTAACGTGGTTCTTTTCAAGTGTTGTTGGTACCAAGAAGAAAGAGATCCCTATGGTATGACTAGGGTGAATTTTAAAAAGTTAAGTAACAAATCTGATCCTTATATCATTGCTTCACAAGTGTAGCAAGTATTCTATGTGGAAGATCCGGTTGAAAATGCTGTGCACTATGCTATTAAAAATTTACCGAGGGACTGGTGTGACACTGAAGACAAAGATTGTTTTGAAGAAGAATACAACCACGGCACTCCTGATAAACCTCATATTAATCTTGGTTGTGAAATAGAAAATCAAGTTGGTGAATTTAGTTGGTTTAGGGATGATGTCCCTAAAAGACAAATTCCTAAGTCACCAACTAAAGTAAAAAAAAAACTCATGTTTAGTACGAATTATGGTTAATTGTCTAAGTTTGTAATGACCTATTCAAGGCTCCTGTTTAGTTGCTATGTGATAAATAATATTTTCCTGTTTATTGCATTAATTTTACTAGGTAAATAAATTATTTTCTGTTGATTGCATTAATTTTTTTTGTTGTAATGATTTATTTAATTTTGTTTTGTTTATTTGTTAATCAAACTCCTGTTGTTAACTTTACTGTCTTATGTAATTTTTATTGCATTTGGGTAAATTACATAATTGTATTTTGTTATTTTATTGCATCATACCTCATTTTATAGTCATTTTTGTACTCCTTGTTTTAATCATTTTCTGTTCATTTTTGTAGGATGATAGAAAAATTTGTGAGTATAAGATTTTTCTATGAAGGGGTGTTCAGGAAGACTTTATATTCTGGTGGAAAGACCTTACTTGTTCACAAAAAGGATGTCGATACAGTTTCTTATACGGTGCTGATGGAATATGTCAAGGATCACCTCAATTACGAAGAAATTGGAGGAGTATAATATATAATATATATGTAATCCATGTCATATCATTTTTGTTGTTGCTACCTGCTGCGTCTTCTTAGTGTTTAATGCTTATCACCTTATCCATGCTATTTCCGGTACATGCCAGAAAAACAAAGACCCAAATCATACCTCCCCATCAAATGCTAAAGTGTATTTCAAAAGTCGTAAGCGCAAGGTAGGGCGCAAGTACAAGTCAACTACGGATGTAGTTCAGAAATGAATTGTAAGTATATCATATCATTAAGTATAAATTTGAACTCATTTTACCTCTCAAAAATTTATGAAAATGTCTCTTGTAGGATGCCATCAAAGACATGATGAAAGATGAGGATGATGCAGATGTGTTGCTTCCCAGAAAAAAGAATAGACCAGATTGGTTGGTGGGAAGGCAAGGTAAAGCAGTTGCTTCGACGACAGAAACTGCTCTTGCTATTCCAATTTCAGAACCTTATGTTGAGGAGTTGACTGCAAAGATTACTCAAAATCTGGAGACTAAAATGGATGCCAAGGTTAATAGAAAAGTTCAGGAGAACATGGCTAGGTTCTTCAAAATGCTCGGAGAGGCAAATCCTAATATGAAGTTTGATGTGACTTTTGTGCTACCTTTTCTAGTGAACAGGATGACATTGGCAGTCCTTTCACTCCTATCACTACGGGCGGCGCTACTTCTTGGATATGATCTGGTTTTTATCGTACTTTAGTAACTATCGAACTTCACTATTTATTTAGAACATTTTTGTTATGGTAGTTTGTAATTAAATGGTGGTTTGTGAAGTTGTTTGGAGTGGTTGAAGGAAGGAGAAGTGGTATATTTTGTCTTGAATGTGGTTGAAGTAGTTCGGTGGTTGAAGGAGGCATTTTAATGGTAGAATTGGGTTGAATGTTGGGTTGAATGTTCGTTGGACATGTAATGGTTATTAATGGGAATGTTGCATATATAAAGCAGCTATTTCAAAAAAAAAATATTTTAGTGTTACATTTGCCTATTGTACTGTTACATATGCATGTCCATCTGGTGTTACACGTGCCTATTGTAGTGTTACATTATAATCTTATTTAGTGTTACATTAGACATGTTACAGTGTTGCAATAGAGGGTGCCCCCCCCCCCACATGCCACGTGTCAGTGGGGCCCTCACATGCCCCGTGTCAGATGGGTCCCACATGCCACGTGTCAGTTGGGCCCCCACATGCCACGTGTCAGTGGGCCCCACATTCTGTCCCTCGGATTAAGTTCAAATGTAATACTACAAATCCGTTACATTAGGTGATGATAGTGTTACATTAGCGACATAATGTATCGCTTTATCAGTGTAATAACCCTGATTTTTGTACTACTGTAGAAAGGATCCGGATGAATAGTAACTCCGGTGTGTAAGAAAAACAAATCCTACCCAAGATTATGTAATGGAAATTTGAGGGTTTTGATTCCATATTAAGATTATATAAGTAAAATGAGTGTATGGAGAATTCGTCAGATTTCAGAAAATCCTGCTTCGTCAATAACTTATGATTTTTTTTTAGAAAGCGATAAATACGAAAGCCGTGACATGGCCAAGGATTTTATAAGCATGGGATTACCATATGGAATAAGTATTATGATGATAATTGGTGGAATAAAGAACGCTTGAAAGGATTTTATTCACTAAAAACATGTTATGGGTTTAAATTAGTATGCATGGAAATTATGGAATAAAAATTTGGAAAGAAATCAAGTGACAAGTGTCATGCAAGTTTTAGTTAATGACATGCAAGGTGGTGACTAAAAGAAGTAACCAAGCAAACTAGTAAGCAAACCAAGTAGTTAGAGTTAGTTAGAAAACAAACTGGAACTTAGAAACAAGTTAGCGTAAATTATGGATCACCAAGTAATTCAAATAGGCTTTTAGACTTGGAAACTTGACCATATAGCTTGTAGGCTTTTTATATAACCAATGTATGACCACATTATTGTAGGATAACAAATCAAACAACTAGCAAGAAACCACTTTCTTTCATCTCCTTTTTATAAGCTCTCGGCTGAGCTCTTTTGCAAGGGGGAGAGTTCAAAATTTTTCTTGCCTTCCACCCACTCAAAAATCATAAAATTTTAACCCAAGTTTCTTCAAGGTAACACCAAGGTACGTTTAAAATTCCAGAATTTTTCTCGAGGTTTAGCCTAGTTAAATAAATTCTCAAAGTTGCTTGTTGAATAGTAAACTTATGCTAGAACTTTGTTTGATCTTGGAGATTAAAATAGATCAAGGGCAACCAAGGTTAGTTTGTGGTGATTCAAGCTTCATCTAGACTTCTCAAGCTTCAAGAAGGTAATCAAGACTCAACCAAACTTTGTCATCTTTGATTTTAAGAGATTTTACAAGGATTGTTATGTAAGTAGAGATCTTGAGATTTTAAGTGGTTAAAGTGTTTGATTTCATAAAAAAAAAAATCTTGGATCTTTGTAAAATGGAGATACCACTGCATTTTAAGACTTGTGATGATGATATTATGATATTGGAGTTGTATGATTGCTTTAGTTGTGTGTTTGGAGTATACAAAAAAATTGGAAATAATCGAGTTATAATGTCGGATTTATGCTAGATCTATTTGTGCAGAAACTCACGAAATGTTAAATTTATATTTTTGGATCAAACTGCTTAGAAACATGTAGATCTGGTCTTGTAGAGCATTTGAGAATTTGAATCGCATAAAACGGATTTACGGTTTAAGAGTTATGCTCGTTTTAGTGAAATTGGTTTAAACGAACGAATCGTGTAGAACCACTGAACTTGCAGTAACATTCGGACCACTTGTAAAACGAATTATGATATGAAAATTTTTGTGACACTAGTTCTTACAGTAAGGAAGATGGTCCAAATAGAATCAAGTCAAAATATTAATATTTCGATTTATTAAAAATCGTGGAGTCGGAACTGCACATTGAAAATTCCTGCAGAAAAGAGTGTTGTTTAAGGACTTGGTTAAGGACCTTATGTAAATCCTGGATATGTGCAAAAATTGTATTCGGACCTCTATTCAGTGGAGAAAACATGAGAAAAAGAATTTCGTAAGAAGGATGCTTTTTCAATTTATAAAAATGTTCGTATAAGAGTTGCGCGAGTGGCAAATGCTTTAAGGGGATGAGAGAATAAAATTAAACGTACTCGAAACTTGACCCGAATAAAATTGGTAATTTTAATTCGGTCAAGGAATGTTACCATAAACGTGTAAGTACAATATGAACACTAAGCGTCCTTAAGGAAATTAGGTTCGTTAAATAAGCCTAGGTGAAACGGTTCGAATACCAAACTAACCCTACTATTCCTTTTATTGATTATAGATCGTTCCCCTAGCACGTGTGTACTATCCCCACAGATTCCGTCAGGCAAGTTTTCCAACCCTAAGTATTTAATTTCAAAATATTATATTCTTGATTTTACCTATGCAAGTTTACTTTTCAAAACTTATCCATATACAAGGACTTTCACTGTTGTGTTTGTAGTTTTCAATTATATCAAATGCTATGTTTATCGAAGTATTAATGCAATTGAGATGTATAAGTACATATATGTTTGCACCCCTTGAACTTAGAATGAAATGTTTTCTTCGGACAACGACTCTAGCAATAGAGGTCGTAGCGGTCCGTATATACTATTGACCGGGGAGCGGTATATTATTATATCGTAATTAAATTGCGAAAACCCGAAAGGTCATTCGGGGAGTATCGTATACTCAAGTAATTATTTTTATATCTTCGTAAATACTCAAAATATCTATCTTGGATTAAAAGCTTATTTTAATTAAATAATTATTTTATTAATTGTTTATATTAAATCTCAAAATATTATTTATTAATTATCGTTCATTATTTCAAAGACAAAACTAATCCAAGATACCTTTATCGTTTTCAAACTCGAACTCTTTCGAACCCAAAACATTTTCGAAAACCCCCGGTCAGGTTGTGTTTCTTGTACGTTTTTTTTCCAAGAATTATCAGTCGACTGAGGTCGAACTTCAACTACTCGAATTTTCTATCAAAATGATTTTTGAAAAGAAAAGAAAAAGGGGACTCTGGCAGGTGTGGGAATCGTTGACGAACGATTCCCGGGATGTGTAAGCGGCCGTGAGCCAGGCGGTCCATCAATTATTATTCCGGCCCAGGTGTTGCCGAAGGATGATTACGGATGTAGTTTTCATCGAGGGTGATTACGGATGTAGTTTTCACCCAAGGGTAGTTACGGATGTAGTTTCTATCCTTCTACTAGTAGAGAAGACCCGCGGATTATTGGACTTGGATGTGGCGACTGATCATCGTCAATCCTTGTCAGGTTTTTATGTTTTCTTCCAGTCCCATCCTCCACTTTGGAAAAATACTCAAACACTGCTTCTTGGGCCTAAGTGCCAAGTTGCCGATAGTGTGGTTTTTTATAAGAAAAATATTAACATCGTGTAGTATCTAGAACTGCAAGATTTTCTATAGAGATTGGCACGTGTTAGTGCACTCTTGCAATTATTTCAAAGAGTGAAATGCTTTTGAATGAGAAACCTTCTAAGCTAATGGAAGGAAAGAGGTTTTGCATCAATGCATTCCCTGTACATTATGTTAACCGTAGAGTGTTTTGCCGAAACTGATATACTCATACGTATATATTTTCAAACTTGAGATATATTAAAATGAGAACCTTGTAAAGGATTCATATGTTATTCTTAAAGCTCCTTAGTGAGTATAAATGTTTTATTCAAACTCGGACATATATATTGTCAAGTTATGTTTTGTAATCTGAGATATACACCCATACAGTTGGGAACGTTTTCAAAATAAACCACTTTATTATTTTCCAAAATGGTGAACTTGCTGAGCATTATGTAGCTCATTCTTGCTTTATAAAAACTTTTCAGAAAGAGAAGAACTTGGTCGGTTAACTCCGCACCAGCAGAAGAGGAGTAGGAGATTTACCGCGGAGATGATTTAGTTCCTGAAAAATACTACAGAGTAAGTCTGATAGGTTTTCAACTGTAATAGTAAGACTTGTCTTCAAGTGTAGTTGTATAAGTGGAAGTGCGTAAGATTCTGGATTGTACAGATGAATTGTAATATTTAGTGTTACTTTTGATTATCGTTTCTGAGGCTCTAACTTGCATGTGCGTAAGATTGAGGTCTGGATGGATGTATTGTTGAGTTGTAAAGTTAATACAGGTATGATATGGTTGAATGGTGATGTGACGACCTGAATCTCTGACCTCGGATTTGGGGGCGCCACAGAAATGGTATCAGAGAGATAAGTTATAGTACTCAGAAACGAGAGTGTTGAGAGATAAGTCTAAGTAGGAGAATGACACAAGGGATCATAGTAAGTTATTATTGGATTACCGGGAGAAGTACCGGTGAGCGAAGCTGATGGGAATGTTTACTCGAGGAATCATAATAGGATCGATGGAATCCTTAGAGACCTTGAGGATGATGAATAGAGATTTGGGAGTCATACATGACTTCTCGGATATAATGATATTAGAAGCAAAGCTAGACCTTAAGATTAGTTGAGGTAGAGACGATGTTGCCAATACAATTGGATGACTTGGTGGGTATAAATTTCGTTACCATTGTCCTTCACCGTTTGCCCATAAGAAGGCAGCATTTTAGGAACTGAGACAATTAGACTTCCTTACATAAGTAAGGGTACTTGGTACTTGGACTAACGTAGGCCTTTTATTTTGGCTATAAGATTTGATTACCGATGAGTAACGGTTTTACCTGAGAAAGTGGTTACTATATCGTTGAGGATTTCATTACCCCGATGGAGAATTCACATGTGTTATACGAGAAGGTTATCGTAAGACGAGCTTACTAGATGATACCACGTATGATTCAGACGTTAGGACGTGATGGTTCAACATAGAGAACGAACACGAAGAATTGATGACGTAACTGTAACGAAGTTGCAAATGGTTGTAACGAGCGATGTGGCGATCTTAGGATCTACCAAAAGAAGAGACCAGTGAGTCTAGATTGGAATTCTTGATAGGAATTTTATTCGAGACTACGTATATATACTTGTAGACCTCTATATTATTGGTGATGTATGTTCACGTGCACACACCCGCCACTGAACTTATGGACTGCATTGAGATCCTTGAGAGATCTCTTTGATCTGTTCCCAGGGGGAACTGGCCACTTGTGATTCATATCGGAGGCATGAAGTAGGACCCTATTGACTTAGCTGGTGTCCCTGGAATGATGTGAAGCATGATCTTCAAGGTAATGCACGGAAATGACAAATATATTTGCGAAACCCTAACTCAATGAGTGACTTTAAGATGATGATTGAGGGACACTGGTGGATATCTTGTATTATGAAGATGAAGAGATGAAGTTATCCTAGTAATGGTGATAAGGAGATGCATGAACAATCATCAACTTACTTTGGTAATTACTGACTGGTGCACTACTTCATTTAATTTATGCATGAACCAGGTTATAACGATTAGTATATCAGGTAACCCTTCTAGCTTTCTACCTCGAACACGTGGAATAACAACCAGTGATATACTTTCTCTAAACCAGGGCTTATCCAAAGTATTTTATTTGATCCACGAGCAATCTATTCAAAGTCGTCTTGGCGAATAGAACGCTTGCGGGAGACGCTCGTGCTGAGTTGGATAGAATTCCTTGCGATTATAAAGGTCGATGGTTGAATCTTTAGCGACTATCAAGAATCGACGATGACGTAAGTTATCGAGCACCTTAGGGTGTGCACGGAAAAAAAAAAAAAAAAACTTTAGAATCGAATGATTATCCGTCAGAGGAGCCGACATAAAAGGCATCCGTGAAGACCTTGGCAATACCCTCCCCATTTGCAAATTATTTTGATTACCTCCCCAATCTTTGATTATTTTGACACCTTCCCAAGAGAGAATTTTGATAAAAGATATTCCCTCTTCGGTGTTATTCTTTGATACTGGTGTTGAGCTATAATTGGTTTCAATTGTGCCAGAGGCTTTCATTATTCCTACCTTCAGGTTTTCGAAGCTCTGTCAAATGATGTACTTTCAAACCTCCACTTTTCTTCAGTGGTGGATAATCCTAGGGAGATATAACACCACTTGCTTGTTATATACCAGTATCCTTCTGGTTATTCTCTTCTTTGTGAATCACGCCTTGGAATTTGTTCAATTTTAATCCAAGGTGTCCCTTTGAGAAATTTTTGTCAAAAGATGATAATTATTAACTTGACTTTGAATTGCTTTCATACTTCTCAACTTCCACTGAGATGAACAACCCTATACTGATAGGGGCCACAAGGACTATCTGTCTGTGTGATAGAAGTCTGACGGGACGCCGTCACGTGTGAGTTGTGAAATACAAGAAGGCTAATTACCTTTAGTAATGTCTTAACTGAGACACACAACGTGAGTTCTTATGATCATATTGATCTCTCAGTAAATTCTCTTATCTCAAATAAGTTTTACTTCAAAACTCATAATCCTATGATCACCAGTAGGTGACATTTGTTTTGAAAGGGCAGCTATCTTTTCAAAACTCCATGATTCTTGTTATCTCTAATGAATTCCAAGGGGATGCCAACCAGATCAAATAAATCAAAATTTGCCGACAGAAATTAGATTTGCAACAGAATCGCCAAGAGCAAGAGTAAAATAAAAAACGAATAGAATATCAGTGGCGTATAGATGGAATTGGTTTGTACTCTCTCTATCAAGGTTATCGTGTTCATGGGAAGTTGATCAAGCCACATTTGAAAGGAAACAAGAATGGTGATGTCTCAAACGAGTGAACTAGCAGACCTTGTCTATCTAGTTGCTAGTATTTCTTGAAAATGACTAGTTATTGTTTCACTGGTCCACCTTCCAATTTAATTCATTCAGCAATTCTGCCATGCCTTTTGCATGCAATAATGATGACAGTTCAATTAATTATTTGATTGAGACCTAGCAAGGTCACCCCTTCAACTTGAATTCTTACCCGTCTTCTTATCAGACTTTATGTCACCTGAACGTTCTATCCTTTCATTCATATAATGAAGATTCATTTAAAATCATTAATTACTTGAATAACAAGCTACTTCATTCTTTAATTTTCATGGAGTAGGATTATTTCTATTGACTGACTTTTATCAATAAGACTTCTTGATTTCCTCTTAATTATTCAAGAGGAGAAGTATTCTCCCGATGTAAGAATCTTGTAAAGATCGTCCGTATCATAATCGCATCCCTGAATCATTTCTTTCGAGTAATACTCTCTACGCTACCATAAAACAAATTTATAAAGACATGGAAGAATAAACCTTATTGTATTCTATCCATCTATCCTTTTGTCTGTTGAGCCTTGAGATTCATATTATTCGAAAATCATTAATGTTCTTGAAACATACGATGTAGAAATTATTATTAAAAAATTTTTTATGTGATATTGATATTTTGAAACCATTCTTTTCAAAGGTGATTACTCGTAGGCAAACATGAGGTACAATTGTGAACCGTTGTCCCAATACGAGATTGAAAATCAAATCTTGTCGTTGTTCAGCCAAAACGTTATGCCAAATAATTATTTAAAGTAGGAATAACATGTTGAAACGTACCACATGGACCTTTAATATGATTGTGAGGAATGACATTAGAAATAGTCTGCTAATTGAGAGTAAGCTCTCATTAAACGTTGACAGGATGACATATTAACGGATTCTGGAATTACCAAGCCTTTCTCTGCCTCGAGAGATGCAAACCGATTGCGATGTAAGACATAACCTATAGGGGATAAGTAACAAGATGAATGAATTCGTCATTACCCAAAAAGGCCAGTGTGGTGGCCGATACCTAAGGAAGGGACGATTCTAAATCAGAATTTGGTCAGAATTGATCGAGAGAATAGAGGATATACAAAAAAAAACAATTGTAGAGAAAAATGACTGAATTAAGGGGAAGAACAAAGATGTATAGAAAATTAAGAGAATGTTTATCCACCGAATGCGAAGAGTGATATTGGCAATTTATTAGGTACAAGTGCGGCATGTCAAGAGCAGAATGACAGAGGCCTAGTGGATTATTCTTGTCTACAGAGAATCCGGAACGCGGACAAGAGTATTATGATGAATTTCATGATCAGGTCACTGAAGACCGAGTCAAGCAATGACGCTATTTCATTATAATTGATAGATAAACCAAGCTGACTTACCAACGAGAGACTTTCTAGTTAGAAGATTATCGATTTATATATGGGGAAGATAGTGGTGCAACGTGGAGCTCCTATAGCGATCGTAGCAGATAGAGACCAAATGGGAACCTCGAATACGGAAGGTACTTACGAATATGTTTGACCATGAGATTGAGTATGTGAACCATTATAATTCGCGGCCAACGGACGAGTAGAAGAATTATCTAAACGATCGAGTTTGTAACAAGCGTCGTGCCTTAGATTTCACGAGAGAGTTGAGGATGATCACATATCAACGATTAGAACTTTGTATCACGATAGCCCCCATGCGAGCTGAAGGATGTCACTTGTAAAGCTTACTGCATAAAGGAAGTTTTGATCTTCTGGCGTTACGGAGGGAAGATATAGGCACCCGAGCTGGTTTGACATATAAAGAAGACTGATGTTGTGGATGTGACAAAATATAAACGTACAGATAGTAGGACAGGAGTTGTCTTTCATAGAACAACCGATAAAGAATATAGGTCGAAAGAGCGTGCATCGAGGAACAACACTAGGATGCTGGTGAAAGCAAGGTGAGAGAAATGCAGGAGAAATACCCCCATCTACTCACAGACTGATTCCGGGACGGAATCCTTTTAAGGGGGGGAGACTGTAATAACCCTGATTTTTGTACTACTGTAGAAAGGACCCGGATGAATAGTAACTCCGGTGTGTAAGAAAAACAAATCCTACCCAAGATTATGTAATGGAAATTTGAGGGTTTTGATTCCATATTAAGATTATATAAGTAAAATGAGTGTATGGAGAATTCGTCAGATTTCAGAAAATCCTGCTTCGTCAATAACTTATGATTTTTTTTTAGAAAGCGATAAATACGAAAGCCGTGACATGGCCAAGGATTTTATAAGCATGGGATTACCATATGGAATAAGTATTATGATGATAATTGGTGGAATAAAGAACACTTGAAAGGATTTTATTCACTAAAAACATGTTATGGGTTTAAATTAGTATGCATGGAAATTATGGAATAAAAATTTGGAAAGAAATCAAGTGACAAGTGTCATGCAAGTTTTAGTTAATGACATGCAAGGTGGTGACTAAAAGAAGTAACCAAGCAAACTAGTAAGCAAACCAAGTAGTTAGAGTTAGTTAGAAAACAAACTGGAACTTAGAAACAAGTTAGCGTAAATTATGGATCACCAAGTAATTCAAATAGGCTTTTAGACTTGGAAACTTGACCATATAGCTTGTAGGCTTTTTATATAACCAATGTATGACCACATTATTGTAGGATAACAAATCAAACAACTAGCAAGAAACCACTTTCTTTCATCTCCTTTTTATAAGCTCTCGGCTGAGCTCTTTTGCAAGGGGGAGAGTTCAAAATTTTTCTTGCCTTCCACCCACTCAAAAATCATAAAATTTTAACCCAAGTTTCTTCAAGGTAACACCAAGGTACGTTTAAAATTCCAGAATTTTTCTCGAGGTTTAGCCTAGTTAAATAAATTCTCAAAGTTGCTTGTTGAATAGTAAACTTATGCTAGAACTTTGTTTGATCTTGGAGATTAAAATAGATCAAGGGCAACCAAGGTTAGTTTGTGGTGATTCAAGCTTCATCTAGACTTCTCAAGCTTCAAGAAGGTAATCAAGACTCAATCAAACTTTGTCATCTTTGATTTTAAGAGATTTTACAAGGATTGTTATGTAAGTAGAGATCTTGAGATTTTAAGTGGTTAAAGTGTTTGATTTCATAAAAAAAAAAATCTTGGATCTTTGTAAAATGGAGATACCACTGCATTTTAAGACTTGTGATGATGATATTATGATATTGGAGTTGTATGATTGCTTTAGTTGTGTGTTTGGAGTATACAAAAAAATTGGAAATAATCGAGTTATAATGTCGGATTTATGCTAGATCTATTTGTGCAGAAACTCACGAAATGTTAAAGTTATATTTTTGGATCAAACTGCTTAGAAACATGTAGATCTGGTCTTGTAGAGCATTTGAGAATTTGAATCGCATAAAACGGATTTACGGTTTAAGAGTTATGCTCATTTTAGTGAAATTGGTTTAAACGAACGAATCGTGTAGAACCACTGAACTTGCAGTAACATTCGGACCACTTGTAAAACGAATTATGATATGAAAATTTTTGTGACACTAGTTCTTAAAGTAAGGAAGATGGTCCAAAAAGAATCAAGTCAAAATATTAATATTTCGATTTATTAAAAATCGTGGAGTCGGAACTGCACAGTGAAAATTCCTGCAGAAAAGAGTGTTGTTTAAGGACTTGGTTAAGGACCTTATGTAAATCCTGGATATGTGCAAAAATTGTATTCGGACCTCTATTCAGTGGAGAAAACATGAGAAAAAGAATTTCGTAAGAAGGATGCTTTTTCAATTGATAAAAATGTTCGTATAAGAGTTGCGCGAGTGGCAAATGCTTTAAGGGGATGAGCGAATAAAATTAAACGTACTCGAAACTTGACCCGAATAAAATTGGTAATTTTAATTCGGTCAAGGAATGTTACCATAAACGTGTAAGTACAATATGAACACTAAGCGTCCTTAAGGAAATTAGGTTCGTTAAATAAGCCTAGGTGAAACGGTTCGAATACCAAACTAACCCTACTATTCCTTTTATTGATTATAGATCGTTCCCCTAGCACGTGTGTACTATCCCCACAGATTCCGTCAGGCAAGTTTTCCAACCCTAAGTATTTAATTTCAAAATATTATATTCTTGATTTTACCTATGCAAGTTTACTTTTCAAAACTTATCCATATACAAGGACTTTCACTGTTGTGTTTGTAGTTTTCAATTATATCAAATGCTATGTTTATCGAAGTATTAATGCAATTGAGATGTATAAGTACATATATGTTTGCACCCCTTGAACTTAGAATGAAATGTTTTCTTCGGACAACGACTCTAGCAATAGAGGTCGTAGCGGTCCGTATATACTATTGACCGGGGAGCGGTATATTATTATATCGTAATTAAATTGCGAAAACCCGAAAGGTCATTCGGGGAGTATCGTATACTCAAGTAATTATTTTTATATCTTCGTAAATACTCAAAATATCTATCTTGGATTAAAAGCTTATTTTAATTAAATAATTATTTTATTAATTGTTTATATTAAATCTCAAAATATTATTTATTAATTATCGTTCATTATTTCAAAGACAAAACTAATCCAAGATACCTTTATCGTTTTCAAACTCGAACTCTTTCGAACCCAAAACATTTTCGAAAACCCCCGGTCAGGTTGTGTTTCTTGTACGTTTTTTTTCCAAGAATTATCAGTCGACTGAGGTCGAACTTCAACTACTCGAATTTTCTATCAAAATGATTTTTGAAAAGAAAAGAAAAAGGGGACTCTGGCAGGTGTGGGAATCGTTGACGAACGATTCCCGGGATGTGTAAGCGGCCGTGAGCCAGGCGGTCCATCAATTATTATTCCGGCCCAGGTGTTGCCGAAGGATGATTACGGATGTAGTTTTCATCGAGGGTGATTACGGATGTAGTTTTCACCCAAGGGTAGTTACGGATGTAGTTTCTATCCTTCTACTAGTAGAGAAGACCCGCGGATTATTGGACTTGGATGTGGCGACTGATCATCGTCAATCCTTGTCAGGTTTTTATGTTTTCTTCCAGTCCCATCCTCCACTTTGGAAAAATACTCAAACACTGCTTCTTGGGCCTAAGTGCCAAGTTGCCGATAGTGTGGTTTTTGATAAGAAAAATATTAACATCGTGTAGTATCTAGAACTGCAAGATTTTCTATAGAGATTGGCACGTGTTAGTGCACTCTTGCAATTATTTCAAAGAGTGAAATGCTTTTGAATGAGAAACCTTCTAAGCTAATGGAAGGAAAGAGGTTTTGCATCAATGCATTCCCTGTACATTATGTTAACCGTAGAGTGTTTTGCCGAAACTGATATACTCATACGTATATATTTTCAAACTTGAGATATATTAAAATGAGAACCTTGTAAAGGATTCATATGTTATTCTTAAAGCTCCTTAGTGAGTATAAATGTTTTATTCAAACTCGGACATATATATTGTCAAGTTATGTTTTGTAATCTGAGATATACACCCATACAGTTGGGAACGTTTTCAAAATAAACCACTTTATTATTTTCCAAAATGGTGAACTTGCTGAGCATTATGTAGCTCATTCTTGCTTTATAAAAACTTTTCAGAAAGAGAAGAACTTGGTCGGTTAACTCCGCACCAGCAGAAGAGGAGTAGGAGATTTACCGCGGAGATGATTTAGTTCCTGAAAAATACTACAGAGTAAGTCTGATAGGTTTTCAACTGTAATAGTAAGACTTGTCTTCAAGTGTAGTTGTATAAGTGGAAGTGCGTAAGATTCTGGATTGTACAGATGAATTGTAATATTTAGTGTTACTTTTGATTATCGTTTCTGAGGCTCTAACTTGCATGTGCGTAAGATTGAGGTCTGGATGGATGTATTGTTGAGTTGTAAAGTTAATACAGGTATGATATGGTTGAATGGTGATGTGACGACCTGAATCTCTGACCTCGGATTTGGGGGCGCCACAATCAGTGTTACAGTAGATGGGCAAAAGCGTTACAATAGGCACCTGTTGTAACGCCCGTAAATGTAACGCCCCCAAGTGTTACAATAGACCTATTGTAACGGATTTAGGGCCTAATGTAACATTACGCGGGAGTTACAATAGGTCACTTATGGCGTAGTGTGTCTCTCGCACGTCGTAATTATCAACCACGTCTCTCTCATCCACCTCGCCGACTCTAAAATCGACTTCGCTGCTGTCGTTATTCTTCGTGCTCCTTCCTCCCACGCATTGCCTAACATCGCATTTGTCATTGACAACTCATTCTCTGTCTTGGCTCCTTCGATCGAGCTGTTGACTCCGCGCTCGCCGCCGATCTAGGTCTTCATCATCCCATTCATGTCGAGGTTTCGAGAGCTGAGGAAGTTTCTGGAATTGCTATAAAATTTTTGTAATTCGTGGTGATTTATCTTCGGTATGAGAATGGTGGTTTGATTGGTGGATTTTGTGGTGATTTTCGGGCAGCCGTTGATGATTTGTTGGTGGTGATCGGAGGTGGTGGCGACGATGTGATGGTTTAAAGTGGTTTTGGACGTGGTGATTTTTGTATACTTGCGGTGATTTTTCGGTGGTGGCGACAGTGTGGTGGTCTGAGGTGGCGGCAGTGTGGTACTTTTGTTTACAGTAGGTGATTTTTGTTGGTGGTGGCGGTAACCGGGAGGTGGCGGCATTGTGGTGATTTTTTGTTGAACTGTGGTGATTTTTTGGGTTGGCTGGAATTAGTTACCAGAGATGTGGTGACTGGAGTAGGAAAGAAGATGATGGTAAATTAGATGAAGGATAAAAAGATAAAAAAATAAAAATTTAAAATATTAATTGTGGGATTAGAATTTAGTCTAGATATAAAAAATGTGTGGTTAGGATTAGATTTATGTTCTCATTATAGTTAGGATTCTCATTTGAGCAAGAGCATATGTAGGTATATTATTCTTTATTAACAAGAGAAACCTACTTTGCCTATCAAAATATCAAATTTTGGTTATCAATATATAATTAAATTGATTGGTTTCCCTCCAAATTCGGATTGGATTCTCTGTAACATAATTAAACAAATTTATTCATTTAATAAAAAAAATTTGATTTACCAATCTTGGATTCGATTACTTATTACATATTTAAATAAAATTTCAAATTTAAATAATAATTGTATAAATCATGTTATTTTTAAAACAAGTACAAACATGTTTTTTTTTTGACAAAAAGTACAAACATGTTAATATATATCAACTATTTATCTATTTTACCATTTACAGTTATAATTATATTTTTCATCAATTTTAATTTTTTCCCATGATTCGCACCGATTGTTTGTTAATGTATTTAATTTAATATTTACATATTTATGTATGAAATTTCTGTAAGTACTTAGATTGAAGTCATTACCTTCTTAATAATTTTAACACCATTTTTTAAATATTAAAGTTAAATATGTTATTTCGTACTATTACTATAAGTAATAATACAAATATTAGATTTTAAAATTATTTTGATAATATTTAAACTCTATATCTATGATACAGTGTATATTTGAAATTATAAATACTATATCTAAATATATTGATCCCTTTGAACATCACTAAGGTCCTGTTTGATATTGTTGTCGCAAACAGTAATAACAGTTTATTTCTGAAAAGTAACAATAGATTATTTCTGAAAAGCAGATAAAATGATATTTGGTAAATTTTAAAAACAATTTTTTTTAAAAGTGTTTTTGACTGAAAAACTGTTTTTAGAAAAAGTATTTTCCCCCAAACTTTTGAAAAAAGTTGTTTTTCCTGCTTTTGCATGGAAGAAGAATATGTCTGGAAGTTGTTTGATGATATGTCTGGGAGATTGTGCTCCAATGGTATTAGCTATATCGGTTATCTATAATTTAAAAATAGTATTTTATTATTATTTATAAATCTCAAATACATAAACTGTAAAAAATTTTGCTACTCGAACCATATATGTTTATGTATCCTGGTTTTGTAAAATTAAAGACAACAATGATGTGGCACAAGAATAGAAGATATGTAAATTTTTTAGAGGATTTTTAAATATAGAGAATATGTATCTTGTTTTCTAAAATTTTGCCTAAGAGTTGGTACCATTGGAGGACAATTTTTTAATATATTAGGTAAAAATAACCGCCACGTCAGATATTTATAGCTAAGGGGTGGGGTGATTGGAGATGCTCTAAGTGTTTAGAAATATAAATTTCATATTTATAGGCACAATTTACGTTGGGATAAGTGACACTCACCGTTCAACATTCAAATAATGCTGCGATCAAGAGTGTGATTATTAGGGTATGTACATTTGATCATTGACTGAATGAATGTCTGAATTTATTACTCTGGCTAGGCGAATGTTCTTATATAGGTATTAGTCCATCTAGTTTGGCATGCAGTAGTATTAAATTACATCGATCAACCGCATGATTTAACAATACATGCACAACTAGGTTGAAAAAAAAAAGGGAGAATGAAATTTTCAAAAGTATTCTTAATTTCAAAAACAAAATAAAAAATACGGTAAAAATTGTGTACGAACTGGATTATATCGGAGGTTGAAAACATATATTTTAGGTTGTAACCGATCAAATTGATATACATTACACTGCATTTTTTAAAAAAAAATGTGTAACACGAATATTTATGAAAAAATCCAGAAATAAATATGCAAGAAGTCCTTACTTTTGTTGATTTAACTTTTTGAAGCAAGAAGCACATTAGCGCCCAAAACAACAGACAATTAAGATCATTCTTTTGGATAAGTTATGTTAGTAGTTGAGACACCGTATACAATTCATCGAGAACGTACCTATAATAAACCTTTCAATCAAGTAAAAGTTACGTGTGCAAGTTTGAAATGAGAACATAAATATTTTTGGATCTTGAAGTTGGATCAAATTTGGACGATATGATAGGAAAACATAATTACTTTAATTTTACTAGAATTTCTCATTTGACAATAGCTAGCGTGTTTATGGTCGACTAAATACAATTAAGGTAGGAGATACGAAAATGAAGAGACATAATCAAACATGTATAGATAATTATTTACACGAGTTTATGTGTTTATTTTTGACCATTTAAGAGTACTCTTCATTTCAAAAAAAAAAAAAAAGAGTACTCGATCTTGAAATTTAAGGATATTGAATTATTTAACATAGTACAGAAATTCGACAACTATAGGCTGAATTTGTGTTTGGACTGAACTATTATATATACCTAAAATTTGGTTTGATGTGCCAATAGGATTTGGTGTAATAAGATTATCAAAAAAAGGATTTGGTGTAATAAGCTTATTCTAAAATTGTGTGAAATCTATACAAGCTATCAGGACGCTATTCCTGATATATTATGAACATATCTGCTAACAGGAATAAAGAGTTAGTAAAAACCATAATACTCCTAGCAGTTATTTAAAGTCTCTAGAACCATCTCCAACAGTAAAATTTGTTAAATTTGTAAAATGTTATATTCCAATGAAATGTTATATGATGATTGATTATATTTCATAACAGTATGTTATTATAATTTTAAGTTATTAAAAATAAAATATATTGTTTCAACATGTAAATAGATGACGTGTCTTTTTCATTTACCGAATTTATAAGATGATGTGCTCCAACCAGATTGGTTATATATGTACGTACAGTTTTGTTAGACTCGAGCTATAATTATAGTTAAGAATTTTAAAATTCAAAATTTATATATATTTTCTAAAATATTTGTCACGTAAATTTTTTTTTTCTATGAAGCTCTTCCGTTAAAGATACTCTTAGGTAGAAAATATCTATACATATAAAGCACTGTAGTAACCGAAACAGTCAGATTGCAAAACCATTTAATTCACAACCTCATTACAGTTACGTACTTGTGGGCTTAGCCCACAGAAACGTTTATGTAGTTGTACATATACTACTGGCTTAGTGGCTTGCATTAATAAAAATTGTACAAAAACAATGAAAAAAAAAACTATAAATAAAGAAA
The DNA here is from genome assembly GCA_037693485.1 of Kitagawia praeruptora. NCBI lineage: Eukaryota > Viridiplantae > Streptophyta > Magnoliopsida > Apiales > Apiaceae > Kitagawia > Kitagawia praeruptora. Next base: position 40,518,062 of record CM075345.1, on the reverse strand, counting down.
CGAAAATGTGATCATACTGGTGGGAAACGATATCCAAGAAATTTATGATTTTTAATTAATGTTGTCGAAATAAACATTATAAAAATCCTTGTATTTTGGTTTTATATATAATTGATTTTCGAAGATGAGTGGGAGTTTGAATAGTTTGCTATAATCAACAGTGATGCTTTCGTCCATTTCCTACTTAAATTAGTTCAATTCTTCCAACTTGCTTCCTAGTTCTTTTCTTGATTGTGTATGTAATATTAAAACAGCTGCTGATTCCGTGTATAAGAAAAACAAACACGTAGTGAAGATAACAGTGTGTAGTTTGTTTCGTTCATTAATATTGATATTGATATTGATTGTAATAATGATATACTCGTATCAGAATGCAAGTCTGGAGTGATTAAATGCGCCTGAGAAATGAATCAGAACTGAATCACTGACTCCGTAAATACTATTATCAGTCATTCATTGACAAGTATAATTACGACTCTGTAGATGATGGAATGGAAAGTGAGCAGCTGACAAACATGAAGTTGTTATGTTTTTCATTTTTTTTATTTTCCCTTTTTCCTCTTACCTCCATACCAAACGAATACATCCTTTATTACAAACTTCCTGGTCCTTAAGAAGGTTCTCCATGGAACAATGGCCAATATATGATTGTTGTATTATATTACAATATAAATATTGTAATATATATAAAATTAGGATTCGTAATGGAAATGTAGAAGAATAATGTATGATACTTATTAACCATGATACAATCTCTTATAACAATCGATTATCATGGATTATCTCTGACTAGAAACAAGATATTATGAGTACATTTTCATTATCAATTGTTAGCTTTGTTCAATAAGAAACCAAAAGAGCAATCTATGATATAACTCGAACTCACCTTAAAACTCACTAAAAAAATTTGAATCTAAATTTGGTAAAGTGCAAAAAATTGCAAATTTATTTATTATGAATATTTTATTCTAAAATTATTTTAACTTCGACTCTTTTATAATTCTGATTCCGCTACTACACATGCAATGCATTTGTTGATGACCTCTTGAACAATGAAAATATTATACATATAGATAGGAACATGATATATGCATATGTAAGCGATATATGGTACGCATCGGTCCCCGTCTACAATCTTCATATACCTACAAAACTATTCATCCATCATAAGGAAGAAAAGAAACAGAGTTGATAAGACCAGTCAAATGAGAGGAGAAATTTAGTTTGGTTGCATTGCATGGGGACGATGACTCAAATAAAATATCTTTTATTTTTATTTAGTTCATGTTTTGGATTTTACACCAATCTCTCTCTCCCTTACATCCTTATATATAGATATAAACCTCAGCTCAACAATTTGTCACAGACTACTCACATTTCCTCTGCTCCAAAATACATACAGTTTTCATTTCTAGTTCCAAAGCACTCATTTCATTTATCACTTTCCAAAAATGGCAGCTTTTTCATATAACAACCCTGCCCTTGTTGACTCTACCTCATTCTTGTTCCCAAACACTCCTTTGCTTCTCCCAAGCTATGATAACAATCATGATAATAATATTAATAATAAGATTTCTGGTTTTTTAGGAGATATAAACAACCCTTTCCCTTGCTTTTCTCACCAATATTATTCTGCTGCTCAGGGACCTCTTCAAGAGGTGTCATCTGTGAATGTTAGCACCACTACAAAAGTCTCTTCCCTTAGCAATTCTTCATCAATGGTTACAGATCAAAATCAGAACAAAAAGCTTCCTGATTGTTCTATGGACCTCCCTAAGAAGAGAAAGTCCAATTCCAAGTTCAATTCTGCTCAATCCAAGGTAATTTTGTTTTCAAACCTTTTTCGTAACATAAATCATCGGTCACACTAGTACAAATCATCTGTCACCGTATTATAAATCACCGTTATTTAACTACAAATCACCGTTCATAGTTTGTATTCGAATGAACAGTCGGATATATAATAGAATCTCATGGTTTTATTTAATTTCTTGCATGATGATTAGGACACTAGTGAAGTAGTAGAAAAGGGAAAGAAACAGAGGAGAAACAGACGAGCTGAAAAGAAAGATGAAGAGATGAAGAAGGATAATGTGGAAAAAAGTAAAGAGGAAAAAGAAGCTGCTCCAAGTGGTTACATTCATGTTAGAGCCAGGAGGGGCCAAGCCACAGATAGCCACAGCCTTGCTGAAAGGGTATATTTACTCATTATTCATCACTTTTAGGACTTGGTCATATCAAACATAATATCAAACATAATCTTGCATGCATGACTTGCACTTTAGTGCTCATGATTTCTGTATGTATATATGTTAAAGTATATTTTTTTTATGATAGTACTGATTTTTAATTTTCCTGGAATTTGGATATACTCAGGTAAGAAGAGAAAAGATAAGTGAGAGGATGAAGCTGTTGCAAGCTCTTGTGCCTGGTTGTGACAAGGTGAACAAAAATGTTTTTTGTCTTCACTTTGTCCCTCTTCATACTATATACTATATTACTGCTGTTGCTGTGTGTGTGTGTGTATAAATGGTAGTATTTGTATGGGTAAATCTGACAGCTTCATGTGCCTTTAACTGAAAATAGGTGACAGGCAAAGCCCTTATGTTGGATGAAATTATCAACTATGTCCAGTCCCTACAAAATCAAGTGGAGGTAACAAAAAATTTACCCTTCAACTCTGTTTCACCTAATCATTATATTGTAGAGAAGTTGCATGCCTTAGCTTGATTACTCACTCTACATTCTTGATATGTAATAGTTTCTTATGCATGAATGGAAGTGTACATTATTAATTAAGAAATCCATTTTATATTTTTGCAGTTCCTTTCAATGAAGCTTGCATCTATGAATCCCATGTTCTATGACTTTGGAGCAGACATGGAGACGTTTATGATAAAACCCGAGGTAAATAAACTAACAAAGATTAAATTTTATTGTTATCTACAACAATGTAGACTACTGGATATTCCTTTTATCTCGGTAACAAGAGGTTGAGGGTTCGAGTTTCAGTAAAATCTGACATGAATATGTTTACTATCCAGAGTGTTAGCTTTGAAGCACAACAGCAGCCAGAATGCGTCCCAACTCAGTTCGCAACAAACACCTTCGGCCCAGCTAATAACTATCCTCTTCTGGACTCTTCAGTTTCACTTCTACTCCAACATGGTCAAATGCCAGAAATCCTCGATCAGGTATGTCCTCTAGAGTATAATAATAGATGAAAATGGAAACATGCATAGTATTATCTTCAGCTAAGTTATATTAATTCCCTTATCAAATTCAGGGTAATGGACAGCTATCATGGGACTCCATTGAACATAGACAAAAAATTATTAGTCAATCAGGGTTCACCAACAACTTGAGCTCTTTTCATTAAAAACCATCTACCCTACAAACAAACATATGGTAAGACCTCAATTCCATACCAACTTATCCATTTTCTGCATGTTCCTTCAATTTACACATATATCTATTTATTTGCTTATATGTTAATTTGCTAATTAATACCCTTTTATCAACACCAAAGATAATATATATCTAAGCACGTCGTCTAACAACTTAAGATTTTAGCAATGTCGGTAATTTAAGATGGTATTGTAACAATAAGCCATTAAGATGTTCTTCTGTTATCTATTCTTTCACTAAACTTGTGTTAACATCATGCAGTAATTGAGGAGTATGCTATATGCAAAAATTAAGTGGATCAAAACTAAAGCTAAAGATAGTTGACAACTCCACGATACATATCAGCTGGCTTGATGGATAGCTAGAGAATGCATGGGAGACAAAGAAGGTGGGGTCATTGGCCCCTGGACAAGAAAAAACCGACCAAATAAGACTAGATCTTTTGGAAGATCCCTTGTTGTGATCAAAGATTGTTACTGTAGATTTCTGGAGTTGCCTTTATATGAATAGCTTCATAAGTAGTACTGTATCATGTATTTATAGCCAGCAACTAGCTTATTCGTAAATGTAATCATTTTCTATGTAGCTACTCTAGCTAGCTAGTAGCCCTTTTGATCCATTATATTCATGAATTAATGAGAGTCTTCTATTTCTTATTAATGAATTTTGCACTATGCCATAAGTGAGCATACGCAACCCTTTTCACAAAGCGTTGCATAGAAAGCGTTTCGTTAGATAGCAATTTTGGGTCTTTTGCAACTGAGCTGAACTAGTGTTGCGTTAGATATAATTTAGCGTTGCGTATTAGCTACAGTGTTTCACATTACGCAACACTAACTGCTGGCATTGCGTTAGATATTTTTTTATTTTAATAAATGGTGACGTGACATTTGCTGACGTGGCAGAAGCGTTGCATTAGATACCCATAGTGTTGCATTTGCTGTTTGAAGTGTTGTATTAGATATTTATTTTATTTTATTAACTAGTCTTGTCCCGAATGATGAATCTATTTTTTTTAATTATTTTTTTGACGTTCCAATCGCACGGGTGTCAAGATATAACGTTTTTAGTGATGTGGTAATTTTTTAAAAAATTTCCTACATGTATTTGGTTTGGTTTTATAACGGTCAAACCGGTCAAAGTGGACCTTCCTTTTAACTAGTCTTGTCCCGAATGATGAATCTATTTTTTAAAATTATTTTTTCGACGTTCCAATCGCACGGGTGTCAAGATATAACGATTTTAGCGATGTGGTAATTTTGCAAAAAATTTCCTACATGTATTTGGTTTGGTCTTATAACGGTCAAACCGGTCAAAGTGGACATTCCTTTTAACTAGTCTTGTCCCGAATGATGAATCTATTTTTTAAATTATTTTTTCGACTTTCCAATCGCACGGGTGTGAAGATATAACGATTTTAGTGATGTGGTAATTTTTCAAAAAAATTTCTACATGTATTTGGTTTGGTTTTATAACGGTCAAACCGGTCAAAGTGGACCTTCCTTTTAACTAGTCTTGTCCCGAATGATGAATCTATTTTTTAAAATTATTTTTTCGACTTTCCAATCGCACAGGTGTGAAGATATAACGATTTTAGTTATCAAAATTTAAATTAAACATTTTTTTCTATTTTTATTTAATTTTTGATTTTTTCCTATTTTTATTTAGTTATCAAAATTTAAATTAAACATTTTAAAAATCAAAATAAGATTAAATAATCACATCACTGTCACTCGGTCACTCACGTTGCTCGATGAAAATTTTGGGCGGAAGACTTCCCCCTTCTCAAAATAATTCACGCTACTTTCCCCCCAAAACACACTACTTACTCCCAAAATCCCAACGCTCATCTCATTCTCTCTACCCCTCTTGATATAAACACACCCCCTCTCTCTCTCTCTAGACAAACACTCTGCTCCCATTGCAAACTACAAACTCTGAATACAAACTATATACTCCGATAAGAAGTTCTAATTGGTAATAAAAAAAACTCATTTATTATATTTGATTTTCTAGTACTCTTCACTTACTTGTATTTCTTTATCTGATTTTGCAGGTGATTAAATTTTGGGCTTTCATTGTAGGGCTCAAACTAATTTTGGTTTCAATTTAGGGTTTTGTACTTTATTGATTTGGGATTCAAATTAGGGATTTGTATCTGAATGTTTATTTTTTGGTTATTATTAAAAACTGATGTACTTATTCCCTCCTGAAGGTCACAATTAACAGCAATCCGTGGATTAAAGGATGCGAAGGAGCTTTGCTCACGTTTGGTTGTAGTTTCAGCAGAAGCTTCAAGCAAATTAGCTGGTTAGTTATTTCATGATACTTATATCTTCATTACTTTGAGTGCTAATATACTAGTTTGATCACAGTCAGGTCTCCTTACTATGGGCAATGCATTTATTTTTATATAAATACTCTGTAATACTGATTGTACAGTTTTTTTTTGTTGTCTTCTACTTAAATGTTCATCAATGTATATTTTATAAATAAATTCTGTCTTACCCGACTCCAATGTTATGGTTTGGAACAATGTTTGTGGCTTAGCATTAATGGGTAATTAAATAGTAGGTCTGTTGTTGATTCTATGTAGCTTGATTGCACAACACTTTGTGTTGATAAAGTTTGTGTTTTTCTTGTGATAATTTGTTTATGTTGATAATAAAACATCATTGTCATCATAAGAACCAATTTATGAATAGTTTATATCTGAGAAGTTGAATACATTGGAATTGACTTCTTTTGCGCAGGAAGGCATAATGCAAACACACGATGAAGAGACTCGCAAGTTTTTCAAACACTAGTCTGTAAAATGTGTGTTGTTGCCACTCTATGCAAGCAATAAGCTTAGCATTTTCAAGCAACAGGTGTGCCTTATACTATGCTTCGGTCCTTATTCTTTTGGTATTCAAATATCTTGCATTAGGAACTGGACAGGAAGATTCTATTTGCAAGACTTGGATCAGATTGATAACAAGGCCAACTTGAAATGATCCTTGACTACTTGACATAGTTTTTTCTCTGTTTGATAATTCAGTTGTGATAGAATGATTTTCTACATTAACACAGTTTATTTTAATTATTTATTCAAAATATACAATTTGTCATAACATAATTATAAATTTGCAGGAATTTCATGTTGTAGCTTGTAAACCCAATTGACTAGAAAAGATTGCAGTGGTAGTAAAACCAAGCCATTTGCATATTAGAATTTGTAATGACTTTTTCCACGACAGTGTGATAAATTAGATATGGAGATATTGATCAGGTAGCTCTAAGGAACACCATCATATAAGATTGCTTGTTGTATACCCCTTTACACTGAAGTCATGAACTCATGATCAAGATGTTCTTTATTTATGCAATCAATATTAATGCAGATGAACGTATTGGTTTCTTCGAATTAGTAACGAGTCCATTTTATCAATAGAAGTTCTAGAACCATTACTATGATCAAGCCATTTGTGTGTTTTCCATGTAACTTTAAAGAATCAAGAGACCCATTTAAATTTGTTTTAAAGAATCACAAGCTCTGTATTAGAATATACCATCAAGTTAGATTGCTATGTAGCTCCGGACAGCAAGTTGATCTTTTTTTCAATTTGTTTGTTATGCTAAAAAGTCTATATATATTACAGGATGCTCTGTTATACAGTCTTCTAAATGGCAAGGTTTTTACGGAATGGACAAGTCCTGCATTACTAAAAGCATACCAGTGGCAAGTAAGTAGATGTGCTATATTTCTTTTTCTTTTCAAAATCATGGGTTATTTCCCTAGGTACCTTATACTCTTTTATCTTTGCATGATCTATGTATCCATCTATAGCCAAATAGGCATACTAGTATCATTATACACTCTTTGAGTAAGGTTACTGCAGAAGATGGAATTGATGAACAGGTGCTACGAATCCTTCAATTTTTTTCGCATTGTACAATAGAATGAAAATGCAACTTTATAATCTAAAAATCTTTGTTCTTACTTCTGTATTCCAGTTACTAAAGGTATTGCAGAAAGAATTAGATATAGTTGAGAAAGAGAATAATGAGTTTATCCAGGACTTCTCTGAAGTGAGTACCATAGTATTCTTTAATAATTTCTTTTACCATGCTATATATTTATCAATTTTTTTTAACTTGTTTTGTGTTTATCGATAAAATTATTCAGGAAGACAATTATGATTAGTGGATGGAAGTTGAGCTTCGCTTATGTTCTTAATTTCTGTATGTCATATGTTCTTAATGTTCTTAATGCAAGTACTTATGTCCTGAATTATATCGATAAAAGAGATATTTTCTATAATGTGAATTAGGATTATAGTTTATGAATTAGGTAATCTTTTTTTTTTTGAAACAATGAATTAGGTAATCTTAGTACCACAAAATGTAAATAATTTATGTGTTTGTTTTACCAAGTGTCTTGTATTTAATCCTAAATATTTATGTTATACTGTTTGAGAGATGAATTAAATATTTATGTTGAGTTAAATCTTTATAGACAACAACTACAACATGCACGTGTAACTCTCAATTTTAATTATCCGTTGAAGAAACTGGTATATGTGCGTGTGGGGTTTGATTAATATTTAAAAGTTTAAAACTGACATGGATGTATATTGTGTACGGATAGTCTGTATACAGTATATATATGTGTAAGTGTGTATATGTGTTTCTGTATGGAATGAAAAAATAGTGATGTTCATAATTAAGCAGAAACAAAAATAGTCACGACTCTGCTAAGAGCTGTGTAGACCAGCATAGAGTTGTGTTTTCAGTCCTCATCGACTGTATTGATATCATATTTAACTACACTGGATTTGCTTGGTTTACACCTAAGATATGACACAGCAGTAGACTCTGCTACATGATATTAGGTACAAAATGTTGAAGTTTTATATATAGTTCATTCTGTTAACTAGATGTTGAAATTAAAAGTTAAGTAATGACAGTTATTCTTGCTAATACAGGTAAACATTAACTAACAGCTCTATGTTACAGTTATTCTTTCTAAGTGATCATAACTGTACATTCAACTTGAAATTGCAGATAGGGAGCTGGATGTAATTGAGATGGTTGTTTATGGTGATGTGATTAGCCCTGGGAATGAATGTCGTTGCAAATCTGTTGCTGAAATGCGGCAAAATGAAGTGAAAAGACCTCACAGCTGCTTTCAAGTTTTGTCTTTGTATTAGTTGTTTACACTCAAAATGAATGTCGTTGGTTTGATTTGGATAGGATGTTTTTATGTATAAACAAAGCAATCATTTCATTTTTTTTAATAAAAAACCGTTGCATTTGACTTATTTGATGTTACACTATCATAGTTTTAATGTTGCAATAAAAAAGAATGATGTTGCATTTGAAAAGAATGGTGTTGCTTAAAAAAAAATTTAGTGTTGCATTAGACTGAAATAGCGTTGCGTTAGATAGTGGACCTCACTGCTGACGTGGCATCTTGGTGGGCCCCACTACTGACGTGGCATGCCCCCAATTTGTGATGTGTCATTTGTGGGTCCCACTAATGACACGTCAGCATGCTGACGTGGCACCTGCTTCCATGTCAGCATGATGACGTGGCACATTGCTTACATGTCAGCATGCTGACATGGCTGAAATATCTTATGCAACCCCTTGTAGCGTTGCGTTTGCATGCTTTTAGCGTTGCATAAGGCCTCTAACGTAACGCCTTCGTGGTGTTGCAATAGCTTGGCAAAGCGTTGCATTAGGGGTCTTACGCAACGCCAGTATTGACAACGCCACTCTAGCGTTGCGTAAGACCTAACGCAACGCTTTTCAGGTCTTTTGCAACGCTTTTCGGGGGTTGCATTAGCGCGTTTATGGCGTAGTGTTGGTTTAGAGTCAAAAGCATCAAGTCGGATAAGATAGATCACAATCATATGGAACATCGTTCATTCGTTTGTATACTTCAACATATCAACTACTCCTACTAAACTACTCCCTCCGTCCCTTAATGTTTTTCTTGTTTTGACTGGACACGTTTGTCAACGTACATTTTTTATCGTTAATATCTTGAATTTCGTATTAGTATTAAATATAAAAATTTCAAGAATCCAATAAGATCACTCATGACTATATTTGATCTTATAAATTAGACGTAAATTAATAATTTGTGTCATGTTATGAACAATCCCGACATATGAAATAAGAGAAACAATAAGAGACTGAGGGAGTACTAACAATCTCGTTTGGAGTTCTGGGACCATCTCCGACTCATACACTAAAAATATACTTTTACACCATTTTGGTGTAAAACTTGGGTGTGACACCAATCCAACACTAAAAATTACACCATTTTGGTGTGACACCAAAAATTACACCAAATTTAACTTTTAGAGTTTTTCTAAATTCCAACCTTATCCTTTTATTCTTTCACAAAAACAACTTATTCCTTTTGTACTCAATTTCTTTTGTACCCAAATATTTTACATTGTTTTGTTCCTTTTGTACCCAAAATATTTTACAATGTTTTGTTACCCAAAACAACTTATACCTTTTTTATTCTTTTATGGGTAGATATCGACAAATCAAAAATAAAGAAGCACATTTTGAACTTAGAAATGCTTTAATCGATCACTTATGGGAGCAGTATGGAAATTCAAATAATTCATAATTAGTTGAAATTTAAGTTATTATGTATTTTTTTATGAGATAATTTTTTTAAAGTTTTTTAAATATTACATGTAATTTAATATAAATATATTGTGATATAAATATTAAAAAAAAGGAAGAATATGCTTTTAAAATGAGAATGATTCCTTGTGGTGTAAAGTTTGGTGTAGATGGGTTGGAGAAGATTTAAAATTTGGTGTGATTTTTACACCAATTTGATGTAAAAGTTACACCAAATTGGTGTAATGGGTTAAAGATGTTCTTACAAGTTGTTCTATATATGACCTATATAAACCTATTAACTAAAAATCATAGTTGGTACTTCATGTAACTGTCCCATAGATATACATAATTTCCCTTCTTCAATCACAATCAATTAGTAATGAAAATTTTAAATAAATTCATTTGATTTTCTATATTTGTTGATCCACTCCTATTATGTATAAATGTTCAAATCATTAATTTTATATTAATATTTTACACTTATTGCATATCTAATTCATTTCCTTCCAATTATTGTAATAGTAAGATATTATTTTTAAAATATAGCTAACAAATATAATTAATAAGCAAAAAATCACTTTTTCATCATTTATAATATAATTAATTGTTATTATATGGTATTTTAAATAAATAATTTACCTAATAACATTGAAAATGCTCTTGTAAGTAACCCCAAACTAGCTTTATAATACTTTTCTCATTTATCAAACTCCTTTTTGAACTTTTGCGGAACAAATATCTTGCAGGTAGAAACTAATCTAGGTTTAAGCTACAACTAAGTCAAAAAAAAAATTTAGCACAATTTTTTTTAAAAAAAGATTTTTAATTGAAATTCAGAAAAAAAAAAATTATCTCAAGGTACTTTAAGATTTTTCTGAAGAGTTTGAGATGAAGGATATGGGTGCAGCAAAACAGATACTTGATATGAGCATCATAAGGGATAGATCTGAAGATACTTTGAAATTATCTCAAGAGAAGTATAATGAGAAATTGTTAAAGAAATTCAGTGTCCAGGATGCGATGACCAGAAGTACACCGTTGACGACTCACTTTTCTCACGAAGAAGCAGTCACCTAAAACGGATGAAGGCAATAAAGATATGGCTAAAGTTTCGTATGCATCTGCAGTTGGCAGTTTAATGTATGATATGGTGTGTACAAGGCCAGATATTGCTCATGCAGTGGGAGTTGTTAGCAGGTTCATCTCTAATCCAGGAAGAGAGCATTGGGAAGCAGTCAAGTGGTTGTTGCGCTACTTGAAAGACACATCCAAGATTGCATTATGTTTCAGCAAGGAAGATGTTATCTTGGAAGGGTTCTCTGATGATTTGGGTGGATGTTTGGATACAAGAAAAAGTACTACGGGATATATTTTCACGTTGGATGGCACAGCAGTTAGTTGAATGTCTCGACTTCAGAAGAGTACTGTTGCTCTTTCAACCACAGAAGCAGAATATATGGCTATCTCTGAAGCTAGCAAGGAGATGATTTGGTTGAAGAATTTTTTTGAGGAGTTGGGCAAGAAACAGGCGGACAGTGCTTTGTATAGCGACAGTCAGAGTGCTATTCATCTTGCGAAGAATCCTGTGTTTCATGCTAGGACGAAGCATATTCAGCTGAGATATCACTTTACAAGAGAGTTGATTAGCAATGGAACTTTGTCCATGAAGAAAATCCTTTGTTCAAAGAATCCTGCAGATATGTTGACTAAGGTGGTTACTAATGAAAAGTTGAAGCTTTGCATAGCTTCAACTGGCCTTCAAAATTGATTGATGAGAAGGCGCTGCACTAGTTAGAGTTATTGATCGAGGGATTATGTGTTACTAGATTTATAAGAGTGAAGTGAAGATGTGGTCAGACTCCAAGTGGGAGATTGTTGGGTTTGTGGAGTATATCAGGTTTCATAATTGGATTCTGACTTGAGTCAGGAATTCCTGAATTGGACTCTGATTAGAGTTAGGATTAGAGTTAGGAATTTCAGAATTAGACTATGATTCGTTTAGACCCAGTTTCTTTTCTTATAAATACTCATGTAATTGTAACAATAACACAACATAATTGTGAGAAATCAATACAAAATTAGTGCAGCTTGTGGAGTAGGAATTTCCAAACCACGTAAATCTTTGTCTTGTGTGATTGTCGTTTATTTTCTTATTCTTGTTTATTCGCTTTGGGTTTTGCTTTCGTTGGTGTATACTAAACAATAATTTCGTGTTCGTGTACTTTCGTGTTCGTGTATCACAAAGGTCAACCCAAATTCATAATTTTCGTGTCGTTTTCATATCGTATTTCCGTGTCGTGTACGAAATTGCCGACTCTATGTATGCACCCGAGAAGGGAAAAATAAAGACTAGAAGATTGGGGATGCCTCTGGCATTTTTTATTTTTTTTTTAACAAACTGATCTCATTTTTTTAGGACATTTATAATGGAAATATGGAATTGGTTAAATTAATTGATTATATTGATATAATCAACAATCAGTTGTGCTCCAATGAATTATTTATATTTGTCAAATATAACTAATTCCATTATTTGAAGTTATATTTGTAAAATAGTAATTTGTTATTATTTGAAGTTATTATATATAAATTAAAAATGTTATTTAATATGATAATATATGATGTACAATCTTGCTACAGTTTTTTTTTTTTTGAAAGCCATCTTGCTACTGATTTTTAGAGGTTCAATCTGATCATGAAATTGGTTATAATTAATTAATTATAGATAATGATTTTTTCCATTGAATTGATAATTTTTTTTACATATTTTCCATAAATTTTATTTTTAATATATAAATTTGGTTTTTAACTAAAAATTTATCAACATTGAAAATGCTGTTAACATTTAAACAGAAACAAGTCAAATTAACTACTCATAGCCAGTGTTGCAGATTTCGGAAATCGAAACTATTCGATTGAGGTATTGATTTACGATTTATCGGATGATTTGGTTGAAAAATCGATTATTTATCGACGACTTTTACAAAATTGGTCGAATTGGTTCCAAAATTTTGACCAACTTTTGATCGATTTATCGACGAAAATCATCCGATTTCTATAACAGAACTCATAGCTTACGAGTCGAACAAAGGTTGTACACTTGTACTAGCAGGTTCTAGATATATAATCACATAATGTGTTGATAAAAAAAGGATAAAATCATAGACTATTGTTTAACTGTCGTATCTAAGGCAGAGGGCCACAATCTAAGCTTAAATAAATCAAAAACATAATGTGCAGGGTGATAACAAAACATTTGTGATGGGAGTTATGCCAAAACATTTACTCCCTCCGTCCCAACCAAATGTTTACATTTGGTTTGGGCACGGAGATCAAGGAAAAATATAAAGAAGGAGGAAAGAAGTAGGAAAAATGAGTAAAGTGGTGGGACCCATCACTATATAATGTATAAAATGAGTTAGTAGAGAAAATTAGTGGATATAGTTGATTTTTATATTATAAAACTTTACTATTTTAGGAAAGTTTAGAAATGTAAAGAATTGGATGGGACATCTCAAAAAAGAAAGTGTAAACAAATGGATGGAACAGAGGAAGTATAATTAAGTGATGGAAGCTTGAAACACTACTTGCCCACATGTTGTCCCTTCTAAGTTTCAATAATTTAGATTTTGACAGGGTACCCTGTTTTCCTAATCAAACATATTTGAGAATTAGAAAGCAAGGAAAAAAACAAGGTGCCCTAGATTGCCAACTACACATACTGTAGTAAATTAAACTAATCATTGGTGAACTCTATCTATTGCCGACGATTAAACATTAAACTAATTAATTTTTGTGTGTCTCACAAACTCATCAATTTCTACTTTTTTTTTTTTTTTTTTTTTTTTTGAACAAATCGTACTTGCATTACTTAAAAATTATCACTCTCGAGTACATGATTAATAAAATAGGATGAGTGACAGACCACTCTCCATAGCCTGACATAGAATTAATGTAGCATTTGCAAGCAAAAGAACCACACAATTCGCAGACCAATAATTGAACTATTAGCACGTGATAATTGTGCTTTAAAGATTTTGTCCAAGAAATGGCTTCTTGACAACAGCTCACTCCAATCTGATATTCCCTCCAACCCTCAAGCAAATTCCGAACCCAGTGTTCAGAAGTCTCAGTTGCATAAACTATGGTTAGAGGAACGACAATCCAGCTATCTACATTTGTTAACCCACCTTTTCCACCGAAAAAACTTTTTTTTCTCTCCCCCCTCTCTCTTCTTCCTCTTCTTGTTCATCAGTCTCTCCTCCGGCGGTGGTTTATCCACCGACCGGAGGCCCATTTTCTTGTCTGATTTCTTTATTTCTTTCAATAATCATCCTCCTTCTGTGAGGATTGTGAGTTTTTTGAGTTATTTACCCATTAATTGGGTTTATTTGTCTCTCCTTGTGAGAGTTTGTTTGTCTCTCCTTGTGAGAGTTTGTTTGGCTTGTTTGGTTTGATGAAGGTCCACGAGATTTGGAAAGTCTGCATCGAAGCTGGGATGCGGACGATTATTGCAAGAGCTCACAACTCACAATCGATTGTTCTGTACCTGTGGGGGGTCTTCACTTTCGGCATGTCTATAGCTGGTATCCGGCATGTAGATAGCTGGGGTATTGCTCATCAATTTCTACTTAAGTGGGGTTTCAAGTAAGTAATTAGCAATAATCAGTGTCAACCTTGGAGCAAACAATCGCTCCTATATATGATCCAAATTAATACGTCCTTATGTTAATCTTATCTAAATTGCATTCTTTTTACAGTAAAATAAAATTTATGATTAAATTTTACTTACTTTTACATTTGAAGGGTAGGAATTTCAAATTTATAATATGATAGTTTGACACTATTTTTATTTATAAAAAAGATGATTAAATATCACTTTTCTAAAAAGTCATTATTTATTCTCAAAAAAATGATGATCAACCACCTTTTGAAATAATAAAAACATTGTTGGACCACCCTATCATAAATTTGAAATTCTGACAACCAAAATGTTAAAAGGTGATTTGAAAACGGATAAATTTCAGTGGCCATTTAACAATTTGCTTTTCTTTTGCAAAATATGTTGTGTGCCACAAAAAAATGATTAAATTTGATTGAATAAATTCAATTTTTTTTTTTTGAAAAGATTCGATTTAAGAATTCGAGTGATATTGTGACATAGAATTTATAAATAAACGTGAATTTTATGTATGATCTAAGTGGAGTGTGGAGGGTTATATATAACTAGCTTCGTTACCCGTGCAAGGCACGGGGATATTTAAGTTTTATTGTGAGATTTTGATTTTTAATAGTTGTGTCCATGAATATTCTTCAATTTGTTACAATGTTGCCTAAATATAGATTAACTTACTTTATTTTCAAGTGCTCTCACTTTGTACCAGGTTGTGTCTAAAATTTCTAATATCCAATCAATTAGTCATCTAGTTCAATGATTTTAGTTATAAATTTAAATTCATTATACTTAGAACTGGATGTCACAGTTTCGATTCTGGACAATGTCTATAACTAACGTTTTCATAGCATTTGATTTTAGGGGGATTTTAGAGTTAAATCATAGGAAATTGGAAGGCATAAATATGAAATGATATTAAATAAAATGTAGAATATTGCGATATTTTGGGTTTTAGTAGTTCGACTTTGTAGCCGTGAACACCTTTCAATTTGTAGCGGTGTTGCCTAAATATAGTTTAGCAAACTCTCTTCTGGGAAACTTCATTTTCAACATGAATTGTCTAAGATTTATAATATCTATTAAGATGGTCATCTAATTCAATATTTTCAGTTGTGAATTTAAATTCACTTTATTCATAACTGAGAATTTAAATCTGATTACTCGCTATGAGCTTTTAAATAATATATTTTATTACAAATTAGACTAATACATTAAATACTATTATTACTAAAATATTAAGAGTAAAGTTCTATGGAGTACTGTTTAATTGGAGTACTTGGAGTACATATACGTTCTGCATTCAAAATATTTTAAAATTTAGTATTTTGCACCTTGTTACATGAATATCATAATTTCATTGATAATCTTGAAAATCATGTATGTTTTGCAATATGTTTATCTTGAAAATTCTTTATGTTTTGCAATCGGAGCATATATGTTTTGCAACACAAATGTGTTTCCCAGAACAATTCGTTTTGCAATATTTTGTTAGCAAAACATACAAAATTTTCAAGATTTTCAATGAAATAATGATATTCACGTAATAAGTTTTGCAAAATAATAAAGTTTGCAAAATTTTGAATGCAGAACGTATATGTACTCTAAGTACTCCAATTATAACAGTACTCCATAGAACTTTACTCTACATATGTACGTTTATTATTCTTTTATTATTCTTGTTATTCCCCAGCTTAATTCCTAATCGTGAACCCAATCGTTTAGTTCTGATTCTCGAATTTTATGAGTATTTCTGTACAAGTATTATTCATATATTGGCGTAATTATATAATAATTTACCCAAGAATTTTAATCTAAATATATGTACCAATATAAATTATTAAAAGTTAATGACTATTATTAGTTTGTTCTAATTAAATACGTAATATTAAAGTAGATATTACATAATCATTTCGAATATAAAATTATTAAATGATGTATATTAAATATATAAAGGGACAAAATAGTAACTTTGCAATGAATAAAATGTGACATGTAGTTGTATATATCTAAGTGCACTACATATTATATATCACTAATTTATACTAAACTATAACATATAAAATATAAATTGACAAAAAAAATTATCTTAGAAATCAAAACCAAATATTCTTCATTTATCACCCAAGATACATAGCATATTTATGACTTACATAACACATGTGATTGGTTAGCCTAGTGGTAAGGTGTTGTGTATATGAATGGAAAAACCTAGGTTCGATTCTCAGCAACAACAATTTTTCGGGAAAAAAAATAAATGGATTAAAATGAAGGGCTAAAATAGTAACTTTGCAAGGAATAAAATGTGAAATGTTGTGGTATTATATATATAATAGATAATAGATTTTTTGGGAAAAAAAATAAATGGATTAAAATGAAGGGCTAAAATAGTAACTTTGCAAGGAATAAAATGTGAAATGTTGTGGTATTATATATATAATAGATAGATAATTGATAATAGATTGTGAATGAATTTATGAGATTATTGGAGGTGATTTTGAACATGTGAAAATGAATTAAGAAATGAGCCGTGATTTATGTAGGAGACTTAACGGCGTTGGACAACTAATATAGATCTCGAATAGTCTCTGTATAAGAAATGTTCCTCAAAAGCAATGATCTGAAAACAACTTTTGATTATAGCGTTATGACAGGTCACCCTCCGTAACATATCTGCCGTCAACGAAGTCAACAAATATACAGTACTGATGTGGAGATTCTTGTAAGCTAGTCTTTGACATGTCAGCATCAGAAAGTGTCTAACGTGTCATCATATCAGCAAAGTATTCATATTAATTTACGGAGTTGTTAACAACAATGATTTTAGTCATGATCTGGGACATACTGTAATTCTTTGTTTTTCAAAAATATATTCAATCCGAATTTTAAAAAATTATCTCGTATTCTAAAAATTAAACTGGACAGCATCGACCTGATCAAATATGTATAATTTCCTTTGTCCACTCATCTTCTATACACATACTATATCACAAGTTGGTAAAAAATTGATCATACATGCATGCACTGATTATGTGATATACACATTCTACCAAACAAATTAATTTGTAATTTGGCTGTTGCGATGGATGTATGGATATTGAACCATCACTTTCCATCTCTTTATGTTTATGTCATGCACACTTTTTTTTTTGAGTTTGTTACTTTCTGTATATTAGTACCCACTCCGTTCATATGGCTACATTATATGTGCTGTGTGCATGGGCCACAACCACATTTTAGTGTATATTTCGAACAACCAAGAAATTAAATAGAAACGTAATTTCTTTTGCTTTATTTAAATTATGTGTGCTTTATATATGCTAAGACAAAGAATGACACTTAAAAGTTAAAAACATAACATGAACAAGTGTTTTATCGGTGGCAGATTTAAAAATACAAATGAATCGGACTATAACTTAAAATTTAACTAGGATTAATTGCAATATGCAAATATTTTTCCCTTTGCTAATTTACAGTTAAAATATTTTAAGAGCTAATAAATTAATTTATTTTCAACTATTTTTCGAATGAGTCGGACCTAGAGCTAGTAGTATATTTTTAAGCGGGGTTAAATATCAAATTGGTCACTGAAGTGGTGGCCGTATATCACTTTAATCATTGATTTCAACGGGCTCTCATTTGAATCACTTAAATCAGAATAAATATCAAACACATAACTATAAATATGTGATCGAGAATTAAAATATTTTTTTGTTAAGTTTTATACATTTTTCTTCAATGCCACCATAACCAAATGAAAAGTCATAGA
Organism: Kitagawia praeruptora; assembly: GCA_037693485.1. Taxonomy (NCBI): domain Eukaryota; kingdom Viridiplantae; phylum Streptophyta; class Magnoliopsida; order Apiales; family Apiaceae; genus Kitagawia; species Kitagawia praeruptora. Next base: position 40,499,580 of record CM075345.1, on the reverse strand, counting down.
TTCTAATATTTTAGATAATATATTTAAATTTTTTAAAATTTATTTACTATTTATATTTGATTTTCTAGTTATTTTCTTTGATTTAATTAAAAATAAATAGTAAATAGATTTTAAAAATTTAAATATATTATCTAAAATATTAGAACCCATGACTTTTCATTTGGTTATGGTGGCATTGAAGAAAAACGTATAGAACTTAACAAAAATTTATTTTAATTCTCGATCACATATTTATAAGTATCTGTTTGATATTTATTCTGACTTAAGTGATTCAAATGAGACCCCGTTGAAATCGGTGAATAAAGTGATAACAAATTTGATATTTAACCCTTTTTTTAAGCGAAATTGATGGATGTATTATGAAGAAGACAAAGAAAACAGCTAGAGTTGATGTGTTTAGAGGATGTTCCTCCAAGTTTACAACTGGAATCAGTTCTATTCAGCTCCCATCAACTACATGTACAAGTGCATTTGCTAAATAGTCATACATGTTTGTTCTTCAAACCTTACCTTAGCTACAAGTAAAATTAGTTAGGTAAAGGATAAGGATATATAAAAATTGCCCAATGATCATCTTTGAAGCTAGGGTTTATGGGCTTTAAGACACGGGTCCACCACGGTCCGGTGATATGATGTTAGAAGATGCAAACCTCCATATATATGGCCTATTACCCCTTCCAATAATTGGACTGTCTCCTTTCTTTTTCTTTTGTCTTCCATTTTCCTTTTACTAGTTTATAATTTGTGCAACACATGATTTTTTTTTAATATTTATGATACATGTTAAATATATACAAATTTTATATCAAATATAACCTCATTTCTACCTGTTTTGTAATGAAATTATCCTTGATTAATAATAGTAATGGTTGTTTACTTGAACGTTGCTAATTTACGTTTTTTTTGTGATTGTAGGGATTAAAAGATAGGAATAATCGTTGGAAGAGAAGCAACAAAAAAGAAATGTTTTGGTTAGAGACAAGAAGATGTTTAGAATTTTCAGTAAATACGTCAAGGCCTTTACATCGAAATCAAGGTCTTTAGCTGAATAGAGGCGAAACTCGAGGCCTTTACTTTGAATCTCAAGACCTTGAGCACTGACAAAAATTGGAATTTTATGGCTTTATTAATTGATTTTTTAACACTTTCCTACATCTTTTAAAACACTTAAAAGCCCATTCAAGTATGTAAACTTATATATTAGGTTTTTACATGTATTATAGGGAAGATAAACATATTACAAACATATACATATAGATTATAGTACTAGAGAGAAGGGAGAGAAAACACCTTGTGAGGAAAATTGGAAGAAAGAGTGAAGGGATTCATCTGGACTTCAAAGGAACAAGTTTTATTCTTCGTACTTCAATTCTAAAACTCATGTGATATGGGCTGGAAATGAATGCCAAAAATACATTTAATAACACATTAAATGAACCTGGGATGGTCCAAGGTCAAAGCCCAATTGTGAGGCCCAAAAACCTAAATCTAATAATAAATTCGTAGCTATTAAATTAGCCAAATAAAAGACTCCGTTATTGAGTCCAAAAGGGAACCAAATCATCTTTGGAGTGGCCTCCAAGGAATACAGCTGTAATACTTATCCATCCTCCACCCGGAAGGATCTAGAAATTGGGCCTAAGCTGTGCCTTGCCCACCAAGACACCCAATCCTACGATGCATGCCCAAAGGATTGTTTTCCCTTGCCAATGATCGATATGTTGATAGATGCCACGGCTGGGCATGAGATGTTAAGCTTTATGGATGGCTTTAGTGGCTACAACCAAATCAAGATGCATAAGGATGACATTCCTAAGGTATCATTCATCACTGACTTTGGTGTGTATTGTTACCTGGTCATGTCCTTTGGATTGAAAAATACAGGAGCTACTTATCAGAGGTTTGTAAACAAGATTTTTGCTCATCTCATTGGAAAAACTATGGAAGTTTATGTAGATGATATGTTGGTGAAAAGCCTACGCAAGACCGATCACATTGAGCACCTCCGTGAGGCATTTGAAGTGTTGAGACACCACAAGATGATGTTGAACCCAACCAAATGTGCTTTTGGTGTCGGGTCAGGGAAGTTCTTAGGTCTTATGGTCTCGAAACGAGGAACGTACAGAAGTTGACCGGAAGAATTGCTATCATGGATATGGAACCACCACGTTCCATAAGGGACGTACAGAAGTTGACCGGAAGAATTGCTGCACTGGGGAGATTCATCTCCAAGTCTGGGGATAAGTGTTTGCCGTTCTTTAAAACCTTGAAGAAAGTAAAAAATTTTGAATGGATAGAAGAAAGCCAAGAAGCCTTTGAACAGGTGAAGAAGTATATGGTTGAAGCTCCGCTGTTGGCCAAGCCAAGTATGGGAGAAATCCTATATCTCTACTTGGCTATTTCGGATCAAACTGTGAGCGCGGTACTGGTAAAGGAGGAAGACAAGGTTCAGAAACCCGTATATTATGTGAGCAAGGTTTTGCATGGAGCTGAGTTAAATTATTCTACCATTGAGAAGTTTGCCTTAGCATTGGTAACTGCTTCTAGGAAGTTACGGCCCTATTTTCAGGCACACAAGATTGAAGTCCTTACAGGACAGCCATTGAGGAACATTTTACATAGCCCTAAAGCCAGTGGTAGGCTCATCAAGTGGGCAATTGAGTTGGGAGAATTCGATACCAAGTACAAGCCGAGGACGGCCATAAAAGCTCAGGCACTTGCTGACTTCGTGGTTGAATGTACCATTGACAACCAAGAAGTCGGGGGGCAGGAGATACCTCAGGAAGGCAATAAGGATGACAAGGAACCCGTGATTGAAGAAAAGGAATTTTGGATGCTTTATTTTGATGGAGCGTCAAAAACAAAAACAAGTGGTGCAGGTCTTGTCATACAAAGTCCCGATGGATTCACGATTGAATATACCCTGAAGTTAGACTTTCCAACAACCAATAATGAGGCAGAATATGAAGCTCTGGTAGTTGGACTTGGTTTGGTAGGAGCGCTAAGGGTCAAAAATCTAAAAGTTTGTGGAGATTCAAGGCTAGTTGTGGCACAAGTCAACGGATAGTTTGAGGCAAAGGATGAAACCATGGCCAAGTACTTGAGGTTAGTGAAGGCAGTAATGACTCAATTTGATGAATGTTACCTGGAGCACATTCCGAGGGAGGAAAACGTCAAGGCTGATGCCTTATCTAAGTTTGCCTCCTCCGAGATAGAGAATTATTCTGGTAGTGTCTACTTCCAAGTTCTGAAAGCCCCTACTATCGATTCGAAGCTGGTTGCACCCATAGGGGTAAGAGAATGTTGGATATATCCCATAAAAGCACATCTTGAAACCGGTTGGCTCCCGACTAATGCCATGGAGGCACGAAGATTATCTGTGAGGGCGCTGAGGTATGCTCTGATTGAAGGGATACTCTATAAAAAGTCTTTTGTGATTCCATATCTAAAGTGTTTGAGGCCCGAAGAGGCCAAGTCAGCTATTGAGGAGGTCCATGAGGGAATTTGTGGGCAGCACTTGAGGGGCAGGGCCGTGGCTCACAAGATAGTCAGACTCGGATTCTATTGGCCCGAGATGATGGCTGATGCCAAGGAATACGTGAAAAAGTGTGATCGGTGCAAGAAACATGCACCAGTGGTTAGGCAACCACCAGAGATGTTGACGTCCGTCAGCTCCCACATACCTTTTGCTATGTGGGGGATGGATATACTTGGGCCATTTCCAATGGCCTCTGCTCAAAGAAAGTTCCTGATTGTAGCTATTGATTACTGCACTAAGTGGATTGAGGTCAAACCTTTGGCTAAAATCACAACCAAGCAAGTTATGCAGTTCTTCTGGGAGAACGTCATGTGCAGGTATGGAATACCCCGAATCCTGGTTACGGACATTGGGTTACAATTCAACAACAAGGAGTTTAAAGATTATTGTAAGGAAATGGAATCGAGCTTCAGTTCACCTCAGTTTCCCACCCTCAAGCTAATGGGCAAGCTGAAGTTGCTAATCGAATCATCCTGGATGGACTCAAGAAAAGGGTGGAACGCTCTAGAAACACTTGGGTGGATGAGTTACTACCCATACTTTGGGCATACCGTACCACATGCAAGGTGACTACTGGAGCAACCCCATTCATGTTAGCTTATGGAGCTGAAGCTGTTGTGCCAGTAGAAATCATGCATGCATCTCCACGGGTGGAGGCCTTTGAGCCTGACACTAATGAGGAAGGAATGAGGCTAGCCCTTGGCTTGATCGATAAGGTAAGGGATGAAGCCCATGCTAGAAATGTTGAACATCAGAAGAAGGCCTCTTTCTATTACAACCTGAGGGTGAAAGAAAGGTTCTTCCGTCAGGGGGACTTAGTACTCAGAAAGATCGAAGCATTCGGAGTTGGATAGAAGGGAAAGCTGGCACCAAATTGGGAAGGTCCGTATCGTGTCAAAGGAACATTAGGTCGTGGATCATACAAGCTGGAGACTTTAGAAGGAAATGAGGTGCCTCGCACTTGGCATGCATCGAATCTCAAAGTTTATTATGTTTAATTGTCCTGTGTGGGACTTCAAGAAGCTTAATCAACTTGTTAAGCACAAACTAGTGAGAGGCCTACCTCAGGCAAATTATGTGCAAGATGGACTTTGTGATGCTTGTCAGCTTGGAAAACAAAGAAGAACCACTTTCAAGAGCAAGACTGAAAATTCAATTACTGAACCATTTCACATGCTACATCTTGATCTGTTTGGTCCAGTAAACATTATGTCTATCAGCAAGAAAAGATATGCTCTAGTTATAATGGATGATTTCACAAGGTTCACATGGGTGTTCTTTCTACACAAGAAGGATGAAGCTCCTCAGCAAATCATTGAACTTGTCAAGAATATTCAGAATAACTCTGAGTACAAAGTCAAAGTACTTAGGAGTGGCAATGGTACAAAATTTAAGAATTCTACAATGGAGGAGTATTGTGCAGACAATGGAATCACTCAACAATTTTCTGCACCTGGTACACCTCAGCAGAATGGTGTAGTGGAAAGAAAGAACAGGACTCTCATAGAGGCAGCAAGAACCATGCTTGCAGATGCAAAACTTCCAACCTATTTTTGGGCAGAAGCTATTAACACTGCATGTTTCACTCAAAACTGCCTTGGTAAATAGTCATGGAAAAACTCCCTATGTGATGATCAAAGGAAAGAAACCAAGTGTGAAATACTTTCACATTTTTCACATCTTTGGATGCAAATGCTATGTCCTAAAAGTTCATCCAGAACAACTTGGAAAATTTGAAGCCAAATCGGATGAAGCAATCTTTCTAGGATATTCAGCATCAAAGGCCTTCAAAGTTTATAATCTCTGAATTCACATTGTTATGAAATCAATTCATGTTGCATTTGATGACAAAAAATTTTGAATTTTGCAAACTGATGAAAGTCATGACAAATTGGAATTTGAAAATCTAAAGGAATCTGAGATGCTCTCTAGTGATGATGAAGGTTCTCCAGAAGGAATTTCTATTGCTTCTCAAAGGAATGCTACTGTTGAGGGGGAACAAATAAATCAAGGAGAACACAGTGATCATCAGGAGCAGACTAGCTATACAGAGTCTACTCCATCAGGAACTGATCCTTCAGAGTCTACTGAGGAAAGATCAATAACTAGCAGCAGTATGGAATATACTGATTCTACTGTTCAAGGGGGAGCTTTTGAAGGTAGAGAGAATTCTTCTACAAGAGAAACCACTAACTTAGGGGGAGAGACTAGCAGAGTCAATCTACCACCTGTTAGAAAATGGACAAAGGATCATACTGCAGATTTGATTATTGGTGATCCAAGTAGCGGTGTTCGAACTAGAAGATCAATTCAAAATGAATGCTTTGACAGTTGCTTTCTCTCAAAGAATGAACCTAAGAAGGTTGAAGAAGCCTTACAGGATCCTGATTGGGTAATTGCAATGCAGGAGGAGTTAAATGAGTTTGAGAGAAATAAAGTCTGGAAACTGGTACTAAGACCTAAAGATAGATCTATTTTTGGTGCAAAATGGGTTTTCAGAAACAAGCTAGATGAATCTGGTATGATTGTAAGAAACAAAGCAAGACTCGTGGCCAAGGGTTACTCTCAGGAAGAAGACATTGATTATGATGAAACCTTTGCCCCTGTAACAAGATTGGAAGCAATCAGGATGTTTCTTGCATTTACAGCTCATTCAAAATTCAAGGTATACCAGATAGATGTAAAGAGTGCTTTTCTAAATGGCAAGCTTGATGAGGAAGTGTATGTGGAGCAACCACCTGGATTTGTTGATCCAAAGTTTCCAAATCATGTCTACAAACTTGACAAGGCACTCTATGGACTAAAGCAGGCACCAAGAGCTTGGTATGAAACTTTGTTTAAATTTCTTCTTGAAAATGGCTTCACAAGAGGTACAATTGACAAAACTCTATTCTTTAGAAAGATAAAAGGTGAATTGCTTTTAGTTCAAGTTTATGTTGATGATATTATATTTGGTTCTACTAATGAAAAGTTGTGTGCTAAGTTTAGTAAGCTTATGCAGTCTAAGTATCAGATGAGCACGATGGGTGAACTAAATTATTTCTTAGGCTTGCAGGTCAAACAGACTGAGACTGGTATTTTCATTAATCAGTCAAAGTATATCAAAGATCTTTTAAGAAGGTTTGACTTTCAAGACTGTGCAGTTGCAAAAACACCCATGGCAACAGCCATTAAACTAGACTCTGATCCTAAGGGAAAGAGTGTGGATAACACTAGTTATAGAGGCATGATAGGCTCATTGTTATATTTAACTGCAAGTAGACCAGATATAAAGTTTTCTACCTATTTATGTGCTAGATTTCAAAGTGATCCTAAGGAATCTCATTTAATTGCTGTGAAGAGAATTTTTAGATATCTCAAAGGAACTCCAAATCTTGGTTTGTGGTATCCTAGAGAATCTGATTTCTCCCTAATTGGCTATTCAGACTCTGATTATGCAGGGTGTAAAATAGACAGGAAAATCACTACAGGTACATGTCAATTCTTGGGAAACAGATTGATTTCTTGGGCAAGCAAGAAGCAACAATCTGTCTCAACCTCAACTGCAGAAGCTGAGTACATAGCAGCAGGCAGTTGTTGTGCACAGCTCTTTTGGATAAGAAATCAGTTGATGGATTATGGTATGACACTTAGTAATATTCCTATGTTTAGTGATAATACTAGCGGTATCAAAATTATAGAAAATCCAGTTCAACATTCAAGGACTAAGCACATTGATGTTAGGTATCATTTTATTAGAGAACATATTGAAAATGGTACTGGGGAACTTCACTTTGTTTCTACTGACAAACAACTTGCAAATATTCTAACTAAACCACTTGATGAGGCTACATTCAGCAGGTTAGTAAGTGAGTTAGGAATGTTAAATTTCTAGATCTTTAACATCTGCAAAAGTAGCAAGGTATGTTGTTTTCAGCTTATAGACTTGATATTCTTGTCAGGATCTATATTTGATTGTTAAATGCTTTAGCTGTAACACTTTGCCTTGATAAATTTCAGTATGATAGACTTGTTAATAATCATCAGGATTAGAATTGTTATCAGGATGCTAACGTCATCAGTATTGTGTCAGTACCAGGATTGTGAAAATAGTTTCAGATCCTGACGTTTACTTTGTGAAGTGATCTAATTCTGAGATGTGTTGAGTCTATGCAAGCAAGTTTTAATATGTGCATACTGATAATTTATACCATTAGTCAGATCATTCAATAAACATGGAACAATAGACAAGATAGATAGATCGAAACTTGTATTTTCATTAATCAAAAGCAGTACATACATGGAAATGAAATACAAATATCTTTTTGTCTAACTTCTACTAATAACTCTATTCATGTCTAAAGTTGTAGTTGTTCTTAGTCTTCAAAGATCTACTTCAGGACAAGGATCATCTCAAGAGTCACTTTGATGATTACTCCTGGATTTCTTGTCTGGGCGACTTGAATGAGAGCAGCTGACTAGAATGTATAGCATCTCCATCAAGATCAACCTCAGACTCTCGGCCAAATTCTTCATCCTCAAGTTTTGAGGAGGTTAGAGGGAGATTGTATCAAACAGATGGATGTTTTAAGAGAAGGTTCTGGACATTATTTGGATCTACTCTAACCATGTCTAAAGCGATGAGAAAGTCATCTCTTCAAAGAGACGAACTATGAATCTTTGGTAATGAAAAATCGGTTCATCATCTGTGAGGAATCGAAAGATGGGGTTAAAGGTCATTGTATTTTGATGGAAGCTCTGTGTTTACAAAGAGTTTTGTGTATTTTTGGAGTTAAGAAAGGAAAAGACATCAGATGTTTATAAAGGAAAAAGTGAGAAGCTGAACAGTCATTTTGAAGTGTTCAATGTTTCTGCGTATATATCTATGCGTATGACTGGTCCTTTCGTATTTCTAAGATATGTTAACAATCTAACAAAATATTTTTGTTTGGATTATTGATGTTCTTTTCAGGTTAAATTTTGAAATTGCCACGTGGAACTCCATTTAATCTCTGGAATCAGGATGATATTGATTAGGATTTCAAGTGTGACCATCAGGATTTGAGAATTATTATTTTTAAATCACATGCATTTTGTGATTATTTTGATGGGAGATCACAACAAGAAAAGTAAGCTGATCAGTATTGATTTTATCTTGATAATACCCTGATTTAATTCATGAAAATCAATTTTGGATTTTATTTTCCAAAAATTGTGGGTAAACTGCATTTTTCAGGGACTGACACCTGTCAACCTACGTGTCAACGTGGGTTAGTGGGTCTGAAGGATTTGTGAATATATCTTTATTTTGAGACTCTGATTGTTTATTGCTAACCTCTAATTCATATTTCCAAAGGCAAAAACATTCATTTAAGTGCTCAAAATCTCTAATCGATTTCAAGATTTCTCAAGTTCTTTTCAGATCAAAAATGGCAGCTCAAAGAAGGCTACCCAAATCAGTAGCTTTCAAGTTTGGTGACTTTGATTTTATGATGAATAATCATGTAGCAGCTATCACCAACAAGGAAGGTGTGTCAACTAATTTTCACCCAATCATGGATTTTCTGGCAAATGGGCCATTAAGTTATGCATTGACAGCATCTCCACAAATAAATCAAGCTGCTGTTTCACAAGCTTGGGAGAATGCTGAAGTAATTGATTCTACTCAGTGTCAATCAGATTTGGTAGAGAACATTGTGTTTCTTCTTATGTACAGCAAAAGAGAATTTTCTCTGACATTACAAAGAAGGACAATGAAAAGAATCTAGATGAAATACCTGCAATTCATTATCCATATCATGTTCAGGTAATTCTTACAACTCATCTTCCTACTCTCTACAATTCTTCTTTCTTTTGTGGTGAAATGGCTCAGGAATCTCAATTGGAGGAGAACCCCTCTGTGTCTACCCAAGTAGCCCAAAACATTATAGTCTCTGAAACAATTCAAGAACAAAGTTTTAATCCACAGCCTGTTGTTTCAAAGAAACCAACCTCTGGTGTTTCTCAAAAGACATCAGTTGTAAGGAAGAAAAGATTTGTTGTGTCAAGTGGTAGTAGTAGTTCTAGTGAAGATGATGATAATATATCTCTTGCTGAGAGAGAAGAATTGAAGGCTGCAATTCAACTTTCTAAGCTAGGACAAAGAGATGAAGCACCTAGTCACAGCCAGGCTGCAGTCTCTCAAAAGGCTATAGTACTTAAAAAGGGAAAATAGTTACTGGATATTGTCTCTCAAAAGACTGTGTCTATTGAAAAATGATCTCATCCCAAGATCACTTCTGTGTCTACACCTCTTGAGTCTTCTCTGGAAAAATCTTTTGCTCACTATACCAGGAGAACAAGGAGAAAGATTCAATTGTCACCTACACACACAAAGTCTAGTCCAACTAACATTATGCAGGTCTCTACAAATCAAGCTTTATCTAAGTCAGCAATTGACAATAGAGATCTGGATATTGATTCTTTATGGGAAACTACATTATCATACAGACTGGCTATGGGAGTAATTTCTATCAAAGTGAAGCTATCCAGGCCGGTTCTAGATTTTCTGGTTGAAAGAGTTCCAAGACTTTCATTTCCTGAAGAATATGGACTTCTACATCAAAGACTTGACTTAATGAAGATGTATTTTTATGTATCTGTCAGAAAGGAATTAGTCAAGAAATTTGGACTTTCGAAGCATGTTGCACTTCAATCACTTCATGCATATTTATTTGACAAGGATGTCATTATTGAAGATGCTTCAGCTCAAGGTGAACAACAGGAGGAAGTAGATAGAGGAATGCAGTCAACGGAAGATACTATTGCACCAGTGGTGAATAGTAGTATAGATCAGATCACAGTCACTGTAACACAAGAACCATCTAGTCAGAGGTTGGATGACTCAGGAGCTATGATAGTTGATGCTGAAAGGTCTTCTGTGATGACTGAAATTGCAAGTGAGAAACCCTATGATATGGAAGGAATAACTTTGACTGATTTTCCTGAAGATCAAACAAACATTGTTCAGTCAGAGTCTATCCACCTTGAGGGTGAGTCTCAGCAAACAACACTTAAAGACGGTGACATACTAACTATGGTGTCTAATGAAGTATTACTGAAGACATCAGAGTCTAGTAGAGAACCTGAAAGTGGTATACTGGAGCCTGTAGTCTCTGCAAGGAAAGAAGATGCTTGTAAGGGTTCAGAGGCTATAGCAGCTCACTCCTTGGAGAAAACCTCAAGCCCATTGCCAAATGAGGAACCCTCTCTCCATGTGAGTTCAAGTATAAAAACTTCTTCTAAACTCTATTTTTCTGTAGGTCATGAGAGCACTTATCCAAATTTGAGTGATACCCTTGAAAAGATGGATATTGATCCACAATCTGAGAGGCTGGCTCCTGACCAGGCAAAAGGAGAGGTAGAAAGAGTGATGACTTTAGATAGTCAAAGTGAGAATGAGGGTATGGATGATCAACTCCATAGTGAGGGAGAGAAAATTAGGAAACCACCATCATTTGATTTCTAGGATCAGGTTTTTCCTGAATCTTGGTCTAACAATCTTGGTATGGATGCTGGTACTTATTCTTTTATCAAGATGTATGAGAAGCATGACTTAGCAAAGCATAATGGAAAGCCAGAAGTTAAAGCTCAGAAGCAAAAAGAAAGGCTTGCAGGAATTATCAATAGAAGAGGTGAAAGGCTAAGACAAACTTCTACACCACTTGTACCAGAAGAAATTCCTAATGATCCTAGTATTCATTTGTATGTACTTCCAATATCAGCCAGAATTGAGACATCAACAGTATCTGATCTGTAACATCCCCAGATCCAGGGTCAGGGATCTGGTCGTTACGGTCTCAATATCCATCCATAAAACCAACATAATTTAAATTACAACCTTGTGACCCAAAACAACAGCATAAAACACACCCGTTATAGTCCCAAAGATGAAATCAGAGTAACCATCAATGTTATTAATCACAAGTTTGAGTTCTTACAACCCAAAGAATTACAATTTGACCATTACATACTCTTTGCCATCCATTGGTATATGCCATATAATAAATACATTTGATGTGCAAATGCTAACAACTAGCCTACCAGGAGCTGCATCTTCAGCAATGGTAGCTATGACCTAAGCGGTTAATCCTCTGGCGGCTGACACCTGCCTATGCTGAGTGCGCCTTGCGCGGCCATCTTATCTAGCTGTTGTTGTGATATAGATAAATAAAGCAAGGGTGAGCAATAGCCCACCTAAAAGAATATAATTGAACAGTATTTATATATAACAGTTCAAAATATCTTCGATACCATATGACATGCATTAACGAACGTAGTACCAATATAAGATATGAGATGAAGTTACAAGGTATCTCAAAATGTAATTGTTCCGTGGAAATATCTGCTATGTCAAAGATAAGCAAGATATTATCAAATTTTCATAACGGAGGAACTTGCAGGAAGAATATTGCAATTCCAATTCAAACACATTTCAAACATGCAAACAATGATAGTGTTGCAGAAAATTTCCCCAATTTGGAAGATGAACTAATACGGGAGCTTTGCCGCGCCAGGAGCCACAACATTTACGATGATCAGTCGCATGTCATGCTCCCCATCATTTGTTCACAACATGTAGAAGGAAGCACCGACGGATCGCCCACCCTCTGGAACCCCCCGGCCAATGGTTGGGCCATTGCTGGACCAGCGCCACTCGGCCACTTACGCGTCTCCTAGTTCGAATAACATCCATAACTCTGAAACATAAAGTTCGTCCCCCTTTCCCTAAGTATAGTACTTGTTGATAGGACTCCACAAAGTAGTAGTATCTAATTGGAAAGGAAAATTTTACCAATATTTCCCAAGCTGATGCTTGTTAATGGATAAAAACTTGTTCCATCAATCTTACCCCTCGAGCGTTGAGGAGGTAACCAAAAGATTCATATCGATGTTTGAAAGAATCAAGATGTGAGTGACAAGATAGTTTCGCAAGTATATGACCGGGCAGTCAAATAAATAACAGCTCTCAAGTGAGGTCCCCTTATATGTTTTTGGAGGTTTGAGCGATTATTTAAATCTTCTTATAAGATAGATTTAAATGAAAATAGAGTTTTGGGAACCTCCCCTTGATAAAATAGTCATAAAATACCCCGAAATATTTTACACCATATCTGAAGGTGAAAGATAATCTTTGAACAATATAAATCATTATAAAAGAATTTAAAAGAATTTAAATAAATATTCTAAGAATATTTATTAAATTAATAATAATTAAGGAATATTATTAAATCATAATGTTGCTCTTAAGTATTCCTCGAATAAATATATAGAATCATTTACTAAATAACTCTCTTCTTTAAATGAATATTCAATATAATATTCATTAATTAAATAAACTCAAATAAATATTTAAAATAATATTCACTAAATAAATCAAACCTTAAATGAATATTTGAAAATAATATTCATTTAATAAGTAATATTCTAAATGAATAGCCAAATAATATTCTTTTCGTAATCAAAACTTTAAAGGAATATTCGAAGCAATATTCCTTAAGTAAATAGAACTTCCAATGAATATTTTAAAATAATATTCATCAAGTACATAAAATCCTAAATGAATATTCAAAATAAGATTCATTTAATAAATAAATTCCAAATGAATATTCAATAGATATTCATTAAACAAATAATATTCTAAATGAATATTCAAATAATATTCATTTAATAAATAATATTCTAAATAAATATCCAAATGATATTCATTTAGTAATCAAAACCTTAATATTCGAAATAATATTCCTTGAGTAATTAGAACTTCCATAGAATACTTTTGAAATGCTATTTATCAATTACATAAAACTTAAATGAATATCCGAAAGTGATATTCATTTAATGAATAAAATTCCAATGAATATCAAAGTAATTATTCATTAATAATCAAACTCTAATGAATATTCAAAAATAATATTCATTAATATTTTTCGACTGAAATAATTCTCAAATAACATTTCTCGAAATATTTCCAAGTATTTTATACTTTTATGGAAATATAAATAATGTTTAATAATAACATTCCTCAAAATGAATACTACTCTGTCGCTGGAATCCCTCCGGGTTTCCACGACTATCTATATAACACAAAATACCGACTCCCGGTCTCATATTTAAAGAATAAATATCATACGCCCTTCACTAAGGATCCTAGCAAAACAATCCTGCTTATAACTGATAGTCCATATCTAGTCTATAAGCCAATATCAATTCAGGGAACAAGTATTCCAATATACTTTGAAAACAACATGCATGCTATGGCATATGTATAACAACAATCATATATATTATCACAACAACAGTTCCAAGGTATTGGAAACTTGCCTGACAATCCTGTAGGGGTAGTGTGCCTCGTGTCAATCCGGTGATCTATAAATAGTAACAATAATCGAGGTCAATCACTTAACACTTTTTAAAAGGCTAAGTATAACTTACTTAAGTCGAAACACGTTTTCGAGTTATCTCGTTAAACACCTTTTAGTGCAATTCTCTTTATTCTCGCTATGACCCGTCATTCGCTCGCTACTAAGACACGTCGTCATACTTACACTTTGTATATACTTAAGTCATGTAAGTTTTAAGGTCGGTCATTTACGAACCAAGATTATACCTCGAGATTTATCGCTCGTTTTCTAAGTCATTTACAAAAGTCATAACCAAGTATGCTTCTAGGGGTTCGTTCGCGTTTAACCTTGATTCGAACATTTTTATAAAATTGGAAAATGATCCATTCGACATGTGGTCTTCTCCCACACCTTCCTTTTTATCTCTATTATTTAATTATCCAGATTCTCCACTGATTTCATAGTATTAAAGGAATCCAATTTCAGTTACGAACTTTCGATTACGGTTTCGAACCACTTTTACGAATTTAATCATAATTCCTAAACCGTAAGTCTGTTTGTTTCGATTCTTGCGCCAAAACGATCTATGACTCGAGATCTACAAGTTCATGTCAGGTCCTCAACCTTGTAAGAAACTTACAGTTTCGGACATGCTCTGTTTTTAACACCTATGTACATTTCGACATTACGACGGCTTAAAAACGAATAATCCAATTTTCAAACAACCCAAATAATCATTCAACCAACAACCAACACTCATGGACACTATTTATCATCTTCCTCACTGTCTCAACAGGTCTTGGAGCCACAAAATATATTTTAACATTTTTATAACACCCACATAACATACACGCTCTAAATCATGCATACAAGCCATAAACACCATCAAATCTCATATAAAACTCAAAGGTGGGTTAAGGATTTACCTTCTTGGAAGCTCTAGAAACACTATCAAGTGTTTATAAACACTTAACAAGCCTTAGATAGTCTTTATATAGCTTAATCCTTAAGAACAAAACAAGAAAACTAGTTAATCATTTCGGAGTTACTATTCATCAGTCCAAAGAAATGCAAAAACGAGGTCCTTACCTTGCTTTTATGGATGAGGGTCCTAAAGAAGAATTGTAGAGCATCTAACCAGATTTCCAAAAAGCTAAAGAACACCAAATTTTATTGAGTAATGAAGGAGATATGGCCATTAGAAAATCTGTCCAGAAACTGTCAAGCATCAGGACAGTTTGCTTCTTCAACTTGGGGAGGAGATTTGACTAGGCTATACTCATTAGATTGCCATGAAATTTTGAGCGAATGTTGTCCATGGAGTGGAGAAGCTATGGTTAAAATTTGGTGATTTTTAAAGCTTTAGATCTTGAGATATGAATTTTTCTTTGAGCCTTGTTTGTGCTGGGCAGTTTGGGAGAGATTGGTTGTTCTTGGTTTTGTTCTTTGTTTTGTTCTCTAAATGACTTGATACATGCAATGTCTATCTATACTTGGATGCATCTCTTGCTTTTGTGTTGTTAGCCATCCATTGGACCAAGTGTCACCCATCTACTTGACCACTTGTTGGCACCACATTATGCATTCTTTTTTTTTTTTGTACAAGTGCAAATACACCACCAAGCTTATAGTTGACTTACTCTTTGGTCACCTTAGTTCCTTATCCTCCCACCAATTTGATTTCCTTTATTCCCTGCTTGTTTCTTTGTCCGGTTATTGCTCAATTTGATTGATCGTTCGAAGGAATATCTCAAGGATTTCTAGTTAGAGTTTTACCTGAAACCTTCTTAATATATATACTATCATCCTCAATCCTTCTTTATAATTCTTGAAATTAAATTCCTCAAATCTTTTTATTAAATCCTTAAATCTTACAGTGTCTAGGGAAATCTCAGAGAAAAATAAAAGTGATGTTTTTCAGAATCCGACAGCTTTTACATACACTTATTTCACCCCTGGATCATGAATACGAAATCAGAAATCCGTTCTGAATACCTCTATATAGCGTCGTCCAATAATATTTCCATTTCCACCAAAATACTATTCATCACTTATTTTTTCTTTATTCCTTTTATTTAGAAAAATGTCCTCGTTCTCTTTCGGGCGTTCCTTAACCCTTTAACGGAACCATTGGACTAATAACAGATATCGATTTGGATGACACCAGATTATTCCCTCTAATTGGAATCCCCATCTCTTATCTCCTTAGGAGATAAATTATTCTAATCTAAGTTATCAACCCATTTCATTCTTCATGGCATATAATCATCGGAATCTATAACCCTCCAACCTTCATTTATTAGAACTGTTAATACCTTGTAGTCGGAATCATTGTTCCTCCTTTTATCAATGCTTAATAAAAAAAGTTTTAATTCTACCGAAAATTTGGGTTCTTACATGATCAATCTAAGGAGGAGTCAGGATTTGTAGATGTTAGTACACAGAATACTGGTAAAGGACAGAATGATCACATTGCAGCTTCTATATCAGAAAGATGAAGATGTTTGTAACTCTAATCGAGTATTGTTACTTGAATATCATTCTACACAAGCAACTTCTTCTACATGGCTTGAATCTGAAGAAATTCTAAACACTTCCAACATTGAAGTCAATTCTGAAGTTTTACAAGACATTCAGAAATCTCAAATTGAAATTCAATCAAGACTTCAAACACTTGAAGATAACCAAGTCACTATTATGGAAAATCAAGCAGTTCTGATGAATCTCATTTGTTCTGTTACTGAGTCTCTTGGAATTAATGTTGCTGATGTCAAAAAGGGGGAGATAAAAACAATTCAAAGGCAACAGACTGGGGGAGATAAACAGACTGGGAAAGATAAAAGAAGAACTAAGGATGACAGAGGTGAATCTTATCAAGGAAGTGGTAAAGGAAAAGAAGCATCAAATAGTTGAATTCTTTCTGTTAAGTACTAGATACTTTGTCTACATCTGAAGAAGGAGGTACTTAACTTCAAGATTTTTGAATTCATAAATTCTATTCTGATTGTATTGTTATATGTTTTGACATCAACAACTCAGATTTATGCTTCAAATCTTAAAGCATAAATAGGGGGAGATTGTTAGGAATAATTTATGAGTTGTGATGTTAAGAATAGAATTTACACATTATACTTCTTGTATATCCTGATCTTATAAAGGATTTAGCACTTTGTATAGGATATATGTATAATACAGTTATCTGTAGAGTTTAGTCAGGAATGAACAGTGCATCGAGGACTACATGTCAGGAACTGAGACCGAATCCTGATAGAGCAAGTCAAGTACTGATGGGATGGTCAGATCCTGATGCTAGATGAAATCATGATATCAGTCGTGTTACTGATGATGTCATTATGGATGCTACAGAAACTGGCAAGTGCTATAAAACAGGATCTTTTCTTGAAGAACAAGCAAGAAGATATCATGAAGGAAAGAATTTTCTGTTGATGGAAACTATCAACTGGACGGCAAAACATTGTCATGCATAGATTATCTTTCTATTATTAGTTGATAGGAAGCATTATAAATACTCTCTCTATATCATTGTAAAACGAGTCACATAAGAGAGAAGCAATTGTGAGTTGAGCAATTGAGTTTGTATGCGTAGCTCTGTATAAGGTTTGTATTCGAAAGTTCGAAACAAACAGAGAGAGAGAGAGATTTATTTTGTCAGCAGCTGCTAAAGGTATTTGTACACCTTTGGTAAAATTTGTATTTGATTTATTTAATACAAACATAGTTTGATTTATTCTTTTGTTCTTGTTTATCTAATCAAGCAAAAATCAGACACGATTATATAACTTGTATTCAACCCCCCCTTCTACAAGTTATTCGAGTTAACATATAGGAATTTCTTTACCGGTTAAAATTCCTTGTAACTGGTGATAACCGGTAAAGGCCCACAGGCCCAAAAAGAGGAAGGTTCTAGAATAAACTAGAACCTAGTATAGAAACAAAGAATATCTATGAAATAAATAATAAATAAATCAGAGACGAAATAGGCCCAATAGGCCCGAATGGCCCAATAGGCCCTTAATTCGACCAGGATCCTGATCGAATTCGACCAGGATTTCTGATCGAAAAGGCTTCGACCAGAGTGCAGAAATGGCCCTTAATTCGACTAGGATCCTGATCAAATTCGACCAGGATTCCTAATCGAAAAGGCTTCGACCAGAGTGCAAAAATGGCCCTTAATTCGACCAGGATCCTGATCGAATTCGACCAGGATTCCTGATCAAAAAGGCTTCGACCAGAGTGCAAAAATGGCCCTTAATTCGACCAGGATCCTGATCGAATTTGACCAGGATTCCTGATCGAAAAGGCTTCGACCAGAATGTACAAAAGGACCTTAATTCGACCAGGATCCTGATCGAATTCGACCAGGATTCCTGGTCGAAAAGCCATCGACCAGGATGCTAAAATAGCTCTTAATTCGACCAGGATCCTGATCGAATTCGACCAGGATTCCTGGTCGAAAATATTCAGCTTTTTTGGATTTTTCTCATGAAAAACATGGAAAATATTGTAAAGTACGATTCTTTTTGGGAAAATTTGGGAAGAAAAATTCCAGAAAAATACAAGTTTGTTTACACAGGCCAGAGGTCCAAGATATTTTTAATGAAATACTCGGGAGTATGAGAAAGGTGTTAGGAATTTATTTTTTCCATAAGACACAAACATAATTGTTTAGTCTCGAATAAGACCGATCATCGTAAATGTGTAGGTCGCTCCACACTTTACATTCAAGATGATACCTGTGAAACACTAGTGTACTATATCCTTTAACTTCAATGAAAACCTGATCAGTTTTCTTAGAAGTTGGGGGGCAAATGATATGGGCTGGAAATGAATGCCAAAAATACATTTAATAACACATTAAATGAACCTAGGATGGTCCAAGGTCAAAGCCCAATTGTGAGGCCCAAAAACCTAAATCTAATAATAAATTCGTAGCTATTAAATCAGCCAAATAAAAGACTCAGTTATTGAGTCCAAAAGGGAACCAAATCATCTTTGGAGTGGCCTCCAAGGAATATAGCTATAATGCTTATCCATCCTCCACCCGGAAGGATCTAGAAACTGGGCCTAAGCTGTGCCTTGCCCACCAAGACACCCAATCCTACCCTAATTCTAGGGTTCTCATCACCTATATAAGGATCTGATTCCACACAATCTAGAACTACGTTTTTTGGCTTGATTCTTGATATTTGCAAGATACATATGCATCTTGTGAGGACATGTTAAGTCACGAAACACTCGATCAGTCATTAAAGCTCGAAGCTCTTTTCAACCCTAGCATTCAATACACAATAAATACACCCTACTTTTCGTTCCACAACATCATGATTTGCGTTTTTAATTCATATTTTCTTTATCTTATCATGAGTACTTAATCCCTTTATTTATCCAAGGGTTGGGTAGTATTCGTTGGCTTATTACGTTTGTTTGATTATATTGTGATTGCTCTTGGTTTGTTAATCTGTCATTGAAAACTTTATATAATTAGAAGAGTCGCGAACATTTAATTGAATCTTTAGAACTATAACGAATCGGTAGAGAAGTTGTAATTCTAGTACATGATATGATAGACATAATTTAAGTATTAGATCGAGATATTGATATGCAAATTATGAAACTGATAATCCTTGGTTTGTAATAGTCTTTAGTTGTACTTTGTAGGACCACGGGAGTGGCGTTTAAGGGATAGTTGTAGGCACTATAATTTATCTTGTGAGAGAATTTTATAAACATTAGAAGAATTTTTTTTAGCAAAACAAGGGACACAAATTAGACATTCATGATAGCCAATTAAAGAACCCTAATTCTTGGATTGTATTCTCTCATAATTATTATATACTTTTTTGTTAGGTTAATTATTAGATAATCACACACCCAAAAACTATTTTCCACACTTTTGAACTGTAATGGATAAAATACTTTGAATTGGTATTGATATCAGTCCTTACCTATGAACGAAACTTATAAAATACACTTCAACAATTTAGAATTATATTAATTTTTTAATTTTATATGTTGGTAATTTACATATCAAATTGTTAATAAAAAATTGATATATATTAGATTTTACACGTTCGATTTAATATTTGTACTCTATCTTGAATTCTTAAAATTTCATTTAAACGATTTTACAGCCCACATGAAATTAACAAAAATAATCCTTAATTTGGTGATGGTTTAGAAATTATTTTCCAATTAATTCTACGCAGAAACAAAAGAATGAAGAAATTGTCGATTTTTACATTGAAAATTTTATCCGGTTTATGAATTCTACTTATAAATCGTTTTGATTATCAAAATAGCCTTGTTATTATTTGAAGATAGTTGTATTAACAACCAAATACAATTTTAATAATAAGTGTAAGAGGGATATTGTCCAAATATTTGATAATCGGTAGTCTGTTCCTCCATACGATAAAATAAATAAGAACCGTTATATCTTAAAATAAATAGATGAAAACCGTTGAATCTAGCATAAAAAAATATTTTATATTTTAATATGTTATAAACTAAAAAGAAAATATGAAAGGTGTATGTCAATGATTTAAATCATATATAATTAGGTTTCCTACATTAAATAGCATTATCAATGTACGAATTCTACATTGAATAGGATTAATGTAAAAATTCGTAATTTTATTTTCTCTTAAAATTATGAGTGTTTCCATTTTAATAATAATTATTAAATCATCACTTAATTAAAGATAGTTTTATGAGTTTCGCGTGGATTGTAAAATCATCCAAATCTGATTCTAGATCTCAAGATAGAAACTAAATAGTAAATCCAAAAAAAGAATAGATAAAATTCAATTTTAAAGAACCTTTTTTAATTATATCTTTTTCAAATTATAATTTTCTTTTTAAAATTCAATTCTAATAAAACCTTTTTTAATTATATCTTTTTAAGATTATATTTTTTTAAAAAAATTCTTTTTCTAATTATATCGTTTTTAGATTATAATTTTTTTTTAATAAGATATAATTTTAATCGTCTATTTTAAAAAAAAAATTAAATTCGACGGTTGAGATTCTTTTACCGATACAGTCACCAAAATTATGGATAAAATTTTTTTTATACTTATTATATATAAGGATATAATTTTTTTTTGTTCGGATTGTTACAATAAATGTATTTACTATATTATAGATATTTGTATTAAAAATATTTTTGGGATTTTATTTTATTTTGGTTTATTATGTAAATATGAAGACATATATTATAATCTTTAAGTTAGTTATAATATAATATTTTCTTTCTCCCTCTCCTCTTTATACCTTATCAAGTTTTCAAAGCTCGGTTTATAAAATGTTCAGGTTTGAGTTCCTTCATCCACGTTTATTTAATTTAAATTTTTGCTAATATTGGTAATTGGTCAATGCGTAGTATATATATTATCATTATCTAGTCAATTGATTGAGTATAAGTGTTGAATAATATTTGTTACAAAGATTTTGTTGAAATCTTTTTTAAGTGATCTAGTAGATAAAAATTTAGTTTTTGCCACTACGCCATAGATGCCCAGATGCAACGCACTTCTACTGTTGTATTAGACACGTTTTTTGTTACAATAGGCCTAAGGTAACACTTTTTCACCATTTCATCCGCTAATGTTGCCTCTGCTCTCTAACGTAACGCTTTTGTTTTCAATAGTAACACTAAGAAAAGTATTACCTTAGGGCCATACAGTAACATTAAATCAAACAAATGCAACACTAGAAATGTGTTACCATAGCTTAGCCAAAAAAATACAGAGGACTCGTGGCAGGTGGGGCCCACATGACACGTGGCATGGTGGGGACGTGTCAAGGGGTGATACGTGGCAGGTATCCACGTGGCAGGTGTCCACGTGTCATGTGGGACCCACATGCCACGTGGCATGTGGGACCCACATGCCACGTGGCATGTGGGACCCACCTGACACGTGGCATGTGACCCACCTGACACGTGGCATGTGGGACCCACCTGACACGTGGCATGTGGACCCCCCACCTGACACGTGGCATGTGGGTCCCACCTGACACGTGGCATATGGGGGCCCACTGCCACGTGGCATGTGGGGGGGGACCCTCTCTATTGCAACACTAGCTAATACTCTAATGCAACACTGTATTATCTAATGCAACACTGCAATCTTGTTTTTTATCAATATAACAGTAAGGCTAATGTGACACTATGTTATTCAAATGTTACACTAAATCTGGTTGCTATAGTAACACAAAATTTAATATAACAGTAAGGCTAATGTAACACTATGTTATTCAGCCACATAGACTCCTCCAATTTCAGTAAAATTAAGGTAATCCTTCACGAACTCCATCAGCACTGGATAAGAAAATGTGTCGGTTTCTACGCGGTTTACAAGTATACTATCTCCACCCGAATAACTTCTCCTGTGGAACACCCCACCATGGTAAAATCTGATATTCACTCTTTTGTCTGCCATCCTGCATAAAATTAAAGTAAATGTCATTCTCAGGAGCAGTACAAAATCAAATACAACATTTACACTAAGAAAAACTTAAACAAAAGCAATGACAGAAATTTAAAGTAAGACAGCAGAGTAAATAAATGTAACCAAAACAGTAAATAACATGAAATTAAGACAAATGCTAAGAGCGGTAACAAATTCATTTCAGTCAAAGACAATAAATTTAAAATATTATAGTAATTTCTGGGAATAGGAAAATAGTAAACTACATCTAATACAAATGGTCCAAACATGACCAGAATACTAAATTTTCCTTCTGTCCATTACAATTAAAACATATAAAGAAGAATTTTGTTTGAGTCAATCATCGGGATTGGGAACTCTTGTTATGGGGATATCATCTCTACACCTGCTATTTTCATCAACTTGAGTTTCTATTCCACGAACAAGGTTGATATCATGTGAATAAGGATTGTTGATATCTTCTTCATGTGCACTCAGGTTTTGTGCATCACACCACTCCCTCGGCAGTTTCTTAATTACATAATGCACCAGCTTTTCAGTTGGATCTTCCACGTAAAACACTTGTTGCACTTGTGAAGCCAGGACGAAAGGATCAGATTTGTAGTGTAACCTATTGAAATTTACTCGAGTGTGACCGTGTGGATCTTTTTCTTCCTGGTACCAACGACACTTAAACAGGACCACTCTAAATTCTCCCCAGTAATCAAGTTGTATGATATCTTCTATCGATCCGTAGTAATTGACATCCCCAACGACAGGGTTCTGGTCTCTCGAACTTGCGAAACTAGTTGTTTGGGCAGTCAAAAAAATGCCACTATTTTGTGTTGTACATCGAGAGTCCCTAGAACTCGTATGGAATCGATATCCATTGACTACATAACCGGTAAACCTCCTGGCTGTTCGACTAGGCCCCAACGCAAGCACCTCCAATTCTCTTGAAATCTTCTCTACTGTTTCAACCATTTCTTTTAACCAATTCAAAAACTCTTCATTGTGCATTCGTGCCCTCTTGTATTTTTTTGAATTTGCATGACTGTCCATTAAAGCTTGATGTTCCCTAAAATAATACCAAGTTAAAATAGTCCAGGGAATTTAAATTCAAAATTAGCATTATGCATTAAAATTAAGTAAGAGCTCATAGAACTTACTCGATCAACTGCCGTACTTCCTTATTAGCAGAATTAAACAAAACATATCGATGACCTGCCTTCCAGTCCACATCTTTCAGATTGAAAATAATTCCATCTTTATTCCTTCTTGTTCCGATATGATATTCTCCTTGTGTTGGACATCTATCGAAATTTTTTTCTTCATGACCACCCAAATATCTTGAACAGAGTGTTATACATTCTTCGGCCAAGTAACCTTCTGCAATGGAACCTTCCGGTTTACTTCTATTACGAACATATGACTTCAACTTCTCGAGATATCGCTCTATAGGAAACATGTTTCGAAGGTGTACCGGTCCACCGAGTTCAACTTCTCTGACTAGATGAACAAGCAAGTGCACCATTATGTCGAAGAAAGCAGATGGAAAAATCATCTCAAAGTTACAAAGTACCTCGACAACTTCTTGTTGCAACTTCTTAAGCTCATCCAAATCAATAACCTTGCCCCATAGAGCTCTAAGGAACGCACTTAATCTGATCAACGGTAATGCAACCTCGGGTCTTGTTGTTTTCTTCACGGCAAATTATAACATATAGTGGAGTATGAAATGAGCATCGTGGCTCTTATACCCCACTACTTTTCTCTCCTTTGTGTTCACATACCGACTAATGTTAGAGGCACAACCGTATGGCAGTTTAGCATTCTTCAAAACTGAGTAGAAGATATCCTTTTCCTTATTCGTCAAGTCAAATATTGCTGTTCTTATTTCAAGGTGCTTTCCATCTTCTGATAGAATAGGATGCAGGGCCTTTCTTATTCCCATTTCTTGTAAATCTTTACGAGCACTTATATGATCTTTTGACTTTCCAGCAATATTAAGTAAAGTACCTAATATATTTTCGCAGACATTTTTCTCTATGTGCATGGCGTCAAGGTTATGTCGAAGTGGATTACGACTCCAATATGGCAAATCAAAATAAATCGACTTCTTTTTGAAAGGGTAATTAGGTTTACCCTTTTCCTTCTTCAGCCCAAACTGGTTTACATACCCAGACAACAACTCCTCAATGTCTGTTCCTGTTAAAATTTCAGGGATGTTCCCCATTTCGATTTGGCCATTAAATCTTCTTTTATCCAGCCTCCACTTGTGTGTAGGATCTAGAAACTTCCTGTGGTGCATATAACACATTTTCCTGCTATGTTTCAAATATTCGGATGAAGTTTCGTAATGGCAGACAGGACACGCTAGTTTGCCCTTTGTGCTCCAACCGGACAACATAGCATACCCCGGAAAATCCACAACACTCTTGCACGTAAATTAAAATTCTGATCAGCAAAGGCATCATAAGTTTCGAAATTATCCCTCTTACATATTCTTTACTAGCTTTTGGAAATCCTATCCAACTAGTATAATCGCCGTCCATTTCTACACTAAACAAAACAGAAAGGATTATAAAAATCTATAAACTACATTAGTTACTATAGGATATAACACCAGCTGTCTAGATTAATTGTCTTCATATCAATAACGTTAAGTTCTGTCGCTCCTTAAATTTTGCAATCTTGCAAAAACTGAGACTAAATGAATGCATACGAGTCCATGGGATACCCTGTTTGAAATATTGCAATTGTATTTTGCAGCTATCAGCAATACATTTCAAAGAGAGTACACCATGGACACGTATGTATCCATCGCCAAGTGATAAACACCAAAACACTAGTTCTGACACCAAGCACTGAAAACAGAGTACTAGATTATCGAAACCAGATTTGTTCTGAGTTTGTAAATTGGTACCAACATATAACAATCAGAAAACAGAGTATCAACAAGTATCAAGCATCATATGAGTGTTAAAATACATGGCAGATGTTTATGCACATTGAACAAAGATTTTGTTTTCGAAAATATCAACTTATAATGCAAAGCAAGCAATGAAAATACATCAATGCAGAGGAAGCGGTTAACTTATAATACAGAGCAAGAAATGAAACTACAAGCGGAAACTGTACCCCTTCAAGAATTACAAACCTGTAAAACAAAAAATTGAAACAACGGTTACATGACAGTATGAGACAATGAAGTAGATCAAACAAGTTAGACATTGTTACACGATACAAGGATTTACGAAACTACGAACATGAAAATGACCCTAAACAAAGTTACACGATACAAGGATTTATGAAACTACGCAGAAAAAATCACTAAATTACACGAAGGGCATAAATCGACACAATACAAGAATTTACTAATCTAAGCAAAAGGCAGATAAAAGGAATGAAAACATAGAGAGAGACAGAGAGAGAGAGAGAGAGAGAGACAGAGAGAGAGAGAGAGAGAGAGAGAGAGAGAGAGATTGACCAAAAGAACACAAGTTCACTCAAGCTGATTTACATAAAACCAATTACAAAACCAAACATACAAAATACAAAACCCAATTAAAAAACCCTAAATCGAAAACCCAGCAAAGTCAACATACAAAATCAACCCAAAAAACATGCATATGCATATGCCCTAATTACCTTGAACCAAAAGCAGCTGTGTTCTTCGATTAAACCTGAAAAATTAAACAATAAGATCTGTGCAAAATTAAAAGGAAGAGAGAAGAAATAAGAAAAAAGCGAAGAGGATAAATAAGAAATAAGCCTCTGTGTTCTTCGATTGGGCTTAGTATTCTTCGATCTATGAGTGTTTTCAGTGTGTGAGTGTGTGAGGCGCGGCTGTGTGTGTGGGTGGGTGGACTTAGCGTTTTTAGGGTAATTGGGTGAGTATACTTGCAATAATGCTGTGAGAATATGGGGGAAGTTTGCCACCCACTAATTTTTTACACCTTTTATTTTTACTTACAATTAAAACACATGTTTAGATAATTTAGAGTGTAATTTTTTTTGGCAAATTAAGAATTATGTTAATTCGTTTATGGAAAAAATGATGCTCATAACAGTCAATATCACTAAACAAAATTATTGGTGATTTAAAAATATTTCAATTTTTAAATGTTAATTAGTTTAGGGTTTAAGGATTCGATTTTTTAAAAAATATTTCTCGACCACCCAACCATACGGGAATCAAGATCCATCATATTTAATGTCATTCCCAAAAGTTTAGGAAAAAAAAAATTTGATTGGGTAATTCGACGGTTAACTATCACTTTGACCGGAACCCCTAAATAGGGTTTCGTCTGGGTTTAAGGATTCGATTTTTAAAAAAATATTTCTCGACCACCCAACCATACGGGAATCAAGATCCATCATATTTAATGTCATTCCCAAAAGTTTAGAAAAAAAAAAAAATTTGATCGGGTAATTCGACGGTTAACTATCACTTTGACCGGAACCCCTAAACAGGGTTTCGTCTGGATTTAAGGATTCGATTTTTTTAAAAATATTTCTCGACCACCCAACCATACGGGAATCAAGATCCATCATATTTAATGTCATTCCCAAAAGTTTAGAAAAAAATAATTTTTTTGATCGGGTAATTCGACGATCAACTATCACTTTAACCGGAACCCCTAAATAGCGTTTCGTCAGGATTTAAGGATTCGATTTTTTAAAAAATATTTCTCGACCACCCAACCATACGGGAATCAAGATCCATCATATTTAATGTTATTCCCAAAATTTAAGAAAAAAAATAATTTTGATCGGGTAATTCGACGGTTAACTATCACTTTGACCGGAACCCTTAAACAGGGTTTCGTCAGGATTTAAGGATTCGATTTTTTAAAAAATATTTCTCGACCACCCAACCATACGGGAATCAAGATCCATCATATTTAATGTCATTCCCAAAAGTTTAGAAAAAAAAAAATTTGATCGGGTAATTCGACGGTCAACTATCACTTTGACCGGAATCCCTAAATAGAGTTTCGTCAGGATTTAAGGATTCGATTTTTTAAAAAATATTTTTCGACCACCCAACCATACGGGAATCAAGATCCATTATATTTAATGTTATTCCCAAAATTTTAGAAAAAAAAAAAATTTGATCGGGTAATTATATAAATATATATTCCCCACACTTAATATTTTATTCGCTAATTTATTCGATTTTAAATTATATAAATATTTTTAATATTGAGAGCACTTCCCCACACTTAAATGGTTTATTCCCCTCATTGAATAATATAATATAATCTACATATATAAAAAAACGAAAATTATTATTATTATATAATAGTAATAATATAATGTAGAAAACATAACTGCATAGCTAATATACAAGTTGATTGAGAATTCAACAAGTTGCAAAGGTTGGTGGAGTGGTTCAGCTGTTGTACTAGTATGTAGGAGGTCGGGCGGACGCCAATCTATGGCGTAATGTGCATGCCGTGAAACTAGAACCTAGTCGACTTCTATTTATAAATGTATTTTGCATATAGATTAGTTATTATAAATATGAAAGTAATTGATAAGAGCCTCATGCTCACATAGATTAATTGTTCCTTAAATTATTTGTGGAGGATGAAAATTAATGGTTCGGCTAAATAGTATTTGCTATACTATATACAACATTTTTTGTAAGCACTACGGAAAGGTAAGTGAGTATTAGGTTATGAATCGAGTTTAATACCTGGATTTCTGGTGTATATTTTACATTTCTTATTTAATTAAAATTGAAGTACTAAAGTCATGGGAGTTGGGAAAACGGTAATCTTTTATTTCGAAGAATTAGATTATTTGCCCGTTTGACAAAACTTTTTTTAAGGATTTATGGATTTATTTTCGGATAAAAATTTTATATTTTGATATAAATTTTTTTATACAAGTATTCAATGTATGTTTGAGATTCAATAAGTTGCAAAAATAAGTTGGAAAATAAGTTGGAATGTTAGGAATTTCTAACTTTGTCTTAAAATAAGTTGGCTTATTCTGAAAAAAAGTTCCCCCAAACACCCCCTATGTGTTACAATTATAACAATTTTGTGGTGTGTAAGAATGAACCTAATCATTGAAACAACAAAAAATAAATCTTTATCACTTGATTTATCTCACAATTCAAAGAAAGGTAATCTTTGATCCTAAAAATAGTGGAAGAAAATTTTCCACAATTTCGTGATTAATAAAAATCGAACCCAATAAAATAACAAAAAATAAATTCTTATAATTTAATTTATCTCTTAATTCAAAAAATAAAATCTTTGATTCTAAAAATAGTGGAAGAAAATTTTCCACCAAATGAATCCTAGTTATATTGTCTTAGATACTTCAAATTGGATTATTATGTCCTCACGTTGAGCTTAAATAAGTTCTTTTTTAATCGAAATAGACCACAACAATGTTGTACAAATTCTAAAACTACCGGAAAATCGAATGTATAATTCATTGTACCCATGGATTCAGTCTTTGCAGTATTGCAAAAAGTGGGAATCAGATTTAATCGATAAATGCACTGTTCTGGGATTAATTGAGTATTTAGGATCAGACTTAATCGGTAGATGCACTGTCTAGGAATTAATCGAGTATTTGGAAATTAATCGGAATGATTAATAGAATAATCAAATTATTAATCAGTACCATAATCCATTGAACATGATTTTTATTAATATCCAATTTTTAGAACAGAGAGTCTTCACCAGCTCAGTTAAAAATAAAACGTAAAAATGTAGTAGCAAGTAAAAATTTACATTAGACTTAGATGAGTGTGATAAGATAATGTCATCGAAAACAAAAGTGTGACGGGTAAATATTAGAAAAATACTACTTCAGAATTTAACAAGTATATATATATATATATATATATGGGATTAAATATCAAAGTAATCATTAAAGTGAAATTCATATATCACTTTATTCATCGATTTTAATGAGATATCATTTGAATAATTAAAATCATAATAGATATTAAGCAAATAACTTTAAATATGTGTTTCAAAATTAAAAATAATCTTTTGTTAATTCTGCACATTTTTCTTGAATGCTACTGCAACCAAATAAAACGTTGTTAAATTCTAGTGTTTCTAGAATAATATATTTTGATTTTTAAAAATTCTTTTACTATTTATTTTTAATTTTATAGTCATTTTTCTTGTTTTAATTAAAAATAAATAGTAAATAAACATTTTAAATTTTAAATATATTATCTGAAATACTAGAATTTAATAACTTTTTATTTATTTGCGATAGCATTCAAAAAAATATGCAAAATCAACAAAAAATTATTTTTATTTTTTGAACACATATTTAAAATTATCTATTTGATATTTATTACTCCCTCCGTCCTATCCATTTCTTTACACTTTTTTTGTTACTTTCTGGCATGCATTTTAAGGTGAATTTTAAGTATAGTTCCATAACTTATTTTTAAAATTTTCTTTTTTTGTATAAAGGAAGGATTGTTCTATTTTTATACAAAAAAAGAAAATTTCAAAAATAAATTATGAAACTATCCTTAAAATCTACCTTAAAATGCGTGCCAAACATCCTATTTTGAAATGATAAGAAAAGGAATGGACGGAGGGAGTACGATTTAAGTGATTAAAATGATATCTCATTTAGATAGATAAGTAAAATGATACTCCCTCCGTCCCATCAGATTCTATACAGTTTTTTTTCATTGCTTGACACGCATTTTAAGGTTCCTATAAAATAAAGTTTCATAATTTATTTTTAAAATTTTCTTTTTTTGTATAAAAATTTAACATACCTATTTTTATAAAAAAAAATTGAAAAATAAGTTATGAAACTATCATTAAAATGCAATTTAAAATACGTATCATGCCCCCATTCCCCAATATATACTATGTGCTGGGACACAGGGAGTATATGAATTTCATTTCAATCACTTATGTGCTGAGTACACCGTAATGTAGAACTCCTGCCATCGACAATGTGCATACCATGAACAGTATTTTAATCTTTATTGTAGGTGCCCGACATTGCGGCATGGCTCTCATCTTTTGTCCTCAACCATATTTACCAAATTTCGTATGTTACAATACTTTATTGGGATAGTTTCAAAACTATCCATGTCAATTATTAGATTTTTAAATATATACTATCAATCTTTCTAAAATTTTAAAAATATCGACTTTGTTTTCAAAATTCCAAAAATACTACCTTCCTTAGTTGCAACTTTTACAACCTCATTTGCAACTTTGATACTACAAATTTCTGATTGTAAGTTCCGGAGTTCAGATGTCATTTTCGACCACTTTTTTGGAATCTAATATATCTATACTATATTATTATAAGCGAAATACGGTATAACTGGTTGGTTGGTTTTGGTTAACACCTTCCAAAAAAAATGTACAACTTTCCTATTTAGTTATTAAATTAAATAAAAATTATAAATAAATAAACTATATAATATACAAAATCATTATAGGCAAATGGTATTGTATTACACTTCAAATTCTCAATCTCAACCCTCTACTACCAGTTTTTTACTTTGCTTAGAACTACATCCACTCAATGTACGGTATTACTCTGAATCCACATCGATCTATATTTGAATTTACTATATATGAATAACATTAAGGCCATTCAACCTTCTTAAAAATAACAAGTTTAAAAATTTATATTAAAAATATTAATTTATTTATTATAAATAAGGAACAAAAATATATTTTTAAAAAATTAAAAAATTTTGTTAAAAATTTCAAATTCACTTAAATTATATATAATTTATTAAAAATAAAAAATCACATATTTTATATTATTATAAGTGAAATAGGGTATAATTGGTTAGTTAATTGATTTGTTGGTTAACGCCTTCCAAAAAATTGTTAACACCTTCTTAAAAATAAGAAGTTAAAAAACAACAAAATTTACCAATAAGGCACAAATTATATTTTTAAAAAATTAATAAAACGTGTTAAAATTTTCAAATTCACTTAAATTATATATTGTTTTCAATTATATCCCGGTTAGAATCATCGTCCGCACACACTTCTTCATACGATTCTTTCTTCTATGATTTTAGTTTACAATAAATAACTTTTTAAAAATATCTATGGAATTATTAAGATATTTAATAATAAATTTAAAAATACCTTTAAATTGATGATTTTTATTTATGTCATGAAATTAAGAATGGAACATATGTAAATTTAAAGTTAATAATAAAATTTATTAAAATGAATTATATTTTAATATTAAATCAAATAATTAATATATAAATTCATAATAATAATAATATATAATAGCCCGTGTTTTGCACGGGTTAAAGGCTAGTATATATATATATATATATATATATATATATATATATATATATATATATATAGGCAAGTGCTCAAAAGAGAACTTATTTTTTGAAGAAAACTAAGGTACTAATCCTAGCCATTAGATGTATTAAGATCAATGCCCCCGCCAGGGGCACCCACACACTAATCAAATACACCCTCACACACAGAATCACACCTAATCCCCTCCATTTTTAATTTGATTTTTCCCGTCAATCGGTGATATTTTTTTAAATCTAATTTCACCACATTTTTCTTCATCTCCCAACGATTAGTTTGCATACCATATATGCTATATTTCGATTTAGTTTTCTAAGTTTTCCATTAAACGAGGTTTTCCCTAGATTCCAAAAAAGTGGTCAAAAATACTGAAAACTGCATATTTTAAAAAATTGGAAAAAAATGGAAACTGTAAGTTGCAACTTCCAGTTTTCAGTTGCAACCTTTGCAACCTCATTTGCAACCTCCTTTGCAACCTTTACAACCTCATTTGTAACTTCATGGCGGCGCCAGCCGTGTGCCTTTGCAACCTCATTTGTAACTTCAGGGCGGCGCCAGCCGTGTGCCTTTGCAACTGTTGGGTTTCAACCCAATATGATGTTATGGGCTTGGGTGGTCTAAGATATATATGGG
Organism: Kitagawia praeruptora; assembly: GCA_037693485.1. Classification (NCBI taxonomy): domain Eukaryota; kingdom Viridiplantae; phylum Streptophyta; class Magnoliopsida; order Apiales; family Apiaceae; genus Kitagawia; species Kitagawia praeruptora. The sequence continues at coordinate 40,467,284 of CM075345.1, read as the reverse complement.
AAAGATAATAATTGTATGTGTAGACAATTATTATATATGGTATGTCGTGATCATTAAGTTGGGAAATTAGGTGCCAAGAATTGGAAGACTTGTATAACAAGTATGGTAAGGCTTGTATAACAAGTATGTTAAGACTTGTAGAACAAGTATGGTAAGTCTTGGTGGCTAAGTTTTGGATGGCTATATATATATAGTCATATTGTATTTGTTTGATGTGTGTGAAAGCTTAAGAGATGTAGTCTTAAGTATTGTTTGGGAGATGCTTGAGCATTGTTGGCTCAAGTATCAGGGTTGGGACACCGTTAAGGTGTTATTGTTTTGATGTATTGTTGATTATTGTTAAGATTAATAATACGAGTTTGGGGCGTGGGTGTTTCCACGTCAAGTATTTGTGTGTTCTTGTTTTGCGCTTTGGTAGATCTTGTCAATTATTGATTGGTGTGTGTGCACGCTTTGTATTGGTTGTTTGTGAATCTCGAATTGTGTGTAAGTCCTCTAACCTAACAAGTGGTATCAAGAGCCAAGGTTTGGGTTTGTGATTGAAGAGATTGAGGGAAAGTTCGAGAAGGATTTGCTGACAAGGAGATTGCTACTAAAGCGGGAAGAGACAAAGTTACGTGCGGTTTGGAGGTTGACTTGCACCTTTGATCAATCATGTGTTCGGACTCAAGATGGAGGAAGATGGAAGAGGTCATCGTAATTGTTTCAATGGCTTGATCAACCAGGTGAACTGTTTGGATGATACTACGGATTTTCTTCAGGAAACCGAAGGATTGTGAAAGCAAGGATCGGGTGACTCAACATGTGGAAGAGCACTCGTGGTGGTTGATGCACGTGATTTTGTAGATGGATACATTGTTATGGTGAAGAACGATGGTTTGGGTGGTTTGGAGGGTCACTATACGGGTTTTAGCGACACTCAAGATTGGAAGAGCAAAAGGAGGATATTCTTGTTTGAGGGGAGGCGTTGGCGAATGGACGTCGATGGCTTGATTGGTTACCGTTCAATCCGATGTGGGTATTGGGTTGAAGGGGAGGATTGTTGGGTTTCAACCCAATATGATGTTATGGGCTTGGGTGGTCTAAGACATATATGGGAAAGATAATAATTGTATGTGTAGACAATTATTATATATGGTATGTCTTGATCATTAAGTTGGGAAATTAGGTGCCAAGAATTGAAAGACTTGTATAACAAGTATGGTAAGGCTTGTATAACAAGTATGGTAAGACTTGTAGAACAAGTATGATAAGTCTTGGTGGCTAAGTTTTGGATGGCTATATATATATATATAGTCATATTGTATTTGTTTGATGTGTGTGAAAGCTTAAGAGATGTAGTCTTAAGTATTGTTTTGGGAGATGCTTGAGCATTGTTGGCTCAAGTATCAGGGTTGGGACACCGTTAAGGTGTTATTGTTTTGATGTATTGTTGATTATTGTTAAGATTAATAATACGAAATTGGGGTGTGGGTGTTTCCACGTCAAGTATTTGTGTGTTCTTGTTTTGCGCATTGGTAGATCTTGTCAATTATTGATTGGTGTGTGTGCGCGCTTTGTATTGGTTGTTTGTGAATCTCGAATTGTGTGTAAGTCTTCTAACCTAACAGCAACCTCCTTTGCAACCTATTTTGCAACCTTTGCAACCTCCTTTGCAACCTCATTTGTAACTTCAGGACGGCGCTAGCCGTGTGCCTTTGCAACCTCATTTGTAACTTCAGGGCGGCGCCAGCCGTGTGCCTTTGCAACCTCCTTTGCAACCTCTTTTGCAACCTTTTCAACCTCTTTTACAATCTTTGCAACCTTTGCAACCTCCTTTGCAACCTTTGCAACCTTCGTTGCAACCTTTGCGACCTCAGTTGATAGGCACACGGCTGGCGCCGCCCTAGGTTACAAATGAGGTTGCAAAGGTTGCAAATGAGGTCGCAAAGGTTGCAAAGGCACACCGCTGGCGCCACCCTGAAGTTACAAATGAGGTTGTAACTGAAAACTGGAAGTTGCAACTTACGGTTTCCAATTTTTCCAGTTTTAAAAAATATTCATTTTTGACCACTTTTTTGGAATATATATATATATATAGTTGCATATGAGGTTATATTAGGAAAGGTAGCATTTTTGAAAAATTGATTCTATAAAAACAAAGGTGATAGTATTTTTGTAAAAGTAAAAGTATTGAATTGAAAGTGGAAGTTAATGATAGTAAAAATGTAAAAGAAAGTTAAAAACATATTTATTTTTGTAAATAACCCTACTTTATTTATCTGAAAATGAAAGCATATAAATACATCCGAACAAATATAAATTATATCGTTACATTTTATTTATAAATGAATATTAGTAAATGATCAGCGCCGCAGCAGGCTTAGCCTAAATTCATTTCCTTGTCTATGAATTGGACACGGAAGTTGAGGAAATGTGTAAGTAGTAAAGAAAGGAAAATTGAGTAAAATAATATAATTAATCAATATTTAATACTCTCTCAGTCCCTTTTTAGTTGACACATTTGCAAAAAACACACATATTAAGAAAGCTTTAATTATGTAATTTGTTTCCATGTTTACCCTTAATCTTAACATTAAATAATGAGTTATGAGTGTGTATATTTAATATAGGGAAATTCCCATTGGTGCCATTCTGGAATTGGCTTTTCCGGATGGTGCCATTTCATGTTTTGGTCTTACGAATAGCACCCCTAAAGTAAGTGATTACGCTAATTATACCCTTCTGTTAATGAAACGTTAATAAATCGTTAAATTACTATTATTTTTTGGGAAATTCTCATTGGTACCCTTCTAGAATTGGCTTTTCCAGATTGTGTCATTTCATTATTTGTTTTAATTCCGCAAATCAGTTTTAAGTTTTGAAAAACGGACACACATATGTATACGGACCCCCCTTCTAGCGCTTGATGTTATAGGGAGAAATTGATATAACAATGTTTCAGAGTTTTGCTACAATCATTGAGCAAAATATGTTATTTTGCTGAAGAATCACGGAGAACACTAGACGGAAAGTGATGGATGTTGTAGTTGATTTGTTAGCTCTGAAATAGTTGTATAAGGGGGGTTGAATACAACTGTGTCCGTTTTTCAAAACTTAAGCTGATTTGCGGAATTAAAACAAGCAATGAAATGACACAATCAGGAAAAGCCAATTCTAGAAGGGCACCAATGAGAATTTCCCAAAAAATAATAGTAGTTTAACGTTTCATTAACGTTATCATTAACAGAAGGGTATAATTAGTGTAATCACTTACTTTAGGGGTGCCACTTGTTAAGACCAAAACATGAAATGTCACCATCCGAAAAAGCCAATTACAAAAGGGCACCAATGAGAATTTCCCTTAAATATAAAGTCAAACATTGGTATTAGAAATAAAGGGGTATATATGAAAAAATTGGTAAAAAAATGTATTGGAACAAGGAATGTGACAATTATTTAGGGACAATTTTTTTTTACAAATGTGACAACTAAAAAGGGGCGGAAGGAGTATATAAAATGATTATAGTTGAGAAAATTAGTGGATATAATTAATTTTTCTATTATAAAAATTTCATATATTTGAAAACTTTCAAAATGTAAAAATTGATAAAAACATCTAAAAAAAAAGAAAATGTAAATAAATTGATGGAATACAAAGAATATTTGTTAAATCTGGTTTAAATAAGAACCAAAGCATCAATATTCCGTTGATTAAAAATTGAGAATCGGTATAGAGAAAAATGCATGTAAAACATACATGCGCGAACCATTGGTTTTCATGTTCCTTAGATTCTTAATTGAAAAATTTATGGCTTGTTTGGTAACTTGGAATTCATTTGAATTCCTGGAATTGGTCAAATTTAGTGTTTGGTAAAATTAAAAAAAATTGGAATTGGAATTGATGAATTCCATACCAATTAAATATTAATTATTTTTTTGTAATTTGAAATTACAAGTGAAAGGTAGTCATTTGAAATTTTTCTCCACCAAAATACATGAGCATCCATTTTTTTTTTTTGGAAATTTTTTAGAGAAATAGTTTTTCTCGGAAAATTTTTTTTTCAGAGAAATTATTTTTGGGAACATTTTATTCGAGGAATTTTTTTCCGAGAAAATTTTCTCGAGAATTTTTTTTCCTGAAAAATTGTTTTCGAGAAATTTTTTTTTTGGAAAATTTTTTTCAAGAAATTTTTTTCTGGGAAAATTTTCTCGAGAAATTGTTTTCCGGGAAAATTTTCTCGAGAAATCTTTTCTCAGGAATTTTTTGTCGAGAACTTTTTTCCGACAAAATTTTCCCGAGAAATTTTTTTCTGGAAAATTGTTTTCGAGAAATTTTATTTTGGGAAAAGTTTCTCGAGAAAATTTTTCCCGAGAAATTTTATTTTGGGAAAATTGTTTCTAGAAATTTTTTTTCGGGAAAATTTTCTCGAGAAATTGTTTTCCGGGAAAATTTTCTCGAGAAATCTTTTCCCGGGAAATTTTTGTCGAGAACTTTTTTCCGGGAAAATTTTCCCGAGAAATTTTTTTCCGGGAAAATTTTTTCGAGAACTTTTTTTTCGGAAAAATTTTCTCGAGGAATATTTTCCCGGGGAAATTTTCCGAGAAATATTTTTCTGAAAATTTTTGTCGAAAAATTTTTTCCAGGAAAATGTTCTCGGGAATTTTTTTTCCCAGGAAATTTCCTCGAGAAATTTTTTTCTCGGGAAAATTTTTTCCAGAAATTTTATTTCGGGAAAATTTTCTCGAAAAATTTTTTTCTGTGAAAATTTTTTCGAGAAATTTTTAAAATAAAAATTTCTCAAAATTTAAAATTTCTGAATTTGAAATTCTCATATTTACCAAACAAAGAATTTGGATTTGAAATGTTGGATTTCAAATTTTGGAATTGAAATCATGAATTTCAAATGAAATTGTAATTCCCAAACGCCACCTAACATCATTCTCATCTTTGTAAAAAGAACTCGATGATGTAAATTTACGTACGGATATTAATATTTTCGTGATTGGCCGGAAAAACTAAATTTTTTGGTGTAGTTAAAGCGGTGTTTGAGGAATCCTTGGTTTTTGCCCGAAAAAACTAAATATTTTGATGTAGTTAAAGCGGTGTTCGAGGAATCCTTGGTTTTTGCCGGTAGGAGAACAATTTTGCAGAACCAACAGTGTATCTTCTGTGATGCACGTTTTCCTTTCGACCTACTTTGAGCCGACCAGAAACATTGAGATACCATTCTCTCAACATGTAGATTCATGAACCTTGCCCAATTTGTCAGCTTATCAGTAGTCGCATAACATTGCAACACACCTAGGCTGGCCCCTTGCTAAAAACTGAGCGCACACTACAGAGTTGGGACAACTAATGTTGGAAAAACTATAACTCACTTGGCCTTCATCCAACTTGCCAATAATAATGAATCTTTCTATTAACAAAAATTAATGGGGCCTTTAAACGTTGTAATTGTCTTCCTTCTGTTGTGGGGCTTTTAATTTCATCAGGATATTTGTTGTCAGTTTAGCCATTAACATAGACATAAACCAGCACACAACAGTAAAAACAACTTGAAATTCATACAAGTCTCAAAACATTTGGGGTCGAGGCGTCGAGCTACATATATCTCAACAGAAATATCTAGGAAAAACCAACAATGCTAATCAATTATGGCCTTTTGACAACTAGCATTGTCTGGGTTCAGCAAATCAGGGGTCTAGTGTGGCAGAAGCAGCATTGCTCGTTAAACATTAAGGTACCCACTACTCCAGCACTAAATATATAGAGGCTCAAAGCAATACAATTTTATACAGCAACAAACAAGAAAGGGAGGTTCTGTTTAGCAAAAAAAAAAAAAAAAGTTACCAGTGCAAACAAATGCTAGAGCTAATATTTACACTTTTTTTTTTATCAAAAGTTCCATTTAAATGTGCACATGATGCATTGCAGTGTTGGATGGTGCATATTGATGGTGTAACTAGGGTATCCACAAATATATAAAACTCGCATTCCAATGCACTACATATTAATGTGCTTCGTGATGTATATTTGGATCAAGATTCCAAACAGAAACTACTCACCAAACTTTGATAACTTCAGGTTGTGAGTTGTGACTACTTATATCTGCCAGATTTGGCGGCTAAAAAATAATTGCCTGTGTTACAAGGACAGCCTCAAACACGATCACGAACACACGTAAACTAAAGCCTCAATACAGATTGGCGGGAAAAAAATAAGGATGCTTATACAAGTTGCGTACACTCCATAAGGTTACGAGTTTGGGTAATTGACCCTATGATACAGCAAGTTCAGAATCTCTCTTTATTTGATGATACCCAAAGAAGAATTTAAGATGCACAGGGACGCTGCAAACACCTAAATCATATAAGATTAATGGTAAATGAGACATAAGGATGTGTATCAGCATCACCTCCAAAACCGCCCATGCCTCCTTCGTCCTCAACTTTCCAAAATGTGCTGCAGTTGTGGATCCAAACATTTATCAACATAATAATCCAGTAGTCAGGTTCAGGCAGAAACTAAGAAAGAAGTCATGTGGTTCACTGACCACTACAAAGTGGGTCACCTATTTATTTAGCTCAATCTCCATGTGGGAAATAACCCCAGGAGGGACATTTAAACATGTCTGGAGTAAAGAAGAGATTGTACTGGTCTAGAAAATTGACCATCCAGGACCACCATAAAGTTGGGTATGGGAGACTGAACATGGAGAGCTCAAGACCTATCAGTTTGCTTTGAACCCTTTTAGGTAGAGATCCTTTAGCAAATGAAAACGACTTGCATGATGTGCTTCATCATAGGTTATACAACACAAGTATACCTGAGGTCACTTAGCATCCTAGTTTGCTCTACAACACTAGTTAACCTATAGTAACATACTTCATCATGACTTGTCCGGGTTCCTAGGTAATGGCAACAAAAAGAATCATGAAATAATGACAAGAAAATATTAAATACCCACTAATACCTGTTTGAACTGTCTGACAGTCCCTCTAAAATTGAACGTACTTTCTTCTCACTTTTCACAGATGGTGACAACACAGCAGACTGAAACAATTCAAAACTGCTCAGAAAAAAAACTATGAAGAAGAATGTGAAAGGGAGAATAGAGAAAAGTGCAATTTAATTACCAGGAATGTTGGTGGCAATCCGTATCTTAGAATACTCTCTACAGACACACGTACAGCACAAAAGTGCATCCAGGAAGTGAAAACCTGCAGGAGATTCAATCAGTCCAGAAGTTCTAAATGTATTCAAAATTACCAACAGAGAACTCCAACAAGAGAACATATTAATTCATAACAGGGATAACAGGAGTTGATGCTTATATAATGGTTATATATAATGGTTATCACTTCGTTCCACATGAGCATGGTTTCATTAAGTACACCGAGATACCAACTGGCCAGAAAAGAACTCAATATATGAACAAAAAGAATCGTGGCATCAGATTATATGGAGATACTGGTTCAAGACCAAGCAATTTCATAATTCTCAGTAGAACCAGAAAATAAAGGGAGGGGTGGGGCAACATGTTGGCTAATTTTTTTTTACAACAAATTAGTAATTCATATTCTTTAACACTTAATTGAGCCACAACACAAACCATATCACAACTTAATATAATGAGAAGATGCTTCTATTAATAATTTAAATTGCATCATCTTCATTTTTTATAAATTTCTATCGTCATTGAATGACTAAATCTTTAACATATATATACTGAAGCAGAGATTGTTTACCATATGCCTTCTAATATACATATATATAATTTATTAACATCAAATAGATAATTACAGATTAAAACAGAAAACATCAAAATAAGGCTAGTAAGCAAAGTCCCGTCATGTTTTAGGGCTCAACAGAATGGATATGAACTAACTAAATCTTAGAACCATAGAATATGGAAGGCCAAACCCCAAAAAAGCCCACAAATAGAGTGTAGGCTTTGCCCACTTAATTAAATAACAATTTAGTCAACTAAAGACATCTTTCTATATATCTTCCACGCATGTATACATCAAATATTCATCTTCAACACTGTTCTGTCGTTCACTCATCGGAGATTCTTCGATAATCAAAAGAGTGTATCTGGTTTGGTTTTATCATTAAACAAATATTAATGCATAGCCACTATATTATTCATTTAAGAAAATTCCCATAGCAACTAAAATAGAACTTGTTTCAGGACACGAACCTCGCCATAACTGGCGTAGCACCACTGCAGGAGAGAGCTCCTTAAAGTATCCTGGTCTTGCAGTAGTTTTTCAAGCTCCTGCTTCCGAGACTCTTGTGTCTCTGAGTTGTATTCAAAATCACGGACCTATATCATATGTAACATTTATTATGCAATCTACAAACAGTGGCTCTCAAACAAAATCAATACATTATATGAATGTGTAGATTACTATATTTGATATATAAGTAGCCAAGTGCAAATTGGAATCAGTATAAAATGTGAAGTAAATTACATGAAAACTATAAGATAGCTGTTAAATTAAAGTGATATGCTAAATTACTTCTTTCAAAAGACAAGATACAAACATATAGAAGGAAAACTTACTTGAAAACCTCTTTCACGTGCCTTTGTCCTAAAATTGTCAGCATCGCGATTGAATAATGTAACAGTATAAAGAGCATACTCATTGTCCTCGTGTAGCAACTTTGATGATCTGGGAACCTACAACAACTTGTGCAATCAGAATACAGATTATATTTATACCACTACATATTCTGGACCAGGGAAAAATGACTGGTGATGACTGTACCTTTACTTTAAGGGTTATTAAGACTTTGACCTTTCTAGTACGTCCGTTTGAACACAAAAAACCTCATAAAAAAAAAAAAACATACCGCCGTACCTCCGCACATTTAAGTTTTTCCTTTGTACAACTCCACCCTTTCTTGAAATTTTTTTCCAATTTACACTCACTGAGTAAATGAGTTCCACTTAAATATGGTCGGGAAACTGAAATGATTTTTGATTCTTATGTTTAACAATCACTTTATTTGGAACCTCTACTGGTTAGTTTTTTTTCTTTGTACGTGCGTGTGTGTGTGTGTGTGTATTTTAAGCTCTGCAAGTAGCAGGGACTGGGTGTGTGTGGGGAAGACTTCACAAGCATTGTAGCTGCAGGGAAGGATGATACATATGCATTTGTCAAACGGCCTGCCTTTTTGGAGGCATGGGACCTTAGTTTTCGGTTCTTTTTCACTTGATGCAGGTTGTTGCAGGGTTCATGTGTTCAAATGGACATACTTTAAGGGCTAAAGTGTCAAAACCCTTGCTTCATGTAAAGTGAAACGAGAATGGCACTTTACATGAGATGAAGCAATAATAAATTGCAGACCAAGTATAATTTAATAATCCAATACCAAATAAACTTTACCACATAAGTTGTGAGTGTCTCGTAACTTGACAGCCAATCTTTCTGTGAATACTTGGACACGACAGCAAGGAGGGTCACTAAATGTTCTGACATGACAAGATCCTGAGGCTTTACTATATTAGACAGATCACGAACAGCTAAACTGCAAGAAGGAAAAAAGGAGATATTAATGAAATAATCTAAAAATATAATGCAATGTGATGACTTGTCTAACACTGGACGCTAATCCATAAGCATGAACAGACCAGTGCTTACCAAATGTAAAACAGATACTCGGATGCAAATTTTGAAAAAATTTCTCTGATCCTAATAACAATTTACTACCCTAAGAAAACAGAATTCTTTATTTTTCACGTCATAAAAAGAGACAGAGGCACGGAAGGTTGACTTATTCAAAATGGGGCATAGGCAAAATGTGGCCAATGACATGCATAATCAACCTTCCAAACAGGCAAATAAAACAACATCCGAATTCTATATCCAAAAACATTTGAACATGATAAATGCTGAGATACGAGCCTACCTTCCAGTTTGCTTTCTGTTTATGGCATTAAGTTGACTGCGCACGTTGTTATATTCAGCAACCCGAACCTTGCATAGAAAACCCAGAACTAAATAAGATTCTCATTCAACACTTCAAAATATGAAATTGAATAAACATGCAACGTGTAATAAAGAGCCACATTTTTGTACCCTAAGATACGTAAAGCTATCAATAGCATATTGCAATTTGTTAAAGGTAGCGTACATGTCCATAGTATAACAGGATATGCAATGGTGAATACTGAATAGTGTATAGATCATGACATTAAACAACACCTACACATAGTACAAACAATTTCTAGCCAGATATCCATAGACAACACTGAAACATGTGATTTTTGGAATGAACAATCATTCCGGTATATACATAATACATAATGTAACAGACTGGCAGAGGAACCAAATATGAAATCTCCATTGGTACTTTTATCATACAAACAGAAAATAGTTTTGAAGATTACATAACAAAGTATAAATGATGCGGAACACAAGAAAATTATATTTTTTGCTAATTGTTTTACATCAGAGTAAAGTGCATCATGTATACATACACTTCCGTTCCGCCCACATACTACTTGCATTACTACATTTTCGAAACTGCCATTTGTAATACCACATTTCACAATTCGCAACATTTATGCACGTTCTGACTAATTTAGCCAAATCCATTGGGATTTTTCCTTCAATTCTTATTCCAAGGACAATATGAATGGGTCGGACTTTGGAGAAACATATGGGGTTTTATATCAAAGTGGCCACCTAGCTACCTGATATCCACGAGGACTCATTTAAAGCACTCAACTCACTATATGTATCACTCTGTTAAATTTAGAAAAACTTTTTAACAAAATTAAAGATTTTTTTTTTATAGATTAACTTTAGACATGCAATTGAGGATTTTTGGTTTGATGTTCAGTAAATCAAGTACAAGAACAAATTAAGGTTGCCATTGTTAATAGAATTTTTTTAAAAAAAAAACTTATGTATCCATGTTCATAAATATGTTTTAACATGCCTCTGCATATATAATCGTAATTCGTTTTTATTACATGAGCCATGTGGAGTACACTTCATCCTATGACTAGCATTCTGTTGAGTTTTCTATTAATATTTTTTTCTAAATTTAATGAAGTGATATATATAGTGATTTAAGTGTTTTAAATGAGTCACCATTGAGATCGGGTAGTTGGGTGAGATATTTTAACAATAAGGATGGCCACTTTGATATAAAACCCGAAACATATGTGATATAGATATAATCGAATAAATGTGAATTAGACAAAAAATTCCGCACATTATTTGTAAAAAATAGACGAAATGTCAACTTTAATATTGCAAGTGGTACTTTTAAAGGTATAGTATTACAAGTGGTATAACAGTCAATGTACAGGGGAGTAAACGAGTCAAATTGTTTGTGAGCTACTCAAACTCGACTCGTAAAATATTCAAATTCGGTTCGGTAATAATCGAGCCGAGCTCGAACTCGAGCCATTCGAATATTTTACCGAGTCGAGCTTGAGCTTCAAATTACTCAGCTCATAAGGTTCGCGAGCCTAATTGAGCCTTTATTATTTTTTATTTTTATATATCATACATTTATTTTTAATTTAAATCTTTAATATTTATATAATTCGTATATTTAATCGAGTCGAACTCGAGTCAAACTTGAATCGAACTCGAACCGAGCCGATCATATTCGAGTTTTTACCAATATTCGATGAAATTGACTCGAGCTTTCGAGCCGAACTCGAACATATCGAACTTTCTACGAGACGAGTTTCGAGCTTGAAATGGAAGGCTCGGTGAACTATTTAATCAAGCTCGAACTCGAGCCTGAGAGTGTTCGACTCGGCTCGGCTCGATTACACCCTTACATGTACACATGTACACATAACACAACACACTTTACTCTTCATATTAATATTTAGATAAGTATTTGTGATATAATATTTGTATCATCGGATAACATTCTGATACATGGTATATTTATCTATTAAAAAATGCGTGTATATGATGATAGTTATTTATTAAGAGTGTAGATGATTAATATTCAGTACAAGGTTAGTTTCTTATTAGCAGCCAGCAGGGTTTTAAACCTCCATTAATTTCTTATTATCCAAACAGCGTTTTAAACCATTTAATGGAGATGAATGCAAGGATAGATTTGAGAACAATGGATTTATGATATAAAATAAAGCGAAAAAACTAAAGTAGTGTGATTTTACTGCGAAAAATCACTAATTCCAAGGTTTCTCGAACGCAGAAGGGAGAAAAGGTGATGGATCACCAAACAAAGAGAAACAATTCAAAATTCATCAATATTTCAAATAATCAAGTCTAAGATGATATGCAGGTACATCCTAATATAGAGGATATATTGCCTAATGAAATAACCTAACAGACTAAGTCCCATCAACAATTTGGGCTTTTTACAAATAAACTAAAGTATTAGGGTTGCTTTTCCATCTACGAATGATTGTACTTATCCTCCAATACTACAAGCTTCATAAGGAAAAGAAAGGGCTGACAGGACCAAGTTTACATCTATGACCACAATATCGATGCATGCCCGTCTTGTTCAAAAGGTTCTTGTGCCAGATATATGGAATACAAAGAAAAAATAAATTAATTAAACGGACGAAACCTCTTTACAAGAATGTTCTTGCCTTTATTTTGTGCTAAATAGTAAATAATATAGTGAGTTTCTCACTCTTGCACTTCCAAACATTGAATTGTAAGGAATTATATTAGTTTTTCTTTCTCTGTTAGGCACACTAGCTATAGACAAAAAATGATTATTACTACGAATTTGGAGAGCAAACAATGGAAGCCTGTTTTTTGCCTGCCATCATCACTAATACAAATTTAACATTAAGATAAAAACGTTGTAAATCCATCAGGATTATATCCTAAATGACATGTACTTAAACATTAACAATAGAGCCTCTTTTGTCTTTGGAGTAACAATAGAGGTAACTCAGTACTCAGATGTATTGCAGATACATAGAGCACCATGAATTGTAGCATAGTGGTAACTGTAGGGTTTTTACATTTTATTAGTTTTTAATCTATAGTAGGTAAGAACAGAGGATCTTTGTAATCACATACTTGTCAAAAGCAATCCAGAAAATGCAAGATAACTTTTGAGATGCTGCACCAAATTTGTCTTCAAATTTCTCCTGATCTCTACCTCTCTATGTACTTAATTTTATGTGATTATCATTGATTACACTTTTCACATATTTCAATTAACAAGGGTACACATAGAATACCATCAAACACCAAGCATTGCAATTAAAAGTTGGGCCTTTAATAGATAAATCCGCATTATATTCCAAGAACATGGTAAAACATCATCAATAACAAAAAAAAGACACCTTAAACATGTGACAAGTAATAAGAAAAATACTTAAAACAATAGTAGATGAATACCTTGAGATCATCTTCTATCTTAGCAACTTGTACATGAATGCCATCAACAATCTCCTTAAGAGGAGACATTGTCGGATACCTAGCCTCATCCCACACAAACCTAACAATCAAAAAGTTCAAAACTTGCAACCCGAACAAATCAAAATATCAATCAAAGCAACCAAACTCAATCAAATCAAGCGACATTGTTACCTAGTAAGATAAGAATCAACGGGAACCCCATCAACAGTCAAGGAAGTACTACTAACACCAGAAACCCTCTCCAAATCCTCGATCTGACGCCTTATCTTGTGCGATGCAGCTTCGATGAAGTTATTAGACTACAAAATTTCAACAAGTTAAACAAAATTCAATCTTGCTAAATTAATAAAATAATCTTATATGTATATAAAGGGGATCATGAATCATCACCTTAAGAAGATCATCGCTAAGTGATAAAAGGGAGTCTAAAGTGCCCACACGAAGACTGGGAATATTGAACTGTAAAATTGAAAAGGGTGTTATTGTAATGATCTGTAATGATGATCTAGTTATATATATACATAGAGGGAGAGAGGGAGATAGAGAGATGGGGAGAGAGAGAGAGAGAGAGAGAGAGAGAGAGAAGATGAGGAGAGAGGGAGAGAGAGAGAAGATGGGGAGAGAGATATAGGGACAGAGAGGGAGGGAGTAGTAGTGTACCCTGTAGAGAGGAGTGTCGAAGGAGCTTTTGGAGATGGATTCTTGCAAGCGGCTCCAGAGAGAAGAAGCAGAAGAGGCGGGTGAGTTCTGGAGCGGGAGAGAAACAATCCAGTATCTCGTCGCCATGGTTCTGTATCTCTAGATACCGAGGGGGAGACGAGAAAATGCCCAAAATGGCAAAAAGTAAGGTTGGATTTGAGAAGTTGGTCCCGCAGGGTACTTTCTTCGCGCCACTAATACATGCGTTTAGGGGTAACGCATGTTACATGCGTTATTCTTGTTTTTTCTTCCTCCCGTTGTTTGTCGAAACACGTAACGCATACCACATCAGCGTTATTGGTGTAACGCAAGTACGTGATGCGTTACCCTCATAACGCATCATGCACTTGTGTTACACCAGTAACGCTGGTATTAAATGCGTTTTCTGCTTGAAATCTGTTGGGGGTTTAAAAAATACACGAGTAACATGTTGTACATGTGTTATCCCCTAACGCAACTCCTACATGCGTTATGTAAGTGCCAGGCGCGAGCACACTCTCCGGAAAGTGTTATTTTTTTGCATTTTTCTCTCAAATTGTGTCATTTTAGCACTTGACCCGGGGGAGACACAGAAGGTGTTCGAGATTTTATGTTTATTTTATTCTTCCTTTTAGTTTTCTTTTATTGAAGTGTGCGTTCTAAAAATTGTTTCATTTTTAAAAATCATCGATAAATTATTGGTTTATGATAAAATATATTTAATTGATTTAATTTATAAAATTCGATTTATTATTGTGAAATATTTTTAAATGGTATAATATTTTATAAATTAGAATAATATATTAAATATTATTGAAATATTAATGTATTTATATAACTGAAATCTTTTGATTTAATGTATTTTCATAACTAAAAAAGAAAATGTTAAATGTATTTTTAAGTGTTAATGTGTATTATCCATTTTGAATTGGGTATTTTTGTGAATAAATTAGTAGATTTTAGATTGTGTTTAGCATTGATGAATAAAATTCGTTTAACATTGGATATCCAAATAAATGTTGATAGACGTGAATATCCTCCGAAAGAATGAATAAACGATAATTAATGAGAAATAAGATTAGTAATTTTCTGAATTTTTTGTGTTTAGGAATTAGTAATAAATTTTTTTAATTTATAAATTTAATTCAAGGCTTCTCGCCGTCGTCTAACGGCGGCACGACTCGCAATTTAGATAATGTAACATTAAAATAAGTAATTGAAAAATAAAAATAGATTACGAAAATTTATTATATCTCAAATTCTACTAAATGCATCAATGTATATAAAAATGATATATTTAGTTTAAAATATCCCAATAAAATTGCATTTTTAAGATTTAGTTATTTCTATCCATAAATTTGAAAATCCTAAACAACGCATTAAATAATATATATATATATATATATATATATATATATATATATATATATATATATATTGGGGTGGAAAATTTATTTATATGTAGGCATAAATTCGACCATATTCGGTGGAATTTATTAAATTCTACTATAATGGTCAAATTTAACCGCCCCATTATTTTCGACCAATTTGATCTAGTCGAAGTTCACAGACGATATGTTCCCTCCTGTAGCTACTGGACTAACCTCCTGTGACAAAGCCAATACAATAAAAATAACACAAATTAAATTTTTAACTCATAATAATTTGATTTAAAATGTTATTAAAATAGGGAACAATTCTTCTAAAATTTGATTGCCACTATTCAAATTAAAAATGCTAAACTACATTAAATCTTCATCATCACTTTATTCTTCATCCTCATCTTCATCCCCGTCTTCATCTTCTTCAACATTATGATCCATTGTTGACATATATGTTAATATATTATTATGGAAAAAATAGAGATTTACCTATAATATTATTATTAGTTAAAAATGGAGAGTTCCGTTATTTGTTAATTTCTATTATTGAGAATTATATAAACAATTGTGATGTATTGTAACAAAACTTGAGGCGAGTGCTTCTATCATTGAATGAGAAGAGAATTGTATAACTATTTTATCATGGTATCGATGCCAGTGAGAAAAAAAAAACCTACGAGAGCTCATGTGAGAAAATCCTGCGAGAGTTCGTGGGTGAGAGAAAAAAGATATCGCGAGAGGTCGTGGGTGAGAGGAGAAAAAAAAATTACGAGAGTTCGTAGATCTGAGAAAAGAAAACTCCTACAAGAGTTTGTGGGGGCGAGAAAAAAACAAGTAAGAAATCGTGGGGAAGAAAACTTCTACAATAATTCTACGGAAGGTCATGGGGCGAGAGAAAAAAACGGTGAGAGTAGGAAAAAAAATTGCGAGAGTTCTTGGATATGGAAGAAAATTTTGAGTACGAAGTTGAAGACAAGACGAAAGTACAACGATTATGATGAATTTGTTTAAGAGACTATATCAAACCAATGCTAAAAGAGAGATTTTGAGAAGAATTGTGACAAAAACAATTATGGTGCATGGCAGCGATGACAAAGATGATGAAGACGAGGATGAAGACCTGATTACATCGAGAAAGCTGATTCAAGTGGGTGATTATGTTGATTGGAGTGGATGATTCAATTTTTTTTAATTTTGGCAAACTCTCGATTTTGAGTATCGTGAGTTTGAGGGGGGATGTTGACATATATGTTAATATATTATTATGGAAAAAATAGAGACTTACCTATAATATTATTATTAGTTAAAAATGGAGAGTTCCGGTATTATGTTAATTTCCATTATTGAGAAATAGGAATTTGTTATATAAACAGTTGTGATGTATTGTAACAAAACTTGAGGCGAGTGCCTCCATCATTGAATGAGAAGTGAATTGTGTAACTATTTTATCATCCATCAAAAAATCATTTTCAAACATTCTCAAGTCAACAAAAAAAAATATGAAGGATCACGAACAATAATTCTTTCGACATGTGATGATGAAGCATTTGACACATCATTTTGAAAAGCATCATCATGAGGTTTTCTTTTTTCTTTAGTTGACACACTTTCATCTATTTGTCGACTCTTTGTTGTTAAAACCGTGTACCATGATGATTTTGCATTTGAAATATTTGGTGCATAATACACTGGATGAGCTTGGCTAGCCAACACAAAAATGTCTTCTGCATTTAGCTTTGATTTCACATCCACCGTAGTCATCTGGTGTCTAACTATTTTGACGTGTGTTGTGTTATCAAATCAATGACATTTGAAGACGACAACTTGATGTCCATTGTGATAGTGGAGTTTTAAAACTTCTTCTAATCTCCCGTAATAGTTACCAAAACTTTCTATCAGATGTCCCTAAAATTTTATATGTATAAAATTTAAATGCAAATATAAAGTTTAAAAACAATTTATATATTAGGTTATTGACCTTTTGGCCCTTCAAGTTTACACACTTATACCCATAAAGCCCTAACGTTTAAACTCGTTCCTTTTTGCCACACCAATTTCACAAATGTACCTCTCGGCCACTTTACCGCGTCAGAGTACATATCGGGTAAAAAACGTTATAGAACTGAGGGATAGAACAGACATTTCACAAGCTGATATTAACACAATAATAATTAAAATTTTCATTAATTTCAACCCCGCCGGCCTACAACAGCCTCACCTCCACCGTGCCTCGACTTCCTCTCCTTTCATCTTCTTCCGCCGCACTTCAAATCTACAACCCATCTCCTACCTTCCCCTTTCCCGTTCACCACCGCCTCATCACCTTTTTCATCCATCTCGCACCACCAAACCACCCACTTCTTCTCTTCCAACCACCACGCCGCACCTCTTCCGTTCACTCTCTCCTCTCCCTTCCGATTGCTACTGCCTCCTCACCTCTCCTTCCTCCACCCATTACCTCGCCTCGCCGCCTGCAACAACCCATCCTTCAATTCAAACCCATCATCTCCGCCTCCACCCATCTCCCTCCGCCACCAAGCCGCCGCTTCTCCTCTCCCCTCGACCCATCTCCTTCGAACACCACCATCTCACAATCCATCGCAATTCCTCCATCACCGACCTGCCTCTTTCAACATTCAACACTACCAACAGCAGCCTACCACCCCTTTATTCTTCCCCCATTTCTGTTCACCTCCTCTATTCTTCACACTTCCCCTTTAATTCCCCAGCCGCCTCCCTCCTCTTTCCTCCATTCTCTACAAACCGCTGCTCCTCCAACCTCCCCTTCCCTTTTGCCCCTCCTCAACATAGACTCCGTTCACCCCTTTTGCTCCGACCAACATCCCGCCTCATCTACTTCCTCAACAGCCCCACCCACATTTTCTCCCTCACAACTCCGCACTTCACAATTCAATTCAAACAAATTGAATTTGTGTTGAGGCTTGACGTTGAGAGAGCAAGATAGAGCTTGGTTTTTCTCTGGGCTTTAATAAAACCAGCACGTTGGTGGTTGTTGAACGGAGGCAGGCGGCGAACGGAAGTGGTGACTGGTGAGAGAGGCGGTGGGAAAGAAATGGGGTGAGGAAGAGAAAGAAAATGGGGGAAAAGAAAATGAGAAAGAGAAATTTAATTAATTTTAATTAAACTCGATTAATAATTAATTAATTCAATTAAATTAGGTGAAATGTCTGTTTTACCCCTACCGATATAACCCGATATGTCCATCTGACCCGGTATAGGGCAACAAGGTATATTTGTGAAGTTGGCGTGGCAAAAAGGAACGAGTTTAAACGTTAGGGCTTTATGGGTATAAGTGTGTAAACTTGAAGGGCCAAAAGGTCAATAACCCTATATATTAAGATCAAATTAAATTTCTCACCAATGACAACTACACCGTAATTTGGTGAAGTGAGCTCATTATGATATGCGTAACCAAATTTGTAACCATTGCACTTGCAAGCTTTATAAGATTCCACTTTAAACATCGGACCTCTTATTAAATCTATAAATTTATTTTTTAGCTCTTCGTCATCTTGTACCTTGATAAGTGGATTTTATATCCACTTGGAGCGTTCCATATCGGCTTAAATTGATTGTCTTGGACTCAAGTTTGTTATAGTTTTGATGTGTTTTGTGTAGTTGTGCAGGTTTGCAAGAATGTCGATTATGGTGGATGCTTCTGTCGTTTTTTAGGTTAAATTAATTAAAATTCGGATTTTCCTGTAAGGTTGCGTAGTCTACACTGTTTTGGCCATATCTGGAGTTCTAGAAGTCCGTTTTCAGCGATCTTACTATCCACACGAAGCTTGAGAGATTTTCTACAACATGGAACAGGTGTTGCACGCGCAGGCTACACATGGTGGGCGCAGGAAGCATGGCAAACAGACTGATGGGAGCAGGAAATTACTCTTTTGCCCTTTTCAAGTTCTAATTGTATTTTGGGCAGTTTTTAGTACCTTAATTGAATTCTAATTGTAATAGAAGGTAATTTCTTGCTGGGCAAGAAATCTAGAGCCTATATAAACACATCCTACCATTGTATTTGTATGACCATTACATATCAATTACTTAGGTTTATTTGTATCTTTTCATATTTTGTTTTTATCATGGTTTCACTTGATCCCATGATGACGAGAGGTTCAATTATGAACTAATCGTTGTCATGGGATTTTAACGGATTTATTTATGGAGCTTTAGTATCTTGATGCTTTAAAGATCTCTGTGTGATGTATATCTGATATCCTCGTATGGTTATGCTTAATTGTTAGATGCGTAGCTAACATCTAATTTGTTAATCTCTTGTGAAGTGAAAGTGGATCTTGAGATTTAGAACTTGCCATGCTAGCATAGGTTCATGATTGTTATCAACATGATTCGTGGTGTGAGATGAAAATACTTATATTGCCCTATGTGATCTTACTGGATAACTTGTTCTTCAACCGTTATGTTTTCAAATTCTATAGATATATAGGGTCTAAGCATAATTGGTGTCTATTCATCTTCTATCTCTTTTGTGGATGTATGTTTAGTTTGGTATTCGTATACTTGTTTCGTGTTGTCTGATCAGATATCATAACCATTGCATATAGTGATTAAAGGCGTCAGATCTAAGCAAAGTATTTAATGAAGTTATGATTCCATGTTTACTCTTGTAGAAGTAATTCGATTTTAATTTTCATTAGATAATTAATTCTTAGATTGTTTATTTGTTTTATTTAGTTAATTTTAGTTAATTAAAACCCAAATTTGTTAATTGTCTTAGCAGTGAATAATAATCATACATTGTTGCATAGGTACATCTACTGAATTAAAACCATAATCAGATCTCTATGGGAACGAAATTGACTTATTCATATATTACTTGTGACCACGTACGCTCGCGTGATTTTGTGTTAACAAGTTTTTGGCACCGCTGCCGGGGATCATCGGTGTTTTATTTTTGGTTTATGTGCTTGTCATCAGTGGTCGTTAGATTTCACTGACTCGGATTTGTTTTCTCATCTATCTTGTTTAGTTCGGTGTGTTTCAGGTACTTGAGTGTTTGAAGATGGCATGCGAGGAGTTGCCATGGTGGGCATATTCGAGGACATCCATGCCTCAGCAATGTGAGCTATGTTTGGGCGTTCATGAGACCTCACAATATTGTTACTACGAAGGAGTTAATCCATATGTCATTTATGAGGAACAACCATATTTTCAATACCATCCTCAAAAGTACCAGCAAGATGTTCCAAATATGTCATATTTCGTTGGTAGTGAAGAGTTTCAACATCAGCAACCTACTCCTACTTTTCAGTCAGATGAGGTTGATGCTATGGAGGAGATTAGGATGCTTGCAAAGAGTAATGAGGAGTCTTTCAAATCTTTGGAGACACTAGTTGCTCAAGTTTTGAGTGCCTTGGAACAAGAGAAACAGCAATTCATACTAGAGGCAATTCCAGAAAATAACGGTGACTTGGAGCAAGGTACTGCATGCATAATTGAGGAAGACAAATTCCAAGGTGAGGTGAGCATTCGCAAGCCATGTGAGGAATTTGATCATGCTAGAATGGTGGATGATTTGGAAAGGGCACTATTTGGGATAGACACTGGTGAGCTACACAAATTTCAAGAATTGGTATGTGCGTACCAAGAGGCTGATGACAATGGGAAAGATGCAGGTCTTCTACTTGACTCAGAGTATAAAGATGGAGGTAGCGCATTAGAGCCAATGGAGGAAGTTCTCTTTGAGGAACCAAAGGCTTCAGCAACTTACATTTACCCTCCTCCATTATATTCAAGTGAAGCCCGTGAATGTGTGTTGTTCTACAAATTGACAGATTTTGGGTCAACAGATGAAGACATTGGAATAGGACATATTTGTTATACGAATAGGCCAAGAGAGGAGAAGGGGCAGAAAGTGTGCCGCCGTGATGACGATGAAGTCTCACGAAGAGATGACCAGGCAAACTATTATCATTCTTAATGGAGGCTTGGAAGTAACGTCAAGCTATTGACGTTAAAGAAGCGCTTCGTGGGAGGCAACCCACGCATTAGTGTAGGAAATTTTTTTTTTGAGTCTTTTATTAAAAAAAATAATAAAATAAAAAATCGAAACAGTTGATTTTTGAGCAGGCTGCACCTGTGTAACGCAGGCTGCACCTGTGTAACGCAGGCTGCGCCTGCATTTCTGTCCCCCGCGCAGGTTGCGCCTGTGTTGTGCAGGTTGCGCCTGCATGTCTGCCTGTTGAGCAGGCTACGCACCTGTAACGTAGCCTGCACCTGCGTTATAGCTTTCAGAATTTTTTTTCTTCCGATTTTTGGTGTTTTAACCTACACAATTTCCCCCAAATTCTATCCTAACTCAAATTCCTTTAATCCATAATTCCTATTTTTATTCTAGATCAATTTCAAACCTCCTAAATCTCTCCTACACTCTAAATTTTATACAAACCTATCCATCATCTTATATATATATACACACACCTATACATACAAATCCAATTCCTCTTCTACTTCTTTAAATCTCTAAAAATTCAATTCTAAAGAGGAATTAATTGCAAGATCACCTCTCCAATTCGTAGTTGGTTTAGCTCTTCTAAAATCTTATTTTTATTACGAATTTGTGTTCTTGTAAATTGGGGATTTTGTATTATTCTTGGTATTTGGGCTATTTTTGGTGTGATATTGCTTGGTGATTATTGGTTGAGCTTCTTGTGTGTTGGGTATTGATTCCTATGGTTCCTAAGCGTGGGAGAAGTGATGCTAGTGTTGTGAAATTTTTTGGTGTGATATTGCTTGGTGATTATTGGTTGAGCTTCTTGTGAGTTGGGTATTAATTCTTATGGTTCCTAAGCGTGGGAGAAGTGATGCCAGTGTTGTGAAATTTTCGTCTTCGACGGCGGAGGTTGAATTTAATCGGTTGTTGTTGAGGCCAATTGCTACAGAAAGGGGATTTTTGCCGAACAAACATGTTGAGTTGCGATGGGGAAGGATATGTAAGGCGCCTTGTAGGTATGTTTTCTGCTATCCCTCGTATTTACTTCCATTCAATGCGGACATTGAATATTTTAAGTTTGGGGGTGGTTTGGGGGATTAGTAGTTGTTGTATTATGTATTCATGTAGGATTTCATGCTTTGCATATTAGTAGTAGTAAATTATGCATTTATGTTCGTGTTATCTACGTTTGTTTCATATAGGACATTCTGTTTTTATGTGCGTATATCATGTGAGTTCATAATAGTTTGCATTTGCACCCATGCTTGATAGGAATTTTGTGTTGTTGACGCTTTTGATTGAGAAGTGATATGCTTTGTTCTTGTGCACACACATACACTAGTAAGTTGAAGCTAGTAGACTTATTGAATGTTGTAAGTGATTAGAAGGATGATAAGTGCATAATTTTGCATATTTTTATTGTCTATTTAGTGCTTGAACTCGTATTTTAATAATTTATTTTGTTGCATTTCAGGAAATTTGAAGAAAAATAAAGAAATGACAAAATAAAAGAATAAAGAGCAAGGAAGGGCCAAAAAGAGAAGAAAATGACCAAAATGCAAAAAGGCAAAAGAATTAGGAGTTTGGTGAAAAAGGGAAAGCTTAAGGAGTCCGGTTCCAGACCCTCAGTAGACCGCAGCTCAGAACTTAAGAATTTATTTTTGTTAATAAATATTTTATTTAAATTAGAAAATTATATTTATAAATATCTAATAATATTAGGTATTTATTTTTATAATTTCTGAATTAAATTAATTATTTATTAATTAAAGATTATAAGTTATGCGGGTTAAAAAGCATTTCTACGGAACCCTTTTAAATTAGGCACCGATTTTTGACAAATTGGTTTAGCCAGCTAGAAGTTAGCCACTTGTTAGCCTTTTTCTTGATTCCCTACCCTTCACCTAAGCCACGTTACAAACTTTAACAAAGATCTTTTGATTTGTGCATGCATGTATACAAAGTAGTGGAGATTTGGTGGACAACCAAGCATATGGTAGCATATGACTTAATTGATTGAACTTGAGCGAATACACTTCACCTAAACACTGGTGTGATTTGAGAGTTATGTGAGATTTTCTATCCATAGCATGTTACTCATTGAATGCGGCATTGATATATATTTCATGATCTTTTTGTCTATCCAGACTGTGTGCTTACTTGGATAGTCTTGTACATATGATGTGTAAGGGAACAAACTGTCAATATTGTGCGATTGAGGTTTACTTGTGTGGAGTACTATGATATGTTGCATACTTGAGACTTGGCAGGAAAAAAATAGATTTTATGGGTATATCTTCTGTAAACCCTTAGGAGACAGCACTCCTCCTGTAGAGATCGTCTATGGGTTTAACGGGTTGGTAAACCTAAAATTACCCGTGATTCCTACGACAGTGAGTATAGGTTTTATTCTGCATTTTTGTTTTTGTTTTACTCGAGGACGAGCAAAAGATGGGTATGGGGGCATTTGATAAGTGCATAATTTTGCATATTTTTATTGCCTATTTAGTGCTTGAACTCGTATTTTAATAATTTATTTTGCTGCATTTCAGGAAATTTGAAGAAAAATAAAGAAATGACAAAATAAAAGAATAAAGAGCAAGGAAGGGCCAAAAAGAGAAGAAAATGACCAAAATGCAAAAAGGCAAAAGAATTAGTAGTTTGGTGAAAAAGGGAAAGCTTAAGGAGTCCGGTTCCAGACCCTCAGTAGACCGCAGCTCAGAACTTAAGAATTTATTTTTGTTAATAAATATTTTATTTAAATTAGAAAATTATATTTATAAATATCTAATAATATTAGGTATTTATTTTTATAATTTCTGAATTAAATTAATTATTTATTAATTAAAGATTATAAGTTATGCGGGTTAAAAAGCATTTCTACGGAACCCTTTTAAATTAGGCGCCGATTTTTGACAAATTGGTTTAGCCAGCTAGAAGTTGTCAAAGATGAAGGCTGTTAACTGCTATAAAAGAAGAGCTTACAGACAGAGAAAAGACACCCCGGGGGAATAGCCCCGTAGAATAGATTAGGACCTAGTTCATCCCCTAAATTATCAGTTGTAATT
Organism: Kitagawia praeruptora; assembly: GCA_037693485.1. Classification (NCBI taxonomy): domain Eukaryota; kingdom Viridiplantae; phylum Streptophyta; class Magnoliopsida; order Apiales; family Apiaceae; genus Kitagawia; species Kitagawia praeruptora. The sequence continues at coordinate 40,442,805 of CM075345.1, read as the reverse complement.
TTTCTTTCTAGCCTTTGTAAACAGATTGTTAATTTTATTACGTATTTTTCCTGTTCTTTTTATGTTAATTCGAAGCATTAGTAGTCTTCCCTGTTTTCTTCTTGCAATCAAACCCATCCTTTAATTGTCATTTTATTCTGTTAAAATAGATACAAATCATCCCCTGTTTATTTGTTTCTTCTCGTTTTGTTCTCTCAAACCCCCAGCACTTGTCCTTATTCTTCTTCAAACTAAACCACAACATCATCTACCTCACCTCTCTTCATCTCTCTCGCGAATCTCCCCCTCTCCCCATCTTCTTCTTTCGTCTTTACCACAAACACCACAACCTCTTTCCCCTTTCTTCCCGTTGCAAATACCCTCCCCTGTTTCAGTTTTGTTGGATTAAAGTTTTAGAATTAAGTGTGATGAATTCTTGTTCGATTTTGTTTCGTCGATTGTCTGAGTTTAAATGATTTTTGGATATTATTCGTGTTTGTATTGATTATTCGCGAGTTCTGTGTCGACTAGGAGATTATTGTTGTAATTTTGCTGTTTGTTATTGCGAGTTATTGAAGATTATTGTCGCGAGTTCTAGCCTGGTTTCTTTGTTTTCACTGAGTCAACTGGGTCTTGTTTTAATCTACCAATTGATGTGCTGAGTTTGTAGAATCACTGAGTTTTATTACTGCAATTCCGAGTTCTGTGTGTGGTTCATTGAACTGTTCTGTTTTCCCCAAATGTTGCTGTTGTTCGAGATGATTTTGTCGTTGCGGTTTGTTTGGTCGTTCGAATCGATTTTCTTTGGTTTAGTTTCTGAGTTGTGCTAATTAGCGAGTTACTGCAGTAGTCTAGTTTGAGTTCTTTGCATTGTACTAGTTCATTATTTTGAAAATTTGCTGGTAGTTTAGTTTAGTTTTGTTGGAAGTTTTGTTGCCGAGTCTAGTTTAGTCCAGTTCGGAGTGTTGTGATCTTTGTTAGTCGATATTTAACTGTGTTCTAAGTTGTTTCGTTTGAATCATCGTGTCGCTGAGTTTCGAAGTTATTACCGAGTTGTTTTGATGATTTTGTTTTGGTTTCTGTTAAAATCGAGTCCCAGTCTGTGTTGTTTGTGTCAAATTGCTGTGTTGTTGCTAAATAAAGGCTGTGTAAATAAAATGAGTTAAATTTTCGACCACTATAAGTCAAAATTTCTTTAAACTTTTGTAAATAAAATCTAAGTTTTAATTCGAGTTTTTAAAAATAATTTACTTAATAAGTTTTAATAGTTTAAAATTTCATTTAGGAATTAATTGGTATAAAATCCAAAATTCTTAAAACCCAAAACCCAATTGTTCTAGTTCGATTAAATTAAAAATTAAGGTTTGCGAAAATATTAGTCTCTGTGGAACGAATCTTAAATATTAAAACGATGATCGTGCGCTTGCGATTTTAAATGTCACATTTTCACCACATCAAGTTTTTTGGCGCCGCTGCCGGGGACTAATTTTTTTTCGCGCCTTAATTTTTAATTTTTCGGATTAGTTTTCTTTTGCTTGCCTTATTTTTGTTTCGTTTTTTTTTGGAAAGTGTGGAAATTTCGGGAATTTTCTCGGGGAGCTTGAATTAATCGGAATTTTTGGAAGCGTGCTTCGGTAACCCGTATCTCACTCTTTTCGCCTTTTTATTTTAGAAAATCACAAAAAAAAAAATTGAAAAAATTGAAAATCACAAAAAATTTGAAAATGAAAAAAAAAATCCAAAAAAAAAATTTAGTTGTAAATACATAATTGTTGCATCATGCATTTAATCACTTAGGAGCACATCATCTAGATTTTTATTTTCTTGTTTTTAATTTTTCGTACCTTATAAATTGTGGTGATTGCTGGAGGACCCAAAGGTACGTTAAATTCTTTTTTCTTTTAGATTTGAACACGTAGTGTAAGCATCCCTATTTGTTTATAGTTTTTCGTATATATCTTGTTGTTGTTTGTTGCATCATTTGTAGCATTAATAAAATTAATTAGACGTTTGCCCCTAGGAATTTCACGCTCAATTAGGAAGGTACCTAAGAAACGAAGTAATCATTAATTATTCCGACTCTTTGGTGTCTAGGCAAGCGAAAGCTTACCTGGCCAATTAAGATTTGGTGTCTAAGTGACGAGTTTGGCCTCTTGGCAATGCCTGCTCTAATCTGGTCAAATCGGTCCGAATAAATTCTGATTTATCGAGTTTTTGGTGGTCCTTACGGTTAGGAGCAATGTCTAGTCATTTTATTTAGGGAACCTAGGTTTAGAATTTTTTTTTCTTTTGCTTTTTCACCCTTTATTTTGTGTGCTTATTTTGTGTGATCAATAATGTGGTCAAATTATAATTCTTATACACTAGGGTTTACAAATTACCATGAATTTGAGCAAGATAATTCTATGTGTCAACAAACTCTTAGGAATGACCCATTTGTACCTAACTACAATCCCGGGTGGGGGAATCACACAAATTTCTTATGGGATTATGACGAGGAGTTAGCGGATAATACGATGTGGTGTGAGTCAATTAGGGAACCTAATGTTTATAACGAGTCGTCTAGTACTTTTAGTAATTTGCATTATAGTGAAAACGATATTGCAATCGACTCTGAATTAGATGCTCTTAATAGACGACTCGAAGCCTTAGAAACCCTTAATGGCCCTTCACACACGTCTTGGCACCCAAATTTCAACTCTCCGAGTCGCGATTTTCAACATGGCCCCGACTTTCAACAAGTCAACGCCACGTTTCAACCAACCTTTCGAAATGACCATTCTACATCGCCTTCTAATTCCGGTTGGAGAGATTATCCCGATCTCTCAAGGAACCAAGGTCATAGCTACCAATCTCAGCCTCTGCATCTTCAAGAACCGAACTCTTACCCGTTTTCAAACCAAGGTCATTATTCTCACCCGATTCAAGCACCATTGAACCCTCCCGGGTTTAACGATTCAGATGAGCGACTTAATACCTTAGAAAAGAGTATCGAGGATTTATTGAATTCTCAAATTAACTTCATGCAAACCATAGATCAAGATAGGCAACTGTTGAATTCTAATGTTCAAGCCTTATCTAATTTAGAAGTTCAATTCGGAGAATTAGTAAACACATTTGCTGAGCAAGAAAAAAATGAGTTTCCAAATCCACCCGAGGTCAACCCTGAATTTCTTATCACTCAAAGACCTATCGATACTTTCGATGATATCATTTCTCTTAGGTCTAATGTTGACACTCCTTTCGGTGGTGATTCACACGAAGAAGATTCTAATGCTGACATCATTCTTTCTCTAGGTCAAACGAAGAATCCCGATGATTCCGAGTTTGTGGCTTCACCTAGACAACCATCATCTTCTTCTAGTGAACTTTTCCTTTCATCTTCCAAACCCCTTCCCGAAAAATCCAAACACCTTCATACTAAACCAATAGGAGCTAATCTAGTTAAGGAGGTTGTTTCATGGTCAAATTTGGACGATCAAGAGATTGAGTCTCTTCTTAAACAAGATTTTCAATTGCATTACGAGACCAATCGAGAGCTTCACGAATCTTTTAAGGATTTGACCTCGGAAGAGATGTTTAGAGAGATGAAGAATATTTGTTCCAAATGGGAAACCCAACATATGGATAGTTCTTGTGATCCTAATTATGTTGGTAAAACATTTTTCGAAGAGCCACCCCCACCCGTTTCTATTTCTTCATTTTCCACTCGTGCTCCGTCTTTCATCGAAACTCATGATATTCATAACCAAGAATTTCAAGTAATCAATTTGCTTAAACAACAAAAAGAAGCATCTTCATGGTCTATGGATGAAGTTAGGAAAATAAGTTTTATTCTTGCGCCTAATCGGATCGTTCGAGTGGTTTATGATATTTTTGTGGGTGAGTTTCTAAAATATGTTGGTTGTATAACAAAAATAATTTTTCCGAGAGCAGGTATTGGTTAGTAAATATTTGTTTTGTACCTCCCATAGTAGAATGTAGGTATGGGGGAGTTACATTGTGTGTGTGTGTGTTTCTCTTGTATTTGTTGTGTGCGTGAGTTGTTTTTCTTTCGTAATTTTTTTTTTGAAGTTTTCAGTCTCCGTCATCCCTTATCAGGTATTATCTCCTCATTCTCTTCGTTTATCCTGCATTTGCATACATTGAGGACAATGCATGATTTAGGTATGGGGGAGAGTTCTTAGTGTAAATACAAAAAAAATTGAAAAATCCAAAAAAAAAAATAAAAAAAATAAAAAAAATAAAAAATTAGAAAATTAGAAAATTAATTGCCTCGTCTCATAGTGTGTTAACATGGATAGGTACACATCTTTTGAGCTTATTTTGCATGATTATTTGACAAGTCATATCGCTGAAAGTTAGAGTGTTACTTGATGATTCCTTGGCGAAAATTATAAAACTTGAGATGTGTCTTTGTCAAATTTAGTGAGTACTAAAGCATGCTTTCACCTTGTGAGATCTTGAGCCTAATTTATGATTGGTACATTTTATATCGATCAAATTTTATTGTTGTGTGTTGTTCATCATTGAGTATGTCGCTCTAAAACTTGCTTTAAACCATTTTGAGATTACATGATATCTGCATGCATAAAAATGATAAAGGCACTAGGATTAACCGTATTTATCCAAATAGTACCCTTGAATCATATATCCTTAGTGAACCCCTTTGAGCTTTATATCCGTTATTTTTGTATCACCAATCTAAATTCTTGAGACTACTTGTTTATTCTTCTCTTGATTTACTAGTAGAGCATTTTGATTCATTTGAGGGTTGGTGAGTGCATAGTCTGGGGATTTCTTTGTTAAAGTGTGAAAATTGGGTGGGAATATTGTAAAAAAAAAAAAGAAGAAGAAGAAGAAAAGAAGAAAAAAAAAGAGAAAAAAGAAAATAAAGGGTCAAGTAAAGTTGTGTTCATTGGTTTTGTGCAATATGGAAATAGAAAAGTACATGGTAATATGTGCTTGGGGTTTAATGCTTGTGAGAGTCTGATCACCTTTTACATGATCGAAATTTCATGTTGAGTGCTTTAATTAGAAATGAACACTGTGCTCTATTAGTTTGTCAAGTTAGCCACTTGTTAGCCTTTTTCTTGATTCCCTACCCTTCACCTAAGCCACGTTACAAACTTTAACAAAGACCTTTTGATTTGTGCATGCATGTATACAAAGTAGTGGAGATTTGGTGGACAACCAAGCATATGGTAGCACATGACTTAATTGATTGAACTTGAGCGAATACACTTCACCTAAACACTGGTGTGATTTGAGAGTTATGTGAGATTTTCTATCCATAGCATGTTACTCATTGAATGCGGCATTGATATATATTTCATGATCTTTTTGTCTATCCAGACTGTGTGCTTACTTGGATAGTCTTGTACATATGATGTGTAAGGGAACAAACTGTCAATATTGTGCGATTGAGGTTTACTTGTGTGGAGTACTATGATATGTTGCATACTTGAGACTTGGCAGGAAAAAAATAGATTTTATGGGTATATCTTTTGTAAACCCTTAGGAGACAGCACTCCTCCTGTAGAGATCGTCTATGGGTTTAACGGGTTGGTAAACCTAAAATTACCCGTGATTCCTACGACAGTGAGTATAGGTTTTATTCTGCATTTTTGTTTTTGTTTTACTCGAGGACGAGCAAAAGATAGGTATGGGGGCATTTGATAAGTGCATAATTTTGCATATTTTTATTGCCTATTTAGTGCTTGAACTCGTATTTTAATAATTTATTTTGTTGCATTTCAGGAAATTTGAAGAAAAATAAAGAAATGACAAAATAAAAGAATAAAGAGCAAGGAAGGGCCAAAAAGAGAAGAAAATGACCAAAATGCAAAAAGGCAAAAGAATTAGGAGTTTGGTGAAAAAGGGAAAGCTTAAGGAGTCCGGTTCCAGACCCTCAGTAGACCGCAGCTCAGAACTTAAAAATTTATTTTTGTTAATAAATATTTTATTTAAATTAGAAAATTATATTTATAAATATCTAATAATATTAGGTATTTATTTTTATAATTTCTTAATTAAATTAATTATTTATTAATTAAAGATTATAAGTTATGCGGGTTAAAAAGCATTTCTACGGAACCCTTTTAAATTAGGCATCGATTTTTGACAAATTGGTTTAGCCAGCTAGAAGTTGTCAAAGATGAAGGTTGTTAACTGCTATAAAAGAAGAGCTTACAGCCAGAGAAAAGACACCCCGGGGGAATAGCCCCTTAGAATAGATTAGGACCTAGTTCATCCCCTAAATTATCAGTTGTAATTTTTCTTTCTAGCCTTTGTAAACAGATTGTTAATTTTATTACGTATTTTTCCTGTTCTTTTTATGTTAATTCGAAGCATTAGTAGTCTTCCCTGTTTTCTTCTTGCAATCAAACCCATCCTTTAATTGTCATTTTATTCTGTTAAAATAGATACAAATCATCCCCTGTTTATTTGTTTCTTCTCGTTTTGTTCTCTCAAAACCCACAGAACTTGTCCTTATTCTTCTTCAAACTAAACCACAACATCATCTACCTCACCTCTCTTCATCTCTCTCGCGAATCTCCCCCTCTCCTCATCTTCTTCTTTCGTCTTTACCACAAACACCACAACCTCTTTCCCCTTTCTTCCCGTTGCAAACACCCTCCCCTGTTTCAGTTTTGTTGGATTAAAGTTTTAGAATTAAGTGTGATGAATTCTTGTTCGATTTTGTTTCGTCGATTGTCTGAGTTTAAATGATTTTTGGATATTATTCGTGTTTGTATTGATTATTCGCGAGTTCTGTGTCGACTAGGAGATTATTGTTGTAATTTTGCTGTTTGTTATTGCGAGTTATTGAAGATTATTGTCGCGAGTTCTAGCCTGGTTTCTTTGTTTTCACTGAGTCAACTGGGTCTTGTTTTAATCTACCAATTGATGTGCTGAGTTTGTAGAATCACTGAGTTTTATTACTGCAATTCCGAGTTCTGTGTGTGGTTCATTGAACTGTTCTGTTTTCCCCAAATGTTGTTGTTGTTCGAGATGATTTTGTCGTTGCGGTTTGTTTGGTCATTCGAATCGATTTTCTTTGGTTTAGTTTCTGAGTTGTGCTAATTAGCGAGTTACTGCAGTAGTCTAGTTTGAGTTCTTTGCATCGTACTAGTTCATTATTTTGAAAATTTGCTGGTAGTTTAGTTTAGTTTTGTTGGAAGTTTTGTTGCCGAGTCTAGTTTAGTCCAGTTCGGAGTGTTGTGATCTTTGTTAGTCGATGTTTAACTGTGTTCTAAGTTGTTTCGTTTGAATCATCGTGTCGCTGAGTTTCGAAGTTATTACCGAGTTGTTTTGATGATTTTGTTTTGGTTTCTGTTAAAATCGAGTCCCAGTCTGTGTTGTTTGTGTCAAATTGCTGTGTTGTTGCTAAATAAAGGCTGTGTAAATAAAATGAGTTAAATTTTCGACCACTATAAGTCAAAATTTCTTTAAACTTTTGTAAATAAAATCTAAGTTTTAATTCGAGTTTTTAAAAATAATTTACTTAATAAGTTTTAATAGTTTAAAATTTCATTTAGGAATTAATTGGTATAAAATCCAAAATTTTTAAAATCCAAAACCCAATTGTTCTAGTTCGATTAAATTAAAAATTAAGGTTTGCGAAAATATTAGTCTCTGTGGAACGAATCTTAAATATTAAAACGATGATCGTGCGCTTGCGATTTTAAATGTCACATTTTCACCACATCAAAGGACATGAATATATGCAAGATGATTTAGTTTGCATGCTTTGAATACAAGTAGGTGCATTAGAGAGATTTTTGCTTGGGATTGAGTATGTTTTTCCACCAAGTGAGTTTTTGAGCCTTATTGCATATTTGTTGCAATTTATTCGTTTGCTTGAGTGTCCACTGATTGTTTGCATTGCTAGCAGTTGTTTGAGGTCTTTCTTGAAACGCATGACATTATTTGACGATTAAAATGATAAAGGCATTTAGGAATATCCACATATTTTCCCATATTATCACACCATATTTACATGATCAATTAGTTAACCCTTTGAGCTTAATCCTATTTTTTGGTGACATACCACATTACTTGCCTAGATCTTTTTCTTGTATTGACCTTACATTAATTTGAACCCAAATTGTCAAAGGCTAGTAGAGTGCTTAAGGGAGTAATAAGGTGTGCAAAGAGGGGTTTATTGTTGGTCTTACTTTTGAGGGAAATATTGAAAATTGGGTTTGTTTACTTGATAGTCGTGTAATAAAATTGTGGGATCATTGTTATTGTTTATATTATTGTTTGTGTTATATTTAGCTCTCGAGAAAAAATATATATATATATATATATATATATTATGAGAGCATGTTTGTGTTGTTGTGATCCTACTTTAGTCGACTAGTCGAGTGTTTTCTTGGAAGAAAAATAATAGATTATGTGAGGGGGGAAATAGGGTGTTGTTTATGATTTATTATAGTTCTTACTAGCTTTTGACACTTCACCTGTTTTGGTTTATTTGACATACCTTGTCTCTAGCCACGTTACAACCCGAATAAAGACCTTTTGATTATCGTCATTGATGTATGTTGTGTTAAGAGTTAGATTGATACCAAATGTCAAGCATGCTTATGATTTTGTTGGAATTAAGTGATACACTTACCCTTGTTCTTGAGTGAATATTCTTTTGTGAGTGGATTGTGAGTGTTTGCTTGTTTTTTGCGTATGAGATCCCGAGTTTTGTCTCAAAGATGTACTCTTGTAGGCTTAGCATGATTACTAACTTATTCTTACATTTGACATGGGCTTTTGAGAACTTATGCATGTTCGTTGAGTAGACTATGTGAATACTTGCACTTTCGACACCAAGACATTGCGTTATTACTTTGATTCTTAAGTTGATATGGCATGAGAGGATTTGAAGGTATGGTAGGATATTAGTACTAGATTATTTGCATTTTCGTATTAGTTGCATTCATGCATTGCATTGCATTGGATTTTGTGGGTACATTCGCTATAGGCCCTCACGAGACCTTACTCGTCCACTAGGGCTGCCTAGGGGTTTAAAGGGCTTGTTGCATATGCCAAATGCAACCGTGATCACCTACGGAAGTGGAACTAGTTAGTTAGTTAGTTGTAATTGTTTATGCTTGAGGACAAGCATCGGTTTAAGTTTGGGGGTGTGATAAGTGGATTTTATATCCACTTGGAGCGTTCCATATCGGTTTAAATTGATTGTCTTGGACTCAAGTTTGTTATAGTTTTGATGTGTTTTGTGTAGTTGTGCAGTTTTGCAAGAATGTCGATTATGGTGGATGCTTCTGTCGTTTTTGAGGTTAAATTAATTAAAATTCGGATTTTCCGGGAAGGTTGCATAGTCTACACTGTTTTGGCCATATCTGGAGTTCTAGAAGTCCGTTTTCCGCGATCTTACTGTCCACGCGAAGCTTGATAGATTTTCTACAACATGGAACAGGTGTTGTACGCGCAGGCTACGTATGGTGGGTGCAGGAAGCGTGGCAAACAGACTGATGGGAGCAGGAAATTATTGTTTTGCCCTTTTCAAGTTCTAATTGTATTTTGGGCAGTTTTTAGTACCTTAATTGAATTCTAATTGTAATAGAAGGTAATTTCTTGCTGTGCAAGAAATCTAGAGCCTATATAAACACATCCTACCATTGTATTTGTATGACCATTACATATCAATTACTTAGGTTTATTTGTATCTTTTCATATTTTGTTTTTATCATGGTTTCACTTGATTCCATGATGACGAGAGGTTCAATTATGAACTAATCGTTGTCATGGGATAATAACGGATTTATTTATGGAGCTTTAGTATCTTGATGCTTTAAAGATCTGTGTGTGATGTATATCTGATATCCTCGTATGGTTATGCTTAATTGTTAGATGTGTAGCTAACATCTAATTTGTTAATCTCTTGTGAAGTGAAAGTGGATCTTGAGATTTAGAACTTGTCATGCTAGCATAGGTTCATGATTGTTATCAACATGATTCGTGGTGTGAGATGAAAATACTTATACTGCCCTATGTGATCTTATTGGATAACTTGTTCTTCAACCGTTATGTTTTCAAATTCTATAGACATATAGGGTCTAACCATAATTGGTGTCTATTCATCTTCTATCTCTTTTGTGGATGTATGTTTAGTTTGGTATTCGTATACTGAGAAGTAGCGTATACTTGTTTCGTGTTGTCTGATCAGATATCATAACCATTACATATAGTGATTAAAGGCGTCAGATCTAAGCAAAGTATTTAATGAAGTTAGGATTTCATGTTTACTCTTGTAGAAGTAATTCGATTTTAATTTTCATTATTTAATTAATTCTTAGATTGTTTATTTATTTTATTTAGTTAATTTTAGTTAATTAAAACCCAAATTTGTTAATTGTCTTAGCAGTGAATAATAATCATACATTGTTGCATAGGTACATCTACTAAATTAAAACCATAATCAGATCTCTGTGGGAACGAACTTGACTTATTCATATATTACTTGTGACCATGTACGCTTGCGTGATTTAGTGCAAACATACCTACAAAATATGAAAACCACGTATCACAAAAGTGTACATGAATAAAGTGTGTGCACATGTGTGTATCTATAAAATAAAATATGTACCCTTCTTTCAAACCAATCTCTAAATTGTTCTTTTTTAAATTGTTCCTTTTTGGCATCATTGAAATGTGGGTGATGTCTTTGCACCAACTTGTTGAATCCACTACATATTTGAGTTGAATCAATAAAAAATGAAGCTATAAATTTGATTTTTAATAATTAAAGTGAAGATGAATAAAAAATGATACCGCAAGTGCTTTCCAACCTCCGACGAATTATTAAGAACATAGTATGTCACGAGTCTATGTTCATCATCACTCAAGATTCTATCTTTACTCCGTAGACTAGGATGCGTCGGATATGTGTAAACTTCTAACAAATTGGTATCGTAAAACTTTTGGGGTGCCTTATTTCGACGTAAGCGATTATGAACCGTTTTGACTTCATCAAATATAATGAGCAAAAGTGTACACATTCCTCCTCAATGTTGCGTTCGGCCATTGAACCCTCCGCTTCTGCTTTGTTTTTAACTTTCAATTTCAAGTTGTGTAAGTATCGTTCAATAAAAAAACATCCACCTAAAATTTGACGGGCCGCCCAACTTACACTCAGTAGCTAAATGTAGTGGCAAATGCTCCATTGAATCAAAAAAACCCGGAGTAAAGATGGTTTCAAGTTTGGACATTATCCTCACTATATCTTTCTTCATTTTTTTGCAAATCTGTTGTTAGTCACATAGGCATGTATGTATACATCTAATAATAAGCCTAATTATTTGTAATGCTTTGCATTACCTACATGACCTCTTAACTGAGGAATCCTGTAGTTGTAGAGTTTCTGTTTGCAATTAGTACTTGTAATAGGTATCAATGTTCTAGCTGTGTAACTGTATAAATCGAGTCATAAAATAATGCTTGAAAGAAGATCCAGAGATTATGCCTCAAGCTTGAAGAACAAGGCTGTAGAAATAAACACAGTTGGAATTTGAAGATTGAATATTTGCCTAAGTACCAATTCAAGAAGTCAGGGCTTCGAGAAGTCAGGGTTTTGACATGTCTAGTACTCCATTCGAGAACTCAAGAATCCAACAGGCCAAAGCATTATTCGAGTTCTCAAGGAGTCAACTAGTCAAAGTTACATTCGATATCTCAAGGACTCAGGAAGCTGTTCGACATCTCAAGGTTTCCGTAATTAAAAGGCTCCATTCGATAATTCAAGGATTCCTAAAGAAAGGACTCATTCGAGAAGTGATTCGATATGTCAAGAATACATGATCGAGAACTCAGAGTTATTGAAATAGCATACTCTGGTTCTCGAATCAATCACTTAATCATTTCTCGAATGGATTCTTGGAGACAGAATACCGAAGATGTACAAGTCAGAAGTCTGCAACAAGCCAAGACACTTTCAGGACCACTGTATTGTAAAGTGTACATGGAAAGTCTACAAGAAAGCTTAGAGAGATGTTAAAAGAGATAAGCTGCTAAAGTAGTGGATCTAAGCAGGCTAAAGGAAGTCAAATCACATGCTGCCCAGACGATTACCAAATAGGGATAGACAAGTTAGAAAGTGTATTTGTCTGTCACTACATTTGTAGTAAGTAGGTTGTACACGTATTCTATAAGTGTACAACCTCACTTCTTTAGCAGTTAATTTTTTAGAAGTTTTTCACACACATCTTAGATAACATCACTTAGGGAAAACGAAGCTGAGAATACTAATATTTGTATTCACAGATTGTAGCAAAATCTTTATCTAATACAACGTTAGATTAAAGTGAGTGCCTGTGTCTTGTGTTTTATTTCCGCACATATATATTCTGTTAAACACAAACACACACTTAGCTAGACATACTCAAACACAAATTCAAACCTTCAAACAAACTATTCTCAAGCTAAATCAAAAGAAAAGGTTGAAAATACATTCACCCCCCTTTGTAGTTTCTTGTGTGTATTCTATACTCAACATCTGTGTATTTCGTATTCGAGGAGCATAAATCTTGAAAGAAGTTGCATAACTCAATAATAGGATCGACTACATGCTTCAGGAGTAAGTCACGACAAACTATGGGCAACAACTTTTGCTTGAAAACATCACTGTCATGTGATTTTATCCCATGAATACAATTCTTTTCCCGATTCAGACATCTAGATCAACACATTTGAGGCATACCCATTTGGAAGTTTAGATGTGTCAATCCACCTAAACAACTTATGAAGTTACTCCTTCGAAAGTACATATGGCGCACATGGTTTTGTGCCATCTCCTCAAATCCACAACTCACGGTGTACCTGCAATTCTTCACAATCATATCTTGATTTTAAGCTATCTATCAAATTATTCTTATCATCAAGAATTGTGTAGAGTAAGTTGTCAAAAACATTTTTCTCAGTGTGCATGATATCAATGTTATGACGAAGGCTGAGTGTCTCCCAATATGGGAGCTCAAAAAATGGAATATAGTGAGTCCAAATATGTGTCACCCCATAGTCCTTTGGTTTTCTCTTGGATGACTTTCCCAGAGGGGAGAACTATATCTTCTCACACAAGGTCTTTGCAATTAACCCCGAATGTCGATATGTGACTGATCGTGTCTCAATACCTCCAAACCTTATACTACCTCTTCTCAATGGATCATCTGGTTCCAAGAAATATCGAGAAGTGCCATAAAAACTAGCTTTACCACCATGCTTGAGTTGTTTGGCTTTTACCTTTCCCATGCAAGCTGGACATGACAACTTACCCTTAGTCGACCACCCACTAATCATGCCAAGTGCAGGAAAGTCGCTAATTTTCCACTTCAATGTTGTCTTCATCAAAAAATTGGAACGTGAAAACCTATCATATGTTTCCACCCCCATTATGCCACAACACTTTCAATTCATCAATCAATGGTCTAAGATAAATATGAAAGTCTTTTGTTGGATCCTTTGGCCCAGGAATAAAAAGAGGCATAAACATGTATGGAGCCTTCGTGCACACAGATGAGGAAAGGTTGTAAACAACAACAACCACTAGCCATACTGTATATTCCCTAGCGTGTGCATCACGAAATGGATCAAATCCAACACTAGAAAGTCCAAGTCTCACATTATGAATCTCCTTTGCGAAATTTAGAAATCTACGATCAAACTGTTTCCACTCATCTCCATCCGCCGGGTGACTTAATTGACCATCAACCATATTTCTATCATGGTTCCACCTCATACATTTTGCAGTCTTCTCAGCCATGAATAAACGCTTCAATCTCAAGGTGATAGGAAAATAACGCAAGGTCTTTCGTGGGATCTTCTTTTTTTAGGATCTTTTTGCTCTTTGTACCGACTTTTTTTTATATATCACAATGTGTATTCTCGCTATTTTCCTTATAAAATAACATGCAATCATTCTCACAAGCATCAATCTTTTCATATCCCATATTCAATCCTTTAAGCATCTTTTGCACAACATAGTAGTTATGAGGCATTTTGTGATTGTTAGGCAAGACTGAACCAATGAGGTGAAGCAACTCATCAAAACCATTATTACTGCAGTTATGCTTGTTTTTGAAATGAAGTAGCTCATTCACGAACTCAAATGTTGTAAAATTGACATCTTGTACAATTCTTGTAAAATTAACACTACTTGTTGTAGTGTTAATGAATAGAAGTGGAAGTAAAATAGAGTTATTATATACTTTATTCCTATCTAATATTCAGAAAATATATTATAGGTATTAGTTAAATGAATTCTAATTATTTAGCTTATTAACAATAAGTCCAACTATTTATGAACTTTATTGATAAAGTAGATATTTGGCTGGCAAGTTTTTACCTTTCACTTGAAAGGATTTTTCTTGCTTTAAGCACTTACGATTTTATTTTTCAAGTTGGATCAGGATTTTGATGGGTTTCCTAGTTGGGTTCAGGTATTAGCTAAATTCCTATCTGATATTGAATTTCTTTAAGATTCCTATCTGAATAAGGATTGAAAAGGGTTATTTATGTAGCCTATAAATGCTCTTGTATTTTAATCTTTTGGGAGACGATATTGATAATAAAATTTTGGCTATTCGGTAGCTTGGAGTATCGAATTCAGGAGTAAATTCAGAGTCTGAGTTTTGTTTCTCCATTCGGAGATTCAGAGTTTGAGTTTTGTTTCTCCATCTTGGAGATTCAGAGTTTACTTTATATTTATCATTACTATATATTACCACGAGAACATCACGTTTCGTATCAATTTGGTATCAAGAGCCAAGGTTTCTCCATCAATTTCTTAATTGTTGGGAGATCTAGGCTTTTCGCAAAAAAAAAAAGTTACTGTTCGCGGGTACTATTCACGAGTACTGTTCATCGAAACTGTTGCACGTTAATGGCAGGGGATGAAGATTTAAAACTTGAAGGATCAGATGTAGATTTCTTGAAGTCTATTTACTATATATTAAAGGAGAACACAAGGGCAAAGTTTGCCATTTTAATGGCTGTGAAGTTATAGTTTTACCCTTTTATATTTAAAATTTCATAAATTCCACTATTTTTTTATTTATACAAAAAAAAAATTTTGTTACCCAAGAATCAAACCCCAAACCTTTTTTTATAAAGAAGTTCATGTCATAACAAGTGTGCTACTCAATCGCTTGTGTTTACTTCAAAAGTCTTAATAGATAAACCACATCTTCTCCTCTTATTTTATTTACTTTCCTTTTTTTGTTTTAATTTTTGAGTTAAATAAAAATATTAGATTGTATTATTTATATAACTCTTTTTTTTTAGATTTTTCTGCAGTTAGACAACACAAGGTGAAAAGTGTCAATAAAATAACTGTGAAAATTTATTTTATCCCAGTAAATTATAAAATTGCAAAAATGCTATCCTTTTTACCCCTATTTTTTTAAATATTATAAAATTACCATCTTTTAATAATTATGTAAAAAATAATGAAATTATGCTTGTGTTGGGATTCGAACCACTAACATTCTACTCTCAAACTCATGCCTTAACCAACTGTGCAACAGTTGATTCTTAGTTTTGCTTAAAAATCCTCTAAGATAAACCACATGCTTTCTCTTTTTGTCTCATCCCTTTTTTTAGTAAATGAAATGTTGGTTCATATTACTTTTAAAATATTGGATAGATAAAATTATAAAATATGTTTTAATCGACTGAGCATTCTCTACAATTCTCTTTTGCCATTTTAAATAATTGATATAGAAAAAAAAATAGATTATACATAATGTAATCGGGTCCAAAAAGAAAAAAGATTTATTTACATACGTCTTCATGTAGATGTTAAATTATTTAAATAAAAAATAAGATTTGGTTTTAAGAAATATGTAAATTTTAGTTATCAAACCATACATAATTAATAATTGCATCATATAACTTTTACGTATATAAAATTTTAAATATGTTAGTCATATTAGAGGGTTTTGGTCGACCAACTATTTAGATTTTGAACGATTTAAATATATGATTGGTCTAAAAACATAAATATTTAAATATATACGAAAAAATAATTGAAATTATGTTAAAAAGATGAAAACTCTAAAAATATGATCTATGTTATATATAAAAAAATAAAATAATTAACATTCAAATTAAAATAAAAAATAAATAAATTTTTTAATCATAAATATTACAAAAGTACAATATTTAAAAGAGAAAATGACCAAAATACCTCATTTTCACTATCCCATGACCCAAAATACTGATATGCAGAGTGCTTGGCCCTACATACCCAAAGAACACGCTACTGCGTATAGTGTGTACCAAGTTGTCGTCTCTCCTCTCATCTCTCCAGTGGTCTCTCGTCTATTTCTGTCATTTCTCCCGTCTCTCTTCGTCACCACCACCACTTCTCCCTCTCTGATCACAGCACCACCGTCTTCTCTCCCTTCCTCCATCTTCTCTCTCGCGTCTGTATCTATCCCCCTCGTATATTTCTCTCATTTGGCCTCGCAGGGGACTTTGTCGGATTTTACAAAAATTATGGTTCAGATTTGGGGGTTTTAAATCCAGCACAAGAAATGGTTTGAGAAGGGTATATGGTTGTATTGTAATAACCCTAACTTTAGTAATGCTACAGTGGTCACATGAATAGTAAATTTCGAGGATTTAGAAAAAAATGGTATATAAGTACTCCATAATGGAAACGGAAAATGAATAAACAGAAACCATATTAGTGTCGTACATTGAAAATAAGTGACTCGAAATGACGATGGATTTCAGAAATTCCTAAATATGGATTTTGAGGATTTTGATTTCGAATGAGCTTTTATTGGATATTAAGGAGCATGGAAATATTATAAGAATTATATATTGAGGGATTAGTGAATTTAGGTTAAACCAAAGGATTATTAAGTTAAGAGAATACCAAGGGAAATTGGATTTGTAAATGATTTCGAAAACCACTGAGATAATGAGGTACACCCGAAACGAACCACAATTAGATGAGTATGGGAACAAGACAACCAAGATTAGTAATATAGCAAGGATACATACCACATTACCATTTACCAAGATTTTAGCAAATTACTTAGGAAAATCAAGAAAAAGAGAATTATGAAATCATCTAAATGGCATCATCATCCACTAACTTGTTTTTAAGGGTAGATTAGTCATTTTGCATGAGATTTTTTTCTACAATCTTCTTGACCAATCCACAAGACTCTAGGATAAGCTAGATTAGTGCAAGATAAGAACAACCAAGCAAGAAAAAGCTCTCCCCCCATTCCATAACATCATTTTCGGCCAAACAAGACAGCAGGTTGGTAAATCGAGCATAACTTCTTCATTTCTTAGCCAAATTTTGCGTTCTATATCTTTTTAGAAAGACCATGAGATAAGCTACAAGTCGTATTTCACAAGAAATTTCCAGAAAAGCAAGGTAAGGGGGTCGTTTTTCATGTTCTTTCAGCTGATGAATAGTAACTCCGAATTATTAACTTGGTTTTAATGGCTCCTTTAGTTGATTCAAGCTAATTCAAGGTGGTTTAAGGATATATCAAGGTTTATTAAGGATATTTAAAGCTTCAAGAAGGTATAATCACTCTTGTCCTTGTTTATTATTGATGGATATTGATGTAAGTAGTGGATAAGTGGTATAAATGTTAAGATTATGGTGATTTATGTGTTTGTAAGTGGTTTGAGTTAAATATGGAAGTGTTTGGGCTTGTAACCATGGCTGGTAATGAAGACCACATGGTGTAAGTGATGATTATTGTGTGTGATAATTGATTTGGAGGAGTTGGATTTTTGGAAAGTATGAGAATATAGCCGTTATAATGTCCGATTTTCGTTAGGAGGTAATTTGCCCTGTTTTGGACCCCTGTATTCGGACGGTACCCTACTGTCTAGGTTACCAATTGACCATGAAATGATAGAGCTTAGTTCATAGATCGTTTTGATATAAGGTGCGTTAAAATCTGATGAACGGTTTAGGAGAAAAGTCAATTTTAGTGAAAGACGTTCGAAAACCGAGAAACCGTAAATGTATCAACTTTGAGGTTACAATTACCATACTTTAACATTGTTAGAAGTCACGAAATTTTGGGATATAGTAGTGGTGTGGTCAAAGAACTATGTCCAGTTGACCTCACATTAAAATTCGAAATTTAAAAATTTTAAGAAATTTTACAGTCGAGTGTAGTAGTTAAGGGGAAATGGTGAAAACCCCTGAAACTTCGATTGAGTTTATAAATGGTTAAGTTCTTGAACCTTTGGGGTAATAATGATACGTTAAACATATATTGAAGTGTAAAGGGTCTTGTTATACAAGAAAGTAGTGAGTAGAGATGTGGTATTCTAACGACGGTCCTTTTGTGTTTATAGAAACTCTGGAAGAGACACGAACCATACCGTCAGGATACCAAAACCGAGGCAAGATTTCTTCTATCCCTACTTTGAAGAATTATTTATCTGCAAAGAAAAATGATTTTATGGAATATATATGTGATTCTATTATTGCTATATTGTTAAGAATTTGTTTTCCTGATTTTGGAAATTAAAGGGAGATATGAGTATGGATATGGATTAAAGGGAGCAAGATTTCTTTTATCCTTATTTTGATATACTGTTTATGTTCAAAGAAAATGGTTTTGGTGGATAATATATGAATCTTATATGATGAGATGAGTAGGGATATATTCCCTGTTTACTGAGATTTTTGAATATGGATTATGAATGTGGATATGATTATGAATGGAGCGAATATGCTCTATGGTAAAAGAGATATGAAAGAGAATGGTATCAGTTGTTATCTAGAGTTATATAAAGGAATGGTATCAGTTGTTATCTATGGTTATATGGTTTATAATGCTATATTGTAAATATTCTTTTTGAGTATTAGTGGTTTAATGAATATTATTTGGTTATTATTTACTACTCTTAAATAGACGGAATATTTTATGAATATAAAAGCATATTTGATTTCTTGAACAGAAAAGAGATGTCTGAATCATAATCAAAGTATTATGTTATATATATATTTTATAGAAATAATGTGCGAGAATGGAAATGATATGAGTAATGATAAATGGAAATGATATACGGGAATAGAAATGTGAAATGGTGTTGATAAATGGAATAATGATTTTATAAAAAGGGGGAATAGCAACAAACTTGCGTAAGAGGCTGTGTCAGGGCTGTGTGCGACACAGTCCAGCATTCATTATATGATTCGACACGAAGATGCCAAGGGAGGATGTTAGCAGGTGGCCTTCCTCCAGGGATGATGTTAGCAGGTGGCCTTCATTCCTTCTACCGGTAGTAAAAGGGACGGGTACGGAGGACGACTGATCATCGTGCCTCACGTATTCGGCAACAGTGAAAACCCCCAAAATTTTCGAATAAAGAATCGACGATAAAGTCAGATTGGTATACTGAAAAGGGAAAATGATATGAAATGATGGAATTATTATTATAGATGAAGAGAAACTGATTTTATATTAATTTATATAATTGTTGCATAAGAAGGAAATGAGAAGATGACAATGAGAGATTTATTCAAGTATTCATAGTATCTTGAAATATTACACTGAAAGGGTATATTGATTGTTATATTATTTAAGAAGAGAAACTGATACTATATTATCCTAGATTTCTTTCTTATAATAGTAAGTGGATGATGTATTATTAAATAAGAGTTTTATTCTTCCTTAAAGTTTATAATTGGTTACCACTTACATATGCATATATATGTATACCTGGTCACATTTTAAATTCTAGCTTACAATATTATCTTGCTGAGCTATTATAGCTCACTCTTGCTACTTATCTATATACAGCTAGGTATGCTGATTCTACGCAGAACGCCCCGCAAGAGGGTAGGGGGAAGGCGACTTTCTGAGAGTACGCTAGCATCGATTCCCGAGGTAGCGTAGTGGCAGACGGGTTCTGGGAGCTCTATGTATAATTAAGTGTGTAAACATGTAAGAAACTTTTGGTTGTTGAAATGCTTCATGTCGAAGTATTATTCAGCAATGTACTTAAGTATGATTCTGGGTTTGTAATAACTGTTAAATTCTAAACGTCTATTATGGTGAATATTGTTCTCTGAGCGTATGACTGGTGTGTGTGTGTTTATTATTGCGGGGTCAACTGCATAAGTATTAAAAAAAAAAGACCCAAGAGACATTGATATTGAATGGAAATTGGTCCGTGATGGCCCAGATTTATGACCCCGGATTTGGGGCTGTCACAGATGGTATCAGAGCTTAGAGTCATATTGCTCAGGAACAAGAGTGATAGTAATATACACATATAGATATATAGGTAATGATATAAAATATGAACTCACATCGAGTTCAAGGGGGGTTTATCGAACGAAGCGTTTATTCTAAGTAGTGATTATAATTTTATAGATTATTGCTAATAAAGGTTATTATGCCAAAAGTGTTAAGCTTATGTAGCACATGAGAACGATACGAGAAAAGGGAATACTTGATGTATCGGGAAGTGTACGTTAGATAACCTCGTGAGTAATTCCAGGGTGATCCATCATCTCTTATTCAAAAGGGGCCGGTATCTTTTCAAAACTTTTTGGTATCCTTGAAATGTGTTTCAAAATTGTATTAGTCAAAATATTCCTCTAAGATTATTTTCGGAAGATGGTATTTATCATTGTGATTTAAATTTTCCTCTATATTTCTTACTCCAACTAAGAGGAACAACCCTATAAGTATACACAAGGACGATCTATCTGTGTGATAGAAAGTCGGAGGGGACGCCCTCACTTGTGTGACCTACGGGTTCTTCCATCATATTGATTTCCAAAATATTCTTTTGTTTCAAATAAGAGCTATTTAAAACTCTTAATCTTATAAATTGTGGTGGGACACTTGCTTGTTTCTGGGTTCGTTTCAATTCGAAGTTTCTTAAATTCTATAAATTGTTTCGAATATAGAAGATTTCATTAATGGATGGGATAATGGAAGCAAAGTTTAGAATATACGTGATTATACGAGGAAACTCAAGATTTCAAGGGAAATTTTAATAAGAGATAATTAGAGCTAGAAGCGTTTCGATATAGAAGAGGAAGGAATTTCGTGAGAAGAAAGGGGTATAATTGAGAATTAGCGAGATAAAAGGATATGAGGAATTTTAAGGTATAATTGAGACTTACTATTGAGAGTAAGGTGTATTTTGAGGAAAAGTTAGAATAAGGATAAACAAAGGAAGTGAGACAATTAATGAAGTTTGTGTATTCTGTCTAAATTCTATCGTATTTCGATATTAAATGTTGAGATTCAAGAATATCGATGTATATAAAGTGATTGACTTAAATGAAAAGGTTATTGTGATAAAGGTGATACGCTTAATTGCTAAAGCTGAGTTGAGAATATTATGGTATATAAATGAGTTGACTAGTGATATAATTGTGTATATGAGAATGTGTATATAGAAATGATGTATATTATACCCTAAATTTGGGTGATTAATGAAGAATATTGCTATATACAGAATCATGCCGCCTAAACGTTATAATAGAGCGAATGCAAGGGAAAATGAGAGAGAGGAAGGAAGTCATAATAGGCAAGGTGAAAACGCTCATAATGAACAAAATCATGAAGAAGAAGAAGATGAATCAACTGGCCAACAAGGAAATCAGGGTGGTGACCCTTTTAACCAACTCATGGACCTATTAAGGCAGAATTTAGCTAATCCACAGAATCCTCAACAACCACCTGTTCTTCCCAATCAGGCAGCTAACTCCTTTCACGCTTTTAAGTCATTAAAACCCCCAGAGTTTGAGGGAACTGCTAACCCAGTAGTAGCCAGAGCCTGGTTAAAAGAGATGGAAAAAGCTTTTGAGATATTGAGGATAGAAGAGGATCAGAAAACAATCTTTGCGACCTATCTTTTAAAGGGAGAGGCAATTATTGGTGGGAGGCTAAGAAAAACCTAGAAGGAGCGGGAGTGATAACCTGGGAGCGTTTCACTATGGTGTTTTTAGAAAAGTACTCCCCTAGGTATTTGGAAAACCAAATGGAGATGAAATTTCTGGAATTGAAACAGGATAATTTATCAGTGGCCGAGTATAAAACTAAATTTACTGAACTATCTAGGTTTGTTCCGGAATTTGTGCGTACTGAGGAACCTTTCAGTCTAATCAATCGTGACCACCATTACTAGATTGCAACACGTGTGGTAGGAAGCATATCGGAGAATGTAAGATGTTAGGAATAACTTGCTTTAAGTGTGGACAGAAAGGGCATTATCAGGACAGGTGTCTATCAGCTGATAAGGGTGATGTCAAGTGTTATCAATGTGGAAGACTAGGACATTTTGCTAGAGATTGTCGTTCTGGTGGGTCATCTGCGCCAGGACAAAGTATGACTGCTTCAAATAGACCTACTGCTAGAGTGTATAACATGACTTTAGGAGAAGCATTGAAAAAGCTGGATACAGATACAGGTGAAATATTTTCTTTAATAATTTACTCTTGTAGGTATAAGTGTTTGGTTAGGAATTAACGTGGTCAATGAATGGTGTAAATGAGTTAATAGCATAGATAAGAATAATCTATCTGAGTAGGAAGTAAGATATGCCAATCCAGAGAGAAAATACGAGCACCCTTGTTTAGATACGAACAAGAAATATATATTATAGGTAGTATTTTCTTACAATTGTTTCAAGGAATCATATTCTAGTCGGATTTCTGGAAGATTTTACAGAGACAAGATATAATAAGATCGAAGTGTGTATATTTATGTCATGATAGAGATCAACATAGGGATAAACAATAAGTGAGATACACTACCATTCAGGGGAGGCCAATGTGGTGGCCGATACCCATAACCAAAAGAGGAATGTTGATGAATGACAAGCAAGGTTATGTTGGTGTATTCTGTGCAAACAAGATAGAGATATTATGAAGGAAAAAGGATGGAGAAAGTGGTATAGAAGTTATAAGGTGTAGATGAAAAGGTGTCTATGGACATTTCTGTCGTGATTCCGGGACGGAATCCTTTTAAGGGGGGAAGGATGTAATAACCCTAACTTTAGTAATGCTACAGTGGTCACATGAATAGTAAATTTCGAGGATTTAGAAAAAAATGGTATATAAGTACTCCATAATGGAAACGGAAAATGAATAAACAGAAACCATATTAGTGTCGTACATTGAAAATAAGTGACTCGAAATGACGATGGATTTCAGAAATTCCTAAATATGGATTTTGAGGATTTTGATTTCGAATGAGCTTTTATTGGATATTAAGGAGCATGGAAATATTATAAGAATTATATATTGAGGGATTAGTGAATTTAGGTTAAACCAAAGGATTATTAAGTTAAGAGAATACCAAGAGAAATTGGATTTGTAAATGATTTCGAAAACCACTGAGATAATGAGGTACACCCGAAACGAACCACAATTAGACGAGTATGGGAACAAGACAACCAAGATTAGTAATATAGCAAGGATACATACCACATTACCATTTACCAAGATTTTAGCAAATTACTTAGGAAAATCAAGAAAAAGAGAATTATGAAATCATCTAAATGGCATCATCATCCACTAACTTGTTTTTAAGGGTAGATTAGTCATTTTGCATGAGATTTTTTTCTACAATCTTCTTGACCAATCCACAAGACTCTAGGATAAGCTAGATTAGTGCAAGATAAGAACAACCAAGCAAGAAAAAGCTCTCCCCCCATTCCATAACATCATTTTCGGCCAAACAAGACAGCAGGTTGGTAAATCGAGCATAACTTCTTCGTTTCTTAGCCAAATTTTGCGTTCTATATCTTTTTAGAAAGACCATGAGATAAGCTACAAGTCGTATTTCACAAGAAATTTCCAGAAAAGCAAGGTAAGGGGGTCGTTTTTCATGTTCTTTCAGCTGATGAATAGTAACTCCGCATTATTAACTTGGTTTTAATGGCTCCTTTAGTTGATTCAAGCTAATTCAAGGTGGTTTAAGGATATATCAAGGTTTATTAAGGATCTTTAAAGCTTCAAGAAGGTATAATCACTCTTGTCCTTGTTTATTATTGATGGATATTGATGTAAGTAGTGGATAAGTGGTATAAATGTTAAGATTATGGTGATTTATGTGTTTGTAAGTGGTTTGAGTTAAATATGGAAGTGTTTGGGCTTGTAACCATGGATGGTAATGAAGACCACATGGTGTAAGTGATGATTATTGTGTGTGATAATTGATTTGGAGGAGTTGGATTTTTGGAAAGTATGAGAATATAGCCGTTATAATGTCCGATTTTCGTTAGGAGGTAATTTGCCCTGTTTTGGACCCCTGTATTCGGACGGTACCCTACTGTCTAGGTTACCAATTGACCATGAAATGATAGAGCTTAGTTCATAGATCGTTTTGATATAAGGTGCGTTAAAATCTGATGAACGGTTTAGGAGAAAAGTCAGTTTTAGTGAAAGACGTTCGAAAACCGAGAAACCGTAAATGTATCAACTTTGAGGTTACAATTACCATACTTTAACATAGTTAGAAGTCACGAAATTTTGGGATATAGTAGTGGTGTGGTCAAAGAACTATGTCCAGTTGACCTCACATTAAAATTCGAAATTTAAAAATTTTAAGAAATTTTACAGTCGAGTGTAGTAGTTAAGGGGAAATGGTGAAAACCCCTGAAACTTCGATTGAGTTTATAAATGGTTAAGTTCTTGAACCTTTGGGGTAATAATGATACGTTAAACATATATTGAAGTGTAAAGGGTCTTGTTATACAAGAAAGTAGTGAGTAGAGATGTGGTATTCTAATGACGGTCCTTTTGTGTTTATAGAAACTCTGGAAGAGACACGAACCATACCGTCAGGATACCAAAACCGAGGCAAGATTTCTTCTATCCCTACTTTGAAGAATTATTTATCTGCAAAGAAAAATGATTTTATGGAATATATATGTGATTCTATTATTGCTATATTGTTAAGAATTTGTTTTCCTGATTTTGGAAATTAAAGGGAGATATGAGTATGGATATGGATTAAAGGGAGCAAGATTTCTTTTATCCTTATTTTGATATACTGTTTATGTTCAAAGAAAATGGTTTTGGTGGATAATATATGAATCTTATATGATGAGATGAGTAGGGATATATTCCCTGTTTACTGAGATTTTTGAATATGGATTATGAATGTGGATATGATTATGAATGGAGCGAATATGCTCTATGGTAAAAGAGATATGAAAGAGAATGGTATCAGTTGTTATCTAGAGTTATATAAAGGAATGGTATCAGTTGTTATCTATGGTTATATGGTTTATAATGCTATATTGTAAATATTCTTTTTGAGTATTAGTGGTTTAATGAATATTATTTGGTTATTATTTACTACTCTTAAATAGACGGAATATTTTATGAATATAAAAGCATATTTGATTTCTTGAACAGAAAAGAGATGTCTGAATCATAATCAAAGTATTATGTTATATATATATTTTATAGAAATAATGTGCGAGAATGGAAATGATATGAGTAATGATAAATGGAAATGATATACGGGAATGGAAATGTGAAATGGTGTTGATAAATGGAATAATGATTTTATAAAAAGGGGGAATAGCAACAAACTTGCGTAAGAGGCTGTGTCAGGGCTGTGTGCGACACAGTCCAGCATTCATTATATGATTCGACACGAAGATGCCAAGGGAGGATGTTAGCAGGTGGCCTTCCTCCAGGGATGATGTTAGCAGGTGGCCTTCATTCCTTCTACCGGTAGTAAAAGGGACGGGTACGGAGGACGACTGATCATCGTGCCTCACGTATTCGGCAACAGTGAAAACCCCCAAAATTTTCGAATAAAGAATCGACGATAAAGTCAGATTGGTATACTGAAAAGGGAAAATGATATGAAATGATGGAATTATTATTATAGATGAAGAGAAACTGATTTTATATTAATTTATATAATTGTTGCATAAGAAGGAAATGAGAAGATGACAATGAGAGATTTATTCAAGTATTCATAGTATCTTGAAATATTACACTGAAAGGGTATATTGATTGTTATATTATTTAAGAAGAGAAACTGATACTATATTATCCTAGATTTCTTTCTTATAATAGTAAGTGGATGATGTATTATTAAATAAGAGTTTTATTCTTCCTTAAAGTTTATAATTGGTTACCACTTACATATGCATATATATGTATACCTGGTCACATTTTAAATTCTAGCTTACAATATTATCTTGCTGAGCTATTATAGCTCACTCTTGCTACTTATCTATATACAGCTAGGTATGCTGATTCTACGCAGAACGCCCCGCAAGAGGGTAGGGGGAAGGCGACTTTCTGAGAGTACGCTAGCATCGATTCCCGAGGTAGCGTAGTGGCAGACGGGTTCTGGGAGCTCTATGTATAATTAAGTGTGTAAACATGTAAGAAACTTTTGGTTGTTGAAATGCTTCATGTCGAAGTATTATTCAGCAATGTACTTAAGTATGATTCTGGGTTTGTAATAACTGTTAAATTCTAAACGTCTATTATGGTGAATATTGTTCTCTGAGCGTATGCCTGGTGTGTGTGTGTTTATTATTGCGGGGTCAACTGCATAAGTATTAAAAAAAAAAGACCCAAGAGACATTGATATTGAATGGAAATTGGTCCGTGATGGCCCAGATTTATGACCCCGGATTTGGGGCTGTCACAGATGGTATCAGAGCTTAGAGTCATATTGCTCAGGAACAAGAGTGATAGTAATATACACATATAGATATATAGGTAATGATATAAAATATGAACTCACATCGAGTTCAAGGGGGGTTTATCGAACGAAGCGTTTATTCTAAGTAGTGATTATAATTTTATAGATTATTGCTAATAAAGGTTATTATGCCAAAAGTGTTAAGCTTATGTAGCACATGAGAACGATACGAGAAAAGGGAATACTTGATGTATCGGGAAGTGTACGTTAGATAACCTCGTGAGTAATTCCAGGGTGATCCATCATCTCTTATTCAAAAGGGGCCGGTATCTTTTCAAAACTTTTTGGTATCCTTGAAATGTGTTTCAAAATTGTATTAGTCAAAATATTCCTCTAAGATTATTTTCGGAAGATGGTATTTATCATTGTGATTTAAATTTTCCTCTATATTTCTTACTCCAACTAAGAGGAACAACCCTATAAGTATACACAAGGACGATCTATCTGTGTGATAGAAAGTCGGAGGGGACGCCCTCACTTGTGTGACCTACGGGTTCTTCCATCATATTGATTTCCAAAATATTCTTTTGTTTCAAATAAGAGCTATTTAAAACTCTTAATCTTATAAATTGTGGTGGGACACTTGCTTGTTTCTGGGTTCGTTTCAATTCGAAGTTTCTTAAATTCTATAAATTGTTTCGAATATAGAAGATTTCATTAATGGATGGGATAATGGAAGCAAAGTTTAGAATATACGTGATTATACGAGGAAACTCAAGATTTCAAGGGAAATTTTAATAAGAGATAATTAGAGCTAGAAGCGTTTCGATATAGAAGAGGAAGGAATTTCGTGAGAAGAAAGGGGTATAATTGAGAATTAGCGAGATAAAAGGATATGAGGAATTTTAAGGTATAATTGAGACTTACTATTGAGAGTAAGGTGTATTTTGAGGAAAAGTTAGAATAAGGATAAACAAAGGAAGTGAGACAATTAATGAAGTTTGTGTATTCTGTCTAAATTCTATCGTATTTCGATATTAAATGTTGAGATTCAAGAATATCGATGTATATAAAGTGATTGACTTAAATGAAAAGGTTATTGTGATAAAGGTGATACGCTTAATTGCTAAAGCTGAGTTGAGAATATTATGGTATATAAATGAGTTGACTAGTGATATAATTGTGTATATGAGAATGTGTATATAGAAATGATGTATATTATACCCTAAATTTGGGTGATTAATGAAGAATATTGCTATATACAGAATCATGCCGCCTAAACGTTATAATAGAGCGAATGCAAGGGAAAATGAGAGAGAGGAAGGAAGTCATAATAGGCAAGGTGAAAACGCTCATAATGAACAAAATCATGAAGAAGAAGAAGATGAATCAACTGGCCAACAAGGAAATCAGGGTGGTGACCCTTTTAACCAACTCATGGACCTATTAAGGCAGAATTTAGCTAATCCACAGAATCCTCAACAACCACCTGTTCTTCCCAATCAGGCAGCTAACTCCTTTCACGCTTTTAAGTCATTAAAACCCCCAGAGTTTGAGGGAACTGCTAACCCAGTAGTAGCCAGAGCCTGGTTAAAAGAGATGGAAAAAGCTTTTGAGATATTGAGGATAGAAGAGGATCAGAAAACAATCTTTGCGACCTATCTTTTAAAGGGAGAGGCAATTATTGGTGGGAGGCTAAGAAAAACCTAGAAGGAGCGGGAGTGATAACCTGGGAGCGTTTCACTATGGTGTTTTTAGAAAAGTACTCCCCTAGGTATTTGGAAAACCAAATGGAGATGAAATTTCTGGAATTGAAACAGGATAATTTATCAGTGGCCGAGTATAAAACTAAATTTACTGAACTATCTAGGTTTGTTCCGGAATTTGTGCGTACTGAGGAACCTTTCAGTCTAATCAATCGTGACCACCATTACTAGATTGCAACACGTGTGGTAGGAAGCATATCGGAGAATGTAAGATGTTAGGAATAACTTGCTTTAAGTGTGGACAGAAAGGGCATTATCAGGACAGGTGTCTATCAGCTGATAAGGGTGATGTCAAGTGTTATCAATGTGGAAGACTAGGACATTTTGCTAGAGATTGTCGTTCTGGTGGGTCATCTGCGCCAGGACAAAGTATGACTGCTTCAAATAGACCTACTGCTAGAGTGTATAACATGACTTTAGGAGAAGCATTGAAAAAGCTGGATACAGATACAGGTGAAATATTTTCTTTAATAATTTACTCTTGTAGGTATAAGTGTTTGGTTAGGAATTAACGTGGTCAATGAATGGTGTAAATGAGTTAATAGCATAGATAAGAATAATCTATCTGAGTAGGAAGTAAGATATGCCAATCCAGAGAGAAAATACGAGCACCCTTGTTTAGATACGAACAAGAAATATATATTATAGGTAGTATTTTCTTACAATTGTTTCAAGGAATCATATTCTAGTCGGATTTCTGGAAGATTTTAAAGAGACAAGATATAATAAGATCGAAGTGTGTATATTTATGTCATGATAGAGATCAACATAGGGATAAACAATAAGTGAGATACACTACCATTCAGGGGAGGCCAATGTGGTGGCCGATACCCATAACCAAAAGAGGAATGTTGATGAATGACAAGCAAGGTTATGTTGGTGTATTCTGTGCAAACAAGATAGAGATATTATGAAGGAAAAAGGATGGAGAAAGTGGTATAGAAGTTATAAGGTGTAGATGAAAAGGTGTCTATGGACATTTCTGTCGTGATTCCGGGACGGAATCCTTTTAAGGGGGGAAGGATGTAATAACCCTAACTTTAGTAATGCTACAGTGGTCACATGAATAGTAAATTTCGAGGATTTAGAAAAAAATGGTATATAAGTACTCCATAATGGAAACGGAAAATGAATAAACAGAAACCATATTAGTGTCGTACATTGAAAATAAGTGACTCGAAATGACGATGGATTTCAGAAATTCCTAAATATGGATTTTGAGGATTTTGATTTCGAATGAGCTTTTATTGGATATTAAGGAGCATGGAAATATTATAAGAATTATATATTGAGGGATTAGTGAATTTAGGTTAAACCAAAGGATTATTAATTTAAGAGAATACCAAGAGAAATTGGATTTGTAAATGATTTCGAAAACCACTGAGATAATGAGGTACACCCGAAACGAACCACAATTAGACGAGTATGGGAACAAGACAACCAAGATTAGTAATATAGCAAGGATACATACCACATTACCATTTACCAAGATTTTAGCAAATTACTTAGGAAAATCAAGAAAAAGAGAATTATGAAATCATCTAAATGGCATCATCATCCACTAACTTGTTTTTAAGGGTAGATTAGTCATTTTGCATGAGATTTTTTTCTACAATCTTCTTGACCAATCCACAAGACTCTAGGATAAGCTAGATTAGTGCAAGATAAGAACAACCAAGCAAGAAAAAGCTCTCCCCCCATTCCATAACATCATTTTCGGCCAAACAAGACAGCAGGTTGGTAAATCGAGCATAACTTCTTCGTTTCTTAGCCAAATTTTGCGTTCTATATCTTTTTAGAAAGACCATGAGATAAGCTACAAGTCGTATTTCACAAGAAATTTCCAGAAAAGCAAGGTAAGGGGGTCGTTTTTCATGTTCTTTCAGCTGATGAATAGTAACTCCGCATTATTAACTTGGTTTTAATGGCTCCTTTAGTTGATTCAAGCTAATTCAAGGTGGTTTAAGGATATATCAAGGTTTATTAAGGATCTTTAAAGCTTCAAGAAGGTATAATCACTCTTGTCCTTGTTTATTATTGATGGATATTGATGTAAGTAGTGGATAAGTGGTATAAATGTTAAGATTATGGTGATTTATGTGTTTGTAAGTGGTTTGAGTTAAATATGGAAGTGTTTGGGCTTGTAACCATGGATGGTAATGAAGACCACATGGTGTAAGTGATGATTATTGTGTGTGATAATTGATTTGGAGGAGTTGGATTTTTGGAAAGTATGAGAATATAGCCGTTATAATGTCCGATTTTCGTTAGGAGGTAATTTGCCCTGTTTTGGACCCCTGTATTCGGACGGTACCCTACTGTCTAGGTTACCAATTGACCATGAAATGATAGAGCTTAGTTCATAGATCGTTTTGATATAAGGTGCGTTAAAATCTGATGAACGGTTTAGGAGAAAAGTCAGTTTTAGTGAAAGACGTTCGAAAACCGAGAAACCGTAAATGTATCAACTTTGAGGTTACAATTACCATACTTTAACATAGTTAGAAGTCACGAAATTTTGGGATATAGTAGTGGTGTGGTCAAAGAACTATGTCCAGTTGACCTCACATTAAAATTCGAAATTTAAAAATTTTAAGAAATTTTACAGTCGAGTGTAGTAGTTAAGGGGAAATGGTGAAAACCCCTGAAACTTCGATTGAGTTTATAAATGGTTAAGTTCTTGAACCTTTGGGGTAATAATGATACGTTAAACATATATTGAAGTGTAAAGGGTCTTGTTATACAAGAAAGTAGTGAGTAGAGATGTGGTATTCTAATGACGGTCCTTTTGTGTTTATAGAAACTCTGGAAGAGACACGAACCATACCGTCAGGATACCAAAACCGAGGCAAGATTTCTTCTATCCCTACTTTGAAGAATTATTTATCTGCAAAGAAAAATGATTTTATGGAATATATATGTGATTCTATTATTGCTATATTGTTAAGAATTTGTTTTCCTGATTTTGGAAATTAAAGGGAGATATGAGTATGGATATGGATTAAAGGGAGCAAGATTTCTTTTATCCTTATTTTGATATACTGTTTATGTTCAAAGAAAATGGTTTTGGTGGATAATATATGAATCTTATATGATGAGATGAGTAGGGATATATTCCCTGTTTACTGAGATTTTTGAATATGGATTATGAATGTGGATATGATTATGAATGGAGCGAATATGCTCTATGGTAAAAGAGATATGAAAGAGAATGGTATCAGTTGTTATCTAGAGTTATATAAAGGAATGGTATCAGTTGTTATCTATGGTTATATGGTTTATAATGCTATATTGTAAATATTCTTTTTGAGTATTAGTGGTTTAATGAATATTATTTGGTTATTATTTACTACTCTTAAATAGACGGAATATTTTATGAATATAAAAGCATATTTGATTTCTTGAACAGAAAAGAGATGTCTGAATCATAATCAAAGTATTATGTTATATATATATTTTATAGAAATAATGTGCGAGAATGGAAATGATATGAGTAATGATAAATGGAAATGATATACGGGAATGGAAATGTGAAATGGTGTTGATAAATGGAATAATGATTTTATAAAAAGGGGGAATAGCAACAAACTTGCGTAAGAGGCTGTGTCAGGGCTGTGTGCGACACAGTCCAGCATTCATTATATGATTCGACACGAAGATGCCAAGGGAGGATGTTAGCAGGTGGCCTTCCTCCAGGGATGAAGTTAGCAGGTGGCCTTCATTCCTTCTACCGGTAGTAAAAGGGACGGGTACGGAGGACGACTGATCATCGTGCCTCACGTATTCGGCAACAGTGAAAACCCCCAAAATTTTCGAATAAAGAATCGACGATAAAGTCAGATTGGTATACTGAAAAGGGAAAATGATATGAAATGATGGAATTATTATTATAGATGAAGAGAAACTGATTTTATATTAATTTATATAATTGTTGCATAAGAAGGAAATGAGAAGATGACAATGAGAGATTTATTCAAGTATTCATAGTATCTTGAAATATTACACTGAAAGGGTATATTGATTGTTATATTATTTAAGAAGAGAAACTGATACTATATTATCCTAGATTTCTTTCTTATAATAGTAAGTGGATGATGTATTATTAAATAAGAGTTTTATTCTTCCTTAAAGTTTATAATTGGTTACCACTTACATATGCATATATATGTATACCTGGTCACATTTTAAATTCTAGCTTACAATATTATCTTGCTGAGCTATTATAGCTCACTCTTGCTACTTATCTATATATAGCTAGGTATGCTGATTCTACGCAGAACGCCCCGCAAGAGGGTAGGGGGAAGGCGACTTTCTGAGAGTACGCTAGCATCGATTCCCGAGGTAGCGTAGTGGCAGACGGGTTCTGGGAGCTCTATGTATAATTAAGTGTGTAAACATGTAAGAAACTTTTGGTTGTTGAAATGCTTCATGTCGAAGTATTATTCAGCAATGTACTTAAGTATGATTCTGGGTTTGTAATAACTGTTAAATTCTAAACGTCTATTATGGTGAATATTGTTCTCTGAGCGTATGACTGGTGTGTGTGTGTTTATTATTGCGGGGTCAACTGCATAAGTATTAAAAAAAAAAGACCCAAGAGACATTGATATTGAATGGAAATTGGTCCGTGATGGCCCAGATTTATGACCCCGGATTTGGGGCTGTCACAGATGGTATCAGAGCTTAGAGTCATATTGCTCAGGAACAAGAGTGATAGTAATATACACATATAGATATATAGGTAATGATATAAAATATGAACTCACATCGAGTTCAAGGGGGGTTTATCGAACGAAGCGTTTATTCTAAGTAGTGATTATAATTTTATAGATTATTGCTAATAAAGGTTATTATGCCAAAAGTGTTAAGCTTATGTAGCACATGAGAACGATACGAGAAAAGGGAATACTTGATGTATCGGGAAGTGTACGTTAGATAACCTCGTGAGTAATTCCAGGGTGATCCATCATCTCTTATTCAAAAGGGGCCGGTATCTTTTCAAAACTTTTTGGTATCCTTGAAATGTGTTTCAAAATTGTATTGGTCAAAATATTCCTCTAAGATTATTTTCGGAAGATGGTATTTATCATTGTGATTTAAATTTTCCTCTATATTTCTTACTCCAACTAAGAGGAACAGCCCTATAAGTATACACAAGGACGATCTATCTGTGTGATAGAAAGTCGGAGGGGACGCCCTCACTTGTGTGACCTACGGGTTCTTCCATCATATTGATTTCCAAAATATTCTTTTGTTTCAAATAAGAGCTATTTAAAACTCTTAATCTTATAAATTGTGGTGGGACACTTGCTTGTTTCTGGGTTCGTTTCAATTCGAAGTTTCTTAAATTCTATAAATTGTTTCGAATATAGAAGATTTCATTAATGGATGGGATAATGGAAGCAAAGTTTAGAATATACGTGATTATACGAGGAAACTCAAGATTTCAAGGGAAATTTTAATAAGAGATAATTAGAGCTAGAAGCGTTTCGATATAGAAGAGGAAGGAATTTCGTGAGAAGAAAGGGGTATAATTGAGAATTAGCGAGATAAAAGGATATGAGGAATTTTAAGGTATAATTGAGACTTACTATTGAGAGTAAGGTGTATTTTGAGGAAAAGTTAGAATAAGGATAAACAAAGGAAGTGAGACAATTAATGAAGTTTGTGTATTCTGTCTAAATTCTATCGTATTTCGATATTAAATGTTGAGATTCAAGAATATCGATGTATATAAAGTGATTGACTTAAATGAAAAGGTTATTGTGCTAAAGGTGATACGCTTAATTGCTAAAGCTGAGTTGAGAATATTATGGTATATAAATGAGTTGACTAGTGATATAATTGTGTATATGAGAATGTGTATATAGAAATGATGTATATTATACCCTAAATTTGGGTGATTAATGAAGAATATTGCTATATACAGAATCATGCCGCCTAAACGTTATAATAGAGCGAATGCAAGGGAAAATGAGAGAGAGGAAGGAAGTCATAATAGGCAAGGTGAAAACGCTCATAATGAACAAAATCATGAAGAAGAAGAAGATGAATCAACTGGCCAACAAGGAAATCAGGGTGGTGACCCTTTTAACCAACTCATGGACCTATTAAGGCAGAATTTAGCTAATCCACAGAATCCTCAACAACCACCTGTTCTTCCTAATCAGGCAGCTAACTCCTTTCACGCTTTTAAGTCATTAAAACCCCCAGAGTTTGAGGGAACTGCTAACCCAGTAGTAGCCAGAGCCTGGTTAAAAGAGATGGAAAAAGCTTTTGAGATATTGAGGATAGAAGAGGATCAGAAAACAATCTTTGCGGCCTATCTTTTAAAGGGAGAGGCAATTATTGGTGGGAGGCTAAGAAAAACCTAGAAGGAGCGGGAGTGATAACCTGGGAGCGTTTCACTATGGTGTTTTTAGAAAAGTACTCCCCTAGGTATTTGGAAAACCAAATGGAGATGAAATTTCTGGAATTGAAACAGGATAATTTATCAGTGGCCGAGTATAAAACTAAATTTACTGAACTATCTAGGTTTGTTCCGGAATTTGTGCGTACTGAGGAACCTTTCAGTCTAATCAATCGCGACCACCATTACTAGATTGCAACACGTGTGGTAGGAAGCATATCGGAGAGTGTAAGATGTTAGGAATAACTTGCTTTAAGTGTGGACAGAAAGGGCATTATCAGGACAGGTGTCTATCAGCTGATAAGGGTGATGTCAAGTGTTATCAATGTGGAAGACTAGGACATTTTGCTAGAGATTGTTGTTCTGGTGGGTCATCTGCGCCAGGACAAAGTATGACTGCTTCAAATAGACCTACTGCTAGAGTGTATAACATGACTTTAGGAGAAGCATTGAAAAAGCTGGATACAGATACAGGTGAAATATTTTCTTTAATAATTTACTCTTGTAGGTATAAGTGTTTGGTTAGGAATTAACGTGGTCAATGAATGGAGTAAATGAGTTAATAGCATAGATAAGAATAATCTATCTGAGTAGGAAGTAAGATATGCCAATCCAGAGAGAAAATACGAGCACCCTTGTTTAGATACGAACAAGAAATATATATTATAGGTAGTATTTTCTTACAATTGTTTCAAGGAATCTTATTCTAGTCGTATTTCTGGAAGATTTTACAGAGACAAGATATAATAAGATCGAAGTGTGTATATTTATGTCATGATAGAGATCAACATAGGGATAAACAATAAGTGAGATACACTACCATTCAGGGGAGGCCAATGTGGTGGCCGATACCCATAACCAAAAGAGGAATGTTGATGAATGACAAGCAAGGTTATGTTGGTGTATTCTGTGCAAACAAGATAGAGATATTATGAAGGAAAAAGGATGGAGAAAGTGGTATAGAAGTTATAAGGTGTAGATGAAAAGGTGTCTATGGACATTTCTGTCGTGATTCCGGGACGGAATCCTTTTAAGGGGGGAAGGATGTAATAACCCTAACTTTAGTAATGCTACAGTGGTCACATGAATAGTAAATTTCGAGGATTTAGAAAAAAATGGTATATAAGTACTCCATAATGGAAACGGAAAATGAATAAACAGAAACCATATTAGTGTCGTACATTGAAAATAAGTGACTCGAAATGACAATGGATTTCAGAAATTCCTAAATATGGATTTTGAGGATTTTGATTTCGAATGAGCTTTTATTGGATATTAAGGAGCATGGAAATATTATAAGAATTATATATTGAGGGATTAATGAATTTAGGTTAAACCAAAGGATTATTAAGTTAAGAGAATACCAAGAGAAATTGGATTTGTAAATGATTTCGAAAACCACTGAGATAATGAGGTACACCCGAAACGAACCACAATTAGACGAGTATGGGAACAAGACAACCAAGATTAGTAATATAGCAAGGATACATACCACATTACCATTTACCAAGATTTTAGCAAATTACTTAGGAAAATCAAGAAAAAGAGAATTATGAAATCATCTAAATGGCATCATCATCCACTAACTTGTTTTTAAGGGTAGATTAGTCATTTTGCATGAGATTTTTTTCTACAATCTTCTTGACCAATCCACAAGACTCTAGGATAAGCTAGATTAGTGCAAGATAAGAACAACCAAGCAAGAAAAAGCTCTCCCCCCATTCCATAACATCATTTTCGGCCAAACAAGACAGCAGGTTGGTAAATCGAGCATAACTTCTTCGTTTCTTAGCCAAATTTTGCGTTCTATATCTTTTTAGAAAGACCATGAGATAAGCTACAAGTCGTATTTCACAAGAAATTTCCAGAAAAGCAAGGTAAGGGGGTCGTTTTTCATGTTCTTTCAGCTGATGAATAGTAACTCCGCATTATTAACTTGGTTTTAATGGCTCCTTTAGTTGATTCAAGCTAATTCAAGGTGGTTTAAGGATATATCAAGGTTTATTAAGGATCTTTAAAGCTTCAAGAAGGTATAATCACTCTTGTCCTTGTTTATTATTGATGGATATTGATGTAAGTAGTGGATAAGTGGTATAAATGTTAAGATTATGGTGATTTATGTGTTTGTAAGTGGTTTGAGTTAAATATGGAAGTGTTTGGGCTTGTAACCATGGCTGGTAATGAAGACCACATGGTGTAGGTGATGATTATTGTGTGTGATAATTGATTTGGAGGAGTTGGATTTTTGGAAAGTATGAGAATATAGCCGTTATAATGTCCGATTTTCGTTAGGAGGTAATTTGCCCTGTTTTGGACCCCTGTATTCGGACGGTACCCTACTGTCTAGGTTACCAATTGACCATGAAATGATAGAGCTTAGTTCATAGATCGTTTTGATATAAGGTGCATTAAAATCTGATGAACGGTTTAGGAGAAAAGTCAATTTTAGTGAAAGACGTTCGAAAACCGAGAAACCATAAATGTATCAACTTTGAGGTTACAATTACCATACTTTAACATTGTTAGAAGTCACGAAATTTTGGGATATAGTAGTGGTGTGGTCAAAGAACTATGTCCAGTTGACCTCACATTAAAATTCGAAATTTAAAAATTTTAAGAAATTTTACAGTCGAGTGTAGTAGTTAAGGGGAAATGGTGAAAACCCCTGAAACTTCGATTGAGTTTATAAATGGTTAAGTTCTTGAACCGTTGGGGTAATAATGATACGTTAAACATATATTGAAGTGTAAAGGGTCTTGTTATACAAGAATGTAGTGAGTAGAGATGTGGTATTCTAACGACGGTCCTTTTGTGTTTATAGAAACTCTGGAAGAGACACGAACCATACCGCCAGGATACCAAAACCGAGGCAAGATTTCTTCTATCCCTACTTTGAAAAATTATTTATCTGCAAAGAAAAATGATTTTATGGAATATATATGTGATTCTATTATTGCTATATTGTTAAGAATTTGTTTTCCTGATTTTGGAAATTAAAGGGAGATATGAGTATGGATATGGATTAAAGGGAGCAAGATTTCTTTTATCCTTATTTTGATATACTGTTTATGTTCAAAGGAAATGGTTTTGGTGGATAATATATGAATCTTATATGATGAGATGAGTAGGGATATATTCCCTGTTTACTGAGATTTTTGAATATGGATTATGAATGTGGATATGATTATGAATGGAGCGAATATGCTCTATGGTAAAAGAGATATGAAAGAGAATGGTATCAGTTGTTATCTAGAGTTATATAAAGGAATGGTATCAGTTGTTATCTATGGTTATATGGTTTATAATGCTATATTGTAAATATTCTTTTTGAGTATTAGTGGTTTAATGAATATTATTTGGTTATTATTTACTACTCTTAAATAGAAGGAATATTTTATGAATATAAAAGCATATTTGATTTCTTGAACAGAAAAGAGATGTCTGAATCATAATCAAAGTATTATGTTATATATATATTTTATAGAAATAATGTGCGAGAATGGAAATGATATGAGTAATGATAAATGGAAATGATATACGGGAATGGAAATGTGAAATGGTGTTGATAAATGGAATAATGATTTTATAAAAAGGGGGAATAGCAACAAACTTGCGTAAGAGGCTGTGTTAGGGCTGTGTGCGACACAGTCCAGCATTCATTATATGATTCGGCACGAAGATGCCAAGGGAGGATGTTAGCAGGTGGCCTTCCTCCAGGGATGATGTTAGCAGGTGGCCTTCATTCCTTCTACCGGTAGTAAAAGGGACGGGTACGGAGGACGACTGATCATCGTGCCTCACGTATTCGGCAACAGTGAAAACCCCCAAAATTTTCGAATAAAGAATCGACGATAAAGTCAGATTGGTATACTGAAAAGGGAAAATGATATGAAATGATGGAATTATTATTATAGATGAAGAGAAACTGATTTTATATTAATTTATATAATTGTTGCATAAGAAGGAAATGAGAAGATGACAATGAGAGATTTATTCAAGTATTCATAATTGTTGCATATTGATTGTTATATTATTTAAGAAGAGAAACTGATACTATATTATCCTAGATTTCTTTCTTATAATAGTAAGTGGATGATGTATTATTAAATAAGAGTTTTATTCTTCCTTAAAGTTTATAATTGGTTACCGCTTACATATGCATATATATGTATACCTGGTCACATTTTAAATTCTAGCTTACAATATTATCTTGCTGAGCTATTATAGCTCACTCTTGCTACTTATCTATATACAGCTAGGTATGCTGATTCTACGCAGAACGCCCCGCAAGAGGGTAGGGGGAAGGCGACTTTCTGAGAGTACGCTAGCATCGATTCCCGAGGTAGCGTAGTGGCAGACGGGTTCTGGGAGCTCTATGTATAATTAAGTGTGTAAACATGTAAGAAACTTTTGGTTGTTGAAATGCTTCATGTCGAAGTATTATTCAGCAATGTACTTAAGTATGATTCTGGGTTTGTAATAACTGTTAAATTCTAAACGTCTATTATGGTGAATATTGTTCTCTTAGCGTATGACTGGTGTGTGTGTGTTTATTATTGCGGGGTCAACTGCATAAGTATTAAAAAAAAAAAGACCCAAGAGACATTGATATTGAATGGAAATTGGTCCGTGATGGCCCAGATTTATGACCCCGGATTTGGGGCTGTCACATGTATATCGTCGAAAGACGATTCGAATGGTATGTATAACAAAAATGGAAAGTTACGGAAAAGAGATGAACGGAGCTTTGCCGGACATGGTCGGAAATCGCTTCGAAATCGCTAAACATATAGAGAGAATCGTGTGGTTTCTATGGAATGATGGAGAATGGTGATACGCCGGTGGTAGTCCCGTGGGACATGGTCGGAAATCGCTAAACACATAGAGAGAATCGCGTGGTTTCTATGGAATGATGGAGAATGGTGATACGCCGGTGGTAGTCCTGTGTCTTGAGACACGCGAGTAAAAACAGCGTATCAAACACTGAACCCGTCACGCCAACAGCGTGTGGCGATAATACGGTGTCTCAAGAAATGCCAACCTCTTGTGGCGTGTCTCGTCGGTAATTAAGACCATCCTGAACGTCTGTGGGTATTTTGGTTCCTCCTGTTTAATTTTGGGGTAGATAAGGCCTTCACCCTATTTAAAATGATCAATTAGATTATAACTCAACTATAAAGTATGGTACATATGAATTTTTAAATAATATATTGATCAATATAATATATAATATATGATAAGTGGATTTTATATCCACTTGGAGCGTTCTATATCGGCTTAAATTGATTGTCTTGGTCTCAAGTTTGTTGTAGTTTTGATGTGTTTGTGTTTAGTTGTGCAGGTTTGTGAAATATCGTTTAGGGTTAGTATTTTCGTCAATTTTGGAGATGATTTGCGCAATGGAATGAAGGATGGCGTATTTCCCTAGGCTAACATGAAGACCATAACGCTTAAGAATTGAAGAACGGGAAGTGGCGAAAGAATTGCAAAAGAAACGGAGGAGAAAGGAGCAATTTGTGCAAAATTCGGATTTTCTGGGTAGGTTGCGCAGTCTTCACTGTTTTGGCCATATCTGGAGTTCTACAAGTCCGTTTGAGGCCCATAAGCTGTCCACGCGAAGCCTGAGAAATTTTCTATAATTCTGAACAGGATCTAACCGCGCAGGGTGCGCTGATACCGCGCAGGGTGCTCCCGAACTCGCTGGAAATTCTGAAATTCTATCCTATTTCGAATTAAATTGTATTTTTAGGTCTTTTCTTGTTGGGCAAGACTTCTAGAGCCTATATATAAACATCCAATCCTTGTAATCATAAGACACACGTTACGTATTATAACCTAGTTCTTGGGAAGAGAGAAAAGGAGATAAGGAATTCCTCCAAGCTAGTGACAAGCAAGGATTATTCTTGAAACCTTTGTATTCTTCTATTGTGGGGATTAATTCTAAACCTTATTCTTCTTCTCTATTTTTACTTGTTTATTTTAGAATTATGTTATCCATAGAACCCATGATGACAATTAGGTCAATTATGGGCTAATTCGTTATCATGGGGTTTTAATGGATTTTGCTATGGATTCTAGTAATTGAGTGTTTTTATGCCTTGGTGTGTGATTGAATGTATTGATTGCCTAGTATGTTTATGCTTATTCGTTATAAGTGCGTCGCGAACACTTGTAATTGTTAGTTTAATCCTAGTGAATGCGAAAGTGGATCTAGGGTTTAGAACAATTCATGCTAGCATAGGTTTTTGCATGTGAAGAACATGTATTAATTTGTGGTGTAATTCTAACCGTCTTGCATCGACTATGTGGTTTAATGGGTGCTTGATTCTCAACCGGTATGTGTTCAATTGCTATAGACATATAGGGACTACACATATTTGGTGACTACTTGACTTCTATCAATTGTGGATGATCAGTAGGATGGTATATGCACAACGAAAGTTGGTATGTATCAGTTTAGTGCATCTAATCAGTAATCAACTCGGTCACATGCTAGGCTAAAGGGCATAAGATTCTAGATGAAGTAGTAAATGAAATTGAAATCCCATGTTTGTTTATTATAAAGTTAAAGTTAAGCTATTTCCTTGTAATTGGCTTATTTGGTAATTAATCATTAGTTAAATCAAACCAATATTGTGATTGTCTTAGCAGTGAGTGTAAATCATAAGCTGGTGCATAAGTGAACATAACGAACAATTTGAGTCTCTGTGGGAACGAATCCTATTTACTCTATATTACTTGTTGACCACGTTCTCTTGCGTGAATAAGTGCGAACAAGTTTTTGGCGCCGCTGCCGGGGACTCGGTTCATTGTTTGTTTAGTTTATGATCTTGTCATCAATTTGGGTTAAATTCACTGACTCGGACGTTTTTTGTTTCTTTTTATTTGATGGATTATTGGGAGCAGGAATTTGTAATTGTTTGTGAGCTGTGTGCAGGTGGACATTACACTCATCAATGTGAGTATAACAGAAACCGGCCAAATTTCAGCTGGGACTACAATCAGAGTGGTATGGAGCAATTCCAATATCCATCCTACCCGCTCCAAAATCAGCAGTTTGAAGATGAGCCATACAATCCAGGGGGAATTCAGCAGCAACAGGGGCAACAATTTCAGCATCAGTATGCCCCAGTGCATCAACACTTTCAACCTCCTGAATTTCAGCAGCAGCAATTTCAGACT
Organism: Kitagawia praeruptora; assembly: GCA_037693485.1. Classification (NCBI taxonomy): domain Eukaryota; kingdom Viridiplantae; phylum Streptophyta; class Magnoliopsida; order Apiales; family Apiaceae; genus Kitagawia; species Kitagawia praeruptora. The sequence continues at coordinate 40,400,821 of CM075345.1, read as the reverse complement.
TGGTCTATCCAACAGTCGACTGAAGAAGTTGAATTAGAAGAATTGAGGTTGATGGCTAAAAGCAATGCATTGTCTCTCCAGAGAATAGGAGATCAGATTGGTCAAATTGCAAATGCATTACAAACATTGAATCATATTGCAAGTGACACAGAAGGCCTAGCTGTTGAGGAGGAGGACAAGAACCTTCCTATCAGTCTTGACTGGCCTTTCTTAGCCACGGGTGAGACCATGATCGTAGTTCATGAAGGAGAGTCTGAGGGCAAAGATGGGGAAGAAGCAGAACATGAACCTGATAAGGAAGCAGAGTCGGAGGCAAACCAATCAGAAAATTCAGAATGTCCAGAAAATTCGATTCTGAATAATCAGCCGCAACCACTTTCTTTGCAATCTCAAAATTTTGAAGAATCATCCCAAGATCAAGAAAATTCCAAGGCTCAAGCGGCTATGCTATTTCCTTCGAAGGATGAAGAGTGTCTCAGTGTGGAAGATGATGAATTAGAAGAGCATGTTCAGTTGTTGAATGCCGCTCCGTTGCAATCTGACTTCGACCAGCTGGAGGCCGAAGAGGAAAAGAGCATCACTCCTGTTGACAAATCTACTCCGGAGAAGACTACAGAAAACATCCAAATCGATTTTCCTCCTCCATATCCACAAGGGCTTCAGAAGCAAACTCTAGCCATGAATTTACCGGCGGAGGATGAGGAGTGTTTTAGCTTGAAATTGGTTGATGCAGGGCAGAGTAAAAAGTATGACACGGAGAAGGAGAAGGCAAAGCATGGCCAACTGAGGATTACAGTGCCTTGGTTAATGGGGCTACGTATTCCACATAAGTTGCTTGGAGTGGAAGATCTCTGGAATTCTCAGGTGCGCCTTAAGCCATCAATTGAAGGAGCTCCCGAACTCGAGCTCAAAACATTGCTAGTTCACCTGGGGTATGTTTCTTGTAATTCAAATCCTTTGCTTGCTATTGTTATTGCTGCTAACTTTTCAGGTAGGCGGGAGAATGTTGTTAAGAGATCTTGTGAGGAGCGAATACGGGTAAAGCTTGTCGTTGAAGATGTCGCTCCAGAAAAGATCATTAAATGGCCTTATAGAGATACGGTGCAGAAATTTTCAAGAGGAAAATTGTGGCCAAGTCTAGCTAAAGACATTAAAGAAAGGCGCTTCGTGGGAGGCAACCCATGATTTCTTGCTTTTGAATAAAACAACAGTTGTGTTGGAGCCTCCACGTCTATCCACCACCAGACACACCACCCGAGGAGGGTGGAGATGCCGGCGTGTAGGGGAGTATCTCTTGTACCCTTTTAATTTTCCATTCAATGAGGGCATTGAATATTTTAAGTTTGGGGGTGATTTGGGGGATAGTAGTTGTATGTATTGTTGTATTTTGTGGTCATATAGGATATCATGTTGCATAGTGGTGATAGTTCATGCATGATTGTTATGTTCGTATTATCTACGTGTGTTCATATAGGACATTTTGTTTTATTTTCGTATACCATGTGAGTTTTCATTTAGTTGCATTTTCATGGCATGCATATTTCATGATCCCTTAGGACGAGCTGATTCTGATTGATAGGTGGATGTTGATTTGGGTGTGATGATGATGAGTAGAGGGCTGATTTATAGTTTCTATGAAATTGACTTGCATGTTACGGGAACAAAATTTATTACACAGTCTCATTGGGGTGCTGTTGGGCTAGGTTAGGGTTATGCATGTGGGATGTTTTGAGATTTAATCACTTGTTTATATTTAGAATTTTCGTTATTCCCTTTATAGCGTAGGAACATTAAAGTCTAAGTTTGGGGGAAACCAGGAATTTTCATGCTAGTTGTTAATATTTGTCAATAAAGGCTAGGCGTCAAATGGCTAGTAGCCAGCTCATATTTATATGAGTAGTCTAGGGTTGGAAATGAGAAAGGCTCATTCCAGATTGCGGAAAAAAAAAAAGAAAAAAAAAAAGAAAAAAGAAAAAAGAAAAAAAAAAAGTCAAGTGTTGTTTGTTAATGCAAAATTAACCAGAGTGAGCTCTTTAATACTCGAGTAATTAAGTCTGAGGGGACTTAGTCCTAGTGACCTAAGGCTTTATAGTCTGGGATCCACTGACCCAACACTCGCTACATGGGTATTATTGTATAAGCCTTTTGGGGTCTCATTCATTGCACGGTTGAATAAGCATGCTTATTGTATATGTAGTGTCGTAGTATAGTAATAAAGCATGAGTTTCTGTCTACCTTGGATAAGGGTGGAGGTGTTCCTAGGCTATGGAGTGTCTACAGTCTATTCTAGTTATAAACCTGTGATTGTCTTGACGGAAAGCATGTATGATTTTTGACCTAGTTCTGGGGGTATTCTGATGAGCATTGCACACACGCACGTTTCTGTTCATGTATGGTTAGTAAACGGGGACTTAGTCGAGCTCTGCTTGGATTTGTTGCATTCGTCGAGATATTTGCTTGTTAGTTGGTTTTGGTGAGTTTGAAGGGGATCTTGCATTTTTCATATTAGTTGCATTCATGCATTGCATTGCATTAGGTTAAATGGATTTTGTGGGTACATTCGCTATAGGCCCTCACGAGACCTTACTCGTCCACTAGGGCTGCCTAGGGGTTTAAAGGGCTTGTTGCATATGCCAAATGCAACCGTGATCACCTACGGAAGTGGTACTAGTTAGTTAGTTAGTTTTTAATTGTTATGCTTGAGGACAAGCATCGGTTTAAGTTAGGGGGTGTGATAAGTGGATTTTATATCCACTTGGAGCGTTCTATATCGGCTTAAATTGATTGTCTTGGTCTCAAGTTTGTTGTAGTTTTGATGTGTTTGTGTTTAGTTGTGCAGGTTTGTGAAATATCGTTTAGGGTTAGTATTTTCGTCAATTTTGGAGATGATTTGCGCAATGGAATGAAGGATGGCGTATTTCCCAAGGCTAACATGAAGACCATAATGCTTAAGAATTGAAGAACGGGAAGTGGCGAAAGAATTGCAAAAGAAACGGAGGAGAAAGGAGCAATTTGTGCAAAATTCGGATTTTCTGGGTAGGTTGCGCAGTCTTCACTGTTTTGGCCATATCTGGAGTTCTACAAGTCCGTTTGAGGCCCATAAGCTGTCCACGCGAAGCCTGGGAAATTTTCTATAATTCTGAACAGGATCTAACCGCGCAGGGTGTGCTGATACCGCGCAGGGTGCGCCCGAACTCGCTGGAAATTCTGAAATTCTATCCTATTTCGAATTAAATTGTATTTTTAGGTCTTTTCTTGTTGGGCAAGACTTCTAGAGCCTATATATAAACATCCAATCCTTGTAATCATAAGACACACGTTACGTATTATAACCTAGTTCTTGGGAAGAGAGAAAAGGAGATAAGGAATTCCTCCAAGCTAGTGACAAGCAAGGATTATTCTTGAAACCTTTGTATTCTTCTATTGTGGGGATTAATTCTAAACCTTATTCTTCTTCTCTATTTTTACTTGTTTATTTTAGAATTATGTTATCCATAGAACCCATGATGACAATTAGGTCAATTATGGGCTAATTCGTTATCATGGGGTTTTAATGGATTTTGCTATGGATTCTAGTAATTGAGTGTTTTTATGCCTTGGTGTGTGATTGAATGTATTGATTGCCTAGTATGTTTATGCTTATTCGTTATAAGTGCGTCGCGAACACTTGTAATTATTAGTTTAATCCTAGTGAATGCGAAAGTGGATCTAGGGTTTAGAACAATTCATGCTAGCATAGGTTTTTGCATGTGAAGAACATGTATTAATTTGTGGTGTAATTCTAACCGTCTTGCATCGACTATGTGGTTTAATGGGTGCTTGATTCTCAACCGGTATGTGTTCAATTGCTATAGACATATAGGGACTACACATATTTGGTGACTACTTGACTTCTATCAATTGTGGATGATCAGTAGGATGGTATATGCACAACGAAAGTTGGTATGTATCAGTTTAGTGCATCTAATCAGTAATCAACTCGGTCACATGCTAGGCTAAAGGGCATAAGATTCTAGATGAAGTAGTAAATGAAATTGAAATCCCATGTTTGTTTATTATAAAGTTAAAGTTAAGCTATTTCCTCGTAATTGGCTTATTTGGTAATTAATCATTAGTTAAATCAAACCAATATTGTGATTGTCTTAGCAGTGAGTGTAAATCATAAGCTGGTGCATAAGTGAACATAACGAACAATTTGAGTCTCTGTGGGAACGAATCCTATTTACTCTATATTACTTGTTGACCACGTTCTCTTGCGTGAATAAGTGCGAACAATATAATATATAATGGTTGAGTTATGACATATGTTTAGATCAATATAAGATAAAATCAAAAAAAATTGATCTTAAATTTCTTATACATGCACGGGTCATTAAGTTTGTCATATTTTACATTGATTGAAATATTTAGAAAAATTTAAAGTTGAGTTAAAAATAATTCAAAATTTTAATATAAAAAATATTTCAGTTTACCCAATTTTTTATTGAACTTCTATATTGTGTAATAAATATTAGACTAAAACTAAAAATTTAAGTTTAAAAGTGTATAAATGTATATGTTTAGAAACAATGATTGAGACAGGCATAAGGATGACTTTTATTCAATATTAAGAGATTTTGTAATATGTCTCAAAATATAGCATTACATATACGACCAATTTTTTTACAACAAAATCAATGAGTTTACATACGCCTCTATTATAAACGGATAATTTTACTAAGATAATTATTTATATTATACTCAAATGTTCAATTTGATAAAGTTCATTTCACGCAATCGAAAATTAAATTAATAATTTAACAATCATAAGTATTCATGTGATTATTATCGTATGAATATTTATCCAAATTTTATGAAATCTAATCAAATTATAATATATTTGGTTCAAAAAAAAGGTATGCAATATTACAAAAAAAAACTATATAAATATTCGTTAGATCGAAATTTTATCGTTTATCATATTTTTAATTACAAAAATATTTCAATATATAATTTCAGATGAGAAAATAGTTCTGTGCCCGTGCCTTGCACGGGCATTTACGCTAGTTAACTCTTAAAAATATTACTGAGAAAATTGCTTATATGGCAGAGCAACAAGCAGAGATCAAGGAAAGTTTACGAGCTACAAACGAGAGGATTGATGGTTTACAAGTTACAAACGAGAGGACTGAGGGGGTTATTGCTACGGTAGAAAATACACCTATTCGCAGAGGTTTTATAAGAAACCCTCCACCCACTAATAACAATGACGATGATAAAAGCTTGAAGTGGGGTGTACCAGAATTTAGTGGAGCAGGTGATGCCGAGGATTTCTTAGAATGGGTGGATCATATGGAATTTTATTTTGATTACAAAGGCTACGATGATCAAAAGTCTTATTGCAAACATGAAGCTAACAAGATATGCATCTGCATGGTTTGACAATTTGAAGTTCAAGCTCATGAGGGAAGAGGCTCCTAGGATCACAACTTGGAGTGAGATGAAAAGGCAATTGAATAATCGTTTTGGTCCAAAGGAGTACACACAAGATAATGTAGTCAAGAGAGATGAAGTTGAGAGGGATATTGTTCAGGTTGAAGATACACTTGTGAAAAATCAATCAGATAACGATAAAGTGATCATCCTACAATCTTTAAGTTGTGTAGAGCACGAGAGTAAAGGGGTTCTTGATGTTGGTAAAGTTGAAAAATCTCATGTGGAGAAAGTTTTCCTTGTTCGAGAAAAACAAATTGATGATATCATTGAAGTCGAACATATTGAATTTATAATTCCAGAATCCTTGTTCAAGCCGCCTTTACCTAAAAGCATGTTTTCACAATTGTTTGCAACTCCGTCATTTTTGAAGATGTGCGATTTTTTTTTTCTGGATCCATCTAAGTCGTGCATGGTAATCATTGCATTCTACAAAACTCGTGGGCGAGTTTTTTCCAACAAAGGGAGAATGATGAGGAATAGAAGTGAAAGTAAAATAGAGTTATTATATACTTTATTCCTATCTAGTATTCAGAAAATATATTATAGGTATTAGTTAACGAATTCTAATTATTTAGTTTATTAACAATAAGTCCATGGACTTTATTGATAAAGTAGATATTTGGCTTGCAAGTTTTTACCTTTCAATTGAAAGGGTTTTTCTTGCTTTAAGCACTTAGGATTTTATTTTTTAAGTTGGATCAGGATTTTGATGGGCTTCCTAGTTGGGTTCGGGTATTAGCTAAATTCCTAGCAGATATTGAATTTTTTTTAGATTCCTATCTGAATAAGGGTTGAATAAAGTTATTTATGTAGCCTATAAATACTCTTGTCTTGTTGTAATCTTTTGGGAGATGATATTGATAATAAAATTTTGGCTATTTGGTAGCTTGGAGAATCAAATTCAGGAGTAAATTCAGAGTTTGAGTTTTGTTTCTACATTTGGAGATTCAGAGTTTGAGTTTTGTTTCTCCATCTTGGAGATTCAGAGTTTACTTTATATTTATCATTACTATTTATTATCACGAGAACATCACGTTCCGTATCAAGAATGACATCCACAATTTGTGTGAAAAATTAATGAATGAGATATTGATAACGTGTATTTTATACACGTTTTGTCTTTCATTCTCTTGCATTTTTGTTAGTTCCGAATGTAGTTTTATTGATATTAATTATGTTTTTCATCTTTCAGTACCACATGCTCATTTGCTCAATAGATGGCTTATATTGGGTTTGAAAGCAAAGATTATTCAAGAGGGAAGTTAGAAGATGCATGCTCGCGATGCCGGGAGGTTTTAAATGCATTATTTTGAAGATTTGTCTTGTACGGCCGTCCTGCAGGCCGTTCGCTAGGCCGTTCAAAGAGTTTAAAAAGGTGCAGTCTCTTGTACGGGTTGTTGTACGGCCGTTCAGCAGGCCGTTCAACACTTGCTGGAATTTTTTGGAGCTAATTATCTATCTTGCCCCCTTGTTTAATTGATGTATTAATAGAGTAGAAATGAACCAAGCATCCATATCTTATCTTCACTTCATCTTTATCATCTCAACAACATTAAATTAGGGTTCAATTTGAAGGTAGTATTTTTCGTAAGTTCATTCACAGGGAAGGACTATCAATATTAATTTCAAATAGATTATTTCTTACAATCTAGAAGTGAGGAAAATGGGGGGTTTTAGTTGGTTGTGGTGTTTTATCAGACACCTTGAATACAAGAAATAAATTGCTAGGGAAATAAGACTAAATAAATGACAATCATCCAATTCTACCAACACAACAAAGCACGATAAGGGAATAAGCAAGATAAAAAGATATTTGACCCAAGGATTATGGATACTCAAGTATTACACCCAAACAAATATAGGTAAGATAATCATCTCTACCTAACCAAGATAATTGGTGAAGCACACAATCACTTATTTCTCTTCTATAAACCCTAATTTAGTGAAGCACATAAATTAGTTCTCTTGAAACTAGCAACCAATAGTGAAGCACTACTAATTTAACCAAATCAAGGAATTAAACAAAGAGAGGTTAGGACAAACCCAAGATTGAGGAGCTCAACTTAGGTATTTGCACTTTAAACTTGTGAGTTTAGGTACACTAAACCTTGTGCTACTATAATGAATGCACTAACAATTACGGATTAGCACACACAATTAGCAATTGAAATTACAAGAAGAGTAAGATGGAGCAACTTACAAATCTCCAAGCAAAATCATAAGCAATACAACACAAGCATTAAAGATAAAGTGAAATAGATCTTACTTAAAAATGAAGTGGGTTTAGTACAAGAGCTCCTTCCTTGAGCCAAATATATAGAGTTAGTTACTCATAATCGATGCTAGATTATGAGTAATAAATGTTTCCTCTCTACTTCCTAACCCTAATTGTGTTCTTGATGAGGTAAAATGAAGATGAAGATGTTAGATAAGATATGGATGCTTGGTTCATTTCTACTCTATTAATACACCAATTAAACAAGGGTGCAAGATAGACAATTAGCTCCAAAAAATTCCAGCAAGTGTTGAACGGCCTGCTGAACGGCCGTACAGCAACCCGTACAAGAGACTGCACCTTTTTAAACTTTTTGAACGGCCTAGCGAACGGCCTGCGGGACGGCCGTACAAGACAAATCTTCAAAATAATGCATTTAAAACCTCCCGGCATCGCGAGCATGCATCTTCTAACTTCCCTCTTGAATAATCTTTGTTTTCAAACCCAAAATAAGCCATCTTTTGAGCAAATGAGCATGCGGTACTGAAAGATGAAAAACATAATTAATATCAATAAAACTACATTCGGAACTAACAAAAATGCAAGAGAATGAAAGACAAAACGTGTATAAAATACACGTTATCAAATCTTCCCCCACTTGAACTTTGTTAGTCCCGAGCAAACTAATACTAACAACCTAAGTCACTCGGACTCGAGTACGGAGTGTCGGACACGACACGGATCCGAGTGTCGGGTTCGAAAAATCTGAAATTTTAGGACACGGGGACACCATCCAAAATTTGGACACGGGGACACGGCAAATATTTTTAAATCTGAATTGAATAATAACATAGTTTTCTTTTGTACTTTTATCATTTTTTTAAATATTTTATTGTAATAAATAAAATAATTCTTATAAAAATTTAATAAAGAAATGATTTTGAATAAATTATCTGAAATAGGTGAAACTGTAAAATATTAAATATAAATGTTTTTTTTCAATTCAAAATGTTAAAAGTTTTTACTTTATTTTTATGAATCACCTCATCTAGTCAAATAGTCAAACGGTCAAAAATTTAATACTCCTATTACAATAAAAAAATATAAAGCCAAAACAATTACTCACAATGAGCTGTATGTAGTACACAGGCACACAGCTGTATTCAGCTTTACAATAATTTATTAGAGGCAACATCATCATCTTCAAAACACAATTATTCTGTCATCTTTCTCTCTCTTCAAAACACAATTAATTCGCTCCGGTACTGGGTCTTCTTTAGCATTACAATACCATCCCCACCGCCACCACTGTCCACTTTAGTGCATAAAATGCTTTCTCTTTCCTCACAACGCGACCTGCAAAAAAAATATTCCGGCGAGCTTCAAAATTTTTCCGGCGACAGCAACGACGGATCCGATTGCACGCACACGAATCCGGCACGTATCCCGTGTCGCGTCCCGGGTCGTGTCATGTCGACGCCGGTACGGCTGCCGGAATTGCCGAGTCGGAGTATCGTAGCTAACAACTAGAACACTAAACTAGATTCATTATTCTAAAAGAGGAAATGGTTGAACAAGAGCATTCAAACCATCGTTTAAACCCCCAAGTAGCCTTGGAGGACGAGTTTCGTCTCGTGAGGGTTTATAGATGATGTAACCACAAAATCACAAAAATTACTAACCAACAAGAAACTAATATTACCTACTAATTAAGCTACTACTACATCTACATGTCCGAATTGTCATACAAATAGGAAACAAGCCATGCATGGTGCTATATCTACTTGTAACTAAAATCAAACATATAGAGCTGTTCACCATGCCATCCACTATAACGAGCTAACAACCAATTCAAGAATCAAGATAACACACCTTGTGCAAAATGTAACCATGACATTAAAGCTAGAGTGAATGCACTTCAATCGTGAACACTAGACCAAATTATCACAAGGCATACATGGCTTCGAATTAAGAAGATGAAAATTTTAAGGTGAAAAATCTCACATCTCTCAAATATGCATCACACAAGTATGGGCTAGAGATTTCACTCAACTCCAAGTCTAAATGCATGCGCTCTACTTGACCTTGCATGTCCACCTAAATTCCGGATTGCACCAAAAACAAGGAATTCATAAAATGGGTTGTAACGAGGCTTGGGTGAAGGTGGGAAAATTTAAGTTCAAGGAAGGTGTAAAAGTCTTGCTAGTTGAGTCAAAATGACGCTTGCTTTCTTCATACACCAAATTCTCAAACTAAAGAATATCTCCACTCATTTACAACTACAAAACACAACCACATTTATCAAGAAAGTTGAATCAAAATAAAGTACAAAGATTTATTGCTCTTTTTTTTTTAAGATAACATCCCCTTAATTTTTTTTCTTTTTTGTTTAGCAAAGGGGATGCATTACATATATAAATACTATAAAGAACGTTGAACCACATTTAGTCATACATATCAAACTAGTTCCCACTTACAATAATTAGCATTCTTCATCTTCACAACATCTCCAAATTTCAATGTTCATCAACCAATTATTTTCAAGACTCAACTAGCTCAACTAGGTCGAGAGTGTTAGTCACAGAGGCATGCCTGTATACATCTAATAACAAGCCTAACTGTTTGTAATGCTCTGCATTACCTACATGACCTCTTAACTGAGGAAACCTCTAGTTGTAGAGTTTCTACTTGTTCTGTACTTATAATAGGCACCAAATCCTAGTTGTGTAACTGTACTTATAGAGTCAAGAATAATGCTTGAAAGAAGTTCCAAGGTTCATGCCTCAAGCAAGAAGATAAAGACTGTCAAATAATCACAGTTGGGATTTGATGAAATGAAGAATTTGCCTAAGTACCAATTCGAGAAGTATATTTGTCTATTCGAGAAGTCTAGCATTCGAGAAGTCAGGGATTCGATATCTCAAGACACTATTCGATATCTCTGAATACACTGTTCGATATCTCATTCGATATCTCAGAGATTCGATATGTCTACTACTCTATTCGAGAACTCAAGAAGTCAACAAGTCAAAGTGGTATTCGAGTTCTCAAAGAGTCAACAAGTCAAAGTTCCATTCGATATCTCAAGGACTCAGAAAGCTATTCGATATCTCGAGGATTCGATAAGTCAAATGTTCTATTTGACAACTCAAGGAATCCTGATGGAAAAGAGCTATTCGAGAAGTGGTTCGATATGTCAATATAACAGTGTTCGAGAACTCAGAGTTATCGATCAAGTCAATTCTAGTTCTCGAATCACTTACTAAGTCACTTCTCGAATACATTCTTGGAGACAAAATACTGATAAAATTGTACAAGTCTGAAACCTGCAACAAGCCAATGCTCTTTATGGACCACAATTTGTAACGTTCTCTGGAAAGTCTACAAAGAAGCTTGGAGAGATATAGAAGAGACAAAGAGCTAAAGAAGTGGATCTGAACAGGCTTTGCAAAGTCAAATCTGTAACCGTTTGGACACTTACTCAAATAGGATAGACAGACTAGAAAGTAAATTGTTTAGCTACCTCATTTGTAGTAAGTAGGTTGTATCCATGTTCTATAAGGATACAGCCTCACTTCCTTAGCAATTAACTTTAAGAGTCAAGTTTTTCATACACTGTAAGCTATATCTCTCTGAGAATACTATCTTTTGTATTCACAGATTGTAGCAACCTTTATCTAATAATACATTAGATTAAAGTGATATTGTGTTGTTCTTTATCCGCACCTACACCTTCGCACACACAAACACTTATCTGCTACATAGACTCGAACAAAGAAAAGTTCAAGAATCCATTCACCCCCCCTCTGTATTCTTTTACTGTATTCAATACTCAACAAGTGGTATCAGAGCGGGCTGTTTATTCAAAAACAAAAAAAACGATCATGAGTTCGAATACACCAAAGACTACAGGAATGGTGAAAGTCCCTAAGTTTGACAAAGAGAATTATAACCTCTGGAAGATAAAGATGCAGTTGTTCATCAAAGCATCTCATCATTTGTATCCTGAGATTCTTAAGAATGGTCCATTTGTTCCCCAACAGGAGATTCCTAAAAAGACTGTTGGAACCACTACTATTCCAAGATCTTATGTGGCTAAGGATCCATCCAAATGGACAGAATCAGAAAAGGACATGGTTGCCCTTGACAGTCACCTCATGTTGCTGATTATAGATTCCATGGACATGTCAATGTTTGCAAACATTGCTTCATGTACCACTGCCAAAAAAATGTGGGATCACATTGAGGTGTTATGTGAAGGAACTGATGAGGTCGGAGAAAACAAGAAACAGATACTGGTCACACAGTATGAGGCTTTCATGGCACAGCCCAAGGAAAGCATTACTGAGATGTTTGAGAGATTTCACAAGCTAGTTACTGAGTTGCAGATGAATGGCAAGGTTTACAGTACCAAGGAGTTAAACATGAAGTTTTTGCTATCTTCACCAAACCATCTAGAGCAAAGGGTCATTTCTCTAAGGGAAAGAGATTTGAACAAAGTTACATATGATGTGCTCTATGGGGTTTTAAAAACTCATGAGCTTGAGTTGCTTCAGAAAAGGGCTATCCAAGCCAACCAAGGCGGAATGATAAACACATCATGTGCCTTGATTGTCAATAAATCTATTCAGAGTGGATAGGAAAAGCACCTCAAGTAGCTGCCAGTTTCTTGGACAAAGGTTAGTATCTTGGTATAGCAAGAAACAACAATCTGTGTCAACTTCTACAGCTGAGGCTGAATACATAGCTGCTGGAAGTTGCTGTGCTCAAGTGCTTTGGATTAGAAATCAACTTAGAGATTATGGACTTGTGTTGGAAAGAATTCCAATCATGTGTGACAACACAAGTGAAATCTCTATAGTTGCCAATCCTGTCAATCATTCTAGGACAAAGCACATTGACATCAGATATCATTTCATAAGGGAACATGCAACTAATGGAACCATTGAGTTGCATTATGTTTCTACAGATAAACAACTAGCTGATATATTCACTAAGCCATTAGATGAAGCCACCTTTACAAGGTTGGTTAGTGAGATTGGAATGCTGAATTCTTTAGATTCTGGCTAGGTGAATACAGCATCTAGATTGTTGCAGCAGTAAACACTTACTTTATCTAAATTCTCAATATTTTTGGAGTAAGTGTTGGCTGAAATATGATTTATAAATATTTCAAATCTGTTGCATATTTGGAAAATCATATTTTCTTGTTAACTTGAAATTTCTATGAAATTTTGAGAAAATCACTGTTTAATTTGCTAGAATATTCTTGAATGAATATGGCTGGTAAATTTTAAAAAGATAATGAAAATTGAATTTCTATGAGTATATTTCGACAAGTCAGACTTCTCAAGTGATTCACTATTCGACATCTCTAACAAGTCTCATTAGAGCACTCTCGAGTTCTCGAATAGAGTCTTTTAGAGTTCTCGAATAGAGGTTTTCTTGACTTCTCGAATATAGTGTTTTAGTTCTCGATTGACTGAGTTCTCGAATACTATATTTAAGTTCTCGAATCATTTGAAAAGGCTGATTTCTCGCTAAATTTTAACCGATTTTGGATTTTTATTCAGAATTCAGAATTACTCATAAAAACATATTTTACCTAATTTAGATTTATTTCTAAGTTAGATAACTGCCAGCTGTGAGTTACAACCTGCTTGAGTTATCGAATAAGCCTTTCTTGACTTATCGAATAGTTGTTTTCTACTTCTCGAATGCTTGACTTGTCGATACATAACATACATCTAATCGACAATTCAAGTACTTCATACTTATACAATTTCACATCTATTCGATTCATTTCATTCGATTTCTCAAGCATCTAAACTCCCAAAACCTCTGAAACCCTAACTGCAAAAAGCTAAATTTCTTCTTTAACCTTCAATTTCTCCCCTCTCTCTTACACAAATGGCAACAGTAAAGTTCAACACCAATTTCATTGCTCTAACTAGTGATGTTGAGGCACCCAACGCGAACTTCAAGTGCTTTATGAAGTGGATGTCTGAATCATACATCAAAAATGCTCTATCTGTTAACCCAACTCTGTATCTAGACATTCTAGAACAGTTTTGGAAGTCTGCTACAGTGGAGGTGGTGGCTCTTGACTCTGCAATAACCTCGTACATCATTTACTACAAGATTCAAGACAAGAATATCACTATCACCACAGAAGATATGAATGAAGCACTTGGGATGGGCACCAAACAAGAAGTGTATGACCCACTAGCTACAAATGCTGAATTGGAAGACTTCTTTGATTTCATCAAATATGCAGACAAAATCAGTCTTGGGCATCTGAATAGGAAGCATTTGAGGAAGGAATGGAGCTATGTGTTTGCTACACTTCTTCAAGTCTTCACTGCAAGAAAATCCAGCTATGACCAAATCAGTACACCTGCACAGCAAATAGGCTATGCCTTAGCATATGGAAAGAAGATAGATGTTGGCCTTATTATTCTGCAGGAGTTGTATGGGAGACTTGGTAAGAACTCAGCCAAGAGAGGTAATGAAATTTTCTTCCCTCATTTTATTCAATCTGTACTTAACTTCTTAGATAATAAATTGATTGAATTAGATGGGATGAATAAAAATAGAATAGGCTATCCTAAATCCATGACCAAACTCATTTTTGGTAATTTGGAGACTAGGAATGATGTGGATGTAAGACTGAACATAACTCCCCATATGGAGAGTTTGTTTAGGACTTACCCCCACAACATGCCAACATTTGACTCAAAGTCACAGTTAGCACAGCCCAAGCAAGTAGGACAAAATGCTAACCCAGGGCCTGCTAACCAACCCTCTCAACCAAATACTCTACCAAATACTGAGCCAACTGCATCATCCTCTCAAAAGGGTGATGTTAGTAAAAAGGAGAAGAAGAGAAAACAGGTTGCTTCTACACCTTTAACCATCTTGTCTGAAGCAGCATTGGCTGTAGAGTTAGAAAGTGAGGCACCTGAGTCACCCCTTATCAGGCCAAAGAAGAAGAAAACTAAAACCACCTCTTCAGTCACACAAATGGCTGAAGTTGTAAAATCAGGGGCAAACAGTTCACTAGATGTATCCTCTCAACAGGGTGCATCTATAGAATCAAGCATCCTCCCCAATGCACCTATCTGTACAGAGTCAGCACATGGGAGTGATAAGGCTGGCACAACACTGAGTGGAGAGCACATCACAGTTGAAACTCCCTCTATCTCTCAGGGGGAGTTGCCAAAATCTATTCCACAAGACACTTCTCTTCCAGAATCTACCACTCAAATTTCTTTGCAGCCTGCAACTCAAGCAATTGAGGAGCAAGGCATTGATCATCAAGAATTCTTTTCTCTTGATGAGCCAATGGATTCAAGTGACTTGGTGCATGACACCTTGTTCACCACCCAGGATCCACATTTAGATGGTGAGGGAATACATGCTGGGGCATCTCCTAATGACACCATCACAAACACAGAGGTTCCACTAGTTTTCACTAGAGACTCTGTGCCTGTGTCAACTGCTGGTGTAACTCATCCCACTTCTGTGGAGACACCAGTAGTAGAGTCAATCCATCCGATTACAGAAGTTGCATCTGTAACTGAGGAGTCTAGCTTGCCTAGCTCTAGCTCTGACTTTATGTCACAATGGCTGAAGCATGTGCACCATGACAGTGCTTCAGGATCAGGGTCTGTTCCACAACAATTGATGGTTGAAGCACTTCAAAGCTTAATTGTGGATCAGATCCCTGAGTACACAAAGATTGCACAGCACCTCCTCACTGCCAACCTGCCCAATCCTGACTATGAAGCTATACTCTTGTGCCATAAAGAGGATGTGGAGCTACAGTAGGCCAAAATTATAGATGATACTGAGAGAGAAGGCAATGTAGATGCCTGGCTGCAAGGAAAATATGACATTCCTCTCTCAGAAGGCCTACAATACCTCAGAGAGGAGTACATCACTTCACTAGGGTCCAATGCCAAATCTCTCACCCCTAGTGATGTGTATGAAGCAGTCAATGACAGTTACAAGGGAATTCTCAAGGCTGCACACTACCTTGGCAAGGGTCTAAAGACAGAAGTCACAGAAGTGTGTACAGCCACAACCAAGGAGGTGCATGAGATAAAAAGGGCTTTTGATTCCAAATTCCCTCAACTGGAGACTGTGGTCAAGGACATTCTAGACTGCAAGTCTAGCTGCACCAAGATGGATCATGGGCTAGCACTGCTAAAAGATACTGTCACAGGGCTGGGGCATAAATTTCAATCTCTATCTGATCAAACCACGGACTCAAATGCCATGCTGAAAACAATGTTCAAGAATCAATATGGGGATAAGCTGGTAACTGAGGTCCCTGTGCATGACATGACCAAGTATGAAGTAAAAAGACTCAAGGATCAATCTATCTCTGGTTTCAAGGCCACTGAGTTATTCACCAAGGTGGATACTCTGGAAAAGGAGGTGGTCAATCTAAAGACATCCAATGCTCAGTTAACAGACACTGTTGCTGCCCTCAATGAAAAGTTGGACATTCAAGCCACTGCCAATGCTGATGTTCTTCTTAATCAACAACGGATGATTTCTACCATAATGAAGCATATGGGACTCCCTCTACCTGAAGCCTCTTCCAACCCAAAGGTCACTACTACAGCCTCTGTGCCTGACAACAAGCCTAAGGGGGAGAAGAGGACATTAAGGGACTCAAAATCTAAGGGGGAGAAACCTAAGGAGAAAGGCATTACAATGGATGAGGGTGGTCAACCAAGAACTGCTAAGTCAAATCAGTCTGAGAAATTAAAGGTAGCATCCAAGGAGGAAAAACTGAAGAAAGTGGTTGTAGATGAAGAGGCCAAGATTCCATCTATCCCTCCATCTGAAACAGAATATGAATTTGACATTCCTAACATTGCTAAGCAATCTCTTCAAGGTGAACCTTCAGAATTCAGAAATGTTCTTACTCAAAGGGTATGTCAAGAAACTGCCAACTCTAAATTATATCATGACATAGCCTTTCTGAAGCACCTACATGAGCTGAGAAGAAGGGCAAACTTCCATTACTTTGACTACATCAAGCTTCTTGTGCAAGATGTGTTCATAGTCACTGTAGTGAGAAGAGAAATTGTTCAGACTAATCCTTATGCCATCATCACTACCAATGATAGAGAAGTCCTAGTCCATACTGCCAAGAACCTCTTTCACATCCACATTGAAGATTTGCAAATTCTATCCAGCTCTGAACTTGGAACAATTATCAGGAAGATAGAAAGGAATAACTCTTCAGACAACAACATGCTCAAAGAGATTCTCACTAAGTGCATGAAATCTCAATTGCCTCAAGTAGTTCCTCAGCCTCACTGTATCTTATATGAAAAGAATCAAGACATTGTTGCCTTCAGATTTGGCCAACACCTCAAATCAAACAACATGTCTACAATAAAATTTTTGGCTGGAGTTCTACATTCAAGGAGTGGAAAATCTAAATCTGAAATAGAGGCTCTTGACATCCTGGTGAAGTTTATCAACTCTCAGTCAGACATCAAGCCTATTGCTAAAGAGGGAAAGTCAGACAAAGATAAGGATGATCAAGACAGGAGTGGCAGCAAAGGTGGATCTCAAAGAAGGAATAAGGGTGGTGATGACAAGGAGAAAAGGGATGGTAGAAGCAAGAAGAAAGATGATGACAGAGATGGTGGAAAGGTGTATGAGAGAAAGAGTGGAAAACAGCAAGCCTTCAGCATTTCTAGCAGTAACCTCACCACAACACAAGACTCTGAGTCTAGGGTGAATACTGTTAGCAATGACCTACCAAAATCTGAATCAATGGCTTCTGCAACTGCTTTGCCAACTCAAGAAAAGGAGATGCTATTCAAGAAACCACTTGTGTATATCAAAAAGTATACTGCTAATGGTATACTACAATGGTACAAAGACAAAGGTCTTAAATTTTTCTCAAGCAACAAAGTAAAGAAGCTGAAATGGAAGATGTTAGCCAGAAGGGCAAGAAAGGTGAAAACATCTACATCTCAGGCACTCACAATCATTCCTGGACTAGACTTGCCCTGTCTCAACATAGACTATGATGAAGATGAGATAACATATCAACTGGCTCAGAGAATCTATCATGTAGCTATAGTTGATGACTGTCTGGAGTTCAAATACACTGATGGGAGACTCAAGAGATTCAAGCAAGGCATGTGTGAACACTGGGGCAAGTTACATGATCTACAAAGAATAATGGTGCTACTCAACCTTGAGAATGAAGAGGAGAGAAGGTGGAAAATTGAGATAGCTCATTTTATCAAGATGAAAAGAGATCATGAGGAAGAGTTGAGAAAGAAGTATGAAGCTTTGAAGATAAAGAGAGAAGAAGAGTTAGCTGCTCTAGAAGCCAAAGCTGAAGAATTGAGAGCTAAAGGGTTATGCAGAGTCAAGTATAATCCTTACATTATGGAATACATGAAATATGGCAGAAATGTGAAGATTAGAATGGATTACATTAGCTCTTACTCTGAAGCCAAACTGAATGAAGTCATCAGATACCTATCTGGCTCACCTCTCATTGAAGAACTCACTGCCATGGAAGACATCATCCAGGCAATGAGTGATGCAAAGAAAGCCAAGGAAGAAAAAGAAAAGGAGGATCTACAAGCCAAATCTAAAAAAGGAGAATCAAAGGAAAATGGCTAGTATCTCTTCATAACTGTGAGAATGTTTTCTTTGTAATAATATTCAATCAATTTCATACATGTACTTGTCAAGATTTATCTTTATGTATGATAGGCTTGTTATCAGACATGAAATTGTGACTAAGGGTCTTACTCACAATTTGGGGGAGATTGTTAGTCACAGAGGCATGCCTGTATACATCTAATAACAAGCCTAACTGTTTGTAATGCTCTGCATTACCTACATGACCTCTTAACTGAGGGAACCTCTAGTTGTAGAGTTTCTACTTGTTCTGTACTTATAATAGGCACCAAATCCTAGTTGTGTAACTGTACTTATAGAGTCAAGAATAATGCTTGAAAGAAGTTCCAAGGTTCATGCCTCAAGCAAGAAGATAAAGACTGTCAAATAATCACAGTTGGGATTTGAAGAAATGAAGAATTTGCCTAAGTACCAATTCGAGAAGTATATTTGTCTATTCGAGAAGTCTAGCATTCGAGAAGTCAGGGATTCGATATCTCAAGACACTATTCGACATCTCTAAATACACTGTTCGATATCTCATTCGATATCTCAGAGATTCGATATGTCTACTACTCTATTCGAGAACTCAAGAAGTCAACAAGTCAAAGTGGTATTCGAGTTCTCAAAGAGTCAACAAGTCAAAGTTCCATTCGATATCTCAAGGACTCAGAAAGCTATTCGATATCTCGAGGATTCGATAAGTCAAATGTTCTATTCGACAACTCAAGGAATCCTAATGGAAAAGAGCTATTCGAGAAGTGGTTCGATATGTCAATATAACAGTGTTCGAAAACTCAGAGTTATCGATCAAGTCAATTCTAGTTCTCGAATCACTTACTTAGTCACTTCTCGAATACATTCTTGGAGACAAAATACTGATGAAATTGTACAAGTCTGAAACCTGCAACAAGCCAATGCACTTTATGGACCACAATCTGTAACGTGCTCTGGAAAGTCTACAAAGAAGCTTGGAGAGATATAGAAGAGACAAAGAGCTAAAGAAGTGGATCTGAACAGGCTTTGCAAAGTCAAATCTGTAACCGTTTGGACACTTACTCAAATAGGATAGACAGACTAGAAAGTAAATTATTTAGCTACCTCATTTGTAGTAAGTAGGTTGTATCCATGTTCTATAAGGATACAGACTCACTTCCTTAGCGATTAACTTTAAGAGTCAAGTTTTTCGTACACTGTAAGCTATATCTCTCTGAGAAAAACGAAGCTGAGAATACTATCTTTTGTATTCACAGATTGTAGCAACCTTTATCTAATAATACATTAGATTAAAGTGATATTGTGTCTTGTGTTATTCTTTATCCGCACCTACACCGTCGCACACACAAACACTTATCTGCTACATAGACTCGAGCAAAGAAAAGTTCAAGAATCCATTCACCCCCCCTCTGTATTCTTTTACTGTATTCAATACTCAACAGAGAGTGAAGTATTTGGCTATGACTCATGTATAAAAGGGGAAAGTGATGAAGAAAAACATGGATATAAGCTTCAAAGGGGATAACTAGTGATTATTTTCATGGTTCACAAGCTAAAAAGGCCAAAAAGGTTATCCTAAATAGAATTTCCTTATTATGGTGCATCCATGAATTAAGGTTTAATGCAAGCTCTAGAGCAACAAACACACATAAAGAGGGAGTAACACACAAGCAAAAGAAATCGTCGTTCAAGGCATCACAAGGTTTAAGTTTTACTAACACCTTCTTGATTTGATTCCATGCATGCTAAGAGATAACCGTCATGTTCACAATTTAATTACAAACATCTAGACTTTTCATGCCATTTTAAGCGTGTGTGTGTGTGTGCAAAAAGGTGCATCAAACTTATAGATTCACATCAAATTGGTAATACTAGGCACGAAATAGGAGAAAACAAGACTACAAGCTCACAATGACTTAAATTTTACAAACAACTAAACAAGCTTTAGGACCAAACTTGTTCCTAAATGAAAACGAGACGGACATGGAATGAAACAAAAGATAGTACTAATACTAGCTACATACTATGCTACAAGGATGAACATAAACAATCCTTCCCCCACTTAAAACATGGCATGTCCTCATGCATGGCAAATAAAAACGAGGAAGAAATAGTGAAAGAAAGCTCCCCTGAAAATAAGCAACAAGGACCGGGAGCAAAGCCAAGAAGCTCAAGCATCATGAGGAGGATCCAAGGGTGGATCCCGAGAACTAGTGCCACACTGAGCCATCATCGAAGCACAAAACTGCTCCATCCACTCTCGATGCTCAGAAAATTGCAGATCAACATGGTCCTTGATGGACTGCTCCATGTGCTGTAAGTAGGCCCGTTGGGGCCCAGAGAACTCATCGGCATGACTATAAGAGGGAGATTCCTGTCGATCATCAGAAGGTGGCAAAGGCTCAGGAACCGGCTCCTCCTTGGCCCGAGTAGGAGATGTAGGACACTCGAGCTGAGAAGATTTGTGGCTCGTCCATCGAAAATTATCAAAAGTCCCCTAAATAACCCCCATATTCTTCAAAACTGCAAAGTCAATAGTAGCTATGGGTTGGCCACCCTCCATCCATGAAACCGGGGAGGAATCCCGATCAATAATCCCTAACTTGGTAGCAATTCGGGTGATAAACCCGCCAAAGATAAGGGAACCCTTTCCTTTACGCCGTGTAAGCTCCAACAACCGGGAAGAGAAGACATAACCCCAATCTTCTAGAAACTCCTCATACAACCAATTGAGGACCCCAAGCTCTCCCAAAGAAATGGCGCTATTTGAACCTTCATTACCATACAAAGAATGAACCATAACCCGATGAATATAGCACAAACTAGTGTCCGTGATTCTGGTGGACTTAATCCGACCACCCGAAGGCCATTGAGCATCCGAAGAAATTTCCGGCCAAAAAGAATATTGAAATCGGGGGGAAAGCATCCTAAAGCCCTCATTGTATTTCCACCCAAACCAATCACAAATCTCCTCCAAACGAACACTAAACCATAAACCCATCATCATAAAAGTGAAGCGAGAGAGTAAGCTTAACTCATTAACAACTTCAACATCACTCTTCATGGTAGTAAAGAATTCATAGACCAAAGCCGGACAAGTAGACTCATCCATATCTAACCATGTAGGCCAATCGAAAGTAGTCAAAATGTTCTTAACCTTATCCCAAATACCAAGCTTTTCCATAACATGCTTATCAAAATAACGAAATGGTAAAACCTTAAGCGAGGAAATGGAATTATACCTCTCGAGGGCATCACCGGAGAATGACAAGTTAGGCTTAGCGAAGTGCAAGTCAAGCCCACAATTGGAAGGAGGAAATGGTAGACCCGATTCTTCACATTCCTTGCGAGTTAGAAAAATTTGAGGGTCCGAAGATGAAGAAGTGGTTTTTCGACGCTTAGATGTAAGCTTTTCCTTGGTTTTACCCCATTTAGAAGGAGCACCACTCATGATTATCAAATCTCCACACCAAATTATAAGCCAAACAACCACCCAATATAAGCACCAAGCACAATCACAAAGATAACCAACAAATCAACAATAACCCCACCACCAATCCGCAACAAAATTCAACACCAAATTTGTAAGACCCGAATTGAATTAAAGCCACCACAACAAACAACCAACGACAATAACCAACGAGCTAAATCCACACCCCTCAAAGCTACTACCATATACTAATTAAGGATATATAATTAATAAAATATTTGGTCATTTTTTTTTTGTAAAAAATAAAATAAAATAAATAACTAATCAATTATTAATAAAATCAAAAATTTATGTAGCCTATAAATACTCTTGTCTTGTAATATTTTGGGAGATGATATTGATAATAAAATTTTGGCTATTTGGTAGCTTGGAGAATCGAATTCATGAGTAAATTTAGATTTTCAGTTTTGTTTCCACATTTGGAGTTTCAGAGTTTGAGTTTTGTTTCTCCATCTTGGAGATTCAGAGTTTACTTTATATTTATCATTACTATATATTATCACGAGAACATCACGTTCCGTATCAACAATGACATCCACAATTTATGTGAAAAATTAATGATGAGATATATGCATAATAAATATTTTTTTATACAATAACATATAAAATACTCATTTACCGCTGATAATCACAATAATAACTTAATAACGATGTATGAAATAAGAGAATATTAAAATTAACACGATGCCCATGCAACGGTAATCACAATAATAACTTAATAATGATATATAAAATACGTGAATATAAAAATTAACACGATGCCCGTGCTTTGCACGGGCTATCATGTTAGTTACCATAATAAGACAGCACAAAAGAAGACAAATTCCAAGTGCAATGAGCTCGATTCATTCATCAGAAGTCATGTATTCAAAGAGATGCTTGAAGATATATGCAAAGAGATGATTACGTTGATACTTGGCTACACTGTAGACCACAGTTGCATCAATATGTAACGAGAAGAAGCATAAGACACACACGATAAAGCATCCAAGAACACAGTTCCTGAGATGTAGTAGCACTTCTGAGAGCATCAGTAACTCCCTGATCAGGCTTATGAAGACAGACAAGATGTATGTAGGGAGCAAATTGTTCCCCTCATGCAATCTGACGAAGAACTTCCCAAGCCGAATCAGTGGAAACATCCAAAAGACCGCATACCTTACAACAATTAGAGAAGCATTCAATGACAACAATTAGGGCATCAGTCAATAACAAACCAAACAGGAACAACAATAAAGAGATTTATAATAGGCCTTAGGACAATCAGAAACAAGGCACCAAACAGGACGTGATAATTAACCAAATTCATCTTCCCAAAAAACATAGGACAAGACATACATGAACAGCATCAGAGACAGGTCAAGCAAGACTTGAAGCACAACGGTGCAATTCAGAGCACACACAGATCTCTGAAAAAAAGTAGATACATACATATCATTATGGATATGAAAATCAATAATACATCTACTTGTATATGAAAATCTATCAATAATATTCTGATTTCTGGAACTGGAACTATACACATATATCCTTAGTAGTTGTGATGAATCAAACTCTATCTTAGGGATATAGATTTCTTTGGTAACAAACTATATCTAGGTTAAACACTATATATGTACAATACAATACCAATTCACACTACTAAATTTGGAAAATCGATAATTAAGCACTAATTAAACCTTAAAACATCAATCAAACTTATCATTATGATTTCTAGAAATTCGCACTAATTTATCTCAAAACATCAATCAAACTTATCATTATGAATATGAAAATCAGGAATTAATCTACTAAAACCGGAAATTCGATAATTAAGCACTAATTAAACTCAAAAACTGAATCAAACTTGAAATCAATAATCAATCTACTAGAACCGGAAATTCGATAATCACGCACTAATTAAACTCAAAACATCAATCAAATTTAACCTATATCTCTTAATTAAACTTAAAATCAATCAAACTTATGACATGAAAATCAACAATAAATCTCCTAGAACCGGAAATTCGATAATCACGCACTAATTATACTCAAAACATCAATCAAATTTAAGCTATATCTCTTAATTAAACTTAATATCAATCAAACTTATCACAATCAACCGGAAATTTGATAATCACGCACTAATTAAACCTCAAAACATCAATCAAATTTAACTACATCTCTTTATTAAACTTAAAACGTCAATCAAACTTATCATTTAACACAGAACATCAATCAAATTTTCATTTCCTAATTAAGATTTGCACAATCAACCAAACTTATCATTTGACGTCAAAACATCAATCAATCAAAACATATCTCTTAATTAAGATTTACATAATCAATATGAATTAGTCGGAGATAGGCGCACAATATTTGCATTTCCTTTCGAGTGAAGTTGATACTTGTTACTTGTTAGCTAAGCTAAGTAATATTGAGTAATCTATCCTTTGTGCTGTATATCTATATCTATATATATATATATATATATAGAGAGAGAGAGAGAGAGGGGGGGGGGCTGAGTAACCTAGGAACTAGTAGACACGTTAAAACGTCTGTTTGTGTTAGTGTAACTGTCATTTCATTTCATTTCTATTATTCTTATTTTAACATAACAGTTTCAGTATAAAACTTAGTAACTAATATAGGACCTTTATGTTTTTTTATGTTCCGTATTTTGTTTGTGTTCTAACTTTGCTTTTTTATTTTACAATATATAATTTATATTTTTTCAAAACATAAATAGTAAATACATAACTTTTATGTTTTTTTGTATGTTCTGTATTATTTTAAAAGTTTTGTCCTGTATTTTACATTTAAAATTTGGTCATGTATTCTTTTGTACTGTATTTAAAAAAAATATCTTATATTTTCTAATTTTATACGTTTAGAGTAAAAGAAACAATGAAAATAACATTGAATTGTATTGATTCAACTCATGTAGATTTATTATGTTCTGTAAAATTATTTTGTTCTGTAATTATTATTTATATGATGTATGTTAACCTTTTTTGTGTTTTTTATTTTTGTTTTAGATATTCACTTTTTTCTGTATATTAATTTTGTTATGCATAAATGTTTTTTATGTTCTGTATTATAGTTTTTTCGTAAATTTCTTATGTTCTGTAATTTTACTTGTATTTATTGTTTCCAATTTTTGTTTTAATATTTTTTTATATACTAACTTTATGTTTTGTATATTATTATAATATGTATTTTCATGTTTTATAACTTTTTTGTGTTCTGTAATTTTTTTTATTTTATAATTATCTTTTTAATTTTTTGTACTTTTTATTTTGTTTTATATATTAAAGCAATGTTTTATATGTCTTTTTTATGTGTTTTACATTTTTCTTAATTACTTTTTTATTATTTTTCGTTGTGTTCTTCAATTTAAACGTGTTTATAGATATATAAACATATTTAATTTTATTTAGGTAACATTTTTATTAATTTGGTATTTTAATATTTACAAAATTAAAAAATTTATTAAATTTTATAAAAATTTAGATTGAAAAAGCAGACACACCTAAAGCTTGTACACGTGAAACCCTAGATAAGTTTTAACGGAGGTGTTACTCCGCATTTATTAATAGGACGTGGGTTTCTTCTAGATTCCATCCAGCCGTCCAATTCTTTATCATCTAAAGGCTGATATTTATTTACTAAGTTACTCAATTTTTTTAGTTCCTAAATGAACCAAGGCCTATATATATATATATATATTGCGTGTGTATATATTGTTTGAATGATCTGTTTTGTGTTTCACCGCCTCATATGATCTCTGGCGGGAACTTTGTACCTAAATTTGAATATATTTTTTTATTTGAATATAGTTGAATTTACCTTTTTCTCCCTACTATGTGCACATACATTTTTTTAGTATTCTATAATTAATTAAAAAACCGAATTCCTCACTTTATATTTTTCAGGAAAAACTAGTGCTCAAGTTAGTCACGAATTTTTTCATAATTACCGGTTCCTTTAAATTAAGATTTTTTGAATTTTTATTCAAAAATAAATAGAAAGTGAATGTTATAGGATTGAAATTTTCGTAAATATCTTCGGAGAAAATGTCCAAAATGGCATAGAAATGGGGTTGGATGTCCAAAATAGCACTCCCTGAAAAGTGTGCCCTCCACTAGCACACACATCACTTAACTTGTATATGTGTTACCCTATAACGCATGTGAAGCATGCGTTACTCATATATTTTGACAGCTGCAGGGTGATTCTAGCGTGCAAAATGCACACCACACATGCGTTTAGGCTGTAACGCATCACTCACTTGCGTTTCCGGGGTAACGCAGTCTGTGAATGCGTTACACACGAACACATGTTTTTCTTGCGTTTTGTCCTAGTAAACGCATCAGACATGTGCGTGGCCTTCGTTTTCCCGCTGCTCCAGGGGCATAACGCAAGTGTTACATGCGTTTTGATCAAAACGCAACCTATACATGCGTTAGGAAAGTGCTAGTGTAGGGCACACTTTTGAGGGAGTGCCATTTTGGACATTTTAATCAGAATTTGTGCCATTTTGGTCCTTCACCTATATCTTCGAGTAGTCTTTTCTAGTATTTGTATTTTTGAATTATATTCTTATAAATGATATATAAGCTTCATAAGTATTGTAGTATATATAGTTTTTAACTTGATTTATGGATCGATGATATGTTTTCTATGTCTGATAAGCTCAAACAAATTAATTTATGTTATGTTTAAGTATAATAGCATGGACCAATTTCGCACCCGATTTTTAAAATTTTGAAACTTCATTTAATTATAATTTTTTAGCTTAAATATAATTGATAAAACTATTTTCGAAGCAAATTACCACAAATCTACAAGTATTCAAATGTTGCCAAGGGAATGTGTATTTACTTGTAACATACTAAACATGTGTAGTGGCTTTCAGCCTTGAACCATGTAAATGCCTACCAACGCAGGACTCTTTAAGCAAAGCTCTCTAAGAGTAAATGAGAAAATCAAACAAAATCCAAGAAGCATAGCAAGCAATAAAAAGAAAATTGTCTTCAAAATTGAATGATCTTCGACAATCATAATCGGAAATCAACGGTTATCATCCAATGGATCCTCATCTGTCAACATAGCCAAGCCTGAGAAGTTGCAGGCTGTAATGTACTGGTTTTGAAACTGGTAGTACATGTTGAAAGCATAAGAAGCATTTCCTTTGACACTTGAATGATTTTAAGAAGATCTATAACTCAATGCACTGCAATCTGAATGACTACAAGCATAGTCGAATCTGCTTCCCAGGTTTTTCAATCTCTTCAAATGTGGGTTCAAAACACACCATCTCTTGTCTACATATCGGACGTAACCTGAATCAATGCTTTTACCATTTTCGTCGATGAGGCTGAAAAGATAAACATCTATTAGTCCTTTTCGAGCATGAGTTCCTTTATTATGCACTCAAAGCATGCTAATTCAGTCCTTGATTAAATCTTCTTGCATTTCTCTTAATTAACATTCTTATTTCCATCAGTTGGCCATCCAACTTCTCCTACTATGATCTTCATGTGAGGATATCCAGCTCTCGTCAACAACCAAACAACATGGCACCATCTCTAAAAGGCAGATTAGTTGATCCATCAAAAAATGCATTGCCTATCTGGAAATGGTCATCGTCGTAAAGGCTTAAAAACGGGTAAATATTAATAGTCAAAAGGGCATTACTAGAGTGGAGATAGCAGGTGATATCAATCATGAGCCCGCGTATGTTTGGTCGAAAATCTCCAGCAGAAGGGACAAGATTCAAAGCTGGGGCATAGTAAATGTCAGCACTTAAATGATTTAATGCTTTAATCTGTGATCCAATTCCAACATTGTTCAGAACTTCCTGCACATTCTTGAGGGCTGGTAATATATATGGCAGATACGTGGCGTTGTAAGTTATTAGCAAAGGGTCATTCCCAATAGCGACATACCTACAAACATGTGTACCAAGTAAATTATAGCATGAACCAAATATCCCCTTTAGCTAGACTAGCTCAAGAACTCGAAACGACTCGTTAATCAAAATTTTATTCCTTGAAGCTTATAAATTCATTTTTATCAAATTCAATTAGTTTTAGAATGACATAACATTAACATGTTTAAGTGTACCAGACCTATAATCCAAAATTGACACACACAATATTTAAAGAACATAAAGAAATTGTGCATTCACTTGAAATTAACTCCCCTCCTTTATAAATAAGCAGCAACATTAGATTCAACCCGAGGAACCGCATCTCCAGGGTCTTGACTCGTCTCTATCAACATGCAATTCAGAATTCCTAACAGGACTTTGATATTTGTTCCGATAAAGGCCTCAAGAATGTTGTGATCAGCCTCAAACAACTTGACTTTCTTGAAATCATTTCTTGATATCATTTTAACTAATTTGGTTGGTGGCAACTTGTGGCTAGTCATTGTGCCCCAGTTCACTCTTACACTTGGTACAAACAACTCCATGTAAAACAAGCATTTTTTTTTATTAAAAGATGTAAGTAATGTTATATCGTATTTAACTCTCAACTGTGGTATTACTTTGCACCTTGTACGGAGCAACATCTCTAACCCTATGAAATACTGGATCTTGTATACTAGCCTTTAAAGCAGACTCTACTTCCTTCCAAGAAGTCAACAGGTACAGGTCCAAATAATAATCAATCTGAAATCATGTACATAGACTTTAGTTTATCATGTAGTGCATGTAAACAATAACACCCAGTAAGAGTTTGTGAAAACAACCATGCTTTAGGAACTAGGAACTTACAGCTAGTACTGATTCTCTTGTTTCAGATGACCTCATGAAGCAATAACAATGAATCCAGGGTAGTGACCCCTTCCATTATTTTCTCTGGATAAGGCCTCTGAATGAATCTGCAAAAGACATATCAAGTTCATATTGTGCTCTTGCCCACAAAAAAAAAATTTAAGCATCAGAAAAAGGAAATTAGAGCCCGAACCACGGGTAAAAACACATCATAAGTTAGATTATACAGGAAAATAGAGTAGCATATTTAACATCTATGTCAGAATTCTATTAAGACGAAGTTTATTAAAGCCTTGTTGTTTTCATGTAACCCAACGACATAACTACCACTTCCTTATAAGTAAAATGAGTTACTTTCTTTGGTTATTGCATGATATTAGATTTGAACAAAGTAATTTGTAATTCCTAGGTAGTTATGGTTACTCTAAAAGAAAACTCATTTACCTAGCCTACCCATAATTACCACAAGTAACATAGTCCATTAAGTTCTAAATTAATCTAACTTACCAATACTAACCATGTAAGTTCTAGTTCCACACTAGGGGACCAAACACAGTTATTTCATCTACCTAGGAACCAAAGGTAACTTATTTTTAGGGAAATTCTAGTTCCTTCCGTATACAGTTGATGAAAGAAACAAGGCCTAAGAATAACATCAACTCAAACACACCATTTTGGAGGTACATAATGATCAACATCAACTGATATTGGTGCTTTGTTTTCTTCAGCATCCTATAAGCCTAATTCATGATTTGATTTCCATCAAACCCAAACATGCCCCCATACATTTCAAAGAAGTTGATAAACTAAAAAATGCAGAATCAAGGGGGTATTTTTTTGCTTTTTTTGGACAGTATATAATTCAACGAATTTTAAAGTTGAATGATCAAGTGCTGGGCTCATAATTGATATACTAAAGTGAAATTAGCAAAATGTTGGGGAAATACAAACTGCAGTTTTCATCCAAAGAAAATGGTCTCTCAGCAAGGATAAGGATCCCCCCATCAACAACCCGATGTCCTCAAATATGTAGTAATAAAAGTAGATACTGTAATCATAAGCAAGTCTACAAAGTAAATAACCATGGCAACAATCATCATAGAGTTCAACAAAAATGACATAACATGAATCTAAAATTTAATATATCGGAATAACTGTTTCTCGTTAGTTAATTCAAATTACAACATCTGTGTAGTTGGTTTTTTGCCTCCTGGAGTTAACGTCTGTGAAGTAAAGAAGAAGATAGCTAAGGAAAATAAGTGTTAGATTACTGAATCCACGATTGTGTGAACATGTCCTGAATTTGTCTGTTGAAAGCTCACTGTTGGAGTCAAGTCATCTTTCCTGACACATGCTTCTTCTGGCAGCTTGAAACTTAAACCAAGCATTGCCTGCATTACATAAGTGTTAGTTATACTTTGAACAATAGAATTACATCCTACTTAACTCTCAACTCTAGTATTACTTCGGGGTAACAGCCAAAAATGCCATTTTTTTCAAGATTTTATTACACAAATACCAATTTTAAATTATTTGGCCAAAAATATCAACCTATTACGCATTTTCAAAATGGGTAATGCTATTACACATTTGTGGAATGGGTATCATGTAAGAATTTTTCAAAAAAACAAAAAAAAAAATAATTGTGATACGCATTCTGAGAATGTGTAACACCCTAATTCTGAAAGTGTTGAAAATGCGTAACACAAGTAAATTTTTATTTATTTTAATTTTTTTTACTTTATACGCATTACCCATCAATATATTCTTAATGAACACTAGTGAAGGCTCCCTCAAATTTACATAGAAAAGGGCATTAAGGTAAATTTCTTTTTGAAAATCCACTAATTTAACCTCATTTAATTATCAATTTTTAATACTTTTGCCACTCATATTATTGATTTAATGATCAAAATTGATATTTTGTCTAATTTTGTTTGCACGCTGTTCACAATCTTTCCAAAATTGGAGTGATATATCACCTCATGCTGCTGTGATCGAACTTTGTTGACAAGCTTTCCAAAAATAATCTCATATTGTCTAACTATGTTTTGCACGCTATTAACAAACTTTCCAAAAATATGGAGATTTAGATATCACCACCCCTGATTACTCCTATCATTAAACACCCAATTAATTTGATTTGTCTTACTTATTCTTGATCCTTTTTTTCAATATCTAATTTTGGTATTTATTCAAATATGCAAATCAATTTTGTTTTTGAAAACCAACTTCAACCGATTTAAAGATCCATTTCCAAAATTTACCAACTTATATTTCTATAATTAACAATTAAAATTAACAATTTAATAAAAATTAAAAAATTTATCATGCTTGGTTGTGATAACACAATACTCACTATAACACACTACTCACAAACTTTCCATTTATATTGAGATCTGTTACCACTGATTACTCCTCTAATAAAACAACCGAGATTTATTTTCTAAATTGAAAACATTGTTTCTTGATAACCCTAATTATGATTATTAGAAAACTGTGATTGATATCGTGATAATAGTCCTATCTTTTTAAATTTCAAATCAAGAGTATCTCATTCTCTTCTTCTCTTTGTTTTCGTTTTCTCTCATTCTGATTTATGATACATGTTTGTATATGTATCTAACTTTTTTAATATGTAAATTTTTATTGATTAATGTTTGATACTTATTGAATGTTGATTATGATTCTCAACAGATGAAACGAAAATGGATACCACCGAAGCTTTCTCATCGACAATAACTCTCTCTCTTGGTAATTCATTAACTTTCTTGGAATAGAAGATGAAGTGTGAATGGATTCTTTTCTTGATTTAATTATCCATATACACAATTTTTTTTGTATTTTAAGTTGCTTTGATTGTAAGTTTATTGTTTGTCTTTTGGTTGTAGTGTTAATTTTAATTTTAAATGTTGCTTATTTTCTTGCCAATGAATGTTCTTTTTTCTTTTTTGATATTTTAGTTTCAGGATCATATATGGCTTCTGTTGTTGCAAATACGGATCCATATCAATCATTTTTCCATTCCAATAAATTTGAAGGTAATCTTTTATATTTAGATTAATGTGTACAAATTTTCCCCTCAAATCTATTTTATGTATTTTGATTGTAGCACATCTTAAATTTTGTTTAATTGATTAATTTTTGGTTATATGTTTGTTGAGCCATAGTTTACTTTGGATCAATGCTTATTGTACGTCAAGTTTTCATGTTTTATGCAGATTGATCGTCATTTATGATGACACAATATATTTTATTAATTTCTTCTTTTAAAGATCCAACAGATTCACAAGCTTGCAATGGAAGTAGTCGGCTTGCTGGGAACTTGAACACTCTTTTCAAGGTCTGATAAGTGATATTTTGCAAAGTCTTGATTTGATAAAGCATTATCAGTATGATTTTATTGACCAAGTTCAAGTGTGGTTTATCTTTAATTTTTTCATTCGTAAATAAATTTCATATGACGGAATGTGTGGCTACAAGGATAATTGATCTTCCTGTCAATAGTATATGTGTACATTGCTAGCATGAACCAAGCATATGATATGTGTACTAATACTTCCACAATATTAAAGGATTATTTTTTAATTCCATTGGCACAATAATGTTGCAGACTTTTCCCGTTGTCATGATACATCCAAAAGAGACACAAGCGTGAGAACAAATGAAAGGTGTTGCCATAGAATGTAGTTGGTTTTTGTTGTATCGTTTTGACAGGTAAACATATGTACGTTTATAAATTTATTGTGTTTGGGTAGTGTTTTTTGAATTCTTTTGTGATGAAAAATTATTTAGTTCTTCCTAATTTATGCTTTATTAAGTTCCGATTGTAGAAGTTATATCTCCATAGTTCCTGATTTTTTCGATTTTAGATGTATAAACTATCATGTGTTTCAGTTTAATACTTGCAGAGAGTGAGCGCGTAATATGTCCTGATAACCTCTCCTATTAGTTGGGATACTGTCTTCGTAGCTACGGACCTTCAGCATGAACTAAAGAACTTAAACCAGATTGTCATATTATTGTGCTCAAGAAAAGTATGTAACATATAATATCTTACTTATGTATCATTTTTAAAAAGAACTTTAATTTTTTTGTTCTATTATCTTAAGAAATGAATATGTTAGGCCTAATATTAAGTACCATTATGGTAGATTCACGTATCTAATCATCAAAGATATCACCATTTATTTCTGTTGACTTTTTCCAAGAACGTGGCTAGCTACCAACAGATTGTTAAGCTCTCAACCAATCAAATTTAACTCTAATTGCCCATCCTTTACTATGATAATATGCGACAAAACATATTGATATGGAAGATGTAAAATCAAATGTCCATAGTCAGGATTTAATAGCAATGATAAGACATGCAGAGAAGGGTATGGCGTCTTCCTCTTTACATCTTTAAATTTAATTAAAATTTGGTGTTATAATAATGTTTGGATTTGTGAATTTTTTATTGCTACAATTTTATAATTATGTGATAGATTCACATCTTCTCAACCAAGCTTGAACATATGCCGTAGAGGATCTTGAGAAGATTCTTAGTGAGCAGAAGACTTTACACTATTAATTAACTCTTTGGAAAATGAAACTAGCAGAAATTGATGTCAAAATTAGGATTGTTTCACAAGAAAGGTTACATGTGGAACTTCTTGAAGATTAGTTAGAAAATTTACAGACAAAGCTTTCTCAATGGGGTGGCATTCTGGAAAATTTACACGACATAATTCCAAAAATGACATTGGTTAGTCGCTTAGTGAAGCTATTACAACGTTTATTGGACTACTTCCATCAAGGATTGGTGCAAGCCTTTTAAGAGAGATGGCACCAATTGCTAAGGTGAACCACATGCTCTATAGATAATACCTATATTATTTTTCCTGTATTTTTTATCAACTATATGTACAAGTATGAATGGATTATATGTACAAGTATGAATGGATCTTTCCTTGATTTGGTATATTAATAGTGGCTTAATAAAAAGCTGAAGCATAAGTAATATGTTTCCTTTATAAGATGAATATGAATTCTAAAGTAATCAAATTTAGCAATATATAATATGTTTTTGTGGTGAGTGTCATTATTTGGTATATATCTTTTACTTTAAATTTCTAGCATCATATATTTAGTTTTTTGTCTGTACTTTTAAAATTCTTATATCTTCTTTCGTTAATCATAAGTTTTGTTTATGTTCAATTCGCATGCTTTAAATAAATAAATTAACCTTTTAAGGACTTGGAGTTCCGGCTCTCTATATTATGTGCCCAACAACCCCATGCGGTTCTCTGTATTATGTTCATGCAATTTCTTTAATTAAATCGTTCATTTTTACCTTTTGGTTCTATTTTGTTCAATTTTAGTTGTGGATTGTGATCATTTAATAGCTAAACTATGGAAATTTTTTGATAATGAAAACTATTTTGTAAGTGCATTATAGGCGTATTTTATTTAGTAAAAATTTATCTTTTGTGGTCCAGATTTATCTTTTATGGTCCTTCAATTCGATCATCCAATGTTCCTTCAAATTTTTAAAAGTTTGACGATGAGAATATTGTCGGCTTTTTTGGATACATGTATTATTCTCTTGCATTATATATGTTTATTTGACTTTGAGCTAAGTGTATCGGAGGTTGTAGCAGGATCAACAACATGACTTGGAGGAGTTTTGTAATGTGTTTCTGCTCAATAATAGACATGGTTCTAGCTCAAAGTCTTGCCCAATGTTCAATTAAAAGTTTGTGTTAGGTTAGTAGTGATATTTTATTATGTTTTGTAGGTTTTATTATTAGTTTTCTCTGTATGTCTTCCTTATTCCTTATCCTGGGTTTAACTAATTTTTACTGCCTGTTACTTCTATCACGCCAACCACCAGGAAAATTTGAGACTATCGTTCGTACTTCAATTACACTTTCTGAGATCTAAGCTTTTACAATTTGGATATGCTATTTTTGACATGTCAAGTGAGTTCAATTTTGTTTTAATCACTTTGAATTGTTTGTGTAGGTTTTCAGCGTAATGTACATGCTCCAATATCTCTTTCAGAAGAATAGCGATGCGCACAATGTACTCCTCTTAGACGACTAAATACGTAAGAAATTCCTCAAGTCATAATTGGTTTTAGACTGCTACTAGGAATGTTATGAAAGCTGGTATGTCTTCTTAGTTCCAAATTTCAACTAAATCCGTTATTTTTAAAGAGACGATAGGGATCAAAGATAAACTATACTTCAAAAAATCATATTCCCATTTAAGATACAAATGTGAAACTTTACGATAGTATTAATAATTTATTTTTTGTCATATGGTAGCATACCTCAAGTGTAATTAACAAGGTAATGTACAAGAAAAAAAATAAATTACACTTGAGGTATGCTGCCATAATAGAATAGAATACAGGTAATATTAAAGACCTCAAGTTGACAGCTGGCAGCATACCTCAAGCATGTCTCTTCATATTAACTTTGGAACATGTTTATACATAATAAAATGCATTCTTACATATCCCGTTGTATTTAGAAAGATGTGGATCACTTGGTAATTAAACAAGGTGGAAGTAATGGACTTTGGAAGAACAAATACATAAAACTAATTTAACATCTTTTCTTCATCTAGGTATAAAAATTATAGGTTGATCTAATATTTGGAGTTGGATTTTCAAAACTCAACTTGAAGGAAATGATTATAGAAGAAATCTAGCTAAGTAACATTCATGAAGGTGACCAACTCAGATGGTATGCAACCAAGTTGAGTGTAATAGCAAACTCTCTCAATTCCCACAATGTTGAGAAAGTCATATTAGCCATGGCTTTCTTCGAAGTATAAATGTCAAAAGCTCTTGGATCGTAATATTTACTGATGTTAGTGTCTTACCTTAGAATTATGTAATCACTTAATGTTTGTCTTTATTTTTTTGAATGGCATGTTTATTAGTATACTGGATTGTTTACAGTGAATATTGTGTTGGATCTCTAATCTAATTTTTTTGATTATATTACTTTAATTTTAATAAAATAAAATTTTAATATTTTTTATAAAAATCTTATGCTAAAAGGTAAATAAATAAATGCTATTGTAATTTGAAAAGAGATTAAACACTGAATCCACGTCTGTTGTAACTCATTTTTTTCCTAACTAAAGCAAACGTTGTTTAATTTTGAACAAAATTAGATGACCACTGAATCCACGTCTATCATCTATTAATGGATGCACTTTCACAATCATGGTTGATTAGAACCTAGCATGAAACCAATAAATTGTAACCATTTTACAATCAACGGTGTTGTGGACGAAAATCCTTATCGTATACATATATTATAAAATGTATATTGATGGGCTTAGCACGCGTAGCGCGGGCTTAGGTCCCTAGTTTGACAAATGTGTAACACTATTACCCATTTTTTAAATGCGTAATACATTGGCATTTTTGGTCAAAAAAATCAGAAATGATATTCTCTTCAAAAAGTTAAACAAAATGGTAAAAATGCCATTATTTCGGGGTAATGGCCAAAAATACCATTTTTTTTAAAGATTTTATTACACAAATACCAATTTTAAATTTTTTGGCCAAAAATACCAACCTATTATTCATTTTCAAAATGGGTAATGCTATTACGCATTTGAGGAATGGATATCATGTAAGAATTTTTTGAAAAAACGAAAAAAATAAATAAAAAATTATATAATTGTGTTACGCATTCCAGGAATGCGTAACACCTCCATAGTTGGGATGTTACGCATTCCCAGAATGCGTAACACAATTAATATTTTTTTTAATTTATATACATTACCCATTTGACAAATGCGTAATACTATTACCAATTTTTGAAATGCGTAGTACACTGGTATTTTTGGCCAAAAAATTCAAAAGTGATATTCTTATCAAAAAGTTAAAAAGAAATGGTAAAAATTTCATTATTTCATTACTTCGTACCTTGTACGGAACAACATCTCTAACCCTATGAAATACTAGATCTTGTATACTATAAAGTGGCCCACTATCAGAAGATTACACACATCTTAATATTATAAAGAGTAAAAAGCAATTCGTGTACTTGAACTTTCCCGAAATCTGCACTTGGAATACTATAGTTCAAAAACCCCTACTTGTAATACTGCACTTTCAAACTTTCTACGTATTGTGTACTTCCGTCAATTCTATCCAACTCCGTTAGTTTAGGTGGGGGCATTTTGGTCTTTTTCTCATCATCTTCTTCCTCAAACCCATTTCCACCATTGTTGAATATTCCGGCGAGCTTAATATTCATTCATTCTGACTAAAATCGTCTATTAATTGTTGATTTTCTTTGCCCAAGCTTCTGGGCAACACTAGACATTCATAAACATCACGAAATCTGCTGGAAACAACCAAAACCTCACCATTTCCGACGAATTCGAACCATATTCCGACCAAACTCGGTTTTTACAAAATCGGGAACAAAATCAGGTGTTCTTGGTCCCAAAACGAAGCTCAGATCACAAGAAGACTGACCATGGCTTCAAATCATACAAACAATCTCTCAATAATGCAAACGAATAGTTTGAAAATTGAAAAAAATTAGTTAGCTTGACTTACACATATCCGAACACAAACAATGGAATTGATTATATAAATTGACTCTTTAAGACCAGATAAAGCTATTGGAAGCATCAAAATCATTGAACATAGTTTAAATCAAAAACCCCCAAATTATAGTTCAAGAACCCTAATTTTCGAATTGGACAAATCTGAAGTCAAACATTGAAATTAAACACATATTTGGACTCCTTACAACCACACGAAGCTATACATATCATCAAAAGACATGAACAATCACTGGATTTTCGAAAATTTAAAAGAAAATCATATGAAATCGAAATTCTTACCATCCATATAAACTGATTGCAGATTATGAAAGAGGAGGTTGAGAGCTTTGATTCGGCTACTAGAACTCCACAATCCGATATCGATATCACGTTCAAGAATGATTTTAGAAAAATATGATTTTTGAAATTTGTTTTTCTTTAATTTGATGGGCTAGCTGGTTCATCATTGATTGGCCAAGCTGAAATGACCAAGTTGCCATCGCCAAAGTAACGACGTTAGATGCAAATTGACGGAATTACACACTTTGCAAAGAGTTTGAAAGTGCAGTATTACAAGTAGGGTTTTTGAACTATAGTATCCCAAGTGCAGATTTCGGCAAAATTCAATTACACGAAGTGCTTTTTACTCTATTATAAAGTGACCATTACTTCAGAAAGAATCTTTTTATTCGGACAATTCATTCTATCACAGATTTTCATCAATAAATTACAAATAAAATTTTTTAAAACATAAAATTTGATTCTAATATAGAATACTAACTACATATAATTTTATAAAGAATTTAATACACAAAATTTGAAAAAAAAAATTGATTTGAATTTAATTATATAGTAGTATCATTTTGGATAAATTTGATTATATGATAGAATGGTTTTGGATTATTTCATTAATTTTTAAAGATTTTCCAAAGGAAAAGTTGTTTAATTTCATTTTTAATTTCTTAATTAAAATTTATAATTATATTTCATAATATTTCGTGGTGGTTATCTCCTATACTCTATATAACGTGGTTCTTTCTAGAGTACCCATATTATAATTATTATTTTTTGAAAAGAAAGATATTATAATTATTTTTATGTATAGTTCGATATCTTTAAATAGAATAATAATTTTTTATGTAAAATGTGATAATAAAAATATAAATCATGAAACAAACAATCAGGTCACAAACACATTTTCTAATACATTTTCATTTAGAAAACTCCGAGATACACTTTGTCATCATGAATAATTAATCATAATCATAATTTTTCCATTTTAAAAAAGAAAAAACTTTTCACATAAACAATTAATCATAATTTTGCACAATACTTTAAAAATTCAAAATAATTAAATTTCAAAATAATTTCCAAAAAAAGTTTCACAATTTCAAACAAAAAAATGCTAAAAATACCCATTTTTGAGTTAAAAATGATAAAAATAACAATTTTTAAAGTGTAGGTTTATTTTTACCCGATGGGATACCCAACTCGTAATTGGGTATAACATTTTGTATAAGATACCCAACTCAAAAATGGGTATCCCTATAAGATACCCAACCTGTAAATGGGTATTCCAAAAAATTAAAAGTATAAAAAATTTGTGATACCCAACTCATAAATGGGTATACTATATAAAATGAGATACCCAACTCACACATGGGTATTCCATCTATTATAAATAACCAAACACTTTTAAAATGGATATTTTCAGAATGAAGTTTAAAAAAAAAGATTATTTTTAACCATTACCCAAGCAAACACTTTCACAAAACCGTGTTGTCTAAAATTTTTGTTACTACTTTTCCTATTTTCCGTAATATATTGTGAGTATATTATATGAATACTATTTTGTTTGTAAAGCGGCGTGATCCGACAAAGAGACGATCACCGCCGTCAAAGCTACGACGTCGTACTTACTAGTGAAGCTGCCACTGGCTGTGTTGTGTTAGAAGCTGGATCTAAATAAACCCTTTGAATAAAATATCAATCTAAGAGTTATTAATATAATCGTTAGATGCGGCTTTTACATAAAACATTTGCGCTTGCTTTAGCTTCTGGACTCGCAGCTCTTCTCATTTACATCATTGCTCTCACCAATTCAAGTAAGCTTATGAATCTCACTTTTTTATTCTTTTAAACATTCAATCTTGCAGCTTTTTATACTTTGTTAATTGTGAGCTACAATTGTTACAATTTTAATCTATATATATATGTTAGAGATTGTATTGACTCGTGGCGTTACGATATGATATGTAGATGGGACACTAGAATTATGGCAGGAAGAATTGGATGCGTTGCGAATGTTGCAGACTGGGTTTCGAAAATGTGTGGTTAGTTTAATGCCCTTGTGGCGTATTCAATTTACTTGTGTTTCATTGGTATAATTGTTTTTAAGCCTTTTACATTGACGGATATGATTATGATGCTAGGCGTCCAATGGATTAGGATTGAAAGCTGTGAGTGGCAAAGATTATTGTGATGTTACGATACAGTTTCCTGATGATACCGTACCTAAATGGGTATGTTTTTGTCAATTTCCCATTGCTTTCTTTGTATATGTAAGAAAAGTAGTTTGTGTGTCAGATTTCGTTGTTTGATTTTCTCAACATGTTGGCAATGTGGTTGATTATCTTAAAAGTGCATACCTGTGCGGCTGTACTTGAGATTGTAAATATAATTGGAGAAAAATTGACAAGTCTAACATATAGTAGGATGGAACTTATCTCCATTATCTTTTATTGACGATATTATAGTTCCATGTTTTTAACAGAAAGATCTAAAAACAGGAGAACTTGAAGGCTTATCATACAGTTTTAACTTATGTGAAGCGGTGGCTACATGGGAGCAGGTTATCATCTTTACTTGTTTTCCTCACTTATATTCTGTAAATGTAGTTGTCTCTTCAAGCAACACTTACTTGAAGCGGGATTTGATCATCTGGCTCAGCTAAGAAATTATTAAGTGTCCAACTGTTAGCTTAATAGAGAGCTCAGCTTTTGGTTTTACCATATATTTATATTGCTGCCATCAGTTTGTTATATGGTGAAGTGATTTGCTCAGGTTCGAAACAGTACCACAATACTTACCCGAGAGTTCATTGATGCTCTGCCCCATGGATGGGAGGATTACGCCTGGCGAAGGATTAATAAGGGAGAATTACTGTAAGTTCTTCTGCCTTCTTTTACTGGTCTCAGATATATAGTAAATCGTTTAGCATAATTTAATCTATTAGGTGAGTGGATGAAATATGTATAAGAGGTGGCCGTTGGTGTTGCTCGTTGTTTTGGGAAAGGGAAGGGACAATGAAGGGAACAGTGTCAGCTATTACTTCTTAACCAAGTCACTCAGAAACAAGCAAATTTCTTACTACAAGAATTTGATATACTATTTTCTACTTATTCTAGATACTTAACCTTGGGTATTTTTTGGCTCGTTTGGTAAAGTTTATCTGTGGTCTAATCTTTCAACTTTTTTTGTTAAATTCACTCTTTCTGGCTTAATGAATTTTATTCTTATCTACCGTGTTAAGCGAAATTGGGATGGAAGGATTGTTTCTCACAAGTCGCCTTTTTGTGTGTTTTGTTTGGTCTTGTGGATTTTATGATAAAACCTTTAGAATCTTTTAATGAGGAAAATTAAAAAAAATCAATAAAACATTTAATAAGTACACTTATTATCCACCTTTTCTTTCCTGCGAAGTTTGGCGTTTGTCAAGTGGGATATGGTGTGCGTTATATCTTCACAATGACTTTTGATACAGGTTTTGGTACTTGCTAAAGATAATCTGTTATGTTCTTATGTTTTTAATTTTTATTAGAATCACGTGCATAAACACCATGCAAAAATAGAAATTAGGAAAGGAATCTCGTTATACAATTTACAAAAATCAAAGGTGTTAGTGAGCTGAATGTATTGTTCTGAAATTTCTTTAGGATTTGTATGTTAATTTTAAAGCGGTAACTGTTATATCGTTACTTGTGTGTATGAATTGATTTACTCTGTAATTCAAAGTCTTTGAAGTATATTATTATGGTTTTCTGCTACAGCAACCAATGCAAAAATAAGACTCTCTGCATGGAGAAACTTTCTTTAGTACTTCCTGAAACACCACCATATGTTCCACATCAGTTTGACCGATGTGCTGTTATCGGTAATTCTGGAGATCTTCTGAAAACCCGATTTGGCAATGAGATAGATGGATATGATGCTGTTCTCAGAGAAAATGGTGCACCAATCCAGGTTTGAAGAATCGATTATAAAAGTCAGGTCAAGTTTCGATATCGTTATTGTTTGTTATTTGTAATCATACTTTATTTTTGTTTGTTGGCCCTCTACAGAACTTCACAGAATTTGTGGGAAAGAAAAGTACATTTCGCCTCCTTAATAGAGGTTCCGCTAAAGCTCTAGATAAAGTGGCAGAACTATATGGTATTGTCTTCGCTCTACTTCTTTTTTCAAGCTGGCCTACATAAAGGAGGATACTAAGATTTCTCTATGGCAGAAACAGGAAAGGAGGTTTTGCTTGTTAAGACGACAATACATGATATCATGAGCAAAATGATTCGGGTAGGTACATATGTATATAAGTAAAGTTTGATCAATTTCCACCATATACTTGAGGTCGATTTAATCATTTCTAAATCTGACATTTCTATGATTATGATAATCCCATGGACATAAAAATTCTGTGATAGTACATCTTAGACAGCTAATGACTACTCAATTTGTTTGCTGCTCTTGAATCTACACATTTCCTCAGTTATCAAGCTTTGGTTGTATTTTGCAGGACATTCCAATACTCAATCCTGTGTATCTTATGTTAGGTGCACCTTTTGGTTCTGCAGCAAAAGGAACTGGACTCAAGGCTCTCGAATTTGCTCTCTCTATCTGTGACACTGTTGACATGTATGGTTTCACTGTGGATCCAGGTTACAAAGAATGGTATGTGCCAGGGTGGATACATGCTATCTCCTCTATCCTTTTTATTTTTCATCTTTTAGATAAAGCTTGTAGCCCTTGCTAAATTGCTATAGCCTATATACGATTTCAAGGCACATGTTTTGACCAGAATTCTGGC
Organism: Kitagawia praeruptora; assembly: GCA_037693485.1. NCBI lineage: Eukaryota > Viridiplantae > Streptophyta > Magnoliopsida > Apiales > Apiaceae > Kitagawia > Kitagawia praeruptora. Next base: position 40,358,568 of record CM075345.1, on the reverse strand, counting down.
ATTTCCTTAGGACTAGATATTTTTCAGAGTCTCGAAAAGGTCATACCCCTCTACATGGTAGAGCTTATTACCAGATGATGGAGTGCTTGGGAGTAAGTTTACTATTTCTGATTTTTTAATAGTGCTGCAGTAGTCACATACTTACTGTTATTTCTCATAGAGATGATTGTTTTAGTTATCTTTTGTGCCAGAGGATAAAACTCAAGGTCAAGTATCTATTATTTTTCCCGGGTGTGATTGGAAGGGCTTCATTTTTGCTTTGTTTACTTATAATGTATTAAGCACCCTTTGATTCCTTTCCTTTGTTCTGTTTATTCATCTCATACGGTAATGTTTCCTTTTTCTAAAGCTTATTAAGATTCATTCTCCGATGCGAGCTGATCCCAAGCGTATTGTGAAGTGGTTACCTAGCCGAAGCACAGTTGCTGCTGCCAAAACAGCATCAGATAAATTGTTGGGGTAACTGATCTTGAAAACATTCATCTTTGTGTCTCAAAATCATGTGATCTTGCTATTGTGAAATGCCAGACTGCAGAAACTTGTTTGTATGAGCATCTTTCTAATATTTGGTTGCACGGGATGAGGAATGGATGGGTACTCGATTCATATTGCACCTTCTGTGTTCCTCTTCCTACAACTCTCGTATGTCTTAAATGTGTGTGTTTAAACATCTAATGGGATTGGGCTAAGTAATGTGCAGCTACTGATCTCTGTAATTAGCTAGCAAGCAGGGTGTCTAACATGTGCTAGTTGGTTTTTAGATGATCAAACTTAGCCATCACCAATTCATGTACACCCCTTTTTACTGGTTTATCTAGACAACTCTCATACTTAGTTATTTACTTATTTGTTGCATGCTTTCTCTTCTCCCTGGTTCTGGGCAACCATTCTGTCGGAGAATGTAATCTTTGGAAAACTGTGTCTTTAAGTTAGGGGATATCAAAATATGTACTGCTAATATGTGAACTGTCAAATGTTTAAGCTGCCTAGTGAGTGAGTTGTGAAAATAATTATGTGTGGTTTACATTATATGGTGATTCCAATAGATAATGAAGTGCCTGCCATTTGAAGTCGTGGAACTTATTAAGGTCTATTTATGTTTTCAACAGGAGGGTTGGAGCAGGATTTAAGAATCCATTGGCTGCTTGTTCCATCACGAAGAAACAGATAAAAAGAAAACCTGAAAGCATATCTAGCCTTAGAAAAGAAGCTGTGGAACATCAAAAATATGTGAATGGTGCAACTATGTACCCTCTGGAACATAATCCTGGACATGGCCAACTCTGTACGGTGCCCTGAAACTGAAGCTCCAAGCTTTGTCAAAAGGGTTCAAGAATCGCATATGTTCAAATGCTATGGACATTAGTGTAGATGGAGACAAGTCTATGACTGGGAATTTTGTTTAGAAATCATCTCCGACCACCCTTTATATAGTGAGGTTTCCCATCCTGCTGATCTGGAGATAGTTCCCTGCATATATGAGGATGTACGTTCAACAAGAAATGCGGAACCTCTAATTGGTCTGATGTAACTTTTTTTGGGGTTAGACTATTTAGTTTAGTTATAACCGGGTCATGTTTTATTTGGCATATATCAGTTTTAGTTGGTTGGAAAAAAGAAGCTTTAAAATACATGAAATTTGACAATGTTAGACAAATTTGTATTACTGGACGATATGTAGCTTCCTTGCGAGTTTGCAGACCAGAGTGGTTTGTAGTGGAAAACGGCCATGACGGGAAGACATAATGTCTCAACTACTTCGACTTTCTTCTTTGGGTTTGCTAGTCATTGGCTGTAGGTATTAAGGGTTCGACAAATCAAAGTTTACAGACTACATTACTTCATTGATGTGAAATCGATTACGACGTGTTCTGGTGGTACTTATCTGATTCTTCTGCTTCAAAAGTTGCTAAAATTGATTATGCAATCTATCCGTGATTGGTGGCTGCAGTATACTAAAACCGTTTAGGAGGGTGTTTGGGATTGCTTAAAATAAGTTACTTTTGACTTAATGGAGGTGTTTTTAACTTAAAGGAGAAAGTAAAGTTGTTTACTTTAAGTTGAATGAATGTGTTTGGGTAATTTTACTTAAAGTTAAATGGGAATTTAATAATTTTGACTTAAAGTGATATTTGACTTAAAAAAATTTTAAATTCATGATATTTAAGCTTTACAAGAATTGTGAAAAAAAAAAAAAAAAAAAAAACTCCATAAGCCATAAGTCATAAGTCAAAAGTACCTAAATGTAACTTCTGACTTAAAGTAGTTTTTTAACTTAAAGCCGGCTTAAAGCCACGTTACACAAACACACCAAAAACTCCTTAAAGGAGCTTTTGGCTTTAAGTGGCCGTAGCCAAACAGGCTGTATGTATCTTTATTCTCTTACTCGTTCTTTGTTACTGTTGGCCAAGATTAAATGATTCTTTCTTTGTTTTATGAGTTAGTTGGATAGCCACTGCCTACTGGTTACTAAGAGCATCTCCAATGGTGTTGGCTAAATTGGTTGGCTAAAATGATATAAAATATTGATTATATAAAATTTACTGAACCTGTAAGGCGTTGTGCTCCGATGGTATTAGCTATAATGATTGGCTATTTTTTAAAAATGGTACGTTATTATTATTTTAAGTTGTTATAAATAGAATGTATTATTTTAATATGATAATAGATGATGTGGAATCTTCTTACAGGTCTCTAGAGGTTCGACAAATATAGCCAATATCACGAGGTTGGCTAAATTTTTAGACAAGAATAATGTATGGTTGGAGTTAAGAATTTTTTACATATTCTCTATAAATTTTATTTATGGTATCAATTATTCAATTTTACCTAAGGGTTTTGGAGGGTTGGAGATGCTCTAAGTGTTCTTTGCTCTCTTTTTTTCAATTAAGTGTTCTTTAGAGCATCTCCAATGGTATTGGCTAAAATGGTTAGCTAAAATTATATAAAATAACAATTATGTAAAATTTGTTGAATCTGTAAGGAATTATACTTCAATGGAGTTGGCTATAATGATTGACTATATTTTAAAAATAGTATGTTATAAATATTTCAGTTGTTAAATATAGAATATATTTTTTCAAATATGGTAATAGATGATGTGGAGTTTTCTTACCGGTATCTAGCGATTCGACAAATATAGCCAATATGTTGGGGTTATCTATAATTTTAGATAACAAGAATGTACCATTGGAGATGTAATTATTTTACATATTCTTTAAAATATTTAATTATGGTATGTAATACACACTTTTAGCTAAGGGTTTTTAGCGATGGAAGATGCTCTTACTTTTTTTTTTTTGCCAAGAAAGAAAATAACTTTCATTACTTCAAAACGTTCATCAATACAATAATGAACTCTAGATGAGCATTACTCATCGTCCAGATACGATCAACTATAGAACTACAATAACTCGCTACAAAGTGAGCTAAGTGGTTCGTAGACCGTTTAAAAAAATAAAAAATAGTACAACACCAAGAACGACAAAAGGAATATCTATAATATCGAGGCATATGAACAAAATAGCCCATAAACTTCAGAAATTACCGCATCTACATTGATCTGAATCCTGACTTCCGTTAAATTGATCTCGCGCTCTTTTTGAGCAGATATCCATAGATCCAAGATAAGCTTTATAGACATAATAACTCCCTCTGAAATGGAATCTCAATTAATCCACCCGCAAGCCTCTACAAAATGAGCCTTCATCGAACAAAAATGCCATAATGGTAGACGAACAAAGCAAGACACATGCCAAAAGGCAAGACATTCAAACTGGAAATAAAACAACAACTAAAAAGACATATCGGCGAATATCTAAAAACCAAACTGAAAATCCGAATGGATTCTTCAAAGATTTCAGAAATCAAGCTCGATTTATTTGGAAAACTGAAAAAAGGAAGAAAACTTAATCGACTCTCATCGGAAATAAACTCCGGCAAATCTGTGAATAAGAGGAGGGCAGAAGAAAAAAGAAGAAGAGGGAAGGGGGGCGGCTTATTAGAGGAGAGAGAAGGGAGAGAAAACCTAGAGTCTCAAGTCATAAATATTAGGGATATTCTCTTTGGTACACTTGTAGAATTGGCTTTTGCCAATGGTACCATCACATTTTTGGCTTCTATACATGGTACACCTGACATATTGTTTCTGTCTTAGCGGTACCCTTCTGTTACACAACTGTTAACAAAACGTTTAAAAACATCGAAATCATAAAAAACACATCCAAACCAGATTAAAAACAGAAATCTGGCGCCAAAAAAACCTATACAGAACACTGGAAACTTAAAATGCTATGAAAACCACAAAAACACGGCACCTTGATAAAAATACGATCCACGACATAAATATTTCACTTCTAACATCATTAGAATTCAGAATTCGGATCAAAAGCATAATAAGTCTACCACCATCAGAATTCAGAATTGAGATCAAAAGCATAATATGTCTACCATGAGCATAATTAAACTAACAAAAGCATATGACTAGTCTATCATAAACAGGTTCACTTCTGGTGCTGTGATTGTGATGCAGTAAGGACAGAGGGTTGTGATTGACTCCCTAGATTTCCAGCCTTCCTTTTCCTTATTGAGGTCCTTGAGGAGGTTCCCTCATCTGTTGTTTTGGCTACATCTTTTGCTGCTTTGTTTGCTGCTCTGGCAGCTTTGGCTGCATTAGATTGATCTCTGACCCTTGGATGTCTAACAAGCAGTAATGCATTAGATTCAGTGGCCTTCATTTCCTTTCCAGTGGGTCCTCCCTTACATGTTCTAGCATTGTGTCCAAAATGGCCACACTTTGTGCACTTCACAGTCTCGCTTCTTTTTCCCTTTTGATCTTCACCTTCTTCTCTTCTCCTGTTTCTACTTGGCCTACCAACCCCCCTTTTCATTGTTGGTGGCATTACATTAGGGATGCCTTCATATTCTGGCCAGTTTTCCTTATCAGCAATGGGATTAATGTTGAAACTGTATGCTTTCTTATATGTCCTCACTGAATACCATGAGCTGATAACTTTTGGGGGGTCAATCTTTGCATGCAACATTGCCCTAACAGCATGCATACATGGTATACCTGATAGCTGCCAAGCTCCACATGAACACAGCTTACTATTCAGTGATAGAGGAAACTGTGATTTACCTTCATGAATTTCATATTCACCAGGCTTGGACATGTAAGCTTTACAGCTGATAGTCCCCTTGCTTATATCTTTAAGAGCTTTAACAATTTTTGGGAATACATCTTCATCATTCCAAGTCTTTGCATTTTCAAGCCTTGTTGCTATTCTAACCATACAAACTCTTCTAATACCTGCAAAACAAAAAAAATGTAGCGTACTGTAATTAGTAAAGAAATGTACAAGTCTACAAAGTTGGACAATAATAGTTGATTGGAATTTACCTTCAAGCAAAGATAGCACTGGCCTACTCCTCTCAACTCCAAGTGTGGAGTTGAAGCTTTCAACAAAGTTGGAGGTGTTTGAATCATTGCAAACATTGGGATCAAACATGTGCTTGCTCCAGGTACATGAATCATTCCAAAGTCTTTGTCATCATATATGTCTCCATTTTTATATAGAAGTTGATAGTAGTCATTGTCATTCTCATCATCTATGAAGTCATGCCATTTCCCAGGTTTATAATTGTCTTTCACTTTCTGGACCTTGCTTATCTCTTCCACTTCATCTGCAGATGTATCTTCACTTAGTAACACATTTTCTTCAGAATCAGCCTCATGATCATGTTCTCCTCCAGATTCTTATAACTCAGAATCAACCCTTTTATCATCACAATTGAATGAAACCTTTCTCTTAACATTCAGTTGTTCTGTTGCAGGTTTCATGGTTTCACTTGCTTTCATGCTTTCACTTCCACTTGTGGTTGACATTTGCACATTTTGTGAATCCAAACACAACCCCTTCCTTCTTGCAATACTTTTGGGAATTTTCCTTGCAAATGAGCAGTGATCAGCAGTTGTGCTTCCTTTAGCAGTAGGCTCAATGACAGAGGTATCTTGGGGAGAAAATCGTGGACTCCTTCTGATTGGTAAAGCCTCAAAGGCTGTTTTAGGTGACACTGGGGATGGTGGTAGGTTTATAGAAGAAGTTTTTGCTTTAGGTTTAGCTTTAGGCTTTGGTTTTGATTTTGGTTTTGGTTTAGGGATACCTTTTGGGTTGGTTTAGTTCTAGGATTTGGCCTCACAACATCAACTGAGGTATCTTCAAGCTCATCAAGTCCAGGTAGTTTATCACCTTCCCCTGTATCACCCATCCCTATATCACCCACTCCTGTATCACCCCTCCCCTGTTTCAAATTTAGGACAAATTTGTATAAAGCATTCGGTTTTAAAGCTGTCCCAACCCATACATTTATCATTTCTTTCCCAGATAATCTCTTAAACATTGTCATAAGATCACTGTCTACAAGTAAAACGTGATGTTTCATTTCAAATAAATAACCAAAGGTAGGATAATGGTAATTCAGTTTCCAACCCCGTTTCTTAACTTCATTCTCATACGTCATAACAACATCTAATAATGTACATTTGTCTACCTCAACTCTTAGATCAACATACTGATCCCTCCAGTCTATTCTCAGAATTTTATGATCATCTCCCATTCTGCAAGTATCAAAAGCCCTAATTTTGACATAAAAACACACAATATACACAGATACTACACATATAACGATTTCGATTATACACAGTACACATACATACAGTCGATTATACATACACAAATATGACATACACAGAGATATTATACATACACAAACAATACATACGCATAGATATTATACATACACACACAATACATACACGGTACATATGTTCGAACAAGGCATACCTGTTAGTAGACTGAAGATTGCAACTTGTTTCCACCCTAATTGATGTGTTCGATTCCCCCTCCTTCGCAATCGCCTCTTTTCCCCCCTCTTTCGCTAAATCCCTAACCCGATAGAATTAATGAGAATGAACCGTCGCCTACTTAATTTTCTGTATTACTTAATTTTATTTTAAGCTTATTCTTTTTTATTTAATTTTTTTTAATAATCATTAACGGTGTTTAACGTTTTATTTAAAAAAGGGTACGCTAAGACAGAAACAATATGTCAGATGTATCATGTATAGAAGCCAAAAATGTGATGGTACCATTGACAAAAGCCAATCAATATATTATAAATTGCTGGATAACCCTTTCCTCAGGTTCGGGATCCATATTCAGGTTTGATAGATATTCATGACCCATTATAGTAATAAATTATATGCTTAGGATTAGGTTCGGGATCCGTTTATATTACTCATCCAATTATATGATATGATCCATATTTTAAAATATATATACACATTTATTTTTGTTAACAAATGATTTTGATTGGTTATAATTATAATGGGATCCATTTATATTACCCATCCAGTTATATGATATGATCCATATTTTAAAATATATTGACCCGATATTATATAAAATACACATCATGACAAACCACAAATTATTTTCTTGCCAAAAATTATTACCTTGATAATACCAAAAATTGTTAACAAATGATTTTGATTGGTTATAATTATTATGAGCCCAATTAAAATATTCCAAAATGCCAAATAATTATTTCCTTCACAAAACACAAATTATTTTCTTGCCAAACATTATTTCCTTTCTAAAAATTGTCAATTTTTCTTGGCAGTTGTTGTTATTAATGCCAAATAATTGGTTATAATTATAAAAATGCCAAATAATTATTTCCTTCACAAAACACAAATTATTTTCTTGCCAAACATTATTTCCTTTCTAATAATTGTCAATTTTTCTTGGCAGTTATTATTATTAATGCCAAATAATTGGTTATAATTATAATGGGCCCGCTAGGGCCATTCAATTAAAACATTCTTGCCAAAAAAAATTTCCTTGACAAAACACGAATTATTTTGTTTCCAAAAATTAGTTCCTTTCTAACAATTGTCAATTATAATTATAATGGACCCGCCAGGGCCATCCAATTAAAACATTCTTGCCAAAAATTATTTCCTTCCACAAATTTTAAATTATTTTAAATTTTGTTTAATGATAACAAATTACTTAAATAAATTATTTTAATTTATTTAAAATAAATAAGCAATTTATTTTAATGATTTTGTTTAATTTTGTGAAAAATTATTTTGTTTAATGATGTGTGTCATTTTTCTTGGCAATTCAATAGTTGACTACTAATTTCATTATCCAAATTCTTTTTTTAATTTTTAAAATTTTGGTAATATCACTAAATTAGAAATATATTGACATCCGTACTGTTGAATCGTCGATGATTATTAATTACTTTTTAATTACTCCATAGATGACAAAATTGGCATATTCGTTCAAAGATTTGGCAGAGAGCAATAGGAAAAAAAAAAAAAGGAAGAACAAGAGTTGCTCCCCATTCTGTGATGTCTTAAAATCTATCTACGTGTCTGTGTGTGTCTATGACTTTAATGTATTTACTTAAAATTTAACTTTAAATTGAGTGAGAGCATACTAACTTCATTTTTTTTCCCGTATTATGATTTAATTGTTTTAATTTATTCTTTTTATCTACTACAGTTATAAAACATGATATAGTTGACACTACTAAAATAATGTTACAATGTTCAATTTTTTGATCTTTCTAAAATTGATTATTGTATTAATAATTTGTTATACTAATTGTAATTTAAAATATCAAAACACCTCATGTTCTTCAAAAAATTAACATATTTTACTATTAAAGTAGGCAACTTTTTAGTACTACTATCATTTTTCATTTCTACATTATAAAACTACACATAATTTATTAAAATTTAAAATAATATTTATTTAAAATATGAACTCCCGTGTGCGAAGCATGGGCATTAAACTAGTTCTACAAGTGTACCAAAGAGAATATCCCTAAATATTACCCCGGAAGATGCTCTTACTAAATGTACTGTATTGGAATTTTAAGATTTTGTTAGAGGTAAACTCTATAAAGTAAAATATCATATCTTTGTAACCAGATAGTCTGGGGGTTAAATATCAAGTAAGCCACTGATTGGAACAAAATGTATCAAAATGGTCCCTAATTGCAAATTTGACTCATTTTAGTCCCTAACTTCTTTAAAATGTATCAAAATGGTCCATAATAATAATAATAATAATAATAATAATAATAATGCCCACATGTATGCACATAAATTGACCAATTAAGAGGTTATATTCATAATAATAATAATAATAATAATAATAATAATAATAATAATAATAATAATAATAATGCCCCCTCCATGCATGCACATAAATTGACTAATTAAATCTTGACAACTCATACTTGACAACTCATATTTGTGGATTTTTTGGTGAATTGATGTGCATACATGGGGGCATTATTATTATTATTACGAATATAACCTTTTAATTGGTCAATTTATGTGCATACATGGGGCATTATTATTATTATTATTACGAAGATAACCTCTTATTTGGTCAATTTATGTGCATACATGGGGGCATTATTATTATTATTATTAGGGACCATTTTGATACATTTTAAAGAAGTTAGGGACTAAAATGAGTCAAATTTGCAATTAGGGATCATTTTGATACATTTTGTTCCAATCAGTGGCTTACTTGATATTTAACCCGATAGTCTGGTGATGAAAGCAAATCACTTATCCTTCCAATCCTCAATTTCGAAATTGTTACTCATCCCAAAATTTATTAAAAAATATTACTAAGTACTTATTAGCTCTTAAACTATATTAAAAAAATATTATGCTAGATCCTATTTGGCAACTTTAAAATATTTTAAGCGCCCACACACTCTTTTAAACTCGCAATTTCTAATTATGAAAAACGGTGTCTTTTGAGGCTGCAGATATGAAATCCGTTGTCAATAGACAATACTCAAACACCCCAACTCCCATATTTCCCCTTGTGCAGTTCCGAAGAGCCTGCTTATTTTATTTAACTTATATAATTAAGCATGCTTACATTAAAACCTTAGTTGAGGAGGATGATACGAATTCTCAGACTCCTACAAAGGGAGTGAGGGAAATATCCATGAACCAAGTGGCTTATTTCACGATGTTTGAACAAATCTAGTGCAAGTAAAAGAGATAGCCCAGTGTCGCTCTTATGCAATTGTAATTTTCTGAATACTGGGATAACAAGGGTTTTTATGTAATAAGGTTCGCTCCTCCAACCTCAATTTATGCTATTGGAATTTTCTGAATACTTCAATTGTCTTCGGTAAAGGCTTGTAAATTTACTTCAATTGTCTTGCCTCAGTTTATTCGTAATGTAAATTGTAAAAGTTGCAGATAAAGATTCTCGTGAAATCTTAGCTCAGAGATAATTGATTCTATGCCAATCCACTAGGAAAATGTTCAAGTGCATAAATCACTTCCACACGTTTCTTACGGGATGTAATTCGAGTCGAGTCGAGTCGAGTTCGAGCTTTTTTTTTTCGAGTTCGAGCTTTTTTTTCACGAGTCGAGTCGAGCCTAAAATTTATCGAGCCTGAAATTTGTGTTCGAACTCGACTCGTTTACTACACGAGTCGAGTTCGAGCTGTTATCGAGCTTTCGAGCTTATCGAGTTTTTAACCGAGCTTTCGAGCTTTTATCGAGTTTTCGAGCTTATCGAGTTTTATCGAATTTTTCGAGTTTTTCGTGTTTTTACCGAGTTTTCGAGTTCTTACCGAGTTTTCGAGTTTATCGGGTTCTTATCGAGTTTTCGAGTTTATCGGGTTCTTGTCGAGTTTTCGAGTTTCGACTTAAGCTCCATGAAAACTATTTGTTATATTATTTCCCTAATTTTAAATGACAATAAACTTTCGAAATTTTATATTTTATGATTTCGATAATCAACTTTTCCAATCAAGTAAGTAAACTTTTAGTTTATTCTTATATTTATGGATAAATTATATCTTTAGTACAAATTATGCTTCAATATATTTAAGCATTTAACTAGTAAACTCATCCATAATCTACTGCACGTTCATCAATTTTTTATAACATTGGAATCAATTATTATTTTGATTTTTGGCACTAGGTAAGGTGACATTTGATGATGTACTATGCTATATTATTTCTTCTCGTTTTTTAAAATTAAATTTCTTAAAAAATATTTGAAATTTAAGTTTTGCATTTTAAAATTTTTGCAAAGAAAAAAAGCTAATAACTAAAAATAATAATTATCAATTTAAATTTTACAATAAAATTTTTATAAACTATTTATAAAAATGTATAAATAAATATCTCATATTCTCATATTAAAACAAATTTAATTCAAAATTTTACTAATTTTACTAATAATATAATATTGCACATAACATATAAAAAAAATCAAGTTAAGTTTAAAATTAATTTTCTTATATAGTTGAGTGATGACACATAAAATAATAAACACATTACTATTTTTAAGAAAAAATAAAAAAAATTAATCGAGTTCGAGTTCGAGCCGAGTCGAGTTCGAGTTTATCGAGTCGAGCTCGAGTCGAGCTCCAAAAAACTCGGCTCGACTCGAGTTTTTAATCGAGCCCGAAAACATGTTCGAACTCGAGCTCGATAACGAGTTCGAGCCGAGTCGAGCCCATTTTTTCGAGTCGAGCTCGAGTCGAGTTCGAGCCGGCTCGGTTTAAATTACATCCCTCATTGAGAAAAACACCGGCTTCCACAAATATCATTTTACCGTACACAGAGCTTCAACACCAATGGACTAAGAAAGAACACCTGATGTTCATGACCTACCTGTATTCTAACTATAGATAGGCATGACTGAATAACTATCCGAGTGGACGGGCATATTTTACTTGCTACCAATGCTTTCTGGCATTTTTGCAGGTTTACTGGGGTTATTTGTTAATGCAGAATTGTATCATATAATAAAAGCAATAGGCAAGTATATGATTGCATATCAGCCTACTTTAACCCTCCAGTATAAATATTATACAGCGAGTACATTGCTCAGAGCTTGTTCGACCATTAAAGATGCCCCTGCTGGGGGCATTTCTGTGGGAAATTAAATAATACAACTTCCATAAGATTAATATATAGGTACCCAGAATATAAAAGATACACAAGCTGCATACTTACAAAAGATATTTCAAACTATGACAGATCACAACCAAGTAATGCCAGCCAATACTTGTAGTTGACAGCAGCACAGACAACTATAGGCAATACTTGTACTTGATAGCAGCACAGACAACTCTAAGCTTCGCTGGACCATTGACAACTTCAACTAACAAAAATTTGGAAAAGTTAATCCAATTTCACGGGGCCTTCTTCCAACTGCGGTTTCTTTGGTTCAGCAGGAAAGTATTTTATGCCAATCATGTCACCAACACTGCTGATAACCTAAAAAAAATCTAAAAATTAGAAACAACTGTTTTTTGAATTAAGATTAATAGACAATTACACGCACATGATGATAATGATTGGGAGCTGAAACTAAAACTTTTACGTCAAGAGCTATTTAATTCAAATTTAGGAAAGTCCAACATTTCATTGCACAACATTAAGGTCTAAAGTTCATAGCACGAAGGATTTTTACTAATAAAGTAATCAAAACCCACTAAAAATAATTCTATAGATTCTACACTACATTCAGATTTGCATTTTGCAGGAAAACATAGACAGACAATATCACAGAGGATAATACCTATCTGTTTCCTTACAAAAATTAACTAGAAGGAGGCGGGAGTGTCAAACAGACAACTTTGGAAAAGTGTCTCGCAAAAGACAAGAAATTGGACAGCAGAACAACATACGAACACAACCCTATCACAAAACAATTTTAAGCCGGTATGGCAATTTTCCATATATAAGCTTCAGCCTCGATACAATAACAGTTAAATTAAATTTTGGCTTCCACAACCCTTGATAAAAAAAATATAAACAATCTAGTGTAAAAGGTGGACCTTTAAAGCTTTAAAACACTAATGGCTCTAGCAGGAGAATTTCAAAAGTACATAATTAGTTTCCATAACTGGGAACTGTAACCCTAACAAGGAATCCTAAAATTTCCAACGGAGTTCATTAACTCTGTGTCTGAAGGACGTATTCAAGGGAAAATGTTAAACTTTAAGCTATTCAAGTCCGAATTCAGAAGTACCTTTAATGCTTTAATCATATCTTCCCTTGTGTGAGCAGCAGAAAGGCAGATGCGTGCTCTGGCTAACAATAAAGGGGTAGCTGGAAAAGCAACTGTAACTACAGCCAACTGTAAAAGATGAAATATGATGTGAACATTCAGCAAGTAGCTAGAAGTGATTGAGGTAGAAAATTAAATGAACAATGCCTACTAAAAGAAGACTGAGGAGTTTTTCTTATATAATAAGCAGGACAGCTATAAAATAGTGTTAAATTAGAATACTATGCGAGTGTCGAAAGAAACTTGCATTTTGTTTAAGGCACTCCCGTGAGAAAGCTGGAATTTTCGCTGGATTATAGAGCATTATAGGCATTACAGGAGAGTCATTGTCTCCTAGGACCTCAAATCCCATCTTCTGAAGCTCTGACCTGAAGAAATTGCTGTTTTCACGTATCCTTGCGAGTTTTTGGGCTCCTGTGTACACAAATGTGCTGAAGTCATGAGCATATCGCCATTCATTTCGAATTTAATGAACTGAAGTAATACATCAAAATCTTTTAAAAGGAAAAAAGCTCTCAGACCTCTATTAGAACCATCCTGCCCAAGAATAACCTTTATGGCAGAAATAATCTGCTGAGCGGCTGGAGGTGATATCGATGTGGCATATAGATGTGCAGGGCATGTGTGCTTTAAATACTGAATAACTTCCTGAAAAAAATTACAATAGCTCTGTAAAAAGAAGTCCTATAACCCATTTTATTTACAAGCACCTAAATTCGTAGATGACTAACAAAAAAGAACAGTGGATGAAGTTACTGATAGTCTCTAGACAGCAGAAAATATATTACATATATTGCAAGTAACCGCTGCAACCTATTTACATGTAGAGATATGTTTACACATGGTCTGCAATAATTTAATTAATTAGCTAGATAGACATTTTCCGAGCAACAATATAAACAATAGAAAGGTGAAATATATATCGCAAACATAAGTTCAAAAAATATGCAAGGAAATAAACATTCAGGGAATATTATAGATATAATGTAACCCATATCATATCACTAATCACAATATGAAGGAAGCACGAGGAAAGATGAATAGAAACTAACTTTCGATCCAGCAATGTAGCCACCACATGATCCAAATGACTTGGTAAAAGTTCCCATCATGATATCCACATCAGCAGTATCGACACCTAAAAGTTCACAAACACCCCTTCCTGTTTTACCGATTGCTCCAATGCTGTGAGCCTCGTCCAAATATATATATGCCTGGAGGGGAAAAACGAACTCTGAGTCTGACAGCTGTGAGTTATCACAATTGTTCTTAAACCTAGTGATAAGAGTCATCCATGGCATGGGTCCTGAGTTCAGTAATATGATTACCTTGGACGGTTGGACCATTCACACATAGAGGTTACTACAGGATTATCGACTATGATTAAATCCTTAAAACATATTAGATGAGGCACCCACCAAGAGTGCCAGAGTAGCAATCAGGATAAGAGACCTAAAATATTCATTAGCATACAAGTATATAACTGATGCCTCACCTTGTATTTCTTGCAAATCGCAACAATCTCTGGAAGTTTGCACAGTTCTCCTTCCATGCTGTATATACCCTCGACAATAACCATTATTTTTTTCCATGGTCTATGTGTTCTAGGCTGTCCTTCAGCAATATTTTCTCTCAAAACACTTTCCAAGTGGGATGCAGCTGCATAAATTTAAAGATAAAGAGAATCAAGGACACGTGACAACCGAGAAGATTATATGCATACAACACTTTGATGAAATTTCAAACTTAGGCTTCTTTTACAACATTTAAACACTATTCAAGCTTACTGTTGTGTTGAAAAACTCGAACTGTAGCTCCGGACCCCCTAGCACCGTTTACTATAGAGTTGTGGTTTAGAGAATCACTGATTATCAAACCTCCCTGTGTAAAATCATATTAAGTGTGAGATCTCAGAATTTAATGCAAGGTGCCTTTTATATAAAGAATGAGCAGCACCTTCCCAATTAAGGAAGGAAGGATAGCAGAGTTTGTCGCATAGCCCATTCCAGTCACTAAAGCAGCTGGCTTGCCAACAAAATCGGCCACGCATTCCTCCAGTTCGGTATGCAAAGTCGTCGTGCCTAGTTCAATATTCAAATTAGCTCATAAATAAGTAAACATATATGTACATGACTCTAGGTGATGATGATGTTACCTCCATCAGTACGAGTACTACAGGTACTGGGAGAAAACTTCTTCATAGAATCAATAACACGGGGCGTACAGTACTCATCTGCAGCAGCAAAGCCAAGGTAATTGTATGATCCCAAGTTTAGACATCTTTTAACATTAGTTGTTCGCCTGCTCAGTTGAACAGATTCAGTAGTTAAATGGCTAGATTATGACAGTGCCTTAAATTAACCAGTTTGGTAGTGAAAAAATATATTTATACGTTGAACAGGAAGTAAATGCTGACCAATTTATTAAGAGTAATTAAATATTCAAACTCACTTTAGCGTCTTGTTGTTGTCCTTGGAGACACGCTCCACTACATTAACCCAAGCATCGGGAGGACTCGATATTGGCCGTCCAAAACAGTCCTACAAATTAATAAGAACATTATCTTCCACAATCTAATCAGCACATGAGCTAAACAGTAAATCAGCTTGATCCGTAACAATCCGGATCCGAAGCATCAAATATACCTGGATACGAAGATACAAGCGGCGTGTATAAAAGTCCTCAAGGCCTAACACGATTGGAGCATAACCCTAAAGAAAACACATACGTAAATCAGATGAATACATCTTCCAAAGCCTAACATCAAACAGCCTATTCATTCAAAACATCGCCATATCCAAAACAATACAGCACAACGAAACCTGGATATAGAGACACATACACGACGTATTCCGTAAATCAGATGAATAAATCTCCCTAAGCATAAAATCAAATAGCGTTCAAAAAACAACACAGTAGGTAAATAAAATGAACACATCTCCGTAAGGCGCAAGCATAATCGATATCGTAAAGTGTATTACAACAACCAAAACAATTCAAAAATGAGATCAACACATCTGTGAATCATAATATCGAACAGTAATTTGAAAAACATAACAATATCCAAAACAATAAAAATTAAGAAATTAATTTGTGATTAAATAAAGACCTGGAGATTGTTACCGCGCCACCAATCGAAGATCTTACGGAAGAAATCACGAAACTGACCGAAAGCAAAGAGCAAACCGTAGCTGAAATAAGTTGTTAAAGCGGTCAAATAAGGAATCGTAATCATTGTGGGATCAAAACGACGTCGGAGAAGATAGATAGATAGATCAGGAGATGGTCGGAGAAGAGGGAGGATTGGAAATAGAGATAGATTGGGTCAAATCTTTATTTTCCAATCCCCTGGGCTGGGTGGGTTTTTTGTGTTTGTATGTTTTTTTCAAAATTATTTGCTGGCGATGATTTTTCAACCAAATGACCCCACTTAGCTGTCCCCAAATTGTTTGATTAGTCGGGCTCCTTTCACCATTGTTAATGTCAACAAATTTCTAATTTTTTTTTAGAGAAAATCATTTTTTTTTACTAAATTATTAGCACCTCTCAAAACTTATCACCCAAATTTAAAAAAAATCCTTATTAAATGTCAATTATTTTTATAATTAGAAAGTAACCATATCATTAAAAGAGCTTCTGGCAAAAAAAAAAAAGAAGCTTATGATAATTCTCACGGCTGATTAGAGGCTTCTGACTACTATTCCAGGATGTTTCACCTGAGTTTGGGTATCGCAAAACAATGCTTGCCCGGGGGTGGTGGCCATCAAGCACCTCCGGTGTAAAAATCAGTAATCGGAAATAATAAT
This sequence comes from Kitagawia praeruptora, assembly GCA_037693485.1. Taxonomy (NCBI): domain Eukaryota; kingdom Viridiplantae; phylum Streptophyta; class Magnoliopsida; order Apiales; family Apiaceae; genus Kitagawia; species Kitagawia praeruptora. Next base: position 40,341,620 of record CM075345.1, on the reverse strand, counting down.
AATCAAGCTGGTAAGAGCGTATCTGATGTAAAGAGGGAGAATATGTAGAGAGCTTTTGTATTGCTAAAATTGTGTGTGTGAGCTTATGTGTAGAATGAGGGTATTTATAGGCTGGGTCTCCAAATCACTGTTGCCCACTTGTTATGCCGTTAAAGCTACAGTGAGCCACTATTGGAACAGTGATTGGTGTCCCCTCTTGACATACCTTGATTCTAGCACCATGCCGCTTTACTCAGAGTTTGTTTGCTACAGTTGAATGTTTTTGTGTCCCCTGCCTTATTGAGTAAGATACCAAGATATTTTGTACAAAAAGTATTTTTATAATGATATTTATTGCCAAGTTGAGCAAGTTGGGAGAAAATAATATCTTATGACACGTGTAAAGTAGAAAGGTACTGTTTTGGTTATTTCAGCAGCGGGTGCCCGCTGTTGGCTTACAACGGGTACCTATCATTGCCCCTCACTCCCTCTATGCGCTTTAGCGGGTAGGGGGTGTAGAAAGAAACGAAAATGCAAAAATAATAAATATGTAATGACTATGCCCCCCAAGTGTTGGCAGACAATAGCTTGGGGTAAAAAATGCTTTGGCAATTTGCCTCCCAAGTGTTTGGCGGACAACACTTAGGAGTTAGAAAATATTTCATGGCGGGTGCTATTTGTTGCGGAGTGTGGTTGATTGTGGTGCTTGACGGGTTTGTAAGTTTGAAACGTTTTTGTTTGATACGTATAATTGTTGTGGAATAAATGCTATCATTTGTAAATAAATGAAATTTAAAATGAATGAGAGAATATTAATGGCAATAATGCGAAAATGATATGAAATATTGTGTGTGTATGTGAGCTGTCGTTTCATTGGAAAAAGTAGATGTACTTTTTTGGTAGCGGGAAGTTAATACGCTGTGGAAGGTTGTTTTTGACCGAGGCGGTTGTTGTACTGGAAGCAGACGCGGGCTTGTGATGGCATGACACGTCATGGGGAGGCTAATGCCTTATGGATCACCAATCGCGGGTTGTTGTACTTGCTGATTGCCAGTAACTTGAGGTTGCATGCTTTCACTTTCACCTCTTCTATGCCATATATATGGATCATTGTCTATTGCAGCCAAACAACATGCTGTTTCCTGCATTTCAAAGTCTAATACATATATATTTCCTTCCCAATAGAACCAATACCAAGGATTCGAAGAGTCTTGCTATTGCCAATTGTAACTCTTCCGCCCTTCTTCATTTTGAGACTTATGAACTGAGATTTGTCTCCATAAATCATAATTTTCTGTACCAACGAGAAGTGGTGGCATGTTTGATGATTCTCCCTCTACGTAAATGTGTGCCATAGGACCTGTACTTTCCTGTTACAGAAATGTTAGTACACCATTCTCTGATACCAAATGAAAATCTGCACCTAGAGGGGGGTGAATAGGTGTATTAGGTTAACTATAATCTATTTTTATTTTTACCGAATTTCTTCCAGAAATATTTCAGCTTGCTGAAATGATTATACCAGAATGTTTCAGCTTGCTGATATTAACTGATGCAATGCAGTGCAGTATGAAATGTGCAGAAAAATAAAATGAACACAAGATCTTTTAGCCAGGTTCGACCCCTAATCCCCTATGGTCTACGTCCTGGTCCCTTACCAACTTGGTAAGAGAATATATTATTGATCACCAAATAAACCAATTACAAGATCCAATAATATATCACCCAATTTACTGATAACAGCTTGCTGGAACAAACTGCTCCCCCTGAGTAAAACAGCTCCATTGAACCTCAAAGCCTCTCTAACAGCCTTGCTCCCTTGAACAATGAATTCCTTGAAGTCCCCCTTCCTGAATTCCTCTAGTTCCTTGAACAACCTGTTGTATAGACCAATGAGTTCCCCTTGAGCACAATACTCCTTGATCACCAAGATCCCCTTGCTGTTATGCAGTGAAACCAATTCCCAGTTGTTGATAACAGCTTGCTGAAACCCTGTTTCTGAACTGCTCTCTAAGTACTATACTACTCCCCGTAGTACAAACTTCTCTAGCTTCTAGTTCACCAAACCCTTGTTTCCCAAGACTACTATCCAACAACTATAATTACAACTTTAACAAGGATTGAATTGATAGATATTACAACTCAAATAATATGACTCTTTATATATATATAAACTGTGTATGATATATCTTAGAGCTCAAGAATGTTGTTTATGGATTTTGCAATGTAAACAACTGAGTTGTTGTGTATAGACGATATGAAAGATATTCAGGAGTGTTCAATCGTCACTTTGTTTGTATCACAAGTGAAGAATATATATAAACAAACTCCAACGTTCGGATTTGTTCAAGAAAGAGCCGTTGGTTGTTTCTTCATATTTGATATGTGAAGAACGTGTTTTGTGAATAAAGGAATGATTCTCCTGCAATGCTTTTCTGAGTGGGTGTGTAGAGAATATTTCATTGGTGGAGTTGTGTAAGAGTATGGGCTATTTGTTTAGTGAAAGTGTGTAAGATATATTTAATGTATCTCCATGCTTGAATGTCTTTGAGAGATGTTTCTGAGCTCTTTAGTATATATATTATACACGTAATATATATATGTAAGAGTCCTTACAATTAAATCTAAATAGCAGCTCTCTGTATTTCTGGACTTGTTCTTGATAGTTTCTGTAAACCCAGAATCAGCACGCTAATTTTGCAAAGACTGTGAATGCAGCTTGCTGAAATATGTCAATATCTCAACTTTGGTTTGCTGTTTAGATAGACTGATTATACAATCAGTAAGCTAGACAACCCTGCAAAACCAAGTTAGTACATATAGAAATAATATAGAAAGTTCATGTCAGCTTGCTGTTTTCGTTCTGGTGAGTTCATATCAGCTTGCTGTTTTGGTTCTGGTGAGCTGAACAGATAGATGGCTTTATACCTTTGCATTTCCATATCACCACCAAGTTACCTGAGAGTATACTTATACATAGCAAACACATATATATGCAAATGATATATCAAGTGATTCAATCATATAATTGTAAGCTAGATATAGTGAACCCAATACAATATAAGCAATCAGCTTGCTGTATATAACATCAAAACACACTAGGGTAACAATCTCCCCCTTTTTTATGATTATATACTAATATGTGATTGAGCTAAAAGCTCCCCCTTAATCATTGATTAATACTTCCTGCAAAACAAGATTAAATGAATACACATGAAGTATTACAATGCATCATTTGTATTCATCATCAAAACATCACGCCAACAATCTCCCCCTTTTTGATGATGACATACTTGAATACATTTTGGAGAGACTATGTTGCTCCCCCTAAAACAATGCTCCCCCTGATTAACATAATATCTCATCATGTAATCAGGTTAGCACAATTCATCATATACAATAAGATATAAAACACGACTTATCCCTGCATAAAACATTAGATGATAAATCCAACATATAGCACATATAACATTATCTTCAATTCCTATTTTATTCTCATGTATTCATGTTTTTCTCCCCCTATGAAATCATCAGAAAAGGGTCAAGAAGATAAGCATATAAAAAATCACAATAGTTAAACAGATAATCACTTAATACATTATTGTTAAATCATATAAATATAGACTTATAAATCAAAACAAATCAATTCACATCAAATAATCATTTAGCATGTTTATTGACATATACTACCAATTCAAGTCACATATATTCAGGCAAATATAATAAGCTTCCTATCATACCTCGATACCTTTTGATATCAACAGCCTTGCCATTTTCGTCTGCAATCAGCTTGCTATTTTGAATAATAGGAGTTGATTTTGCTTTTACATCCTCATATCCACATTTGTTTAGCAGATTCTTTGTATATAAGCCTCTTGTACCAAGCTCCAGGGGTCTGCTTAACATAAAAAGCATTCTATAGCTTGAATGCATAGTTTGGATATTGTTCATGCTCGAATCTAGGAGGCTATTTGACATGAACTTCCTCTTCCAGCATGCCATTTAGGAATACACCCTTCACGTCCATTTGATATAGCTTTATTTTCTTGAAACATGCATAGGCAGGTAGTTTCTCAGTAGTCCTTGATTCTCTAGGACCTTCCAGAGTCATTTTTGTCATTTTAGTGACTGCGTCTTTAACTTCAGCTTGCTAATTTGAACTCCAGCTTGCTGATAGTCAGTGTCTGCATCCTTCTTTGGCTTGCTGACTTCCAGTTTCAACAGTGCTTTGAGCTTGCTGATTTGAACTTCCAGCTTGCTGATTGCCAGTAACTTGAGGTTGCATGCTTTCACTTTCACCTCTTCTATGCCATATATATGGATCATTGTCTATTGCAGCCAAACAACATGCTGTTTCCTGCATTTCAAAGTCTAATACATATATATTTCCTTCCCAATAGAACCAATACCAAGGATTCGAAGAGTCTTGCTATTGCCAATTGTAACTCTTCCGCCCTTCTTCATTTTGAGACTTATGAACTGAGATTTGTCTCCATAAATCATAATTTTCTGTACCAACGAGAAGTGGTGGCATGTTTGATGATTCTCCCTCTACGTAAATGTGTGCCATAGGACCTGTACTTTCCTGTTACAGAAATGTTAGTACACCATTCTCTGATACCAAATGAAAATCTGCACCTAGAGGGGGGTGAATAGGTGTATTAGGTTAACTATAATCTATTTTTATTTTTACCGAATTTCTTCCAGAAATATTTCAGCTTGCTGAAATGATTATACCATAATGTTTCAGCTTGCTGATATTAACTGATGCAATGCAGTGCAGTATGAAATGTGCAGAAAAATAAAATGAACACAAGATCTTTTAGCCAGGTTCGACCCCTAATCCCCTATGGTCTACGTCCTGGTCCCTTACCAACTTGGTAAGAGAATATATTATTGATCACCAAATAAACCAATTACAAGATCCAATAATATATCACCCAATTTACTGATAACAGCTTGCTGGAACAAACTGCCCCCCCTGAGTAAAACAGCTCCATTGAACCTCAAAGCCTCTCTAACAGCCTTGCTCCCTTGAACAATGAATTCCTTGAAGTCCCCCTTCCTGAATTCCTCTAGTTCCTTGAACAACCTGTTGTATAGACCAATGAGTTCCCCTTGAGCACAATACTCCTTGATCACCAAGATCCCCTTGCTGTTATGCAGTGAAACCAATTCCTAGTTGTTGATAACAGCTTGCTGAAACCCTGTTTCTGAACTGCTCTCTAAGTACTATACTACTCCCCGTAGTACAAACTTCTCTAGCTTCTAGTTCACCAAACCCTTGTTTCCCAAGACTACTATCCAACAACTATAATTACAACTTTAACAAGGATTGAATTGATAGATATTACAACTCAAATAATATGACTCTTTATATATATATAAACTGTGTATGATATATCTTAGAGCTCAAGAATGTTGTTTATGGATTTTGCAATGTAAACAACTGAGTTGTTGTGTATAGACGATATGAAAGATATTCAGGAGTGTTCAATCGTCACTTTGTTTGTATCACAAGTGAAGAATATATATAAACAAACTCCAACGTTCGGATTTGTTCAAGAAAGAGCCGTTGGTTGTTTCTTCATATTTGATATGTGAAGAACGTGTTTTGTGAATAAAGGAATGATTCTCCTGCAATGCTTTTCTGAGTGGGTGTGTAGAGAATATTTCATTGGTGGAGTTGTGTAAGAGTATGGGCTATTTGTTTAGTGAAAGTGTGTAAGATATATTTAATGTATCTCCATGCTTGAATGTCTTTGAGAGATGTTTCTGAGCTCTTTAGTATATATATTATACACGTAATATATATATGTAAGAGTCCTTACAATTAAATCTAAATAGCAGCTCTCTGTATTTCTGGACTTGTTCTTGATAGTTTCTGTAAACCCAGAATCAGCACGCTAATTTTGCAAAGACTGTGAATGCAGCTTGCTGAAATATGTCAATATCTCAACTTTGGTTTGCTGTTTAGATAGACTGATTATACAATCAGTAAGCTAGACAACCCTGCAAAACCAAGTTAGTACATATAGAAATAATATAGAAAGTTCATGTCAGCTTGCTGTTTTCGTTCTGGTGAGTTCATATCAGCTTGCTGTTTTGGTTCTGGTGAGCTGAACAGATAGATGGCTTTATACCTTTGCATTTCCATATCACCACCAAGTTACCTGAGAGTATACTTATACATAGCAAACACATATATATGCAAATGATATATCAAGTGATTCAATCATATAATTGTAAGCTAGATATAGTGAACCCAATACAATATAAGCAATCAGCTTGCTGTATATAACATCAAAACACACTAGGGTAACAGTTTTGACTGGCGAATAGATTGTTTTGAGGCGAATAAATTATAGGTGGTTCAATGAAGTGATATATTCGGAGGCGAATAAATGAAGTGAATATTTGTTTAGAAGTTTTTAAATAGAGTTGTAAATTAATAATTGTAATGTCTAAAAGTTTGAAACAATATAAGTGAAGTAATTAAAATAAAAGCTTGGCAGTGGAGTAATAAAAGAAGACATGCTTAAATAGTAATTCAGTATAAACAGGAGACAGATGCCAGAAATGAATTGCTAGCGGGCTTTTAATGTGGTTGTTATTGTAAAAATAATTGTGTAGGCAGCGGGCACATAACACAAAATAAGGTGACGGGTGGAAAGGACACCGTACAATTTAATAAAGTGATGGGTGGCAAGGTAATATGTACATGTTATGTGTGTGTTATGTATATGTAAGTGTGACATGAATTAATAGTGTTGTATATATGTTGCAAGTCAAGGTGGTGCTGTGAGACAGCGGGTTGCTGGTTGTGTTAGCTGGTGTTAGTAGATAAAAAGAGTGAGTGCTAGGTTAAAAATGAAGTCATGTGTGCTAATGTTGAGACACAGGCTATATACACATAACCAGCAGGCGTAATTAATATGCATTAGTAGACATGTTAATGAAAGTGAGAAACAAATAGTAATGGGATATGTTGATAAGATTTTGCGAGTATGTCATGATATTTTTCCAAGTGATAGTGTATAATAATGAGAGTAAGAACCTGTAACCGCATGTTGTGTATTTGAAGCAGACGGATTTGTTGATGCATCCAAGAAAATAATTGCTATAGTTGCTTGTTGAGAAAACATGTGTGACTTTGATGCCATTGTGAGGATATAGCCTTTGATGCAATTATTTTTGAGAGAGTGAAGAAGACCACGTGATATGATGTTCTTGTGAGTTTGTAGCATTGTTATGGATGTTGCCTTTGTGAATTCTTGATGATGCAACCTTTTTGATAGGTTGTTTGCAATCTTTGTTGATGTTTACAACCCTTCTTTGATTTCAAATAACCTTTGATGGATGACCCGTATCAAAATTTATGGGGACTTAGAAAATTTTTCACATCTTGCATGTAGCACATCTCTGTTGATATTTGTTGTCCAACTTTGATGGATGACTCGGATCAAAGTTTGTGGGCACTTAGAAAAATTTTCACATCTTGCATGTAGCACTTCTTTGTTGACATTTGTTGCCCGTTAGGGACTTAGACAAAATTTTCACATTTGCATGTAGCTACTTTGTTGATATTTGTTTCCCGCTAGGGGACTTAGACAAATTTTTCACATTTGCATGTAGCTGCTTCTTTGTTGATATTTGTTGCCCGCTAGGGGACTTAGACAAATTTTTCACATTTTGCATGTAGCTGCTTTGTTGATATTTGTTGCCCGCTAGGGGACTTAAACAAATTTTGCACATCTTGTGATAGATGACTTCTTTGTTGATATTTGATGCCCACCAGGGGACTTAGACAAATTTTGCACATCTTGTGATAGATAACTTCTTTGTTGATATTTGATGCCCACCAGGGGACTTAGACAAATTTTTCAGATTTGCATGTACCGCTTCTTTATTGATATTTGTTGCCCGCTAGGGGACTTAGACAAAATTTTCAGATTTTGCATGTATGGGCACGGTGCCACAAGAGGGAGATAGATAACTTCTTTGTTGATATTTGTTGCCCACCAGGGGACTTTAGACTTTGTTGGTTGCTTGCCCACAAGGGGACTTAGACTTTGTTGGTTGCTTGCCCACCAGGGGACTTAGACTTTGTTGGTTGCTTGCCCACCAGGGGACTTTAGACTTTGTTGGTTGCTTGCCCACCAGGGAACTTAGACTTTGTTGGTTGCTTGCCACACCAGGGGACTTTAGACTTTGTTGGTTGTTTGCCCACAGGGGACTTTAGACTTTGTTGGTTGCTTTTGTGTGTACGTTGCTATTGTAGGCTGTAAGCGTACCAAGTTGTAGGCCAGGTATTGGGTTTATTCCCTGTGCTGTCGGTGGTGGCCACCACTGACTCGAGGGACCTGACCCTTCCCATTTGCACATTTGGTTGCTTAGTTGCATGATGTAAGTTGTAAGTTGCACGATGTAAGTTGCTTGATATGAGTTGTTGCCCGTTAGGGACTTGTAGGTTGGACGTCCGTTTGACAGCGGACAGCGGGTTCTTTGAGAGCGGGCTCGATGTTGAATGTTGTAAGAGTTGAATGCTCATTGGATTGACGTCGGATATTTTGTTGACAACGGGCTTTTCGTTGTCAGCGGACATTTTGTTGTCAGCGGACATTTTGTTGTCAGCGGGCTTTTTGTTATCAGCAGCTTTTTGTTGACATCGATTTTTGTTGACAGCGACTTTTTGTTGAAAGCGGGCTTTTTGTTGACAGCGGGCTTTTTGACAGCGGGCTCTCATATGTTGGTTTGCTCAACGATAAGATGGTAGAGCAGGTAGAGGCATTTCTTAAGGAAAAAGCCCCCTCCTTCTAGTGCCAAATGATAACTCCCACGGCTGATTAGAGGCTTCCGACTACTGTTCCAGGACGTTTCACCTGAGTTTGGGTATCTGCAAAACAATGCTTGTCCGGGGGTGGTGGCCGTCAAGCACCTCCGGTGTAAGAATCAGTAATCGGAAATAATAATAATCAAGCTGGTAAGAGTGTATCTGATGTAAAGAGAGAGAATATGTAGAGAGCTTTTGTATTGCTAAAATTGTCTGTGTGAGCTTATGTGTAGAATGGGGGTATTTATGGCTGGGTCTCCCAATCACTGTTGCCCACTTGTTATGTCGTTAAAACTACAGTGAGTCACTATTGGAACAGTGATTGGTGTCCCCTCTTGACATACCTTGATTCTAGCACCATGCCGCTTTACTCAGAGTTTGTCTGCTATAGTTGAATGTTTTTGTGTCCCCTGCCTTATTGAGTAAGATACCAAAATATTTTGTACAAAAAGTATTTTTATAATGATATTTATTGTTAAGTTGAGCAAGTTGGGAGAAAATAATATCTTATGACACGTGTAAAGTAGAAAGGTACTATTTTGGTTATTTCAGCTGTCGGCTTACAGCGGATACCTATCAGCTTAGCTTCCATTCCATTAAATATTTTTTCACTTGTCACACAACATCCACGTATTCGACCATAATGGGTTCGGATCCTCCTTAAAAAAGAGTGTCCCTATCGGACCCATTTCAAAGGAGACATGGAGACAGAGCATCTGGACTCCATTATAATCATTAAACAATAAATTTTTTTTATCCAATTCACCTTACTCAATTCATCCGAATATTTGAATCAACCCATAAAAAAAATTATAGAATTTCTTTCTTAAAAAAAAATAAAAAATTATAGAATTTCTTTTTGGTTTTCTTTTCCAAAATTTTCTTTTTATAATTTCTATTATTTTCTTTCTATTCGACTTATTGCATTTCATTCAACAAATTAAACATAAAATAAAAATAAACATTTGCAAGAACCATGATATAGTGTAGTCCCATATAGGAGTATCAAATAGTAGGGTCCTGGTCCCTGACAATTGATTGTCAGGGACCGTTTATCCAACAATCTGCTTCCTGGCCGTTGGATCGTTGATCCAACGGCCAGGATTTAAAAAAATATTTCGACCTGTCCGCGCTTAATTTCCGCGGAACGCTATCCATCCGCGCTTATTTTCCGCGGAACAGTGTAATCATTCCGCGTTAAAAAACCGCGGAACGCCTGGAAAAACTGATATACACGATTTAGCCCATTTTAACCCGTAAAATCTGAAAATCCCTAACTGTGTGCGATTGAAGGTGCGATTGAAGGTGCGATTGAAGGTGGTTTTGCTGCGATTCGAAGAATGGAGGGTGGAAGGAAGGATTATGAAGAAAGGTATTTCTAATTTACTGTTTGAATTGGGGTTTAGGGTTAGGGTTCTCAGTTGGGAACAAATTGGGGGTTTAGGGTTAGGGTTCTTAGCACATTCGATTGCATTCATTTCGTAGTGCGAATGTATGTTAATTCCATTGCATTGGTATGAAATGTGGGTTTGTGTATGTATGAATTCGAATTAATTGTTCTAAAATTAAATGGAACGAATTTAGTAAATAATTATTGGAACGAATTTGTGTATGTATGAATTCGAATATATGTTCATATACTGTGATTTTATATGCTTGTGACCTAATAATAATAAAAGAGTTTCTCATACTCTAATTTTTAAATCTCTCTAACTCTTCAATCTTCTCTTCTTTTCCCCCTTTTCAATGCCAAACAGATTTTTTTCAATCAAAAATGATCATAAATTGGTCTATTAGGTTACATATGGCGGGAGGGGTATTTTGGTCTTCTGCCATTCCGCGGAAAATATGCGCGGAATGAATTTTAAAATTTCTAGGTTCCGCGGAAAAGAAGCGCGGAAGGGTAGTGCTCCGCGGAAAATATGCGCGGAAGGGCTAAATTTTTTTTTTAAATCCTGGCCGTTGGATCGTTGATCCAACGGCCAGGAAGCAGATTGTTGGATAAACGGTCCCTGACAACCCCAAATAGTAATATCCACTAAACTAGAATGGGATGTTTTTGGTAAATTATAGTTTACATCAAATTTTAAAATAATAATTTTAATTTTAAATTTTAAATTGGTGATCAAAATTTTAGTAGAGTTTCAAAAAAGTGATTATATTTTGATATTTTTAAATCGGTGGCCCTAGTTTATATCATTCTAAAAAGATTGTTAAGTTTTAATAACAAATACAAAAAAAAGTATTAATATAGGAAAAAAATTGAGAAAATAATTTAAAGAATAAAGTTGGTGAAACATAAATACATTAATATTCATCTAAATTTAAAGAATTTATTGTACTTTGTAACCCTTAAGTATTTGCCAAAAATAGGTACCATTATATTTTTTGCTGACACTTTACCTTTAATATTTTAATTTCTCTTTCAGTTTGCAACATTTTCATCAAAATGCCGTTAAATTATAAGGGATATTTTAGTTTCTTTATTACTAAATATATTTATTTTACATGAAATATATAATTTATTTTCAATAAAAATGTTATAATTTAATTTTATATTAATAAACATAATTCTTTTTATTTATAAAGAGTACATACATACAATCACGGAGTACTATTGATAACAATAAAGAGTAACTAAACAGATTGTTTAGTCAACCAATACAGAACAGATGAAAAATAAATATGGATCACAGAAGACCACATAACTCTAATAAAAGTAACAGTAGATGCAGAAGCAGCAGCTGCATATGAAAGTGAATAGCAAATTCTAGCACTTGGGGGCGTTCTGAATGTGGCACTTGGCTGGAAGGTGCACCGCAAGTTGTGGATCGATTCCTAGAGAAGACAACATGGTGGAGTTCTTGTAGGAACATAAGCATTTCATATCAGCATGGGATATGGCAGTGCAGCATGGTTTTGAAGGTGCAGTTGGGTGTGGCTGAGTTACAGCTGGCTTGCATGTCGCTAAACTTTCCAAGGGAACATTGCATATTGATTGCGCATCGACTGTTATGCCACTGATAGCAGCAGTGGCAATGAAGAACAACAAAGCCATAAATCCAATTTTGTGGTACGAGGATTGCATTTTTATTTCCTCTTCTTGTGTTCTGTAAAAAGGAGACTTCTTGATCGCGCGTGTAGTGGAAGGCCAGGGGGATTGTTTAAGGACTTGATGAAGAATGGGCATATATGTCAGGTCAAATTATAGAGGTGCAAAAGTGTTGATTTGTGTGCCCGTGAGGCTGCAGTATACAATTCCAACATGCTAAAAGCCAGTATGTTGTCACGGGTTTTGCATATGTAGCTGAAAAATAAACGCATACAAAATGGTACAAATAAAATAAAACCCCTTACCAGAACACGGAACACCACAAGGTCCACAGTCCCTCCCTTGACATTTACTCCCGTGCAATTCATTTTTTTACACTTTCTATTTTGGATCGTCCATTCCATTTCTTTACATTACTAAAAATAGTAACTTTTAACAATAAAATACATTATTACACTATTACACCCATTACTTTACTTATTTTAACAATAAAATTACTATTACACCCACTATTACATTTATTTTAATAATATTACATCCACTATCTTGGTCTCCGTGCAAAAAGCAAATGATAAGAAATAAAAAAAACGGAGGGAATATATTATTGCAGGAAGGGCTCCACAACCTCTTGGCCGGTGGTTATAGAAAGAGGGTATACCCGTTGGGACAAATGTCACGGTTTGTTATATCGATGGTTAATGTATGCATTTGCATATACATCGAATCCGAATGCAAAAAATTACTTCTAAGTGCAATGTACTTGTATAAATCTTCTTTCCACCATTAGAACTTTAAAATATGATACATTTTTAATTTTTTTTTCAAAGTGATCATTACAAATCAGAAATATGGGGAAGATTATCGGACTAGGATCTACCTTCGCCAACGAACAAACAAGGGCCTTATTGAAATTTACACTATGCATAATTTGGAATAAGAGGTCTGATATGAAGGTAAGAGCCAGTGAGGTCGGCCAAGGATGACCCCCTAAAAACCATTTAAGAGAGAATTGTGCCATATATATGGACACATTACACTCTTTTTCGCACTTAACTAAAATGGTTTTTAGGCAAGTCATCCTTGGCTTACCAAACATGCATAGCTCTATATCTTCATACAAGACCACTCTTCCCCAGCTTGTATAATCATCCTCATTCCATACTAATTAATTTTGTGTGATACAATTTGAACAAAGCAATTACCTATTTATAGGAAGCCATGAAGACTTCTTGGTTGTTCTATGGATTAGATTCGCAAAAGGAGAGAATAATTGACAACTACATCTCTGTTTTCCATTGCAACATTACTACCAATTGTCAACAGACACCATATCATAGAATATATTCTATCAATACTAATTGAGGATAATAGAATGTCAAAACTTTATTGGTTTCAACATCAATGTAATGCAATTTCGTTTTCTTATCTGCCCATAGTCAATTCTACTAATATTCTAAACTTCTTCGGCTATAAAGTGCTCTCAATAGCTTTCAACTTCTCATATATGTTGATGTATACACACATACATCTGGATTGATCCACAGAATTGCTTGTTTAGCATGTGTTCTTTCTACAACGATGCGAGTTGAACAATCGCACAAATTTTAAATTAAAAAAATCATTGCCAATATATCAATGTAATTTTATTTGACATCATTTTAGACATTTCTTCTAATTTATCGGTAATACGAGTAACTAATAAGGCCTCATTTGTTAAATTTAAACGATTTTTTCTGAATTGTTCAAAAATCTGGATGAATAATATATTTGATTGCTGAATGATTAAAATCATTTGGTAAAATATTTTTCTGAACCACCGTAAACAATAAAAAATATAATTTTATTATTATAATTTACCACTTCCACTTCTCCCAATTCTTTACATGTTTCCTTTTTAAATCTTCTTTCCAATTCTTTATATTTATTAAAACTTTCCATAAATAATGAAATATTAATAATTTAAATAAAAATGGATCCGCTACTTATCTCCATCTTTCTAATCTATCACTTAAATAATGATTGAACCTGTAATATTTACTCACTTTCTGCTATTTTCTTTACATTTCTTAACGTCCAACCCAACTGTAAAGAATTGGGAGGAGTAAGGAGAAGTAAGGGAATACATAACATATTTAAAATGAATATGTAATGTTTGAAAAATATTACATATTGGTTTTAAAAAAACAAATATTATATATTAAAATAAGTAGAGCAACAATTAATGCAATTTAGAATATAAATCTAATTATGTATTATTATTTATGCTAAAAATTAATTAATATAGCATTATTAGTAATATTTTTGACGTCCAGGATAATATTATGAATAAATGAATAGTTAAGGTCCTGGAGGAACACCATCCTCTGCTTCTAATTTGTATCATAAATATGTTCTGATGGTCCGGATAAAATTTTTAGCAGGTATGATTCAGTGAAATTTTGACTCGTTCAGTAAAAAAAAGTTACTAACAAACAACTAATTTGAAGGTATCGTCCAGTAAAAAGGCCCATTCAGTTCCGTCCAGTTGTTAACAAATGAGGCCTAAGTCATCCTCTTAATTGAAAAGGGAAGAGAGAACCATAAACTTAGAGTTTGTCTGAGTTTATATTTAGCTTTAGTTTTGTTTGTTGAATATATGATATGATCCTCGTAAGCCCGCTTTCCTAACAACTCAAGGTTTTAGGAGAACTAATAACTTAACATTGTATCAAAGCCAGGTTGTGGGAGGTCTCGGGTTCGAGTCTCTCCTACCCCAATATTTTCATTTATTGAAATATTGATATTGTGTGCTATGGTGGGTCAAAAAAGGGACGAAATGCCCACCTAAAATTGTAAATCGGCGAACCGGAAAAGGCACGAACAACCCAACTTGAGGTTTTAAGAGAACCGGTAACTTAACATTGTTCCTTCTAAATTCATTTCTTTGATATTCTTCTCCTCATGTCAGTATCAGATTGCTTTGTACCCCTCCTTGATAGCGCAAAGACTCCTTGAGTCCATAATTATAATAATTATGTAGTGGTTTATCATGCAAACCAGAAAGTTCTATTCAATATTCTAGTGAGAACTCACAAGTACTAGATTATTTTCAAGTTGGAAAAAAGAGTCCATGGTTTGAGGATTGAAGATAGTAGGATTATATATTCGTTTTATTAGAGACATGTTTAAATGAAGAGTAAATTAAGTTGTGGCTGAACTTAAACCAGATTTGCATTTTAGTGGCCGGAGTTTGAAATTTGCAATATAACACTACTTTTACATTTTAAAAGGGTGACTAAGGGTCGTATCCACGCTTTTGAAACGCAAAAGTAATGTATGGTCAATATATTGCAAATTTCAAATTATCATCAAAATATAAATATAGATAAATTCAACCACCACTTTGCGATTTACTCTTAAATGAATTTGTGTATTGCATCTTAGAGCAGATTTCAGCAGTGGTTACTCTGCAAATGCTTTTGAATATTACTCATGGATGAAAGCTGAACTTGCACGTCAGATGGTTCTCTGGCATGCGGTGCGTTGAACACTATGCAGTTGTTTGTGTGAGCATAAATCGTTTGAACAGATGTTCGGAAAAGGGTCATGCGCTAAATGGGTTTTAATGAAATCTTTTGTTTACGTGCATACAAGGAACTCGTATATTTTAGTGTTAGTTGACATCTGCTACCTGCATTTGACATTTTAACGTCAGTGCCTCTTGCCGAACCAGGATTCTAAAATTGAAAACCATTCGAGGTTAAAAATATTTAATATTAAAATTCTGAAAATCAGATGGGGCTAAAAGATATAAGATATATTTTCATTGGTTTATATATGAAGATCATTCGGGATTTTATGTAAAAAAAATTATTGCTTTGGTCAATTAGGTCTGGTTCCGCCATTATGTTTGCCCTAATCAACCTAGACTTACGTAGAAAAGCATGTGCTTTCTGTGGACTAAGGTGTTACACCTACGCACCGGTAAGATTCAGATTTTACCGATAAATGTCAGTGTCGAATCTAATGAGCTAATAAATATATATATTCTGCAAAATTTTAAAAAAACATTCATTTCATTTGTAATAAATAAAGGAGATGATAAAAGATTATTTTGTTTATTCAAAAAAAAAAAAAAGATTATTTTGTGAAGAGATCAATTCCTTGTTTTTAATTTTGTTGTTTTTCTTTATGCAGCCCAAGGCGCAGGTCTTCCTTTAAGATAATTTAGCAATCAGCGATATATATTGTCTTCACCACTTTTAAATACTTGAATAAACATAAATCTGTATGATACATGTATAATCAATCGAAATTATGAACTTAGACATCAAGATACAATGTTTGATTTAGTTGACTGTTACATTACGTTGTAGGAACCAAGCAATCAACACGAAAGATTATATTACTGGTTAAGGTACGGTGGCATGTTAGCAAGATTCTAATACATGCATGTATCTATGTTAGTTGAGTTCGATCTTTCAAAACATCATACATACATTCAAATGCGTTATTCTAGTCTCGCATTGAGTTTCAGCTTTTGCTCAACTCATTTCATTTCAAAGATCTACACATGCATATACTTTTTATCGAAAAGTAACCTCAAAGAAAAAGATGAAAAGTTCAAACATAATATAAAATGCTTGCTTCCAAAGTTGGATTTCGGTAGAGGCACGTACATAGAAACTAGCTACATATTGTAGTCAGCACTAGTTTCTTCGTGATCTGATGCATATGAGGAGCCCTGCTGGTCTATCATTGCACCGGAACCCATACAGCATGAGGTAGAAGAACTTGATTGATCGTAAAACAGAGATCCTGCAGTTGCATCATCATCATTCTTTGAAAAAATGTGGCAGAGAACCCAATCCCCCAATTGCTTCATACAATTCTGCAAATTTAAACAAAATGAATGTGGAAAAAAGTAAATGCATTTTAATTACTAGATGCATGTCAGCATGTGGATCATGTACATACATTAATTATTTAGTTTTGTGTACCTGATTGTTCTGTGATTGAAGGAGTCGATATTCGTGCATAATCCAGTTGCTTCTGGTGGAATGAGGATGCTTCCCTACGTAGAAAACTAGTGTCTTCCTCATTCCCATTATAGGTTGTCTAATATTCCTCCTTGCAGGGAACATTATATGTTTATCTAATCCAGTTGCTTTCCAGTACCCACTTCCACTTGCTCTGTTGCTTCTGTTACCATTTCTGTACTTGTCTTCTTTCTTGCTAAAGAAGTATTTATCTTCCTCCACATCACCTATATATTACAATCTTTTATACTATTATAAGGAGTGATCACATATATGCGGAATATATTACAAAATGCTATCACTACAAGAAACAGGCGATAAAAAGTTAATAAAAATTGTCGTGGATTTAACAAACGATGGAAAATTAATAAAAATTGTTCCAGAGTCAATAAACAATGGAAAATTAATAAAAATCTGTCACATTTATGTATATAATTGTTACAAACCTGGCAAGTTCCAAGGATCATAATTGAAGATATTCTCAATGTCAGGAATGACTGAAGCAGGCAAAGGGGAGGAGGTTACTTTACGTGCCAAGTACTGAAAAACAATCTCCTCATCTGTCGGCTGAAACCGGAATCCTGGAGGCAGATTTACGGCTCCATCTTTCACAAAATTTAGCTTGTCCATCTTGCTTAGACTTGACTGTCAATGAATAGCTAAAAAAGCTCAGCACATAATTGAGAAAGAAGGGAAGTAAGCATAGCTTTATATATAGCCCGTGTTTTACATTTCATGCATGCAATAATATTTTTGCTTTTCTAAAGCAATATAAAATGCAGATTACACGTATGAAAGGACAGAAGTTCTCAAACTTGCTTCTAAAATTTTTTACTTTGTTTCTTTTTAATAATTTTGAGATTCTAACAGTGAGTGCTTACATAGCCTTGTCCTGAGGCCAAGCCGCTTATACTCTCGAATGGGGGCATCGCAAAGAATGAAAATTTAGGAGCACATTTTTCATTTTTTATTGAAGAGTAAAAGGAAATTTTACGATATGTGGGAACACAAAAATAAATGAAGACACAAATATATGAAAAATTTTGCTAGCGAAGTTATTAGAAGAAATTTTTTTCTATAAGAATAAATTGCATATATTTGATTTGTATAATAATAGAACACAAAATTTTGAATCGCTTGGAGCTTCTAATTTCTCGGGCCGGACCTTGAGTGCTTACTTTGATCACTTAATTAAAGCATATTGAATTTTTAGATCATGTACAGTCACAGGCTTTTCTAACATGTCTGATTCTGCTACATTGCTCTGTCAAAAAGATTCAAGTTTTTTTGTAAAGCAACAAGAAAACATGTCCCTCATATGCAGTTATCTTTATTCATTTCAATTATATAATTACTAATCTCTTGTATGCAGACCTATCAATCCATACAGTAGTATACTTTCATGCAGCATGCAAGTTTCAATTCCTTACCATATAAGTAATGTCTTCTATGTTCTATTTATGATTTAAGGTAATCCGTATTTTTAAATTAATAGGTCCTACTTGTTTCCTAGTCAAATCGGTAATCAAACTTAAGAAAATCTTAGGACAAAGAGTCACTTAGCAAGGTATCATTCAACAGAGTTTTGTTTGGGAGAAATCTCTAGTTCGACTCTCTCGTACCTTCAATATATAGTTTCGAATATTTAATAAAAACACTTAGATTTATCATTGCTTCAAAAATGGTTGCTAATAGATGGAATTTTTATTTTTAATTTTACGCCAGGGGAGTGTTAAGATATAGGGCCCGTTTGGAAAATCTTATTTTTTAGAAATAAGTTACTTATTCTGGAAAAAAAATTAGGAAATATGAATTTTTTTATGAAATAAGTAACTTATTTTTGCAAGATAACGAATATTAAACTCCCGATACACATTTTTCTCTAAAAAAAATATGTAAATACGAAAGAAATAAATAACTTATAAGTCGATCATCAAATTTGGCAAACACCCCAATAGTACGTGATCTTTCTAAGCTCCCATACAAACAACTTAAAGTTATACGAGAATCACCAACTTAACACTTTTTTTTTTTTTTTTTGAAAGGAACCAACTTAACACTTGATGAGGCTTAACCAACCACTCCTTGATACATATGTTATCGGATTTAGATCGAATAGATGGATTGTTTTCGAATCTCGAATTCGTCAAAGGAATATGTGTCGGGTTTAATAGTTGATAGGTGTTTTCTGTTATAACTAGCTGGTGATCACTTTGTGAAATCGGTGGATATATGACATAGAAAGTCGATTGCTCCACCTAACCTTCCACCAACAACATGAGATTATTGACTAGAAAATCACAGGATCTGCCTTTATATATGTTAATTTTAAACAGTTTGGCCTCGACGATTTTGGAAATATATATGTTATTAAGAAAGCTTTGCTTGCTTTTTTAATATTAAAAGCAAAACATTTCCGATTAAAAGTTGGAGAAGAGCAAAAGAAGGTGAAAATCGATTTGAATTGAACAGGTGCTTTCCTTCGTTGAGAAGATGTTACTTTGGGGTTGCTGCTGCTGCTCTTTAAAGTTATGGAGAGATATAAAGTCAGCTCCATTCAACAAAAGCACCCGCAAGCTTATTTTAATTCTCCCTTCTCCTTTTCCTTCTAAAATCTGGTTGACATTACTTCATCATTACCAGCAGCGAATACCGTAATTACACATAAATTCATAAATGACGTGGATGTGTTGAATGTACAGGAGATGCTGCATTTTTACCTTGTACACATGCATGCATATCAATTTAGAGGATGTATTCGATTAAGATTTTAATGGGTTGTTAATAATTTATGAATTTTATTGGATTTTATAAATTCACAAATTGTTCAAATCTACAATACATAATTTTTAAATTCTACACAGATTTTATTGGATTTTAATAAATTGATTTATCAAGATTTTTGTGGATTAAAAACAATTCCAAAGATTCTTTTGGATTGATTTTATTTTATTTATTTTATTTTAGGATATTCATATATAAACTAAAATAATATTATATATAATTCAAAATAGTTATTTATCTAATGTAACTTTTCATCCATATGTCCTTCGTTCTAATTATATTCTTTATCATCATCTTCTACGTTTGTCGTAGTATCAATAAAATACGAAAATATTATCTTGTAATTTGTGGATATATACATTCCATTAGCAAAATTACAATCTAGAAAATAATACTTTCCGAAAATATAAACATTTT
The DNA here is from genome assembly GCA_037693485.1 of Kitagawia praeruptora. Lineage (NCBI taxonomy): Eukaryota > Viridiplantae > Streptophyta > Magnoliopsida > Apiales > Apiaceae > Kitagawia > Kitagawia praeruptora. The sequence continues at coordinate 40,321,537 of CM075345.1, read as the reverse complement.
TCGTAATGATGTAAAAAACAAATATTAATACATTCTCAGCTGTTGCTACCCAGTTCCCGGGGATGATACATACTTAATTATGAACAACAAAGTGTTCAAATAAACATATTCATAATAATATTTATGAAGGTGTATTATTTGATTGAATTGATAATAATCTATGAATTTTAATTTTTTTTGTTAATTTAATTATACTAGTCATCTGATTGAGTTTAGGTAAAATCTCCTAAACTTTTGTTGATTAAAATAAAGTTTCTGGTAAATCCTTCAAAATCTCTTGAAATTTGATCAAATTTTAAAAGATACTCCCTCCGTCCCTAAATATCATTCCTGTTTTGACTGGACACGTTTGTCAACGCACACTTTTGATCGTTAATATCTTCAATTTCGTATTAGTTTTAAATATAAAAACTTCACTGTATTAAAGTACTCATAAATACGAATCCAACAAGATCACTCATGACTATATTTGGTCTTATAGATTAAACGTAAATTAGTAATTTGTCTCATGTTATGAACAATCCCGACATTTCAAACAAGAATAATAAAAAGAGACAGAGGGAGTATAAAATACACTAACAAATCCATCAAAAATTCAAAATCCACAATTTTACGAAAACCAAAAAATTCATGGACTTTTGAATACCATCAGATTTTATTGGATTTTTTAGAATTTAAATTGAATACCATCAAATTTTGATGTATTTTTTTAAAATCCAAATTGAATACACCCAGATTTAAAAATATATATATAATCCTTATTGAATGCCGTCAGATTTTAAAGGATTTTTCAAAATCCAGATTGAATACCCTCAGATTTTATAAATTCAATTTTTTTAAAAAAAACTTAATTAAATATAGGGAAATTACCCCATACACTATTTTTTTAAAACTATTTTCAAAAATACTACCAATTTAAAAGTTATTTACAAAAATACTATCTTTAAAGTTTTATTTTCAAAAATACGATTTGCAACCTATGCAATCTTTTGTATATATGGGCGGCGCCAGCCGCTAGTACAAAATTGGCTTTTTACGTCGGTTAAATAGGTCTTATACGTCGGTCAAATGGCGACGTATAGAGGGCGACGTATAAAGTCATGAGTCTTTTACGTCGGTTAAAAAGGCGACGTATAAAGTTTAATATACGTCGGTTAAAAAGGCGACGTATAAAGTAGAAGAAGGGCGACGTATAATGTCGAAGAAAGGCGACGTATATTGCCCAAAAAGCCGACGCATATAGTTTATGCTTTATACATGAACCGACATATATTGTCCAAAAAATTTTAAATTTTTTTTTCCTTGTTTCTCTATCCCCAATCCCAAATACCTGGTAAACAATCAAAATAACCTGTTTTAACAAAATTTTGTACAATGAAAAATCTACAATAATTAAAATTTTCCAATTTAATTTGGACACAAACATAGATTAAATAACATAATTACTATTATACACTTGAAAAAATACATCCAAAATGTTCACAAATTCTAAAATGTTACACTTAAATGGTAATATAGATAAATTCTTCTCATCTTCAAATATTTCCTCGTTATCAACAACTTCCTCCTTATCATCTTCATCATTGTCCTCAAACTCTAAGGATGGAAATTGTGATTGGTAGTCCTCATCTCCAATTAAGGAAAATAGTTTACAGAGTCACTCCCACTCCTTGAGAAGAGCTAAAAAATCTCCAGCTTTCTCATTTCTAACATGTTAAAAATCCACAATAGTGAGCCAAATAAGTTATGGAAAAGGAACGTAGTACAACATCATGTCAAAATAGTAATCACAATCTGCAGTTGCAGCCATCTTGTAATTAGAGTCAACCTGGTACTAATACTAATTATTATCACAAAGAAATAAACTATATACTAACATATCCCATACACCTTTTACTTTTAGCAAATATATTTGTTTGAGTATTCACAAGAAAAGGTAAGCAAATCACCTAGAGGCCGTTTGGGATTGCTTAAAATAAGTTACTTATGACTTAATGGAGGTGTTTTTAACTTAAAGGAGAAAGTAAAGTTGTTTACTTTAAGTTGAATGAATGTGTTTGGGTAAGTTTACTTAAAGTTAAATGAAAGTTTAATAATTTTGACTTAAAGTAAAATTTGACTTAAAAAAAATTAAATTCATGTTATTTAACTTTATAAGAGTTCTGGAAGTTTTTTGAAAAAAAAAAAAAAACTCCATAAGTCATAAGTCATAAATCAAAAGTACCTAAATGGAACTTATGACTTAAAGCAGTTTTTTAACTTAAAGCCCGGCTTTAAGCAAGTCACCCAAACGGAGCAAAAGCTCCTGAAAGCCACTTTCTCCTAAAAGCAGGAGTAGCCAAACAGGCTGCTAATCACATCAATCCTACACTATTTTCTTAGCGTATCGAACTTTTTCCCGTAAAGTATACACAAATAAACTCGCATTCTACCAAATGAACTTACAGAAATACTAAAATTAAGTTACCAGGAATGTAACCATGCAATGCATAGTTGCCATTGACATGAGAAAATGATCTCACTCGAGGAATGACCTACTAGTTTCCAAATGATTAGGCATTCCTGTACGAAAAACACACAAAGTAAATATATCAAACACCTGGAGTCATTTAAAATGTTTCAAAATAACAGATCATAGAGTTTGTTTAGGTCATCTAGCATGGAGTGCAATTACACACTGGTGGAAGAACAATTACTCTTAAGAAACTTTGACTGAAACCGTTGCTAGATTATACATTGCACAAAGAGCAACTGTACCGGGCTTAAATCTATGGGGATTAGATCATAGGTGATAAGTGGATTTTATATCCACTTGGATCGCTTCAATTCGGCTTAAATTGATTGTCTTGGACTCAAGTTTATTGTAATTTTGATGTGCTTTGTGTAGTTGTGCAGGTTTGCAAGAATGTTGATTATGGTTGATGCTTCTATCGGTTTTGGAGGTTAAATTGATTAAAATTCGGATTTCCAGGAAGGTTGCGCAGTCTACGCTGTTTTGGCCATATCTGGAGTTCTAGAAGTCCGTTTTCAGCGATCTTACTATCCACGCGAAACTTGGGAGGTTTTCTACAACATTGAACAGGTCTTTCACGTGCAGCCTGCGCGTGGTGGGCGCATGCAGCGTGGCAAGCAGACTGATGGGAGCAGGGAAATTACTGTTTTGCCCTTTTCAAGTTCTAATTGTATTTTGGGCAGTTTTTAGTACCTTAATCGAATTCTAATTGTAGTGGAAGGTAATTTCTTGCTGGGCAAGACTTCTAGAACCTATTTAAACACATCTTAGCGTTGTAATTCATATCGTTTCTATTATTGTAACATAGAATTGCAAGGGAGAAAAGTGGAGAAGATTCAACGCTCGGTGACAAGCACAGATCTAGATCTACTTCATCTTTTGCATACCTTGGATTATTGATTTGTTTTCTCAACTATTTGTTTTAATAATATTATTGCTTCTTTCTTTCATATCTTGTTTATTATCATGTTTTCATCAAATTCCATGACGATGAACGATTCAATTATGAGCTAATCGTTGTCATGAGATTCTAACGGGGTTATCAATGTAGCTTAGTAGTTTGATTACCTTAAAGATTACGTGTGGTGAATTCTTGATATCCTTGTATGGTTGCGTTTCATGTATTTAGATGTGTAGCTAACATCTAATTTGTTAATCTCTTACGAAACGAGAGTGGATCTTGAGATTTAGAATTTGCCCTATGTGATCTTAATAGACAACTTGTTCTTCAACCGTTATGTTTTCAAATCTTATAGGATATAGGGTCTAAGCATAATTGGTGTCTATTCATCTTCTATCTCTTTTATGGATGTATGTGTAGTTTGGTATTCGTATACTGAAAAGTAACGTATACTTGTTTCGTGTTGTCTGATCAGATATCAAAACCATCACATGTATTAATTAAAGGCGTCATCTTTAAGCAAAGTATTTAATGAAGTTAGGATCCCATGTTTATTCTCATATAGGTAAATCAGTTTTTAATCTCATTAGTTAAGTAATTCTTAGTTTGTTAATTTGCATCTTAGTTAAATTTAGAAAATCAAAATCCCAATTTGTTAATTGTCTTAGCAGTGAATAAAAACCATACATTGTTGAATAGGTGCATTAATTGAATTGAAACCTAAACCAGATCTCTATGGGAACGAACTCAACTTTATTCTATATTACTTGTGACCGTGTATGCTTGCGTGATTTACTGCAAACAAGTTTTTGGCGCCGCTGCCGGGGATCATCGGTGTTTTATTTTTAGTTTATGTGCTTGTCAATAGTGGTCATTAACGTTCACTGACTCGGATTTCTTACTTAGTTTGTTTGTTTCGTGGTGTTTCATGTACTTGAGTTTGTATGTGAACACGTTTGCAAGCTCGTAAGGAAGAACTGGCGGAAGACGATCTTGTCGAGAACAAAGAGAATAAGGAAGAAGAATCTGCAACTACAGTCGAGATGGGTAATGCAGCAGCAGATAAGCCTTTGAAGGACTATTCTCAGTCGAAGATCAATGACATCCAGTCTAGTATTATCAGGCCGGCCATTACAGCTAATAACTTCGAAATCAAGCCGGGCACTATTCAGATGGTATAGAATTCGGTTCAGTTTGGGGGTGCTCCTACGGAGGATCCTAACATGCATATTCGGGATTTTATCGAGATCTGTGACACTTTCAAGTTTAATGGTGTGTCGGATGATGTTATCAAATTGAGACTTTTCCCATTCTCTTTGAGGGATAAGGCTAAGGGCTGGTTACACTCTCTACCAGCTGGTTCCATTACTACATGGGAGGATCTTGCTCAGAAGTTTCTTACGAAATTCTTCCCTATGGCGAAAACTGCAGCAATAAGGAACGCTCTAACTCAATTTGCTCAGCAATCTGGAGAATCTTTGTGTGAGGCTTGGGAACGTTACAAGGAGATGCTACGAAAGTGTCCTCATCATGACATGCCTGACTGGATGGTTATTAATAGTTTCTACAATGGGTTGGGAGCACAATCTAGACCTATGCTAGATGCAGCATCAGGTGGAGCTCTATGGGCTAAGAGCTACGATGAAGCTTATGATCTTATTGAGACGATGGCTGCCAATGAATATCAGAATCCAACCCAGAGACTATCTCAAGGCAAGGTAGCAGGTATTTTTGAAGTGGATGCAGCTTCAGCTATTGCAGCTCAGCTTCAGCTTCAGCAGGTTGCTAGCGTTTGTGAGCTATGTGCGGGCGCACATGAGACGAATCAGTGTGCTATCTCATATGAATCAGCACAGTTCGTGAGTAATTTCCAGAGACCTGCTGCACCAGTTCCAGCCACTTATCATCCTAATAATCGGAATCATCCCAATTTCAGCTGGAGTAACAATCAAGGTGCTCGACAACCTCAGCCTTATCAGCAGTTTCAGGGACAACAAGCAAAGCCATTCAATCAAGGTTATCAACAGCAGTATGCTTCAAGGCAACCATATCAACCTCCGGGATTTCAGCAACAGCCCCAGGCTAATGCGGGGCAATCTTCTAATGAAAAATCAGAAATGGATGAGTTGAGGATGATGGTTAAAAGCCAAGCAGTTGCTCTCAAGACCTTGGAGAACCAGATGGGACATCTTGCAAGTGCTTTACTTAGTAGGCAACAAGGAACTCTTCCAAGTGATACATGAAAGTGTTTGTCCTAAATCCAATCATGTATGATGAGTTAGGAAGAACTTTCTTGTATTCTTATTTGATTTCATTAATATTAATAAAAGACTTGTTTTGGTTTTATTACGGGCTTTATCTATTTAAAGTGTTTTAAATAAGATATTCCATGGTTTAAAGTAAAGCTTCTAGAATTATAATGAGATTATAATAGTGAGATCTAGAAGATGATAACTCTAGACTTAAACAGTTCCTGATCATAGGATAACTAATCGGAAGTTAGTGAATCCGCAAAGATTGGTACATACTATGCTTGCTCCTTTCAGGAGGATGTCTGTTCTCATAGGCATTTGTGTGGTGACACTATAGCTAGTATGTAGGTGCTTATTAGGGAATAAGTTCACTGAACATGACTCGATAAGTTGAACAACTAATGGAGTTTACTCACGTGTCAATAGTTGTTCACTGAGTGATAGTTGTACAAGTGTCCTTAGACTTGAGATCGTTAAAGTTATCTTATATATAATGAACTGTGCTTTGGTTTAGTCCTTAGTCTCAAGGACATCCATTAGGTCTATTCTGGGCATAGGGATTTGTGTATGGAGATAGTTAACGGTCAATATAGAATCTACCCCTTCCAGTAAGGAAGTGAATATCCTATGTTATTTTTAGTATGTGAGTTCTGGAATCTCTGGCCAGAGTGTATGAAATTAGAAAGGAGTTTCTAATTTGCATTAATATGAACTTTGCATTATGAATAAGAAATCATATGATTAAATTTGATAGGCCTGACACGAGATCCATGCCTTGTATTTAATCGGGATATTGTAGGGTAGAAGGAATTGATTGTACGGTAACTAGCACTGACAGGTTCTTGGTATTCTAAGCGGTGAATTCATATTATCCGGATAGTCGCGATATGTTGAGAAGCATCACTCACGATGTAGAATAAATATAATTAATCAGTTAATTATATTTAATGAATTTTAGAATTCATATAAATAATAAATAAAAAGTTTATTATTATTTATTTCTACTACCGGCTTAATATTGAACCTACAGGGTCACACCATAAAAAGATTAATTTATTGATTAAGGTATTTTGAGAGAGCAAGTTGTTTTTAATAATGATTAAAATAGTTTAATTATTATTTAAACAATTTGTGGGATTTATATATATTAATATATACATGATATATTAATTATACTAAACCTACATGAGCCCTATATAAAGAAAGAGATGAGAGGTGTTTTAGTATGTATTGTGGTTTTGTGAAAACCCTAGTAGCCTCCATCTTCTTTCTCTCTCTCTCAAAAAGATCAAGGCACCATTTTTATAAAAGCTTGTTTTATAAAAGCTTCATCGAAGATTATTCTTGGTGGATACCGGTAGAGTGCTTCACACTCTGAGGAGCAACTGCTAGCAACCAATCCTTTAAAGCTTCGATTTTTCAAGGTAAGGTTTCGATTCCTCCGGTATTTCATTTTTATATGATTTTCTATATGTGCGATACATGTTTTTTACGGAATAATTGTTATATCACGCTTCCGCTCGTCCGTAAATTCCTTCAATACAGAGGTTAATCCAGGCAAGAGGGAGGTCCATGAGCAGGTGAAGGCAGTTACTTTGAGATCGGGAAGGGTTACTACATATCCAAAATTAGCAACTAAGGAAGATGAAGAAGGGCAGAATCAGCAACTTGGGAAATCAGCAATGCCCGGAATTGAAAAATCTGACTTGGTAATTGAGCAGCTAGATGGTGAAGTAGAGAAGAGCAAGGAACCTGTTGAAAAATCTACTCCAAAGCAGTCTACAGAGAGCAATCAGATCTATCCACCCCCTCCATTCCCAAAAAGACTTCAAAAGCAAAATTTTGCTGAACACTCTCCTCCGAAGCAGAAGTGGGTGAATCAGATCTATCATCCTCCTCCATATCCTCAACGCTTGCAGAAATAAGATCATGAAAAACAATTTCAAAAGTTTATGGATGTCTTCAAGAAACTATCCATTAACATTCCTTTTGTTGAAGCATTGGAGCAGATGCCGAGATATGCAAAGTTCACGAAGGATATTTTGTCACGGAAGAGAAGGTTGGAAGAATTTGAAACAGTGGCTTTGACAGAGGAGTGCAGTGCGGTGTTATAACAGAAATTGCCTCCTAAACTTAAGGATCCAGGAAGCTTTACAATTCCATGTACCATTGGGAAGTTGTCTTTTGACAAATGCTTATGTGATTTGGGAGCTAGTACTAATCTCATGCCCTTGTCTGTTTTCAAGCAACTTGGTCTACCGGAGCCGAAACCAACCAACATCTCCTTGCAGTTGGCTGATAGGTCGATCACTTATCCGAGGGGTATAGTAGAGGATGTCTTGGTGAAGGTTGACAAGCTCATATTTTCTGCCGATTTTATGATTCTAGATTTCGAAGAAGACAAGAAGATTCCTATAATCTTGGGAAGGCATTTTCTAGCTACGGGTCGTACTTTGATCGATGTGCAAAAAAGAGAGCTTACAATGAGGGTGCAAGATCAGAATGTCACCTTTAATGTGTTCAAGGCCATGAAATTTCCGACAGAGGATGAATAGTGTTTCAGTGTGGAAATGGTTGATACGGGTCAGAGAAAGAAGTTTGATCAGTTGTTGAGCGAAAAGTCGGACACACACATGCTAAAGCATCACATCAGTGATTCCATTGACAGTTCTTCAGTTCGAGATCTCTCGAAAGTCAAGCTCGGAAAACTTCCATCCTATTTGAAGTATGTCCTTCTGAATGATGAGTTGGTTATTGTTGATGAGTGGATTTCGTAACAACTTTTGAGAGGTTTATGGTGAGTTGTAAAGGCTAATGATCAACTAATCTATGGAGAATAGAGGTTTTTTGTAGGGGTTGAACTGAGCTCGAGAGCGTTTACAAGAATCTCGCAAGTTCCTTTGAGGCTTGTGTCGTGTGTTCTCAAGAATCTCGTAGGTGTATTGCGAGGCTTGTAAAACATGTTCTCAAGGTGCCTACGTACCCTTGTATATATAGGGATCAAGTTCACGTAGTTCTTTTTAGACTAGAAGTCTGGTTAGGCAGCAATATTCTAGGTTCCTAATTCGTGGGGAACTCCTTTTCTCCAGATTCAGCCACGAATAGGCGACCTAAGTCGAATAGAACTCGAGTTCTAGTCTGACTATGAGTGTGTTTACTAGTTATTGTCTTATTAGAAGTATCCAAGGATCATCTGCGCCCAAGGAATACATTCCAACAAGGAGTTGACGTTCATAACTTGCTCCTAAAGAATAGGAGGCTTAATCATACTATAAATCTGCTGGCATAATTCTGTTCTCGTACAGGAAGCTGTCTCTCAGGAACCTGTCTGCAGGAACCTGTCTCTCGGGAAGCTGTCTGCAGGAAGCTGTCTTTCGGGAACCTGTCTCTTCGGGAACCTGAACCTGTCTAGATCCATTTCACATGCTATTTAGCCCCATTTAACTTAAGGGACCTCAATCATAACCCATATTAATCATACGGATTGGATCCTTAAGCCCAATGGGCCTAAATCTAGCCCATGGAGATTTTGGGCACAACAGTTATTTTTAAAGTGTGTCAAGATAATGTGTTACGAAGGTGGATCATGGATGATGAGGTTGAAGAGTGTTCTTATCAATCAACTGTGAAGCATAAACACCCTAGAGGTGTGAAGAAGAAAAGGAAAAAATCGATTGGAGGAAGAGTCAAAGTGAAGTTGGATTTAGAAAAGATGTGGGAAGATAGCAAGAAGGTTGTCAAACAATGGGTGAATGGTCCTTCTGCTAAGGACAAGTTAAATGCGATCTTCGAGCCACCATGATTTGAATCATATTTGTCCGGCTAAATGACGTTAACGACAGCGCTTCTTGGGAGGCAACCCAAGCCATGTATTGTTTTTTTAAAAATAAAAAATAAAAAATTTGGAACAGTCGCGCGCAGGCAGCGCCTGAGACACGCAGGCTGCGCATGCGTTACTGCTTCTCGCGTAGGCTGCGCCCCGTGACACGCAGGCTGCGCCTGCGTTACTGCTTCTCGCACAGGCTGCGCCCCTGGACACGCAGGTTGCGCCTGCGTTACACCCCTCTGCCCAGTTTTTTCTCGAAAATTGTGTTTTATCAACACAAAACATCCCCAATTCCTTTTATATCTCTTATTCTCTCATGCCTAAACCTAATCCTATTTCTAAACTAATTCCTAACCTCCCCAAACACTTACAATCATATCTTATATATCCTATTTCAAATACAAATATATATAAACCCAATCCCTAATTTAAAATCTCTAAACCTCCATTTCAATTTCAAGGAGCTAGAAGTATTCAAGTTTGGGGGATTTTCATTGCAAGTTTCACCTCTTCAATTCGTATTGGCGAATGAGGGGTGGTTCGAGTAGGGTGGAGAGATTTTCTTCTCCGGAGGCAGAGGTTGAGTATAATCGATTGTTGTCAAGGCCGGTGGCGAAAGAAGGGGGTTTTTGCCAACTCGTAGTTACGATGGAGAGAGATTTGTAAGGCACCTGCTCCGGTTCCGTTGAATGTTGTTAGGGAGTTTTATGCGAATGCTAAAGAGGAGCCGGTGGCCCGTCTATGGAGCTCGTACGCCGTATCCACCGAATGATTCATTCGAGGATGAGGACGAGTAGGTATGTTTTCTGCTATATCTCGTATTTCCTTCAATTCAATGAGGACGTTGAATATTTTAAGTTTGGGGGTGGTTTGGGGGATTAGTAGTTGTTTATTGTATTATGTGTTCATATAGATATCATGTTTTGCATAATAGTAGTAATTCATGCATGTCTGTTCGTATTATTTATGTTTGTTTCATATAGGACATTCTGTTTTTTTTATTTTCGTATACCATGTGAGTTCATGATAGTTGCATTTGCATGGCATGCATATTTCATGATCCCTGAGGACGAGCTGATTCTGATTTGTAGGTAGATGTTTAATTGAGTGTGGTAATGATGAGTATAGAGTTGATTTATAGTTCCTACGAAATTGACTTGCATGTTACGGGAACAAAACTTTTACACAGTCTCATTGTTTGCTTTTGGGCTAGGTTAGGGTCATGCTTGTTTGGATGTTTTGAGATTTAATCACTTGATTATAGTTAGAATTTTCGTTATTCCCTTGATGGCGTAGGAGCACTAAAGTCTAAGTTTGGGGGAAACCAAGGATTTTATGCTAATTGTATTTGTTGTCAATAATGGCTAGGTGTCAATTAGCTCGTAGCCGGCTCATATTTATATGAGTAGTCTAGGGTTGGAATTGAGAATTATCATTCCAGATTGCATATATATAAAAAAATCAGAAAAAAAAGAGTCAAAAAAAGGTCAAAAGTTCAATTGTTAAATGCAAAATTAACTACGTGTGAGCTCTTTAATACTCGAGTAATTAAGTCTGAGGGGACTTAGTCCTAGTAACCTAAAGCCCTTGTGGTTTGGGATTGCTGACCTAACACTCGCTACATGGATATTATTGTATAAACCTTTTGGGGTCTCATTCATTGCACGGTTAAATAAGCATGCGTATTGTGTGTAGTAGTATGTGTCGTAATGTAGTAATAAAGCATGAATTCCTGGCTAACTTGAATGAGGATGGAGGTGTTTCTAAGTTATGAAGTGTCTACAGTCTATTCTATTTATAAACCTGTGACTGTCTTGGCGAAGAATAGGTATGATTTTTGACCTAGTGTTGGGAGTATTTCTGATGAGCATCGCACAAACGCACGTTTCTGTCATGTACTGTTAGTATACGGGGACTTAGTCGAGCTCTACTTGGATTTAGTTGCATTCTTTGAGATGTTTGCTTATTAGTTGGTTTTGGTAAGTTTGAAGGGGATCTTTGCATTTTTCATATTAGTTGCATTCATGCATTGCATTGTTTTTGCATTATTAGTTAAATGGATTTTGTGGGTACATTCGCTATAGGCCCTCACGAGACCTTACTCGTCCACTAGGGCTGCCTAGGGGTTTAAAGGGCGTGTTGCATATGCCAAATGCAACCGTGATCACCTACGGAAGTGGTACTAGTTAGTTAGTTAGTTGTAATTGTTTATGCTTGAGGACAAGCATCGGTTTAAGTTTGGGGGTGTGATAAGTGGATTTTATATCCACTTGGATCGCTTCAATTCGGCTAAATTGATTGTATTGGACTCAAGTTTGTTTTAGTTTTGATGTGTTTTGTGTAGTTGTGCAGGTTTGCAAGAATGTTGATTATGGTTGATGCTTCTGTCGGTTTTGGAGGTTAAATTGATTTAAATTCGGATTTCCGGGAAGGTTGCGCAGTCTACACTGTTTTGGCCATATCTGGAGTTCTAGAAGTTCGTTTTCAGCGATCCTACTGTCCACGCGAAGCTTGGGAGGTTTTCTACAACATTGAACAGGTCCTTCATGCGCAGACTGCACGTGGTGGGCGCAGGCAGCGTGGCAAGCAGACTGATGGGAGCAGGGAAATTACTGTTTTGCCCTTTTCAAGTTCTAATTGTATTTTGGGCAGTTTTTAGTACCTTAATCGAATTCTAATTGTAATGGAAGGTAATTTCTTGATGGGCAAGACTTCTAGAGCCTATTTAAACACATCTTAGCATTGTAATTCATATCATTTTTATTATTGTAACATAGAATTGCAAGGGAGAAAAGTAGAGAAAGATTCAATGCTCGATGACAAGCACAGATCTAGATTTACTTCATCTTTTGCATACCTTGGATTATAGATTTGTTTTCTCAACTATTTGTTTTAATAATATTATTGCTTCTTTCTTTCATATCTTGTTTATTATCATGTTTTCATCAAATCCCATGACGATGAACTGTTCAATTATGAGCTAATCGTTGTCATGGGATTCTAACGGAGTTATCTATGTAACTTATTAGTTTGATTGCCTTAAAGATTACGTGTGGTGAATTCTTGATATCCTTGTATGGTTGCATTTCATGTATTTAGATGCGTGGCTAACATCTAATTTGTTAATCTCTTGCGAAACGAGAGTGGATTTTGAGGTTTAGAACTTGTCATGCTAGCATAGGATAGGTTGATGTTATAACATCATGATTTGTAGCGTAAATAGAGATATTATGCTGCCCTATGTGATCTTAATAGACAAATTGTTCTTCAACCATTATGTTTTCAAATCTTATAGAGATATAGGGTCTAAGCATAATTGGTGTCTATTCATCTTCTATCTCTTTTATGGATGTATGTTTAGTTTGGTATTCGTATACTGAGAAGTAGCGTATACTTGTTTCGTGTTGTCTGATCAGATATCAAAACCATCACATGTATTGATTAAAGGCGTCTTCTTTAAGCGAAGTATTTAATGAAGTTAGGATCTCATGTTTATTCTCATATAAGTAAATCAGTTTTTAATCTCATTAGATAAGTAATTCTTAGTTTGTTAATTTGCATCTTAGTTAAATTTAGAAATTCAAAATCCCAATTTGTTAATTGTCTTAGCAGTGAATAAAAACCATACATTGTTGCATAGGTGCATTAACTGAATTGAAACCTAAACCAGATCTCTGTGGGAACGAACTCAACTTTATTCTATATTACTTGTGACCGCGTACGCTTGCGTGATTTAGTGCAAACAATAGGTCTTGCTAATATAGAGTTATTTTGTCACACGAGGGAATATATTTAATCCTGATGTCATGCAGTGAGTGATCCTCTTGTTTTATCAGTCATTAAATTATAAACAGATTTACAGAGGAGAACCAGCACATGAAACTGGTAATGAAGCAACAAGATATATCTCCTTCAATCACAAAGATAATGCTACAAACCCAAGAGACCATTACCTTTACCTCCCCATTTTTATACACTAGCTATGCAAGTTTCAACCTGGTAAATTGATGTGTAAACACCATACTATCAAGATGCTCACTAATGGCAGCTAGCCAAAATTTCCACATTGGCAGTTTACCTAAATAACGACGTGTTTGATTAAATGCTAATGGATCAGGGGTTACAAAAAACCTTAATCTCCTCTCCATGTATTTGTGTTCAATTAAGTAATTCATTTGATTGGAATAATATTATCGTATTCCTTTTAATCCCGTCACAACCAAGCCATGGGATTACAAGCTCTTTAGTAATCTTGTTACTAAACTCTAGAATATGACGGGTATGTGTTAGACAGGGGATAAGAAGGGAAGGTAGAAACTCAAAATCTTGTTTGGGAAGATTTTGAAGGAGTGTTGAATTTGGAAGGGTTGGAAAAAGGTTAGCTTTTGACTAATTTATTTGGATTTTCCAACTTCCAGATCTGGGGTTTTTGTAAGGGTTCCTCCCTCTTGTTTCAAGAGATTCATGTGTGTGAAGTCTGGGACCCAAATGATAATTCACATAAAAGTCTATGAATTACCTTCTTCAACTCAGCTTTAGGAGGTGGAGGTTCTTGATAGAAGCTTGGCAAGGGGGTAGCTTTAAATTTCAAGCTCTTCCTTAAGTTCTTAATTTCAGCTTCTTGATTTTCCTGTTTAAAATTGAAAAACAAAATCAAAACTGGTTGCAGTCCAAAAACACTGAAATTAAGGATTTGTTAAACAGTACCTTAGTTCTAGCTTGGAGGGTGTTTTCCTCTTGTTCCTTGGCTTGGATTTTTTCCTCAAGTCTGGAATAGTACTAATAACCAAAAGAATTGCAACTGTAAGTCGAATTTAAATTTACATATCAATATGCAATGATATTGACTAATGTAACCAAGTAAAACTAACCTCTCTTCTTTTCTCAGCTCTTTCATTACACTTGAAATTGAAACTGTATTATTATTCAACAATTCACTCCCAAACCAGCTCTTTAGTAATCGATTCCTAACACGATCCATGGGATTACATTTCAATCCCACATTCTCATTCCCGTCACAACCAAACACCTTAGAAAAACATTTCAACAATTCAATTCACTCCCAAACCCTAAAAATTGGGGATTCTCCTAAATATTACAAATAATACAATCAAAATTTAACAATAATATAGAGAAAACAGCGGCTAAAAAGATTAAAATTATATAAAAAACATGTATGTATACGTGCATCCATTTGGCGGTGTGAGAAGTGGTGACCTCGCTGTTGACAACACGCTGACGAATCTGAGCTTGTGGAGAGATGATAATGGAGAAGAATTAAGGAGATTTGGGGATCTAACTAGGGTTTTTACCAGATTGGAAGCCATTGCATAACCTTGTTTTCTTGCAATCGCTGCCATTTTTTTACAACAAGAAGCTGAGGATTAAATGGAGGTTTAATTGGTCATAACTTACAAGTCGGATAAACAGAGCAGCAGGGATGAGAAGGTTCCAGGACTTCTGGATCATGCGAATCTCATGAAGAGCAACTGTCCCGGGCTTAAATCTATGGGCCTTTCGGAGTAATAACACTCACAAACAAAGGAATTGAGAGGGTATACGATTTACAATAGATAGTTTTTTACTGTGCTTGAAGATAAATTAGAGGAATTGTTTGGAGACACTCAAATTAAAGCTAGGTTTTAGTCGTGCAAAGAGCTAGGGAGAGAGTTACAGTAGGGAGTTTGATTTTGGGGAAGACATTCTAAAGTGAATCAACTGTAATTAGTGAATTAAAATGTTTTTCATTAGTTTTGCTATTTCAAAAAATGATTTTGGGAGAAAACCGCCATATATATAATCATTTTATATGTCGGGTACTATAAGATTGACGTATAATGTCAATTCTGCCACTAACTTTATACGTCGCCTTTTTCTCAACCGACATATAATGTCATCATATATACATCGCCTTTTCCTCAGCCGACGTATAATATCATCATATATGTCGCATTCTCCTCAACCGACGTATATAATAGCATTATATACGTCATCCTTTCCTTAACCGACGTATAAAATAGCATTATATACGTCGCCTTTTCTCAACCGACGTATAAAGTAGCATTATATACGTCGCCTTTTACTCAACCGATGTATAAAGTATCATAATATACGTCGTTTTTTCTTTAATCGACGTATAATATGACCTTATACGTCAGCATTTTCTTGAACCGACGTATATAACTGCTTTATACGTCGCCTTTAGGCGGAACTGACGTATATAACTGCTTTATACATCGCCTTTGGCCGGAACCGACGTATAAGAGGCGACGTAAAAGATCAATTTTGTACTAGTGGCAACTTTTAATCTTTGGTTGCATATGTGGTTGCAAAAGTTGCAACTGAAAACTGGATTGCAACTTACAGTTTCCAATTGTCATTTTCGACCAGTTTTTTTGGATATATATATATAGGCCTTTGCTCCATAAAGAACACTCTTATATAACAAACAATAAAGAACACTATAAAATCATTTATTCCAATAGATCCATTGGCCCCGCCAGGGGCACCCAATACAAAAAGTTCTTATTTTTTTAGGCTCTATCCATCCAGCAAAAATTTTTTTTTGAAAATTTACTGTTCATCGATGACGTCATCAGTGACGTCATCGATGAACAGTAAATTTTCATTTTTTTTTTGCTGGATGGATAGAGCCTAAAAAAATAAGAACTTTTTGTATTGGGTGGCCCCGCCAGGGGCAATGGATCTATTAGATATGAGGTGTTCTTTATTGTTTGTTATATAAGATGTTTGCTATGGAGTCCAACCATATATATATATATATATATATATATATATATCAAAATACTCAGTTTTCGATTGCATATAATGTTGCATATGAGGTTGGCAACCTCATATGATAGCAGCCTCATATGCAACTTCAATGCTATATAGGGGAACAGACGAATTTCCGATTGCAAGTTCCAGTTTTCAGTTGTCATTTTCGACCAGTTTTTTGAAATATATATATGTATATTTCAAAAAACTGGTCAAAAATGACAACTGAAAACTGGAAGTTGCAACTTCCAGTTTTCAGTTTTTGGTTGCATACGAGATTGTATACAACCTCATATGCAATCTAATATGCAACTTCGATGCTATATAGGGGAGCTGACGAATTTCCGATTGCAAGTTCCAGTTTTCAGTTGCAACCTCATTTGCAACTCAGTTTTCAGTTGCAATCTTTGCAACTCACGCGGCCGGTGCCGCCCTGAAGAGGTTGCGAAGGTTGTAAACCGTATTTTTGAAAAAAGAATTTTAAAGAAAAATATTTTTATAAATAATTTTAAAAGTGGTAGTATTTTTTAAAAAAATAATTTAAAGGACGGGTATTTTTAAAAAAACCCCTTAAATATATCCCTCTAAGAGTAAGGTAGCAGAAGAACTCCTAAAGAGAGAAGCCTCAATATTTTTTACGAAATAATTGTACTATCATATTTTAATTGTCATTATGTAATATTTAAAATTCATATTTGAATCATTAATTACATATTAAAACAAATCACTAAGTTTCAATAATCGATTCACAAAATTAATGAGATTCAATAAACGATTCTAGAAATTTATCAAATTTATTTATATTTATAAACAAATTGTTGTTTGTAATTAATTTTTTGGAAGCACGGTAAAGATAGTTAAAGATATAAGAATATTTAAAATTTTTTGAATTTTAAAATTAATATTTTAAAATGGTTCTTTCAATTCTCTTTTTAAAGAGGGTTCTCTCCCTTGAACCTTGGTCAATTTTCTATACAAACTCATAACTGTGTGATGTATTTTGTATTTCTTTTAAAGGGTTCTCTCTTTTGAACCTTGGTCTATTAATTATCATAACTGTGCGATGCATTTCTTTTAAATTTCTAACTAAAATGAATTTGAATATAATAATATAAGTCTGATTTTTGTGTATATCTTTTCTTTTTCTAGAAATTGTCTGTTTGTCTTTTTACTTTTTAGAACTAAAAATATAAAACTTTTAATTTAATAATATGTTGTTAATGGACTCTGATCTTAGATCGATGTAAGTTATTTTATTTTTAAACTTTCTTATATTTTGAAATAGTATAATATTAAATAAAATGATCGACAGAAAATAAAATTGATAAATTTTTAATCAAATAAAATCAATAGTAAAAACTAAAAACCTGCAAATCAATTATAGTTGTAAAATTAATGATTGCTAATGAAACCATTAACACATACATTAAATTTATATCTATGTTGCCCTTCTCCTTCACATTTTCGTCCTTTTTTAAAAAAAAAATTCTTTTACCGTGGTCTCTTAATGTAACAGTATCTTTTTCATTCTTTACTAGTACTAGGTAATAAAGCCGCGCTACGCGCGCCACGAAAATATTTTTAAAAACTATACATATAACATTATTGTTTGTTAAATTTTATTATTTGAAAGTTAATATGATAAATTAAAAATTACTAGCATTTTGCCCGTACTTCGTACACGGCTTCTTATTTAATTTAAAATGATAATACCAAAAATTTAACAAATTTGATTGATTTCTTAAAACATCTTATTTAATTTAAATTGACAATACCAAAAATTTAACAAATTTGATTGATTTCTTAAAAAGATATTGTATGCAATTATATAAATAATCAATTCTTAGCAAGATATTATATACAATTATATAAGTATTTAATAAAATAATGATATGCTAAAATTTATATAAAAAAGTAGCATACAATTCTATTTTAACAATGTTGAAAATTTATTTAATCCATCAAAATCTGCAATAAAAATAATAAATATTTTTACAAATATTGTTCTCTAATTGAAAACAATAATAAATTGTCTTCATTATTCAAATGCGGAAATAATAATTCCTTCACCCCCAATGACTCCAAAACATTAAATGGCTCCAAAACATTAAACCTCAAATAATATCAAGAACATGTTATATTAACTATGAGACCTCATAGTTAATATAATGTGTAAATGTTGGAGAACAATGAGATCACATTTCAAGCAATTTTTAATTTTTTTTGTTAAATTTTTTTATGAATGGATAGAGGGTAGAATTATAAGACTTTTGTGTGAAGATGCCCCTAGCGGGGCCCTTTAAAATAGTTTGAAATGTAGCGAATATGTGTGTTCTCATTGTTCTCATTTTAAATTTTTTTGTTAATTTTTTTATGAATGGATAGAGGGTAGAATTATATGACTTTTTTTGGTGAAGATGCCCCTAGCGGGGCCCTTTAAAATAGCTTGAAATGTAGTGAATGTGTGTGTTCTCACTGTTCTCATTCTCACCAGAGTGTGACCATTAAACTGTATTAGTAAATTCATGTATGAAAAAACAGTGTATATATATTATTAATATAGATTCTTTTATTAAAAATAAGTAAATTATACAATTAAATAAGCAAGCCAAAATATCAGATAAACATTCTAGTAGATTTATTGTTTATGTTCAAATTAAGGGCTTTCACCATGGGTGACTTTATTATATTAAAAATATGTTCTTATTAAAATGAATATAATAATTTGAATTTGAATATATTTTTAAACTACTTATTTTGATGGGTTGTTAATTTTTTTGTGATCAACTTAGAGGGGTAACCAAAAATAAAATTAATTGGAATACATAAACCCATTACCCACGTTATGATAAACAATACCTATAAAATGGAAGTTGCTTATGTGGTTCAGGCTTGTTAATTACTTCAATACTTCATTAGCTTGATCATCATGTGGACCATCTTTCTTTTTATCACTTATGTTGCTGCTATGTAGTCTATCTATAACTAACATCTTTCTTTTTATCACTTATGTTGTTGCTATGTAGTCTATCTGTAACTAAACATCTCTCTCTGCTTGTAATCTATATTTATAAATGCAAACTTCTTCTTGTATTGTATTTTGTTTTCAATATTTAAAATTATGTAGCTGGAGGAGAAGAGAAAGGTTGGAGGTACAATCGTAGTACTACAACATTACTGAAAATAAGTACAAAATCATATTAGAATTTTTTGTTCCAATCTAAATTGGGTTGCTCCAAATGTTGTGTAATGACAAAAAGGGGCATTAAATAAATAAAGAAGATTAAAAAAATGAAGGATAATACTGTTTACCAAAAACACAGGTCTCCGCAAGAAGCTCACTTATTCACTTTTATCTTCAAATAATGTATGATTACGAATTATAACAATCACATTTTCCATTACCTATTCTCTCTCAAAAAGCCAACTAAACTGAAAAAGGGAAAAGTTAGTGCTTTTATATTTTAATATGGAGCTCAAGTGAAAGTGCTACATATGAGATCATATATGAAGTGAAATTGAACGCGAGTAAAGAAGATATTTAGAGCATAAACAAGAGCAATGTTACCTGACCCAGAGGGTGAGGCTTGTGACGTGGGTCTGAGCTTCTATGTATGCTATTCCATATTCCCTTCGGAGACATCCGATAAAAAGTATGCTATTCCATAAGACCTTCTGGTACGTAGCATGTCTACCCCGTGAACATTAAGTTGAACAAATCCATAAAGAACATAAACTTGCTTGAAAACAAAATAATGTCTATAAGTATCAAACTGAGTCCCAAGATTATTTACAAATAACATGGTCCGTACTGTGTCAATGTTATTAACTGGTAATCTTTCCAACTACCCTTGTTATTACGACATGAAAAATAAAAAATTGAAAGGCCAAGCAAATATTTTAAAGGTACCTTTCTGGTGTCCTGTATATTATTATAACATCGGGTAATTCATTAAAACTTTAATTCTTAAATTCCAAACCAAAATCAAAACCAAACAAATATTATCCTGTCTAATTTTTAATATTGTGAAATCAATAAAAACTTAACTCTTATGGCCAAACTGAAAACTGGAACCAAACATATATGACCCATACGGAGGTCTAGTACACATACCTTAACCCTACTTCAGGGGGTTGAGATGTTAATTTGGTGAAAAACCCAGCTTTCAAATCTGAAAAGTGCAAACATGCATCAAAATCCAGCAGTGTGAAGATTTGAGCGGCTTGGACTTGAAGGTGAAAAATGACAGAGATAGATTTGAGTAATGACAAAACGGAGAATCAAATAAATAAAGAAAGATAAAAAAATAAAGGATAATACTATAGTAGAGGTTTAGATTTGGGTCGATCCAATTGGGTTACTCCAAATGTTGTGTAATGACAAAAAATAGTATATGTTTAGATTTGGGTCGATCCAATCTAATTTGGGTCGCTCCAAATGTTGTGTAATGGTGAAAAGGGGCATCAAAGAAATAAAGAAGATTAAGAAAATGAAGGATAATAGTATCGTTGACAGAATTCGAACCTTGAAATTTTAGTAAATAAATTTAATCATGTAACATATTTAATCATTAGATCTAACAGTTCTAATTTTAAATAAAATTCTAACGGATATTATTCGTTGTATACGAATTTTTATTATATTTTGTTAGTGGTTAGAAGATATGATGTCATATTTTTGGGTATGCAATTAGTAAATAAATTTAATCATGTAATATATTTAATCATTGAATCTAACAGTTCTAATTTTTAACTAAAAATCTAACGGATATTATCCGTTGTATACGAATTTTTGTTATATTTTGTTAGTGGTTAGAAGATATGAAGTCATATTTTTGGGTATGTATTAATTATTGCAATATTATATTTTAAATTAAAAGTCAACGTGTTTTAATTAATAGAAAAAAAATTATTGATTGGAAAATATGATATTTTAGGTATTTATAAAATGTAATATCATCAATTATAAGTAAACATCTTTTAATTGAAAAAGACAATCAGCTAATTATCATTAATTATATTATTAACAAAAAATGAAGGATAATAGTAGAGGTTTAGATTGGGTTGATCCAATTGGATCGCTCCAAATGCTGATTAGAGAGAAAAAAATTATTGATTGGAAGATATGATATTTTAGGTATTTATAAAAGGTAATATCATATCAATTATAAGTTAACATCTTTTAATTGAAAAAGGCAACCGGCTAATTATCATTAATTATATTATTAATAAAAAAATGAAGGATAATAGTAGAGGTTTAGATCCCCTCGGATCTCCTTTATATATTTATATAATAGTTCTAATTTTTAACTAAAAATCTAACGGATATTATTCGTTGTATACGAATTTTTATTATATTTTGTTAGTGATATTTAATTTCCACCATTAATAAAATTTAAAATGCAACTGAGTTGTATATTTAGTTTTCTCGATTAATAAAAATTTAAAATGCAATTTAGAGAAATTGATTTTTTTAATATGTTTTACTTGAAAACAGAAATTGATTAGTTATTAGGAGAAATTTTATTTATATTTAAGTAAGGGTAATTAAGTAAAAACAATAGGTACCGACCAACCAACCAACCAACCGACCGGTGCCATATAATTGGAAAACTATAGATTTTAGCTAAAGGAAATAGAAAAGGTAACATTTTTTTTTAAAAAAAATTGATTATTTTAATATGTTTTACTTGAAAAAGAAAATTGATTAGTTATTGAGAAATTGTTTATTTATAATTAAGTAAGGGCGTTATTTAATTGGAAAAAAGAGATTTTAGCTAAAGAAAATAGAAAATGTAACATATTTTAGAAGGAAATTGATTATTTTAATATGTTTTACTTGAAAACATAAATCGATTAGTTATTAGGAGAAATTTTATTTATAATTAAGTAAGGGTAATTAAGTAAAAACAATAGGTACCGACCGACCGACCAACCAACTAACCGACCGACCAAACTTTCAATGTTTTAAAATGCAATTTTAAAGGTAAGGATATTGAAATTGTATATTTAATTTCCTCGATTAGTAAAAATTTAAAATGCAATTTAGATATTTACTTTACTTCATTAGTAAAGATTTTATAGGTAAAAAATAATGAAACTATATATTTAGTTTTCTCTATTATTAAAGTTTTAAAATGGAATTGAGATTTTTTTAAATCATTTGAATTATTAATTCAAAAATTTGAGAAATTTAACAAAATAGAACCGAGCTATTTGACCGGCGCCACTTTACCTCCCCTCGTTTCTCCTTTATATAAGTATATACCAGTTCTAATTTTTAACTAAAAATCTAACGGATATTATTCGTTGTATACGAATTTTTATTATACAAGCTTAAAACCCGTGCGATGCACGATTTTTTTTTAATATTATATGAATTTTTCATTAATTTAAGTTACTTTTTTTAAAATATAAAGTTGGGAGGCTTAAATTTTTATATGATATTTGATAATAATTATATAAATGTTATCCGTGATATTTCTAGAAAATGAGGGATTTTAGTTAGAAAATATAGAAAAAATTATAGGTTTTACTTGAAAAGGGTAATCGGCTAATTATTAGTTTTTATATAATTATTATTTTATTTCATTAAATAGAAATTGATACGTTTTAGATAAAAAATGCAATCGGTTAATTATGAATATTATAATACTATTAGTTTATTGTATTAAACAGAACCGCCCGTGATAAAATCAGAAAAAGATAGATTTTAGTTTTAAAAAATAGAAAGGTAACGTGAAAATTAAAAAGATGACATAATTTATGTGAAAAAGGTAATTGATTATTTTATAGTAATTATAATTTAATTATGTTATTTTACTAAATAAAATTGCTCATAGTTTTTAGAAAATGAGAAATTAATGTTGCCCCTGAAATTTCTAGAAAAAAAAAGGAATTTAATTAGAAAAAATATAAAAGATGATACGTTTTAGTTGAAAAGGTAATCAGTTAATTATTATACTATAATATTATTAATTAATTTTTATTAAATAGAATCGCCCGTGATATAATTGGAAAAAGAGAGATTTTCGTAAGAGAAGGGAAAAAAGGTAACGTGTTTGAAAAATGTAACCGTCCATGATACAATTGGAAAAATAGAGATTTTAGTTAGAGAAAAGAGAAAAGGTAACGTATTTTGGCTCAAAAAGGTAATTGATTATTTAATACTAATTATAATATAATTATGTTATTTTATTATACAAAATTGATCGTAGTTTTTAAAAATAGGGAAATTTTAGTTAGATAAAATGTAAAAGATATTGTATTTTACCTAAGAAGTAAATTATTTAGTTATTGAAAAATAGAAAAGGTAATATGTTTAACCTGAAAAAGGAAATTGATTAATAAAGGAGATTTGGGTCGATCCAATCTAAATTGGGTCGCTCCAAATATTGTGTAATGACAAAAAGAGACATCAAAGAAATAAAGAAGATTAAAAACATAAAGGATAAAAGCTGTAATTTTCCTGTGTAATGACAAAAAAGGGCATCAAATAAATAAAGAAGATTAAAAAAATGAAGGGTAAAAGCAGTAATTTTTAAAATGCAATACTAGCAGACATTAAGAATATATTGATGTGAAATGTAATTAAATTTGAATGTTTAAAAATTAAAGAGAAAAGAGTTAGGTGAAAAAAAACATGTTTCAGTTAAATTCTTGAATATTAATAATAATAATAATTTTGAAGATATTGACGAACCTATTTTGTCGCATAAAAAATGCTTTTGAAATCCAATATTGACAAACATTTGCAAAGTTTGACATTGAATAAGTAAAAATAACATTTGTGAATCTTTTCTATTGTCGACGACATCATAAAAGACGTGATTGCTTAATTTGTTATTAAATTATTTGTTAGTAAAATTGATTGTACGATGAAAAGAATTAGAATGTAAATGTGATAAGAGGTGTGATTGATTTCACTTGTCGATATATTTGGTTTTATGACGAAAAAAGCAGAATTCAAATGCATATTGTAAGTCATGCTTCATGTTTTTTTGAAGTGATCCGACACCCGTATCCCTACATTTAATTAATTTTTCAGAGCATTTTATAAGAACTGTTTTGTTTGTAACATTAAAATTAAATTCATGGACACATCAAAGTGATACTCACATATTCTAATATTCTTTTATTAAATTTTATAATAAATTTGTACATATAATTGTTTTTAAAGCCGATACTCGTTTTATAACACCCTTACTTAATGCTCAAAAAGTGAGAATTTGTTTAAAATAGCAAAAATCAACTCCTTAAACACCTTTTACTTTTTTCCATACCAAACTACAATGTCAACATAATTCCTATAATAAAAATTTGTAAATATTAAATATAACTAATTAACGATTTTAAACACCGTCTCCCATCTCATAACATACATGCATGATTAATTGATTAGTAATAGTATAAGAATGTGTTTAATTAGAATATTAACTTTTCCAACACAAAATAATCAAACAACGAATGGGTAATTTTTTTTATTGATTTAATTGACGAAAAAAGGGTCCACTTGATTCAATTTAATCGAGTTGGTCACACTCCGTGTATAATTTGTTCTGGTATAAATGAAAATTCTACGATATTACTTTTATTTAAATTGTGGATGTTAATCGAAAAATATATATACTTATGTATCTTATCATGATTCTCACGATCATTGATTACGAATTAATCAAAAAGTTAAAATCGTCTATTAATTATTGCCAAAAAATTTGCAATGATTTTGAATAAGGATTAGAAATGACGATAAAAATTATTTCATTTTTTTGTTTTACCTTAAAATAATGGTATTTTATATAAATCATTAATATTAAAATAATAATAATGTTCTAATAAAATTGTTAAACTTTTATATTAAATATAAAATAAAGTGTGTTTAATATTTATTTAATAGGTATAATTAATTATTAATTAAATGCAAGAAAATTATTTTAATAAAAAATAAAAATGTGAAAATTCAAGAAAAATATTTTGAAGCTTCTGAGTGCAAGTCTCTCCAGTTTCCTGATATTATAATAATTTTTTATATAAAAGTATTGTAATAGATAAATTAATTTCTATTATTCTTAAAAATTGATTGGTCTCTTATGAATTTTCTATTAAAAATTAATTTAAAAATAATTTACATGAATTATTAATTGGAAAAATATTTTCATTTTATATATCTAAAATTTTGATAATCTTAAAAACATGACCAACATATAAAAATAAAAATTACAATATGAACGTAATATTTACAATCAAAAGTTACAAATATTGAATACAACTTAATAACGTTTTTTAAAACCGACACCCCTCTCATAATATATGTGTTCAATAGTAGTTTAAGAATTTATTTAATTTGAATATTAATTTATTTTGACACATTATAATGAAACAATGGGCATATAATTTTTTTATCAATTTAATCTTCCGATAAAATGGTTGAGTTTGTTCAATTTAATTAGTTTGGTCATAACTCATGTGTGTATGCGCATGATTTGTTTACAAATTTCTGATATTTGAGAAGTTGGTTAATAATGTTTTTTAAAACCGATAGCCCACTCATAATATACATATTCAATAATAGTATAAGAATTTATTTAATTACAATAAAAAATTATTTCAACACAATATAACGAAACAATGGGTGTATAGCTTTTTTTATCAATTTTATCTTCCGATAAATGACTTGATTTGTTAAATTTAATCGATTTGATCATATAACTCATGTATTATTTATTCATGTGCAAAATTGAAAATCTATCTGTACTGTTTGTATACAATTTCATATATTAAATAAATATCTTGTACTTTCATAATTTATTACAATTTTCACAATTATTGATAATAAAAATTCCTTGAGAAGTTAAGGTCGTGTACCGTATAATCATCCGAAAAGAAATTATAGTGATCTTGAATAGGGAATAAAAAATAACGCAATACAAACAATTGTTATTCGTCATTTTAACTAAAAATAAACATAACTATATATAATTAATATTTAATATTTAAAAAATAACTATAATGTTCAACTAAAGTTTGCTAATTTTTAAACAAATTAAATATATTAAATTTAATATATGTTTAATATGTATAATTAATAACTAATTAAAATGTCATTAATAGCTATTTAATGCAAGAAAAGAATTTTATTAAAAAAAAATAAAAAAAAACGAAAATTAAAGAAAAATACCTTGAACTATTCTGGTGCATTTCTGATCTCCAGGCATTATAATATACTAGCCAACTTATCCGCGCTTCGCGCAGTTTATAAATTTTTATATAAAAGTATTGTAATAGATAATTTAATTTCTATTATTCTTAAAAATTGATTGGTCTCTTATAAAAAATTAATTTAAAATTAATTTACATGAATTATTAATTGGAAAAATACTCTCATTATATATCTAAAATTTTGATAATTCTAAAAATATCAAAAACATAATAAAAAAATAACAATATGAACGTAATATTTAAGATCAAAAGTTACAAATACAGAATACAACTTAATAACGTTTTTCCCCTCTCATAATATACATGTTCAATAATAGTGTAAGAATTTATTTAATTTGAATATTAATTTATTTTGACACATTATAATGAAACAATAGGTGTATAATTTTTTTATCAATTTAATCTTCCGATAAAATGTTTGGGGTCAATTTAAATAGTTTGGTCATAACTTATTTGTAATTTATTCATGCGGATGATTTGTTTATAAATTTCAGATATTAAGTAAAGATTTGTGTACTTCCCTAACTTAATATGACTCCACAATAATTGATAATAAAGATTATTTGAGAAGTTAAGGTTAATAATGTTTTTTAAAGCCGACACCCCTCTCATAATATACATATTCAATAATAGTGTAAAAATTTGTTTAATTACAACAAAAATTTATTTCGACACAATATAACGAAACAATGGGTGTATAGCTTTTTTTATCAATTTTACCTTTCGATAAATGACTGGATTTTTATTTTTAATAGATTTGATCATAACTCATATATTATTCCTTAAAAAAAAAACTCATATATTATTTATTCATGTGCAAAATTGAAAATCTGTCTGTATTGTTTGTATACAAATCCATATATTAAGTAAATATCTTGTATTTCCATAATTTATTACGACTTTCACAATTATTGATAATAAAAATTGCTTGAGAAGTTAAGGTCGTGTACCCTATAATCATCCCAAAAAAAATTATAATGAATTTGAATAGGGAATAAAAAATAACGCAATATAAACAATTGTTAGTCGTCATTTTACCTAAAAATAAACATAACTATATATAATTAATATTTAATATTGAAAAAATAACTATAATTAAATTTAATTTATGTTTAATAGGTGTAATAAATGACTAATTAAAATGTCATTAATAGCTATTTAATGCTAGAAAATAATTTTAATAAAAAAATAAAAAAAAACGAAAATTCAAGAAAAATACCTTAAACTGTTCTGGTGCATTTCCGTCCTCCAGGCATTATAATATATATAGATTATTAAGATTTAAATTGAATTTTCTTGTTAAAAAATAATTTATAATGTTTTTTTGGAAAATTAACGATATTAGAAAAATTAAATAAAAAATAATAAATTAGATTTATAAATAGTTTCATACATTGCACGATTATAAAAACAGTATAAACTAAAACAAAATATTTTTTTCAGTGATGTTGTTAACTCGTGCCCACTATTATTTCAAAATAATTATATTCTTATATATAATAAGTGTAAGAGGATCTTATCCATAATTTTGGTTGGTCATTTTGGTTTGGTCAGTGTACCGTCAAAATATTCTGAATCGTTGAATGTAATATTTTTAAAAATAGACG
Source organism: Kitagawia praeruptora (assembly GCA_037693485.1). Classification (NCBI taxonomy): domain Eukaryota; kingdom Viridiplantae; phylum Streptophyta; class Magnoliopsida; order Apiales; family Apiaceae; genus Kitagawia; species Kitagawia praeruptora. The sequence goes on along the minus strand of CM075345.1, from coordinate 40,293,444 downwards.
ATCAAGATTATATCATATTAAAAAAAAATTATAATCTAAAAAGGATATAATTTAAAAGGTTGTACTATAATTGAATTTTAAAAAGAAGTTATATTTTGAAAAGGATATAAAAGATTGTATTAGAACTGAATTTTATTTATTTATATTAGAAAAAAGTTCATATTTACTATTTAGGCTCCATCTCGAGATATCGAAATCAGATTTGGATGATTTTACAGTCCGCGCGAAACTCATAAAATTATTTTTAATTTAATGATGATTTAACAATTATTATCTAAATGAAAAAACTCAAAATCTCAAGAGAAAATATAATTACGAATTTTACATTAATCCTATTTAATGTAGAATACCTATATTAATAATCATATTTAATGGGTTTCAAAAAAATAAATAATCATATTTAATGTAGAATATCTACATTAGTAATCCTATTCAATATAAGAAAACCTAATTATATATGATTTAAATCATTGACAAACACTTTTTTGTATTTCAATATAAATACACTTTTTAGTTTACATGTTAAAATATAAATATTTTTTATGCTAATCCAACGTTTTTTACCTATTTATTTTAAGATCAAACAGTTCTTATTTATTTTATCGTATTGAGGACCAGACTACCAACTACCAAAGTTTTGGACAAAATCACTCGTACGCTTATTATTAAAACTGTATTTGATTGTTAGTACAACTATCTTCAATTGAAGGTTATTTTGATAATCAAAACAAAATATAAGTAGATTTTCGAAACAGAATAGAATTTATAAAAAATGGTCAATTTCATCTCTCTTTTGTTTCTTGGTAGTTTTAATTGGAGAAAATTGTTAAATCATCACTAAATTAAAGATTATTTTGTTAATTTCACGTAGGCTGTATAATCATCCAAATCAAGTGTTAAGAATTCAAGATAAAACACATAATAAATTGAACGTGTAAAATCTTATATATATATATATATATATATATATATATATATATATATATATATATATATATATATATATAGGCAAGTGCTCAAATACAAACCACTCTTAAAATACAAACCTACAAACCAACACTAAATTAATTATATTTCATCTATTCTAAGGTTTCCACCAAGGGTACCTTCACAAAAAATGCTTAAAATAATTGGCTCTATCCAACAACAAAAAAAAAAATCTTGCCGTGGAAATGCGAAGCATTTAAGACAGTAAACGGATGAGTTAGGTAGTCATGAGGGCCGAAGGCTCTCGACACACCCGTCAATCGTCTATTGCCTTTACCATTGATTGTCATTCCTTATAACTTTAGAATGATAAAGGCGCGAAGCGCCGTACAAGAAGGTGCGAAGCACCGTTAACCAGTTAAATCCACTGCCACGTAATCACGTGAACATTGATTTTTTTTTTTCTTTATTTTTATTTTTTTTGTTGGATAGAGCCAATTATTTTAAGCATTTTTTGTATTGGGGTACCCCTAGTTTGGTCATTAGATTAGCTTGAAATATTAGATTATGCTTGGTTTGTAGGTTTGTATTTTAAGGAGGTTTGTATTGGAGTAGCCCCCTATATATATATATATATGGGTAAAGAGATTCTACTTGTCACTGTAGAAATTTTTTCTACCCTAGCAACACTAAACTACGTCGTTTTAAAATAAAAACAGTAAAACACTTATCCTAATTGATTTATAACAAAACAATAGTCGGATCTTTTTTATCGTGGTTACCTGCTTGCAATTATTAGTTTCTCAACCTGACATATTCTCCTTCAAAAATCCAATCTCCAGTTTTATCAACAGCAAATGTGATCATCTATTCATTCCACTGTGCAGGTAGTTTTATTAGCTTTAATATTTTATTTTATCATTTTTATTCTTTAATCTTTTTTAAATTTTTACTGTAAATTTTGACTGCCACAACCTGTTTGTGATAATGTCCTGAATGGATTAGCAGTTTGTTTTAATTCTTGTAGACATATCAAGTATATTTTAGACCTTTTACATTGAAATTTGGTAGTTAAAAAATTAATTATTGGTGTATGCACAGGCTTTTCACCATGTCCATCGAAGAGATTGATGCTGGAAACTTCTTAGTTCCACTAGAAAATGATGAATCAAATTTTGAATGTGTTCAAGAAGAATCCATGGAAGCACATGATTTGGATATCAGTATATCAGAACAAGCAGAACCAGTACTTGGGCGGATTTTTTCTACAGTTGATGAAGCCTATCAATTTTACAATACTTACGCACTACATAAAGGATTTGGAATTCGCATAGGCGACGTGATCAGGTCAAGAGTCACAAAAGAGGTGATAAGGAAAAAATTTGTTTGTTGCAAGGAGGGGAAAAAATATCTAGCTGATAAACGACAAATTGGAAAAGATGTCAAATATCGTCGGGACACAAGAACAGATTGTAAAGCAAAGATGGAAATAACGTTGAAGAATGGTGAGTGGCTTGTTGATAAATTTTCTGATGTGCACAATCATAATCTAACTCATACTCCATCAAAAGTAATAAAATATAGATCTCATAGCAAGTTTCATCGCACAGAATCATGCAAGAATCTAATGTCTGAGCTTGATCAAAGTGGTCTTAAACCTGCAGACATTACAAGGGTAGTGAATGTTGTTAGTGGATCAAGTGAAGTAGATATTACCCCCAGACAATGTTACGACTATCTTAAGTCAAAGAGAAACAATTATGTAGGAAAAGAATGTTACGAGATTGTTAAATATTTTCAGGAAAAAGCAGCTACAGATGACAGTCACTATTTTACAATGGATCTTGCGAAAGACGGAACTTTAAGGAGTGTTTTTTGGGCAGATGGGAGATCAAGATATTCATATTTGGAATTTGGTGATGTTGTGGTTTTTGATGTCACTTATAAGACAAATAAATTTAAAATGCCGTTTGCTCCATTTATTGGTGTCAATCATCATGGTCAGTCTATTTTATTTGGGGGTGCATTATTGGAGGATGAAACAGAGGATACATTTACATGGCTAATAGAGCAATTTTTAATATCTATGTTTAACAAAGCACCAAAAGCAATCATCACTGACCAAGATGCAGCCATGAAAAATGCAATTAAAAAGGTGCTTCCTAATACATATCATCGCTTTTGTGCCTGGCATATTAGCAAACATGTTATTGAGAATCTTCAGTCATATCGTGCTCGCTATGAAGACTTTCAAGAAACTTTCACTCAGTGGGTGAAGAGCAAGTCCATTCAGGAATTTGAAGACGGATGGGATACTTTGAAAAAAAAATATGTTATTGAGAAAGGGAGTTGGTTAGATAATATGTATGAATTGCGCCGGCACTGGGTGAAAGTTTATATGAAGCACATTTTTTTGCTGGAATGACTACAAGCGGACGTAGTGAAAGCATTCATGCATTTTTTGATGGGTATGTTAATTCAAACACTATGCTTAGTGACTTTGTTGTTCAATATGATAAAGCACTTGTATCACGTAGAAAGAGAGAAGAAGATGAGGATTTTGTGTCCATCGATACTAGTCCTACATTACTTACGGGGCATCCCATTGAACAACAAGCTGGAAAATATTATACGCGTAATATATTTGAAATTTTCAAAAAGGAATGGCAAAAAAGTTTGAGTTACATCCATGATAAGATAAAAAAAGATGGTCATTTGACAAGTTACATTGTTGGACAACATGGAGTTGATAAAGCTTTCTGGAGAACAGTTGAATATAATGCATCTACAGACCTTAAGGTAGCATGTAGTTGTGCAAAGTTTGAGACACATGGTATCTTATGCAAACATATTTTGTACTTGATGAGGAAAAAGAAGTTGGATGCAATTCCTCTTCATTATATTTTACATAGATGGACTATTGCCGCTAGATTTAAAGTCAATAATATTCAACAATGTGTTTCAACTATAAGTGATGATCATACAGTTGCTCCGATGAAAATATGGACTGTTCGAAAAAAAGTTAGTAAAGCACTGGAGAATGCAAGAGATTTTCTGGCTGATATTGATGAACTTGATTCCTACCTTGATAAGTTTTTGGGGAAACAAACTGCGAGGATGTCAAGTAGCGTTGCTAGTACAAAAGAAGTCACTAGTGCTGAGGCGGGTATAACCAACGTGAAAGATTTGTAGCCTCATATAACTATTCGTGATCCTTCAACTAGCACGAAGCATAAGGGACGTCCAAAGGTTGCTACAAGGAAAAAATCTGGATTGGAATTGGCCATGGAAGTAAAAAAGAAGAAAACTTGTGGCTTATGTGGTAAAATGGGCCATTACAGAACAGGTGTAACGACCCGAAAAATTACGTGTAATTTATTATATTAAAATATATTTTTAGTTGATTTTAATGTGTGTTAGTTTATTTTTAATGCATTTAAACGCGTTTTGATTTTTATTAAATAGGAAAATTATCCCATATGTGTTATGTGACTTCTGTGTATCATAGAATATTTTATTCTATTTTTCTGTAATTTTTATATTTTTAGAATACAGTTATTTTGCATTTTAAATTCCGGACCCAGCCCCTTTATTGAATTCGAGGTCCTGTTTTTCATAAAATTATTTTTATATAATAATGGGATGTTCAAAAATGTATTATTTTGTAATTTATGTAATATTCGTAATTTTTGGAGAATTTTGGCATTTATATCATATTTGTTTAAAAATAAAATTTTTACATTTTTATCCCATAAAAATTATTTTTAAGGCTTAATAATTTTAATTAGGGGCTAAAAATATTTTTGGGGTATTAATTTTCAGATTAATATAAATAGCAGATTTTTATTTTTAATTGTTAAAATTAATCAAAAATCAGATTTTTGATTTTATTTTTTTGAAAATTCTTTGAATATTGTTCTTGGTGTTCTTGGAGATCAAACTCACTTTTGACAGTGATTCCGGCATCCAAATCGTTCATATGGGTAACCAAACTGAAGCTCTTGATCTCTACTACATGTTTATGTGTGTTTTAACATCCTAAATTGCTTGAATCGAAAATTCATAATTTTAGTTTAATATTCGAATTTTCTCGAATTTATTGTGGATTGTAGGATGATTTGTTGTTGATGTGGTTAGTGTCTATAGATTGTATACAATCTCAGGAGCATCATGATAATTTTTGTTTGATTTTTAGTAGCTTAAAACTCGAAATCGAAAATTTGGGGGTGAGATGTAATTTTCAATTTTCCAGATTTCTGGATGATTGTTTGATGTTTTTGATGATTGATATGAGTCATTGAACTCCTGGGCTTCGATTTGGTATATAGAACGTATGATTTGGTGTCCGATTTAGAGTTCGTCGGTTTTGATTTTGAAGGTCGCCGGATTATTTCGGTTTTTGGCCGGATTTTTGGTTTTGTAAATTCTGGAAATGAATGAATGGTATGGTTGTGTTTGGGAGATGATTTGGAACGATTTTGAGCATTAAAACGTAACAAATGGTACGTTTTGGTAGTTGCCGGAGTATGGCCGGAAAACCTCGCCGGCATGAACAGAAAGGGGGGGGGGGTCTGATGTTGAAGACGTTGATGATGGTTTTAAAAAAAAAAAAATTATTATTACTTTTATTTAGTTTATATTTACTTTATTTACTTTTATTTACTTTTAGTTAATTTATAATTCTGAATTTAATTAAAAATTTCAGAAATTTTATTTTCTGAAAATGTTTTATAAATCCAGAATTTATTTCTGAATTCTATTTTAATTATTTCTTTACTTCTTTATTTAATTGTTTTTAATTCAAAAATAATTAAGAATTAAATACTTTTAATTATATTAATTAATCTCAAATAATGATTTAATTAATTTGATTATCTAATAAATGTAATTATTTATTAGATAATTTCATTAATTAATTATTACTTGACTGTTGACACTAATTAATTTATTTAGGATTATTTAATTTTTAATTAACCAATCTTCTGTTTAAAAGTGATTTAAAATAGAAAGAAATTGTTTTAAATCTTAAAAATAATCCGGGAACGATAAAAATAGTTTTAAAATTCTAAAATTATTTATAAACCCGGATTAGATAATTATAAAAATATTTTGGGGATCCAATAATTACCCAGAGGGTTTATTAATGATCCTTTTTGATTCAGGAAGGGTTATTTAAATCATTTAAAATTCTTTTAATTATTCTAAAAATACTTTTAAATATTATAATAATAATTTGAGTGCTCTTTTAATGGTGAGTCGTATCCGCGCTATGTGTTGATTGATTACGTGACAAGTATATATGTATTTGATTTGAGGATTAATGATGTATCTCCAGGATTAATTATTGTTTCGAGGAATAATCGTGTCTTGAGGATTAATTGATTATCATGTTTCTTTATCGAAGAATAAGATAAATGTTTTGAGGATTATCTATCGATTAAGTTGATTAATAAATAATTAATTTGAATATTCAATTAATTTAATTATTAATTGAATTATTCTTATTAATTGCGTATTAATTAAACCGTTTGTCCGTTTTCAACGAGAAAAGTATTTCTGGAATTAGAAAAATGACCCGGTTCTTATAAAAATAGTTTTATGTTATAATTCAACTTTTAAATTTGGATCGACTTTTTACCAAACCTTTTTATTGAGTCGATTATATCCGATAATTAGGGTTTGACTCGTTTTCTGTTTTAAAAATATTAGATAAAATCTTTTTATGATCTGATCAACGTGCTATGTGATTATGTGATCTACTTATTGAGTCTCTTTACGTGCAATGTGAATTATTAAGGTATTAAGTATCGAGGGTTATGATATAATTCGAGTTTTGCCCGATATATATTTAATTGGTGATTAATTGTTTATATGATTTATGTTATAAGATGTCGCTAAGAGTAGACGATGTTTTCATTGAATTACTGACTAGGATTGTCAAAGTTATATTTCTTTTTGAGGACGAAGTGTTTGTTTCGAGGGTTAAGTGTTATATTTATATTTCTATTTCTTTATCGAGGATTAGAATAAATCTTTCAAGGATTAATTGTTGAATATTGACTTAGGTTTGTCAGCGGAGATAAGTAAATGTTTAATAAAGGAAGTTGGAGATGGATGAAATATTCTTTGTGGGTTATGAAGAAGGTTGGAGATGGATGCGAAATTATTTGTGGATTGTAATAAAGAAGGTTGGAGATGGAGGCAGTATTGTTTATGGAATTGCTGGTTTACTTGCGAGGTGTTTTAACACCGGGAAAACGTCTATGTTCAAAGGGGACATTTCCAATTATTTTCTTCGGACAGAGATATTGGTAAGCATGGTTAATACGTGTAACTTGAGTTTGTAAGCGTTTATAAAATATCAGAATCTCGTCTAGAGGCTGAAGTATTGTCTGGGGCGTGACTATAGAAGTAGACGCGCAGGCTCGATGTCAACGGATCAGACTCGTGGCAATCGCAAGAGCGTCAAACTAGCGAATGATCAACAGAGGATATGATGACGTAAGATAGAAGAAGAAGGTAGACGGGTTACCTCGACTTTGCACAATAGCTAAGGACCAGAGGCAAGTATTTTCTTTATCATCTTAAACACTTTTTATTTTATGTTTCATTGGTTCATATCATGACGAATAGCTATTGTTCAGAGCTATTTGTGATTCTTAAATATTTTTGTGCGAACACAGTTGCTTGATATTGGTACCCTTGATGTGGGGAATTGTTTCAGATAAACTCTTCATATCCTCATTATCGTAGTAATAATGGGATATGACCTGTATTTAAAACTAAGCATTTCCTGTTGAATTCGGAAATTGCTCTATTGGATTGGAAAATGGTAAAGCGTAGGAGGCCACATCGAGTAGTTGGTCCAGCTATATTTAAGGAGGATATGGTAACCATTCCATCTTCCTATAGGCTAACATTACTTGCCTATTTTGGGTACCCCAGAAATCCTCGTTATACCCACGCGGATAGGAAGGTATTCGGTGGTTGTATAAAGTGGTCCCATTGCTTTTGAACCTGATCAGGGGGCAATGGTGTTTCAGTTATATAAGTGTATCCAATCCATATCGCCCGAATGGCTATTATATATTGTGAGTTGGCAGATGATTCATTTTTATGACATGCCAAATATTGTGAGTTGGCAGATGATTCATTTTTATGACATGCCAAATGATTTCAGTTATGATTTGAATTATATCACAGTTGTTGATTCAGTTTCTCTATAAACTGTTATACATTTCAGTTGATTTTTATGCCCCACTAATCCTGGTTTTATATCAAAATTTTTATACGCTTGCTGAGCATTTCTTTCGCTCATACTTGCTGTTGTAAATTCTAACATTTCAGTAAAGTAGTTTGGCGAGACTTATCCGCACACTTCAGAAAGAGAAGAGGCGTGATGCTATTTCGAAGATGACTTGGCTCAGGATGTCTGGATTTAGAGTAAGATCTATTTTATATAATTGAGTTCTAATATTTATTATTATTATGTATAGTCTAGTTGGCCTGGCGTACTTTTTATCGAAGTTACACCAGTGGTTTAAGATTTGATCAAAGAGAATGTTGTAAAGAAGGAATGCTTTTTATCTAATGGAATTTGGATTCTTGTTTCTAGCCCTATAACCTTAAAAGATCTTGGTATGTTGGGGTCACAGATGTTATATTTCCAGTGTTGGACAATCACAAGTGAATGATTATTAATAAACAGATGTTTTATTTTGAGGATTTTCGCGTGGCAACCAAATCTCCTGACCCCGGATTTGGGGGGGTGTCACAGTTGGTATCAGAGCAGGGTTATAGTAAACTAGAAACGAGAGTGTGTAGGAGTGTGTATAGCTAAGTAAGGAACGTCAGAGCTCATGTAGAGTTCCTGTTGGACTATTGGATATAGTACCAATTATTAAGTTAAGATTGGAGTACTCGTTTGAGATAGTTGTGCCGAATTGGATATGTCGCCTGGCGAATGGAGATGTCTACTGTGGAATCTTCAGAGATTATTACGAGTTGACGATTACATACGATATCGATATTCTTAAAACGTGGAGATGAAGAAGCTTAAAATTCGAATGACGAGCTATCGAAGGAATTGGCAAAGAAGGCATAAGTAGTGACCTTGGCAATACCTTTTCTTTCAATGGATTATTTTGATATCCCTCCTAAAGAGGTATTCGTTAAAAGATATTTCTCCTCTTCTAAACAGTGACATTTTGATACTTGTGTTCAATCTCCATTTGAATCTCAATTGTTTCAGTGGTTACTATGAAACCTATTTTAAAATTTCTGAGACTTTCAACTTTTTGTTTTCTCCAATGATTAATAACCTTATTTGCAATATAGTACCACTTGTTCGGTACTTTCTTCCTGGTTCTTCTTTTCGGAAAATAACACCTTTGGAATTCCTTTCATATTTTTCTATTCCTACTGAGACGAACAACCCTATTTATAGGGGACACCAGGTATATCTGTCTGTGTGATAGAAGTTGGATGGGACGCCATCACTGGTGTGTTGTGTATTACAAGAAGGCTGATCACCTTTAATTGTAAATGTCGGAGCTAAGACACACAACGTCGGGTTCATGTGATCATATTGATCTCTCAGTTATTCTCTTATTTCAAATCAAGTTGCCTTAAAATTCATAACCACAATTGCGGGACATTTACTATGATATGGAATTTGTTCTCTTCAAAATTTCATGATTCTTGTTATCTCTATTGAATTTCAAGGGTTTGCCAATCAGGTCAGGATAAGCAAAATTCGCAGATAGAAATAAGATTCGCAATGGAATCAGTTCTCTCTCTCTCTCTCTCTCTCTATCAAGGATATTATGTTAATGGAAAGTTGGTCGAGCCATATTTGAAGCGAATAATGATGGGTTGTACGACTCCAGTGATGATTGTGTCAGATAGAGACCCTAAAGTGAATTGAGATTTTGGAAAAGTTGTTTAAGAAGGAACACTATCCCCAGTTTTGTAAAGCAAGTGCTGATGATGAAGGAGTTAAGGAACCCTACTAGTTGCCATAGCTGATTCCGAGGACGGAATCCTTATAAGGGAGGAAGAATGTAACGACCCGAAAAATTACGTGTAATTTATTATATTAAAATATATTTTTAGTTGATTTTAATGTGTGTTAGTTTATTTTTAATGCATTTAAACGCGTTTTGATTTTTATTAAATAGGAAAATTATCCCATATGTGTTATGTGACTTCTGTGTATCATAGAATATTTTATTCTATTTTTCTGTAATTTTTATATTTTTAGAATACAGTTATTTTGCATTTTAAATTCCGGACCCAGCCCCTTTATTGAATTCGAGGTCCTGTTTTTCATAAAATTATTTTTATATAATAATGGGATGTTCAAAAATGTATTATTTTGTAATTTATGTAATATTCGTAATTTTTGGAGAATTTTGGCATTTATATCATATTTGTTTAAAAATAAAATTTTTACATTTTTATCCCATAAAAATTATTTTTAAGGCTTAATAATTTTAATTAGGGGCTAAAAATATTTTTGGGGTATTAATTTTCAGATTAATATAAATAGCAGATTTTTATTTTTAATTGTTAAAATTAATCAAAAATCAGATTTTTGATTTTATTTTTTTGAAAATTCTTTGAATATTGTTCTTGGTGTTCTTGGAGATCAAACTCACTTTTGACAGTGATTCCGGCATCCAAATCGTTCATATGGGTAACCAAACTGAAGCTCTTGATCTCTACTACATGTTTATGTGTGTTTTAACATCCTAAATTGCTTGAATCGAAAATTCATAATTTTAGTTTAATATTCGAATTTTCTCGAATTTATTGTGGATTGTAGGATGATTTGTTGTTGATGTGGTTAGTGTCTATAGATTGTATACAATCTCAGGAGCATCATGATAATTTTTGTTTGATTTTTAGTAGCTTAAAACTCGAAATCGAAAATTTGGGGGTGAGATGTAATTTTCAATTTTCCAGATTTCTGGATGATTGTTTGATGTTTTTGATGATTGATATGAGTCATTGAACTCCTGGGCTTCGATTTGGTATATAGAACGTATGATTTGGTGTCCGATTTAGAGTTCGTCGGTTTTGATTTTGAAGGTCGCCGGATTATTTCGGTTTTTGGCCGGATTTTTGGTTTTGTAAATTCTGGAAATGAATGAATGGTATGGTTGTGTTTGGGAGATGATTTGGAACGATTTTGAGCATTAAAACGTAACAAATGGTACGTTTTGGTAGTTGCCGGAGTATGGCCGGAAAACCTCGCCGGCATGAACAGAAAGGGGGGGGGGGTCTGATGTTGAAGACGTTGATGATGGTTTTAAAAAAAAAAAAATTATTATTACTTTTATTTAGTTTATATTTACTTTATTTACTTTTATTTACTTTTAGTTAATTTATAATTCTGAATTTAATTAAAAATTTCAGAAATTTTATTTTCTGAAAATGTTTTATAAATCCAGAATTTATTTCTGAATTCTATTTTAATTATTTCTTTACTTCTTTATTTAATTGTTTTTAATTCAAAAATAATTAAGAATTAAATACTTTTAATTATATTAATTAATCTCAAATAATGATTTAATTAATTTGATTATCTAATAAATGTAATTATTTATTAGATAATTTCATTAATTAATTATTACTTGACTGTTGACACTAATTAATTTATTTAGGATTATTTAATTTTTAATTAACCAATCTTCTGTTTAAAAGTGATTTAAAATAGAAAGAAATTGTTTTAAATCTTAAAAATAATCCGGGAACGATAAAAATAGTTTTAAAATTCTAAAATTATTTATAAACCCGGATTAGATAATTATAAAAATATTTTGGGGATCCAATAATTACCCAGAGGGTTTATTAATGATCCTTTTTGATTCAGGAAGGGTTATTTAAATCATTTAAAATTCTTTTAATTATTCTAAAAATACTTTTAAATATTATAATAATAATTTGAGTGCTCTTTTAATGGTGAGTCGTATCCGCGCTATGTGTTGATTGATTACGTGACAAGTATATATGTATTTGATTTGAGGATTAATGATGTATCTCCAGGATTAATTATTGTTTCGAGGAATAATCGTGTCTTGAGGATTAATTGATTATCATGTTTCTTTATCGAAGAATAAGATAAATGTTTTGAGGATTATCTATCGATTAAGTTGATTAATAAATAATTAATTTGAATATTCAATTAATTTAATTATTAATTGAATTATTCTTATTAATTGCGTATTAATTAAACCGTTTGTCCGTTTTCAACGAGAAAAGTATTTCTGGAATTAGAAAAATGACCCGGTTCTTATAAAAATAGTTTTATGTTATAATTCAACTTTTAAATTTGGATCGACTTTTTACCAAACCTTTTTATTGAGTCGATTATATCCGATAATTAGGGTTTGACTCGTTTTCTGTTTTAAAAATATTAGATAAAATCTTTTTATGATCTGATCAACGTGCTATGTGATTATGTGATCTACTTATTGAGTCTCTTTACGTGCAATGTGAATTATTAAGGTATTAAGTATCGAGGGTTATGATATAATTCGAGTTTTGCCCGATATATATTTAATTGGTGATTAATTGTTTATATGATTTATGTTATAAGATGTCGCTAAGAGTAGACGATGTTTTCATTGAATTACTGACTAGGATTGTCAAAGTTATATTTCTTTTTGAGGACGAAGTGTTTGTTTCGAGGGTTAAGTGTTATATTTATATTTCTATTTCTTTATCGAGGATTAGAATAAATCTTTCAAGGATTAATTGTTGAATATTGACTTAGGTTTGTCAGCGGAGATAAGTAAATGTTTAATAAAGGAAGTTGGAGATGGATGAAATATTCTTTGTGGGTTATGAAGAAGGTTGGAGATGGATGCGAAATTATTTGTGGATTGTAATAAAGAAGGTTGGAGATGGAGGCAGTATTGTTTATGGAATTGCTGGTTTACTTGCGAGGTGTTTTAACACCGGGAAAACGTCTATGTTCAAAGGGGACATTTCCAATTATTTTCTTCGGACAGAGATATTGGTAAGCATGGTTAATACGTGTAACTTGAGTTTGTAAGCGTTTATAAAATATCAGAATCTCGTCTAGAGGCTGAAGTATTGTCTGGGGCGTGACTATAGAAGTAGACGCGCAGGCTCGATGTCAACGGATCAGACTCGTGGCAATCGCAAGAGCGTCAAACTAGCGAATGATCAACAGAGGATATGATGACGTAAGATAGAAGAAGAAGGTAGACGGGTTACCTCGACTTTGCACAATAGCTAAGGACCAGAGGCAAGTATTTTCTTTATCATCTTAAACACTTTTTATTTTATGTTTCATTGGTTCATATCATGACGAATAGCTATTGTTCAGAGCTATTTGTGATTCTTAAATATTTTTGTGCGAACACAGTTGCTTGATATTGGTACCCTTGATGTGGGGAATTGTTTCAGATAAACTCTTCATATCCTCATTATCGTAGTAATAATGGGATATGACCTGTATTTAAAACTAAGCATTTCCTGTTGAATTCGGAAATTGCTCTATTGGATTGGAAAATGGTAAAGCGTAGGAGGCCACATCGAGTAGTTGGTCCAGCTATATTTAAGGAGGATATGGTAACCATTCCATCTTCCTATAGGCTAACATTACTTGCCTATTTTGGGTACCCCAGAAATCCTCGTTATACCCACGCGGATAGGAAGGTATTCGGTGGTTGTATAAAGTGGTCCCATTGCTTTTGAACCTGATCAGGGGGCAATGGTGTTTCAGTTATATAAGTGTATCCAATCCATATCGCCCGAATGGCTATTATATATTGTGAGTTGGCAGATGATTCATTTTTATGACATGCCAAATATTGTGAGTTGGCAGATGATTCATTTTTATGACATGCCAAATGATTTCAGTTATGATTTGAATTATATCACAGTTGTTGATTCAGTTTCTCTATAAACTGTTATACATTTCAGTTGATTTTTATGCCCCACTAATCCTGGTTTTATATCAAAATTTTTATACGCTTGCTGAGCATTTCTTTCGCTCATACTTGCTGTTGTAAATTCTAACATTTCAGTAAAGTAGTTTGGCGAGACTTATCCGCACACTTCAGAAAGAGAAGAGGCGTGATGCTATTTCGAAGATGACTTGGCTCAGGATGTCTGGATTTAGAGTAAGATCTATTTTATATAATTGAGTTCTAATATTTATTATTATTATGTATAGTCTAGTTGGCCTGGCGTACTTTTTATCGAAGTTACACCAGTGGTTTAAGATTTGATCAAAGAGAATGTTGTAAAGAAGGAATGCTTTTTATCTAATGGAATTTGGATTCTTGTTTCTAGCCCTATAACCTTAAAAGATCTTGGTATGTTGGGGTCACAGATGTTATATTTCCAGTGTTGGACAATCACAAGTGAATGATTATTAATAAACAGATGTTTTATTTTGAGGATTTTCGCGTGGCAACCAAATCTCCTGACCCCGGATTTGGGGGGGTGTCACAACAGGATGCTACAAACACGTAATACTTATACTGGTTTTTTGTTTACTTTGTCAAATTTTTACTGATTATATTAACAATCTTACTAATGTTTTTTTGGTTTTAGGGGAATAATGAGGAAGGTGTATCCCAGATCATAAAAGAGGCCTTAAATGAGGAAGGTGTATCCCAAATCATAAAGGAGGCCTTAAATCAGAGTATGTAGATGTTTTTATTTTAATTTATTATGTTGAATTGTTGGTTTACTTTTTTATCTTTTGTTGAATTTTTGGTTTACTTTTTAATCTTTTGTAGGCCAACTGATTTGCTAATATGATATGTTTTTACATGATTTAGAAACTTGATTGTTTCTGCTTGCGTGCTGTGGTAATGGAGAACTGCATTTGGAGTATGACAGTACCGGGTATCTGGGTGGGATGGAATTTATTACACTGAAGCTGCACACCAGCATGTTGCATCACAATTATTCACTGAAATGTTTTTGCCTAGCTGCTCATTTTTTTCTTTATGTAACTGCCAATTGTTTATTTAACGGTGTTATAAACTTAAATTTTATGATAATTTACACTTTTAAGCATCGAACAAGATCAAGGTTTTGATGGCCACAAATTATATCGGTACTTTGCACTTTTAAGTGTTTGTGCGTCAAGTTGGTGTTGAACTCTTGATGACTGTATAACTAAACCACCCTTATTGTTGGAATTTGGCACATTATGCTGATAATAAGGACATAGCTAGCTACTATTTAAAGCTTGAGTTTGAACTGCATGATGTGAATAACTTTTTTTTTGGTTTCGAGTTGATGCATACAACAATTTGAAGTTCAGAACTTTCAAACAAGGCAAATCGGAAACAAAAATTTTTCAGTAGAAGGCAATTTACTGAATGTTATTTCTGTTTCTCTACTTAAAAGGATAATACAATTGTTTTTTAATTAATAGAATCGATATGGCCCCAAAAAATTTTAGCAGAAGATGATTTCCTGAATGCTATTTATCCTTCTCTACTTAACAGAGGACGCAAAGTATATTTTTAACAAACTAGTAAAGTGGGTTCAAAAACCCCCACCCCCACATGCCTTTCAATGTTATCACCCATGTATGCATGGTCGTTTGGTAGTGATAATGCATAGTTTTTAGTACTTTATCTTTACCTTTGTTCTTGCTGCTAAACGATATATGTCCGGGACATCAACCTGCTTGTGGTGCTTAGGATATGCTACTTGACCATAGAGATCACTTATAGCATTCTATTAATATCATCCATGTACATGTATTTTCCTTCCTCACAACATGCAGAGTACTAGAGCTTTATAAATTGTCCAGTCAAATAAAACAATCAAGATGTTCTTTGTTTAAGTTGTCTGGTGCCCAAGCTACATTATCCTTTAAGTGGATAATATATTAGATATAAGGATGAATTCATGTGCAAGACGTGGTGAGAAATTTTGAAAAATTAAATGGATATCAAAGATGTACTTAAACGACGTAGTTTAGTGTTGCTAGGGTAGAAAAAATTTCTACAGTGACAGGTAGAATCTCTTTACCCTATATATTGAAGCCAATTTTCGTCAAGGACTTAGCTCCAAGATTAGATTTATAATCGGGTATTCGGATAGAGATAGTAAGAAGAGTTTTAAGAAAACAGTTAGGGTTTTAGATATTTGGGGCTGCTCTTGAGAGTTTGTAATCGGGTGTGCGAATTTTCGATCCCTTCTCAAGGTGCCTACGTATCCTTTTATAAGGAATCAAGCCCACGTAGTTCTTTTTCGTATTGATTTTGGTTTAGGTCCATCCTCCTATTCTTTAGGAGCAAGTTACCTATTCATGGTAAGATCCTCGTATATTCGATCCATAATAATATTAGGTTTTTTGTAGTCGAAGGCTGATGACGTCATTTAGTATCTTGTAGATGAAGACTGATAACGTCAATATTGTAACCGCCTTAAATAACTTGATGGATCGGTTTTTAATACGTCCAATGGATCATCAGTCATTGAGTTCAAGAGACGGTCCAATATCTTAATCATACTTGTTTAGAAGATCCAATGGGTCTTTGGTCATTGGGCTCAAGAGACGATCCATAAATTTCTCCCAGTATGTTTCTGGTATCAACATATATATATATATATATATATATATATATATATATATATATATATATATATCAATTTCATAACAACAATTTGATATGTAAACTAATAATAAAAAAATAATAAAAAAATAATGTGACAAATATTAGAAAAAGAACCGTGTGTTGCACGACTTATAAGCTAGTATAAATAAATGAAATAAATGGTCTTCAGCCTTTTTATACTTTCTATTAACAGAATGATATTAATTGTAACTATTTCAACAAAAATAAGAATTCCAAAATCTATTACTATATATTATACTTCAACAACTTGAGAATCGAACCCATAACCTTTCACTCTTTTCACTCTCAAACTCATGTCATAACCATTATGCTATACTTTGTTTTGAGTATGTTTTAAAAATCTTATTAGATAAGCTACATCTTCTCCTTTTTTCCCTTTTTTCTATTTTTTTTTATTAAATAACATATTAATTTTTGTTATTTTTAGAATATTGTTAATAATATAATTACGAAAAATATTTTAATCTATTGAGTATACTCCACGATTCTCTTTTGCCATTTTAAAAGACTGAAATTAAAAATATAATTTTTAAATGAAAATTTAGATTATAAAAAAATATAACCGAGTTCGGGAAAAAATGTAATTATTTACATTCGTATCCAAATAGATATTAAATTATTAAAATAAAAAATAATATGATTTAAAGAAATATGTAAATCTTATTTATCAAAATCAAACATAATTAATATTGCATCACATAATTTTTAAATTTAAAATTTTTAAATATGTGAGTCATATTAGAAATTTTTGGCTGACCTACTATTTACACTTTTCAACACAAGGGCAAAAATTACAATTTTAATGGTTGTGAAATTACAATTTTACCCTTATTTGTTGAAAAATAACAAAAATGTCATCCTCTTAAAATTTATTTAAAAATTATATATAACTTTGTTACTCAGGATCAAACCTATGACCTTCCACTATGAGACTCATGTCATAACCATTATACTATAGTTAGTTTTAAATACGTTTTAAAAATCTTATAGGATAAACCACATTTTCGCCTTTTGTCCCATTTTTTCTATTTTTATTTTGACAAAAAAAAAAAAATAACATATTGGTTTTTGTTATTTTTAGAATATTAATGCTGAGAATATAATTATGATTTTTTTTAATCTATTGAGTACATTCTTCGATTCTTTTTACCATTTTAATGATTGAAATTAAAAATAAAATTTAAAATTATACAAAATATAACCGAGTTCGGGGAAAAAATGTATTTACTTATATTTGTCTCCAAGTAGATATTACATTATTAAAATAAAAAATAAAATATAGTTTCAAAATATATTTAAATCTTATTTATCAAATCAAATATAATTAATAATTGCATCACATAATTTTTAGGTATCATATGGATGTACAAGTCATTAAGGTCGTTATTTAAATATTTGAAAAAAAACTAGAGTAGAGTTAAAAAAATTAATTCAAAATTATAATATATTTTTTTTCAAACTACCTAAATTTTAAAAAAAAATCGATATTGTATAATAAGCATTAGACTAAAAACAAAATATTTGAATTTAAAAGTGTATAAATTTGTATGTATATATATGAATCGCAAAGATGACTTTTACATAATGTTAAAAGATTTTGTAATATGTTTTTGTCTACGTTAAAATCACATGAATTACATACCTTTGTGTTATTTATGAACAATTTTACTAATATAATTATTAATATTATACTCAAATATTCAATTTGATAATACTAATTTCACACCATTTTAAAAACTAAATTAATATTCCAACAAAAAAAGATGTGATTACTATCGTATTGATATTTATCTGAATTTTATGAAATATAATCAAATTATAAATATTTGTTACATATATTTTGTATACAATATTACAAAATAACTATGAGAGTATGTGACAAAATTGAAATCTTATCATTTATCATATTTTTATTTATAAAATTATCTTAATCTATATAAATTTTCAAGTGAACACGGGTTTTTACGCTAGTTTAATTCTAAATGTATCTTCACGCAAATTTTCGGATTCACCCTTATATATACGAAAAAAATTGTGGTATCACGTCAAATATTAATTATCCATTTTCTTTTTGTATCCAATATTAGTCATTTTTCATTGATATTGAATCAATTTGATAAATGTTATTCACTTATCCATGTTAGTTACTATTATTATTTTTTTGACGTAAAGCGAAATATTCATTAAAACATTGAAATCCAGTCGGGACAAATTCCCGAACTGTCAACTACAACCTGATTGATTGTAAAATAAAAACGAACGAAACAAATTGCCGTTTTGTTTTCAAATCTCTTAACACATACAATATCCAAATTCTTTAAACTAAAAAGTATTATAATGACATTTCAAGCAATTCAACCTATATCAACTGAGAAACTAGTAGCATCGCAATTGACATTCATATAAGCATCATCTGTATCCCAATATTCAGAACTATCAACTGATATTGGAACAACAAATGTCCCCAAAATATGAACAATTTTTTGTTATAAAAGGTGAGCTCTTGCGGAATCCACCACCATCCCAGATTCGATATGCGAGCCTTACAGATCTCCCAAAATATCACATAAATTTTTCTCAGAAAGACTATCAAAATCTATAACAAGGCACACAAAAACATCAAATCATAATATACTAACATCCCAAAAGTGTGGACACGACTAACAACCTTGATCACAAGGTACTCAGCAAGATCTCACCCAAAAAAGAATATATCTCAATTATAATAAAAAATTGGTAAATAAAAGAGTAAATGGGAAAGCGAAGGGGGCTTAATTGGTGAATGGGGATGAAAATCTACTCTCAAAACAGCGAATTGGTATTAGTTATTCATGGCCTTGTTTACCGATTAGTGACTATTACGAATTGAATTAAAAGTTTTGATTAACGAATTTAATTAATTATTTATCAATAAATTATATTAGTTGTTTTGAATGAATTGTTTGATAAATAATCATTTAGATTTGACTAAATTACAGTTTGTACCCCTTATGTATATGGTTTTTTCAAATTGGTCCATATTTATGTTTTTTAGCACTTTACAACCCCTATCTTCAAATTTCGTTTCGAATTACAACCCTTCACTAATATTCTAGACCAAAAATGAAGCATTTCTTGATGGAGGTAGGCCTTTAAGGGTTTAAGACAAACATAGTACCTCTTAAACCTTTATGCATCTGTCCCATTCATCAATATAAACCTTCCTTTTTGGTCCAGAATATTAGTGAAGGGTTGTAATTCGAAGCGAAATTTGAAGATAGGGGTTGCAAAGTGCTAAAAAACGTAAATTTGGACCAATTTGACAAAACCCATATACATAAGGGGTACAAACTGTCATTTAGTCTTTAGATTTTAACTATATTCTTAACAATTATTTAATTGAAACAATTCATTCGAATAATTTTTTTAAAATAAAAAATTATGTTCAAATCACTATTTTAATCTATTAATTAATAAATATCAATATTAAAAAAATCATTTTTTTTAAATGCTAAAGAAATTACATTTTCAATCCACTCAAATGGCTAATTTGGAAAGGATATGGTCAAAAATGCTATTTTTTTTAAAATTTTGTTATGTAAGTAGTATTAGTTTTAAAATTTTGGTCAAAAATACCAATCTGCATTTTCAAATTAGGTATTACTATTACACATTTGTGAAATGAATATCTTGTAAAAAATAGATATGTAAAAAATGAACAGAAAATTAAATACTAGATACGAATTCTAAGAATGTGCATCACCGTCACCACAAAACTGATACGCATTTACCGGATGCGTAACACCACCAAATTATTATCTTTTTAATTTTTTTTATTTCTTTCTTGTTTCTGATTTTTATGCAATACTCATTTGTAAAATACGTATCAATATTCCTCATTTTTAAAATACGTAATAGATGAGCGCGATTGGATAAGCCAAGTGGTAAATGCCAGGTTGTGGGTTCAACTCTCGCTCATCCCGAGAATTATCATAGAACAGATACTAAATTGTAAGGCATATAAAACTAAATAGTAAAAAAAAAATGTAATAGATTAGTATTTTTGCCCCAAAAATTTAGAACCAGTATTCCCATAAAAAATTCTTATAAAAATGATATTTTTGACATTTTCTCATTCGGAAACACAGACCCTTATATCTTTGGGTTGAAATTGTTGTCCCAACAAAATATCCGTCGTGCCATGCTTATAACTTATAAGTAAAAGAAAGGGCCTGTCAAAAAAAAAAAAAAAAAGGTAAAAGAAAGGCACCAATTTTGGGCCAATGCGCAAGTGGGCTGTAGCCTATTTATTTATCAAAGTAAATTTTATTACTGTCCTAATCTTTTTGAGTTAAAACTAGGGTTTTTGTGTTCTTTGCGACTTTGGTTAACTGAATCCATCAATGGATCCTTCGGCTTTAAGTTCTCCACAAATGCAGCAATTCATCAATGTAATGCTTCATCCTTACACTTATTTATCTTGTCTTGTTAATTGAACAATTGTATTTGCGTAATTTGTTAGTGTTGTTTCTACACAAATTATCTAATATCGTTTTCGTGTATTTTTAATTGCAAAATAGTTTGGTTTTGGGAACCTTGAATTTTTTTCCTAGGTGTGATAGACATGGTTTCCGTTATAAAGTAATTCCCAGGGTAGTCTAATTTTATCGTATTTTTCGAGAAACTGTTGTTCAGACCTATACAGTGTTTGCACCATTATTGTGGGGGCATGTTACATAATTTTTAATCCAGTAGGTTTCGAAGTATGCAGATAGGATAGTGCCGATACGAACACTAATATTTACTAATTAGTTGATAATGCAGATAGGAGATAGGATAGTCCTTTGGGGAGGAGGACTGAGCCTTGTCACCAGCCTAGTTAAGAATGCTAATGTTTGCTCCCTTTTATTTTAAAAATTAAAATGTAATGTTCCGCTTAGTTAAGAGGGATGAATTTAGGTCACAGAATTCAGTTTGTACTATTTTGTAGGTTGTCATTCATTATTTCCGTTCCTCCTTCTATTGCTATCACATAAATTTCGACTAGAGATGGATCCCGAGATATATGTAGGTGAATGCGTCATTCTTCTTTCTATTTTTCTCTTAATCCTGAACATGCCCTTTTCTTTTTTCGCTTCTGCTTTACATCTTTTCTTTTCTCTTTAATTTTGTTCACCTTTTCTCATTACATTCCGTCTCATTCCATGCTCTCCAATTAATGGGGCATTAGATTTTCTTAGAAAAGACTGTCGCTTTGCCACCGATTTTTTTAGGAGCAAAAGCAAACAAAATCAAGTAAAAACAAACGGAAATATAAGTGGTGAAATTACTTTTTTGTAGAAAAGAAAAAATGGAATAACTTCCATCAGCGTGATTACTCTATATTATAGTTATAAACGCTCGCTTGGAAACCTATCAGAAAATAGTAGGTGTTCTATGGTTTAGCAGTTAAATTTGATTTGTGCGATTTAGTATTTCAAAAACATTATGGCCCTGTTTGGCAATTAGCTGATAGCTGTTAGCTGATAGCGGATTGAATTAGCTGTTTTGACTAGCGGATTGAATTAGCTGTTTTGACTAGCGGATTGAAATTAGCTGTTTTGAATAAAAGTGTTTGGTAAATAGCTTTTTGAATAACTTTTTGTGACACATAGCAAACCTCTAATTGAAAAAGCTCCTAAAATGAGCTTTTTCAAAATTAGCTTTTTGATCCCAAACCTCTAACAACCAAACACTCACATTAGAGGTTTCATTTGGTCAAACCTCTAATCTACCCCCAAACCTCTAATTTTATCCCAAACCTCTAACTTCCAAACACCCCCATATATATTTAAAAAATATAGAACAAGCATGTGTTATTTATAGAATAAATATAGATAACAAAAAAAATTAATTTTATACTATTTCATTATAATAATAATCTTGTACAAGATTAGTGTGCAATAGAGTAAGATTAATTGCTATAAAATAAATTGCGCAACATATAGCATTGTTATTGAAATTGTGCATATGTGAGAAGCAGAGTGAAGCAAGCCTTCAAATTGTCTTAATTGATGCTCATACTTGATAATGCATTGCCCTTAGGCCTTAGCTATTGTGTGTTGCTCTTGCTCTTATGCCTAAGATGCCTTTGTGCTCCTGTATGCATTTAACTACAGTATGAATATTAAAATATTTAGTACTTCAGCTTTATTTGTTGTAAATTAAAGACTGTTAGATTGTTATTTCTTTGAACCGGTAGATCTTATATATATTTTTCTTCTGTAAACCAACCATGTGTTCTTAAATCAAATGTATATATCATGTCTACTGATGTATAATGCCTGCACTGGTTTCACTGAATGAATAGCCGGTTGACTATGGTTGAGTGCCGAAATGATCAAGGGGTCGTTTGGTTTGTGATTTTCATGTATCAGCTATGGGTTTTGTTCATTCGAAACCCATACGTGGTGTTTGGTTGAGAGAAAAATAATCCTTTAAACCCATACCTCAAACTCATGAAATATGAGTTTTTGATACCCTAGGGCGGGGGGAGGTGGGTATGAAACATGAATACATGATTTTGAAGAATCAAGCTTATTTTTATTTTTTTTTCATCTCTATTTATACAGTTACATTTAATGTTTAATGCAAAATTAAATCAAAGGCCCAAAAATATTTTAAAATATTAATAAATTAATTTTTTTGATTAAATTAAAATTGATGATTCAAAATTTTTTAAATCAAATATATTCATTCCATCACTCAACCAAACACATGAAATCAGAAATGATATATCAAACTCATACTACCTTAACCCAATTCCTAATTCGAACCCTACCACTTTGCGAACCAAACGATCCCTAATGCGGCAATGCCTCTTGTTCATGGTATAACTACAGAGTCTGTCTAGTTTTCAAACTATGCTTCATAAGCTTCCTCTTTCTAGTGGGAAAAATTATAAGACCTTACCGTCTAATTGAAAACTTGGATTTCTTTACCTGGTAAATTTGTTTATAACATGGTTGTCCATTTCTTTTTTCTAGTTAAGTTTGTTGCCCATAAACATTGCAGAAATTATGGATTCTGTCTTTCGTGCTATGCCTGTACTTTATATATGCAGATCACGGTTTGCTGGTATGAAACTAATTTTCTATGAACCAAATAAGTACAAGTAGCTACCACGAAGATTGTGCACTTTCAGATTGCTAAATAGATATGTTTTCTGTAATATTTCTATATCAACTTGCTTAATGCAAAGCTCCCTTTTTACCATCTCTGTTTTCTACATCAATGCAGCAAGAAAAGGAAAAGGCTATGCTAAATGAAATGGTGGCTAAGCTTACAAATGTTTGTTGGGATAAGTGTGTGTCTGGTACTCCAGGAAGCAAGTTTAGCTCTAGTGAATCAAGTTGCCTTTCCAACTGTGCCCAGCGTTACATGGATATGAGTATCATTCTTATGAAGCGCTTTCAGTCCATGCAGTGAAAGATGGAAAAAGCTGCAGACCACTGTCATTATTTGACATTTCTCGTCTTCATCACTTACCGGATTAAATTATTTAGTATAATCTTTTGAGTTGACTCAGTCCAAATAGAAACATGGGTATTTGGAGGCTTTATGGAACCTTTACATAATGATTAATTTGTGGTGCAATTAGATTTTAAATAGAATTTGGATCAGATCATGTCATTGTTTACCCTTGCAAACTGTGGTTCTTGTGAGGATCAAAAATTTATTTGTCGGTCCTTAGTATGAACCAACTTTGTTACTCCAGGTCTTGAATTTGCTTTGTGGGGGCTGATGAACCTTCACATATAAACACCAACTCATTCACTTTATTGTTGGCCACGAGTATATTTTCAGAAATTGTCTTAAATCTGGCTAGTTCTATTTGAACTCTCTAAGAAAGGGGGAAATCCCTCTAATAAAACCATAAGAAATAGGCCGTGCCTGGGTGTTTACAAATTGCTCCTTTTTATATTTGAACTAGGGCCGATTGGACTTCAACGAAGTTAAATCCTGCCCAGGAACAGTTTTAGTACATGTAAGAGCATGTGAGTATTTTGATTTTCACAACATTAATATCGATTTTACATTTTTCTTTATAATAAATTAATGACACAGGCAAATCTTGATAAAAAGAAAGAAAAATTGTTGCAAGCACCTTAAGAAACTAAATATACACATAAAGCACACCCTAGGTCCAACCCCACCATAGCCTACTCAAAATCATAAAAAATATCTATTTTCTGATCTTTACCCCCTTCCATCGGCTCTTTTCTACCTGTTGATTTTATAGCTCATAACTTCTTAGTCATTGCCAGTCCCTTCTTGTGAAGTTCTTGTCATTACTGTCAGTTACTCGATTTGATTCCCCAGATGCCATTGCAACTACATCAGGTGGTATATTCAAAGTTCCACTTCTCCTCCCCCAACTAGATCGCCTCGGATGTAGAATGCTTCGGCCCTCTGTACCTTCCACGTCAATTATTCTGCTCAAGTCCCGTGAGTCCTCTGAGCCTCCTCCCCTATTCACACCATCATCATTAGTGAGTTCTCCTTCAATTTCACTTGACCCTGTTGCAGTGGCATCCCAAACTGGCTTCCTCCCAGCTTCTACATCTCCCATGGTTTTCTCTGAGTTTGGGCTGACAAAACCTACACCGAGTGACCTAGGTGGAATACCAGGCTCTTTCTGCACTCTTCCCCTGAATTTGTTCTTAGATGCAGGAATACTGGTAAAAAATATCTCCTTGAAGTTCTCAAAGACCCCTCTGTTATATGGGTTGTCTCGTCGATCATATCGGTATCTAAAATTTTCATAGGTAGACTGCGGAAAAAATAAACACATTGCTCAAATTAACATACTTGGAAAATCTATTTCTGCATCCACATAATAGTATTGAGTTCAATGTATGAAACTTTAAATATCTTTACCTGGTTTGTACTGATTAGATAAAGATGAAATACTGTAAGGCCACCAACAAACCAGACTGCAATGAAGGTGTATATTATTAACACAATGGAGGCAGGGTAATTCGTCATTGCCTTCCAGATGGATGTATGCTCCCTGTCCTTTACTCTCACAATGAAGACCCAGCAAAAACCAAAGACAAATATGCAAAGAAGTGTTGCTGAAGAGACAAACATGAAGAAGAAACGGTAGTTCCGCTGCATGCAGAAGAGGGAAGAATCATTATCAGACACACGGTGGATTTTATTTTAACTGAGATATGTAATATATTCTTTAAACTTCTAATGCACCATTATTGTTAAATCATCACTGTAAGCCTATGATGGAAAGATAGAGACAAGACTACAGCCAGGTAGTAGAAATAGAAGTGAGTAATTGTAGCACAGTAAAAGAGAAAAGGAATAATAAACTTGCATGATGCTTCTGGGTAAGTTCCATTCCCATCAGGAAATAGAAGAGGTGATTACTAAAAGAGGTCGGAAACCTGTTACATTGCTTAATCGTAATATGATGAACTAGTTAATGCAGGCAAGTTACAGACTTACACTACATGTGTAGGAAACTATGATATGAAGTTCTTTAGAAAGTAGGAAAAGCATTACATGTCTATGTCTTCATATTAAAATTAATAAATGAAAAGGCATAACTGCACATTACACATCCAGAAACGAACCCACCGCCAAAATGGGCGGAAGCATGGTGCTGAAGAGACCAAAAAGTCACCTCTCACTTAGATAAGGGTGTCTCCTTCACTTTTAAAATAAGAGAGAAATCTGACCAGTGACCAATATCAGAAATAAAAGTAGGAATCTTATGTGTCTTTAATAAACACCTTTGCTATTAAAAGAAATTAGCGTATATTTATTAAGTGAAGCAGTCTTGAAAATTACTTGTTAGCTATACCCTATACATAAGAGAATATAATAAAGACTAATTTCAAGTAATAGTCAGGAGATGGTTCAGTGCAGCTTCAAAACTAAAGGTGTTAACAGGTTTCAATTGTCAGTCAACAGAAATGGAGAACAGCTACATACGGGTAAGAATAGTAAGACAACTTACCAGTCCAATACACTGTCCAACCCAAGGGCAGTGATGGTCAAATCGCTCCACACAATTGTTGCATATTGAGCAATGTGAACAACGAGGAGGTCTATAAAGCATGCAGGTATCACAATATTTGACTTTCACAGTTATACCGTTGACAACTACATCTTTGATGCGAGGCAAACGTAGTGCTGGAGTTTGTCCACCCCCAACCTCATTGCTCCCCTCGTAATTTTCTGGCTCTGGAGGATGTGCATTGCGAGGAACTATACCAGGATCTCTTCCGGAAGTAAGTAGAAGGAGCACTAACACCTAAAAAAAGCAGTAAAACACATTTTCAAAAAATTCTAGAATTGCAATATAATTTTTTTTATATGTTATAAATTATTTTTATTTCCAGAATTAAATTTGTCTTTATCAATATATTCCATATAATTTTTACCATATTCTAGATGTAGTAGATTTCATGATTACATGTTATTTGAAAATTTCATAAATTTATAACTTCGGGTTACTATTTCTATATTTTAAAAATCACAAAAAGGAGATAAAAATTGGGCATATTATGAGATCATTGGCGCACTTGAAAGAGGGATTAGTGTCTTAAATATACACGGGATTTAATGGCCTCGTAACTGTGAACTTAAAGACAAAGTGGATTTATAAAAGCAATAACTTACAAGAAAAGGAAATTTCAGTAGTTGCAAAATTGGCAGCTATGGACAAGAAACCCCAACCAGAGGTTCAACACACATAATCAGACTATGAATAAAATTTATCTTCAGTTAAAATTCCAATTTGCCATCACATGTGTCATCTCAAAACATTATCATGTGCAAAGAAGTTATATAAGTCACTGTCCATATCAAATAAACATCTTATGAAAGTAAGCCCAGACAGTAAGAGGTCAGAGTGAGATCTAACAAGTCAAAGATAATACACTTTTGCATTTTTATCCATTTCTATGTTAGTGAACTTGTAACATGTAGTGAGCTCTCACACCCTTCGAGACATTCAACCCCCTCCCTCTTTCCCTCAACTGGCAACACAATCTAAGCTTAAAGATAGATAGTTAACTGGGTACTGGAATAAGAAGCAATATAATAACTACAAAAATTCAGGTCACATCTTATCTATTGTTTGCTCTGCCTTCAGCATCAGATCAGCAATTTGCCCAAAAAAAAAAAAACAGATTCAATGTTCAAATTAAAAAAATTGAAACACAACAAAGAATCTCCTTTTTCAAGTTTTTTGATAAAAGGAAGGCAAATACTTTTCTGCTATTGAGAAACACGCACCACAAGTTACATTCTCGTTTGTTAAGTACTGATATCCTTGCATTGTAGACGATGCTCATGTTTAACTTGAGCTTAGCACTCCAAATGGAAGCTCTGGCTTTCATAGATAATTACAAGCCTGTGAGAAGCAACCTCTCAATCCATTTATATGGGAATTAATAGCAAACAAAGATATATTCAGGTTTGTAGTTTATCTCACAAATTAGTCTAAAGAGGCTTCTACGTAAGAACTTTACAAGCCAGACATTCAGAAGCTTATTTATACCCCTACGACAATTCTAAAACAAATTTGGCAAACTAAGCACATGTCAGTGTAGCTTCAGTGGCAAAACAAAGTAAGCGAATGTATTCAGGTCAGAATACATTTGGAGAATGACAAAGCAGGACTCACATAAATGGTGAATAGAACAGTGACAGCAATAATCCAGATTCCAAAACTATCAGAATATTCATCCATTAGTTTTCTGCCAATGAACCCACAAAAAATGGCAGCAGGAACTGCTATAAGTAATATAGTTAGGAAGATCGATCTTATGTCTGGTCCAAAAATCAACCTTCCCTGAAGAAGAAAAACCTGCATGGAAGTAAAAAGAAACTGTCAAATTGAGAGCAAGTATTTCCTGCGACAACCCAAACAATATATTAGCAACATAATAATAATAATAATAATAATAATAATAATAATAATAATACGGCATTGTAAATGGTTCCTTGAATGAACCTTATGTACACATAAAATATCTTGTCTTAATGCGTTCATAGACCATACTCCCCCTTATGCTTAAGTTTCTAACAATGATCGGTTATTAAAATGTCATTATATGTTTAGATTGTGGCATGACAAAAATTAGTAACTCTTGCTTGTAACACCTCTGTGCATTCTAAGGCTATACCCAATGTACAAGGCTGGTGCAGGGTTTAGTGAATGTCCTGAATCCTGATGTACGGGGTCTTACACCTTTTCTTTCTCGCAAAGAGGCTATTTTCAAGTTTGGAACCTTCCACATATGTATGCAACTACCAATGCTTGTTTGCTTGGAAGGAATAGAATTTAAGATTGGGAATATAATTAAAGGAAGAGATAAGGATGCAAGGAAGAGAGGAATACATAAAAGAGTGAAACTTTTCTACTATGGAATTTGTAAGAAAATGAGTAGAAAGGAGAATGGAAGATTCATTTCCAAATTGGCAGGTTTGGGATCTAGTTTAAATGGTAGAAATGGAACAAAATTCGCGAGCAAACAACCTTCAAAACGTACAGATTTAATTCCATTCCTTGCAACCAAAACAAAGCGTAATAGCTAGAGTTTTCTAGTTCCATCACAAGCAACATTTAACAAAAAACGAGGAGTCCATGTAATAAGGTGCAGCAACTACTCAATTCAAAAGCAGCTTCTACGACTAGTGAATTTCCGAGAATTTAGTGCCCCAACTAATTACTAAACCCCTAAACATGGTCCATTTTACCAACATGTACATTATTAACAAATTTTTGTTTCGTACACATTAGTTGTAAGCGTGCGCTTGATTCAATTTTACTTGATTGAGTTACAATCTTTTTTTTTTTTGCTAAATTAATTGTGTGACAATTGATTAATATATATATATATGAACAAGTCTATTAATCCAATTCTAAACAACACTAAACAACACAAAGCTCAATCTTGTTATAATACTAATGAAAATTTATAAACTCAAGAAAGAGATGACTTACATTGCTGCCTTTCCATGTCTGATAAATACGGAGTGGAGCAGATCCGTCGTCGTTTAAGTCGGAAGGTTTGGGCGGAGGCACCACATACATCTCTCTCTCTCTCTCTCTCTCTCTCTCTCTCTCTCTCTCGATAGGCAGCTAGTTTAGGCAGTTGTGCAAAAGGATTTGAGAAATGGCAAAGAAAGGCGGCTCTTTTTTGACTTTTCCGTATTATTACCCTCTTTTATTATTCCTTTTTTTATTCCGGCAATCACCGACGAGCGTCCAAAACAAAATGTCGCCAGCGACTAGTCGAAAGTAACGTATATTATATAGGAGATAGGAGATATTATTAAATCCAGATTTTAAACGTTTTTCTTGAATTTTGAAAATACAGATATATTTAATTTAGATATGAATAAATGATTCAATTCAATAAAAATTAACCTGTATTTTTTAAGATTTTATAAAATAATAAGTTTACCTGGCAAAAAAAAAAAAAGGTTTCGATGAATTTCCTAACATGCAAAATAGAAATGGAAGAATTGCTCAAATTCAAATTCTATCTATCAATCTCTTCTACATATTAAAAGAAAATTATGGGCAAAATATGCTAATAAAACGGTCATGAATTTACAATTTTATCTTTATTTATTAAAAATTATAAAATTCCATTTTTTTATAACTTTTATAAAAATAGGATAAATTTATATTGCTGGAAGAATCCAACCAATAACTCACAATTACAAAGTTCATATTATAACTATTACACTATATTCATTTTTGAATTTATTTTAAAAAAAATTATTAGATTAATTAGATATTCTCTTCTTATCATATATTATTGGTTTGGTTTATTTATTTAATTAAAAATCTAAAGTATACTAGGTGTAAATGACAATTTGAGTAAAAAATATGAATTTGTAAACATTTGTTTCTATATAGATATTAGATTATATAAATAATAAGATGGATTATGTTTTAAGAAAAAATATATTTTATTTATAAAATAATATATAATATAATTCCATTATCTAATTTTTAGGTTTAAAACAATTTAAATATGTGGGTAAAATTAGAGATTTTTGGATGATCAGACATTTAGATTTTGAGTGATTGAATATATAGTTGGTCCGAAAAAAAGGTCTAAAGATTTACAGAAAGTATTGAAATTTTGTTAAGAAAACGAGAATCATAAAATTAGGATCTACGTCGCATATAAATATATCATTTTTAAACTGGCATGTTAGATGAAAATAAAATATATTTTTTCAGATTAAAAATATTATATAATTGCGTTAAATAATACTAACGACCAATTAAATTATTTCGCGATTATAAGGTACGATATACAGATTTTACATAATATATTAAACTGATACATTTCATATAATTCAGTTTGATAGATGTATCCTAAATAATAGGGCAATCATTGTGCATTTTAAAAAAGTGTACATTATCTTTCTATAACGTGTTTTTTTTTTTTTTTTTTTGGGATAAGTTCAAAACTACCCATGTTAATTATTGGGCTTTTAAAAATATACATCCAACTTTCTAAAATTCTGTCAGTACCATCCATACTTTTCTTAATTTCAAAAATACGTTTTGCAACCTCATTTGCAACTTTAGGACGGCGCCAACCGTGTGAGTTGCAAATGGGGTTGCAAAAGTTGCAACTGAAAACTGGAAATTGCAAATGAGGTTTCAACTGAAAACTGAAAATTGCAAATGAGGTTGCAAATAAGGTTGCAAAAATTGCAACTGAAAACTGGAAGTTGCAAATGAGGTTGCAAATGAAAAATGGAAGTTGCAAATGAGGTTGCAAAAGTTGCAACTGAAAACTGAAAATTCGTCTGCTCCCCTATATAGCATCGAAGTTTCATATTAGGTTACATATGAGGTTGCGTAGCAA
Organism: Kitagawia praeruptora; assembly: GCA_037693485.1. NCBI lineage: Eukaryota > Viridiplantae > Streptophyta > Magnoliopsida > Apiales > Apiaceae > Kitagawia > Kitagawia praeruptora. The sequence continues at coordinate 40,261,991 of CM075345.1, read as the reverse complement.
CCTCGTATGCAACCGAACGCAACCTCATATGCAACCTAATATGCAACCGAGAACTGAATTACAGTTTTCAATTGTCATTTTCGACCAGTTTTTTGATATATATATATATATATATATATGTGCCCTTCCTTAGCCACCGTTGGTTGAAAAAAGGCCCACAACCACCAACTCGTACACTGCAGCAAGTGTTCATTGCGGCAGGAAAACTTTAAAAAAAAAAAAAGGATGCCGCAATGAATAGTTGCGGCAGCGTTTTTAACTTAAAAAAAAATTATTTTATGTAGAGTCGATCTCAGGTCCTTCAACAGAGATAAGTTAAAAAAACCACTACACCAAACAAACTTATTTGTTATTTACTTCAAAACAAAATAGTATTAAATATTATTTTACGTTTTTATACTTTTATTTTTATTATTTATTAAAATTAAAAAAAATTGGTAAATTAATACATTATAAAATAAAAAAATGTTTATAAAATTTGAATTATTACATAAAATTTTAAATAATTTATTATAGTTTTATATTTAATAAAAGTAATAAAAAATAATAAATCAATAAAAGCTGTTAATTGGAAATATAGAAACAAGTAAAAAATATGAAATCACGTTTTCACCCTCCAAATTGCTGCCGCAATGATACATAGCGGAGGAAAGAAAATCTGAAATTACTTTTTTACCCTTACTATTGCCGCAATGAAACATAGCGGAGGAAAAAAAACATGCAATTTCTTTTTTACCCTTATAAAAAATGCATTCATTGATTCGCTTCTAGAGGTAGTGGTCATACCGGCGGCAAATTGCGATTTTGTGTAAGTACCAATCCATTGATGTCTAATGCCATACATTTCATTTAACCAAACATGATCCCCAAGTTTGTACTTCTTGACCAATTCCTCCCATCTACCTTCAAATTCCATGGGTGACAACGACTTGTACACACATGCATTAAAATCTGTTTTGAATTCCGGATATTTGGTGTACAAACTAGATAACTTCTCATGAAATTTACTACTTAAATGCCAAGTACAATATAAGTGTTTTGTTTCGGGCATAACCGTGGCAATAGCATTTCCCAAAGCAATGTCTTGATCGGTAATTATTGTAGTGGGAGGTTTGTTGTCAATGGCTTCCAACCAAGTTTCTAAAACCCATTGATAAGAAGTCTCGGTCTCATCTCTCATGAGTGCAAATCCAAACAAAATATTTTGGTAATGGTGGTTTACCCCCGTAATAGGTATGAAAGGCATACAATACCTATTCGTTCGATAAGTTGAGTCGAACGTCACCACATCACCAAAATTTTTGTAAGCGTTCATGCATCGAGGATCAACCCACACCAAACCTTTAACACGATTCTCGTTATCCACATCCACTCGATAGAAGAAATGACCAAACGCATTCTCTTGTTATAACTTTCGTAACAAGACCAAGCCACACTCCGCATCACCGGAATCAAACACTCGGTGCCGAATATCCCGTATGACATTGCGTACATCTTGATTAGAAAACCATAAATTTTCAATGCCTCCACATGTCTCACCAAGATATTTCATCACTTTAATCGTCTCGATCCCCGATTTGTTAAACAACTCAATCAATGATCGGGTGATCGGATCGATGTTACGCGATGTTTGAAAAAATTATCGCTTATCCGGTGTTACCATGGCATGATTGTGTTTCAAATCAACCAAAGTTACCTTCCATTTGTTTACATTCACTAGGTGACATACGTACATTCGAGCACGACAATTCGTTCGTGGATCAACATCCCTAATGCGTCGTTTTCCTTTATCACGATAATCTGATTCTGGTGCTACTCTTCCACCTTTCTTACAAATAAACAAACGGGATGATGGATCATGACTCCGCTGATGTTTATGAGTATTCCTAATTATTATCTCGAATCCGACATTTCGACTGTAATTTCTATAAAAACTTTCCGCCTCATCTAATGTATCGAAAATCATTCCAACACAAGGCACAACCTTATTAACATCCGCAAATGTAAAATCACAATTTTCGTTTACAATATCCTCATCATCATCATTTTTTCCCATCCTAACATCCTCATCATCAACATTTTTTCCCATCCTAACATCCTCCTCATCATCAATTTTTTCCATCCTAATATCCTCATCTCCTTCATCATCATTTTTTCCCATCCCAAATTTCTCATCTTTTTCATCATCACCATCACTAATAATTATCTTGTTTTTACCCTTTCCACCATCATTTGTTTCCCCACCAACATCATCAACTTTCATTTTATCTTTATGAACATTGTAATTCACTCTACGTTTATGAACACTACTATAATAATTATCAATATCTACATCATCAACGAATAATTTACGAGAAACATGATTTTTTTTAACGGACGGCGTAACATAATCATCGCCATTACGTTCACTAGATGAACTGGAAGAGCTAAATAAAAATGAAGCCATTGAATAGAGCACTAACCTTAATTTTGGATGAATTTTTTAGCTCCAAACCCTTGAAATTCGTTGGTGTTTTCTGCTGTTGAAAAAAAGGAAATTGAAGAAGAAGACAAATTCTGTAACCTTAAAGGAAACAGATTTCACGCCTGGCGCAATTGTAATAACCCTAACTTTAACAAAGCTACAGTGGTCACATGAATAGTAAATTTCGAGGATTTAGAGAAATGGTACATAGGTACTTTATAATGGAAACATAAAATGAATAAACAGAAACCATATTAGTGTTGTGCAATGGAAATAAGTGACTCGAAATGACGTTAGATTTCAGAAATTCCTGAAACATGGATTTTGAGGATTTTGATTTTGAATAAGCTTCTATTAGATATTAAGGAGCATGGAAACATTATAAGAAGTATATATTGAGGGATTAGTGAATTTAGATTTGAGCCAGGGGATTTTTAAGTTAAGAGAATACCAAAGGAAATTGGATTGTTAAATGGTTTCAAAACCACTGAGATAATGAGGTACACTCGAAACGAACCACAATTAGACGAGTATGGAAACCAAGCAACCAAGATTAGTAATATAACAAGGATACATACCATATTATTTATCAATGTGATGGGCATTGTACTTAGAAAATTTAGAAAATAAGAGATTAGAAAATCCAAGTGGTGTCATTAGCCATTATTTTGTTTTTAAGGGTAAATTAGTAACTTTGCAAGCTTTTAATCACTAAATATCTTCCAAGGCTTCTAGGACAAGCTAAAGCTAACAAATATTAACAAGATTAAAGAGGGATAAGATCAAAACAAAGAACAAAACTCTCTCCCCCATCCATATTACAATTTTCGGCCAAAACAAGAACAGACCAGTAAAATGAGCATAACTTCTTCGTTTCTCAGCCAAATTTTGCGTTCTATAGCTTTTTAGAAAGCCCATGAGATAACCTACAAGTCGTATTTCACAAGAGTTTTCCAGAAAAGCAAGGTAAAGGGGTCGTTTTTCATGTTCTTTCAGCTGATGAATAGTAATTCCGAATTGTTAACTTTGTTTTCATGGTTTCTTTAGTTGATTCAAGTTAATCTAAGGTTGTTTAAGGAGTGCCCAAGGTTTATCAAGGTTTTTTAAAGGTTATCAAAGCTTCAAGAAGGTATAATCATGCTTGCTCTTTTATGTTTATGATGGATATAGTTGTGTTTAGTGATTAAGTGGTATAAATGTTATGATTATGATGTTATAAGTGTTTGTAAGTGATTAAAGTTGATTTTGGAAGGAGTATGTGCTTGTAACCATGGTTGGTAAGATGACCACATGGTGTAGGTGATGGTGTATAAGGTGGATGATTGATTTGGAGGAGTTTGATTTTGGAAAGTATGATTCTGGGTTTGTAATAACTGTTTAACTCTAAACTTTTATTATGGTGAATGTTGTTCTCTGAGCATATGACTGGTATGTGTGTGTGTATTACTGTGGGGTCAATTGCATAAGTATAAAAAAAAAAAAACCAAGAGATATTGATTTTGAATGGAAGTTGGTCCGTGATGGCCCAAAATTCATGACCCCAGATTTGGGGCTGTCACAGTTTGGTATCAGAGCTTAGAGTCATAATGCTCAGGAACAATAGGGATAATAATAAATATATCAGTAATAATATAAATTGTGAACTCACATCGAGTTCAAGGGTGGTTTATCGAACGAAGCATTTATTCTAAGTCGTGATTATAATTTTATAGATTATTGCTAATAAAGGTTATTATGCCAAAAGTGTTAAGTTTATGTAGCACACGAGATCGATATGAGAAAGGGAATACTTGATGTATCGGGAAGCGTACGTTAGATAACCTCGTGAGTAATCCCAGGGTGATCTATCATCTCTTATTCAAAAAGGGGCCGATATCTTTTCAAAACTTTTTGGTATCCTTGAAATGTGTTTCAAAATTGTATTAGTCAAAATATTCCTCTAAGATTATTTTTGGAAGATGGTATTTATCATTGTGATTTAAATTTTCCTCTATATTTCTTACTCCAACTAAGAGGAACAACCATATATGTATACACAAGGACAATCTGTCTGTGTGATAGAAAGTCGGAGGGGACGCCCTCACTTGTGTTACGTACAGGTTCTTCCATCATATTGATTTCCCAAAATATTCTTTTGTTTCAAATAAGAGTTATTTAAAACTCTTAATGTTATAAATTGTTGTGGGACCCTTGCTTATATCTGGGTTCGTTTAAATTTAAGGTCTCTTGAATTCTATCAATTATTTCGAATATCGAAGGTTTCAGTAATGGATGGGATAAGGGAAGCAATGTTTAGAGTATATATACGTGATTATACAAGGGAACTGGAGATTCAAAGGGAAGTTTCAATAAGAGATAATTAGAGCTAGAAGCGTTTCGCTATAAAAGAGGAAGGAATTTCGTGAGAAGAAAGAGGTATAATTGAGGATTAGTGAGATAAAAGAATAGGAGGAATTTTAAGGTATAATTGAGATTTACTATTGAAAGTAAGGTGTATTTTGAGGAAAAAGTCAGAATAAGGATAAACAAGGGAAGTGGGATAATTAATGAAGTTTATGTATTTTGCCTAATTTTATCGTATTTTGATATTAAATGTTGAGATTCAAGAATATTGATGTATATAAGGTGATTGACTTAAATGAAAAGGTTATTGTACTAAAGGTGATACGCTTATTTGCTAAAGTTGAGTTGAGAATATTATGGTATATAGATGAGTTAACTAGGGATATAATTGTGTATATGAGAATGATGTATATGGGAATGATGTATGTTGTACCCTAAATTTGGGTGATTAATGAAGAATATTGTTATATACAGAACCATGCCGCATAAGCATAAAAATAGAACGAATGCAAGAGAAAATGAGAGAGATGAAGGAAGTCGAAATAGACAGAATGAAAATGCTCATAACGAATAAAATCAGATGGGGCGAGAAAGTAAGAAAAGGAGATGTGAGGGTCAGAAAGGAGGTTCAAGTGAAGGAAGTTACTTTAACAAGGTTGGTAAGGGACAAAAATCTCAGTTTGTGGGAAAGACAGGGAATAACAAGACTGTTAGTGAGACGGTGAATCAGGGTGATAGATCCACAAGAACCTTTCAGTCTAATCAATCTCGAACACCATTTCCAGACTGTAACACGTGTGGTAGGAAGCATACGGGAGTGTGTAGGAGGTCGAAAGTAACTTGCTTTAAGTGCGGACAGAAAGGACACTATTATAATCAGTGCACATCAACTGACAAGATTGATATCAAGTGTTATCAATGTGGGAAACTAGGACACTTTGCTAGAGATTGCCGTTCCGGCGGGTCATCTGCGCCGGGACAAAGTATGACTGCTTCAAATAGACCTATTGCCAGGGTGTACAACATGACTTTAGGAGAGGCATTGAGAAAGCCGGATACAGATGCAGGTGAACATTTTTCTAGTAATTAAATTTTTAGTGTAAATGTTTGGTTAGGAATCAATGTGGTCAATGAATGGTATAGGTAGGTTGATAATCTAGATAAGGAAAATCAGTATCTGTTAGGGGTTAGAAATTCTATGAAAAGGAGAATAATAGTATTTTGGGGGTAAACCATAGACTTGTTCAGATACGAACAGGAAATATATATTATGGGGAGTATTTTCTTACAATTGTTTCAAGGAATTCTATTCCAGTCGGATTTCTGGAAGATTTTACAGAGACGAGATATAATAAGATCGAAGTGTGTATATTTTATGTCATGATAGAGATCAAAATAGGGATAAACCATAAGTGAGATGCACTACCATTCAGGGGAGGCCAATGTGGTGGCCGATACCCTTAGCTAAAGGAGGAATGAGAGATTAACTAACGTAGAATGACTAAAACAAGAGGAAATTGCAAGATAAAGATAGTGAAAGCACTGCTATTGATAAGCTAAATGGCATGTTGATGAATGACAAGCAAGTTTATGTTAGGGTATTCTGTGCAAACAAGATAGAGATATTATGAAGGAAAAAGGATAGAGAAAGTGGTGTAGAAGTTATAAGGTGTAGATGAAAAGGTATCTATGAACATTTCTAACGTGATTCCGGGACGGAATCCTTTTAAGGGGGGAAGGATGTAATAACCCTAACTTTAACAAAGCTACAGTGGTCACATGAATAGTAAATTTCGAGGATTTAGAGAAATGGTACATAGGTACTTTATAATGGAAACATAAAATGAATAAACAGAAACCATATTAGTGTTGTGCAATGGAAATAAGTGACTCGAAATGACGTTAGATTTCAGAAATTCCTGAAACATGGATTTTGAGGATTTTGATTTTGAATAAGCTTCTATTAGATATTAAGGAGCATGGAAACATTATAAGAAGTATATATTGAGGGATTAGTGAATTTAGATTTGAGCCAGGGGATTTTTAAGTTAAGAGAATACCAAAGGAAATTGGATTGTTAAATGGTTTCAAAACCACTGAGATAATGAGGTACACTCGAAACGAACCACAATTAGACGAGTATGGAAACCAAGCAACCAAGATTAGTAATATAACAAGGATACATACCATATTATTTATCAATGTGATGGGCATTGTACTTAGAAAATTTAGAAAATAAGAGATTAGAAAATCCAAGTGGTGTCATTAGCCATTATTTTGTTTTTAAGGGTAAATTAGTAACTTTGCAAGCTTTTAATCACTAAATATCTTCCAAGGCTTCTAGGACAAGCTAAAGCTAACAAATATTAACAAGATTAAAGAGGGATAAGATCAAAACAAAGAACAAAACTCTCTCCCCCATCCATATTACAATTTTCGGCCAAAACAAGAACAGACCAGTAAAATGAGCATAACTTCTTCGTTTCTCAGCCAAATTTTGCGTTCTATAGCTTTTTAGAAAGCCCATGAGATAACCTACAAGTCGTATTTCACAAGAGTTTTCCAGAAAAGCAAGGTAAAGGGGTCGTTTTTCATGTTCTTTCAGCTGATGAATAGTAATTCCGAATTGTTAACTTTGTTTTCATGGTTTCTTTAGTTGATTCAAGTTAATCTAAGGTTGTTTAAGGAGTGCCCAAGGTTTATCAAGGATTTTTAAGGGTTATCAAAGCTTCAAGAAGGTATAATCATGCTTGCTCTTTTATGTTTATGATGGATATAGTTGTGTTTAGTGATTAAGTGGTATAAATGTTATGATTATGATGTTATAAGTGTTTGTAAGTGATTAAAGTTGATTTTGGAAGGAGTATGTGCTTGTAACCATGGTTGGTAAGATGACCACATGGTGTAGGTGATGGTGTATAAGGTGGATGATTGATTTGGAGGAGTTTGATTTTGGAAAGTATGATTCTGGGTTTGTAATAACTGTTTAACTCTAAACTTTTATTATGGTGAATATTGTTCTCTGAGCATATGACTGGTATGTGTGTGTGTATTACTGTGGGGTCAATTGCATAAGTATAAAAAAAAAAAAACCAAGAGATATTGATTTTGAATGGAAGTTGGTCCGTGATGGCCCAAAATTCATGACCCCAGATTTGGGGCTGTCACAGCAATGAGGCATTGCGGCAGGAAGCCTTAAATGCCAACTGCCGCAATGAAACATTGCTGCAGGTGGTTCATTTATTACCAGCCACCAACCATAATTAATGCCGTAAAATTTTTCTGAGCCGCAACCAAACATTGCGGCAGAAAAAACTATCGCAATGGCTCATTGCGGTAGTAATTTAAGATTTTTTCTTTTTTTTGTTTTATTTTTAAATCTTCAAATATGCATCAAAATAATAAAATATATTAATTTTAACTTAAAAGTATCTTTAATAATGTATTATGGATATTTTTTTACATGTTATGTAGTTTAAATAATGATGGAATGACATGTACATCTCAATCTTAGATAACTGTTGAAAAATAAATCAGGATGGTAACATTTTTTGTTATTTTTTCGATTTAAAATATTCAATATAAATTTTTTCTTAACGCTTTCATTCATTTTAACTTACATTAATGTTTTATGCTATTTTTTTCATTTTTAAGATTATAATAATATATATTATCATTATTTTCAAGTTTTGACTTTACATAACATTTTTTTCCTAAATTTGTTTTAAAAATTAATTAATTAATAATTTAAATGTCTCATGGTTGGAAGTCATTCCCATGTTCATTAACCCGTCTATACACATTTTATATGTTATTATCTATTAATTTACTATTTTTTTTATTAATTTTATAAATATATATATCAAATTACAATAATGTAAAATAATATGTAAGATAATTTTGCTTAAACTTGCAAGAGTACAAGTTGATGGAATAGCAAAATGTTTGTTTTATTTGGAAAAGGTCAAGAGTTCGAATCCAAAAAAATGGAAAAGGTTTGTTTTAATTTACTAGTTTTTATTAATTTTATAAATAAATATATATCAAATTAATAATGTAAAATAATATGTAAGGTAATTTTTCTTAAATTACAAAAGTACAAGTTGGTGGTGCGGCAAAATGTTTGTTTCATTTGGAAAAGGTCAATAACTCTTGACCTTTTAGAAATTATACAAAACTTTTCTCACTCCACCAACTTGTACTCTAGTAATTTAAACAGTATTATCTTATCTATTAAATCTAAATGAATGGTTTTATTTTACTATTTTTTTATTAATTTTATAAATAAATATATATCAAATTAATAATTTTAAATAATAGATAAGATAATACTGTTTAAATTACTAGAGTACAAGTTGGTGGAGTGGGAAAAGTTTTGTATAATTTCTAAAAGGTCAAGAGTTCGAATCCAAACTAATGCTATGTTTTTTTAATTAAACAACTAATAAATACTGCCGCAATGAAGGGTTGCGGCAGTTCTATTTTTACTACTACCGCATTGAAGGGTTGCGACTGTACTGCCGCATTGAAGGGTTGCGGCTATCCTGGTGGCTGGTTCAACCAACGGTGGTTGTGGACCAAACCTATATATATATATATATATATATATATATATATATATTTCAAAAAACTGGTCGAAAATGATAACTAAAAACTGACACGGCTGGCTCCGCCCTGAAGTTACAAACGAGATTGCATAGGTTAAAACCTGAAAACTGAAAATTGGAACTTGCAATCGGAAATTCGTCTGCTACGCAACCTCATATGCAACCGAAAACTGAAAACTGAATTACAGTTTTCAATTGTCATTTTCGACCAGTTTAATGGAAAACCTCGTTTAATGGAAAACTTAGAAAACTAAATCGAAATATAGCATATATGGTATGCAAACTAATCGTTGGGAGATGAAGAAAAATGTGGTGAAATTAGATTTAAAAAAAATATCACCGATTGACGGGAAAAATCAAATTAAAAATGGAGGGGATTAGGTGTGATTCTGTGTGTGAGGGTGTATTTGATTAGTGTGTGGGTGCCCCTGGCGGGGCCATTGATCTTAATACATCTAATGGCTAGGATTAGTACCTTAGTTTTCTTCAAAAAATAAGTTCTCTTTTGAGCACTTGCCTATATATATATATATATATATATATATATATATAGGCCTTTGCTCCATAAAGAACACTCTTATATAACAAACAATAAAGAACACTATAAAATCATTTATTCCAACAGATACATTGGCCCCGCCAGGGACACCCAATACAAAAAGTTCTTATTTTTTTAGGCTCTATCCATCCAGCAAAAAAAAAAAAAAAATTTTGAAAATTTTACTGTTCATGATGACGTCACTGATGACGTCATCGATGAACAGTAAAATTTTCAATTTTTTTTTTTTGCTAGATGGATAGAGCCTAAAAAAATAAGAACTTTTTGTATTGGGTGGCCCCGCCAGGGGCAATGGATCTATTAGATATGAGGTGTTCTTTGTTGTTTGTTATTTAAAGTGTTTGCTATGGAGTCTAACCATATATATATATATACACATATATATATATATTTAAAAAAACTGGTCGAAAATGACAATTGAAAACTGTAGTTCAGTTTTCAGTTTTCGGTTGCATATGAGGTTGCGTAGCAGACGAATTTCCGATTGCAAGTTCCAATTTTCAGTTTTCAGGTTTTAACCTTTGCAATCTCGTTTGTAACTTCAGGGCGGAGCCAGCCGTGTTAGTTTTTAGTTGTCATTTTCGACCAGTTTTTTGAAATATATATATATTTATGACAACCAGTGTTCCAAAAATCGGCCAACTCGGCCGAGTACTCAGACTCATTTCCGAGCTTATTTTGTATTACTCGGATGGTAACTCGGTTTTGAGCTTAACTCGGGTCAACTCGGCATAACTCGGATCAAACTCGGTCCAACTCGGATTGAACAATAAAAAATTTATAAAAATGAAAAAAAGCATCAAAATATTAAATCAACATAGTAACCTAATTATTTAATCAAAAATCTTCCAAAATTCCCTCATTCATCTCACTATATACTCCCTCCGTCCCTTTTGATTGTTAACATTTCACTTTTTCAAAACTTTCTGGCACGCATTTTAAGGTGCATTTTAAGGATAGTTAAATAACTTTTTTTAAAAATTTTCTTTTTCTGTATAAAAATTTAATGTTTAAATTTTTATACAGAAAAAGAAAATTTTAAAAAAAAGTTATTTAACTATCCTTAAAATGCACCTTAAAATGCGTGCCAGAAAGTTTTGAAAAAGTGAAATGTTAACAATCAAAAGGGACGGAGGGAGTAGTTTATTTATAACCAATTTGTGTATAAAATTGATGATTTTTACCTATATGAGTCTGAAACTCATCTTATTTTCAAGTTTAAATCATCAAGTATGAATTGAAATTAATATTTTTTTTGTTATTTATGGAAATGTATATTGACAAGAATATGAGTAATATGCATTATTTTAGTTAATTTCAATTTTGCTATAATATTTGATTTATTCAATGATATATATTTATATTAATAATTTTAATTTATAAAATTAATTTTTTAATATATCCGATTTTTTATCCGAGTACTCATTCCGAATACTCCCCGATTAATCCGAGTACTCGTGACTCGGTAGGTTCACCGAGTCGATCCGAGTCACGATTTTTAGAACACTGATGACAACTGAAAACTCACACGGCTGACGCCGCCCTGAAATTACAAATGAGGTTGCAAATCATATTTTTTTTATAGAAGGTGGTATTTTTTAAAAAAAAAAGTTAAAAACAAAGACGGTAGTATATTTAGAAAACTAAAAGTATACATTTGAAACCCCATTTTAAAGATAGTAAAAATGTAAAAAAAAGTTAAAAACATATTTTTTTTGTAAATATCCTTTATATTTTCCCATTTTAAGATAAAAGTTTAGATTATACATAAATGTAATCGAGTCCGAAAAAATTTAGTTTTATTTACATTTATCTTGACGTAGATATTAAGTTGTTAAAATAAAAAAAATATGAATTGGTTTTAAGAATTGCATCACATAATTTTTAGGTACATAAAATTTTTAAAAGGTGAGTCATGTATGGGATTTTTGATCGATAAACTATTTAGAATTTCAGTGATTTAAATGTATCATTGGTCTAAAAATAGAAGTATTTAGAAATTTACAAAAATAATTGAATTTATGTTAAAAAAATGGAAAATCTAAAAATAGAATCTATGTTTTGTATAAAAAATGACGTACATATTCAATATTAAATGGAAAAAGATATGTTTTTTTGAATTATAAATATTACAAAACGGCAATAATCATTAATAATGACCAATTAGACTTAGACTATAATGACCAATTAGACTTAGACTATAACTCGATTGTAAAGTATGTTAATATGAATTTTTCTCTGATATAGTAAATTGATTAATATAATATGTAAGAGTTGAGTTATAGCATATAGTTAGATCATATACTCATATACGATAAAAACGAAAAATTTGATCTTGAATATCATATAGAAGTCATTAAAATCGTCTAATCATATTTTACATCAATTCAAATTATTTTGAAAATTTTAAAGTTGAGTTAAAATATTATTCGAAATCATAATATAAAAAATATTTCAGTTTATCTAATTTTTAAAATAGAACTTCGATATTGGATGATAAACATTAGATTCAAACTAAAAATTTGACTCTTAAGTAAATTAAGAGATTTAGTGCCCGTTTGGAAAATCTGTCTATCAACTTATAAGTTACTTATTTCGGAAAAAATTTCGTATTTACATACTTTCTTTTAGAGAAAAATGTGTATCGGGAGTTTAATATTCGTTATCTTGCAAAAATAAGTTACTTATTACAGAAAAAAGTACATATTTCCTAACTTTTTTCCAGAATAAGTAACTTATTTCAGAAAAATAAGATTTCCAAAACGGCCCCTTAGTAATATGTCTCAAAGTACAGTTTTACATATACAATCAATTTTTTACAAATATGCACTTACTACGTTAAAATACCACACTTATGTTATATACAAATACTTTACTAAAATAATTATTTTTATTTTATTCAAATGTTCAATTTGATAAAGTTTATATAATACTATTAAAAATAAATTAAGCATTTATCAATTAAAATTAATCATCTAATTATTATCATATAGATATTTATTATTTCTAAAATATTTGGTTAGTGAAATTAGTATGAATATTTTAAATTTAATAAAAAAAACATGAAATACAATCAAAAATTTATCTATTATCAAATTTCTAATTACAAGATTTTCGCAATATATATATATATATAATTCTAGGTGAAAAAATTATTCAATTTTTATGCCTCACATGGGATTTTACACTAGTGAGATTCTATATCTTTTCAAAAGTCGATTTATCTATGATCACTGTCTTCTAAATTGTGACAATTAATCACTAAACGGTGATGAATCGGTTCGATTACTAAAATTAGAAAAAAAAATCGTTTCTTTATAAAACTTGGTTAAGAATCGATTAAAAATCAAAAAATTCATCTGATTGGAAAATTTAGTAAAATACATAAAAAAATAATTAAAAATTTAAAAATAGAAAGTTGAATAAAAAATGAGAAAAGTATTATTATCACATACATAATTCGTATTTTAGATGTTTAAATTACAATGATCTTTATATTACCTCTCAAATTAATCTTAAATTCAAAATCTATTCATATAAATTTATTTCCGATAAAAATATTTATAAATAAATTTGTCTAAATATATTAAAATCATATATGTATAACTCAAATATTCATTATTCCTATCCACGTAACTCACCTGGTTGAGAGCCTCATGCTAAACGTGGTACCATAAGTGTGACGCTCTCTTCTCTCTCCTGTTAAACAAGACCACTGCCCCTCCCATCGGCCGGAGGTCCAAATTTTTTTATTTATTTATAGCCTTTTAATAACTAGATCTATATCCATCTTCGGGGGATTTATGGTTAGGGTATAGTGGTTAGCCGCCGCTCATACGTAAGGGGCGGCCATCGAATCTCCGCCGATGGTTAGCTACACCACTCTCCTCTCTGTTTTATTCAGTGTGTTTCTTATTCGGAGGATACTCTTTTTCTCTGCGGGGTTTTTTAATGAGGTCCTCCTCAACCAACAACAATTAGTTTTACATCTCAGTCAATTCGCTGGTTCCGGAACCATTCTTCTGGTTTTCTTAGATCCGGCCTTTTGATTTCAACAGCTGGTACCTTTTTTGTTCTCATACGAGCTTCATCTTTCTCGACTTATCTGTGGCGACGACGCGCGGCCATCGGTGGCACGTGCAGAGAAATAGATTGGGGTTGGCTTGAGTGAATAATCAGGGCATCAGTTTTAACATGTTCTTTGGCCCTACGACTGTCGAAACGTTGCGAGTAGTACCCCATTTTTTGCAACTTACATCACTACTAGTGGTATTGTTGCTCTGTTTTCGAAAACATCTACAAGGCTTGCTTGGTGTGATGCAGGGTTTGCCATCGGGTATTTTCTGTGAGTAACATTTCAGCAGCGTGGGGTTTTTTTGGCTTGACATTTCTACAATCAACAACCTTTGGTGGTCACGGTTCTGGTTTAACCTGGCAGTTCGGTGGGAACACTGAATGTTGGTCCCATTGCTCCTCCCCCAATCACTCTGGAGTACCTTAGTTGAACATTGCTGTGAGAGGATCTGTCTTGGCGAGTAATGCATCACAGATGTTGACGAGTGATAGGTACCCGCTGTAAGCTTACAGCGGGCACCCGCTGTAACAACCCGCTATCCGCTATGGCACATCCACCTGTAAGGCTGTAACGAATACTCATTAATTACACGTGTCATTTCATACACATATGTCATTTCATATTATCTTTACCAAAACGATCCACTTAACAAACAAATATCTTCACATAAATACATTTGCAAAATATCTTGTTACCTTGCTCACTAAGGCAGAAGACCATAAAGGCAATTAAGGGGATACAAAAGCATTCAACTATAGCAAAAGCGGTTGTGCTAGAATCGAGGTATGTGGGAAAGGGACACTAATCACTGTTCCAATAGTGGCTCACTGTAGCTTTAACAGCATAACAAGTGGGTCACCAAGTGGGTGAACAGTTATTAGAAGACCTAGCCTATAAATACCCTCATTCTACACACATGGTGGGAGATACAATTAAAACAGCACAAAACTTATTACTCATTTTCTCCCTTCACACAGATATATTTTCACCCGTTCCGATTATTATTATTTCGATTACTGATTCTCACACCGGAGGTGCTTGACGGCCACCACCCCTGGGCAAACATTATTTTGCAGATACCCAAACTCAGGTGAAGTATCCCCGGAATAGTGATCGGAACAGTGATCGGAAGCCATTAATCGGCCGTGAGGATTATCATTTGGCGCTAGAAGGAGGGGTTATTTTTTCTTAAAGAAAAACCCACCACCTGCTCTACCTACACAGTAGCTACTCACACGCTTAAAACACAAATCAAAACACCTCAAAAACATTAAATGGAAACCGTAATACCACACCCAGATGAACAAGAACACGAGGGAAATACAACTGGCATCCCGCCAGTCAACCCGCCAGTGAACCCGCCCAAGGATGACGGGCGAGAGCAAATCCTTAGTCTTAATCTCACAGGCTGTAACCAACAACAAATTGACTTAATCATGCAAATAGCCGCAACCCTCCCCCAGGCCGGACCAAAATCCTTGACAAAACAAGCAAGCCTACCCGTGAACCCGCTTGACAATCATGATGAGGCAAACAGCCAACCCCGCGAGGCGAACTCTACTTTCTCTCGCCTAGGCTCGTCTCAAAATACTAAGCATGACAGGCACAACAAGAATCACCATCCCCCTGAAGTATGGGAACAGAACAGAAGGCATAGAGACCTGAGAAAAATAATCATTGACAAAAAAGCCGCCTACGACAAGGTAGTGGCTGAGTATGAAGCACACAAGCACCAAGAGCAACCTCCTGTCCGCTCAAAGCAACCCGAAGTAACACAACCGTCAAATGCGGAAATGTTACAGACCATATTGGAACTCAAAAATAAAATAGAAGGAAATATCGAGCAAGATATGGGTGGAACACCATTCACAGCAAGGCTAGAGGCCGAGCCACGACAAAAAGACATCAAACATCACAGTTTCAACTCCTTTGACGGGCTGGAAGACCCGGAGGAGCACCTTAGCTATTTCGACCAACTGGCTCTCCACTACGAGTATAATGATTTGACACGATGCCGATTCTTCGCTGCAACTCTCCGCGGTAACGCCCAAAGATGGTTTTGCAGGATACCCACCAGATCCATAGATACTTGGTTGGAATTTAAGAAGTTATTTCTCAACAAATTCAAAGCAAACCAACAGCACGAAGTTCATACCGTGTTTCTTGAAACCGTTGCACAACGTAATGGTGAAACCTTACAAAACTACATTGACCGTTTCAAGGAAGCCGTCAACAAAGTTGTCTGTGTCAATGAAACAGAGGCTTTGGTTCATTTAAGGAGAGGTCTCAACCCTTACGAATGCGAGAAATACGTATGCCGTCTCATGGAAATTAAACCCACCACTCTGGCAAAGGCATATGACTTGGCATCTCAAGCCATCAACGAAATCGAGTCTCTCAACGTACTCAAACAATCTAGGGCTCCGCCCGCTCCCACACCATATTTCCAAAGAGAAAGATACACGCCTTACCAAAGGCAAGTACCCGCCTTGCATCAAGTACAAACCACTCACGGGCCGCTGCCCGCCCAAAGATCTCAACCATCAGCACCTATCAGGGACCGCCAAGGGCCCTCAAACCCGCAAAGACCAGATAGGCGTCCTGAACCAAAATGGACCGAATTTACTCTCCCAAGAGCAACCATCTTAAGAGAAATTAAAGGAAAACCTTTCTACTTTCCACCAGCCCCAATGCACTCTTCACCTGATGACAGGCCCAAGGACAAGCACTGCGATTATCACGAAACACATGGGCATTTTACAGATAACTGCCTTTCTCTCAAATACTTTCTGGAAAAACAAGTCAAGGCTGGCAACTTATCTCAATACTTGCCCAGGCAAATACTTGGCCCGTCCTCCTCTCAAGGACACAACAAAAACATAGTACATACCGTGTTTGGCGGACAGGTCTCACCACCTAGAGAGGAACAGACTGTCTACGCCATATCTGAGGGTCCGCCAAATGTCATTACTTTCACAGATGCAGACTATGAAGGCATCAATCCCAATCACACCGATGCACTAGTCATATCCTTGGGCATTGCTCAGAATGAAGTCAAAAGGGTTCTGGTCGACAACGGGTCCTCTGTTGACATTTGTTTCCAACACACTTGGGACAGGCTGAAACTAAGCGACGAAAAGTTAGAAACATGTCCTGATGAAATACCGCTTTACGGGTTCGGCCACAACGCCGTCCCAATAGCAGACATTGCACGGCTCCCAGTCTACTTTGGGGAATCTCCCAGACAAGTTTGCAGGATCATCAAATTCTATGTCATTAACACAGCCTCCTCCTACAACATGATCTTGGGGAGACCCACATTGAACTTGTTAAAGGCAGTTACTTCTACCCCTCATCTCAAAATCAAATTCCCTACTTCAAATGGGATAGGAGAAATCAAAGGTGATTTCGAAACCTCCAAAAGGTGCTACGGCATTGCACTTACCTTGGGAAAATCCGAGCCCAGCAATATCAACAAAGAAAGAGCTCAAAGTAGGAGACAAGCAAAAAGACAGAGGCACGATGCAAACCAACGTGCCAACAACAAAAAGAGAAAAGAAGTACAATTTATTGACGGGCATGATCCGTTGACAGAAGACCCGCCAAGAATTGATGCCAATCTAATGAAGTGTCTCAAAAGAGAAGAAAACCCGCCAATAACCCCAGCGGTACAGACAGAGAAAATAGAAATCATACCCGGAGACGCAAGCAAGACTGTCAGTATAGGTGCGGGTTTGGACTCCATCTTTAAAAAGGGTCTCACTGACCTCTTGAGAAAATACGCGGACGTTTTCGCATGGAGTCCAAAGGATATGCCGGGATTAGATGAGTCCGTGGCAATCCATAAGCTAAATGTGGATCCAAACAAAACACCAAAAATACAGAAACGAAGAAACTTTGCACCAGAGCGACAGCGGGCCGTTGATATTGAAATTGACAAACTCTTGGACGCAGACTTGATTTGCGAGGTCACCTACCCTAAGTGGGTTGCAAATGTGGTATTAGTAAAGAAAGCTAATGGAAAGTGGAGGATATGCGTCGATTACACAGACTTGAACGCAGCATGCCCAAAGGACCCATATCCTCTCCCTTCGATAGACCAACTCATTGATGCCACAGCGGGTCATCTAATGCTAAGTTTCATGGACGCTTACTCCGGCTACAACCAAATCAAAATGACTCCAGAAGACAGAGAGAAAACGGCTTTCGTTACACATAGGGGAGTATATTGTTACAAAGTGATGCCATTTGGATTGATCAATGCCGGTGCCACCTTCCAAAAAACCATGAATAGAATCTTTAGCGGACAGTTGGGCCGAAATATGGAAGTATATGTGGATGATCTCATAGTAAAATCTCTCCTAACGGCTTCCCACCTCCAGGACTTGGAAGAATGTTTTTCCACCCTCAGGAAACACAATATGAAACTCAACCCGGATAAGTGTGCATTCGCATTTGACGCTGGCAAATTCCTTGGCTTCTTGGTATCTCACAGAGGCATTGAGGCCAATCCTGAGAAAATAAAGGCCATAATCGACATGCAACCACCCAAAACCTTAAAGGAGATACAAAAACTAACGGGGAGTTTGGCCGCCCTCAGAAGGTTCATAGCGAAATTGGCAGACAGATGCCTTCCATTCTTTGACACCTTGAAAGGGGCCACAAAAACCAACAAAATATCTTGGACAGCGGAATGTCAAAAAGCCTTTGAGGATCTCAAAACTTATCTCTCCTCTGCTCCACTGCTTGCGGTCGCAGCCCCCTCAGAGCTGCTATCACTTTACTTATCCGCAACAGATATAGCCGTGGGGGCGGTGCTTATCAAAGAAGAAAATGGTGAGCAAAAACCAGTCTACTATGTCAACCAAGTGCTCAAAGACGCGGAAACCCGCTACCCCAACGTCCAAAAATTTGCTCTAGCTCTGGTCATGGCAAGCAGAAAATTGCGGCACTATTTCCAAGGGAGACAAATCAGAATCATCACGGATCAACCGCTAAGAAAAATACTTCACAAACCGGATTTATCAGGTAGATTGATCAACTGGGCGGTAGAACTTGGTCAATTTGATCTCAAATACATACCAAGAACCGCCATCAAGGCACAAGCGTTGGCTGATTTTATGGTTGAATGTTCATTCCTCACAAATGAAAAAGAGGCACCCGCAAAGACAAACACAGCCGCGGACAGCAATTGGCAGTTGTATGTAGATGGTTCCTCTACAAACACCCGTTGTGGGGCAGGGCTCATTTTGACTAGCCCTGACGGTTTTCAAGTCAAACAAGCCATGCAGCTAAACTTCAAAGCCACAAACAATCAAGCAGAATATGAAGTACTTTTGGCCGGTCTAGCATTGGCAAAAAATTTACAGGTAAAAAAGATAACCATCTTTAGCGATTCACAGATGGTTGTTCGACAAACAACAGGAGATTATTCAACAAAAGATAGCAATCTCAGCAAATATCAGGAATTAGTTCAGACAATGCTAACTCAGTTTGAAGAATACTCTCTTGAACAAATAGACAGAATGGATAACACAGTTGCGGACATGTTATCTAAATTAACTCAAGGCGAGAGAGCGGAGGCGGACACGGTTTACTTTGAAGAATTAACTGTCCCAAGTACAAACAAACTGGATATCATGGAAATAAGCCCGCCAAGGGATAGTTGGATGACCCCTTACATTTGTTATCTGGAAAATGGCACACTACCAGACGACAGACTCAAAGCAAAAATAGTCAAATCACAAGCAACGAAATACTTTCTTCAGGAGGGCACCTTATACAAGAGAAGTTTTGACTCCCCTATACTTAAATGTGTCGACGAAGAAGAAGCCCTATATTGCATAAGAGAAGTCCACGAAGGAATTTGTGGTGATCACATGGCTGGCAAGGCATTGGCACACAAAATACTCAGACAAGGCTATTACTGGCCAAAAATGCACAAGGAATGCAAAAACTTCACTAAACGATGCCGCCAATGTCAATTATTTAGCAATATGTCCAGAAAGTCATCGGCACTCCCAGCAGCCATATTATCCCCAATACCTTTTGCAATCTGGGGCATTGACATCATGGGACCATTCCCTAAAGCCAAAGGTGACTTGCAGTATGTTATGGTCGCCATTGACTACATGACAAAGTGGGCAGAAGCGAAAGCTTTTAAGCACATTACACAAGATGACGCCATTCGTTTTGTTAAAGAACAGGTCATCACAAGATTTGGAATCCCAGTGATACTCATATCTGACAACGGTACGCAGTTTGTGGGGTCAAAATTTACTAAATTCCTGTCCGACCACGGAATCAAACATAAGAAAGCATCCGTTTGCCATCCTCAAAGCAACGGGCAGGTTGAAGTCACTAACCGCATCATCGTTCGAGGTCTAGAGAAAAGACTGACTACTTCAAAGAGAAAATGGCCTTATGAATTACCCAACATTCTTTGGGCTTATCGCACATCACCCAGGACAAGTACTGGGGAATCTCCTTTCAAATTAGCTTTTGGCACAGAAGCACTGGCACCAGTCGAAATTGGCTCACCATCTTACCGGGCCCTCAATTTTGAAGAAGAGGCAAATACTCAGGGACTTAAAACAAATCTTGACCTTCTAGATGAAGTCAGAGAAGCCGCTGTTGAGAAAATGACCGCCTACAAAGAAAAAACTAAAGAATTCTTTGGCAAAAAAGCAAGAATCAAATCCTATATAGAAGGCGACTTGGTTAACAGAGCGACTGAAGCATCCGACCCCAGACACACTGGCAAACTTATGCCAAAATGGGAAGGACCCTACAAAATCATCAAAGTACTCAGGCCGGGTTCTTACAAACTAGCCTATCTAAATGGCACCGAAGTCAACAACACTTGGCACGGCGACAAACTGCGCAAATATTATCAATAGATGGTTAGACGGTCTCTTCTCTCTGTTTTCTTTGTAATAAAGGGAACTATATTTTCAATGGAATACTTTTACAAAGAAAGTGGTCTACTTTACCAAAATTACGGAAGTCCCAATGGCCCAGCAACCATTTACAAATTACAAAGTCCCTCTGCGGACATTTACACAAAGTTACACAGTTGCAACCATTACAAAGTCCCTCTGCGGACATTTACACAAAGTTACACAATTGCAACCATTACAAAGTCCCTCTGCGGACATTTACACAAAATTACACAGTTGCAACCATTACAAAGTCCCTCTGCGGACATTTACACAAGTTACACATTGCAAATATTACAAAGTCCCTCTGCGGACATTTACACAAGTTACACATTGCAAATATTACAAAGTCCCTCTGCGGACATTTACACAAGTTACACATTGCAAATATTACAAAGTCCCTCTGCGGACATTTACACAAGTTACACATTGCAAATATTACAAAGTCCCTCTGCGGACATTTACACAAGTTACACATTGCAAATATTACAAAGTCCCTCTGCGGACATTTACACAAGTTACACATTGCAAATATTACAAAGTCCCTCTGCGGACATTTACACAAGTTACACATTGCAAATATTACAAAGTCCCTTTGCGGACATTTACACAAGTTACACATTGCAAATATTACAAAGTCCCTCTGCGGACATTTACACAAGTTACACATTGCAAATATTACAAAGTCCCTCTGCGGACATTTACACAAGTTACACATTGCAAATATTACAAAGTCCCTCTGCGGACCATTACACAATTACCAATCCCAAATCTACACAATTCGTCTACGGACAATTTCCGCAAACACTGTTTACACACGGTACTAAGAGCGTCAGCGGACAACTGCAGATTTACAATTGGAAATTTCGCAAAGTTATCAACATCTTACAAGTCTTGCAACAAAAGACGGAATCTCGAAACAAAAATTACGAAAGCTGTTTATTGCGGCCAATCGACAGCAAACTATCAAAGCATAAGTACTCAATGCTCCCAGAAAGTGCCAAATCCCCTAAACGGGCATAAAGACAGCTGTGCATTTCAATCTACAATTTTCAACAGAAAACGATCAAGTCCCCTTGGCGGGCACTTACTACAGCAAATAACCGCCAAGGAACGATTACTCCGAAAAATCTACAACGATATGTCTACACAATACACAAATATGAAGACAACACGACTCAAAACAGAGCGAAGGCGGAAAACAGCTGGATGCAAAGGATAAATAAATATTTTATTCATAATTTTTTTTTATTACAAGCATGATATTACAAGGATTATAGACTCCTACATCTACAAATCCTTCATGCTTGGGGAGCTTTCTCTTTAGCATCTGCACCCTTTTTGGAGCTTTCACCCTGAGGAGGAGATCGGAAACGGAAGTCAATTACTTCCGTCTCCGGCTTATCTTTTTCTTCTTTAGCAGCACGGGCAGCAGCAACTTCCCGAGCAGCCTTACGACATTCCTCAGCATTGTAGGCATCACCCTCCTCTTCCCAAATATTAGCCCAAGCTTTCCAACCGGCTTCTGTCGCCTCAGAGATAGCCAATTCACGGCCCCAAGAAAATGGGGAGAAGGAGTCATTCATATCGGAAATAGCAAGCTTCTTCGACATAAGGAACAAGGGTTTTTCAAAGAATAAGTTGGAGAATGAATGATCTAAATGTACAAGCAACCATCCTATTTATAGGGAGGTAAAAAAAAAAGGGGGGGGAAGTCATCTCCAGTCAAAAAATTACAGTTCCCATGCAGAGAGAAGTAAAAGCTCAGTCAAAATTCTTTTGACTCCAATACAGTATTAAATGCTGAAGACAAACTCCCACAGTCAAAATCACAAATTCAAGGTAACCATTTTCCCACGCATATTTACTACACACTTTGACACAAAAATACAAACACAAATTCAGTTATAGTTTGAAGCAGAATTACCCGAATCATAATCACAAAACTATCAAAAACAAGATGTTTCACAATCGCACAGCAGACATACCCACTGAGAGATTCCAAAACAAGTCCGACAAAAGTTCTTAGCTAGAGTTACAAAAAATAAACTAAGCCCAACGGGACGCGCTCAAGGGACCCTCCATGCCCCTTAGCGGTTCTGTATCTTCATCTTCACTATCATACGCACTGGCTATGGCACTAAGGGGCTCGATCGCAACATCAGATTCGTCAGCCGTGCCGTTTACAGTTGCAATATCCACTTGCTCCTTTTCAGTCTCAACAGGCTGCATAACGCTGTCCGTTTCCGAATTAATCTCAGTATGCACGGCTGCTACTGTTGACATTGGACTTACACCTTCTATCGCTAAAGGGCTCTCAACGGGCTTATCGGCACCCGTGACAACCATCTCCATATCAGCGGTTTCTCCATCCAGGCCCACAACGGCCACATCAGCCTGGCACCCAACACTCTTCCTTTCAGTCTTCCCTAGGCGGGCTTTCAGGGCTCTGGCTTTACGCTTTGATTTCTTTACTTTGGCCTTCAGTCTTGCGATCTCGGTTTGTAACAGCCCAATCTCGGGCAGATTCTTAGCGGGCTCCTGTCGTTCTATAACAGCCTTGGCAGCCTCAGCCTTCACAATTTCCGCAAACTCAACACTACTACGGAACTTTAATATAGCATTGGCCTCAGTTGGACGAGAATCAAGATGAGCCTCAGCCTCCTCAGCACGTTCTCTCTCAAATTTGAGTAAAGTGCTCAAATTCTTCACTTGCTCAGACAACGTAGCATTGGCAGCCTCAAGTTCTCTCTTGTCTTCCGCCAAAAACCGCCGCAGGTCAGCACTGTACTCATAGCTGGCTTTCAAGTCATTTCTCTCAATCTCAATCTCATGTAAAGCCCTGGCAGCATTATTCTTCAAATATTTCTCAGCAGATTGCTCCTCCTCCAACCTTTTGATCTTCTGTTTCAAAGCATGGTTGCTACCACGGTACATGTTCCCACGAGCCATCAAACCTGTATACATACATTGATTCTGCAAAACACAAACACACAAAAACATCCAACTTACAAACGAATAGATTCATACCAACTCTACAAAAATGTCAAACAACAAACACAAAAGACTTACCCGTGCAGCATATTTTTGGGATAAACAGCACATCCTCTCCCAACTCAACTCGTTCATTCTCACAAGATCATCGTCGGTCATAGAATCAACAGAGAAGGTATTGGGCCCAGATTTAAAAAGAAATCCATAGCCTGGACGGGACCCAACTTCTAGGTCATTTACCTCATCATCGCTACTTGTGTAGAAAACGATTTCCTCCTCACCGTTATCATCTTCATCCTCTGAACTATCCTCAGAATCATTCTCAGAACCATCTTCAGTATCACCTTCACAATAATCCTCATCATCATCCTCGCTATCAACATCAACAGGCTCATTCTCAACGGGTTCCTCAATCACAACATTCTCATCAACAGCGGGCTCGCTCACCTTCGTAGGCTCAATACGCCTTCGTTTAGAAGTACTGGCCTCAGCCACAGCTTTCCTCTTCGAGCGACGCAGAGGCATTTCAGGACTCTCAGTAGCGGTCACTTCCGTTACTTTCACTACTGGCTCTTCATCTCTCCCAGCGGGCGTTTTCTCGCCACTCTCAATATTTACACTTACTTGTCCTGTGCCAGAACCAACCTGAACAGGCTTCACAACTAAACCAGGAACCTTTCTCTGTTTAGCGGGCTCTACACTTGGCAGGCGAATATCAGAATCCTCACCAATACCCCCACTTCTATGCGACGCACTTGTCCTCCTAGCAACAGCACCATCACTTTCACTCTCAGAATCAATAACAAAATCTCTATCAACAAATTGCTCATCTTCCGCCCCAACGTGCCTCTCGGCGGACATCTCTATCTCATCTTCAACATCGTACCCATCACCTTGGGCATCTTGCAGACTTGATTCCAAAGGCATATCCCTTCTCCGTGCAGACATATCACCCAACAATTCGGACAAAGAATCATCCTCAGAATTTCTACCTTCTCCAGTTTCTTCTCGCTCAGACTCAGCATTACTAACAGCCACTTCTTCCTCAGCAACAGCGGGCTCCTCATACTCAACTTGCTCCATCCTCCCCGCACCAGCACCTTGCCCTGAAAGATCAAAGGCATCTATGATATTTTCGGCCGCAAACATCCCGCGCACCCGCTTAGGTCTAGGCGGTTGTAGAAGCATAAAATCAGCATACATCTTAGCCTCATGCTCTATCGACAAAGTGGGATGAGGATCCAACTCTGCTTTACGGGGATCCAACACTACAAAGAAAAACACAACAAAACATCAAATACAGAACATTACAAAAAACCAAAAGATAAAGACAAAACAAGTACTTACAACAATGTCTTCTTAAATCAGCCGGGTCAATCAAATTCGACTCGGTCCATACCTCACCCAACGCCTTTACCAGTTTAACTAAAAAATCTATCTCAACCTGGCTAAGACGATTGCGGTCCGTCCTATAGGCACACTCCACTTTTTTCACAAAATTCTTGTGCCAAGCAAACTCCCCGCCACCAATTACCAGAAATTCTTCTTGCCAACCCGCCATACCCTTGGGAAACACAAATGGACGGTACCCATCCAGAGCTTTTCCAATACGAGTTTGCGACTTTACGAACTGGAGCTCATAAAAAGGTTTTGCACGGCTGGCTTTAACATCAAATAAACAGAAAAAAGCCCTAAATGTTGGCTGCTTGTTCAACGCCTCGTTACTAGCTATAAACCAGTTAATAGCCCTTATTGAATTGGGAGACATCTGAGCCAACGGACAGCGGAAATACAATCGAAAAAGATCCATCAAGAACTTATGAGGTGGGAACCTTAAACCCGCCTTGAAATGACTTACGGGAATGCAGACAGAATCATCATCAAAACGATGGTACAACTTCTCACCGGGTACCGCCCGTCTCCAGAAATATCCATCTTCAATTCGAAACATCCTTTCGACATAATTACCCCAGTCATCGCCTCTAAACGTGCTGTCCTGTTGTAGATGAGCAAATTCGGCAAATTGAGCATCCATATCCGCCTTTGAATAAGGGGTTGGGACCACATTGCTCGCCCGCCATAAACTCTCGCAACTTTCAAAGTACTGATACCGGTTTCTCCGCAACACAGCTGTGTAACTCAACGGACCAATGTCCGCCCAACGACCATACATGTTTACTAATGGCCTTTTCTCACCAGTAGCGGGATCAACAAATTCATCACCCATCTGCAGACAAAAGCACAATTTTTCGGATAATATCGCTAACAACGAAGATGGCCGTCACAGATGTCAGGTACACACATATATTTTTAAACAATTTTCCATTTTACAAATCGAAACAAACAATTCATATTCCATTCCCTCCACAAACAACAAAACCCTAGAATTAAAAACCCATATACACAACACATATGAATATATACACATATATATACAAATTACAAACACCTCATGAACACTACGAAATCATACACCTATTTTCACACGATTCAGGAAACAGATCCAAAACACCAAAACACCAGTAACAAATACACAAACAAAAAACCAACACTCACAGATTACACAATCGACTCACACTTACAAATACTCGAAACATGCATAAACACAAAACCACTCATATATGAAGAGACAAATTGTATGATGAAAAGAAACAGAAATCACAAAAGAAAAAAACAAAGAAAGCTTACCTCAAATCAGGAGGTTATATACGGCTTCAATGGCAGAAATACTCGACAAATCCAGCACAAGGGTAGCAACGTACTCGAAGAAGACAAAGAAATTGGAGAGAAAAAAAGTTACGAAAGACAGTAAAAACTTTAACAAATGATACACAAACCCATCTTTTATACGCGTGCGGCGCGTGTAATAAGGGTGAAAAACTTGCAAAAATTTCGTGGATGGCTAGGATTGGTCCACGTCACTCTTACAGCCAGTAGTAACTGCCTCGTTTCTAGTAAAACTGCCCACTAAGTATTAACTTCCCACTCACTCCTGACACATTACATCACAAAGGTACATTCTCTTTCTACCCAAAGGTCACTTCTCATTAATACGAACTACAACTTATCATTTCACTTATTATTGACATTTAATATTATTCCATCATTTATTTCAAATTTCTCATTTACTACCAATAATTACATTTATTCACAAGCGTTACAAGTACGTTTCAAATAATACGCCCGTCAAGCACATGAACCCGTTGTCAAAAAATCGCATATTTTCACAAATTTTTTCAAACTCCTAAGTGTTGTCCGCCAACACTTGGGGGGCATATTTTCACAAATTTTTTCAAACTCCTAAGTGTTGTCCGCCAACACTTGGGGGGCATATTTTCACAAATTTTTTCAAACTCCTAAGTGTTGTCCGCCAACACTTAGGGGGCATATTTTCACAAAATTTTCCCAACTCCTAAGTGTTGACCGCCAACACTTGGGGGGCACACAAGGTATCATTTTCAAAAAAAATTTCTCAGAGCACTACGGCATCTTTGGTTTCTCCTCCTCCTGTCCGCTAAACCGCACAGCAGGAGTGGGGGGCAATGATAGGTACCCGCTGTAAGCTTACAGCGGGCACCCGCTGTAACAACCCGCTATCCGCTATGGCACATCCACCTGTAAGGCTGTAACGAATACTCATTAATTACACGTGTCATTTCATACACATATGTCATTTCATATTATCTTTACCAAAACGATCCACTTGACAAACAAATATCTTCACATAAATACATTTGCAAAATATCTTGTTACCTTGCTCACTAAGGCAGGAGACCATAAAGGCAATTAAGGGGACACAAAAGCATTCAACTATAGCAAAAGCGGCTGTGCTAGAATCGAGGTATGTGGGAAAGGGACACTAATCACTGTTCCAATAGTGGCTCACTGTAGCTTTAACAGCATAACAAGTGGGTCACCAAGTGGGTGAACAGTTATTAGAAGACCTAGCCTATAAATACCCCCATTCTACACACATGGTGGGAGATACAATTAAAATAGCACAAAACTTATTACTCATTTTCTCCCTTCACACAGATATATTTTCACCCGTTTCGATTATTATTATTTCGATTACTGATTCTCACACCGGAGGTGCTTGACGGCCACCACCCCTGGGCAAGCATTATTTTGCAGATACCCAAACTCAGGTGAAGTACCCCCGGAATAGTGATCGGAACAGTGATCGGAAGCCATTAATCGGCCGTGAGGATTATCAACGAGGCAGTTGGTTAAGATGGGAACAGCCCTTTTCCGATCGGGTCTTGGAGGACACGAGGCCGGGTCGTCGACTTCAGTGTTATAGTTAGGCATACTGTCTTCGTTTTCATTTGTGATACTTAGGAGCCTGGTGATGGGTCCGCTGTAATATGGCGAGCTGTGCTTCTTCTTAAGGCTCGCTTGACTTGGGTGTTGGAGCTGTTTGAAATGTAATCTCTTTATGATGTTTTCTTTATGCGAAAGCAATATTGTTTACAGTTGCTGCGACGACGGGCCACTGGTGGCACGTGCTCTGTGTCTCAATACTTGGTCGACCATGGGGCTACATTATATCAAGAGATTTTTTTCGGGGATCAACGGAGTAATCAACTAGTACTCGGTGATGCGGATACAGTTCGATGGCTGGGTTCAGACTGATTCGGGTCACTACTTTCCCATTAGTGGAGTTGGATTGATACAATATTCATTAACAAGACTCAGTGACTTATGCGGCAGTCAAGCATTTCTGATGGTCTTTGGCGGGGCTCGTTTTCACACAAGTCATAAAACAACCATAGGGTGGTCTTGTGCGGTCCAGCTAATTTGCTCGAATCTATTGTTTTTTGAATTAAAGTTGTATTATTCCCATGCTTTACTGTTAGGAAGGTGTCCCCTGTCAGTGGTTATCTTTGGTTGTAGTTTATGAAGTACAAGTCGGTGCCTCAGTGTTAACATAGCCGTTGGCACTTTGGTATTAACCTGTGTGGTACTATCACAGATGGTTTACCCATCTTGTAATGACCATTGGTTTACTATAATAAAATCTCTGGCTTATCAAAAAAAAAAAAACTCACCTGGTTGAGATCGAGATTTTTGGAATTTACCTTCCACATTTTCGATTCCAGTTTGACACTCAAATTTAAGTAGGAGTCATGGGATACTGTGCTAGCTTTCTAGCCTCTACCAGAATTAGTTGAGGTGCGTATAACTTGACCCGTATCATTTGATCAACTAAAAAAATATTTATTTATCTATAGAAAATACATATATATAAATAATCTTATTAAATTAATTCTGATAAATTTCTAAATGGTACATTCACTGATTAACTCTACTTTCCCATTTTTTACAAAGATGCTTCTGATAAACCCTTTAATTTAACTGTATTTATTTTTTGAATATATGAAATGAAAATGCATAATATGAAAATACACAATCAAACTTAATTTTGTGCTTAGATATATACGACACAGCTCAAGACGAAACGAAAGTATATAATATGAATATATTTATAGGGTTAAGTGTTATGGAGACAAACATTTTTAGTGGAGACCGGAGACCGATATCAATCAAAACATTATAAAAACTTATTTATTGAAAATCATGTTCTATGAAAATCACTATACCATCTATTTCACTGAAAATCTTGAAGATCATACATGTTTTACATGCAAATTTAATTAAAAATCATGAAAATCATGTATGTTCTGCAAACAAAATATTGCAGTTCTCCAAAACATGTTCTGCTTGCAAATCATATATGATTTTTAAGATTTTGAATGAAATAATAGTGTTAATTGAACATTCTTTGCAAATATATATATTTTGCAATGTTTTGAGTGCATAATGTATATGGTCTCCATGGTCTCCACTCAAATGGTGGTCTCCATAGAACTTAACTCTATATTTATATATAAATATTAATATTTCTAAAGAAATATGTATATGTTTCATATAATTATACATGATTTTATAATATTATTTGCAAATACGATATAGAAAGATATATATATATATATAATATTTATAAAATATTTATAAAATATAATATTTTAATATACATATTTATTTATATTTAGTATCACATTAAAATTCAACACGAAATACAAATTTTAAATGATCGTATTTTTGGTTTAGCATTCAATACACAAAAAAACATACATGACACAAATTGATACGTGTAATTTATGAAATCCCTTATCTTTACAAAATATCCTAAATCTAAAAGTAAAATGTCAAAATCGTTAGTAACAGAGGCATGTCTGAATTCATCTATATAATAAGCCTATGGTTATAGACTTATAGTAATGCCATGCATTACTTACATGATCTCTTAACTAGGAACCCTTTATAGTTTGTTTTCTGTCAATATGTACTTAGCATTAGGGATCAAGTTCTTCTGTTAAATGTAAAAATCAGTCATGTAATAATTCTTGAAAGAATATTCTTCGTTCATGCCTCAAGGTTGAAGTAGAAGATTGTAAATTGAAGACAGTTAAAGTTTGAAGAATGAAGAAATTTCTCTGAGTACAAATTCGAGAAGTGGAACTAAACTGGTCTATTCGATAAGTTAAGGATTCAATATCTCAAAGATTCGAGAAGTGAAATTGGTCTATTTGATAAGTCAAAGATTTGATATCTCAAGGATTCCAGAAGTGATTTACTCTGTTCGATAAGTCAAGGATTCCAAAAGTAATTTGCTCTATTCGATATATGTTGAGGATTGCAAATGTAAATTACTCTATTCGATATCTCAAGGATTCCACAAGTCAAAAGACACATTCGACATCTCAAGAATTCCAGAAGTAAAAATACTCATTTGAGAAGTGCATTCGATATCTTAAAAATACTTGATCCAGAACTCATAGATCTCTAGTCATTCACAACTAGTTCTCGACTCAAGTACTTAGCAAATTCTCGAATGTTTCAAAGACAAATTTCAAGAAGATTCTCATGATATAGCTTACTAGAAATCACATGATACCAGTTTTCACTAAAATGATATTAGACAGACTTAGCTTACTAGTTTGTTTGTTACTAGTTTTGTAAAAGTGAGTTGTGCACATTTTCTATATGTGCACAGACTCATATCTTTAGCTGTTAAGATTTCAAATGCAATTTCAAGAATATCTCTATAAAAAATCGAATCTGAGAATACAACTTTGTATTCACAGTTTGTAGCAACATTTGATCTAATACAGCGTTAGATTTAAAGTGAAATTGTGCGTTCTTCATTTTTTCGCAATAGTTTTGATGCAACATACAATTTCAAGCTACAACTCTAAACAGATTCAAACATGCAACATTCGAAGAAAAAATTGATGATACATTCACATCCTCTCTGAATTATCTTGGTGTATTTCATATTTAACAAAAACTCTCAAAATAATTGTCAAAATGAATCTTCAAATATTTAGACAGGTTATAACTTCATTAAAAGTATTAGATTGTTGCGTTTATATCATCACATAATGTCACATTAAAGTTAAGTTTTTTGTGATTGAAAAAAATTTGGTATCCAGTTCATAACATTTAGCACTAAAAATGCATTAAAATGAGATTGGGTCGAATTCAAGCTAGGTATTTAAAAATTAAATTGCACCGGGTTGAATTTTCTCAAAAAAATATAATAATACTATTTTTTTTATTTTTGTTAAAAATTTTAAATTTATACATATGATTTTATTCGATTTTCTAAAACATTTGGATGGAAACTGAAATTATCCCCGATTTAATTCGATTGTATTACTTTCTTGGGTGTGCTTGATGCTTGAAGAAATGTTATATCACTTGTTAAATCCTCTCATTGAAGATTGCATATGACAATAGTCCAGCTAGGCGTGGTAGGTGGAGGTCTTTATTTGATTTAATACTACATATATTAATTGTAATCAAATTTGTCCCAATTCTATTCCCGATAGTTGAAGCTCAAATAGGAAATAGTTGGAGAAGGTAAAAATTATAGAGATTTAACCATATTCTATCAACATGTAATAAAAATCACTGTATTAGGTTAATGTGGAATTGGAAGGGGTCTCAACAAGTTACAATTTTATTAAGTTTGGATTACATACATAATTATATGCATTTGTAGTAGATAATTATCAGACAACAAAATTGTGTAAGATGTTTAGTATCATAGCTCAATAATTGTGTAAATTTTATTATGCATGTGTTGAAAAAGTAGAAAACTCTCGATAACTGTAAGCTATGTCTCAATTTTTTTTCCTGATTTGTTAGAGGTACGGGTTTTGACTTTTGATAAACAACATGCCAATTAAAAAAATTATTAATGCCATAATTGAATCAGATTGCGAGATTGCTATCTCTCGAAAATACATCATCTTAAAGAATTTTGTTCACATAGATGATATTCGGATGATAGTTCCATCAATTTGTCTTTCTCTTACCTAGATCATCTAACAGTGTTGTTTCATGTGTGGAAATGCTTGATAACCTTCTAGTTCTAGGCAACTGGATTATCTCTCTTTCTTTTGTGCCTAGCGGAGATCATTTCACATAAGATGGTTTCGAGTTCAACTCGGTTGAGATGAATCAATAGTTTTTGAGTTCACTTTGTTACATCTAGACAATTGCTACCGAAAAATAAAAGATTTGGGTTTTATTATCTAGTTCCCTGAATAAAAGATTCTGCATTTTGAGTAATTAAATTT
Source organism: Kitagawia praeruptora (assembly GCA_037693485.1). NCBI lineage: Eukaryota > Viridiplantae > Streptophyta > Magnoliopsida > Apiales > Apiaceae > Kitagawia > Kitagawia praeruptora. Next base: position 40,229,360 of record CM075345.1, on the reverse strand, counting down.
TTGAATTTTCTAATTAAAGTCCTTCCGTCAAAAAGATTACAATTGTCGTTAGAATTTAGCTGATGCGGCATTGATTTTACACGTAAGCAATTGAGGTTGATTTTTGAATTAGAATCCCTAATCCCCAATCTCAGTAACCTGTTTGTGTTTGTAATAATGTTATACTAATACATATAACGTTATAATACATATAACGTTAATTACTTACGTGACTGTCTTGTGCTTGTTTTTCCCATGTGTTTTTTTATTTGTCCACGTGTTTGGATGACCTATCAAAAACGTGACATATTAGCAAGAAGTCAGAATCTTTTGGACGGAAGGGCTGTATCATGAAAAATTCACAAGTTAAATTACGTCAAATACGGAATCTTTACTTCAGGAATTTAAACAATAAAACCGGAATAGTTCAAGGACGAATTTATTTTCCCTAATTTTAATTAAATATCTATCTACATAACTTTAATTTTAAAAAAAAACTTTGATTAGATAGATTTGACCCAATTTTTTTTTATCAAAATATCTATCCATATAAATTTATTTTTTTTAAAAAAATTAAATAACTTTAGATGGATTTGACCCGATTCGTTTACCAAAATATCTATCCATATAACTTTAATTTAAAAATAAAATAATTAACTTTAATTAGATGGATTTGACCCGATTCTTCACCAAATATTTATTCACATAACTTTAATTTTTTTAATGTATTTTAGAAAATATTATATATATGAAAAATATCTTTGGTTTCAAAAATGTAATTTTTAAAAATACAGATTTTTGTATATATATTTTTATATTTACCAAATCTTAATGTTGATTTTTATTGATTTATCTTTTGCTTTTATTTTTTTTTATTGTACACATTAGCTACTTACATGTAAAATCAACCACCACATCAACAAGATTCTAATGAACGTCCGAAAGTTTTTAATGGAAGGACAAGTCTGCGGTAGTTCAAAACTTGAATGACCTTAACTAGAAAAATTAAAAATTTTAAATATTCAAAATGTGAAATATTCTATTCAGGGATCTAGATAATAAAACCCCAATAGTTCAAGGATGCATCAATTGATTTTCCCTTGAGAAATACACACCTGATCATGCTTTTCGCATTTTCCAAATTCCTCATAGAACAATTACCTATTTAGTTTTACGATTTCATCGGATTTTCAAAATTCTACTGTAATCAAATTAGTTTAACAGTAAGTAGTTAACAGTAATTTGAATTTAAATGACAGAGTGATTTTAGATCCGAAAAGAAGGCGTGTAGAAGCTGATTTACAGGAAGATGTTGTTGGACAGACGAGTATATGCTTACTGATGGGCTTGGAAATGATAATGGGCCAAAAACGTGGAAGTGGCGGGTTCTAGACTCCAGGCCCGCCAGACATTATGAGTCGATTAGCTTGGAACTGCCGTGGGCTCGCCAAACCACGGGTAGTTTGGTTTCTGAAGTAGACCATTAGTTATTATAGGCCTAGTATTATTTTTCTTTCCAAAACTTTAGTTAAGTCGAATAAAATCGCTGATGTTTGTAAAAAGATTGGTTTTGCTGTTGATGTGCAAGGTCATGGAGGGGGCTTAGCTCTCTTTTGGAAGAATGAAGGTGGTGTTCAAATAAAAGATAGCTGTAGTAATTATATAGATTTTGAAGTATCTAATGAGCAAGTGGGTACATGGCGATATACATGTGTTTATGGCTATCCTGAGAGAGTAAGGCGAGTAGAATCGTGGGATATGATTCGAAGGTTGGCTCAACTATCAATTACACCTTGGTGTATAATTGGTGATTTTAATGATCTTATGTTCGCGAATGAGAAGAGGGGATGCCGTAATCACCCTCGACATTTGTTGCAAGGTTTTTCATATACGGTTGCTGATTGTGGCTTGATAGACCTGGGTTTTGAAGGTGAATGTTTTACCTGGGAAAGATGTAGAGGTACAGATATGTGGATTCAGGAACGGTTGGATAGAGGGTTGGCGACTCGAGAATGGAGGGATTTATTTTCAAACGTAGTGGTGCAAGTTTTAGATGTGTCGACTTCAGACCATCTTCTTCTTTTTCTGGACCTTAGTAAGAAAGTGTATGTACCAAAAGGGAAACGATTTCGATTTGAGAATATTTGGATTTATGAGAAAGATTGTTTTAATGTGATCAAGGATTGCTGGATAGATATGGCTGATGGAGATTTAATGGATAAATTGGCACATTATTGCATTAAGCTTGAAGAATTGGGGGGGGGGGAGGTTTGGTTAAAGACATGAGAGAGAATTTGAAGTTATATAGAAGTCAAATGAGAAAGTTTCGATCTAGAAGGGATGCTCAGGGTCTTAAATTATATAGTGAAGCTCAATGGAATTTTCTCCGTCTCCTTGAAAAACAAGAAATATTTTGGAACCAAAGAGCCAAGCAATTTTGGCTTGCAGAAGGGGATGATAACTCAAGTTTTTTCCATAGATATGCCTCAAAGCGAAAGAATAGTAATAATATTATGGGGTTGCTGGATTCAGATGGGATATGGAAGGAGTCAAAGGAGGATGTGCAGAGAATAATTAAAAATTATACGCTAACTGATGGCAGGTTGACAGATGGTGATCGAGTTTTGAGTGTTTCTGATGATCAGAATCGGAAGCTAATGATGCCAGTATGTGATGAAGAGGTTAAAGATGCGGTCTTTGCTATGCACCCAAGTAAGTCACCTGGTCCGGATGGCCTTAATCCGGCATTTTTTCAAACGTATTGGGATATTGTGGGCAGAGATGTTGTTCAGTTCTGTAAGTCTTTCTTTCAAACTGGGGAGCTTCCAAGAGGTGTAAATAGTACGTTAGTTTGCTTGATTCCGAAAGTTAAACAATCGAGGCAAATGACGGAGTTGAGGCCTATCTCGTTGTGCAACGTTCTTATGCGTATTTTGTCAAAAGTCATGACTAATCGGTTGAAACCATGCTTGAATTCGATCATATCGGATAAACAGAGTGCTTTTGTGGAGGGGCAGCTTCTTATTGATAATGCAATAATTGCATATGAAATAAACCATTATATTCGGAGGAAAACTCAAGGGAAGTATGGAGTTGCGGGGCTAAAGATTGATATTTCAAAAGCGTATGATCGGCTTGAGTGGAATTTCATTGAAAATACGTTGGTGAAGTTTGGGTTTCAGAGTGTTTGGATTGCTCGAATTATGGCCTGTGTAAAATCTGTATCTTATAGTTTTGTGCATAATGGTGAAGTTTTCGAAAATATTGATCCGCAGCGTGGAATACGTCAAGGTGATCCTATTTCTCTCTATTTGTATATCATATGTGTAGAAGGCTTGAGTGCGATGATTAATCGAAATAAAAATGTTGGGTTGGTTCATGGATGTGCGATAGCTAGAGGAGCACCTTCTATATCTCATCTCTTGTTTGCGGATGACTGTTATCTTTTTTTCCGGGCTACGGAAGTTGAAGCACGTACTATGAAAGGTATATTACATAGATATGAAAGTTTGTCCGGGAAGGCCATTAATTATAATAAGTCCAACATTACTTTCAGCCCAAATACCTTAGTGGTGGAGCGAGGTAAGGTTTGTGCAGCTCTTGAGGTTCAAGAAATCAGTACCCCTGGCAAATACTTTGGTATGCCAATGTGTGTAGGAAGAAATAAAAATGAAGTGTTTGGGTTTTTGGTTGATCGAGTAACACAAAAATTACAAGGGTGGGATAATGTTACTTTGTCAAAAGGTGGGAAGCTAACGCTTTTGAAGACTGCAGCGCAGGCCGTTCCAAACTTTTGGATGAGCCTTTTCTTAATTTCTGTTAGTATTTGTGACAAGATTCAGAAGAAAATGAATGGATTTTGGTGGGGTCAAGGGTCGAGAGGTAGTGGAATTAAGTGGATGGCTTGGGATAAGCCGTGTGTGTCAAAATATGGGGGAGGGTTGGGAGTAAGAAGTTTAAGGTTATTCAATACGGCTGTGCTAGCCAAGCAAGGGTGGAGAATCTTGACTGAGGCAAATTCGTTGATTTCTAAGATTTTGAAAGCTCTTTATTTCCCTCATACGGACTGGTTAAATGCAGAGTTGGGTGTGAATCCGAGTTACTTGTGGCGTAGCATTTTATCTACTCAGGATGCTATTAAAGCTGGCTGTCGTCGGAGAATTGGTGACGGGGCTAGCACTAAGGTTTGGAAAGTGCCTTGGTTACCTTGTGAGGACAGTGGATATGTGTCTACAAGGTTGATCTCTGAGCTCCAGGATATTAATGTCCAAGGTTTGATGAATATCGACGCAAGCACATGGGACTCTGAAGTGTTAGATGATTTGTTGAATGATCGTGATCGAGAGTTGATTCAACGAATACCAATTCCACGTCGTAGAAGAAGTGATTCTTGGTTTTGGTTATCTGATCCTAAAGGGCAGTTTACGGTGAAAAACATATATAAGTGTTGTGGGAGGATTTTAGCACAACTACGTGGAGGTCGTTACTGGAATAGCGCCGTAAAATATGGAATCGGCCAACTGCCCAGAAAGGCTCGCAGTCGGAGATTTATGGCTAGCCGCCCGGGAAGGCTCACGGCTAGGGGTTACCGAAGAACACGGGAAGGTGTTTTGGTGATGGTTGGGGCTGAATCTACGGGATAGAGCTCAAGGACCATCTGTTGGCCAGCCAAGAACCCTAATTTGACTGTGTCGCACAAGAGTGCACGTGCTCTAGCTACTCAAGGAGTGCAAAGTGTCGAAGAAGATCCCGTAAACTGCCTACATACCACTATTTATAGTGGATCAAGCCCCGATGTAGTTCTTGATTGATAAGTTTGATTGTTTGTGATGATTTATCCTCTCTCCAGTGGGATAATGACTGTTGTTGCTGATATAAATCGTGTATCAACTGATTGTGATGTAGTTATCAGGTTTCCAAGCCTTATCAGGACTGTTGGAAGCCTATCCACTGATGTTTATCTCATGAATGTATGATTTATCATGTAATAATGATGTATATCCTCGAATAACTGAATAATTATCCATTTAGAGGTGTATTTCAGCTGTAGAGACGTGCTCCTAAAAAGTAGGAGGCGTGCCTTATCTGATTTGGCAGCCTGATCAGGCTTCCGGCGGAAGCTGGGGGTACCACCCGGTAGCCTGACTCCGGTAACCTGACTCCGGTAGCCCAACCATGGAAGCCATACTGGAGGCCCTACCTGATGGCTATCCTAGTCTGAATCTGTGTTTCTGTCAGGCTTCCGGGGAAGCTGGGGGTACCACCCGGTAGCCCCTCCGGTAACCCAGTTACGGAAGCTATGCTGGAAGCCCTCTCTGATGGTTGTCATTGGCTATGGATGAGACTATCCCCGGGACCATAAGCCTTATATTCTTTCAATGTTCATCGCAAGGTAGCCCCTCTGGGGGGTACCGCCCGGTAACCCAAACTATGGCAGCCCCTTTGGTAAGCCAGTTATGAAAGCTATTCTGGTAAGCCATGTCTTGTAGCTGTACTGGAAGCTATGTAATGATGTCTATGGGTTGTGGATCATCCATGGGAGGCCATTCCCAGGACCCTTATCGTCATATTTACCTGCTACCCATCTCATGGTAGCCCATATGGGTTGTCATATGCTCTTGGAAGCTTGTTATCCGGGAGCCATGCCATTCGGGAGCCCTTCTACCCGGGAGCCCTATTATCTTGGGAGCCCTGTTATCAGTTTTCATGGGTTACCACGGGTACCTTGGAAGCCCTCTAAAATATCCTCTTTTCTTGTGGATTGGACCCAGAACTCATAATGGGCCTAAATCTGATCCATGCAAGATTTTGGTCACAACAACTACCCCCCGGTTCCTTGAAGCATGAGTGCAAGAGGAACCAGAACAAGGTAAGGTCCAATCCTTTCTTATTATTCTCTTGGAGAAGTATACATCTTCCACATCGTGTTCCCAAGCTTACATGAGCTAACTCGGCGTAAGAAACAGGAAACACTCTATTTCTGCATGCATATTTTAATGTGAGTTCTCAAATCAAGGATATCTTCTATTCACTTCGTATCATTCGTGGTACTCCGGTTGGCAGCATATCATGGGGCTACCGGCTTCTGGCATTTCTTTTTTAAACATCGGGGCTTTACATTCTGAGATGCTTCCTTTCTCTACCAAATTGGCCTTCATATAAGAATCTTTTGATGTCTGGAAGCTTCTGTGGTTGCAGGGATGCCTCAAGCGTCCAAAACCTGGGCTACCAAGACAACTAGAAAAAGAGATAAGTAACTAGGGCTAAGTAGCCCTTAAAGACAATGCACAAGATCACACATATTTGATGCATACAGGAAAGTATGAATATGCTAGTGCAAATGATTTTGTAAAAAATGTATGTTGCCGCTTCTCCAATCAAGTAGGACCTTGGCGAACAAACTTTTTCAGGCATTGTGCCACAATTTTCAGATGTTTCCATTATTCCAACGCATTGGATCCCCAAAGAAATTGTTGAGTATTTTGAGGACTTCTCCTATAATGAGTATTTTGAGGACTTCTCCTTTAATGAGTATTTTGAGGATTTCTCCTATAAGTTGTAAGTGATTTGTACTCACATGAATTTTTAGGAGGCAACACATAATCTCATATGTGTGCTTATGTCATTAATAATCTTGTATGCGTGTCTCAAGGGGAACCAATGGAAGGTCGTGGAGACACCTTCAATCGCTGCCATGTCTTTCCAAGTGGTAACATGTGGGGCATATAGCGTGCCTAGGTACCTACTCGACAGTTTTAGCTAGCAATTTCGAAAAAATGTTTATAAAAACACATGCATTGTGTAAATCATGATGATTTTCATGTATTGGTTCAGGTATAATTCAGATCATGTAGGCATATTCATATGTTTGTGAATTTATGCAAGGCAAAACAATGATCTTTTTGACAGAACATGCATCTCAGCAAAGCTTTCAGATGAATGTTGAAAAATCTTCTTTATAAGTGTGGAAAACATGCATGATAGTGAAAATGCAAAGGCAATAGAGTAGAACTTATCTTTGTTCTTATCGTGTCGATCCGGATTCGGGTTTCCGTTGCTGAACGTTGAGGGTGGAAGCCCCTTGTTTCATGTGAACTTCTGATGGGAACCCCTTTTTCCTCTTTGTGGTAGGGTGTTGGGGAACCGAGTTACCCCCCGAGCCCTTAGATCTCTTTCTCATGTAATATGTTAGCCCATTCCAGCTTTAATCTTACTTTTGTGAAGTCTAGAAGTTGTTGGCTGTAGCTGATCATCAATGAACCTGCAAGCTGTTTGACAGAAGATGCAGAATGGAAGCTACAAGCTGGAAGCTATTAGTTGGAAGCTGTTAGCTATAAGTAAATAACAAGGAAACTTGTTAGCCATAGGTAAACATCATGGAACTCGGAAGCCATTTGCTTCAGGTGAATAGCAATCATCCTGCAAGCTATTGATTGCATATAAATAATATGTAAACAGTCAGCAATAGGTATATAGCACGAAACCTATTAGTAGTAGGTAAACAGCAAGGAACCTGCAAGCTGTTAGTTACAGGTGAATAACATTAACCTTGCATGCTATCCATTGCAGGTGAGCACTAAAGATATAGGCTAGCCATTAGCTACATATAAACATTCAAGGAATATATTAACCTCAAACATTACTTATCTCATAATATATTTTCTAGTGCATGCCTGATGTTCATCTCATGTATCCTAAATGAGTGACAACATATGTATTGCTTAGGCAGTATCTAGACATGTTAATAACATATTTGAATTTTAGTAGGCAAGAGTCATTTAGCATCATGCAGATATTCATGTGGTAGAGTCACATAGGATGCACAATGAAAGATATCTTGTAGGTCTTGCTAATCATCTCGACTTAATACCTCTAGCATATCGAATTCTCCTATTCACGCAAGGATTTCAATGAATTCGGCATATCAAAAAGTAATAATCTTAAGCCTAAGGGATAATCATTTCACATGCTTGTCATAGAGTGCAATTTCATGCAATTAAAGAGGGTTTAGTTTCTCACATACCTGTGTAATTTGGTTATGACGTGTGTATTTAGACACATCATAAATATTACCTCGTATCCATCATAGGAGTAGCGAAGGAGCTTCCAACTTTGGAACCTTCAACTGTTTCAATGGTAACCTGTAATGACTGTTCATATGCAATGTGGGTGACTGGAACCCTGCCCTTCGAGATTGCAGTATTCATCTAAGAGCTTCCACCGTGACATCTCGTCTTGGTAGCCCCGCCTTGGGATACCCATCCTGGATGCTTCATCTTGGAAACCCCATCCTGGGATCCTCACTCTAAATGTTTTATTCTGGAAGCCCCATCCTAGGGTCCCCATCTTGGATGTTTCGTTCTTGAAGCTCCATCATGTATGCCCTAGGTTCAGCAGAACCTTCATCCTGGAAGCGCTTTTGGTTCAGGAACCTTGTCTGGTGTAGAAAGTGTTAGAGCTTCCATCTTGGAACCCCAATATTCAGGAACCATTTTTGGAGTAGGAATCTGCTCATCTTCTAAAATCTGCTCAGCTTTGAAAGCTGATCCTGCAAAACTTTGTAAACTCTACCAACAGGAACCTTAAAATCTAATCATTAGGTTGGTTGGTTTATAAACTAATTGTTATCTAGTTTTATAAATGTATGCATATTGCATCTGATAGGGTCATCTTATTATTAGTCTTAGACATATGTTAATGACATCTATATCCATCACTAGGTAACCTCTTTCTATCACTTAACGTTTAAAGTGCATGGGTTACTATCTAGCGCATAAGCAACTTAATAAAATCTGTTTAGGAATTTGGCCTACCATTCAAATTCTAGTACATTTAAGCAGTTATATTCAGGCTAAGGCATTCTAGCTAAGCCTAAATCTGATTATTAGGGGCTAACCATTTACTTAGTGTCGTAGTGAATGCTTTCCTAAGTAAGCGAGGTGTTCGAAGTTTTATAGGATTGTGTACTATGAAGAGAATACTACTCTACAAGTAAAAATGATAATCAGGTTAGGCTTCCATACATGAGGTAACCTTTGTAAGTCATTAAAAGGGATCATAGATCTACTCCTTGCTTAATCACTTTTCTTTTATATTCATAAGGTACGCATATGAGTTCTTTAACTAAACATCAATGGATAAGCTATTTCTTTTAATAGCAAGCTTGGAAGAGTAATAGAGTGTATGAGCATTTCCATAATTCAAAGGGGGTGAGTTTAGTCTTCACATACCCGTGTAGGTTGCTCAAAAGCATATGGGGTTGCATGTACCTTATCCCTTGAGGTTACAACTTCCACCTTAGGGGCTTCCGTTGTGGGAGCTGATCACCCGGAAGCCTGATTCTGGGAGCCCCATCCTGGGAGCCTTGTTTGTGGAAGCCTTACACCAGTAGCTCATCCTAGAAGCATCTGTTCCGGGGAACCTTATCCTTAGTCTGCGTGGTTACCACCCTGGGTGTGGGGGGGTACCGTCCGGTAACCCTATAATATCTGGGAGCACGAAGGCGGGAACCTGACTCCGGGAGCCCCCTGGGTGGTAGCCCATATCCGGTAGCCTAGGTGCCGGAGGCTCAGCCTGGAAACCTTTGTTCCGGGAGTGTCAATCAACTAATGAATCATATGTGGTGATGCCATGTAAACCATTCACGATTATTGGCTGAGTGAGATATGTGAACCACTCAAGGTTACGCACATGTCTCATATTAAAAAGGATCGAAGTGTGCCGAACAGGGTACCACACAAGCCCAAGTAATGAAGGGAACCATGTATGCCGAACAGGGTTCCATACATGCCCTAATAACCAAGTAAGCCATGTGAACCACTCAAGGTTCCGTACATGTCTGGTATTGAAGGGATCCAAGTGTGCCAATCAGGTTACCACACAAGCCCAAGTAATGAAGGGAACCATGTATGCCGAACAGGGTACCATACATGCCCTGATAACCAAGTAAGCCATGTGAACCACTCAAGGTTCCGTACATGTCTGGTATTGAAGGGATCCAAGTGTACCGAACAGGGTACCACACAAGCCCAAGTAATGAAGGGAACCATGTATGCCGAACAGGGTTCCATACATGCCCTAATAACCAAGTAAGCCATGTGAACCACTCAAGGTTCCGTACATGTCTGGTATTGAAGGGATCCAAGTGTGCCAATCAGGTTACCACACAAGCCCAAGTAATGAAGGGAACCATGTATACCGAACAGGGTACCATACATGTCCCGGTAACCAAGTAAGCCATGTGAATCACTCAAGATTCTATACACGTCTGGTAATAAAGGGATTCATGTGTGCCGAACAGGGTACCACACAAGCCCAAAAAGTGAAGGGATTCATGTATGCCGAACAGGGTACCATACATGTCCCGGTAACCAAGTAAGCCATGTGAATCACTCAAGATTCTATACACGTCTGGTAATAAAGGGATTCATGTGTGCCGAACAGGGTACCACACAAGCCCAAAAAGTGAAGGGATTCATGTATGCCGAACAGGGTACCATACATGTCCCGGTAACCAAGTAAGCCATGTGAATCACTCAAGATTCTATACACGTCTGGTAATAAAGGGATTCATGTGTGCCGAACAGGGTACCACACAAGCCCAAAAAGTGAAGGGATTCATGTATGCCGAACAGGGTACCATACATGTCCCGGTAACCAAGTAAGCCATGTGAATCACTCAAGATTCTATACACGTCTGGTAATAAAGGGATTCATGTGTGCCGAACAGGGTACCACACAAGCCCAAAAAGTGAAGGGATTCATGTATGCCGAACAAGGTACCATACATGTCCCGGTAACCAAGTAAGCCATGTGAATCACTCAAGATCCTATACATGTCTGGTAATGAGTATTCGGAGGACTTCTCCTACTAACCAAGTAAGCCATGTGAATCACTTAAGATCCTATACATGTCTAGTAATGAGTATTCGGAGGACTTCTCCTACTAACCAAGTAAGCCATGTGAATCACTTAAGATCCTATACATGTCTGGTAATAATCATGAAGCCTTTAGAACTTGACATTTTCAAGATGCCACTTTGAGAAGTATACTATCCGCTCCATTGCTTTAAAACTTAGCATTTTCAAGATGCCACTCTGAGAAGTATATTATCCACTACCCCCCAGTTCTTCATGACAGCTTGTCTGTGGTGGAGAACTAATTCATCTTATCACCAATCTAGTTGCTATCATCTCAATTCTCTTATCGCTCTGAGTATATTTCAGTGAAGCTCATCAAGTAAAGTATGGGGAAGCCTCCTATGTACCCTGACAATACAGGACCCAGAACTCTGAAGTTTGTAAAGTCCAATTCTCCAGTTGGCTATGGACATGAAACCTGGATTGATTATCCGGTCAATCCTCTGAAATTCGAACATTTTTTGTAATAAGTTTTGGTAGCATGATTGTTACTACCCCCCGAGCCTCTGGTTTAGCTCTATTTTTGATATCTTCACTTCTTTCCTTAGAAGGTTTGAATCTATACCCGGGAAGCTGGGTATTGTATCATAACTTGTTGCAGCTTTTTGTCAGGTCCATAAATCTCAATTGGGAAGCCACATTTCTTTTCATAATTGGAAGTCCTATACCCATTTTCTTCTTGATAGGAAGCCTCCTTTCATTAATTTTGGATTTTCTCCATCTCTCATGTGGGAAGCTGCTAGCTATATTTCCCAAGGGGAAGCCATCCCTTTCTCGTAGCAACCTCTTCGAGAGGTTTTTTTTTATTATGAGGCCTTTTTAATTGCCTCTGGTTTCCTTGCATACTCTCAGGATAACCTTCCATCCTATATTTGCCAGATAGTTGGTAGCCTTAATATGTGGCAACCTCGGTGGCATGCCATTCGTGGGCTTCATATCACTTCCTTTTCGGTAGAGTGATCATCAATATCCCGTTAATATTCTTGTGATAGCTTTCCGGGATTTTGTTTGCTTTCATAATTCTTTTCCAATGATATCTCATGATTTAAGCTTCAGCTGTTGAAGTGGTTCTCATAGGAACATCTTGTGAGTGAAGTTTCTGGTTAATAACTCTTTGGGAACCTGAGGCGGCCATGATATATAGGCCTTCTTTATCTGGGAGCATTTAGAACTTAGCCATTTCTGCCATTTTCATGGGGCTTCTGGTCAGGCTGTGGTCATGACTGTGATGCCTGGAGCTGTTAGGAACATGGTTGCCCCTTTTCCAAGAGCTTCCTCTATATTTTTGGTATTGGCATCCCCGTTAATTAGCTCTTCTCAAGGGCTTATATGCCTTTTCCTTTTGGTGAGAGACTTGGTAGTACTCTTCAGAGTTGTGTTGGTAGCCCTTTAGGCAACCGTTCTTATTTTGGATGGGAAGCCTCATGGTCAAATGACAATTGAGGCTACCACTCACTTTTCCTTTTCAGCTGGTAACCCTTTTAACAGGATTATAGGATATGCTTTAGTTCAGCTTCCTAAAGTAATACCTGAGGACCTTCTCATCATTTGAGTTGTTCTCTGTTAGCAGCATGGCTAGTAGTTTCCTCATCTTCTGCATGGCATTTGTTTTCCGAGATGCTGATTAGCTGCACCGGAAGCCCTGTATTTGCTTCCGCAATATCAAATTGCTCATGAGGAAGAATTTTTTAGTTCCATGGTTTCCCTTACCAGCTTCCAACATCAATATTATTGGTGGTGCTACCCCCCGAACGAATTGGGAACCTTGACACGAGGTTTCCATGGTGGAAGCCCCACACTATGAGTGCACATCTTCTTTTTACTGACTTTTTTGTCCACATGTTTAGAACATCATCATCATTTCTCTTTTTTTTTTTGACTACTGATCTCGTTTGTCAATTGCATTAGGCATTTTTCTTATGAAGACAGCGAATAGGAATCTGCTTCTAGCTTTATAGATATTCAATTGGTACATCATTTTGCTATTACCACAAGTGGTGCATATGCGCTACCCCCCGAGTGTCTACGAATGACAAAATTCATGATAACTGAGTTCAAAGTTGCACAGTTACAACTAATAAGTTGTATATCATTGAGCCTATGCCCAAAAGAGGCCTTCCGCTGGGGCTTCCTGATGGGTGGCAATTTAGGGTGTCTTCCTTGGGACCCCAATCCAATCATGTGACTGGTCAGTCTGGCTCCTTGGTGTTTTGTCTTCGGGGCTACCGGATCTAGAGCTTCCGAATTTTAGGGCTTCCGGATTCAGGGCTACCGGATCCAGGCCTACCGAATCCAGGGCTACCGGATTCAGGGCTACCGGATTCCTGGGCTACCGGATTCAGGGCTACCGGATTCAAGGCTACCGGATTCCAGGGTTACCAGATTCCAGGGCTACCGGATTTCAGGGCTACCGGATCCAGGGCTACCGGATCCAGGGTTACCATCATATTCGGGGCTGCCACTCGTTGCACAGAACATGGGGAGTGGTGGCCCATCTGCCTCCCAGGCCTTGCTCAGCCTTTCAACAATAAATGGGTCCGGTTGCCCGTTTGAGGGTTTATATTCTTCATCCATATTGTCTGGATTCATTTCCCGGTTGCCTCCAAGGCCGCAAGTATGCCGGAAGCCTGACTTATGCTTTATCCATCCAGCTACTGGGCTTCCAAAGGATAGGAACTTTCCTTCACTCACATGGCTATACGCTTGAGATTCGTTCTGGCCTTGGTATTGATGGGTTTCCAGCGGGAGTCCTTCATGCTGATGCCTTGGTACCCCTAGGCGGGATCATTGGTGGAAGCCCCCTTGGCATCCTGATTGCATTCGTCGTCGAAGGCCCTTTTGATCCCCCATCTGAGATCTCTTCAGATTACTTCTTTCAGGGGAAATTTCGCGCACCTTTCATGATGATGCCATGGTACCCCTAGGCGGGATCCCTGGTGGAAGCTCTCTTGGCACCCTGATTGCATTCGTCCTCGGAGGCCCTTTTGATCCCCCATCTGAGATCTCTTCAGATTACTTCTTTCAAGGGAAGTGACGCCCACCTTTCATGATGATGCCATGGTAACCCTAGGCGGGATCCCAGGTGGAAGCCCCCTTGGCACCCTGATTGCAGTGGTCTTCGAAGGTCATTTTGAGTCCCCATCTGAGATCTCTTCAGATTACTTCTTTCAGGGGAAATTTCGCCCACCTTTCATGATGATGCCATGGTACCCCTAAGCGGGATCCCAGGTGGAAGCCCCCTTGGCACCCTGATTGCAGTGGTCCTCGAAGGTCCTTTTGAGCCCCCATCTGAGATCTCTTCAGACTACTTCTTTCAGGGGAAATTTCGCCCATCCTTTGCAATTTCCGGTAAATAATCGGGCCATCCAATCCTGTATTCGGCTCATTTTGTGCACCAATGATGCCACTACTGACCATCTCATACCTTAAGGGAATTTCGTACACCTACATATCATCTCAAAAAATATCTCCAGGCCCTTCTTCATATGAGTTTTGTCCCGAAATCGTTTCTTGTTCCTCTCGTTTTGATAATGGACTAAGCTCCATTTCGCACTCTTTCTTTAATTCAGAAGCTCTTTCAAGGGAGTCCAATTTTTCTCCCATTCGTTTGATGCACTGGTACATGTCATTGATGGTACAATATGTTCTTTATCACCGTTTTCATTATCGACACCGTTAGACGGCGTTTCATCATTGCCGGAGCGGTCAAACATCTTTTCCTCCAAAAGACGATAATAAGAGGCCCCTCCTTCTAGCGCCAATTGTTGTGGGAGGATTTTAGCACAACTACGTGGAGGTCGTTACTGGAATAGCGCCGTAAAATATGGAATCGCCCAACTGCCCAGAAAGGCTCGCAGTCGGAGATTTATGGCTAGCCGCCCGGGAAGGCTCACGGCTAGGGGTTACCGAAGAACACGGGAAGGTGTTTTGGTGATGGTTGGGGCTGAATCTACGGGATAGAGCTCAAGGACCATCTGTTGGCCAGCCAAGAACCCTAATTTGACTATGTCGCACAAGAGTGCACGTGCTCTAGCTACTCAAGGAGTGCAAAGTGTCGAAGAAGATCCCGTAAACTGCCTACATACCACTATTTATAGTGGATCAAGCCCCGATGTAGTTCTTGATTGATAAGTTTGATTGTTTGTGATGATTTATCCTCTCTCCAGTGGGATAATGACTGTTGTTGCTGATATAAATCGTGTATCAACTGATTGTGATGTAGTTATCAGGTTTCCAAGCCTTATCAGGACTGTTGGAAGCCTATCCACTGATGTTTATCTCATGAATGTATGATTTATCATGTAATAATGATGTATATCCTCGAATAACTGAATAATTATCCATTTAGAGGTGTATTTCAGCTGTAGAGACGTGCTCCTAAAAAGTAGGAGGCGTGCCTTATCTGATTTGGCAGCCTGATCAGGCTTCCGGCGGAAGCTGGGGGTACCACCCGGTAGCCTGACTCCGGTAACCTGACTCCGGTAGCCCAACCATGGAAGCCATACTGGAGGCCCTACCTGATGGCTATCCTAGTCTGAATCTGTGTTTCTGTCAGGCTTCCGGGGAAGCTGGGGGTACCACCCGGTAGCCCCTCCGGTAACCCAGTTACGGAAGCTATGCTGGAAGCCCTCTCTGATGGTTGTCATTGGCTATGGATGAGACTATCCCCGGGACCATAAGCCTTATATTCTTTCAATGTTCATCGCAAGGTAGCCCCTCTGGGGGGTACCGCCCGGTAACCCAAACTATGGCAGCCCCTTTGGTAAGCCAGTTATGAAAGCTATTCTGGTAAGCCATGTCTTGTAGCTGTACTGGAAGCTATGTAATGATGTCTATGGGTTGTGGATCATCCATGGGAGGCCATTCCCAGGACCCTTATCGTCATATTTACCTGCTACCCATCTCATGGTAGCCCATATGGGTTGTCATATGCTCTTGGAAGCCTGTTATCCGGGAGCCATGCCATTCGGGAGCCCTTCTACCCGGGAGCCCTATTATCTTGGGAGCCCTGTTATCAGTTTTCATGGGTTACCACGGGTACCTTGGAAGCCCTCTAAAATATCCTCTTTTCTTGTGGATTGGACCCAGAACTCATAATGGGCCTAAATCTGATCCATGCAAGATTTTGGTCACAACAATAAGCAATTGCAGGGACCCCATGATATGACGTTCAGGAATTTCTGGCATCGACTGTGGAATTTAAAAATCCAAAGTAAGGTGGTCTATTTTCTATGACGTGTTTGCAGGGGGTGTTTGCCAACAATGCTGGCTTTGGCTTCGAAACAGGTGCAAGTGAATACAAGATGCCCTTGGTGTTTCAATGAGAATGAAAGCGATGTGCATATTTTGTTTGAGTGTGATTTTGCTAGAACTGTGTGGGCACTGACTGGGCTTCAGGATCATATAGTAAGATATGTGAATGAGTCTTGTTTTGATATGTTAGTTCGTATGTTTCAGACATTTAATTGTGATCAATGTGCTATGTTTGGAATGGTTTGTTGGAGCCTTTGGAATCGTCGCAACAACTGGTTGTGGAATCGAGTAAATGGGTCTGATTTTGGTGTTAGATCTGCAGCTATAAGTCTTTTGACTGAGTGGAGAAGAGTTCGTGAGATAGATATTCAGCGAAAGCATCCTCTAAATGCTGATGGAGTAGGGTGGAGTAAGCCACCTGCAGGTTGGTTGAAGATTAATGTTGATGCTGCTCTCTGTTGGGATAATTGTGTTGGAGTTGCAGCAATTATTCGAGATTCAGCTGGGCAGTTTGTGCGGGCACGGTGTTGTCGTGTGGATGGAGGATGGCAGCCTCGAGAGGCTGAGGCCTTGAGTTTAAGAGAGGCTCTTTCCTGGGTTAAGGAGTTGGGGTATGAGTACTGTGTCTTTGAATCGGACTCCAAGCTCTTGGTTGAGGCTTGTAAAGGTGAAGACGGAAGAAGTTATTTCCACACAATCGTTTCGGATTGTATTGATTTATGTAAGCACTTTAATCATGTGTTAGTGCAGTATGTTCGTAGGTCTGCGAATGGGGTAGCACACTTATTAGCTACTCATTCTATGTCTGGCCTGAGGGAATGGGATGTTAGCCCTCCCAGTTTTATTCACCATGTATTGGATTCTGATATTATTTAAGGGGGTCCGGTCTATGGCAAATGTATGCCATAGATGTTAGTAGTATTTTTATGTGTTCGTTCGCAAGGAAGAACTGAATGTAATATCAAGTTCAAGTATCTTATCTCTCACAATTTAGAAGTGTAGAAGAATGTTTGGTTTGTTTATAAACTAAATTAAACTAATTATCAATCGAGAATAAAATATATGAGGAAAACAATCCAAGAACTGGGGTTCTTCACTTGGTTTCAATGCACATTCAATATATATGTGACGTCTACGTTCTTACTCTGCTGAAAACAATTCTTCTAAGGTTGTAATGTTCCCTTCCAAGATACAATATAATGTCTACAACTACACCTTAATTGTCACTTCCATGATACAATCAAAGTACAATCATAAACTATTACGCACCAAGAATTATAAGTCTCACAACTCTCCTATTAATCTTCCAATCAAATATTCGAGTTATGTCTGTTAAATCTTGTACTAAAATTGTAACTCCTCTTCCAAGTTATTACAATCCCTAAAATCCAATCAAAGGTTCATGATGCCCCTAATTGTGTTAAGCCCTCAATAACAGATCAGCAAAGCAATAAAATCACAGATAATAAAACACACATGAATACCAGGGAATACTACCCAATCCTCAGATTAGAGATTTAGTTACACATAATTAAGGAAGAAAACAAAACACATGAATTAATAGAAGAACTCATAATTATAAGAATATAGAAAAAACCTTTAATTTTCAATCTTTGAAGAAAATAACAGTTCTCCAGAAAAATCCCTAAAAGCTGCGTACAAAGTTGTATCTATAGAATAGTGTTTTTCTGATCTGTAAATTAATAACCTAGATGTGTTTATATAGATACTCCAAGTCTTGCCCAGCAAGAAATTAACTTCTATTACAATTAGAATTTAAAGAAGGTACCCAAAATTGCCCAGAATACAATTAGAATTAGAAAAAGGGCAAAACAGTAAATTCCCAGCCTTCTTTTACAAGATCAAGTGCGCGATTTCATTCAGCATATTCCTTGCACGTGCTATCTATCCCAGGTTGTAGAAAATCTCTCAAGCTTCGCGTGGGCAGTAAGATCGCTGAAAACGGACTTCTAGAACTCCAGATATGGCCAAAACACTGTAGACTGCGCAACCTTCCCGGAAAATCCGAATTTTAATCAATTAAATCTCCAAAAACGACAGAAGCATTGATATTCTTGCAAACCTGCACAACTAAGCAAAACACATCAAAACACATCAAAACTATAACAAACTTGAGTCCAAAACAATCAATTTAAGCCGATATAGAATGTTCCAAGTGGATATAAAATCCACTTATCAATAGACCCCTTATTCAACATACTATTTTTCAGCCGTTGGATCAACTATTCAACGGCTCAAATTTAAAAAAAATCAGCATCGTACCGCAGAAATTTTATGCGGTACGGAGAAATTACCAAAATGCCCCTGCCTCTAATATGAAAATAGAAGGGCATTTTGGTAATTTCTCCGTACCGCAGAAACTTTTTGCGGTACGATGAACAGTAGATTTTTTATGTGAAACAGGGGGCATTTTGGTAATTACTCCGTACCGCAGAAAGTTTATGCGGTACGGTACAGATTTTTTTTTTTAAAATCAGGCCGTTGGATCAACGATCGTATGACTGAAAAATAGTATGTTGAATAAGGGTCCCTGACATCAGGGACAGGGAACCTTATTTAAGTAATGCAAATTAACTTTTCCTCAAAAAAAAAACAGCACCTTACGTGCCATAAACTGTCGTGATAGTTCATATGTGCCATAAACTATTGTGATAGTTCTAATTGTTGTGATATTTTTAGTTCAATGTATGTCCTATTTCATCAAAACAAAGAAGAAAGAGCAAAAGAGAATTACAAATCACATAACCGCATATTTTTGGTAAGCTAAATTTAAATTCCAATATTCGATTGAATGTGTGTTTATGTGCCTTGCCTTCCGTGACGGCTTACAAACAAACCATACGCTATATGCCATATATGTAAGCCAAAGTTCAACTGCAACCACGGCTAAAACAAGGCATTTAAGAATTAGGCGTACGTGCTCTGGACTGAGCTTCATTGTGTTTTGTGACACTAAATTATTAAATAAATAATTAACTAAAATGATCATTTATATACAAATATAATGTTATCTCCATTCCAATTTATCTGTATTATTTGTTTTTTTTAAATTGATTCAATTTTGATTGAAAATTTTATATAGTACAAAATTGAAAATAACTATAAAAATTATATCATTAGAAAGTGTATCTAATCTATTTTAATACATATTTTCCAGATTCTAAAAATAATGAAAAAATGATTTTTAATTTACATTCAAAGTTGAGTCAATTTGACCATAAAAAATTTAACAATACAGTTATACAGATAAATGGGGACATGGGGAGTAAATAATATCCTTGACAAACAAATCTTGAAATTAATGCTTTTGAGTTTTGACCATAGTTTAAAATTGGAGATACAAAATGAAGTATTTAATATAGATGTTTGGTAGTTGGCATAAGAGCATCTCCAAGAGGCTCTCTACTCAAGCTCTTAACTCAAAAAATGAGGAGAGAGAATGAAAATATTGCTCCAAGAGACTCTTAGTGGCTCTTAAAAACACTAAGAGCCTCTTCTCTCTCCTCATTTCTAAAGTCACTAGTAGCTCTTAACTTGTATTTTAATAATAAAATATCTATGTCCACCAATTCATGCACACATTTTGGTTATAGTGGGGTTAATTTATGAATAAATTATAAATAAAGAGCTAATATAAAGAGGATTGTTGGAGTTTGACACATAAATCAATGTAATAACTTGTTAAGAGTCATTTATTTATATTATTTTAAAGAGTGAATATAGGAGTCTCTTGGAGATGCTCTAAGGACTTAAAAAATTATTTGGAGGAGTTTTGTAATGTGTTTGATTAAAATATAAAAACTAATTCGAACAATAATCTATCGAATTGTTTCATTCAAAATAATTAATATAATTCACTAATTAAAATCATTAGCTTTTTACTCAAAAAAAAATCATTAGTTCAATTCGCTAGTCAAAATAATTAATTTTAATTCATTAACTCTAACAATTAACCGTTAAATTCTTTATAAATAATAACAAACTAATTTTTTTTAAATATTACTTGAAGATATAGTACTCTCTCCCGTCAGTGTATTTTTTAGGCATATAATAAAAATCTCTTCAGATTTTTTTCTTAATAAAGTATAGTATTTGAAGAAATGATTGAAATGCAAAGATGTGGGGAGAGAATTTGTATCGTATAAATCATTATGATATGCTTCAACAGATAACTATTTTAAGTTTTTTCATATTATCTTTTAGTGGATCCTTACAAAATCCAAATTTAATGCATAGTAAAACATAGTATAAATGTGCGATTTCATTGGTCCTTTCTCCGGTCATTCTAAGATCAATCAGATATTTTTGTGCACGTAAAAAATGGTGTTTCGGAGAGGTCTATGCTTGGTCTTAGTTTCAGTTTCCATCTTGCTCAGCTATGCCAGTGCTTGTTCTAATGGCACATGCAAGGTACACTAGTGTTTTTGTGTATGTGACAATAGGTTAGTAACTTTTGGTGTGTAAATTTTGTAACCTTTTTAAATTTGGGATGTCTGTTGTATATCGATATGAAATGAATGTAGCTGCTAGATGAATGTTCAGTTGACGAAGATTGCGAGGCAGGGCTGTATTGCTTCTCTTGTCCTCAAGGTTTTTCGGGGTCTAGATGTGTCAGATCATCGGTTACCAACCAATTTTCACTCTTGGTATGAAATCTTGGATCATCCTCTCGATCTCTTTCGGTGAATTTAATTGAGGGTTGTAATCTTGATGTGATTTATACAATAACAAGAAGAGGGTTCGAGTCTTAGTGAAGATATGAGTGTGAGTATTTAATTTTCTGCGATTGAGGCTAACAACTATTTGTACACTTGTTATTTAATAGAATAATACACTGCCATTCAACAAATATGCATTCTTGACAACCCACAATTCGTATGCAATCGATGGAGAGCCACTTCATACTCCATTTCCCAGGTTATGTCCTACTAATCAAGAAGATAATGTCACCATGCAGCTAAACGTATGCCTCTGGCTCCCGTAATTTTCCATCATTTTGTATGTTTCCTTCTAAATTTTCGTTTAATGAGTTCAAATAACTATCTCCGCTTCACTACTACTTTGCAGAATGGCGTCCGAGCTCTAATGCTTGACACATATGATTTTGAAGGAGACATCTGGTTGTGCCATTCTTTCGAAGGGAAGTGCCATGATTATACAGCGTTCGTAAGTAAAAGTTTTCCTATCATCACATTTGGTATTAAATTCTAAAACAATATATTCAATTAATGGTATTCTTTGGATTAATAAAACATGAATTTAAATATGTTACTAGGAACCAGCTATGGACACTATGATCGAAATAGAAGCCTTCTTATCAGCAAATCCATCAGAAATCGTGACACTGATCCTAGAAGACTATGTTCACACCCCGAATGGATTAACAAAATTATTTACAGATGCAGGGCTGATGAAGTATTGGTTCCCTGTGACAAGCATGCCACAGAACGGCCAGGACTGGCCGCTAGTAAGTGACATGGTGACTAAGAACCAAAGGCTACTTGTTTTTACTTCCATCGAATCCAAACAAGCAGACGAAGGCATTGCTTATCAATGGAATTTCATGGTGGAAAATCAATGTAGTTGCCCATATCTACTTGCATTTGATTTATACTGGATATATATATAGTGCTTAATTCATCTAATACTGAGTACGATTTCAGATGGAGATGGTGGAATGGAAGCTGGAAATTGTTTTAATAGGGGGGAGTCATCACTACTCAATGACACGAGTAAATCTTTAGTTTTGGTAAACTATTTTCGAACTCTTCCAATCAAGTTACTGGCCTGTGGAGAGAATTCAGATGACCTCAATGACATGCTTCACACTTGCTATGCCGCGGCTGGTAATCGATGGGCTAATTTTGTTGCAGTTGATTTTTACAAGGTACACTTGTTCTGATTTTGTTCTTTCCTAAACTGAATTATAACTGAATAGCATTGATCTGTCTTTTGCTGTACTTAATTGGGGACAAACCTCGGTTTGTGATTACGAAAATTGAGATCATGCATATGACTTAACACGGAATTTTGGTTAACATAAGCAGAGAAGTGAAGGAGGAGGAGCATTCCAAGCTGTAGACACGATGAATGGTGAGCTGCTATGTGGTTGCAATGATGTACATTCCTGTGAAGTAAGTCACTCATAAGTCATAACAGACACACAACTCTTGATTTGATTAATCAACCTTTGAACTTAACCAACACATTAATTGTCGTTTAATGCTTAATTTGCAGAAAGGAGCTAGTGGTTGTACCCCAAGTCCTAGTCCCAGTCCAATTTCGTAAGGGCAATAATAACAGGTTGTACAGGAGAAGCCTCAAATTTGATAAGGGCTTCTTAAAGTGATACTCCAATAACATTCTGTTGTATGTGTTTAAGGTCATTTTGACACATTTTTACACCATATTTCGCATGTCTTACACAAGTTTTGTTACTATGTCATCATTCAGAGCGGCTCCCGAGGCATTAGCCATGGGTCCCCGCAATCATTCATGTTTATAAACAAATCCATATGCTACTAACAAATGTTTGGTTATGTATTAAAAATTTAAAACATGAATGTATGTGCATATTTAAAAGTTTGAAAAATTGAACATTTAATTATGTTAATGAAAATTAAATTTTAACTATTTTATTAGAAATAAACAAACCTAATGTTAACATCATTTATTTTCATTATCATATTTTCTATAGGTCTGACAGAAAATGCACTTGTGGGAACAAAATAAAAATACATAATGCATATGTAATTGTCTAGTAATATATATTTATTTTAAAAACGTTATTTGAAAAATGAATTAACTTCAATTTTAAGTAAAAAATATAAGTTGAAATTTGTATAATAATATATAAAACTTACTAACCGAAATTCTTGCTATGACATGAAAAAACTTATAATTTATTTAAAATTTTTAAAAACTAAAGTAACTAAAGTGTTTTTATTTTATTTTTTTATTTTGTGTCTCCCTAATTTTTAATTATATCCATTCACTTTGATAGAATAACTTGTGTATCTTTGTAAATTTAGATAATGCATATTTTTAAGAGTGAACGTTTTATAATAAAATAAAAATGTAACAAAATTTTGTAAAAAAATACAATAATTTATACTTGAAAGAAAGTAGTTAAACAAAATGTAATGATAGCATACTTTTTTTTTTGAAGTAATAATAATGATAGCATACTTGGTTATATCTGAAAACAAAAAATAAAGAGTAATACTAGGGATACAAAATTTTGTACCAAAAATTGTTACCAAATGACATGGTAGGGGTGATGTGGCAATGAGGGAAATTTTTATTGGTTGATATTAGTGTGAATGCGGGGATCCATTACATTTAATTGAGTGATAATTAATCAAAATGAGACACGTTTCATTTTGTAAATTTTTTTGTACCAAATTTTGTGCCTCTAGTATTTTTCAAAAATAAAAGAGAACGATTCAAAAGATTGTAACTGATTCCTAAAATTTAGGTAATTTGTTTTAGCGGTGTGTACGTATATGCATGCCAAGCTTTATGCATTCTAAGAATATTATTTCTCCAAAATATTATTTAACTTCACCTCCAAAATATTATTTCTCCAATGGATCAAGAATCAAGAATAGGGTACTCAAGAATATCAAAGCTTGCTACTTCATCACCCAAATCTGAACCAATGTGCTTGTTTTCCAGTCTTCCTACACATTACAAAAGAACTAGCTCTAAAGTCGGTGATAGTGAGACGATTATGCGAAATATGTTCACTGATCGTGCAAGATATGTTCTTTAACAACATACAATATGTGTAACCGTGCAAAATATGTGCGCGAGTGAGAAAACTGTGCAAAATATGTTCATCAATCGTGTAAAATATGTTCATTAATAATACAAAATATGTTTAGCGACGACGATTCTTGATCTATCTACCTCTTTTCCAGATTCTTCCATTTTCCTTCCGAAGCCAGTGAAGGTGATGTTAGACAAGTAGGAAAAAGCAGAATAGGATTAGCGTTTGTGATCATTTTTTAGGACATAACTCAAAAATAATGTAAATGAATATCAATGTAATTTAACATTCAACCCGTTTAGAGAAACCAACCAACTTCTCTACAAGTTATAGATACTGCAAAACAAAACAAATGAAGAGCAGAGCAGAAATCAAGAATAATCGTAGGGAGCTAAGAGAATTGCAGCACATTCGCACGGTTAAAATTTTAGTTGTCATACTTCTATTCCTATGAATTTTCATTGTTGTTTTTGAACAGAGAGGTCATGGACAACAATACTGGTATTAGCACGAAGCTATTCGTTAGAAGATTAATAAAATACGTTCATCTAGAAAAGAGAAACAATAAAGTTCTCTATAAATTATGGAAAACATGTTGTGTTCTCTAGGTTTTTAAGAGTAATTAGTATCTTTAATTCTCTTAAATATTTTTTTTGAGAGTAATTGGTTGTATCTTCGTTGTAGGCTATACAACGTTCCTGGTGTGTTGTTAAACCAGGAACGTCCAACAACGACATTCAACAAATGATCAATTATAGTTGTGGTTACGTTAATTGTACCATCATTGAGGAAGGAGGTGATTGTTTCCTTCTAAAAGATGAAATTAACTACGCCTCTGTAGTTATGAATTTATACTATCAAAAAGAAGGAAGAAATCGTTGGGATTGCAATTTCAACGATTTCGGTAACATCGTCTACGACGATCCTAGTGTGTAATATTTTTCTCATTAAACCAATCTTTTCATATGTTTTATTTTTTATTTTCTTTACATTAATTGTTTGACTTTTTCCCTTCTTTTTTTTTAGCTTTGCAGGTTTTGGTAGCTGCACTTTCCCGGGACAGCAAGGTTGAGTTGATTAGTTTCTGACGGTGTTGGACTTTTTTAATTTTGTAAAAACAAAAATAATGTAATAAATATATGTTATATAATGTGATACCCATATGATACAAATTATATCATATCAGCACATGTCAGCTAACAACAAAAATTATATCATGTTATATTATCAAGGAATATAAACCTCTTTATTTTGATCAATAATTTAAATATTCTATCTTAAGAAGCGCCTTAAATAGTGTACCGTCATAACTCTCCCTAGATAGACATATCTGCCTCATCAACATGAATTAAGCAATATTATCTGGATCACTATCCAAATTTTTATAAACAGATAATATATGTAAAGTATCACTCCATAATTCCTACTTAGAGCACCGTTGTACATCCCAGTCTATAGTTCTTTCACTTACTGTTTTGTCTGTAAAATTTACCATAACGATAACAGATTAGAAGGTGCTTTACTATTCTGCAAATTTCTAACAAACCTTATCATTTGAAGTTATTTGGTGCAAGAGCTCAGATTAAATGGAATTATTTGTGAAGAATAGAGAATATAACCTTTGCACAAGACCTTTTTCTGTAATGAAAAAGGTGAAATAAGTACAGGTCCAACTAATTTTGGCAATGTTTCAAATTTCTTGATGATATTAAACAGCAACGGTGTACAAATTTTGATAATGTAAGCGTAATTCTTTTAAAAGAAACAGATTTTTTTTAAAACTTCTTGTTGGAGAACTTGGTCATAGTATTTGGAGAGAGCAGAAGGAAGGAAACAGTGGCTATGACCAAACGTTGAAACTGACATTGGGTTTTAAGATCGAGGGGTTTTGGTGCTTATACGAAGAGTAATGTTAGGGAACCAAAAAACTTCTCCAAAATTTTTCCAAAATGATGTGGCAGGTGATGAGTTAGAAAATTGAAGAGTTTTAATTGGGGATTCATATGAATGCACGTGGGGTCCATCATATTAATTATCTTATTAACTAATAGTAAGAAGACACATGGCGTTTGGGAACATTTTTTTGGTTCCCTAGCATTTTTCTTATACGAATATAGTTGCTGACATGGAGATACACATGGCTGACCTGAAATAATATGACTCATTGAAAGTGTATGTTGGAGCCTAAAGACTTTTGATATTTTCAAATTCTATTCAAATTGAACGACTTTCAAATTCTTTTTGTATAACAAACAATCGAAGAAGTAGAATCAAGCAAAAAGTGGAAGAAGTAGAATCAAGCAAAAACTGAAACTGTTGATCCCTAAGACCGTAACCTGATGGGTATATTAACCTGGTTGATTTATTAGGTAGAAGAACTTGATACAAGCAAGGCATAAACAAATGTAACTAAGAACCAAGACAACAAGTACATAAAACTACCTCTATTTTACATCTTGATGCAAAAACCAAATTGAGGTTCAACACCTTTCAAAGGATATGTAAATACACAACAATGTATGGGTCTGCAACACAATAAATATATTCCATCAATTATAATTTATACATAATAGCTCATTCTTTAACCTTACATTTATATAAGTTGAAGCAAACAACTTGATGGAAATGTGTAAGGGTTGGCAAAATGTCTTGCACATCACGTGTTTGTATCTACATACATGATGAAAAGAAAAGTAAATTACATCATTAGAGATAAGGAATTCAGGGAAAAACAAGTTAATTTACCATTGGATTCACCATAGGCGTGAATGGATTGTATGATGACTGTCTGCTGGAAAACTTTGCAGGATCTTTTGCCCTAAAATATTAGGGTTAAAGGGGACGGAATGGAAGCAGTCGCGTCCATTACATATACATATATAAAATAGATCTGGCGTAGCTGTTGATGTGGCATATGACGTGGATTAAAATGTCTCACCAAACCCTTAAGTTGCAGCATTATATTATATATATATATATATATATATATATATATATATATGAGTAAGGATCTAGGGAAAATCTCGTTTAATGGAAAACTTAGAAAACTAAATCGAAATATAGCATATATGGTATGCAAACTAATCGTTGGGAGATGAAGAAAAATGTGGTGAAATTAGATTTAAAAAAAATATCACCGATTGACGGGAAAAATCAAATTAAAAATGGAGGGGATTAGGTGTGATTCTGTGTGTGAGGGTGTATTTGATTAGTGTGTGGGTGTCCCTGGCGGGGCTGTAATAACCCGAATTTCCGGTAGAATTAAAACTTTTTCTAACCGTGAATAAGTGCACTAGTGAATGGATATTGCCATGGGTGATGACCCCGATTTATATACGTATCGTCAGAATATAGTAATTCGAGGGTTGACGACATAGATAAGAATAATCTATCATCCAGAAAATGAGCTAATGAACCCTGAAAGGGGAGAGGTGGAGTGAATAAGCATCTTCGTACGTGCATAGTGTTTCCCATACGTGCATAGTGTTTCCTATACGTGCACAGTGTTTCCCGTACGTGCATAGTAATTTGGTGGATGAATAGTGATTTTGTAAGTTGGAAAACTTTTCATGCCACCCTATGTTCGGGATAGGATATGGATATTCCGGAGCCATATTAGTGATCAGCGGAGTAAATAAGTGTATGCAAAGACGATCGGAATTCAGAAATTCCAGATTCTATTTTTACGGAATATTTGACCGGGCAGTGAAGTATATATCAGTATTATCAAGAGAATGAGATATTAAAATTGAGGATTTGAGGATTTTATATTTTATTATTTTATTATATGTGATTTAAGAATGAAGAACGAAAACCCCTGAGATAGCGGAACGAGCGTTCTAGAAACCGCTGAAGCGTTATAACGAGAGTAAGGAATAAAACGAACGAATCATGGATTATGGATTGAGTCCATATCGAGGTTAAATATCCTACATGATAATCAAGAGGATTATACCCCAGAATTATTAAGGTATTATTCGTATCGAGAAATTTCCCGGTAAACCCTAGCGGTAAAACTACTTAGTCATTCTTCGAACGATCAGCGAAATTGAGCAATAATCGGACAAAGAAACGTACCAGCAACCAAGGATGCATCCATTATAAGTATTGGGACATGACATAAGCACCTTTATGAAAATATCTTGCATCCAAATGTAATTTACCAAGGACTTAAGTGCAAGAATGCAAGAGATGAGTACCTAGTTGCATTTCTGAGGATAAGGCAATCTAGAAAGGACCCATGAGGGGTGGACAACACACCAAGGAAAAGATGAGGTTGAATAAGATGATAGATATATGTATTATTGAAGGAAAATATCAAGAGAAATCAAAAACAAATGGATTAAAGAGGTGTGTGATCAAGAACAAGACAACAAGGCACCTTGTCATCACATTTCTACACACCACACAAGCTTGGCACATGGATTAAGAGGTGACATAGGCTTTCTAACAGCTGATACATATCACAAATATCACACAAAATCATTTACCAACTAGTCAAAGAAGATTGGAAGAGAGAAAAAGCAAGAACACCACCAAAACCACAAACTGTCCAGCAGAAACCAAAGGCAAAGAAAAATTCATATCTCCACTTCTATCCATTCTTAAATCACCAAATTTTAACCATAGCTTCCTCATTGTATGTAGAATACACGTTTAAAATTTCATGGTCATCAAAGGAGTGTAGCCTAGTCAAATCCATCCCCCAAGATGAAGAACCGAAACTGTCCAGATTTTTCCAGTTTCGACCTCTCACCTTAGAAAATCAATAAGTCGAGCTTCAAGCATCCCCTAGTGATGAGCTATAGTTCAAAGGAAAGCCCTTGAAGATTAGAAGGTTTGATAAAAATTTGAGAACCAAACACTTATTTTTCGATTTTATATGAATTTTACAAGATGAGGAATGAATAGTAGGAATAGTGTTTTACTTAGTTTTTCATGTTTGTTTCTTAGTATTCAAGATTCCTAAGGTGCATCCAAGGCTAGAGGACCTCTTATCAAGCTTTGTTATTGTTCTTAGGACATCAAAGAAGGTAAAGGCCGAACCCTTGCTTGTCATATGTTGAGTTTTTGATGAGTTTTAGTGTTATGATGCATGATTAGAGTACTAGAGATATGATTAAGCTTTGTTAAATGATAAAATAACTTGTGTGGCTCCAAGACCTATTTAGACAGTGAGGGAGATGATGAATAGTGTCCATGAGTGTTGGTGGTGGATTGGATGATTATTTGGAGGGTTTTGATTTTGGAAATATCCGAGTTATAGCCGTCGTAATGCCCGAATTTCATTAATCCTTAAGAACCGAGCATGACAGTAGATGTAAACCTTCTGAACAGTTGAGTTTCTAACCTAAACTTGTAGATTTTGAATCATAGATCATTTTGGCGCAAGAATCGTAGCATTCTGAGTTACGATTTAGGAGGAATGACCAAAACCGTAAAAGTTGTTCGTAGATGTAAGTGTTGAGTTGGTGACTGGAATTGAGACCCTTAAAAATGGAATTAGAACATGATATTTTGAGGATAAATATTAAAGGTCATAATAAAGAGGTGGGAGAAGACGGTATGTCAAAAGAATGATTTTTCGATTTTATGAAAATGTTTCAGTCAAGGTTACGAGCGAGAGGACCTCTTAAGAGAGCACTTGGACTTAACTTTGAAAATGACTTTGTAAAGTGGTTGTTCGAGGTTCGATTTCACAACGAACTCTTGACTTAAGTGTTTTTCAGTTAACATGGACTTAGTACGAGTCTAGAGGGACCCCTAAGTGCCTTGTTTGAGGTTGGCTTAAGTGTTTAAACGTTGAGTTATGAATGGATCGTATAAGGGATTAATAGCGTGTTTTCTTGACTTTGTTTAGATTGTCGGACCCCGCTACAAGCCCTTACTACATCGGGAGTATCAGGCAAGTATACTTAACCTTACTCTATTGTTCAGAGTATATATGTTCAATGAATGGTGTATGTGGTTCAAATGTTTTCACTACGAGTTGCAAGTATTTCATCTAGTTGATTAAATACCGGATATTGATGCAATCGAATGCATGTATATATAGATGATTGTTCCGAAAGTTATCCGGATAGTATATAAATATAGTATTATGTATAAGAGCTATTGGTCCATCTAATTGGGACAAGTATCGATGTACATTGTTTGTACTCGAAGGGAGATAAAATGTTTCTATAAAAGTATGTTGTAATTATGAGGAGTGATGTGAGATTTGATCTGGATCATTTTATTCGAATCCATGATCAAAGCAGTCGTTCTTATGTTTCCTCTTCTAATTTGGGAGGAAAGTGATTTATTGATGATAGTAATCGTTCGTTATTTCCGAACGATAACAGTATTATGAATAGAGGTGCACGTGGTATTATACGTGACATCGAAGATGATAAGTATGTTGAGGTGCACGTGGAATTATACGTGACATCGAAGATGTTAAGTATGTTGAGGTGCACGTGGAATTATACGTGACATCGAAGATGATGAGTATGTTGAGGTGCACGTGGAATTATACGTGACATCTAAGATGATAAGTATTGAAGGTGGTCAGGGATACTCTGGCACCTTATGTTCTGGACTGGAGATAATGCAAGAGCTTGGCGAGGTGGCCACTCAGCATAGATGTATAAAAGCCCGGATGCGGCTTAGGGTGAAGGCCGAGCAAGTCGACTCATCCTGGGGTGATCAAGGCCGAGCAAGTCGACTCCCCCCTCTACCGGTAGTAAAAATATTTGACGTAAGGACTGATCATCCATTACAGCCCCGCGGATAAGAATCTCCTGAATATAGTCCATCAGCAGTATTTGATAAGTGTAATTAATACCACAGATGGGTATTGATTGTAGTATGAATAGTATGTTCTTACTCAGTTTTTGCGAGTAAATTTCATTATGATGAGGAAAATATTTTCGAAATACTTTTAATAGTACATTATTGAAGTCCAATTCATGTCTTCGAATACATTTATATATGTGATTCTGGTGTATATAACTTGCTGGGCATTTTTGGCTCATTCTTGCTATTTTTAATATTATCAAACAGCGGCGATCAGAGCTGGCACTAGTACGTTGAACCGTGATAAAAGGAAGGGAAAGGTGACTGATTCAGCATGTTAGCCTTGTAGTACCTGAGGAAGGTGCAAGTTAGGAAGAAGTAGTTTAATACTTTATTATCTAGTACTTTGAAGTTGTAATGAGATTCTGGAGGATACTCTGAGGTGTAATAACTTTTGGGATTAGTAAGTACTTGTTCTAAGACTATAACCCGTGGAGTAGATTATGGAGTTTATTATGGATATTGTTGTAGATTATATTGTGAGCAGGTGATTGAATATTCCGCAAGAGGTGTGATGACCTGGATTCCCGGTAAGGAATTTGGGGCTGTTACAGGGGCCATTGATCTTAATACATCTAATGGCTAGGATTAGTATCTTAGTTTTCTTCAAAAAATAAGTTCTCTTTTGAGCACTTGCCTATATATATATAGAGGGCTACTCTAGTGAGACCCCTGTTATAATGAGAACTGCACATTGGGCCACAAAACAGGTCCAATAAACAAAATAGGCACGCGACACTACCTTTTCCAAATTAAAAAAAAAATAAACCAAACCACCCATCTATGTCGCTCCATTATTCACCCATCTTTGTTGCTCCATTATTCAATCACCACACCATTATTGCCAAAATTCTTACACCATATACCTATTTTATCAGTCTTTTGCAATACGAAGTTTCCTCAGCTTGTAGCATGAGTGGATTTTTTTCAATTTCAGAATTGTGTTGTTTAACATTATCGCTGCCAGTTTGGGTCACAACGCCAGCAATCATCAATCGGATTTCCAGTTGCACATGAAAATCCCAATTTCCTCCTCTCCGTGCTGTAGTGTTCTTTTATGAAGTTCTAAAGACACACCTGGGCAATAAAATAAACAATTAACAGACACAATTCTAAACTCACCACCATCACAATCAATGTCACTAAACCACCATTATCACCAAACTGCCACCTACATAAATCACCATCAGATTGCTACTATTATCACAACATACAGAATCACCAAAATTCTGTCCAAATTACTAAAATTTCTACCAAAATCACCAAATTTCGATACAAATCACCAAATATTTTTAAACAAATCAAGTAAAGCGCTGTCACTAAACCACCCTTATCACCAATCTACCACCTATAGAAATCACCATCAGATTGCTACTATTATCACAACATACAGAATCACCAAAATTCCATCCAAATTACTAAAATTTCAACCCAAATCACCAAATTTCGATACAAATCACCAATTTTTTTTTAAACAAATCACGTAAAGCGCCGCCTTCACCATACCTACCACCACCATACATCATTCATCTTGCCCATTACAGCTGTTGCAACCACCATAACCACCACTAGATGAGAGAAATCAGATCTAGATGAAAAGAAATCGGATTTGAAAATTATAAATATAAAGCAAATCTACCTTATGTTTGTTTTTCCGACAACATGGCAGCAACGTGGAGGGAAATGAAGTGTGATTATTGGGGTGAAGGAAAGGGGAAGATAGAAATGGAGCAAGTGTGATTGTTGGTGGATGAAGATATGCCCCTGCGGGGGCAGAAGTTTGAACGGAAAGGAGGTGGTGTCGACCGCCGGAGAAGAGGACCGGTGTCGTTGCCGATAGGGGATGGGGGTTGGATGTGGGGGGGCGAATATAGTCAGATTTATTAGATATTAATATAGTCAGATTTGTGTGGTCGAGATTAAGTAGTATAGTATAAAATGAAAAGCTCTCAATTCTCAAAATAAAAGGGGTCTCATTTGAGCACTTGCCTATATATATATATATATATGAGTCCCACTCTAAGGAGACCCAACTTACATAGAGTACCATGGAGACCTCATCATCTAACCGTTAAATTAACTAACGGTTGAGATTAAAATAATAATAAAAAACAAAAAATTAAAAACTGCACAAGGCCGTTGCAACTTGCACGCACAATACACGCACTCAAAAACTGAAAGCTTATCGAGAGCGAGAAAGTGAGAGAGAAGCCGAAGCCGAATTATCACGAGCATCATCTTCAGAAAAGGTATTTTGTGATTATTATGCGTGTATATGTTTGTATATATCACTATATATGCAATATTGATTTCGTATATATGGTTCTACATGTATAATTTCGACTTGTTTAGATCTAATTCTACATGTATATTAGGTTGTTTCTAAGATTGAATCAATTTCGTATATCTGATTATACATGGATATTAGGATGTTATGGTTCTAAAGTAGAAGCATTAAGGTAGTTTTATGAAATTAGGTTTGTGAAATTAGTTTTGGTGTATAAAATTAAGATATAAATTGTGGTTCTAAAATAGAACCAGTTTTGTTAAATTCTGGTTCTAGAGTAAGAGTTATGTATAATTCTGTCCTGATTTTGTAAAAATTTTAAAAAATTTGGTTCTGTAATAGAGCCTAAATTTTCGAGTTTAATTCATAATTTAACTAGCATCTTTTTAATTTCTTCAGGTTAAGCTCAGTCGGATAGAGAGTAAGATGTTTGGGAGGAGAATAGGTAATTTTTTTATATGTTTTAAACTTTGATTCTATAGTAGAATGCGAAATTAATAGATAATTGCTAATAATTTGATTCTACAGTATAATAGAACCAGATTTGATATATTTTTTGTTTTGTGTATTTTCATTCTGCTATAGAATCATATTTAAGTTGATATTCTTTGGCTTGATTTTGTTTTGTGTATTTTGATTCTAGTACAGAATCATATTTGTATTTTGATTTTGCATTAGAATATACATTAGTTGAGGTCAAGGGTTTTTGTGTATAAATCATAAGGCATAAATTATGTTTCTGTAATAGAACCAAAATTTGGTAAAACTGTATTTCTATAGTACAGGCATGTATAATTTTATTTTTGCAATTTTTTTTAAAATTAAAGTTCTATAATAGAACCAAAGTTTAGTAGATTTGACTGTTTAATCTTGTTTATAACTTCATGTATATTTTGAGTTCTGAAATTTGGTTATACATTAGAACAACTATTTGTATATTTGAATTTTCGTGTACATTTATATATTTTTGGTTATGATCTAATGAGTTTTAATATGGTTTAGTGTTGGCTGGCTGTTTCTTTTTTATTTTTTGTCTCTAATTCTCTAATACATTTCCATGTTGTAGGGGGTTGTAAATAGAACTTAACATTGGTGAGTATGACTACACTGATATTCTACCACCAGAAACACCACAATCTGTTGAAAATCCTGGGAGTCTATCTACAAAACTAGAGTTGGTCTTGTCGACGGGTGATTTTTGACAGAAGCTTGCCAAATGGCTAACTGATGCATGGTTTCAGAGGCGTGTCAAGTATTTGGGTAATTGGTTTTGCTACAAGTTTGGGTGCTGGTGTCTATCCTTTGTTTTGGTTTATCTGGATTCAGTTTCATTCATAGTTGGATTGGCTTTGCTGTGGTTTTATGTTAACTATGAGTTTAGAGTTTAGCTTGTGTTTTCAAAAGAGAGATTGTAATTTTGTTTCTTCTGGTATGGACTTCTATCATGCCCGTTGGTCTATGTTGCTGGTATTTTTACAAGCGTACTTCTGGTGATTTTTCTATTTTGTTTTGGGATTATCTAGTGAGTTAAAGACCTTTGTTTAGATGTATTAGGTTGTTATTGTCTCTTTTGTAATTCTTCTTTAAGAGTTTTGTTTATTTTTTGGAGCCCATGTGTCTATGTAATGAGTTGATTTTTATGAATTAATTAAAATTCTCGAGTCTTTTATTGAGTACTCTTAGATAGAACCCTACCTTTTCCCCAAGTTAGTTCAGAGAATTTATATTATATGTGGCTTTTATTCTTCATTTCTTTCTAGAAATGTAGACTCTTGAAAGAGAAGGGTTGTCGTTTCTTGGTCATGGAAAGCTACGATATACCTTATTGGCACTTTTTCTTAAACTTTCATGTCACTGATTCTCAAATTGAATTGATCTTTCCATTGTAATAAAATAAAATTTATGTAGAACGTAAATCATAGATAACTGTTATGATTCCTGTAATAAGCTCAAGTGTTTTAATAATCTCAAAATTAATTTAAGTTAAATCTCACAAAATACTGTTACAAATGACATAATTTTAAAGTGCCTACACAAACTCAAAATCATTTCACATTTCTACAATTTTTTTTCTAACAACATGCCTCTCCATGCTCTTAGCCCAAACCTTTTGAGTTTTGCTAAAATGGTACTTGGAATCTACACAGTCTTAAGCTTCCCTTACTCCAAGTCCTCAACTTTATGTGGCACAGACAAAGGGTGCAGTGTTTTCTTAGAACATGAAAGTCTCTTCACAACATAAGTGGTTATGGACTTAGGACTCGAAGTTATATCTACTACTATGTTAAATGTCAACACATTTTTAAACATCGACCAGCTGATGCCCGATGTCCAATGCACCACAACATCATATCTTCCTACAGATGGCCCAACCAAGGCCTTTCCGTCAGGAATCCTGTAGTCAAGGATCACGTCTGTGCCTAGGTTTTTCACAAAATCAATATTCGGAACGCCACAGGTGACGACGACATGAGTGTTTCCTAGCTTTGCAAGCTGAACTGCATAATGACCAACACCACCTGAAGCAAAGATGCAGTGATTAGTATATTCATAGGTGGGGCATCTTTTTTAGAATAACTCCAGATGTGACAAGGCATTGGTAAGCTATAAGTCCTGGAGTGCCTAAAACAGCACATTTACTAGCTGATAGTTCAAGTGGCCTTAGAACTGTCACTTCTTGCTTTACCCCTGCATATTCAGCTAATCCACCTCCAGGCTGTTCAATATCATAACAAACAAAAACTAATGAGCGTGCTTAATAGTACAAACTTAAATATTTCTAGCTTGATCTATTCCATATTCGAAGTTATTGATGATTTAGTACTTGTTGCAACAATAAAGGGGAAATATTATATACCACAACTTTGTCGCCTTTCTTGAATTTTGTAATTATCTGTCCAACATCCACAACTTCACCTGCGATATCAGAACTTGGCATGATAGCAAAAAAACAAAAAAAAACTTAGCAATACTAAAATAAGTGAATTTGTCAAACGTTACACTGCAATAAAAAATCCAATCAACTCAAGAAAAATGAGAATGTCCATTTTCTATATTTATATGCTATAAAACAAATGTAATACTAATTAAATTGCATCTACTAAAATAATGCAAACTTGGTAGTAAACAGAAAGTTAAGAGTTAAAATTTTATATAATATAAGTCGCACAATTTCGACCAGTGCGACACCCAGAAGCTTTTGCAACTACTTTCCTAACACAAGGATATCAAAATGCTACCAATCATGATCATTTTGGGAAAGTACGATAATGAGAGAAGAATAACAATCATATGATACCAATCATATTTGAACCTAGATGTAGTAAGGTCTACCCTAGTCAATCTGATAGAACATCAAGTGTTATGAGCACTTGCCAAGCAATAAGACAATGATTAGCCAATCTGTTATAGAAAATGAAGTACTAAAAGAGATCGATTATTTTGAGTGATGAATGTGGAACCAACATTTTTCGCAAATAGCTATGAAACCCTAAGATTAACAATTTCTTATCACGAAGCCGACATTCTTAGAAGTAATTGGATCCATTAACTGCATATCGACTACATATCTTGTATGCAGACATCAAATTAAATTTTTTTGATTCTATTTTAGAATCCAAAAATAATATTTAAATATAAAATTAAGTTTGATCTAGATGCATTCCATTCCTCACACAACCGAACTTTCAATCAGACTACCCGCACGTAGAACCCAAACAAAAACGTAACATACATATGCAAATAAATCGATTCTACTTTGGAATTATAACACAACTTTTGATAAAATTTAATATAAAAGTAAAACTATGAAAGACACTTTCATCCTAATACATTTGAACAACGATCATAGTAGACCACGCATATAGTTATTTGAGGCGTAAGTAAATGACACATATAGAAAGCTAACGATGCATACTACCAGAAACGTAACATATAAAAATTTTTATTCTATGATATTAAAAAAGTAGAATAAAACAGAAAACTACTAGAGGCACTCTAATCCTCAAACAGTTAAACACAACGATCAACACCTTCCAAAACAAGCAGACTGCACACCTAGAAATCTAACCAAGGCATAACATGTATTATTAAAATTTTAATACTACTTTAAAATCATTGAATAATATTATGCAAAACTGACTAAAAATAAATAAGAAACTAAATTCAAACAGAAATCAAATAAGAAAGTGTGAAAATGGTTCTAATACAGAATCACAGGTAAATGTAACAATTACAATAGAATACTATCAATTTAAATAATTTATTTACTAGTTTACATTTTGATACTACAGTAGAATTATAAAGTTCACATCAATTTTCAGCTCTTGAGAAATTTCAAATTTTAACTCCCTAAAAAATTCTATCGTAGAATCAAATTTCTCAAATGAACACTAATTTGATTCCATGGTGTAATCAAAAGGCCACTAAAATTTTGAGCATAAGATAGGATGTGCAAATCAATTAATACTTTTTAAATTTATACCAACGATTGGACTTGCAAGTCTCTGCTCGCCATTATGGTAGGTTGAGTGCTCCGTCACATACCCCGAAAATTGTGCGTAAATTTCCTCTTGAAAGAACAAAAAAGAATTTTCCTTTGTCTTGGTTTCAGGCCATCAACCATAGATGGAAGGGACCTTTGGAGATCTGCCATCGAAAACAATATAAGCTCCTTGTTTACAAACTCACTATACTTAATCTGCTTCTCTGTTTGATCTAAGAAAGTACCAGGCTCGAACAAGAGAATATGAAGGACTTTATTAAATGATCATCATAAAAATCAAAAATCACTTAAAAATTGTGGAATTAACCTCAAAATGCCTTAACCAGTTGTTTCTTACCTCAATCTTTTTCTTACTAGAGGAAAGCTCTATTACATCACCATCATTGTCACCAACCCATATAAATTTTTTCTTGTGTGTTCCAAGGTCACTAAAGTACTGTTATGCTTCCTTCCCATCACTAGTTCCCCGCCCCTGGTAATTGATCAATATATCATCAAAGAAGCCATTAAATCATCATCGCCTTTTTTTACATTCTAACTAAAACAAACAAACCTTGTAGTATTTTATTGTACTATTTTTGATTCTACAACAAAACAAAAAATTTAATAATACATAAGTTGTAATTAATTAGAATTTTAGAACTAAAAGGTTCTACAGTAGAACCAAGACTACAACACAGAATAACGTAAAAATAACTTAAAATTTAAAAAATTCTACGGTGGAATAAAAAATTCCAAGAGAGAATTATCATTACAACTAACTTTGTATAAACAGTTGATGTGATTCTATAATAGAAACAAAAAAATTCAGTAAAAGTTGCAAATATAACAACAAATCTTAGATACAATAAAATAACAACAGATCTTCATTAACACTACCACAAATATCAGAGGAGAAGCTTTGTTTCAATATTAGACGTAATACTCATTAAACGAGAACTACTATAACTACTCAAATTAACTCAACTGTTTTGATTGTAGGGATAAGTTTAAAACTACCCATGTCAACTATTAGATTTTTAAATATATACTACCAACCTTTCTAAAATTCTAAAAATACCAACCTTGTTTTCAAAATTCCAAAAATACTACATTCCTCAGTTGCAACTTTTGCAACCTCATTTGCAACTTTGATGCTACAAATTTCTGATTGCAAGTTCCGGGGTTCAAATGTCATTTTCGACCACTTTTTTGGAATATATATATATATATATATATATATATATATATATATATATATATATATCAGATTCCAAAAAAGTGGTCAAAAATACTGAAAACTGGATATTTTAGAAAACTGGAAAAAAATGGAAACTGTAAGTTGCAACTTCCAGTTTTCAGTTGCAACCTTTGCAACCTCCTTTGCAACCTCATTTGTAACTTCAGGGCGGTGCCAACCGTGTGCCTTTGCAACCTTTGCAACCTCATTTGTAACTTCAGGGCGGCGCCAGCCGTGTGCCTTTGCAACCTCTTTTGCAACCTTTGCAACCTCTTTTGCAATCTTTGCAACCTCCTTTGCAATCTTTGCAACCTCATTTGTAACTTCAGGGCGGCGCCGTCCTGAGGTTGCAAAGGTTGCAAATGAGGTTGCAAAGGTTGCAACTGAAAATTGGAAGTTGCAACTTACAGTTTCCAATTTTTCTAGTTTTCGAAAAGGGTTATTAACCTTTTGGCCCTTCAAGTTTACACACTTATACCCATAAAGCCCTAATGTTTAAACTCGTTCCTTTTTGCCACGCCAACTTCACAAATGTACCTCTCGGCCACTTTACCGAGTCAGAGTACATATCGGGCAAAAAACGTTACAGAACTGAGGGATATAACAAACATTTCATAATCTCACAAATTAGATCTTTAAAACAAGAAAAAAATTTCTTTTCTCTCCTATTAATTCCATAACCCACCCATGTTTCCTAGTATCTCTCCCTCCACCCCTTTTTCTCTCCCAATCTTTCTCCCTCCATCTTCACCACCGTCACCTGAAAACACCACCCCCACACCGGGTTTTTTTTTAAGCCCCCTTATTTCCTCTTTTCCACCCATAACTGCAACCAAGAGGAGAGGCAAAGGTCGTCTTTCTCACGGAATTTATTTTTTAGTCAACCGCCTAACCAAATTCAGCGTGTAGGCAATAATATGGTTAGTCCTTCGAACCAAATTGGAAGTTATTCTGTTGAAGGTTCTGAATTTGGCAGTAATTGGTGGATTGGACCGAGGCCAAATCAGGGTCGAGCAATGTCTATCATGGATAGAGTAGTTCGAGCACTTGAGTATTTTAAAAGCTCCACAAGAGATAGAGATGTTCTCCTGCAAATATGGGTGCCCATTGATAGAGGCGGTAGACGTGTTCTGAGTACTTGTGGTCAACCTTTCTCACTCGATAGTAACAGCCCAAGGCTTGCACGTTATAGTGACATTTCTGTGAAGTATCAATTTTCTGCGGAGCACGACTCCAAGGAGGTTGAAGGAATGCCTAGTCGAGTTTTCATGGGTAAGGTTCCTGAATGGACTCCTGATGTTCGATTTTATAAAAGGGAAGAGTGTCAACGATTTTGTCATGCTCAAGAGTATGATGTCCGCGGAACCCTTGTTGTTCCAATTTTTGAACAAGGTAGTAGCACTTGCTTAGGTGTTACTGAGATCGTTACAACTTCTCAAAAGATGAACTATAAACCAGAACTTGAAAGTGTTTGTGAAGCTCTGAAGGAGTTTGAAAGTGCAGGGTGTTGCGGTGAATTGAGAGTGGAGAGGAGAAAAGAAGAACATAAGTGTGGTGCGTGAAGAGTTTGTTCTGAATAGTTATGTTATCGGGAGTGTTTTATGAGGGTGTTATGGGCTTGGAAGTGGGGGTGTTGGACTTGGATTACAAGTTCATGGGTTGGTTTCGAAATGGGTTGAAGGGAGAAGATGCTGGCGGAATTGGTGGTGAAGTATTTGTTGTGGGTGGTGTTGGTGAAGAACGGAGATGAGAATGGATGGAGAGGGGAAAGGAACGGGGTGGAATAAAGGGAGAAGAAAGGAGGAGATGGGTTGAAGGTGTTGGTGATTGTAGAAGGAGATGATGTTGAGAAAAGTGAGGCAGTGGTGTTCGAACGGTGGTAGGGGCGGACGAAGGTGGTGCGGGAGTGACGGGATTAGAAAGGTGTGGTTACAAAGTATTGAGTTTGAGGAGATAGGTTTTTGTTGTTATAATTAATTCCTAATTTTTATTGCTA
This sequence comes from Kitagawia praeruptora, assembly GCA_037693485.1. Taxonomy (NCBI): domain Eukaryota; kingdom Viridiplantae; phylum Streptophyta; class Magnoliopsida; order Apiales; family Apiaceae; genus Kitagawia; species Kitagawia praeruptora. The sequence continues at coordinate 40,188,573 of CM075345.1, read as the reverse complement.
AATTAAATTATTAGTGAAATGTCTACTATACCCCTGCTATTATGTAACGTTTTAAGCCGATACATAGTCTGACCCGGTATAATGGCTAAAAGGTACATTTGTGAAGTTCGGGTGGCAAAAAGGAACGAGTTTAAACGTTTGGGCTTTATGGGTATAAGTGTGTAAACTTGAAGGGCCAAAAGGTCAATAACCCTTTCGAAAATATGCATTTTTTAGCATTTTTGACCACTTTTTTGGAATCTAATATATATATATATATATATATAAGGTTGCATATGAGGTTATATTAGGAAAGGTAGTATTTTTGAAAAATTGATCCTATAAAAACAAAGGTGGTAGTATTTTTGTAAAAGTAAAAGTATAGAATTGAAAGAGAAAGTTAATGATGGTAAAAACGTAAAAGAAAGTTAAAAACATATTTATTTTTGTAAATAACCCTTGATTCTATTACAAAACCAAATAAAATACGTAATTTAAAAAGTATATACTATGCAACTTCTTCCCATGGAACTAATTTGATTCTACAGTAGAACCAAAACTACAACACAAAATTACATAAAAATTACATAATAAAACTACATGCTTAAGAAAATTATTGTTTCGATTCTACAATAGAATCAATAAAAATGCATAAGTTATACTGTAAATAAAACAAAATTGTCAAAATCGAAAAGGAAACTAGTAATAACAAATCGAATTGCAAAACTACAAACAATTCAACAAAAAATAGGTACAATGAACCGTAAATTACAACTAAAAGAATCAAAACTATACAAATCTGAATCTCATACTGTGAACACTTATTTGGATATAGAATCACCAAATTGAAATAATAAAATCAAAATGGAACCTGATGAGAACTGAATATCAACAAAATCGTACACTTGAGCTTGAATTGAGGAACACTGATCTTGATTCGAAGAACAAAAAAACTTAATTTCAAGAAGACGCATCTCGTAGTGGTTGTAATTACCGGAAGAGATAAACGATGAGAGAGAAAGTGAGTGTATAACCTATACACACAAAACTAACGTAACGACTATTGTAATAAGTTTTTTAGTTTTAATCAAGATTTAATTTTGGCCGATGGATGTGATTTAGATTCAATGGATCAGATTGAGTCTCTATTGAACTCCATATAAAATGGGTCTCCATAGAACAATGGCCTATATATATAATAATGCCTCGATCAGCTCCTCTGTCACAGGAACCTTAGACCTGCCTCTCTTTCGTCATGAATGATCCATGAACGCAGGGGTAGCTGTATCAACAACACACATAAACAAAAAGGCATTACAACATGTAATCCAGGGGCAAAAAGAAAGATCCAGCTTTACCAAACTATTCACTAATACACTTTATTTTTCCTGGAAATTATATTTAGATAATTGGCCTTACATACAATCGAGATTTTGTTGCACTGTCGTTGCTATCACACCCTACCTCGCCTGTCATCCAAAAAGGCTACAAATAAAACGCAACACTTTTAGTACGAGAAAAGGATTTTCCGCATTTATCTTCAGTTCATGTAGGAAGATGAATGACCCTAAAGATCGTTGATTCTGATACTAGTAGGATCGTGTTAAAGATAGTGAACGGGGGACCTTGATTGCTGATTCAAACAACTGAGATGTATCATGTATCTAATAACCTGACAAGTAGTTCAGCGTAGATTGCTTTGTTTCTGGTTGCAGTGTTTGAAAGAACTAACCAATGGGAAGTGTATTGCTTAGACCTGTGTGCTTTGTATTTCAATTTGGTATTGCTAAGACCTGTGGCTGTGTGGAGAACCAGAATTGTTTGTGCAAGTTTAACTTTGTTTTTTTGGAACATTTTTCTTCCTCAAGGGGTTGGGGTATAATTGAATTTCATCCTTCTTCTCTTGCTAGGCAACATTTCATACTAAAACATCCTATAGTTGAGAGTAAACTTGGACAAAAAAATTGTATGTAGAAGCCGATATGCCAACTTTTGTTTGAGGGCATCAAGACGCTATAAGTGCGTGAAATTATTCATACAATTTGAGTTAGTGGAATTCACTATTGGGATTAAGTAAAAATTGTGAACATTTTATAAAATAATAACCAAATGAATATTTTTTAATAGACATGCATATGGTAGCTCTTGGAAACATATTTAGTTTTAACAATATTGCCAGTTTAAATTTGTACAAAAACTAGTCTTAAATTTTGTAAATAAACTAGTCTAAAACACAAGAGTACCTGTTTTAAACTTTACATATCCTCTTAGAACCGTCATTTAAGTATATAAATAACTTGATGATGTATATCAGAGAAGAACAATTGCAGAATACTCTCTTAAGCAATTTGCAGACGTTCTAATTGATGAAGTTCTTGTGAGACTTGAGTACAAGACAAGTCTCCTAAGAGGAGTGAGTAATGTTAACAATTTTAGTTTATCTTTAAGTTTAAATTAGAAAAGTCATTTTTTTTTTTTGTCACAAGAAAAGTCATTTTAATCCAGCTAAATCAAATAATATGTTTTTAGCAGGAATACTAGTTTTTTTTTTAACCAAATGATCCACAAAAGCAGTTCATATTACAAATATGAACTTTAAAAATAAATAAATTATAATAATGTATTACTATGTACAACAACATTATACAAAGAAACAATCTTTGATTTATCCTCCGATACTGATGAATATTAATGGACCTGGCCCGAATTTTTAACTGCATATAAAACATTGACCAATTTCAAGTATGGTTTATTTAATTTAAGTAATATAATACCTAGGTCCTTCAATCATGTCGTGTACTTTTGTATTTTCTTGTATTCATAACTAAAACCGAAAACGAGCCGAAACCATTTCGTGTACTTACCTACCCAATCCGAACATGAAACGAAATATTCAACACGGAAATGCACGAATTTACACGAAACCCCCCGAAATAACACGAAATGATTATACCCGAATACAGGAAAAATACACGAAATACTACAAAATATGTAAAATAAGTGATTAAAAAACACGAAATACTAATGAATACATAAAATAAAAAACGTTAATAATATATATTATGATATATAAAAAATAAAAAATTATATATATAATATTTCATGTACACAAAATGAAAACTCATATCCGACACTAAATAAAAAATCAAACTCCAAAACCGTATTTTTCGTGTCGATTCGTATCGTGTTCACATGTCAGTGTCACGTGTCAAATTGTCAAGCCTAATAATACCTATTACAAACAGTACTCATATTTGAGCTAACATTTTATTTGGCTTTGATTTTTATCCTGTATCATATATTGAATGAATATGGTAAATGTATCAGATTTTCTGGTCGAATACAAGCCCGGGTTAATGGATGACCTGCTATGATACTTTCTTCATCACTGGGAAGATCTCTATTTATATATATATGATAATAAAAAGAACTGAACAAATGACAAAAAAGTTTTACAGAACTGCTCTACATACAATCTCAAAATATAAAAAAGCAGCCTCTTAAGAATATTATACATCTGTTTTGGGATGTAGTTGAACAGGCTGTACAACATTACAAGGAAAGGAGACGGACCTTTATTTGAATGAACCAAAGAAGCTGATTGTGTCTTTTAGCGCATTGATGAAGTCGTCAACATCCTGTTTCGTGTTATAGAAGTATAGACTAGCACGTGCACTAGCATTAATGCCTAAGTGGCGATGTAGAGGCTGAGCACAGTGGTGACCTGATCTTATAGCGACTCCATGCTGAAACAAACATTAATACCAGCCATGAAAATACCCCTCATATATCTATTACTTCTGACTGTTGTAAGTTGCATCAACAGTAATAAGAGGAAATAGAAAATGCATAAATAGATTACAGTACGATCCTACAATTTGGTTCAGACCTGTTGGTCAAGGAAAGTCGCAATATCAGTCGGGTGAATATCTTCTACATTGAAACAACAAAGAGCAGCCCGAGTAACAGTTTCTGAAGGTGCAGGACCATATATTCGGACATTTGGCACCTCTCGAAGACTTCCATATAGATAGTTAGCCAGCTCTACCTATAAGTAGGATATATATTACAAACAAATTTGATAAGCAAAGTTTCGTTCCAAAGACAGATAAATTTGGTGATAACAGACTTCTCATTTTCACTATATCACCATATGTCTAGAAGTTAGAAGTTAAGTTTCCAGAAACATCCTTTCTTTCCTCCCTATTTGTATTAGAACACTTGTTTCACACATCACACTGGACGGGACAAAAACTCTGGAACATGTAGAACTTGGTATCTGAACTACTTGTTACTTACGATAGAAAACGTTAAGCTGCATAAAGTACCATCTTCTTGAAAAGTCCCAAACTCCTAATCATGCAAGTTCTAGTACAGGTTAACATAACAAGTTAGAGACTATTTTATTAAACAGAACAAATGCAAATCCTTGTAAGCCTTGAATTGAATTGCCCTTAAATAAGTTGATCATAAACACTATGTCTATATGTGAGCAAAGAATCAACCAAGCATGAACTTGCCTAAAATACACAATAAAAAAGTCCAAGCTCGGTTGCTTAATAATCTAACTCGACATAAGCTACAGTACATGACCCTGCCTGGCTCAATCTGGCTTAATTCAAATTACGCCACACCCTTGAGGCAGCGAAGCCACCAAGGCAGTGCATCAGGACATTTAAAGTGAAGTAAGTCCATGAAGTGCCCAAAAAACGTCCAAGGCGCAAGACGACCCATAGCATGTGCCTTGGTGTTACGAGGCCTTCAGAAACTTCAATGCCTCGGACGGCATCATGCTTATTTAAACTAAACCATACACACTTACACAGACAAGCAGAGAGTTCTGGCCATACATGTATGCATCTGTGTCAAGGTTGCTAGTTCCAATTGTTCAAAGGAAAAAGGGCTGCTAGTTAAAATCAACTAAAAATTAGGCCAAGTTTTAGCGGGAAGCACAATTTCTACCCCAACACCCATCTAATTCAAAGGAGCCAAAAATAGAAGCAAAAAATCACCGCAGATATCTAGTGAATTGCAAAGCACAACACTTCAAAACTTACCTCATATTCATGAATCTTTTGCATGCCAATACCCGAAAGATAATCAATTGCTGCTCCCAACCCAACAGCTTCACCAATTGCTGGGGTTCCAGCCTCAAATCTGGTAATATAAATTGTATAAAAAGACTTGAATAATTCACAAACATGGATGACTACAGAACATAACATCAAGTATTTTTCAAAAAATGGCAATTTCTCAACTAATACATGATGAGAAACGAGATTGAAGACTTTTTATATATGTTATTAATAGGTTTATTGTTTATAGTAGTTTAGAGAGAATTAAAATTATTTGTTTATATGTTTTATATGTGGGGTTAGGAATTTATTATTTAAGTAGTTTATTTATAATAAAGCCCAATTGTTTACGGGCCTTAGTCCATTAGGTTTAAAATTAGGGTTTAAATTTTCTATATAAGTGATGTAATCCCCCACATATTACTTAGCTTTGATTATACACTTTTTCTTGGGAATAATACTTGACTTATTATTCTTGGGATTTGTATAATTCATTGCTTATTATCTTTTTAATATTTTGTCATGCATCAATACATACTACTGACTAGAATATATTAAAGGGGCTTCCAATCTCCATAGATGATATCTAATATGGGTACAACAAGAAAAAAAATTTATGCCAAGAGGTATAAAAGACTACTAACCTGGATGGAGGTTCAGCATAGGTGGAATGATCTAAATATACGTCAGCTATCATTTCACCACCACCTGTTATTCAAAATAACGTAGCAAGGGCATTAATATGCTTGCACAAGTAATCCTTAATTCCACTGCGTACAATTAGTCTTCTTTTGTTTTAAATGAATTTTCTAAGCATATCTAGTTCACATTCAATTTGCAAATTTTACAATGGTATGTAGTTTACATCTAAGCATATAGCGATTCCTAATCTTCTCCATTCAACACAACTAATTATGCATCACTCATCTCTAGGACATGAGTTGCCTATCCTTTACTCCACTCCATTTACTATTCCAAATTAAAAAGTTCGATATCTTCTATGCGCCCTCCACCTCAGATCTCATTTTCTTCATGCTCTAGCACCCCTCCCTTCGAGCCAACTTCTCCATTACAACCTTTCATACCATTCGACAAAGGAATAAAATGAAAACCGGACACCACAAAGTTCTTACTTGGTAAAAAAAAGTTCACAGGACACACCTTGCTAAGTATCTAAAATAGATAACTTTTATGTAAACGTCTCACCTAAGAAAGGAGGCATGGCAGCAAGCAGCTCACTTTTACCATATAAGAATCCAATGCCTGTAGGCCCACACATCTGAAGCATGTTTATTCCTTTAATTTAATTACTTTCCCACAACACTAATATCACAGAGTATATTTAAAAACCTACCTTGTGAGAAGAAGCAACAAGAAAATCAGCATTGAGGCTTTGAACATCCACCACCATGTGTGGAACACTTTGACAAGCATCAACCAGAACCTTTGCCCCAACATCATGAGCCCAAAGCACGATCTCCTCAACTGGAAGGACAGAAGCTAAAAAGAGGAAAATAATTTTGATAAATGAATAAAGTGTGTTTACATAATTGAGAGATAAAATGATTTCAAACTTCAACTAGAAGCAGTGATCAAATCTCTTTACCAGGAACAGAAGCCAAGCTTAAGAAAATTCATTGACAACATGTCACAGAATTGTATATTCGTTCTCATTAGTTAAAAAATTCACACTGAACTTTTCCAGTACCTCTATGTAAACTACTTTTGCAATCCAAATTAAGTGCATTTTTGAGAAATAAAATAAAATAATAATGTGTCGCCGCAAAACATGTCGCCGATTTTCTTAGTCCGAACACTCAGATATGCGTTGTGTCCAACGCTCCGTACCCGAGCCTGAGTAACAAAGTATGCGAGCATTCATCTTATTGCTAATTAATTCAACATCTTAAAACAAAAATCCATTGACAACACAGTATGCATCATCTTAACAACGCATCAGTTCTTATAGTGTTTGATGATTGAGGCCACCTGTGACAAAGAGGTGTTCATTTGCGCTGATCAAGCTGGGGAATCTTTGAAAAAACAAGGTCTGCGTGTATCTTACCCTCCAAGCAGGGTACGCCGCATCATCTAATCTCCTTTCTTGTTTTTGTTTTCAGTTTGCTTAAATAAAAATCGAATCAAAGCCAATCTTCTAGAATTTATTTCTCAGATCTATCTTGGTTTTGAGTCCGATTCCAAAAATAAAAAATACCTTGAGGTTCAAATTCTCCTCCGTAACATCATTCCATAATTTGGTGTTATTCCGAGGACTTTGAATTTTTGGTTTTTCGTCTCGCCTTTTGGCGTGTGTCTCTCCTTTTGGAGTGGTTTTGAAGTGTTTTTTTTATGTATTTAGTTAATTATGTTTTTCTATGTTCGTGGTTGGATCTGCTGAGAATAACTTTGTTGATGTCTTGGGAGATCTGGAAAGGCTGCATCGAAGATAGGACGGTGAAGATTATTGCAAGAGCTCACCACTCACAACCAAAGATGGTTCATATTTTGGAGGTTTTCACTTTCGGCATGTCTATAGCTGGTATCCGGCATGTAGATAGCTGGGGTGTTACTCATCCTTTGGGGGTTTCCATGTTCGGCATGTCTATAGCTGGTAGCCGGCATGTAGATAGCTGGAGTGAGGATTCTGAACACTGGGGTATCAACGGTTCTTATGTGATGTGGTCAATTGTGATATCGCTGTTTTCAGGGATTTTGGCGCAGTTTGGATCGCTTGGGATGTTTTCGAATTTGTTTTTAGTTTCAAGAACTTTTATGTTCATCTTGTTGAACGATCAGAAAACAATTTATTTGTTTCTCAATCTGGTCGTGTTGACAGTCGGGGGTTTGTCCCGCTGTTATATTGAGTTGTTTGATCCAGTAATATAATCTAATGCATTTTGTCAAAAAAAAAACATACAAATTGCAGTTCAAGACACATTTTACGTACTTACCAAGCATGTTTGAGACATGGTGAAGGACTACTAGTTTTGTGTTTTTTGATAACAATTCCCTCAACGCTTCCACATCTGGTACTTCATCGTCAGTAAGACTCACAAACTTCAGTACAGCACCAGTCTTTTGGGCCACAATCTGCCATGGAACAACGTTACTGTGGTGTTCAGCAATTGTGAGCACAACCTGCAATAAAATTAGAAATTTCAGTAATATTTAAGGCAGTTAACTTTATGAAAAACATATTGATCAGAAATTAAGAAATATATCTGCCACCGCCACACAGAGGAATACAAGTAGAGACATACACAAATTTTGTTCAAAGTAAATCAGAATTACTAGAATAATAAAATTAAAGATGGTTTGTTCAAGTGATCTTGTATAGGAGCAAAGCTAAAAGGGTGTGTCTATTGTCATTAATGAATGAATCACTATTTTTCTTATTCCTGCCAGATAGCTAATGATGCAGGACAACTTTGTGAAATAATGATTTATTGAATAAAATCAAGAAGAACGATAAACTTGTGTAGCTTAACTGCAGAAAACCCACTAACCCAAGGATTTCCCAACTGCAGAAGGGAGAAAAGTTATGGATTGCAACCCATATACGAGACCCAAATCGATATTGATAAAAAATCACATTATATTAATCAAGTATAAATAATGTGGGGATTACATCACTTAAAGAGGGAATAGATACCCTAATAATATAACCCAATGGACTAAGGCCCGTTAATACTTTGGCTTATTATAAATAATCTAATGGACTAAGGCCCGTTAGCACAAGCCAACAAAATGCGGTAGCTGATAGGAAAAATATATGGAATTGATTACTAACAGAACAAAGAAAAAAGAGAGAATAGAAGAAGATCATGAGGTCCACAAGGGATTTTAAACAAAAACAAATTTGCAAATAGTTCCACGTCATTGAGAAGTTGAAATTTTGTTCCATCCTATGACACTAGGTGGCTAGAAATAAAAATTTTCTTAATGTGAAATTTGTATTAGACCTCTATTCAATAATATGCCAATCAAACAAAAAAAACACTACAGTTAACAATTCAAGCATCACAGTGGTTAGTTCAATCTGATTATTCCATGTCATTTGCACAAAAAACAGTTTAGAACGAAAAAAAGACTACAGTGAACATCCAGTAAAACTTGCGTTTTCTTAACATAAAAAAGAACAAAGCGAAAGCAAATAAAATAATGTAATATCAATAACAGGAGAGCTTTAGCATAATGCTTTGAGCACGAACCAAGTGTAGTTGAAGAGAAGTACCTCGTCGCCTGGCTTGAGATTTGTAAGTCCCCAAGAGTATGCTACAAGGTTGATAGCCTCTGTAGCATTTCTTGTAAACACAATCTCTCCAGAATCAGATGCATTAATGAACGTAGCAACCTTTTTTCTTGCTAATTCATATGCATCGGTTGCCTTTGCACTACATTGGGAGCAACAAGAAACAAAGTTAATACACTGAGTACTGGTAATAATCAGGGCAAATAAGAGATACGGAGTATTAAGTAGTACAGTAATAGTTATAGATTGATGACCTGAGGAAATGAACACCGCGGTGTACATTAGAATTGTAAGCTTCGTAATAGTTGTGTAAAGCATTCAAAACAGCAGTTGGCTTCTGAGAAGTTGCAGCATTATCAAGGTAGACAAGCTTGGATCCATTTACTTCCTATAAGGCGGTAGTTTGTTATAGCATCCAATTCAATTATACATATAGAAATTATTACGGTATAGGAATTAAATTAGAGCAGTTGGGGTGTTCTACAGGATTGAAAAACAGACAGGTAGTCCAATTCTAAAACATTTGGTTAACATGATGATAATAGTTTAATCGAATTCTAAAACATTTGGTTAACATGATGATGATAATCGAAAAGTAATTAAAAAATGAGGGAGAATGGATACCTGGTGTAGAATAGGGAAATCGGGACGGGTAGAGAGGCCAAGAGAAGGAAGTGGTGGAGAATTAGGGTGGGGGGATTGTGTTTGGGCGGCTAGAGAAGCACCACATAAACTCCTCCTGATTGGCGCCCATGACTTGACATTTAACAAGCTACTAGTTGCTGTTGGAGGCCGAGGCCTTGTAAAAATTAAGGAACAAGAAGAACAAGGTGTCTTGCTAAATGCTCCGCCTATTGAACTCATCATCACCGCCCCCGTCTTAGCACACCATATACCCAGATTCTAGACTATTACACTATCGTCTCTCTCTCTCTCTCTTGTCAAGATTTTTATTAGTACCATTTTTCTCAATGTTAATATTTCTTATTTATAACAATCTAACTAAAATAAAATTAATTACAATTTTATTTTAACACTACTAAATTAATGAAAATTAGTAGTACTAGTACTAATTCGGAATTTTTTTAAAAAAATAGTTCTATATATCTTACAATAAATCATTACTAATGAAAATGTGTCTTATCTTTTATTTAAATTATTATACTTCTAAGAATTTCTTTATTTTAGAGTTTGATTTTAATGTGTTTAATGTATTTCTTTATTTAAATTATTATACTTCTAAGAATTTCTTTATTTATATATTTTGAGGGCACTCTTTTCCCCCCCTTTCCCACAGGGTTTTGCTCTTGAGAGTTTTTTAACAAGGCATTTCTTTTGTGGGTTCTTCCTTTCAGACTTGAAGGTTTTATTGTCCAAACGTTCGGAGGCTTTTTCGGTTAGATGATGAATTTTCTTGAATGAATAAATCCTCTTGTACGATTATTGTATTTTGATACAATTCATGAATGAGAAATTCACCGTAACCAGTTGGCCATTTTCACAAAAAAAAAATGTATTTGCTCACGAAGGAATTGTTTTTTCAGACGGAAATTTTTTTTCTTCTTTTGTTAAGAAAGATTTTTACATCAAAGAATTCTATCGAAATATAATATCCGTCAAAAAAGATTTTTTTTAAAAAACTTATCATTTGAAGAGGATGCAATGATGTTCCCAAAAATTTAGATAATAAAATATTCATTTCTAAAAATAGAATAAATAGTACCCGCAAAAAATCAAAAAAATAATAATTTTAAAATAAAATACTAAATTACAATGTAAAATTTATAAACATTTATTTAAAATTACGTATTGAACTATCGAATTATGTTATGAATAAGATCCAATTTTTTTAAAAAAAAATTAGATAAAAACCTAATCGTAACGGAGTGAAGAGTCATTGCTTTCACTATTTAGGTTTTGGAATTCATCAAAATAAAAAGTGAAATTAAATTACATTTTGGAATGCATATAAAACCCTCCTTAGGGTTCCTTATGGCATTTTCGAAAATCAAGTCAAACCGGTCAAATTGCATCCAAAATATTTACTTAGGATAAGAATATCAAGTTAATGGTATTTTATATTCTAAATTATTTATGTCAAAAGAAGATAATCATTGGCTAAAAGCACTAATATCGAAAAAATTCAAACGATATTTTTACGAGCCAAAACTATTTGATTAATTTAAAAGAGCGTTATTCTTAAATATTTATTCTCAAATATATTTGATATAATTATTTAATATTTATAATCAAGTTGTCTTGCCAAAAACCATGTCAAAAGACCAAAACTAGATTTTATTCCGAAATATCCGTAAATCCTTATTTATCCGGATAAAATCATTTTAAATTCAAAATAAATTATTTCTTGGACTTCATAGTCATTATTTTACTTTAATATAATATTTAAGTATTTGTCAAGTCAAAAATTTTGTCTAAGCTGTCGGTAAAGACAAATGAACTTTTTTTGGTCGCTCTAGAAGGCCGTTTTAACATTCAAAAAATTCGTAAAAATTCTTACACATATCTTTTTGACTTGAAACTTTGAATTTATCTTTAGTATATCTCTTGATCATTGTAGTATAAGTTTCATGAATTTTGAATGACTTTTTTCGGGGATCCCCAACATCGATAAATAATTGATTTTTTGGTTGTTTAAAAGTCATAGATGGTCAATTTTTTCCAAGGTGAAATTTTGACCATATTCCTCTCGGAATATTTCTAGAGGATCCCAAAATTTCATAATTTTTGGATGATTTTTCGCTTTATTTCATTAAATGGGTCGTATCGCTACTTTTGGAGTTTTTACGTATTTTAATTTTGTTAAAAAAAAGCGTGGCCACACTTTTCCATGTAAATTTGAATTGTGAAGCTTCTAACATAAGGAATGTTCCCCAACACCCCCTCCTTAATTTATAGGTCATTGTCCCCTGTTCCTTAATTTGAATTGTGGGATATAATTTAGGATTTTCACTTTATAGAAATGTGTCTAAGACAATTTTTTTTTAATACTTTTTGGTTCTTGTGCATTATTTTAAGTAATGATTTTCTGTAATATCAAATACAATAAATACATGATTCTAAGCACTTTGGAAAAATAAATTTTGAAAAAAAATAATGGGCATATCCAAATATTTTAACCAAAATGGGAGACCTCAAAAAAGGGACAAAATTAATATTGGTTAAAAAGAACGCAACAAACTAAAGAATTTTAATAGTCACAATATCAATTACTAATATTAATATCAAAACGCAACGAGAAAAACTACAATACCAATTATTCTATAAATTAGAGCAATCCCGTGCCTTAAACGGGTATCGTAGATAATTCTTTTTAAAAATTTATCATGACTTAATCTGAATTATTATGATTTATAAAGGGTGAAGGCCCTAAATGCCCACCTCCCAAAACATTTGATCCAAAATACCTATTTTCGGAAGGAATGGCCCTAAATACCCACGGGACACGCATGTGGGAAAGGAATTTCCGGATATTCCTTTGACACATGCATGTCCTTCACAAAACTCAATTCTGCAGTCTTGAACAGTAATTGAGATACGCATGTTGAAAATGCGTATCTAGATATGCGCATGTTCAACATGCGTGTCTCAAGTACTGTTCATCGTCTTCTCCAGCCGTCGCCGTCGTGTTTTGCTCGTTGTTTTTTCAACTGATTTGTACGTTCTCTATAGGCAACGAGCACACACGTTTTACATATCAAAATGATCGTCTCTCCCCCTCTACAACCCTATAATTGTAGATTTTAGTTTGTTCCACCGGATTGAAAACACCCAATTCGAGCTCAACATTCCGATTTCTTTTCCGATCTGTTCATGTACGCCCCTACGGGGCCAGAAATTAACAAATCAATAAGGAATAATGAAGAGGGAGGTGTGGGCATCGTTTTGATGTCCTCATATTTGGTAGAGTTGGCCTGAATCTGGAGAACGATTAAAGGCGATTTCGAGACGATTTTCACAATCAGAACACGCCAAAACACGCCGAAGATGCAAGTGTGATAATGACGTCATATGATGTCATCACGCATATGGGAGATGCGTGTCCCATGTTGCGCATCTTCATAATGCGTGTCTCAACATACGCATCCTGTGAATGTGTAACACGCGGGTATATTGGGCCCCTGTTCGCGCATATAGGCATATCAAGCCATGGGGCTCCAAATCTAAGCATTTTGGGCATTTTCTCATTTTTAAAAGTATGTAATTAGAATTCTTTTTTCATTTGTAAAAAAAAAAAAAAAACTTTTTCCATTGACTTCAAATGAAGTAGCATTTTATTTGGACATCAGACACATGTATGATACATCAACTTACGTTAAATTTATCCATGAATAACTGATCTTCACATTTTTTATTTTTGACAAGAACTGATCTTCACATTAATCTTAGCTACTTTAAGACATAAATTATGGATCAACAGTGGTGGTAATAATTGTTTTTGGAAAAATGCTAGAGGTACCAAATTAGGTACCAAAAATTGTTACCAAATGACTTGTCATTATTGTGATTGGTTATCATTTTAATGGGCCCGCCAGGACCAACCAATTAAAACATCCCAATATGCCAAATATTTAATGCCATGTCATTTGATGGCAAATTTTGGTACCTAATTTGGTACCTAATTTGGTACCTCTAGCACTACTCTTGTTTTTGTTGTGTAAAAAAAAGGTGAGAAAAAAATAAAGACACACATAAGGTACGGCTCCAAAAACGGGAAAGCAGAACAAGTCCTGCACCACACACCCCTCCCCTTTCTCTTGACAACCCTCCACGCTACCCTTTTCACTCGCTCCTGCATGTTATTTATACAACTCTCCCTTTTCTCTACTCTTCTCATACTAGTACTCCCCTCGTTAATCTCTCCTTTCATATCATTCTCATTCACAGTTTTGCATTATGGCTACTCCACCACCTCCTTTAAAAGATGAGCTAGATATCGTGATCCCGACCATTCGAAACTTGGATTTCTTGGAAATGTGGAGGCCTTTCTTTCAGCCTTACCATCTCATTATTGTTCAGGATGGTGATCCCTCTAAGACCATCAAAGTGCCTGATGGTTTTCAGTATGATCTCTATAATCGTAACGACATTAACAAGCTTCTTGGTCCCAAGGCTTCTTGCATTTCCTTTAAGGACTCTGCTTGTCGTTGTTTCGGCTACATGGTTTCCAAAAAGAAGTACATTTATACCATTGATGATGACTGCTTTGTGAGTGTACAATATATGCATTTCATTCTTTCTTAAATTTGATATATCTGATTTGTCCTTAAAATTATGTTAGACATGTTAGAACATTATTGATCATGACTGACATTTGAAATTTATTGGCTTTAAGGTTGCGAAAAATCCATCTGGCCAAGATATTAATGCACTGGAACAGCACATCAAGAATTTGCTCTGCCCATCCGCTCCCTACTTCTTCAACACCTTGTATGATCCCTATGCAGAGGGTGCTGATTTCGTCCGTGGATATCCTTTCAGCCTTCGAGAGGGTGTTCCAACTGCTGTTTCTCATGGACTCTGGCTCAACATTCCGGATTATGATGCGCCTACACAACTTGTGAAGCCTAGTGAGAGGAACAAGAGGTCTGTTGTTCTTTACTCGCACATTTGCATGTCTTGGAAGAGCACTATATATTTTATGGTTTCATAAATTATTTCCCTCTGAATCAGGTATGTGGACGCAGTTATGACAATACCAAAGGGTACCTTATTTCCCATGTGCGGCATGAATTTGGCTTTTGATCGTGATCTCATTGGTCCTGCTATGTACTTTGGTCTTATGGGTGAAGGCCAACCTATTGGACGTTACGACGATATGTGGGCTGGTTGGTGTGTTAAGGTGCATTTCCAGCTCCCCTTACTTTTTCTTCACTGTATTAGCAATGCGATTCCAAAATGCATTGACATTGGTAAACTGCTACTCGATCACTAATATGTAATTTAATATAGGTGATTTGTGACCATTTGGGGCTGGGAGTGAAGACAGGGCTTCCTTACATCTGGCACAGCAAAGCAAGCAATCCTTTTGTGAACCTGAAAAAGGAGTACAAAGGCATCTTTTGGCAAGAAGAGATCATCCCATTTTTCCAAACAGCTATCCTTCCAAAGGAGTGCACTACTGTTCAAGCTTGCTACATTGAGCTGTCCAAACAAGTGAAGGAAAAGCTTGCCAAGATAGACCCATACTTCACCAAGTTGGGCGATGCCATGGTCACGTGGATCGAGGCCTGGGATGAACTCAACCCGGCTAAAGATTCACCCAAGGCCAAGGGCAAGTGAAGAAGAATTAGATAAAGTGATAAAAAAAATGACAGTCTTTCTAGGCGCGCATCACAAAAGTGTTATCGTGTTATATCATCAGCCAAGTGTGTTTCGAAGTTTATATAGTTTATCTTGGTCACGTTTGATTGATGCTTCTGCATTTACAAAATGATCAATTCGATGTATTACTTTCTACATCTCATAGAAGAATAAGCTCATGGTGGATTGACTTTTGAATCCAAACTTTTACATTTTTAACCTGTTAGATGTTGGAGCAATGCTAACAGGCAACAGCAACCTGGTTAAACATCTAATATACCAATGGAAAATGCTAAAGACCCCAAATTAGATCCCAAAAAAATTCCCAAATTCCATGTGTCATTTTTAATTGGTCATATCATAATGGGCCCCCCTGGATTCACATTAAACTCCCCAATTAAAATTGCCCAATTTGCCAAGTCACCCATGCCATGTCATTTGGGGACTTTTTTGGGGACTAAATTTGGGGTCCCTAGCACTACTCTATACCAATATATCTAAGATTTTTGAACGCGTCATCATGATACTGTCAACAAACATAACCCAAAGAAAAAAAAAAGTTGTCATATTTCCATTTTTCCAAGTTTTTGTTTCTTTCCACTTCTCCTATTCTTCTTGTCGTCCATGGTTCTGCGGGTCATCAGAATTTACACTACCATAATTTTTTGAGCAATGCTAGCTACCCAAAAATATTTCCAAAACTTTTCCCAAATGACGTGGCATTGACAAGTGGCTAATTTTCATTCGTGGGCGCATATTTATGCACGCGGGATCCCATATTATATTATTTTAAAAAAGTTAACAATTATGCAAGGATTTAGGAACAATTTTGGGTTATATTTTGGGGCTCTAGCATTTTTGTAATTTTTTTGATCTGAATTTATTTGCAACATACACAAACACCATTCTTCCTCATCGTGAGTCACTTTTATAATTTTAGTAATTCGGAATTTCAGTTTGTGTTCCTATTTGCCATCTTACAATCTAGAATTTTTATTCATCTTTCTTTAATCCTGATTTCCCATTGATTTACCCATGTTATTAAGTAAATTTTATACTTTCATGTATGCTAGCTGGTTGAAGAACAAATTTTAATACAAAAAATTATGCTTCTAGTGAACTAAAAAATGTCTTTATCATAGGAGTATTTGTCTTTGTTAAATTACGACAGATGATTATATAGACTTTAGGGCTGCACATGGGTTCCGAAAACCGACTAAACCAACCCAAACCGATCCTATTGTTTAGCCGTTCAAACCGTACCATCCAAAACCATGGGTTGAACGGGTTAATTTTTTAAAAACTCGAACTAATTGGGTTGGGTAAGGGTTTAACAAATTTTAACCCTTACCCAACCCAACCCAACTCGTTTACATAAACTGTAGAATTTTTTGCATATTTTCTATATATTCTATATGTTTTCTACATATTTTCTTCAAATTTATGCACGATATAACTTTTCTGCAACACTTTTTGTAACACTGTCCAACACTTTCTGGCTTATGTTATATTCTGCAACACTTTCTACAACATTCTGCAACATTTTCTACAACATTCCGCAACACTTTCTTACTTTTGCAACATTTCCTACAATATTTTCTGCGAAGTGCAGAATTTTCTGTAATGTGCGGGATTTTCTAGCAAATTTTTTCCGATTAACAAATTTAACCCAACCCAACCCGAATCAAACCGAAGTAATTGGGTTGGGTTACAGAATTTTTTTTCAATTAATGGGTTGAATTTTTATAAAACCGAACTAATTGGGTTGGGTCGGAGTTTGACGAAAACTCGACCCAACCCTACCCATGTGTAGCCCTAATAGACTTCAACAAACCTCTTTCTGACAAAAAAATAACCACTCTGTTGGGCCACAGGCCCACTAAGATAGTTTAGCCCACTAGAGGCCCAATTAGAGCACTATAAATATACTTGTAGCCCCAACATTGTAAGGGATTTGTTTCATTAATATTACTCTTTAACAATGGCGCTAGAAGGAGTTCTAACCTCCTCCTAACAAACTTTTTCAAAAAACAGCTACTAACACAAACAGATCGAACTTTAATGCTTTAAAATCGACCTTAATTCTTCAATAAGAACGTGAAGAATGGCCGACGAAGCTCCAAAAACTCACGATATTGCAAGTATTAAACGAGCCGATAAAACTAAGAGGTTAATAGCTTCTCAAGCTTTATTCTCTTCGCCTCCGAGGCCTAGCTTGTCGGATCCGGTGAACGGATCTCGTAAAGCAAAAAAGGACAATCGGCAGTTAGTCCTCACACCTCAGGGCAAGCACGTATTAACGAGTGATGCTCGTTTACACATGTTAAAGCTCAAACGACAGAGGGAAGAACAATCTGTGGCTTCAGGTGATGTTGTTATCGACGATGAACTTCGCCGATTGGATCTAGAAAGACAAATATTGGCTGAGAAGGTAAAGAGGAAAAAGGAGATAGTTAGATTGCAGAAAGAGCTCCAGAAGGTCTCCGAGGGCCATATTTCGTTAGATTATCAAACGGAGGATTATGAGTCCTCATGGAGGACCTCTATGGGAAGCAAATATTCTAAGACAAATGTGTCTTCTAGTTCGCTTTCATCGAGGAAACGCAAAATAAGAAATGAGGAAAATGAATATTCAGAAAATGAAGATGAAGATTACGAAAAAGAGGAATCAAGTACAGCTGGTTTGTCGACTAATGACATATTGAAGTTCAAAGAGTTCATCAGGACGCAATTTGGGGAGATTGAGGTCTCCTCGGAGAGTCCGTTAGCAAAAAACATCGAAAGAGCTAGAATAAACAGGGATCTTAAGGTACCACCAATTGATCAGTTTGATGGCTCCACGGACCCTTTCGACTTCGTCAACCTCTTTGACGGAAGGATGTCCTTTTTTGAACATAGTGAAGTGGCGAAGTGCCAGTTCTTCCCGACGTGCTTGAAGGGCACGGCTTTTATGTGGTTCAACAACTTGCCAGCTAGGTAGATCAAGTCGTGGACTGGTTTGAAGGAAAAATTTAAGTCGAGGTTTTCTACTAACAAAAATGGGAAAAAGTTGACGGCCTCTCTTGTGAACATTCGCCAAAGGTTAAACGAAAATTTGCGGGAATATCTGAACCGTTTTAGAGCGGAGATGATTCAAATCCCAGACTTGGTAGAAAACTTAGCAATGATATATTTAGCAGCAGGAATTGATAGAACAAGACACAATGCAGTTCTCGAGGAATATTTTGAGAAGGAGCCTCAATCACTTCAAGCAGCTATCCAGCTATTCGAACGAAGACTAACTCTCTAGGAAGCTGTTGGTAGCATTCAGTCTTCCAGATCTCCAAGGACAAGAATGAACAGGTTCGTTGAGCAAGCCTCCCAGTGGGAATACCGCCGAAACGACCGAGGTGTTCGAGGAACGCGAAGGTCACAGGCAAGATCACAAGTTCAAACAAGAAAAGAGGATGTTGTTTCACGCACATCACATAAATCACCCACATCACAAGCATCTCCACCAAGTCAACGTCCGTGGCTTCAAAGACCAAGAAGTGATCGAGACTTCACAAAGCTTAATGCTGATAGAATTGCAATACTGGGAATTCTTAAAGCTGATCCGGCATATGTACCCCCAAGGTCGATGAATCCAAACAGACCACCGAACAATAAATTTTGTCACTATCACGAAGATACAGGTCATGATACCGAGAGGTGCTACCAATTGAAAAATCTGATTGAGGATAAAAACCAGAAAGAAGAGCTTTCCCATTTTGTGGAAAAGAGCAATGAAATACAACAAAGAGATGAACAGGAAAGGGTCATAGACACCATATCTGGTGGACACACCTTGGGAGGCTCATCAAATAGAGCTAAAAAAGCTTACGCAAGAGAGGTATTTCGAGTGGACAATAAGAAGCCAAGGAAAAATCCATCTCTGGTAATATCATTTTCGGATGAGGATTTTGGAGACAGGATAATGGAAGATCATCAGGATGCATTAGTAATTACTACAAGGATTGGATCGAACATGGTCAAGAAAATCATGATTGATGATGGCAGTTCGGTCGATATATTATACCAAGGCGCCTTTTCGAGAATGAATTTGGGCGACAGAAAAATCAATAGTGCTAAGGATGCGCCATTATATGGTTTCACTGGCAATGAAGTCAAAACGGTGGGGGTTATTGATATGCCGGTGTTGTTCGGATCGCCACCTTGCCAAAAATGGCTCATTGTTAAATTTCATATAGTAAATGCCATTTCAAGTTAAAATGCCATTCTAGGAAGGTCGACTATTGCAGCCCTGAAAGGTATAGTTTCCATACCTCATCTGAAAATAAAATTTCCCACAGATTTTGGTGTTGGTGAGGTGTGTGTAGGGCTGAAAACGAATCCGAGTAATCCGGGTTCGAATCCGGATTAGATTCGTTAAAAATGAATATCATTCATATTTGTACAATAAACGAGCGAATTCGAATCTTATTTTATAATTTGAACCAATATCGAGTCGAATCTCACCACTTCGGTATTCGTACATTTTCATACAGAATAACTCGAATAATTTTAGAGTACTCGATAATGTACGTATTCGATTAAAATTCGTAAGTTATGTATGTATTATATATTGTATATGAAATATATATATTAAAGTAATGTTCTACAAATTAACATATTTTGGTATTTTGTAAATAATTATTCCGATATGCTTAATTTTTTAAAATTATTTTGAACGAATTCGAATTCGAATATTGAAAAACGAGTAGCTCGGTACTCAATCGAGTCGAACCGAATCAAATATGAACATTTATATTCGAATTCGAATCGAATCTGAGCAAAATATAAACATGTTAATTCGAATCCGGATGAACGAATAATTATAAATTCGAGCCGAATCTGATCATACTAGTGTTCGCACATATTCGACTCGTTTTCACACGAAGGTGTGTGGAGACCAGAAATTGGCCCGACAATGCTACATTAGTTCAGCTCTCCCAAAGAGTTCTATCACTTCAACAACCTCAGTAAATCAGGTGGTTGAAATGAATAATGTTGAGGAAAATTGGGGACTTCAAGCGTCCCCAATTGGTCAGTCTTTTTTAGACTTCGAAAAGGCATATATTATTTAAATGAATAATGTTGAGGAAAATTGTTTTATGGTTGAAGAAGATCGCCTTTTCGAAAAGGCATATATTATTTAAATGAATAATGTTGAGGAAAATTGTTCGGTCGATATATTATACCAAGGCGCCTTTTCGAGAATGAATTTGGGCGACAGAAAAATCAATAGTGCTAAGGATGCGCCATTATATGGTTTCACTGGCAATGAAGTCAAAACGGTGGGGGTTATTGATATGCCGGTGTTGTTCGGATCGCCACCTTGCCAAAAATGGCTCATTGTTAAATTTCATATAGTAAATGCCATTTCAAGTTAAAATGCCATTCTAGGAAGGTCGACTATTGCAGCCCTGAAAGGTATAGTTTCCATACCTCATCTGAAAATAAAATTTCCCACAGATTTTGGTGTTGATGAGGTGTGTGTAGGGCTGAAAACGAATCCGAGTAATCCGGGTTCGAATCCGGATTCGATTCGTTAAAAACGAATATCATTCATATTTGTACAATAAACGAGCGAATTCGAATCTTATTTTATAATTTGAACCAATATCGAGTCGAATCTCACCACTTCGGTATTCGTACATTTTCATACAGAATAACTCGAATAATTTTAGAGTACTCGATAATGTACGTATTCGATTAAAATTCGTAAGTTATGTATGTATTATATATTGTATATGAAATATATATATTAAAGTAATGTTCTACAAATTAACATATTTTGGTATTTTGTAAATAATTATTCCGATATGCTTAATTTTTTAAAATTATTTTGAACGAATTCGAATTCGAATATTGAAAAACGAGTAGCTCGGTACTCAATCGAGTCGAACCGAATCAAATATGAACATTTATATTCGAATTCGAATCGAATCTGAGCAAAATATAAACATGTTAATTCGAATCCGGATCGGATCCGAACGAATAATTATAAATTCGAGTCGAATCTGATCATACTAGTGTTCGCACATATTCGACTCGTTTTCACACCTAGGTGTGTGGAGACCAGAAATTGGCCCGACAATGCTACGTTAGTTCAGCTCTCCCAAAGAGTTCTATCACTTCAACAACCTCAGTAAATCAGGTGGTTGAAATGATTAATGTTGAGGAAAATTGGGGACTTCAAGCGTCCCCAATTGGTCAGTCTTTTTTAGACTTCGAAAAGGCATATATTATTTAAATGAATAATGTTGAGGAAAATTGTTTTATGGTTGAAGAAGATCGCTCAATTATAAGGCATATAAAACGTATACGACGTTATTTGTATGAGACTATTTGGAAGTCAGAGATTTGAGAAAAAATCAAAGATTTGAGCTAAATTTTGACCAAATGAAATCTCTAGTGTTTGGTAGTTAGCGGATTAAAATAGTTTTTTAGATTAAAAAAACTAATCTTGAAAAAACTACTTAGAGAAGCTTTTTCAATTAGATAATTGTAATATGTACAATTAATATACAAAAAACTAACTTAAACAATTAATATACAAAAAACTAACTTAAACATCTAATTATCAAACAATTTAAATTCGCTAATCAAAACAACTAATTTAATCCGCTACAACTGATAACTAATTACCAAACAAGGCCATAGTCATCCTGCAAAAAAAGACCAAAGCTATTTACCTTTTTATAATCTAAACAAATAGAGATACAAAATATTGTCAATGATCACAATGTCACCTACAGAAACAAGTTTAGGTGATGGCAAGTCCTGAGAATTCAAATCTGCAATCCTAATTTTTATTTTTTTATTTTGTCATTGTTATGATCAGTGTTGTAAAAAGTGGGAATCGAACTTTATCGGTAGAGGCACTGTCCAGGGATTAATCAAGTATTTGGGAATTAATTGGAATAATTAATTGGATAATCGAATTATTAATCAGCGCAATTAATCACCGATTTTTAGAACAGAGGTTATTATGTACTCCATTTTGGTGGTAGTTAGGGATGAGGTTAGATTTTCGGGATAGGGAAGTGTAATACCCGTCCCCCATCTTTAAATTCGAATTTGTTTTCCGAATACGTCCTGATTCTTGAACGATGATTATGTTTCTACCCAATTTTTATCCCTAACAAGAAATAGGAATTTTCACGAAAAATACGGTAATTCTTTCTTGGGTGATGGCCCAAAATAATCATTTTTGGGATCTAGTGACCCAAAATACTGATTCTGAAAAAAATGGCTCGAAATACCGACGGGATACAAAGTTTCGGCCTCCGTATTAGCATGATACGGAACATGGTCTTCCGTGTTAGTGCTGCGCACCCACCTAACACGGAACACGGTCTTCCGTATCATGCATAACACGGAAGACCGTGTTCCGTATCATGCTATGTTACGGAAGACGAAGTACCGTATTACCCCTCATATCACGGTACACGATTTAACGTGCTGGGTCAGTATTTTGGGCAAAACATGCTCAAATATGAGTATTTTGGTAATTTTCTCTTCTTTCTTTTTTAAAAAAAAGTAAATATTATATAAAATATTTGTAAAAAAAATTCAATTTAATATATCAAAATGTGTAATATATATTTTTAAAATTTTATATCATATTTTTGACATTATTTTGTATTAATATTTATTTATTTCAAATAATAGAACTTAAAATACCTATACTCTTACATTAAAATTTTTAATTATTGAAATGTCTAATTATTTTAAAATTTTAAATATATTTAAATTATATATCTTTTTAATATTCTTTTAATATTTAATATATAAATATATTATTTTTATTATATATGGGGATCAGGTAATGGGATGCGGTCAGGGAATGGGAACGGGAGATTTCGGAACGATTCGAAGTGGGGAGACACTAATTTCCGTTCCCATCCCGATCCACACAATTTATAAAACTTTTCCCATTCCCAGTCCCAAACTCGAAAAAATTCTCAAATTTTTATTCTGATTGAGATCGGACCGGACGGGACGGATGAAATGACCACATCAAATGGTAATAGTACTTCATATTGACCATTATGTCCCTGGGTCAAATGCTTGGAATTGGCGATGGTATCTAGAAAGTGGTAGTTTGAGTTTGAGATAGTCATATACTCAATTATTTTAATCATTGACTTTGAAATGAAAACGTAAAAAGAACAGGCATCCAAACTTATATAGAACAACATAGCAACTGCCTCATATTGTTGTGCTTTCTCAGCTTCTCTCCTAAACAAACAATCACAGGTTAGTTAGCTATGTACTTTTAGTGTGTATACATATGTTATTCATGTCCTCTTCTAATTCTTGCTCATTCTCATGTACATTGACTTCACTGTTACCTGAAATTTGGGTTTTTGTATATGCTTTGCTTACTCCCTATTGAATCAAAAAGATAATTCATTTATATGATTATTATAGCTCTAGTTTTTTAAATTGCTCAATTTAAGGGTTGTTTTGCTCACAGTATAATTTTTCGAGAGGATTAAGTATTGTGGATTATAATCTTTTTTTCTGTGTTTGTTTTGTGAATTTGGCAAAGAGATTACAATCCATGGATTAAAAGAGTTAAATATATGAACTATAGGATGCTAGAGCCTAGAGTTACCAAAGTCATTCATAAATGAGACATGATATGTTTTTTTTGGTAATGGTGTTCTTATATGCCTGAGGGATCAAATCTGCTTATGAGAGGAAAAGCCAATTTAAATTTAAGTATTTGGAAACCTTATCGGGAATAGTTTTGGGAGATCCTGTATTCCTATCCGTTTTTTTAATTGCATCTAACAAGTCGTTTTTTAATTCATACTAATCCCCTGACTATAATCCGAGTATGTTCTTACAAAACAAAGGATTCCAAAATATAAAGGTTTATGGTCCCATCTCAAACTTTATCTCTAAAAGCAAACATAGCTGTAATTTGTTCCAAAGGATTTTAATACCTTGTAAGTGACGTTTACATAACAACGTAACCAGAATATATTCATGACATTAATTCAAGGGAAATCATGGGTAGTGAAAGGAACTATAGTCCTTGCAAAGAAACATAGCCTACGGACGAAGTTACATCTTTAGTGTCCTGCCAGTTCTTTGCTATCAAATGTATGTTGGTTATTGGTGGCTCGCCCAAAATACCACAAATTTGAGAAAATTTACCCAGAAAAACACAGTTCTAGTCAATGACCAAAATACCACATGGATACCAGTGTATTTAGGAGGGTAATATGCATTCCAAACATGTGAATCTTATGGAAAAAAATTGGGAGATCAGCGTCTCTTAAATGCGCACGTGGGAGGCATGTTCAATGCAATGGATGGTGTTTTTTATCATTAATCCGACACACATATCTCATATACGTGTTTCAAGTAGCATTTGGTCGTGCTATTTGGGCCCTCCTCCCATATTGTATCACTTTGGTCGTGCTATTGAAATGTAGAAGTGCACTGCAGATATCATACATGGCTCAGTCAACAGCTAACAATATGGTGAAGAAGCTAATTCGAATTGACATAACTTCAGACACGGTGTGTCCATGGTGTTGTGTGGGCAAAAAAAATCTTGACAATGCTATAGGTTCATCAAAGATTCACTATGATTTCAAGGTTATTCTTCTTCTCTCTTTCCATTATCTGATAAACACTGATGTTATAACATAGTTGATTAAGAGACTTGTTTTCTATGAATAAATTACTTAGAAAATAGAAAATCTGAATCAGTCTGCTGGGCCTTTTACTTAAAACCGATTTACAAGGCTGATTTTAAAAAAAATAACGGACGAGTCAAAAATACTAAAAAAGTAACAAAGAACTCTTTTTAAGGTAAGCCAAGCCGGCCTTGAGCTTTTGTAGCTATAACATGTTTGCAATAATCATTGTAAGGTGCTGACTTTTTGTTGAATGTTTGAGTAAATATCTAGGTGCCGATTGGATCATGGGATTCCAACCTAGTTAAAGATAATGGGAGTGAGAATGAGATTTCAATACAAAAATGTATTAAAATCTCATTCCCATTCCAATGAAACAGTTTGTATTCCCATCATCCAAACGGCTCCCTTGTGCTGTAACGGGGACTGGCATGAACTCATACTGTATATTATATATATATATATATATATATATATATATATATATATATATATATATATATATATATATTGACAATGAACTCATAATGTTTATATTGCATATCTCACATTACCTCTGGTTTCAAAAAAAATATAATTTGGTATGTGAAAGTATGTACTATAAGTGCGTATCTTTCAACATGTGTCTGTCAAACCGCAAAGACTAAGTGGTTCCTTTTAAAGCAGTCATATATTCATAACTAAGGGTGAGACAATACAATTACAAACATACTTATATTCATAACTTGAAAGACACCAAGTTTTCAACCGAACAATCTTTGTGTGCATGTGATACAAGAAATAGAACCACACACAGGTGACTAGTACTGTGACCGAAATTAAAATGTTTTAACTCTTATATTTTTAAGTAGTTGTGGTTGATTTTGATATATCTACAAACTGTTTGCAGATTGTGTGGCACCCTTTTTTCCTTGATCCCTCAGCCCCTACAGAAGGTGTTAACAAAAAAGATTTCTATAGAAGTAAGTTTGGATCCCGAGCTGATCAAATGTTTTCACGAATGACGGAGGTTAGCTATTATTATTTCTACCTAACCGTTCAGTTGATTTTTTTGGCAGTACATAGTTTTTTTCCTACTATACTCCACTCTAGTTAACAATTGGATTCCTGGACATTAATATTCGTGATTACTTTTTTTTTTACTAGTTAAAACTAACAAAAAGTTCATTAAACTCAAGTTACTTAACTGAAGTTGCTCACCCTGCCTCTGATTGGTTTCAAGTTTGATGCCACCCTAGAAATTTCCTTTTACTAAAAATACTTAAGGTCTCTCTCTCTCTCTCTCTCTCTCTACCTCTCTGTTTCTTCTATATATCTCTCTCCCTTCCTATTTATGTGCCTCCGATCCCAGTGAATCTTTGTCTTACTTACAAACACAGAACTCCTTCCCCACAGAACTTCTACCGAGCTTTAGTATATGAAATTTTTAAGTAGTCTTACAATTTCCATCTGTAATGTACTCGAATTTGTATTATGAATATACTCGGAGTAAACTGGCCTTGCATAAGTCCGTTCCAACAGTCAAAACAAGGTCCATTTTCACTGAACCCCTTTTCTATACCATCTAAACTTGAGTCTGTTGGTTAAAAATCTATATATTTACAGCTACAAGACAAACGGAAGAAAAGTAAAGTATTGGAACCTAAAGAGAATTGTAATGAGTCCATTGGGTAAGTTTACAGTGCGTCTTCAACCTTTCCTAAACTAGGTATTCTTTCAAGCTTAGGTAACATTCATAACCTTTGTAGACCACAATCTGGAGATTATATCCATAGCAAGAGTGAATTAGTCAACACCCTAGCTGCCATAAAAGCAATGACAACACCCTAGCATCGTTGTCATTGTTGGCTTGCCGCAAATTATCTGTCAACTCCAGATCTAGATTTTCTCAGTCACCACTGCTTGTACAACCATAATCATGTTTTCTCCTTCAACCATATATAAACTATTACTGATTTGAATTTCCTCTCCATTTGTTCTTCATTAGAACATTTGAGTTTATGAGGGCACATAGCAGTTCTAGTAAAGAAAAACTTATGATTTACTTTTCACACTTCGGACCACTCCATTTTATTCTTGCAGATTTTAGAGAGTTCAATAAGTTGCTTAGAGTAGAAAATTAACAGTGATAAAATAACGGAGTGAAGTTGTTGTAAGCCTTATGTTTGGCCATAATGTGAATGCAGGTTTTTAAGAATGTTGGACTTGAATACAACATGTCCGGACTCACGTAAGTTCACATGTTTATTAAGAACAACTTTTTATTGAGGCAAATCAACAGGTAAGGGATCTTCATGTGTATATACAACTGATTTTAATTATATGCAGGGGAAATAGTATGGACAGCCATAGGCTTATTCATTTGGCTGGTCAACAAGACCTTGGTAAACAACATGATCTCGTGGAGGAGTTGTTCATTGGATATTTTACACAAGGGAAGTATATAGGTGACAGGTAAGCTAAGATAGTCCCATGTGATTGTAAAACTCCTGGGTGATATATGTTTACTATGTATTATATATGCTTAAGTTAACATATATTCGTTTGCAATAATTTTTCGTATCATTCAGCTCATACTTTTGTGTATGAGTAGGTACAGTATCTCTGTTTGAAATCTTGCACTTTCTGACCAAAAACATGTTATCACTCTTCTATGAGGATTATGGTTACTCCTACAGTTCATATTTCGTGGCAAGTGACACCATAGTCTTTTAGTATGTGAATGGATATAAATAAAATTTAGGAGAACAAAAAAA
The DNA here is from genome assembly GCA_037693485.1 of Kitagawia praeruptora. NCBI lineage: Eukaryota > Viridiplantae > Streptophyta > Magnoliopsida > Apiales > Apiaceae > Kitagawia > Kitagawia praeruptora. The sequence goes on along the minus strand of CM075345.1, from coordinate 40,160,510 downwards.
TCAAGAATTAAGGAGTCCTCTGTAAAATTGGTCAGAAAGACAGATGAAAAATGGATAAATTAGCAGGAGTAAGGGGCCAACCCTGCCCTTTAATGTGGATCCAGAAAACTAATTGATTAAGAGGATACAACTAGACAGTCCGCATGGTATGCCTTGATTAGTAGGAAGATGGTGATATGAGAGTGAGATATATGATTGAGCTAAACAGAGAGTTTTTAGAGGAAGAAGTACACATCTCAAGGCGTCACTTAAAATGTAGCTAAGAATCAGAGCTCGTAATATTATATATTATATACAGAATCGGTGCAGGTTTTTTTTTTTTCATGTTCAGTCCTTGCAGATGAGCACAGTAATCAGTATATATATACTGTGTACGCAGGCAATTTCTTGTGGAATCTGCAAATAAAGTTGGAGTGGAAGGAGCAGCAGAGTTTCTTCAGGATCCTGATAATGGACGGAAGGAGGTATTTATTGTGTCAGAATAAATCTTCTACGACTCACTTGAGTACCGAGACACATATAAACTTTTGTTTAATGTCCTAGACTTGACTTTAACAAAACTGAATTTCATTATTAGTTGTACTAGCTTATAGCCCGTGCAAAGCACGGGTTACTTTTAATTTTTTATAATTTATTTATAATATAATATGATATTATAAATATTAGTTTAAATATGTTATTGATTCGAACCTTACATCTTTATATATAATAATTTTTAGTATTAAATATAAATTAATATGTTATTGGCGGGAATCGAACCTTGAATCTCTGCATATAACAACTTTTTTAGTACTAAATATAAATTAATATGTTATCGGCGGGAATCGAACCTTGAACCTCTGCATATAACAACTTTTAGTATTGTTATATCTAACGGTCATGATCTATTTGAGTTGCTGATCTAACGGTGATAAATGAGGGATAACCAAAAATGAGGATAACCAAAAAAGGGGTAACCAACTACAAATTATACCCCTTTTGCTTATTATAATATAGTATATAATTTTTAGTATTAAATATAAATTAATATGTTATTGGCGGGATTCGAACCTTGAACCTCTGCATATAACAACTTTTTTAGTATTAAATATAAATTAATATGTTATCGGCGGGAATCGAACCTTGAACCTCTGCATATAACAACTTTTAGTATTGTTATATCTAACGGTCATGATCTATTTGAGTTGCTGATCTAACGGTGATAAATGAGGGATAACCAAAAATGGGGATAACCAAAAAAGGGGTAACCAACTACAAATTATACCCCCTTTTGCTTATTATAATATAGTAAGTATAGATAGTATAGATTTTTATTTCTTATTGGTTCTTCAAGACGCACGAGTTTCCAACTGGAAGCAACAACACAATGCAGAACTACTCTTATTGTTCTATTACAGTACTGAATGTTTTTTTTGGAACCATTGAAGGTTAACGAGGAAATTAAGAAGTATTCGGCAAACATCAGTGGAGTTCCATATTACAAAGTAGGTTCAATTTTTTTTAAAATAAAAAATGCATTAGCTATTGTTTGTTTCTCTTAAGTGATGCTTTTATTTCTCAAGCAAAGTGACCAAGCTGTTGTCATGACAGATTAATGGGAAGCACCAGTTAAGTGGTGCACAACCACCCGAAGTCTTTCTGAGAGCTTTTTCAATGGCAGCTGCTGACAGTGCCTAGTATCTCGCTAGATAATCCATCTCATAGGGAAGACAGACTATTCTTCCTGCTTTGGATGCTTTTATGCCTTCTCTTTGTCAACGTGCTAAATAAAGGGGCTGTAATCTACAATGAGTCTAAATCTTATCACTGTACATCTTCACTTGTAATCTTTATTTTATAACTTTTAGAAAATAAGCATTGTGTAATGTTTTCCTTCTGTATATGTGCAAATAGTATATGAATTTAAAGAAATTGTTCTTCTGGTTCTGTTTATATTGCTGCACCAGCAGCTACGTAGACATGGATATGTTTTTTACTATCTGCAGGCATAGTATAATTTTATAATTTTTTCAGAGGACTTACATAAGACTATAAGAGCATCAATAGGAGTTGCCAAGAAGGTTGCCAATATCTATGTGGCAAGCAATCTTGGTTGCCTTCCTATTGGAGAGCCAAGGTTGCCTTAAGTTTGCCAACAATTTTTGCCAACAATTGTTGCCAAAAGTTGGCAACTTCCTCAATGGTCAAAGTGCATATTTTTGTTTAAAAAAAATATACTAATATACCTGTTTTACATGTATTCCTTCAAATTTACATTATTTAATTACTCATATGGGGACCATTTATACAATTTTTAGAGTTGCCAACCATTGGATCATTTTTCTATTCAAAGTTGCCAAATTGAAGATCAATTAAAAAATTAATTTTTTTTATGATTTGACAAAGTTGGCAACTTGATTAGCAACTGAGCAATTAGCCAAAAAAATCAACGAACTTAACATTTTTTTGCCATTTAACCAATCAACTATTTTTTTCAAAAAGAACCCCAACAAACTTTGCTTAATTCAAAAAATTTATCCTAAATTTAACCATAGTTAACTATTACTCCCTCCGTTCCTTTTTATTAGTCGTTTTGGGTTTCTCTTAAAATTCCTTTTTATGTGTCACTTTATATTTCCAAAACATATTTAATAACTATTATTCCATTCATTACCCTTGTGTTTATAGATGTGTTTTCAATTTCTTTTTAGATACATTGAATCATAAGACTATTTAAGTAATTTATAACATCATTAATAATAAAAAAAGTGTATTAATTACACTTCTTTGGTTTCTACAAAATTTCTAAAACGACTAACAAAAAGGAACAAAGGGAGTATTATCTAATGTGTAATTTTTTAATAAAAAAGTAATGTTTTTTTACATACTTGTGGACCATTTTGGTAAATAGTCAGATAATTAATTTAATTATAAAACTTATATATGCTTTTTTCCCAAATTTGATTCTATTTATTTTTTTTCCTCCTAAAATTGATCAACACGGTTTACTGAATCTACACAAATATCATTTTTATATTAGTTATTAACAATATTATAATAAAATCATGAAATTCAATGCAACTATTAATTTTAAAAAAAGTTATTGGACAAACTTAGCAAAAGTCATGCATGCATTTGTCCCTTATGTGGTTTTTGTCCATATTACATACCTATTTTTCAATGTATTGAGTTCAGAAAATAATTTGAATTACGATAAAGCAAATCATTCTTAATCTTTTTGTCATAAAAATAGGGAAGGTACAAATACTTAAAATATAAATTAATAAAATACAAAAATACATAAAGTAACAATACAATTGAAAGATTTTATAATTAAAAATTATTATTATTATTATATTATATTTTAATCTAGTTTAATATTTCATAAATATTATTTTAGCAATAAAGATAACAAACGGCAACGAAGTAATAATTTAAAAGAATTTTTTGATTAATAATTTATTACTTATGTAATCAAAATGTGGTTGAACAATAGTTATACACATCAATAATAGTTAAATATAGTTAATTTATTTTCATAATTTAATAAAGTTTGTTGGGTTTTTATGAGAAAAAATAAGTTCATTGGTTAAATTGCAAAAAAATAGAAAGTTGGTTGGATTTTTTGATTAATAACTCATTAGCAACTCCTATTGGAGATGCTCTAAGGGGTTGAGGGCCGGTTCTTCCCTAAAGTGCTACTCATTAAAGTATTCATCAAAAGAGTATATTCGTGTCGTGTATTTTTGTGTTTCGTAAACATGAATGTTAAATCCAAACACAATCCAATTACAATCAGTGTACTTTCGTGTTTGTATAATTTTGTGTTGTCTATTTTTCGTGTTGTGTTTTCGTGTAATTTTGAATGAAAACATAAATTAAAATAAATAAATAAAATATTTAAATATTAATATTTTCGATGAAATTATTACAAACATGTACTAAATATATATAATTATATCATATTTACAAATAACATTATAAAATAATATAGAATACTATAAATAAATATTAATTTATTTAATATAAATATAAATATATCCTATATAAATATTTATATTTATTTTAATATCTATTATTTCATGTACTTCGTGTCGTGTAGTATACCCAATGTTACAGATTTCGGAAATCGGAACTATTCGGTTGAGGTACCGATTTACGATTTATCGGGTGATTCGGTTGAAAAATCAGCGATTTATCAGTGATTTTTTTTTTTGAATCAAAGGATATGTTAATACATTTAAAAAAAAAAAAAAAAAACTCCGCAATGTATTTGATTTAAATACGATATTCGTTGATAAATCTTGGAAAAAGTACTGGCAAATTTATTTATTTTTATCAGTTCTTGAATGAGAAACTGCTAAATTTTAGTAAATACAGATAAGAGTAACAGCATCCAGCCATAGAAGCAGAGCTTAATGAAACCTTTATTGTCCACATGTTCCCCTGTGTATTTTCATGCTCCTGCTAACTCCCCCAGTTCCTTCCTTTCTTACTTTATTCACCAAAATATTCACGCTCCACATCTCAAAATATCCATACTCTATACTCTATTTATATCTTTCAAGTACATTGTTTTTATTGTTGAGGCCAATTGTTACAATTTACAAACTGACAGTTTCTAAATATGAGGGAACTCTGTGCCTTCAGCATGAGCTTCATCTTCTTCTTTTTCATTATCTTCACTACCATCTTCCCTCAACATGTTCTTGCTAGTGAATCCAAATCTCCACTTGCACCGGCATTGTATGTCATGGGAGACTCTCTGTTCGACAGTGGTAATAATAATCTTTTACCAACTTTAGCCAAGGCTAATTTCATGCCATATGGTCACAACTTTGCTAGAGGCTCTACCGGAAGATTCACCAACGGAAGAACTGTCGTAGATTTCATAGGTATGCAAAATTTACGTTGTTACTCGTCTCCTCCTCGGTTTTCATTATGATAATTTATTTCAATTTTTATTTATTAATTTACGAAAGCATGAATTTAAATTCGCACACAATGTACAATGCCGCTATGTTACAAGTGAAATCTATGCCAAGTCCAACACCATGCTACCAGCACCACTTGAAAAAAGGTATTCAATGTGTGACAATGCTAGCGCCCTAGATATGCAAGTATCCTGAAGATCTTAAACTTAAATAACAAAATACATGTGCCCTTAATTTCTGCTTCGTATTAAGTTTCTGATTATTTCTCGTATTTTTGTCGGGATGGTATTGCTGCAGCTGAGTTTCTCGGGCTGCCATATTCTCCGCCATACATAAGCTCTCTCCGACGATCGTCAACCTTAACTGGCTTCAACTATGCATCTGCCACCTGTGGTATTTTACCGGAGACTGGAATGTACATTGTACGTATGATAAGTTCTGCGTACATTTTACACCCGCACACTACACTTTTGATTTGGCTTTTTTTGTTTGAATCAAGCGTTTTCCAAATTCACCTTCCTTTGCATATTAATTTCAGTTCTGTTCATAAAGTACGTTTTAGGTGAAAACGTAAATGCAGCTGATGAGTTAAAAATGGTAACGCTCATTATGTAATTGCTAGTACAATAAGTCAATAACTAGTGTGGTTGATTTACAAGTCAAAGTAAATGTTAGTGCCACTACTAATTATGTGTTACTGTTAGGCAGATCATTCTGCATCAAGGTCTCAACGTGATAACTAATCGCCCTACGTCCTTGATCCTTCTATTAATTAGTACGTTAACGTTTAAACGTGTTAATAAAAATATTCATCATATCTTGGCTTTCAGATTTGCAGTTAATTCAATTATCAAATCGAAAGTCAAAATTATTCATACAGAAATGAATCGAAATTATTTTACTCAGTAAGAGCATCTCCAATAGGGGTTGTCAAGATGTTGCCAAGTCCTATGTGACATGGCACCCTTGATTGCCCACCTATTGGAGTATCAATGTTGCCAACAAGTTGCCAACCAAAGTTGTCAAAAGTTGGCAACTTCCCCGTTTAGTTAAAACACATACAACTCCCCAAAAATGTATTTAACTTTACCCTTTTTTATCTCTCTCATATTTTAAATGTATTTATAAGATAATATAAAATTTATGTATGGGACCACATTGGCAACTTTTAAAGTTGCCAACTATTGGAGTAGATTTATAACAAAAGTTGCCAACAATGAGATGGAAGAGAGAAGAAATAAAAAAATAATATATATGATGATGTGGTAGAAGTTGGCAACTATGTTGGCAACCTCTATTGGAGATGCTCGAACTCATTAAAAACGGTAACTTAGCGGATATTCTTTTGCGTACAATAATAAATTACGAGGAATTTAAATTCCGATGGAGATGTGATTGAAACCCAGGTATATCAGCTCGTAACCATTCATAATTTAGTGTTTCCTTTCCTCTATACATTTTGCTAGCTAGTAGCTATGTACAAAATGGAGTTACAGAAAGTACTTATGCCTATGGATATGTATATAATTTTGCTTGCAGGGAAAATGCCTAAATTTAGGTGATCAGATAAACTTGTTCGAAAGAACAGTGAATGTAAATCTGGCAAGACAATTTGAAAGCTCGGCAAAGATGAAAGACTATTTGTCCAAATCTATATTTGTCATCAGCATTGGAAGTAATGACTACATCAACAATTTCCTTCAACCCAATATTTATCCTTCCAGTCTGAGCTACTCTCCTGAATCCTTTGCTAAAATGCTAAATGATGCTCTCTTCCAACATTTTCAGGTTAATTGTTTTTTCGTATGTAAACTTGCGTTCAGGTGAGAACTGTTTTAACGTGGGAACAGGTGAGAGTGATTGCATGTCAGGCACTTTTGTGTATAGTAGTTGTTCTCACATGTTATTACGCTAAAACTGTTCTCCGCTGATTGCAATACGTGTACGACGTACTAAACATATATTATATAATATGTTAAAATGTGTGCAGAAGCTGTATAAGTTAGGAGCCAGAAAAGTGGTGATGTTCGAGATTGGACCAATTGGGTGCATTCCATCATTTACGAGGAAAAATAAACATAGTGGAAAATGTGTCGAGGAAATCAATCAGCTTGTCAATATATTCAACAATCAGCTTCGCACAACACTAACAACATTGACTTCCACTCTCAAAGGCTCAGCTTTCATCCTCGGCCATGTTAATGGACTTGGATATGATGCAATTATCAATTCTAAAGCTTATGGTAAATAATGCTGCACATTTTTAGACTTTTCTTTTTTTTATATATAATTGTACCTACAATATTCTTCTATCTACACGAGGCTGTGCTACAAGTTGAGCAACCGCGTAGAGCCCAAAAGGGCCACAAAATAGGATATAAGGTTATTTGTTCGCAACTTCTAACAACTAGAGATTGACTGCTTCATTTTTAAATTGTTAGAAGTTAATGAATAAGGAACTGAAGTGTTATGTTTACAGTGCAATTTGACATAACCTGAACTCATATCTAGTAAACTGTTTGTAACATTTTGTTCTAAGCCTATGTATAACTTCTTCTTGTTGTTAATGTACTAATGACACGTAGGATTAACCGATTCAAGCAATCCGTGCTGTATTACGTGGCAAAATGGAACGTCTGGATGCATTCCTGGGAGCTTGCCTTGCTGCGATGCTGACAAACACTACTTCTGGGATGGATTCCATCTTACTGAAGCTATTTATTCCGTCCTAGGAAGACAATGTATTAATGACAACAAGTTTTGCATTCCGATGAGTATCAGGCAACTTGTGCAAGCTTAATTATGGGGTGTTTGCCAAATCTGATGATCGACTTATAAGTTACTTATTTTGGGAAAAATTTCGTATTTACATACTTTTTTTTAGAGAAAAATGTGTATCGGGAGTTTAATATTCGTTATCTTGCAAAAATAAGTTACTTATTTCAGAAAAAAGTACATATTTCCTAACTTTTTTCCAGAATAAGTAACTTATTTCTGAAAAATAAGATTTCCCAAACGGGCCCTTAGTTCAACATGTATTCATATAAGAACTTTTTTTAGCCTGCTGATTAATTTTCTATTTTCTGCTAAGTGTCTAATTAAAATTTAAAGTTCTCTGATCAACTATAGGTGAATCAAGTTACTTAATTTCTTTTGTCGGGTCTATTTACAGTTTATTATAAAAAAAAAAAGTAGATGAAAGAACTTTCGGGCTGTTGCCTCATAATTTTTATTTATGCTCCTTCAGTTTGTAAAATAACTTAATAGAGATAGTACTAGAAGAAATTTACAAATGATGAACATTAAGAGATACTTAGCTGCTGTTTATAATACTTCAATTGATATTTTACACATTTAACATAAGAAAGCTGTAAGCTTCATAATCATGGTTCTGCCATTTGTCAAATGGTTCGACCAAGTTTAAAATGGGTGACAAAAGGTGTAGATCAAATCCTAAAATAGTACAATTAGGAGCTGGTCTTTGTCAGACACATGACAATGATGTGATATGTAACATACCACTTCTCAACCGTGGATCTGGACGACTGGAAATTTAAAAACAAAACTATATCTTGGTAATTTTTCGAGTTACGCGTACTTGCCTGATAATTTCCGAGGTGGTGATTTTCCTTATAATTTCCGAGGTACTATAATTTATGCAACTTAGAAACGAAACACATATAACAATTACACAGAGAGTATGGGGTGCGAGGATGGAACCTGAAGCTTGTCGTGTTTAGTTCTGTACATTTGAGTACAGTAGTTGCTGTTGACATGTCCACATATAGACTGGTACTAAGTATTACCAATTTCCACATATAGGCTTTTCAATACAATACAATCCCCAGCCTTCTTATATGGGTGCATGGGCTTGACTCATGGTTTAGCTTAGCTCGATGTCTGTTTTCCTTGTGCCCTGCAATTTGCAATTTGCATAGGGTATTTGCAACCTTCTAACCAGGAGGTTCCAAATATATCGAGGGTACTCTGTTTCCTTGGTATGCATGTATTATTCAGAGTCTACACCTACATCTTGCTGTTTCTACTTGCAGTCTTGCGCAAAATACTGAGAAAGTGAAAATTCTTCAAAGCAACCAACTAAATCAGGCTACTCTGCAGAAGTGAGAGAACAAAATCTTGACACTAGATGGTGATACTCCACCAAAAAAACTGCTCAACGTTACAAGGCAATATCCACCGCGAGAACAAAAATAGTACAACTACAAGGCCAAGAGCCCAAGACTGTTCGGAGAGACGAAGTCGCACTCTTCACAAAGTCGCATTGTCAAAAGAGAATTATAAAAGATCAAAAAAGCAACTTCAGAAATGGAAACAAGTAAACAACATTAAAACATGTGTCCTCTTGTCTATTCTTGGTTGCTAAAAGGATGGATCTCCAGTATTGACTGCAAAATTTGGTATATTTCCAATGACTTGCAAACCACCACTTCATAAATATAAATTTTCTTTGCGGTATTCACGAACAACAACAGGAACACTTGTTGGAGGTATCTGTAAAACATTAAGATTTAATATTTGTTAAAAAGATCTGTATGGTACATAGCAAAATACAGGGGAGGAGGGAAACAGATGGAACATATTTTAGAGTCGCACAAAGCTAATAATATATAGATTCAGCAACAGGAAAAGCAAATACTAAACTTGGAATCAAAGAACTACATTACAGTCAAAACTTGGTAAGACTTACCATCCCATAGTCTGTTATGATCATCGAAACATAATCTGAAGGTGTTGCATCATAACTGTTGACATGTAAACAGATTATTATATATCAAAAAATAATCTCTACAAAATTGGCAAACAATGTAGATGAACATACTTAATTCTTTCTTACATAAGATTAAGAAGTTGTAGATTTTCACTTTTAGCCCAATCCTTCAGATGATTGAGGTCATCTCTACCATAAACGTTCGAAATGGCATCAGGATCACCTACAGATCGTAAAACAATTTGTAGAACAATCAAGCTTGCAACCGAGCAACATGTAATACGGTATTAAACCCCAAATAGACATACCCAGTTCATTGGAGCAAATTGAATCCAGCTGAACTCGTTCATGAAATTTATATGCTTCACAACATACTAAGACTGGAACACGGAATGCATGAGCAACCATAGCAACAGATGCAGTCCCCACCCTTGAGTAAACAGTTCCATTGGATAACACGGATGAGGCCCCCAACAAAACTCGAGTAACTTCATGCATGATGTAGGAAACAGCATTAATATGAGTGTAAGTACAGTTGAGACCCTTCCCTACCAACCTACGAAGTAAGAGTCGTCCCTCAAGCTTTGGACGTGAATCTACTATTACAACACGAAAGTGTTTGCCAAGCTCATGTGCATGTAACAGTATCATTTCCACAGCAGATGATGATCCGTATGTTAGGAGCACATCTCCATCCCTAACTTTTGTTACAGCATAATTAACTATCACCTGATCAGCCAGTATAATTTTCTCATTTATAAAGCGATCAATATCAGACAGAAGAGTTGCTTTAGCTTCTGTCTCAGAAAGAGTCAAAGGTAAGTTTGCAATTCTGGTTTTTACAAACTTAATTGCATTACCCATGCTGATCGAAATGGGTCTGCATTCTATTAAAAAAGAAACATAACAATTAATTTTTGCAGTTAAATCTCTGTTAAGAGCTTTTTCCACTGGTGTTGAATAGCTTTTTATCGATTCTTGGAATGCTTGAAGCATTGCAATGCAGCGTGCATTGCCACCAGATATGTCTCCAGCTAAATACCTTATCCCAACCTGACAAAGAATGCAGAAGAGTTGCTAGATATATGCCCGTGAAAGGAAGATATGGCTTGTAGGATCAATTCTAGAAAAATATAAGGCTTCAATTTTTTAGCATAAGTTATAGATTTAATGTCATATCGCTATATGTTTGCATAGAGGAATGTGATTCGCATATCTTAGGACAAATGGAGTGCTGGTTTAACAATCTCTTGTTCCATTTTATTTTAGACTCTACTCTATTCTTAATTAATCTACAAATGTATTAAAGTTTCTAGGTAAAAAGTAATGATTATTCTTGTATTTCCTAAGCTCTCTTACTGTCTCAGTATTACCCTAACCTATTGTGTGAACAAGTTACTGATATGAATGTGTGGGAAGAAGTTAAACTGTAATATAGTTCCTGTTCAAGTACCTTATAAACAGCAGGGTGAACTGGATCAAGGTGGAAAAATTTGGACTCCAGATCAGGAAGTCGTGTACCATGTTCATACTGAGGCAGATGCCGAAACAGTTCAACTCGATTCCTTGCCTCTCTTTGTTTAACCACAGCACGCTTTTTAGCCTTCTCCACTCTACTCTCATCATCAAACTGCAAGCGTGGATGAGGGACTTCTTTCTTCCTATCTTTATCTGGTACACGATCACCTCCCCTTTTCTCACTTGCCGCAATTGAAGAGCTATCTTTTTTTTGTGAAGCAGCTTTGGGGGCTTTCACATTTGCTGGAGCTGCAATCCCAGGAGACGCAGGTGCCTTCTTTCCTTCAGCTTGTTTTATATTTAAATCAAATTGTCAAAACAGTGCAAATGATCACAGAATACAGGGTGGTTATTCCAAAACAGCTAAAACTTGCAACCGTACTGCAGATTATCTAATTTCTAGAAACCGGTTTATTAAGACTTTCAAAAAGTTGAATATTCGGTTGATACATCCTACATCAACATATCGGAAGAAAAAGACTTATTTCGTTTTCTCTACAGAAACGTGAACAATAATCTGTAGAAATATATAACTAAAAAGTTATTGAAAAAATTAAATGGATATTAAATCCATTTTAAGCAATAAGGATGACAATATAGGTGGCCAGAAGAACTATAACCTCAAGGTACAGCTGTTTCCAAGCTTCTGCATAAGAGTCTTGCCAAAAGGCGATGACCCTTCTGGAAAAAGCCGCAGTTCTTTCATTTTGTTCTTCTAGATAATGATAATTACGTGTTTCCTGTGAGATAACACAGTATCTGCCACATGATACTTATTTGACACATATCTCAGCCACTTATTCTAGAAAAGTATACTTTCTCTACCATTAACAAGATGTCTGATTCTAGACAATGGTTTAGACAATATTCCCCTCATTCTGCACAAAGTTTGTCATGTGCACCCCATCCAAACTATCAAGTATACAATACCGGCGTTTCAACTTATTTCGTTTCAGCCTACTCAAAAGAACATATATACCAGTAAAGTTAAAGACTCATCCAATACCGCTCACCTGCACACACTGGATCCAGAATTTAAATAAGGAGGTCACAATTTCTATGGGGACAACAAAACAAGAAGACAGCAACTCGTACAGGCAAAGTGCAAACAACACATCTTGCATGCACAGTTGCACACTCACAACTCACAAGCATGCACTTGTTAGTAATAGCTGAGGTAGGCATCAAATGTGGAATGGAGTAATGGACACTAAATTGAGTGGTTAACTAGTTATCGTTTAAGCCTGATTCCATACATATGTGAAACATAACCATTAGGTCCCAGTGTTTCAGTATGATCATCACAATGTCAAAGCAAATATGTGAGCATAATATATAATCTCCTTTTCGTAGCTTTATGCCTTTCCAGTCCTAAATTTTTATAGTAGACTATGTTGATAGCGATGGAATTGTGCTTCCAACTGATTAGAGGGATGAGATAGGGCATTGCTTTAGCATATAGAGCGCAGTCTCCCATTACTGACCTCTCTTGCTCTAAAGCTACCAAAAGCACTGGTTTAAAAATAAACAAAACAAAAGAAATAACTGCCAGCATCTCTTACTACATAAAATAAAACATGTCAGTAGGTACAATAATTATTTTAGCTTCCATTATAAGTACCTTTTGCAGCAGCTTTTGCCGCTCGTTCAGCCTCCTGAATAGCACGCCTTTCAGCCTTTGAACTTGTCCCCTTCAAAGACTTCGCAGCACCTTTTGCTGCTCGGTCAGCCTCCTGAGCAGCACGCCTTTCAGCCTTTGAACTTTTCTCCTTCAAAGGCTTCAAACTTGCAGAGCTTTCATTTTGAGCTCCAGTAGAAAGTCCACCCCTTTCTGCAAGTGAAGTCAGTAATCTTCAGTCAATGCAGCTTAATTTTTCTTCCTAGATTGAAGATAAAGTTCATGGTCCAATGTCATATTATTAACTAAATATGCAGATAAAAAAGATGATGAAAAACCTAAGTAACAAATCTAACTAAAAAATTATTAAATCAAACATTACATTTAGGCCCAACTTGCTTGCACGTTGTCAGAAAGTGAACATCCATAATTTCAACATGATTTTAGTTTGCTATCACATAATAATATCTTCTATCCTATCTCAGCTAGTTTGGGATGAATCCTCAATCAATTAGCTTATTAAACTCTATACTTATACTTGGTGTCTAATTTGTCTTTCAAGGTTATCCTACAAATTTAAGGCTCATTTAATACATTGATAGGCACTAGAGTGGTTCCCAGTGATGTAAAGAGTTGAAGATGATTTTTGTCATAAGCTTTAAAATGCTTGCACTCATTTTATAATCTGCATAGTGAGTGTATAACAAATACAATGGAACTAGTTTACGTCTTTCAGTGCCAATAGCGTTACAGTTTCTTTATACATAGCTTCTTTTGTTATATAGAATGGTACACATGCATGTACACATGAGAATTACAATTTATAATAGCTTTTTACATGGACCACGTGCAGTTGGCAAATGTAAAGTAATTATAAACAGTAGTTCATGCAATGAATGTCAACTGTATCTAATGTGCTTGGTCAATTATGAAATCATAGAATAGTGTGCTAACAGTAAAATCCAAAAGTTATGTTTGGATGAAGGGATCAATAATACCAGACTAATTATTTTCTGTCATAGTTTACTAAAAAATTCAGCACTGCTTTGTTCAATTGGACTAGATTCCATCACATCCTCTGCATCAATGTCAAGTTAAGTTTCTAGTAAGAACAAAGGATTGATTATAGCTTCAGAGTTTAATAGATACAGGGTTCTAACACAATTTTTATCATTCATAATCATGGAAGTGAAAAGGATAATAAATTTCAACCCATTTTAATATGTGGAACAGTGTCAACCACAAAGTTTGATAGTTCAAGTATATGGATCAACCTAATAAATTATATAGGTCACCCATGAATCCATAAGGCTGGTCATATTTGATGAATGATAATGATGAATGGCAAAATAACGGGGATTGGAAAAAAGACAATGGTTTCTCGTGCTGGGCATAATGTCTTGTATATAACCTCAATTTTCTATTAATTTTCATTATACAACCAAAGTTGTTGGCTTGTGGCTAGTAGAATCAAGATAAGAGGGGATAGTTTGATCACATATATAATATTTAAGTCTACTGTGAGATTAGATAAGAGTATTCAATGTAAGGTAATGATCATACCATATTAGAGAAAACTTTATGGCATTGCAACATCGACTGTGCTACAAAACTCTCAACATGATTTCTATCTACGCAGAGTCTTTATTAAAAGCACAATTTTTCCCCTCTATGGCTCTACACCTCTACCATTAGATGGCATATCTTTCTATTTCCAGATATATAATGTAATGACCATTTCAACTTCCTGAATCACATCCCCCTCCCCCAGGGCCCCTTCCTCCACTTGATTTTAGTTAACTTAATGTCAATATCTTAGTAAGGGTGGTGATTCGCACCTAAACAATCAATCATCACTATCTATCATGGCATGTCAAAGTACTTGTATAACGTCTTTTCCTTACTTTACTTTTAATAATCTTCACATAATAACGCTAACTTAAATCTAAGTGTCTACTGATATTTCAATTGTACTTGCACTACTGCCAAATATCTCTGCATGCGTTTAGCATGGCGGAGGCTGATTTTAGTAACATACTAGGATAATCCCTTTAATGAAAATTCCTTAGGTATTAATGACTATGCATTGCTTTTACGGTTACATGCATTACAATGGCCATAGACCACTGCAGTAACTATATAAATAAATAAATAATCCAATTTTCTTTTGGAAAAAAATTGGACTTTCCCGATTTATGAAACATGTATTAAGCCGCATAACAATAAAAGGTTGCAATGATTCTCTTGTTTGAAGAGATAACTTACCGTTCACGTTGACACATGGAACAGAAAGCATATGAAGTAGGTAATGCTAAACAATGACATATTTGTATTTTTCTTCCAGTACAATCAATTTGAAAAAATATTGCACATGTAACACAGTACAATAATTATTAGTTGTCTAGGGAAGTGGAAGTCAAATTATATCCTCATCCTTATTATTTTCTTTATATAACACATATAGTGATATATCCATTTATTAAAACTAAAGACCATGACCTAGTGGAAGAGATGACCTGAAGCGGCATGTATCCTACTTTTGCATCTAAAGTCGGATACGGACAGACCCTACTACTGGGCATATCGAATTTTGCATATGAAGCTGTAAGACTGACTACAACACAATCCTATATCAAGTTCCTAATACCAGTTTGGGTGAATCCAAAACAGATCCTTCCCTTTTGAATATATGAACTGACAGAGAAAGAATTGAATCAAACATTTATGTAATGACAAAATAAAACTACTAAAAGAAACCTTTTGGCCTTTGTACACGGGTCAAAGTGTTTCAAATGAATATTACACTACTTGGGGAGCTAAGGAAGACAACCTTGAAAGAAATTTCTGACTAAACTCTGCTCTTGTCAAACTAAAAGAAAGTGCAGAAGATGAAAATTCTATACTGTAGATTCTCAGCTGAAACAAAGATGTGACAAACGAGACATAATTAGCACTATAAACAGTAATAATAACAGCAGAAGCATTACAAAATTAAAATCAAAAGCAATGTTCTCGGAAATAACTAAGAGTCTAAGACTCCGTTTGTTTGCCATCTGGACCTCTTTCGAAAGGGGGAGTCAGTTCCCTAAAATATACGGAGTACAACATTTTTAAAAGAGATTTTTGTCTCATCGGTTATTTTACTAAAAAATATATGACCACGTGAAAGAATTTAGAAAACACTTTCCAAAGCAAATCACATGCCTGGAAAATAAAATATAAGGAAATTATAAACAAGCACACAAAAGGAGGCTGTAACACCAATATCTACACAAATGTCCATCTAATCATATATAAAAACACAAATAGAAATAAATGGGCAGCTCACCGAGTAAATGATTCGAACTGCTGAGCATTGACACAGTCGTAAGACTACTTGCAACAACACCACCACTACCCTTGCTAACCTTGTGTGGCATCTCAAACCCACCAACAGGCAACGAAGAGGCCACACCTTTGTCGAAAAACTCCCCTTTCGACCCCGAAAACTCACTAGCTGGATTATAGCTACTCCCAACAGCAACAGACTCAACCCCAATCCCACCCCCACCAATTGAATAACCACTACTAATATTATTATTATTAATGTTATTGTCTGAAAAGTGAGTAGGCGGTGGAATCATTACAGGAGACATGATAGAGTTACCTGAAGGAGACACAACTGGAGATGTTAAGGTTGTAGTTGTTGTTGTTGGTAATGTTGGTGGTGTTGTGTCAGGTGGGGCCCCTGGTGTGAAAAACCCCACTTGTCGGACCTTGGGATCTATCACCGTGCGTGATGAAGCTCGGCGAGGATCCATGGGATTTGGGTGGAGATGGATTGGGGATATAGATACAGGGAGTTTGTGTGTATATGTTAGGGTTTAATGGGGGAAAAGCACAGTACAAGTAGAGGGTGAGGGTCAGGGTCAGGTGGGTTTCTAATTTACTAGTCATGTTGGGGACCAGATAAGAAAGGAGTGACTGTACTGCTGTTTTATTTTCGGGTGTTAGGCCCCAATATCACAATTTAAAATCAAAAATCACAATTTAAAAACTTAACCCTAAATATCACTGCATAACACATTCTGAATTAGCGTTTTGGTTTTTTTTTTTTTTTATAAACGCTAATGCGTCTAGCATTTACTCTTTTTTTTTGTTTTTTTCTTGAAAACGCAACTTAATAAGTTGTTTCCAGAAGTAATGACGCAAAATAAAGTGCGTTTGGGTGATAATTTTATTATTATTATTTTTTGATATATTGAGTTAAGGTAATTTTAATTGTGTGTGTCACTGGCGGGTATCTAAGAAATAATTCCAAATGGAACCCGTTGAACCCCAAAAATAAAAACGTTATTTTATATAGTGTTTTTTTTCTCTCCTAAATATATATGGTTTATTCGTTGTGTCGAATATTTCTAAAACCCAAAATGGAATTGATGAACCCCAAAGATTAACCGTTGAAACCCCGAGGGAATATAGATAAGATTTAAAATTTTTAATTAAAAAATTGAATCCGGCAGCCTAATTTTTAAACGCTAACGCATTTAAAAATTAGGGTTTAGGATCTAGGATTTAGGGTTTTAAACAACCCTAAACCCTAAGTTCGTATATGGTTTATTTGTCGTTCCGAATATTTCTAAACCCAAAATGGAACGGTTGAACCCCAAAGGTTAATCATTGAAACCCCGAGGGAATACAGATAAACTTTAAAAAAATTAAATAAAAAAGATGAATAAAATTTAAAAATTTTAAAACCAAAATTTCTAAACCCAAAATGGAAACGTTTAACCCCAAAGGTTAATTATTGAACCCCGAAGATTAATTATATGCACCCTCACTCATTATATATAAAAAAAATGGAAACGCCACATAAAGTAGCGTTTACTTTTGAAAACAATACAGTATCTAGCGTTTCCACTCCTAAAACACAATCCTATCTAGCGTTTTTTTTAAAAAAAAATCTCCCTCCGCCCAAAACGCTAAACGGATTAGTGTTATTATAAAAAAAAATAAAAAATATATATATAAAACGCTACACGAAGTAACGTTTTGTGCTGAAAAATTAAAACGCTACACGATATTGTGTTATGGAGTGATATTTGGGGCCAAGTTTTTGAACTGTGATATTTGGGTTTCAAATTTTGATGCTGGGGGCCTTTTCTCTTTATTTTCTTGGATTTTATGTTAAAGTAACTATAAATAATAAAATAAGTGTATAATTAAGTAAAAATAACATGTATAGTTAAATAAGGATAAATAAATAAAATTAATAAGTATGATAGATTGATCAAATTTTTAATATTTTTATTATTATATAGTAGTATAGATTGTTATAATTATTAAAATAATTATAATTAATTTTAAGTTTTTGTAATTTATTTAGAGTAATTTAAATTTCTTATTTGTTGCATATGTATAGGATTAGTTCACGGGAATTCTTGAATTAAGGGATTTATCTAGGTCATTATTGTTTGATCTAATATGATGAGTAATATATAATATTAATTAGCATGATAACCCGTGCAAAGCACGGGTCACATTTTAATTCGTATAATTTTTTCCAAATGTTGTCATAAAGTCTTTCATTTCTTATCTGTTTCACGTTTCTCGGTCTATCAGTAATCAGTGGTTGATCGCCGTTCTAATTTCAAAATATTAGTATACTCTAATTCCTAAATACCATATGTACAGCGTTGTTTGTTCAATGTGTGAACGATGACCGATAAATTCGGTAAATAAAAGTTAATCATCAGCTGTCGCGTATTACAATAATAATAGTGTGCCCTGTAGTCTGTTTTTATGACAATCCGGGTCAAACCCGAGCCTTTTTCCAAAATCGGGTCAATTCCCGTTTCCAAATTCGAAATCAATTAAAGTACACTGGTACAAATGTAACATCTTGGATTATCTACAAGTCCACCACAGACCCCTTAAAAAATCATGATTTGTTGGTGCAATTGGTAATAGTACTTTGCCTTATATAGTCAACTAAAGTCTGCAACCTCCTCGATGTTGGAATGTTACAAAACTTATAAACAAGATTTACAATGTAACAATATTTTTACCGAATCGAGCACAAAATTTCAAACTAAGTACAATTTTATTTTAAATTTAACAATGAAACATTTTCCATTATAATCCTGTATACTCGTTTAGTAGGATAAAAATACAATATTTTTTTATGTGTTAACTATGTTGAATTCCTTAAGTACAAGAAATATTTTAAAATTGTTACATAACTAACTCATATTTAACAAAATTTAGAGACTAAATAGGTGCTCTCTTTGTAATTGAGGTTGCTTCGAAAAAAATTATCCTTTAATTTATAAAGTATATTATGATAGTTTGCATTATATTACACTCATAGAGTTTGTCATTTAAAAAGTTTATATCTGAACACAGTATCATATATCTATATTATTTATACTATTATATTAAAGACGAATTTAAGATAATCCATTGATCAATACAATAAATTCAACTATTTTGAATCGTAGGCACAATAATTTTAATAGATCAATTATCACTTTTACCTATCTTCCCACCTTATATATACTACAACTTATTCCCTTCTCCTCCCTCTGACCACGTCGGCATTCATCTTCCCCCGACCACCTCTCTTTTATTTTTGACAACCTTAAATTTGTTCATTTTTTCTTCGTCCGACCATCTCTAATTCATATTTAGTAACCTCTCTTCAAATTGTATTTTCAACATTCCTCAAATTTGACTGATTTCAGAGAGTGATGATTATCACAATGATGGTGAATACGACATTATTTTCTTCAAATATGAATTATTATTTTCTTTTAAAATTTTATTTATTTACATATTGCACTCTAATCTAATTACATATTTTATCTAATTATTTTAAAATTTGATTTTTTCAGCCTGCTCATATATTTTAATGGATGTCAATCAAAATATCTTGTTTAATGTATATGTAGTTAATATGAAATATTATATAAATATTAACGAAATCTATGTTATTCACTTTATTTTATTTTTTTTCGTATAAATCGAATCATAATCATTCTAATCATTTGTATGATATACATCTTTAATTATTAAAAGAGAAAATTGTTCATGAGGTTATCTCAGAAGACTTACCTGAGGTTATAGTGTAAATAGTTATGGCAGTTTTGTAAATATTGGTAACTTTTTTAAAAAATCCTGAAATTACAATTGTACCCTCGTGCATTAATATGGAGAATTTTAGTTATCTCAGGGAATTTTCCTGAGGTAACCTCAGGAACATCAAACCCTTATTAAAATGGGAAAATATTCTCATCATTTTATTCTGAATAAATTTTAAAATAGATATAGTGAGGAGGTTATTCATGAATGTGGTTAATGATTTGAAGATATGTATTAAAAATTGAGCTGGTTTAATGGTTGTGGGTGTGAATAAATTTTAATGGTTGTGGGTGTGATTAAATTTTAAAATAAATATAATGAGGAGGTTATTCGTGAATGTGATTAATGATTTAAAAATATGTATCAAAAGTTGAGTTGGTTCAACGGTTGTGGGTGTGAGTATAAATTCTTGTGCACAATGGGGTCATGGGTTCAATTCCCATGAAAAGCAAAATTTTTAACATTAATATGATTTCAAGGGCATAAAGGTAAATTACTAAATAGGATGAAAAACCATGTTCCCCTAATAATGGAATGGATAGATGAATATGAATTATTATTTTATTTTCTTTTAAAATTTTATTTTTTTCCGGTGTAGTTACATATTGCACTCTAAATCTAATTACATATTTTATCTAGTTATTTTAGAATTTTATTTTTTCGGCTTACTCATATATTTTAATGGATGTCAATCAAAATATCTTGTTTAATGTATATGTAGTTAATATGAAATATTATATAAATATTAACAAAATCTATGTTATTCACTTTATTTTATTTTTTTCGTATAAATTGAACCATAAATATTTTATTTGATTTTATTTTAAAATAGAGATAGTGAGGAGGTTATTCATGAATATGGTTAATGATTTGAAGATATGTATCAAAAGTAAGTTGAGTTGATTCAATGGTTGTGGGTGTGATTATAAACTCTTGTGCACAATGGGGTCATGGGTTCAATTCCCCTGAGAAGAAAATTTTTTAACATTAATATAATTTGAAGGGCATAAAGGTAAATTACTAAATATGATGAAAAACCATTTGTAGAGATGAAATCTCAAATATGAATTATTATTTTATTTTCTTTTAAAATTTTAATTTTTTCCGGTGTAGTTACATATTGCACTCTAATCTAATTACATACTTTATCTAATTATTTTAAAATTTTATTTTCTCGGCCTACTCATATATTTTAATGGATGCCAATCAAAATATCTTGTTTAATGTATATGTAGTTATGTGAAATATTATATAAATATTAACAAAATCTATGTCATTCACTTTATTTTTTTTCGTATAAATCGAACCATAAATATTTTATTTTATTTTATTTTAAAATAGAGATAGTGAGGAGGTTATTCATGAATGTGATTTAATGGTGTGTATCAAAAGTTGAGCTAGTTTAATGGTTGTGGGTGTGAATAAATTTTAAAATAGATATAGTGAGAAGGTTTTCATGAATGTGATTTATGATTTAAAAGTATGTATCAAAAGTTGAGTTGGTGCAATGGTTTTGGGGTGAGTATAAACTATTGTGAACAATGAGGTCATGGGTTCAATTCCCATTAAAAACAATTTTTTTAACATTATTATAATTTGAAGGATATAAAAGTAAATTACTAAATATGATGAAAATGAATGTTCCCCTATAATAGATATAATAGATTTTAAATTGAATTTTGTTAAAACATTTATGTAAATATTGAAAAATGGTGGAAAATTCAAAAGTTTTCCCAACATTTACATTAAATGATGATGTATCATATTCAAAATTGATAAATTTTTCAATAAATAATAAATCATGCTATGCGAGAATTGGAATCTGACAAGTGTCAAATGATACATACATTTACGTATATAATAGATTAAATGATAAAAAAAATCAACTTAAAGCTTTTTCTAACATCAATTTCCACTAAAGAGGATATAACATTTTAAAAAACTCGTTTTGTGATTCAATCATATACTTTTTTTTAAAGTCAAATAATACATCTACAAAAATAATTAAATTATAATAAACACATGCTATAATAGATCAAATCCATATCTTCTTCAACAATATTACAATTGCGGAGTAAATTTTTTACCATGAAGTATTCCCGCTTTCATTGCTAGAACGTAAAACTTTTTTAAAGGGATAATCTAACGATCCATTGTGGTTGTGAAAACCACGTAAATCTGATTTATCAAATTATATTCGAAAAATCAATCGTAAGTACAAGCTTATATAACTCATCAACGAACCAAAACTACAAAAATCTCACAAACTTATGATCCTGAACAGGAAAATAAAACAATTATCACAATGAGAGAGAAGTATGGGTAGATAAAACTTAAAAATTGTTGAAGCTGATTATTAGTCTCAGCAGAATACAGAAACAAGCTAAAGGATAAATGGCATAAAAGAGAAACTAATTCATTCAGATAATTTTTTCCCATCGCATACCTCAATAACATAAAGATGGTAAAATAAACCCCAGCCCTACAATTGTTGTGTCTTTACACTTTCAGATGTTTACACTTGTAAATTAGTATTTCTTGCTGTTATGCCATATTTTTGGCATGTCTTATAATCTCCCAAATTTCTAATATTACTAATTATTAATTCAGATTAATAATTATTGCTTAACCGCTAAGTTTTATTCTCTCTCTGAAACGTGGAAAGAATCAATCTCAATTAAGCAATAACAGAAAATATTTCCAAACAAAATTCTTCAAATCAGGAAGATATCACAGCGCGAAGATTAAATCAGATAAAATCAGTAATTGCCCACATTAATGAAGTTTATCCCTAAAGTCTCTCAGGGATAGACACAATTCCAAGAACTACGTGGGCTTGATCCTATATAAATATAGGTACGCAGTCATCTTGGTAGATGAGATCCGATATACGATACAAATCGAGACACCTACCAAGTCTAGTCCCTCTCTTTTTCATAAACCCTAAATCCCTAAAACGACCACATTCATACGAATTCGCTCTACTATTTCAGTACACCTCTGATTTCATGTTGTTACGAAATTTCTCCAACAACATTGACGCTAGAATGAGGGGTTCTAATTTATTATTTGTGAAGGATAGATAATTTTAACAAAATGGGGCTTCTAATTTATTATCCATAGAGTACAGATAATTTTTAACAAAACTTTTACATGAACTGGGTTATGGGTTTTATCGGTGCATGTACACACATCATTCACAACTTTGGCGACGGATACGACAACAGCATGCGTCGTAAGATGACTGTCTCATGCGGCTGAGTAACGACAACACTGGAAAGAAAAAATAATTGAAACAGAGATGATCCGTAACCGTAAGTGACACAACCAACAAATATGGAGGTGGGTAAAAAAGCAAAAAAAAAAACTTTATGCGTGTGAAAGACCTGATCAAAACAAAAGGCAAATGATGAAATTATAATGGGACCAGAGGTAAAAGCACGGCTGTTTGCACTAAATCACGCAAGCGTACGTGGTCACAAGTAATATAGAATAAAGTTGAGTTCGTTCCCACAAAGATCTGGTTTAGGTTTCAATTCAGTTAATGCACCTATCCAACAATGTATGGTTTTTATTCACTTCTAAGACAATTAACAAATTTGGTTATTGATTATCTAAAATTAACTAAGGAGGTAAATTAATAAACTAAGAATTAATTAACTAACTAGAATTAAAATCTAATTACTTAAGAGAATTAAAACATGGGATCCTAACTTCATTAAATACTTTGCTTAGATCTGACGCCTTTAATCACTATATGCAATGGTTATGATATCTGATCGGACAACACGAAACAAGTACACCTACTTCTCAGTATACGAATACCAAACTAAACATACATCCACAAAAGAGATAGAAGATGAATAGACACCAATTATGCTTAGACACTATATGTCTATAGAATTTGAAAACATAACGGTTGAAGAATAGGTTATCCATAAAGATCACATAGGGCAATATAAGTATTCTCATCTCATACTACAAATCATGTTGATAAACAATCATGAACCTATGCTAGCATGGCAAGTTCTAAATCTCAAAATCCACTTTCACTTCACAAGAGATTAACAAATTAGATGTTAGCTACGCATCTAACAATTAAGCATAACCATACGAGGATATCAGATATACATCACATACAGATCTTTAAAGCATCAAGATACTAAAGCTCCGTAAATAAATCCGTTAGAATCCCATGACAACGATTAGTTCATAATCGAACCGCTCGTCATCATGGGATCTGATGAAACCATGATAAAAACAAAGTATGAAAAAATACAAATAATCCTAAGTAATTGATATGTAATGGTGATACAAATTACAATGGTAGGATGTGTTTATATAGGCTCTAGAAGTCTTGTCCAGCAAGAAATTCTCCAAAATAGAGTTAAAACAGAATTTCTGCAAAATACGTTTCCTAAACTGATTCTGTTTTGAAGGAAAATTCGTAGCTGACTTTTCTTCAGTAATTCTGGGCCATTCCAGTTGTATTTGGACCTCTGGACCACTTTAGAATGAAAGATAATTCCGTTAGCTTCGCGTGGACTGTAAGATCGCCCAAAACGGAGTTGTAGAACTCAAGATATGGCCAAAACAAAAATTCGAAAATCTGGTTGATTTCTCCGCGCTGGCTGCGCCCGGGTGCGCGCTGGCAGCGCCCGGGTGCGCGCTGGCAGCGCCCAAACAGTCCCCCGCATGCTGGCTGCGCCCAAACAGTCCCCCGCACGCTGGCTGCGCCCTTGTGCGTGATGGCAGCGCTCGTGCTTCTGCCGAGAGCTGATTTTGGCTGATTTTCTTCGTTTTAACTTCTTTTTCCTTCGATTCTTTTGCAAATTGTCATTTTTCACTTCTAGAACTCAATTCCACCATAAAATATGCAATTTATATCATCAACCTCAAGATAATAACCCTGCACAAACTCACTAAAATGAATCAAAAACACAACATACTTGAGACCAAGACATTAATTTAAGCCGATATGAAGCGATCCAAGTGGATATAAAATCCACTTATCACACCCCCAAACTTAAACCGATGCTTGTCCTCAAGCATAAACAACTAACACTACCTAATTAGT
This sequence comes from Kitagawia praeruptora, assembly GCA_037693485.1. Taxonomy (NCBI): domain Eukaryota; kingdom Viridiplantae; phylum Streptophyta; class Magnoliopsida; order Apiales; family Apiaceae; genus Kitagawia; species Kitagawia praeruptora. The sequence continues at coordinate 40,135,536 of CM075345.1, read as the reverse complement.
ACCACTTCCGTAGGTGATCACGGTTGCATTTGGCATATGCAACAAGCCCTTTAAACCCCTAGGCAGCCCTAGTGGATGAGTAAGGTCTCGTGAGGGCCTACAGCGAATGTACCCACAAAATCCATTTAACCTAATGCAATGCAATGCATGAATGCAACTAATATGAAAAATGCAACGATCCCCTCGAACTAACCAAAACTAACTAGCAAGCAAATATCTCAAAGAATGCAACTAAATCCAAATAGAGCTCGACTAAATCCCCGTACTCTAACAATACATGATAGAAACGTGCGTGTGTGCGATGCTCATCAGAAATACTCCCAAAACTAGGTCAAAAATCATACATGTCCTTCGCCAAGACAATCACAAGTTTATAAATAGAATAGACTGTAGACACTTCATAACTTCGAAACACCTCCATCCTTATATGAGTTAGCCAGAAATCCATGCTTTATTACTAAACAATACGACACATAATATACAACATGCTTATTTAACCGTGCAATGGATGAGACCCCAAAAGGCTTATACAATAATACCCATGTAGCGAGCATTGAGTTAGTGGATCCCAGACTATAAAAACCTTAGGTCACTAGGCACAAAGTCCCCGCGAACTTAATTGCTCGAGTATTAAAGAGCTCACCCTGGTTAATTTTGCATTTAACAAAGTAAAGAACTATATTTTTCTTTTCTTTTTTTCTGATTTTTTTATATGCAATCTGGAGTGAGAATTCTCAATTTCAACCCTAGACTACTCATATAAATATGAGCCGGCTACTAGCCATTTGACACCTAGCCATTATTTAACAAATATTAACAACTAGCATGAAATCCCTGGTTTCCCCCAAACTTAGAATTTATTGCTCCTATGCCATCAAGGGAATAACGAAAATTCTAAATATAATCAAGTGATTAAATCTCAAAACTACCAAACAAGTATGACCTCAACCTAGCCCAAAAGCAAACGATGAGACTGTGTAAAAATTTTGTTCCCATAACATGCAAGTCAATTTCATAAGAACTGTAAATCAACCATCTACTCATCATCACCACACTCAATTAAACATCTATATATCAATCAGAATCAGCTCGTCCTAAGGGATCATGAAATATGCATGCCATGAAAATGAAACTAAAATGAAATCACATGGTATACGAAAATAAAAACAGAATGTCCTATATGAAACAAACATGCAATAATACGAACAAAACATGAATGAATTACACTTACTATGCAAATCATGATACCTACATGAACACAATGACACACAATAACTACTACACAATACTTATCCCCAAACCACCCCCAAACTTAGAATATTCAATGTCCCCATTGAATTGAAGGTAATACTAGGGATAACAGGAAACATACCTCAATAAAATGCCGAAAAGCGTGGGTTACCTCCCACGAAGCGCCTTTGTTTAAAGTCTTCAGCTAGACCGTATCTCTATATGGCCATTTAATTATCTTTTCCGGGGCTACATCCTCGATGACAAGTTTTAGCCTCATTTGCTCTTCAAAGGTGTCGGCCACAATGTTCACTCCACTACCTGAAAAGTTAGTAACAATAATAATAATCAAAGTAGATAAATGACCCGAATATGCATATCTCCTGTGATCTGCTAGTTTAAGCTCAAGTTTGGAAGCTTCTTCAACATGATGATTTTCTACCAAAGACTGATCAAGAATGGAGATAGACAAACTAGGAACAGAGGTGGGTAGTTCACCAACAGAAGTCTTAACAACGGACTTAGGATCAAAAGAACAATCCTCAAGCTGACTTCCATGCTTAGCACAAATAGCAGTTAATTCCTCCAACATCTCGTCAGAAGTGAAATTCCTATACAACTCAAGAAGATCTTCATTACCCTCAATCAAAACATCTTCCTCAAGAAAAGACTCAATTGCACTATCCTCAAGATTTGACCATGAAACCACCTCATCAACCAGCACCTTAGAATCCCAGAGATCAGCCAAGCCGAGCGACTCACACTCTTCCTCCTCATCACTATCCACCACATGTTCTGACAAAACAGAATGTTCTTCTTTTTCTACATAGGATCCTGATCATGAATTCTTTCTTCATCCTCAATTGCTGAATTCTGATCGTTCGTGACTTGTCCAGATCTGAGTGTTATGGCATTAACCTTCTTCATGCCATCTTGTTTTCCTAGATTCACTTTTGTGTCACTAGGAAGAACTCCCTGCGGCCCGTTGAGAAAGGCACTTGCAATTTGCCCAAACTGATTCTCCAATGTCTTGAGAGATACCGCCTGACTTTTAATCATCAACCTCAATTCATCCAATTCAGATTTTTCATTCGAAGATTGACCAATATCCCCATGAAACTGTTGCTGCTGAAAACCTTGATTGTTGCTCCAGCCAAAATTGGGATGATAGGTGGTTGGAGCTGGTTGCGAAGGATGCTGGAAGTTGCTCACAAACTTTGCTGATTCAGAAGATATGACACATTGACCCGTCTCATGTGCGCCCTCACATAGCTCACAAACACTAGCAACTTGAGGCACCCCATGTTTTGACATAAAATCCAATTTCTTATTAAGTGCCTCTAGCTGAGCTGCTAGAGCTGTGACCGTATTAACTTCCAGAATTCCTGCTAATTTTCCTTGTGATAATCTCTGAGTTGGATTCTGGTATTCATTCACAGCCATCATCTCAATTAGCTCATAAGCTTCCGCATAGCTCTAAGCCCATAAAGCTCCACCTGATGTTGCATCTAGCATGGGTCTTGACTGTGCACCCAATCCATTATAAAAGCAGTTAATCACCATCCACTCAGGCATCCCATGATGTGGACACTTCCTTAGCATCTCCTTATATCTCTCCCAAGCCTCGCACAAAGATTCTTCAGATTGTTGTGAAAATTGAGTAATAGCGTTCCTGATTGCTACAGTTTTCGCCATAGGGAAGAATTTAGTAAGAAACTTCTGAGCAAGATCCTCCCATGTAGTAATGGAACCCGGTGGTAGAGAGTGTAACCAGCCTTTAGCTTTATCCCTCAAAGAGAATGGGAAAAGTCTCAATTTGATAGCATTTTCCGACACCCCGTTGATCTTGAAAGTATCGCAGATCTCAATGAAATTCTGGATGTGCATATTAGGATCTTCAGTCGGAGCACCCCCAAACTTAACCGAATTCTGCACCATCTGAATTATGCTAGGCTTGATTTCGAAAGTATTAGGTGCAATAGCTGGCCTGACAATGCTAAATTGGATGTCCTTGATCTTTGGTTGAGAATAATACATCAATGCTTTCGCTGCTGCTGCTGGTTCTCCCATTGCTACCTGCAACACATAAAACTAAACAACTATATAAGAAACAATCCGAGTCAGTGAACTCTAACGACCACTATTGACAAGCACATAAACCAAAAATAAAACACCGATGATCCCCGGCAACGGCGCCAAAAACTTGTTTGCACTAAATCACGCAAGCGTACGTGGTCACAAGTAATATAGAATAAAGTTGAGTTCGTTCCCACAAAGATCTGGTTTAGGTTTCAATTCAGTTAATGCACCTATTCAACAATGTATGGTTTTTATTCACTGCTAAGACAATTAACAAATTTGGTTTTTGATTATCTAAAATTAACTAAGGAAGTAAATTAACAAACTAAGAATTAATTAACTAACAAGAATTAAAATCTAATTACTTATGAGAATTAAAACATGGGATCCTAACTTCATTAAATACTTTACTTAGAATTGACGCCTTTAATCACTATATGCAATGGTTATGATATCTGATCGAACAACACGAAACAAGTACACGCTACTTCTCAGTATACGAATACCAAACTAAACATACATCCACAAAAGAGATAGAAGATGAATAGACACCAATTATGCTTAGACCCTATATGTCTATAGAATTTGAAAACATAACGGTTGAAGAACAGGTTATCCATAAAGATCACATAGGGCAATATAAGTATTCTCATCTCATACTACAAATCATGTTGATAAACAATCATGAACCTATGCTAGCATGGCAAGTTCTAAATCTCAAGATCCACTTTCACTTCACAAGAGATTAACAAATTAGATGTTAGCTACGCATCTAACAATTAAGCATAACCATACGAGGATATCAGATATACATCACACACAGATCTTTAAAGCATCAAGATACTAAAGCTCCATAAATAAATCCGTTAGAATCCCATGACAACGATTAGTTCATAATCGAACCGCTCGTCATCATGGGATCTGATGAAACCATGATAAAAATAAAGTATGAAAAAATACAAATAATCCTAAGTAATTGATATGTAATGGTGATACAAATTACAATGGTAGGATGTGTTTATATAGGCTCTAGAAGTCTTGTCCAGCAAGAAATTCCCCAAAATAGAGTTAAAATAGAATTTCTGCAAAATATGTTTCCTAAATTGATTCTGTTTTAAAGGAAAATTCGTAGCTGACTTTTCTTCAGTATTTCTGGGCTGTTCCAGTTGTAGTTGGATCTCTGGACCACTTTATAATGAAAAAAAATTCCGTTAGCTTCGCGTAGACTGTAAGATCGCCCAAAACGGAGTTGTAGAACTCAAGATATGGCCAAAACAAAAATCCGAAAATCTGGTTGATTTCTCCGCGCTGGCTGCGCCCGGGTGCGCGCTGGCTGCGCCCTTGTGCGTGCTGGCAGCGCTCGTGCTTCTGTCGAGAGCTGATTTTAGCTGATTTTCTTCGTTTTAACTTCTTTTTCCTTCATTTCTTTTGCAAATTGTCATTTTTCACTTCTAGAACTCAATTCCACCATAAAATATGCAATTTATATCATCAACCTCAAGATAATAACCCTGCACAAACTCACTAAAACGAATCAAAAACACAACATACTTGAGACCAAGACATTAATTTAAGCCGATATGAAGCGATCCAAGTGAATATAAAATCCACTTATCAACGGCAGTGGTAATTCAAGAAAGGAAAACAAGAATGGGCAGCCTCCACTTAAAAATCAGAAATCCGGAAGTGCTACATGTTTGGCTCGACAAAAATCAAAGATAAGTTTTATCTACTTATTTTAATTTTCCAGCAATTAGAAATATTATTATGCCATGCATCTATCATCATGTTTTTAAATATTTTGCAAGAAAAATATTTATTATTTAAAATTCGTGTGAGCAATCTATTTTTATGCTTGTAAATTTATTGCGATTTGGAAAATATCGTACGCGATATTCATGTTGATGAATTGTGGATACTTATTTTGCTGAAATGATTGTCGATATTTTACAATCCCGTACGAGCTGCATGTGTTTGAAAATAAAATTATATATGCAAGACGCATAATTTTGAAAAAAAAAATCAACAAAGAAAAATGCATTATATTTGAAGAAAATAAATATCGCGACATTTTTTAGAGAGCGTATTTATTATTGCATTTGAATTTGTAAAATTATTTTTCATATATTGTCGCGATAGTACATATATGTCAAAAATATTTTCAAACTTGTGAATTGAAGTTGTCAAGTAGGGTAGCCTGGACAAACTATAAATTCTAGAATACTACATGCTTAAGTGAAGTGCAACACCCTCTTGATTATTGAAAGCCCATGAAAAGTGGGTGGCGGCATCCCCATGCATAATATCTTTAAGACTTCATAGCACAGCTAGTCCAAGAAGGGACGCGTGCGAAGTTTGCCAGGATTACATCTCAATATATTATTGAAGACCCTGCTAGACACATCCTTATGTGGTTGCATCAGACACTTGAATAGCATGTATGTCAATTCGGGATATATACAAGCACCAAGGTCCTAACTAGACGATAAGGATCAAAATGATTTCAAACGAATTATTTATACTCGCACTTTTGAAACCTTGGTAAAAATGTATATATCTTATACTAGTCATCGCATGCTATCACACTTGCATCTGCATACGCCTATCGAGCACTGTGGTGCTCTAAATATTTTTCTAATCATCTATTTTCAGTTTTTTCAGCGACTCAAGAAATTTGGAAGCTTGAAGAATTTTTAGTTCACCATTACGGCAAGCTACACTGAAAATGTAATAACCGTGAATTTTCAAATAAATATTTCTACTCGATATTTAATTTTTATTTAAGAGTAATGCACTAATATATTTAATTAGCGCGTTCTTGTAAAATTTTTAGATTTTATTTATTATTTATTCATAGGTAAATAAATATTATATTATACCTATTTAATTATATTTATTTGGTATTCATTAAAATTAGGAAATTTAGGAAAATAGGATTTTAATTTTTGAGTCGAATTTATTTTAGAAAATGAAATTAAAGTCTCATTTTAATTAGCCAGCTGGGGGAAATGAACTCTTTTGACCAAACATTGCACTAAACAGGTAATCATTTCAGCACCTACGTTTGTTCCCCGTTTTCTTGTTTCTTATTATTTTAAAACCGAATAGCACTATGGTTCATCATCATTAGAAGCACATACATTTTTTTTTATATAAACCGAGTACAAGACTGTCTATTTCAGATCAAAACCAAAACACTCCATTTTCTTTTCTCCTGATAGATACTACTGACTACTACCCTTAAACCAAAACACTCAACCATATATACACATTTACAAAAACAGATACAATACTTTCTCTTTCATTTTGAACCAAAAACATAAACACTCCACACACACACACGAGCAGAGAAATCAACAGGTAGTTAATTCTTTTCCTTTCTGTTAAATTCCTTTGTTTTAATTTCGATTTTGATTTGGTGCTGGTGGGTTCAATTCGTATAGGCAGTTTCGTGTTGTGTGTTGTGTGTGGTTGATGTCTGAATTGGGGAGATCGAATAGAGAGAGGGACGAGTGAACAGGGAGGGATTTGGAGAGATTGAGAGAGACTGTGAGGCGAGGGTTGAGGCAGAGAAGGAGATGTGTTGATGATTGATGTTGGGTATTGATTTATGGTGTTTGGTTGTGATCGGAGAGCCATCACCGTTTGGTGGTGGTGGTGGTTTTTGCTTACGGTGACAGAGAGGGTGGAGACGCGAGAGAAAGATCGATCGAGACAGAGAGACAGCGGTGAGGGAGATTGAGGAGAGAACAGAGGGAGACAGAGAGATTCGGAGAGAGTGCAGAGAGAGAGAGAGAACGAGAGATTTAGAGGGGGAGAGAGATGACAGCAAGAGGGAGAGATTGCAGAGATTGAGAGAGATTGAATAAGAGAGAGAGAGAGAGACAAGAGAGAGGGAGAGAGACGGATGGAAGACAGAGCAGGGGAAGAGAGGAAACAGGGGCGGCGGCGCGTGTCGTCGGCGCGTGGTGGTGGTAAAAGTGGGGCCCACGTTGGTGTTACGAACAAAATTTTGAAACAATTCAGTACAATAAATTGGTGAGCGGATGTTATAATCGGACATTTAATTATTTGGAATACTTTAACTTGGATTATTATTTAAAATTGTGAGAAATAAATAATTTAGTAAAAATGGTATAATTGGTTAAATATTTAACAAGAAATGTTTTGTGATTATTGGACCTAATTTAGAGATGTATTGATAAAAAGAGGAATAATTGTGAATAAATAGGATTAAAAAGCGATTTTATTTTAGGAGATTTATATTTATCGTTTCCGGATTATTTAATTAACCGGATCGAGTTAAATTATTTTAGAGATTAAAATCGGAGTAATATTTAATTATTTACGAGATTAAAAATAGAGTATTGTCGTTAATTGCCGTAACCCTAATTTCATTTTAAGTCGGATTTACGGATATTAAAAATAGGATTGATTTTCAAGATTTAATTTCTGAGTTCGAAGAGAGATTTATTTATCTGGGATTTAATTTCCGTTATTTATCGTAGAGATTTTCGAGAGATATTTTATTATATTATATTATCGGTTGAGCAATATTTTATTTTATTATTGCGTTATCATGTGCTACAGGATATTGAGACAATGTGACGACCCGGGTCCCCTGTCAGGGTGGATTTGGGGGCGTTACAGTTTTGGTATCAGAGCAATAGTTATATTTTTAGGAAACGTGAGAGCCTAGGAATATGACACGACGTGAGAATTTAGAGATTTAATAAGATGTTGAGATTTTAATTACTAAGTGCCTTACACCCTTATATATTTATATGCGTTTATAGTCGACTAGAACCTGTTTGTGACTGAAACTCTTAGTACCTTTATCGATGTTTATTTCCGGATCTGTTGACTTTTGTTCTGCTCGAAATAGATTATCTACGCCTCATTCGCATGGACCCCTAATTCCCGATTAATATAAGATAGGATGCCTAATTTCCCATTATAATTAAGATCAGATGTTACCTTACAGAGCTTCCACATTTTTTTTAGATGTTATCAATACCCTTACCAGAGTCAGAGTTGGATCATCACGAGGTACGTGCACCAGAGATGGACTTAAAGAGAGAAGCAATTATGTGTCCCAAATTTGAGGCTAAACTCTTAAACGATTTTATGACCGACATTAGTTTTCTAAAGATATACCTTATAGAGGTTGAAATAGTTTTCTACGGTATTGTGTTTTTGTACATCCCCTCTTAGATATTTTCTTCCCTAACGAGCTACCGAAGTCTGCAATTGTCACTTTACTTCGAGAATCAATAGTTGTTCCTTAGAGCTTATATTGTGCTGGAAAATCATTCTTTAAATAACTTCGTTAGCAACGATTATCGATAAATATTATTATTCGAAGTCACTCAGGCAATTTCTATCCTAGTTGAAAAGGACCTACGTTGTTTAGAGGTTAAGTTACCCATCATCATGTACTTTCATAAATACAAATCCCTTTAATATCCATTTCTATATTTGATACCCTTTGAGATATTGAGATGAACAACCCTATTTATAGGGGAAGACTATCAGTCTCTGTGATTGAAGTCTGGTGGGACGCCACTGTTTGTAATGTTGTTTGTCATTAGAGTACTAAAGGCTGGCCACCTTGTGTACTATGACGGTTGTCCTAATGACACATGCAACAAAACAGATGTTCAATGATCATCATGATCTCTCAGTTAATCCCTTATTAAGATTATCACTATCAAGAATTGAGTATTCACATGTTGTTGTTACCATTAATTCCTTTATGAGTTATCTCTATTCAATGTTTTTATGGATCCTAAAATGATCGGTGTCTAAGAATTTCAAAGAGGTATACTGAAATTTGAATGTGATGAAACGTTACTCCCAGAAAAGAGAATTTCAGCAATTCGAGTTTGAGTACCAATTTCTAATTATGAATAGACTATTACGTTAATTATTCGCTAGTCAGATCTTCGAAAGCCTATGTAGTGTCTCATGGTTATGTGTTAAAGTGCTAAGGATTTGGTTTGAATACGGAACAATCCCTTAAAAGTGAGAAGCGAGTCGATACTGAGTATATATTATTGATATATTACTTGTTGATGAAAGAGTGATAGTTTTTCATATAGGAAAAGAAATGAGAACATGGTTGAGAGGAATGTAGAATATTTTATTTGTATAGTGTTGAATAAGCTAGGACTATCTCTGTTAATATGTTATGGTAAATAAAATAATTGGTGGAAGGCAAAAGAGAACTATTAAATGCACGATGGTGATATCTTAAGTTAGAATTATTGAGTTGATACTTAACAAGTACTATTTTAAGTATGTTGTGAATCATAGGAGGATTAAACTCCTTAAATCGAAAGCATCTAAGACCATATGAGCAGGATATATATATTTTTGGAGAGGGTCAGTATTATTATTTAAACTACGTGAAGAAGGATATTCCTACTTTAAATGAGGAAGGAATGGAGAGTTGGACGAAAAATATTATTAACCCGAGAGAAAACACAGTTATAAGATTGGCTACACCTCTAGAAGACAAGCCAAGTATACATTTTTTTATATGAGTATGACAGATGTTATCAAGGATCATAAGGTCCCGTGTCCCGAGAATTCAGACAACCTTTGAAGGAGAAACCAGTGCTTTGATTTACAGCACCTCCTAACAACAAGCCGACAGCGCGAACTCTTAACATGACTATGAGAGATGCCATTAATGATAGCAATGTGATTACAAGTATGCTTCTAGTGAATTTTGAGAATGCATGTGTTCTATTCGAATCTTGAATCTGTACCTTTAGAAGAGATTCTGAGCATAGAAGTAGTTAATCAGGAAATCGTACTAGTAAACCAATTGTGTCCAAATTGTACTATAGAGATACATGGACAATGTTTCGATGCAGACCTCATTCCTTTTAAGTTAAGGAAATTTGACGTAATTCTAGGAATGGATTGTTTAGCGCGCTATGATGCCCAAATAAATGGTCGTCGGAAGAGAGTTAGCTTAAGTGAACCTAATGGTATAAGAATTTTTTTTCACATACGGAAACCGACTAAGGATTTTCTGTCAATAATTCGAGCTAAAAGATTACTCCGGCAAGGATGTCAAACCTATATGGCTCATGTGATAGAGACCGAGAAACAGAACCTTACGATTGGAGAAGTCCCTGTAGTTAATCAATTTGAAGATGTTTTTCTTGACGAGTTGCCTGGAATGCCGCCGGATCGAGTGATAAAATTTGCAATCGACGTAGCACCAAGAACTGCACCAATCTTAAACACGCTGTACAGACTGGCACCAGTGGAAATGAAGGAATTGGCAACGTAACTGCAAGAATTGCTAGAAAAAGGTGTAATCAGACAAAGTGTATTCCCGTGAGGAGCTCCAGTATTGTTCGTGAAGAAGAAGGACGGATCTATGAGATTATGTATTGATTACCGTGAATTGAACAAGATGACTATCAAGAACAAGTACCCTCTACCTTGAATCGACGATCTGTTTGACCAACTTAAGGGAACTATATATTTTTCAAAGATTGATTTGAGATCCGGCTATCATCAACTAAAGATCAAGCCTGAGGATATTCCTAAAACCGCCTTTAGGACCCGATGTGGACATTACGAATTCTTAGTTATGTCTTTTGGATTGACGAATGCTCTAGTTGCTTTTATGAATTTGATGAATCGGGTGCTCAAGAGATACTTGGATAAGTTAGTGATTGTGTTTATTGATGACATCTAGATATACTCGAAGTCTCCTGAAGAACATGCTAAAACATCTCCGTTTGGTTTTGGAAGCGCTGAGAAAAGAATAGTTATATGCAAAATTTTCAAAGTGTGAATTCTGGCTGAAAGAAGTTCAGTTTTTAGGATACATTGTGAGCGGAGAGGGGATTTCTGTAGACCCCGCAAAGATAGAAGCTGTAGTAGATTAGGAGAGACCCAAGACTCCAACCGAAGTTAGAAGTTTCCTTGGATTGGCCGGATACTATCGTAGATTCGTGAAGGACTTCTCAAAGATAGCTACGCCATTGACTCGACTTACCAGAAAGAGTGAAAAGTTTGAGTGGACCCCAAATGCGAAGAAAGCTTTCAAGAATTGAAGAAGAGATTGACTACTGCCCCGGTGTTGACCTTACCCGATGAGAAAGGCGATTTCGTAATTTTCAGCGAAGCTTCTCACAAGGGTTTAGGATGTGTTTTGATGTAACACAGAAAAGTAATAGCTTATGCCTCTCGACAATTGAAGGAGTATGAGTCCCGTTACCCTACTCACGATTTGGAACTTGTTGCTATTGTTTTTGCCCTCAAGATTTGGAGACATTACCTTTATGAGGAGAAATTTACATGGATTACAAGATCTTAAAGTATATATTCACGCAGAAGGAATTAAACATGAGACAGAGAAGATGGTTAGAATTGATCAAAGACTATGATTGCTCGATAAACTACCACCCAGGGAAGGCTAATGTTGTAGCTGATGCTTTAAGTAGAAAGGAAAGACTTAACCTATTGACAACCTCAGAAGAATTGGTCAGAGAATTTGATAGAATGGAATTAGAGGTCAAGGTCCCAGCCCAAAACAATGAAAGAGTTTATAGCATTCAGTTTCAACCAGAGTTACTCGAGAAGATTCGCCGTTGTCAGGAACAAGTAATGGAAGAAAGAAGATCAGAGTTGACTGGAGAAGAATTTTGAGTTCAAAAGGTGATAAGGGAATTAAGCGATTTTCATCGAGAATATGGATTCCTAATGTTACAGAGTTGAAGGAAGAAACTATGAGTGAAGCGCATAACTCGAGATATTCCATTCACCCAGGGAGCACAAAAATGTATCAGGACATCAAGCTGAATTATTGGTGGCCTAACATGAAGAGAGAGATTGCAGAATGGGTAAGCAAGTGTTTAACATGTCAGAAAGTGAAGGCAGAACATCAACGACCAAGTGGACTTTTACAATCCTTAGAGATACCCGAGTGGAAATGGGAACATATTACCATGGATTTTGTCGTAGGATTGACCCGAACTAGAGCTAGCCACGATGCGATTTGGGTTATTGTCGACCGACTCACTAAATCTGCGCATTTCCTACCAATTAGTGATAAGTACTCCGTAGAAAGATTGGTGAGCATATATCTGAAGGAAATTGTGGTTCGTCATGGAGTGCCTGTTTCAATTGTATCTGATAGAGATGCCGTTTTACTTCTCGATTTTGGAAGAGTTTTCAGGAATGTCTTGGCACGAAGTTAAATCTGAGCACTGCATATCATCCACAGACCGACAGACAAAGTGAAAGGACAATTCAAACAGTTGAGGATATGTTGAGAGCCTGTGCGTTTGATTTCAAAGGAAGTTGGGATGAACATTTGCCCTGGTTGAGTTTGTTTACAACAATAATTACCATTCAAGCATAAGTATGGCACCATATGAAGCTTTGCACGGAAGGAAGTGTAGATCACCCCTGTACTGGGATGAAGTAGGAGAGAGGAAAATACTAGGACAAGAACTACTACAATAAACTAAGCAAGCGACCGAAGTTATTCGAAAAAGGTTAGTTGCAGCTCAGGATCGACAGAGGAAGTATGCGAATCAAAAGAAAAAAAAACAAAGCATTTGAAGTGGGAGATAAAGTGATGTTGAAAGTTTCACTTTGGAAGGGAGTAATGAGATTCGGAAAGAAAGGCAAGTTGAGCCCCAGATACATAGGACCTTTTGAGATTCTCAAGAAAATAGGACCACTAGCGTATCAGTTGGCCCTACCTCCAGATCTTCGGCATATCCATGATGTGTTTCATGTTTCTGCGTTACGAGAATACCATTCTGATTTCATACATGTTATAACCTACGAACCAGTGGAAATACGTCCTGATTTGACATATGAAGAAAAGCCAGTACAGATCCCAGATTACAAAGTGCAAGAGTTAAGAACAAAGAAAGTAAATTTAGTGAAAATACTTTGGAGAAACCACCAGGTTGAGGAAGCCACGTGGGAATTAGAAAGCAAAATGCGGAATAAATATCCTGAATTGTTTAGTGCGTAATTTTGATTCCGAGGACGGAATCCTATAAGGGGGGAAGACTGTAATAACCGTGAATTTTCAAATAAATATTTCTACTCGATATTTAATTTTTATTTAAGAGTAATGCACTAATATATTTAATTAGCGCGTTCTTGTAAAATTTTTAGATTTTATTTATTATTTATTCATAGGTAAATAAATATTATATTATACCTATTTAATTATATTTATTTGGTATTCATTAAAATTAGGAAATTTAGGAAAATAGGATTTTAATTTTTGAGTCGAATTTATTTTAGAAAATGAAATTAAAGTCTCATTTTAATTAGCCAGCTGGGGGAAATGAACTCTTTTGACCAAACATTGCACTAAACAGGTAATCATTTCAGCACCTACGTTTGTTCCCCGTTTTCTTGTTTCTTATTATTTTAAAACCGAATAGCACTATGGTTCATCATCATTAGAAGCACATACATTTTTTTTTTATATAAACCGAGTACAAGACTGTCTATTTCAGATCAAAACCAAAACACTCCATTTTCTTTTCTCCTGATAGATACTACTGACTACTACCCTTAAACCAAAACACTCAACCATATATACACATTTACAAAAACAGATACAATACTTTCTCTTTCATTTTGAACCAAAAACATAAACACTCCACACACACACACGAGCAGAGAAATCAACAGGTAGTTAATTCTTTTCCTTTCTGTTAAATTCCTTTGTTTTAATTTCGATTTTGATTTGGTGCTGGTGGGTTCAATTCGTATAGGCAGTTTCGTGTTGTGTGTTGTGTGTGGTTGATGTCTGAATTGGGGAGATCGAATAGAGAGAGGGACGAGTGAACAGGGAGGGATTTGGAGAGATTGAGAGAGACTGTGAGGCGAGGGTTGAGGCAGAGAAGGAGATGTGTTGATGATTGATGTTGGGTATTGATTTGTGGTGTTTGGTTGTGATCGGAGAGCCATCACCGTTTGGTGGTGGTGGTGGTTTTTGCTTACGGTGACAGAGAGGGTGGAGACGCGAGAGAAAGATCGATCGAGACAGAGAGACAGCGGTGAGGGAGATTGAGGAGAGAACAGAGGGAGACAGAGAGATTCGGAGAGAGTGCAGAGAGAGAGAGAGAACGAGAGATTTAGAGGGGGAGAGAGATGACAGCAAGAGGGAGAGATTGCAGAGATTGAGAGAGATTGAATAAGAGAGAGAGAGAGAGAGAGAGACAAGAGAGAGGGAGAGAGACGGATGGAAGACAGAGCAGGGGAAGAGAGGAAACAGGGGCGGCGGCGCGTGTCGTCGGCGCGTGGTGGTGGTAAAAGTGGGGCCCACGTTGGTGTTACGAATAAAATTTTGAAACAATTCAGTACAATAAATTGGTGAGCGGATGTTATAATCGGACATTTAATTATTTGGAATACTTTAACTTGGATTATTATTTAAAATTGTGAGAAATAAATAATTTAGTAAAAATGGTATAATTGGTTAAATATTTAACAAGAAATGTTTTGTGATTATTGGACCTAATTTAGAGATGTATTGATAAAAAGAGGAATAATTGTGAATAAATAGGATTAAAAAGCGATTTTATTTTAGGAGATTTATATTTATCGTTTCCGGATTATTTAATTAACCGGATCGAGTTAAATTATTTTAGAGATTAAAATCGGAGTAATATTTAATTATTTACGAGATTAAAAATAGAGTATTGTCGTTAATTGCCGTAACCCTAATTTCATTTTAAGTCGGATTTACGGATATTAAAAATAGGATTGATTTTCAAGATTTAATTTCTGAGTTCGAAGAGAGATTTATTTATCTGGGATTTAATTTCCGTTATTTATCGTAGAGATTTTCGAGAGATATTTTATTATATTATATTATCGGTTGAGCAATATTTTATTTTGACGAAGCGCTCACGTATTTCTGGTTGCCATTTTTAGAGAATAAATTCCGAGCCATAGACCGAAGCCGAGTTCACGGGTAGAGTACAAATTTTATCTACACTTATTTGCACTTCGAGATCGAGGCAAGTTCATTCCTACCCTAACTTTTGGAAACTGTGAATTTCTGTTCGTATATTTTAATTCCTTAATTATTTTCGAGATATTAAATGTTGAGATTTATCTGTTGCTCCATATGATGCAATAATTTCTTTTGAGCATTATTTCTCGTCAAATATTATTATACTGTTAATTTAGTTTATTTGAGAATTATAATCCCTATAAGCGTAGAAACAAATTAGTTGCTATCGGGTCGATCTCATTAATTCGAGACGACTATTATTTTGATTCAGTGAAACTAATCTCATTCGTCTGAGATAGTGAAATTCATTCTTTTCGATTGAATTTATTGTACAAATTCAACAATTATTGATTGATTATCTTTTAGTTAGTTCCTCGTTCGAATTAACCGATAAGAGTTTAAAAATTATAATTGTTAGAGATTTTTTTTGTATTCGTCGATCAAGTGAAAAATATTCTATTTAAACGTTCATCAATGTTGAGTATTATAAATATTGAGAAGTACTATTTGTTCAGTACGACTCCCAATTACTTCATATTTTAAGACTATTCTCATTATTTCGAGGTAGTTGCTTTTATTGTCAGGGTTTGGCATTTTGCTTGTGTCAACCAATAAAATATTATTATTGGGAGTTACATCAGTCCATTGTTCGGATTGATGGCGCAATTGAGTCAGATTGGCAGTCAGCCAGATTTGTAAATATTTTCCTGGAAGAGTTATCTCAAGTTATCTGTACCCCAAATATTCGGGAATTCTGTATTCTACTGGTCAAGTTTGGGCAAGAGGCCCCCTTATAGAGAACTAGAGACTCGTGTACCGTTATATGGACCGAGAATAATTAGGCATTTGTTGCCTTGGTTGAATTGATAACCATTATGATGCTAGCATTCATACATATATATAGTTGATATCGTATTGTAGCCGTGATCGGGCGAAGTGCGGTGTCATTGGAGGCGGTATTCTCGGCCGGATAGTTGATCGCCCCACCGAGATACCGTGAGGTGGAAGACCAGTTTATTCTTAAATCATGAGTTATCAGAGTTATATCAAATGAGTCTTTCAAGTATTCTGTTTCGAGATGAGTATTGAGTTTTTCAAGTATTCTGTTTCGAGATGAGTATTGAGTTTTTCAAGGATTCTGTTTCGAGAAGAGTATTGACTCTTTCGAGTATTTTGTTTCGAGATGAGTATTGAGTCTTTCAAATATGCTATTTTCGAGATGAGCTTGAGCCAATTCAGATTGTGATATCCTACATTAAAATTTTGAGTATTTCTTTCGGTAAATATTATTATATTTATACCCCGAGCAATGAAAGAACTTGTTGAGCACTATAGTTGCTCATTCTTGCTTTAAAACATTTTGTTCAGCTGTCAAGATGGAAAGATGCGAGACGTTCAGCCGGGAGTCCAGAGGAAAGGGAAAAGCTTCATACTATGCTGACAAGAATTAGAATATTCCGCTGGAACCTTTATTTTCTATTTTTATGAATTTATGTAAGATATTATCCAGAGATGAAATAAGTTGGATTGTGTTATTTTGTGAGACGATCTTGGAACTGCGGAGTGGGACATTTATGTTCTGTTGAAATAAATATTTTATTTTATTATTGCGTTATCATGTGCTACAGGATATTGAGACAATGTGACGACCCGGGTCCCCTGTCAGGGTGGATTTGGGGGCGTTACAGAAAAGCTGGGGGCTAATTGTTATGCCATATTTTGGCATGTCTAATAATCTCCCAAATCTCTATTATTATTAATTATTAATTCAGATTAATAACTATTGCTTAACCGCTAAGTTTTTATCCTCTTTCTGAAACGAGGAAAGAATCAATCTCAATCAATAATGGAAAATATCTCTAAACGATATTCTTCAAATCAGGAAGATATCACAGCGCGAATATTAAATCAGATAAAATCAGTAATTGTCCACATTAACGAAGTTTATCCCTAAAGTCTCTCAGGGATATACACAATTGCACAGAACTGCGTGAGCTTGATCCTATATAAACATAGGTATGTAGGCATCTTGGCAGATGTGATTCGATATATGAGACAAATCGAGACACCTACCAAGTTCAGCCCCTTTCTTTTTCATAAACCCTAATCCCTAACAACGGCCACATTCATACGAATTCGCTCTACTATTTTAGCACATCTCTGATTTCGTGTTGTTACGAAATTGCTCCAACAACACTTGCCTCTTGAGAAATTTTTTAACCACGTAGGTTCTCTTACTTGTCTCCTTGACTTTCTTGACTCATTCAATGCCATAAGATCCTCCAGCTCAGCATATCTCTCAATTTCCTCAACATTTCCTTTTACTTTCTTTACATCGCTCTTTAGTTTTTTCTCTAAAGCCTGGTGACATGTTTGCTTGTTAATTGTCAGCACTTTCATTTGTAACAATTGTATAGAAAAACTCTTAATGAAGAGAGATATATATTGAAGAATAATGAAATTAAGAAAAAAACAAGGAGAGAGAAAAAAAAGAATGAAAATGGTGTTTATCATCAACAGTGGCTGCTGATAGCCCCTAAATTAACGAACAATATATATGGTTCATTTTTTTTTTTGGAAGAGGGAAATAAGAGACAACCGTAGAAACCTAATTACAAGAATGAGTCACATAAGAAAAAAATATAAATGAAGTGGATGTTATAAATATTATATTTCTACTTACTAAAGTCTCAATTAAAAATAAATTAACATTAAATCATTTTTCAATCAAATTCAACAATGATAAGGGATAAATATTGTTGACAAATGATTGTGTGAACTTCATGAATTGCAACAAATTTGGATCGAAGGGGAGATGTAACTTTTACACTACTTACTTTCTTTCAACTTTATGGTAAAATTGACTACGTCATATATCCGATATTTATTACTTCGAGCGTGATAAAAACAATCCATTTTTCATAATATCTTCGTCTAACGTTGAAATTTAAAAAGAATACTTTGCATACAACTACATTCTTTATCTCGATAATGTTTTACAACAAGAAACTTGTCGATCTTTAATATTTTAGATGTAAATATACATATCAGGTATCATGACATATATCAAAATATAAATAATGAGATAAAAAAAAATTTAAAATAATCTGTGCATCACACGGGTTATAAGTTAGTATATATAAATTATTGAGTACTTTTTGTTTAAGAATGGATATGTTACTAAACACAAAAATATACAGTTGTTGCATAACACATATTTTTGTTTTGGAACTAATGAGATCAAACTAGCAAAACAGGTATCTTTGATTTGTTTAGAACTATATTCCATCAATGATAGTGAATATTTCCAAATAAAAAATAAAAAATCTCGTGCATCATAACTAAAGTACAATTGAAATCTCGTGTATCCATTATATTATAAATATTATAGGCCAACATGACCTTTTCACTTATTTATTAATTTACTAGAATACCTATACAATCATGTTAATGTTAAAAGAAAATTTACTTCTATGGATTCAAAACTCTGATCTCCATGTACCAATGTTTATTAAAATGATAAGAACATGTAATTTAGTTTTAATTAAATGTATGTGTAGTTAATATAAAATTTCAAATATATACGACACGAATCCACATGGTACATGAACTGACATAACTTCAAATTTTGATTTATGGTATATGTATAAAAATATTTTTTGTGAAATCATAAATTATGATATTTATTTATGTTTGTTATGCTCATAACAACAAAACAAACTTACATGGGACACTTATGGATGAGCAATTTCAACCAGCCTATCCAAACCCGATCTAATTTCTTTTTCGTTTTGGTTGAAAAATAGGAATTTTTTTTGGATTCGAGATAAGAAACATACAATATTATAGAATAAAAATTTGGTCGATGGGAATAAGCTCATGCATTAAGGTATCCCGGCCAGATCCACGATTCCCGTTCCCCGGTCGATTAACATATTTAAAAAAATAATTTTGAAAATAAATATTTACTAGATTATTAAAAATAAATATAGTTCAAAAATCCAATTTTTTCATAAATTTAAAAATTCATAAATAAAATTTATTTTTTATAAAATTAATAATTTTTTATCATTTATTATACAAATATTAATTAAAATCACTATTCAAAATATATTAAAAAATTTATCATGATTTATCAAATTAAGTTTATTAAACAATATATCAGAGAATTTATAAATTTTAATAAAAAAATAAGAATCCCCAATTTTTCACGAGGATTCTCGTTTCCTGTTCGGGGTATGAATCAAGGAGTAAAATAATCCCTATTATGAGATCGATACGGGAGGGGTTCATTGATTTTGTTGGGAATTTTAATTCAAAATTAGGTTTGAAATTTTAATTTAAAAATTTAAAATTCACGATTTCTCGCGGGGCTCCTTATTTCCCTTTCGGGGGCAAGAATCGGGTAGAAAATAATTCTCATTCGGGAACCAGGATGGGTTCAACGTTATGCCTCTCGAGTTTTTTAAGGGACAAAAACAAATGGATGTTAGAGGAAGTAATTTAAAAGTGAAATAATATGTTATCGCTCACTTGCTCCCGAGTTTTAAAAATATGAGCGAAATCGATTTCATTAACATGCTCCCGAGTTGAGAAAAAATATATAAATGATTGTTAAGTTATAAATTAATCCTTATATCTAAAAAGTTTTGATTTAAGTAGTAAGGGTATATTTGTAATATCGAGTGTACTTTTTAATTAATCACACCACTTGCTTTCGCTTGTATCACATGTTTAGAGTGAATGTTTTAGGATGAGATCATATAAAATTTTCACCCCCATTCACTTGCTTCCTTGCTTAAAAAAAATCCGGGAACACGAATAACATTAAAAAATTGTGTTATTTGCTTTACCCTTCACTTGCTTTAATTACTTTTTAAATCTCGGGAGTAAGGTATTAGATTGTGCTAATAATTTGAATTTAGTACGGTTATTAACTGCTATAAATTGCGGTAGATCATTGCACGTAAAAGATTTGGGTAGTAAAAGATTTCAGTAAACCGTTGTATTTAAGTAAAACAGATAGACAATTAATGATGCTAGTCAAGCAGATCTCTTCTCTCTCTTCCGGTTCAAGCAGATTTGGTCGTCTCTTTTCGGAATATCACTGATTTTTTATGTGCGAATGTCGATTGTGATGCTACTGTTTTCAGGGAAGTTGGTGTCAATTGGATTGATCGAAAAACTTTTATAATCATTTTAGTATCAAGAATATTTATATTCAGTTTGTTAAGCGATCAGGAAACAATGTGACTATTTATTTAGATCATTTATTTGTTTTACAATTAGATTGTATTACTAGTTTGAGGTTTGTTCTGATCAAATTACAGATAAAATGCTCTAAATTGTTTATCCAAAAGAAACAATCATAGAAAAATTAGGTGAGATGTATCTCAGACTTTAAAAAAAGTACGATATTAAAAAATGAGCAATGCTACGTACCCCAAAAATATTTCCAAAACTTTTTCCAAATGACGTGTCATTGACAAGTGGTTGATTCTAATTAGTGGTCGCATATGTGGGATCCCATATTATTTTAAGAAAATTACCAATTATGTAAAAATTTGGGAATAATTTTGGGACATATTTGGGAAAAATTTGCCTAAGAATTGAATATTTTCTTTCTAAAATTAAAAATTCATAAGTACGTGATATTGATAAATTGACATCTATCTTGAAATCCAGCATATTCATCAAACCCATAAAATATTAAATAAACGGAAAGACTGGGGCGCTTTTCAACTGTATAAACTAAAAAAAAACGATACATATAACAATTATCTATTTCTTACTTCTCTCTCTTGTATTTTCACACAAAAATCATCACAACCGACACCGTGACTTGTCCTCCGAGCAATCGCCGTCCGTCGATTCATTTCACTCCAAACTGTAAGCTCTCTCTTCAATTACATCCCCCTCTCTTTATTTATTAATTAAACAATTAATATATTTTATTATTCTTTGCTTCATCACTTTGTTTCGCAGCTGATTATTTCAAACCCTAATTTACTCTCTTCTTTCTCTTTTTTTTTATTAATTGTTTATTTTATCATTATTTGTTTAATTATACCTTGTGTTTGTGTTGTAATTAGGTCTTAATGAAGTAATTTATGATCGAAATTATATAGTGAAGACTAGCTTGATTGATAATTGGGGATTGGGGAAACCGAATCGGATAATGTGTATACTTTGCGTAATTCAGAAGTGGTCCAGACGAATTGCTACCATGCTTCCGTGGTTAGTGATTCCGCTTATTGGACTTTGGGCTTTGTCTCAGTTGTTGCCTCCTGCTTTTCGGTTTGAGATTACGTCTCCTAGGTTGGCTTGCGTGTTTGTGCTGTTGGTTACTCTATTTTGGTATGAGATTTTGATGCCCAAGTTGTCTGCGTGGCGTGTAAGGAGAAATGCTAGGTTGAGGGAGAGGAAGAGGTTTGAAGCTATTGAGTTGCAGAAACTTAAGAAGACAGCTACGAGGAGGTGTAGGAATTGTTTGACACCGTATCGGGAACAGAATCCTGCGGGAGGGAAGTTTATGTGTTCGTACTGTGGGCATATTTCGAAGAGACCTGTTTTGGATTTGTCGATACCGAATGGAATGGGGGTTCCGAATCCTGAGATTTTGAAGGATTTGGGAGGTAAGAGTGGGAATGGGAAGGTTTGGTCTGATAATGGTGGTTTGATGTGTGGTCAAGATTGGTTAGATAATGGTTATTGGGTTGGTGGATCTTTTCCGCAGAAGGCTACTTACTGGCGGAAGCATGGAGGTGTTTTTTTTGGACGAGATGACCATTGTTTGACCGAGAAATCTTATTCTCATGTTCTCATATTTGCTGGCAGAGCACTAACAGCTACTTTGTTGAGTATTATGTGGGTTTGGAGAAAGATATTTAGAGTTGGTTCATCTGGAGGTGATGCATCACTTGACGCAGAGCGTAAGAGGATGGGTAAGAGAGGTGAGAATGGTGCAAATTTTCAGGAGTGCAGAGGAGAAAAAGCTCGTAAAAAAGCTGAAGAGAAGCGGCAAGCTAAGTTAGTGAAGGAACAATCGGAGGAAGAAGATAGGAAGCAAAGAGAGGAAGTTTTAAGGTTAGTGGACGAACGTAGGAGATCAAGGGATGAGAAGATAGAAGTTGATAAAGATCGTGGAAAAGGGTCGACCCCTGCAAAGGATAATAATAATAAAAAAGAAGCGGAAAAGAAGCGTCAGTTAAAGAAAAAGGAAAGAGACAGGGGATCCAGTAAAAGCAACTCAGATGCTGAGGATCTGGAAAAAAGAGCAGACAAGGAAAGTGAACGTAATGGAAAGAGTGAGAGCGGTCGTCGGGATCATCACAGACATGGGGTAGAAACTGTGAAGTCTTTTAGTAACAGTATAATTAAGGGTGCTCCAACGAACAATACTAGCCGTGGAGCTGCTGGAACAAAATACTTTGACCGTGTCAAGGGAAATATTATGTCTTCTTCAAGAGCATTTACTGGCCATGTGAAGGGTGCTATGAATTCTGTAGCTGTTGGAAGAGAACACAAATTTAATGGTCCTGTTAATCATTACCAAACTCCTGTAGCCAGAAGAGAAATGTCTCAGCCGGAGCGTGTATCAGGGAAATCATATTTCGCTGGTGATGATAAGAACGTCAATTTTCCTGTAAGTTGTCTTGCAACTTAAAAGATATCATGAACTGTCCTTGTTTGTGTGTGTGTGTGTGGGTAGTGTTCCTATTTATTGTCAGTTTAGCTGATTAAATCTTTGTTTTCCTGTATTGTAAACTGATTCATGTTGCTGGTTGTTACATAGTGATGGAGTTCAGATAATCTTGTTTTCTGTAGTGCAGTTATTTTTATTTTAGGTATGTGGTTGGTGCATGCCCACATTGACTTGTATTTATTCAGGGACTTCACTCTAAACAGTCCTTGTGACCCAACTACTTTTTTTGTTTAACATAGTGTGGGCATGTTAACGAACCTACCTTTCTCATGCCACTCATTTTAAGAATGGGCCTTTAGTGCACTAATTTTTTTTATCAGCACTTGTATCTATAAAAGAATCCAGTTCTCAATTCTCATCTGCTACAACATTCCTCCTGTGAATACGATAGTTCTAGCACTAACTCATATATCAACTTGGTGCTCTGGTTGAACTCATACATATTGATCTGAACTTGTTCTGGTTGAACAGGTAGGATTTATTAAGAAATTCACGCCTGTTCGAAATATAATAAAAAATAAGTACCGGTAACAATTTCTTCATCATTCCATGTATAAAGTTCTATTGGTGATAGATATGACATGATTTCTATTTAATATAGATAGATGTAGGACATACGGGAATTGCTTCAAAGTGTTACTACAGCCTATCTTCTTGAATTAGTCTTGCCAAATAATGTGACCTATTATAGATAGATGTAGGACATACGGGAATTGCTTCAAAGTGTTACTACAGCAGTACAGCCTATCTTCTTGAATTAGTCTTGCCAAATAATGTGACCTATACAAGTTCCCGATAACATTGGTAAAATTAAGTTATTGGCAGTTTGCCACATTTATAAAGAAAACTTACCTTTTGAGTTTTAGCAAAAAAATCGAGTGTATACACCAGGAAAACGAATGTTGATAAATATCATCCCTTGATGGTAAGTAAAGAGTGGCGGATAAGATTGTTTATAAAAGCTTAAAGCTTACAGCTGTCGTATGTAAATCTTTAACATAAATTTGTATACTATATATTGTTTTGTACTTGGTACCATAGCATATAGCTGATGTGATTTGTGGGTTTGTGTGTGAAGCTAACATAAAAAAACGAGAATTGAATTAGTGAAAACATCCCGTAATTTTATGTGACTTTCAAGCATTTCAGTACTCTAGTCAAGTTGAAGTTTTACAGTAACAAATCTATCTTTACTTAAATCTAACTTGACGCCGCGTAGTTGTGCCTCAACTGGAAACAATATAGGCAAGGCGCATAGGGACATTTTGGGAGCATGGGTACGGATAGGTAGGGACTAGGGATTACATGTACATTTTTAAGTGCATCCTAGGAAAAAGGTTTCACAGATTCATTGATATTGCCAAAATCAATAAGTAGCCTTGTTTGTTGTTTCAGTAAAATAAAAGTGGTTTGCATAATTTCTAATAGAATTTCGGATAGGTAGGGACTGGGGATTACATGTACATTTTTAAGTGCATCATAGGAAAAGGTTTTCACAGATTCGTTGATATTGCCAAAATCAATAAGTACCCTTGTTTGTTGTTTCAGTAACATAAAAGTGGTTTGCATATTTTCTAATAGAATTTTGTGTGCAGGTGCATGTTAATGCACAACCTTGTGAAGCTCCCAAAAAAACGTGGCGGCAGTTATTCACCCGTTCAGCAACTGTTCGTCCATCTTCTGATTCAGCAGTCATGGACAGACTAAATGGGGAGTCTTCATTAGAAGTCACGAGTCCTTCACTTTCAGCTCGTCCAGTAACAACACAACCATATGACAATCCTATTAATTTTGGGTTGCCATCCCCCTTTCTGTTATCTACTAATCCAAATGGATCCATGAGCAGTAAAGGTATTCAGATGTCATCTGAATCCAAGTCTCCTTTAAATGGAGAAGCTCTTCCTGAATGTTTACTAGAAGAATCAGACATTTTTGAAGACCCATGTTATGTTCCTGATCCTGTATCCTTGCTGGGACCAGTTTCAGAGTCCCTCGACAATTTTCAGTTAAACCTGGGCTTTGTAACGGACATGGGATCCGAAAAGCCTTGCCCTATACAAAGTATACCCATTTCTTCTGAAGTTATTAGGCCTTCACCAATTGAAGCTCCAGCATCTCGTTTAAGACTACAAGATGAAAGAAATGCTAGCTCTTTTCTTTTAAAAGGTACCACTAATGCTAAAGATGTGCACAGTACGTCAGCAGATGGTTTGTGTAATGGAAATGAGAATGGAACATGGCAGATGTGGAATACTTCTCCCCTTGGTCCAGATGGTCTGGGTTTATCAGGTGGTCCAGCAAATTGGCTTTTACCTGACCTTAACAGATCCAAAAAGGAAGAAATTGCAACTCCCTTGCATCCGAAAACCATGGCTTCACTTTTTATGAAAGATGAGCATATCCCTTCGGGCACTCTTTCTCCTCAAAAGGTTTCTTTTGGCAGTTATCGCAATGGAGAGACATATGGTAACCCGATGTCTGGTGGTACTAACGATCCATGGTTACCGAATACTTTGTTTGGGCAGACGTTGGATAGTCAAGACCAGTTTACTTTAAAACCAAGTGAAAGGACTAGTCAAGATGATCTGACGAGCGGAAGCCCAAAGTCTGCAACTAACCATCCATTTGAGCTATCTTCAGCTGATCGTTGGCACAAGTAAGTGCAATAATTGGCTTCTTATTGTCAACCACTATGAACAACATATATTTCTTATGAGATGAATGTACATAGCGATTAACCGGAAAAATTAAATATATTGCTGACCAAATATTTTGTTTGTTGTTTTGTATCATTATTTACAAATAAGGAGCTAAATAAATTGTTTTATATAGTAGTAAGTATATTTTCATTGTCATCTAGATTTAGAAACATGGTAGATTTTTACATCTACATTAAGAGTGTTTTAATAAAGGCCTTGCTTAATTAGAATTATCATTTAATTTTTCAAATCCGTCTGCCATTACCCATATTACTTAAAAGCTCCTTAGTTTAGGGAATTTAGTAATAAAGACCATGGCCTCCTCTCCAAGGTTCTTATGGAATGTTTAAAGGTTTTGTGAATTAATATTTACCATGTCTCCTTTAGTGTTGCGGTCATACCTCATAATATACCACGGATTGTCCTATATTATGTTTAATATTAGGCAAATATAT
Source organism: Kitagawia praeruptora (assembly GCA_037693485.1). Lineage (NCBI taxonomy): Eukaryota > Viridiplantae > Streptophyta > Magnoliopsida > Apiales > Apiaceae > Kitagawia > Kitagawia praeruptora. The sequence continues at coordinate 40,109,346 of CM075345.1, read as the reverse complement.
ATACTTATACATACCTTGCAAGTTTCTCCAAGTCCCGCTCCATTCCATTAGCTTGTATTCTCCAAGATTTCGTTTTAACTGGCCATGAGTGTTGGGTAAACGGCAGGTGAAGTTAGGGTTATGAAATCTTTTACTCCTATAAAAAAGGAAAAAACAATTACATTGAAGCAGTGTTATTAAAAGCGCGCATATGCGCTCACATATGCGAGATGCGATGCGATGCGGAAGCGCTTCGCTTTGGTTATGCGATGCAACTTCCCTGAAGCGCGCGCTTTTGTGCGCTTTGAGGGCTTAAGCGATGTGCAAGAAGCGCAAAAAAGCGCACTTTTTATTTTTTTGATGACTGGACTGTTGATTGAGTCTTTTTTAAAGAAACTGGTCATAAAAAAAGCGCTAAAACCTAAGTCAATTGACAGATGCATATCGCACGAACGATAAAGACATACATATACGCACACACGAACTATACAAGGCAGGCGATTGAATGAGAACGGTGCTAGGATAGGATGAGATTTCGAAATCTTCAAGAAGAGCCTAAAAATGATGATTTTTATTTATGTCAATGAGAAGACCAGAACTAATCTATAGGGCTCGAACTTGATTCTATATCTTAATTTTATTACCATAACTTTGTATTTGTGCCTTAGTTTGAATCTGGTTATTATTAAACATGTTTTATGACAATTTAATTTGCTTATAACATGTTTAATTTAATGTTATGCATGTTATCAATTGTTGCGCTTTTATTCAAAAAGCGCGCATATCGCGTTGCGCTTATGCTCCAGGAGGCGTTTGCGCTTCAGTGCGCATATCGCGTTCGCGTTTAATAACACTGCATTGAAGAGAAAAATAAAAAAGATACATAATAATACCCACGTGGAACACAAGGTAACATAATACCCACACTTGTTTAGAAGGCAGCAACGCCCAAATCCCAGTTGTCATTTTTCACATTACAACCATTGTCATTTTTAACGTTACAACCAAAAAAGAACTGTGATATCAAAGATGTGTGCAATGAGGAGGATAATGAAATTAAGGATCGCCTCCTATAAAGGTTGCTTTGTGGCTAGGTGCTACGAATTTTTTTTTTTTTTAAATTTTACTCTTGTCAAGTTAGCTCACTTCCTTTTCTTTTCTTGAGCTAAAGAGTAATAGGAGGTTAATGGTCAGTTCAAGCAAGGGTTCCATCTTGGCAAATTCATTCCTCACTTTCTGCTACAATGCCTTACCAGTGATCAGTACAAGCATAGTAGCATGTAGAGTTCTACTGAGGCGATACTTAAGTTCAGTATCCTCCTCATTGCACACAAACTTTGATATCACTGGTTGTAATTGTTCTTCATCTTTTGACCTAATTTTTAGTATGTAGGAAAAATGACAATTGGGATTTGGTCGTTGCTGCCTTTATACAAGTGTGGGTATTACGTTAAGCCTTTTCTGTGGTTACCACAAAGCTTCCACATTATTGTGGGTATTATTATGTTTCTTTTCGATTTTTTTTCTACAATGTAATTGTTTTTTTTAATATGAGGATTGCACTACATTATGTCTAATACTCCATTATGCCAGTATATATACTTATAGATACCTTGCAAGTTTCTCCAAGCCCCACCTCCCCCCCTCCCAGTCCAATAGCGTGTATTGTACAGAATTTTGTTTTAACTGGCCATGACTGCTGGGTAATCGCAGGGAAAGTTAGGCTTATGAGATTTTTGACAAAATTTCTCAGAAGAGACAATCAACCTCAAGCGATTTATTAATTTTCAAATAATAATCTAATTACAAAGAAAGAATAAATTTTATTTGTAGTATATCTAGACTGCCTTTCTAGTCCAAGTCAAATTTCCAAGATAGTTACTAAATGAAATTGACCAAAATAGAAGGTAATTACAAAGTGACTACTTTCCTCCTTAAAAGGTTTGCGAGTTCTTCGTAATTGGTTTCATATTGTTTCACGTATTCCTTTACCTGCATCAATGAATCTTTCAAGCCCACATTCTCTTAAAGCTAGTCCACATTGTCTTAAAAGAGTAGAAGCCTTTGATGCGAAAAAGTACTGTTGCGATCCCTTTTTGGTATGCCTGCTCTAAAAGCTATCTCAGATATGGTGTTACTACCTTCATAGCTACCTTGGAATTGTTCTAGCAGCAACGGTATGACTGCAGATATTTGTGCACAAAGATTAAGTCTTTGCAGTTTGCACCATTTTTTCTTTCAAACTTGTGGTTGCCTTGCCATGAGATTTGAAGAATTGCTCTTTGTAGCTCAGCAAATATCTCCAAACATTCTTGTCTTAAAATTTATTGTGCATAGAGATAACTCTTGTTATTTAGTTCTAGTGACCATGCTACTGTGATAAGACGACCCTTTCCATTTTTCATGTAGAGTATATTCTAAACGACGTAGGTTCTATAAAGCTGTCTGTCATCGGGGATTTGCACTCACGTTATCATTGTTTTATGCGTGATTCTTCAGCTGTTGTTCTTTGTGAAATTCAAGGGTCTTACTGTCAGTGAGTACTCAAGGACCCCCCCCCCCCAAGGAATTCCTTTTAGTTAAATAATATATATATTTTTGTTTCCCTTGATCTCCTAGGCTACAAACAGTACTTCACATTCAAGGGGTTTATTATCTCCTTTCCGAAAGCCTCAACATGATTATACTGGGGCTACCATATATAATTGACTGAATTGCTCTCCGTGTTTTTTGATGGTGGAGCCTGTATATATTTTTTGCCAGTATTATATGTTCGTCTGTGCTGTTTGGTTTTTCTTTTCCCAATTTTTTTTCTTAGATGTGGGACTGAAACCGCTTTTCTCTTATTGCAGTGTGGATTGGACTCTGCATGGGACAGGTGGGACAGGTGAAAGCACAAGTAACTCACCAGTTAGGAGGCCTCCAGTTGGTGTTGTATACTCTAGCTTGGATGTACAGTCAATTTGGTAATATGATTTAAGGGAAAATTCTAAAAACAAGGGAAGGGCACTAACTTATCCATAAAAACAAAGGGAACTGAGAGGGGACTTGCTGTTCTGAAGAGGGGAAAAATCATTTTCTCTTTTGTATGAGTTTAAGAATACTGGACCCAGTGTATCAGTCTTCTTTATCAGGAAGTTTTACTTGCAATAGCATTTAGGACTTACCAGTGGAGCGTATGTGTTCGTAAGCATCAGGTGATCTATCAAGTTGTTTTGGTATAGTATCTTGGTCTCTTTTTCGATTAGAAAGAGGATGAGTGCCTAAACAAGTTATGCGGAAATGTTTTAACTATATATAAACTAACCGAAATTTTGGAATGTGAGACAGAAGTGGAGATGCTAACAAATTGGAACTTTAAGAACAAAAACAGAATATTAACCCCCCAGGCCCCAAGGGTTAAGCATCATTGTTTAAAAGCCAACTGTTATTTTTTGACCAAGTATAATTGCAGAACATTTTATTTATGTGGATAAATAATCGTTTTAGTTTGTTTAACTTTTAGAAAGATACTAACTCACAAAAAATATTACTACGTTTGTTTACATGGTGGCTGGTGCCAATTTTAAAACCATACCTGAACTGTACATGAGCAATCTATTTAACACGGCTGGTTTTAATATGTTTTTTTTTTTTTTACAATAAAGTGCTTATAAGCTTATAAATGAGTATCTGTTCGATCATCAAGACTGGATCGAACCCAGTCTCGATGCGGCTTTCCAGATCTGCCAAGACACCAATTGAATCATTATTATCAGAGGACCAAAATAACAAAACAAAACACATCAAAACATACTAAACATACGAATTAGTCCAAAAATAGACAAATCACTCCAAAAGTAGAGACATAAAACACCCAAAAAAATGGATGCTCTTAAAGATGAAGATTATTGAAAAATTATTGAAGGCAAAAATAAAAAAGAAAACAAAAGAAAGGAGAAAATGGGTCTCGTGCAATGTTTGTGGTTATTTAGATTGAGTGTATGTAAGGAGTAGAGGTGGAGAGGAGGCGGCGGGTGAGTAGAGAGATGGGAGAGATAGGAGTCGACTCTCATTAGAAATTAGGGTTTCCTCCTTTTGTGTTGGATTTTGTTAATCAGAGTTTAATAATCTTATTAATATTAATATCAGTAAACAAATTTGTTTATCATGTAGTACCAGTTTGTTATCTGTTCTTGGAGTGTTGACGTGATGAGAGTTCGTTTTCACTTGAACATGTGTAAGAGCGTGTTTGGCTTAACTTAAAAAATGTTACTTATCACTTATTAGAGCGTTTGGCGTTCCTTTTTTTTTTCTTAGCCCACTTTAAGTAGAAATGAGCCGTTTGGCTCATCTTTAATTTTAACAACTTAAAGTGAAACTGGGCTTAAAAAAAAAAAGTAGCCTTGAGGTACTTTTTTTCCACTTATTTTTTTTCTCATATCAATTTTTATGTATTTGAGTCACCTTTTAACTCGTATTATATTCTTTGCATATATTTGTATTTTACATTTTTATATTATGTTTAAAAAATATAAATTTCTTTTTTTTAGTTAATTTTTTTAAAAATAAATTTACTTTAAGTAGAATTAGCCAAACAGATAACCTATGCTTGTCGCTCACCTCCAGATTTAAAGAGTTTACAGACCACATGAGCGTGTTTGGCGTTCCTTTTTTTTTTCTTAGCCCACTTTAAGTAGAAATGAGCCGTTTGGCTCATCTTTAATTTTAACAACTTAAAGTGAAACTGGGCTTAAAAAAAAAAGTAGTCTTGAGGTACTTTTTTTCCACTTATTTTTTTTCTCATATCAATTTTTATGTATTTGAGTCACCTTTTAACTCGTATTATATTCTTTGCATATATTTGTATTTTACATTTTTATATTATGTTTAAAAAATATAAATTTCTTTTTTTTAGTTAATTTTTTTAAAAATAAATTTACTTTAAGTAGAATTAGCCAAACAGATACACCTATTCTTGTCGCTCACCTCCAGATTTAAAGAGTTTACAGACCACATGAGCGCGTTCCTTTTTTTTTTTCTTAGCCCACTTGAAGTAGAAGTGTGGTCTGTAAACTCTTTAAATCTGGAGGTGAGCGACAAGCATGTGCAGAAGCCCTTGTGCACTTTTTATCAGCAAAAAGTTGTTGGCATTCAAAAATCTGGAAATTGATTCTTGTAAATGCTAATGATTGCCGAAGATCTCCAATCATTTCTACCTATTCATCTACCCTAGCTGACTAAGATTTTTACCAGTTATATTAGGCTTGTGATTTTTGTTCCACGACAAGGATTTCTTTTAGTTGCCCCAATTCGAAAACAGATGTCTTTCGTATTCACTAAAATTCGTTAAATTCTACGAGGTTGGATTTCCCAAAATTACTCACTTTCTTAAAAAAAAAAGAAAAAAAAAAAATCCATGTCTTGTTGTTATATGCTAATTGTTTATTGGTCAGTAGAGCGTAGTCAGAAGTTTGCAGAGCCAAGCTCTCTGTTTGTAACAGAATTTGACAAATACTAACTCTTAGAAATTATCGAAATGTATCATTTTAACCTGCCAATCATTTATGACTTTTAAATAGAGGTATTTCTTTTTAATGTTCGTGTACCCCCGAACGCAGCACAGGAATACGAAGCTGCAAAAGATGAGTACATTTGTGCTACCTTTGTTGCAAGCGCGAACCATAAAATTTGTTACCAAAAGTTGTGGGATCTTTTGCCGAAGACACTGATGAATGTTTAGCCAGGATAATGAATATGATCCTAATTAATTCGTTCCCTTCGATTCTACTTTCCGATATCCCATCTCAGAAAAGCTGACAAAATTATTGCTTGAATATATATGTAACTCTTGCGTCTTTCAGCTCATAGGCAGATTATTAGTTTGAAGTTCACAACACCGGGTTTGTTGTACAAACAAGTAGATGATGCCATAAAGAGACAGAAAAATGTGCATCAGAATTTATAAAATCTCTTTCATATCGCGCCATGAAAAAGTACATTATTTCTAGATTGTTGCTGTCTTACATGTAAATAATTAGCATAGCTGGGTGCACATATCAACAATTAACCTTTTGAAACACTTTAGGTAAAATATAGATGGTACTGATCATCTATATATAATCATAAGGAAAATGATCTTATACATTTGTTTCTTGTCCTATAGTCGTCGGACATGTTACCTAAAAGAGGAGGAGCCTGATAAAAGCAGTCACAAGCCTCACCAACAACAAACCTTTAGTAAGGTTTCTCTCCAACAATATTTCCAGGGGGATTATAAAGACAAACGGTTAAAGCAGAATTTGCACATGACGCTTGTGCACATCCCAATTCTAGGGACTTCTTCCAGACAACCTGCGTGTAGAGGCCGCACTGTAGTATTAAACTATAATAATATATGTTAAGTGTAAAATTAAAAATATATTGGAGTTCCGGGTATGAATTGAACATGTTCTGTCTTTTCTTCTAGAATACCTTTTTCATTGAACATTGTTCACTATTTGTAGGCTTTTCTTTCACCACCTCCACTCCAATATTGTAACTGCCTCATTTATTATTACAATAAATATTTTAATACACCTTTAATATATATTACTCCCACAATAAATATAAATTGTGTAACTCCCACATAATCAATATATTTTATATTTCTCCTTTTATTCAATATATATATTTAGCAAAGAAAGTCAAATTAACATCTCCCACTTGACTTCTTTCTAAATACGTTATGAAACTCCCACTTTTCACAAAGTGTACAACTTGTGTACCAATATAAGCCCAACCAATATTTGGTCTGTTTGGCTAACCTTATTTCAAGGGCTCATGGGCTTATTTTCGGGTAAAAATTTTATATTTTGATAATTTATTTTTATATAAGTATTTAATGTATGTTTGATATTCAATAAGTTGCAAAAATAAGTTGAAAAGTTAGGAATATTTAACTTTGTCTTAAAATAAGTTAATTTATTCTGGAAAAAAGTTCCCCCAAACACCCCCATTATCACTCATGCATTGGGATAAATATCACATTGTCTTTTCCACCTTTTATAGCACATTCATATTTATTACTTCCCAATTTATATTCCACCAAAAATTAAACAGGTGTCCTAAAATTGAATTCTTATTACCAATATCACATTCGATACTTATATCGCAATAAACAATGACTCCAAGCACGTCTGCCTGATTCATCAATTTGTTACAAAACATACTCTTTAAGTACATGATCATGATCCTCTTTACAACCTTTCCCTAGGCTCAACAAAAATTGCTTCACTATCCACTCACAATGATAACTACATATGCCAAGTCAAGTCAATCGATCACACAACATAAAATACATCGAACTTCCGACTACTTGCACATATAATACATTTAGTGGTTCCATTTCCACATTCCCCAATACCAATAGGGTTGGTGCTGGACTGCAATTCTACATCCAAAAATGCTTAATCGTTATACATACTTTTCTACTTTTCTTAGTTCCAACTCGACAACTAGTTTTTCAATCTCTCAATCTGGATTCTCTACGTGAGATTTCATCCATATTTTTCATCTCAACCTTATTACTAAGTTTCAACTTAGTTTTGATCAACATATTTTATCATTTTTCACACTTACAATATATCATTCATAAATATTGATACTACTGTATACCAACTCCCATATTTATCAAAATGAAGACACAATTGTCAATTCTTTCTCGATATAAAATTTTCAATTTTTCCGTAAAACCCTTTCCAACTAGGCATACCACAAATTTATAAAAACAAATTCTACCACAAGAGAATACGTCTCTTTATAATCAACTTTCTATTTTCATGTAATATCATCTATAACTTTGTGGATCTTAAATTTATCAACAGATCCACCAGACTTATAATTTTATTCCAAAATCCATAAAATATGTGGCTATTTATCTTCAGATTGATCAAATAGTTCCCACTTTCGATTAAAAAATATTTCACTTCCATATACATAAAATTCAATCACCCACTTTAGTGAAATTCTCAATCTCCAATATTCAACAATACACGATGGTTCATACCCAATATTCAGATTCAATTTATTATTCTCAATCGGATCTAGTTCAATAAGTGCATTGACACATCGAAAAACGTTAACCTAACCGATTTTACCAAATTTATAAAATATCCGATATGCAACTACAAACATAGAACATTTAATAACATTCCATTCTTTACAAAAAAACATGTATCATATATTTATTATTCTCATATTCTTTATTCCGAGCATAAAATTTCTTTTATTTCCGCGCTCTTTATTCCGAGCATCACATAAGATTTATTTATATTCATGATCTATATTTCGAGTATCGTAAACAATTCTTTTATAATATCGTCTTTTTCACCGATAAATTTTTTGATTATCTTAAAACAATACAAATTCCTTCCCCATTTTTTTTAACAACCTCATTTAACAAAAATGATACCATATAATTTTTTAAAAAATCGCATCTTGCGCTCCCATTTCTGAACACCTAAATATATAAAATAATCTAACACGATCAACCAATTTTTTTATTTTTAACAGATGTTTCCATAATATCATAAAACAATATATTTTCAATTATTTTTTTCCGACTCCATATATACTCCAAAATTTCTAGTATATTTATAATATTTTAACTCCAAATATCAAAACTTGACATTCTATCTTTGACTAACAGCCAATTCAAATCCAAGCAATTTACCAATCCAAATCCGAGCAATTCATTAACCATGTTTTATGAATTTAATCAGCGATAACCAAATATGATAAAAAAATGGTTGCGGTAGAACACTATTCAATCAATTTAACCAAGTAACCAAAACCAAAAAAAATAAACAGTAGGCTACGCATCCACATAGAATAATTTTTTTTTTGAGGAACACATAGAATAACATTTAATTCTTCTTACTAACAGAATTCGAAACAGCATGTCAAGAAATCTAAAAACTAATGGTAAACATTTAGAACAGAAATATTGGTGCACACAAAGATTAGTATAAACAAGAAACATAAGAATCAGTGGATCAAAAATATAAATATCATAAATATTGCAAGGATGAACGTCTAGTTTAATACTTTAATAAAACAGCATAACAACAAGTTAATAATCTAAAAAGAACACTTAAATATAAATAGCACCTAATCCACAATATGTACAAAACTGGAATCCAAAAGATCATATGAATTGCAAGAATTGCAATCACAAAAAAAATATAAAAGAATAATATAAGAAATCCAATCAAACATCTAAGAATTTCCAATAGGCTAATCAAAAAATTATTCTATGCAACAAAAATGCTAAGTATGCAACAAAACTAAGTAAACGAAGTAGACATATTATTATGAAGCCACAGGCAACTAGACAATCAGTCTGCAAATAAATCATAAACTAATCATGACAAATAAACTAACAAAAAAAGGGAAAAACTATTGTCCATGCAATAATTTGTAGGCCACCACTAACAAAAAAAAAAATATACACAACGCATGTTTAAACCAGAGTGGAAAGAAATACTCCCTCAATTCCTAAAAGATCAAGAGTGCAACTTGCTAGATGGAAGAGTGGTAAGCAAAGGAATGAATAATGCCATAAGGATCGGAGCCAACAAAGTGGAAAAACAAAATAGATTAAAACCTCCAAAGCTCTGATACCAATGTAGTATTAAACTATAATAATATATGTTAAGTGTAAAATTAAAAATATATTGGAGTTCCGGGTATGAATTGAACATGTTCTGTCTTTTCTTCTAGAATACCTTTTTCATTGAACATTGTTCACTATTTGTAGGCTTTTCTTTCACCACCTCCACTCCAATATTGTAACTGCCTCATTTATTATTACAATAAATATTTTAATACACCTTTAATATATATTACTCCCACAATAAATATAAATTGTGTAACTCCCACATAATCAATATATTTTATATTTCTCCTTTTATTCAATATATATATTTAGCAAAGAAAGTCAAATTAACACGCACTTGTCATCTAAGCAAGAATTGTTCGCATAGTTATAGTTCCTCTTCTCAGATACCCATGCTAGAACGGCTTCTCTTGGCGATACCAGTGGTCCACCTGACCGGTGCTGATTTGAGCCATATGTCCCGCTGATAACTCTGAATCTTGATCGGGTACTTTGGCCCCGAGGTGCCTCCGGCGTGAGAATAAGAGTTGGCTTTGGAAGGTAATAATCAAGTAGAGTATCACAAAGTAATCAATGTGTGTAGGTGTGTAATAATGGCTAACCACTAAACCTTATTTACTAGGGGTATTTATAGCCCTAGGCCTAGGGTTTAGGGGTAGGTTACCTTCGCCCCCGACCGTTGGATCAGGGGGACAAGCCGCTGAATTCCCGGGATGTTGGACACGTGGCCTTGTCTGGGGTGACCATTGACTGGAGTGTGGCCAAGTTGTGGTGGGCATGATCTGGCACGTGTCTTCCCTTGTTCTTTAGTGTTGGTCAGCGCTACATATAGGAGTGTCAGCTGAGGTGGGGTGCCACGTATACTGAGTGCCACAAGTCGGGGGGTCCCCTAGTCCGGGGTGGGGACCATGCCACGCGGTGGTGACGCCGGGCCCAGGGTCCACTACTCTGGGCTGGGCCATTCTTATTCTCATGAGATGATTTGCTTATTGTTTTGGGCTCCTTGTTGGGCCTTGGCTGTTTATGGCCTATCATTTGCCCCCCACTCCCTCATGCGGATTCTCCGGATGGGGGAGTAGTAAGGAGTGCTCTTGCCTTGGAGATTGAGCTTGCTAGACATATGTCCTCGGGGCTGGAGGTTTTTGTAGTTGTTCTGTGAGTCCGTGTCTTCTTTGGGGGAGAGAATTTTGCCTTGGTTGCCCCCAGTTCCGGGGTGTGCGCTGAAGTACGTACGCCCGGGGCTAGTGGTTGGAATTTGAAGGCTTTGGTGCTTTGGCTGCCCCCAGGCCCGGGGTTGGTACTGAAGTGTGCATCCCGGGGCTTCGTCTTCTGTAGATGCGCGAAAATGTACGTATATGAATATATATAATATTGCATATATGCATTTTTGGATTTCTTCTTTTCTTTTCTCTCTTTTTTTTTGAAAAATAACAGCTGTCATCCACTATCTCCGGATTTTGGAGATAGTGGGCCGATTATTTGGGCCGCCACGTGTTCGTGGCGTTTGGGGTTTAAGATTTTGCCTATAAATAGTGGCCGCCTCCTTCATTTTTTCTTTTACGAGTTTTTCATTTGCTGCCGTTACTCTGCTCTTCTGAAGTCTAGCGCTCCGGGCTAAAGGTTCTTTCTTTTGATTCAAGTGTTCTTTGTTCCCTGCTCTCCGGACTCCTTTGTAAGTCTTCTTACCCCGGTTTTGAGATTCCTTTAATAATTTCTTGCTCGTACTTCTTTGCCTTGCTTTGTGTTTTGGGTAGATATGCTGACTTAGGTTTTTATTTTTGTTGGGTAGCCCGGGGTTGTAGACTTGTATGGTTAGGAGGCGTGTAACTGCTAACCGTGTGTTGATTCCCCTCTCCGAACCTAGTAGTTCTTGTAGTTGTAGCTCGTCTGATAGTAGTCTTGAATTGATAGATATATACTGGGGTATTATGGGTAAGAAGAAGAGTAGTTTGCCTGTGCTCACAAACGTAGCCACCAAGGATATGGGTCCGGGGTTCAGCCTTAGTGAACCAGATGGTAGCTGGAGTCAAACGAATTTTTATTTTGTAAGAAAGGATCCGGGGATGCCCCCAGCTTATTTCTACAGGGATCTTAGTGTAGAGTTTTCTGAGAATCCGGACGTGGCGGATATGATGAAGTATGATAAAAAGTTCTTGGATTCGAAGTTCGGGGATTTACCGGGCTCCGGGATGGATGTTGGGCCCTTCAGATCTCAGTATTTAGAAAATCCGGTGGACTGGGATCCAATATTCCGGGCTACCTTCCATTTGGATGAAGATGTTAAGTGGAGGTGGCCTGAGCCCGGAGAGAAGATTTATGACCGGCCGGAGGGTGGCTGGGTCGGAGTGTGGCTGGAGCACCTTAGGTCGGGGTATGGGCCTAGGTGTCACCAGTTTGTAAAATCTTTATGTCTGTTTGAGTACGGAATCCCCATAACCCAGATGACCCCAAACGTGGTGAAGTGGATCTTCTATTTCCTAGGTTGCTGTGAAAAGGCCGGGGTGCTTCCTACTTTCAAACTTTTCCATCACTTGTTCCAGCTGGTCCGGTCCAACAACAAACCCATGTTTGAGTTTAGGTTCCGGGGTAAGGCTTGTGGTTATCCGTCCGGGGCTTCCAAACCTCTGGGTATGCTGCCCTCGCTGAAAGGTTGGAATGGAGAGTTCGTCTTTCTCCAGGGTGTGGATATCCGGTTCATGCCCACCTTCAAGGAAAATCCTCTGGCGATGCACTTCGAGGTTTTTGACCTTCAGGATGCGGCTCTGGACCGGGTAAATGCCTTTTGCCGGGGTCTTGGGAGGCAAGTCCGGATTTAGCTTCATCTTATTTTTTCTAAGGTTTTCAAAACATTCCCGTAGGTCGGGGACATGTTCCTTGACGGTTTTAGACTTGGCAATGATGTCATCGACATAGGACTCCAGATTCCGGCCAATTTGGTCCTTGAAGACCTCCACCATGGCTCTTTGGTATGTAGCCCCGGCATTCCGGAGTCCAACGGGCATGAACTTATAAGCGTAGACAGCTCTGTGAGTGATAAATGCGGTTTTGGCTATATCTGCAGGGTTCATCTTGATTTGGTTGTACCCGGAGAAGGCGTCCATAAAGCTAAGCATCACATGTCCGGCGGTGGCGTCGATGAGCTGGTCCATACTTGGTAGTGGATATGGATCTTTGGGGCAGGCTTCATTTAGGTCCGTGTAATCAACACACATCCTCCATTTTTCACTAGGTTTTTTGACTAGAACCACGTTGGCTAGCCACTCCGGGTATTTGACCTCGCAGATAATATCTGCCTTGAGTAGTTTGTCCACTTCCTCGTCTATAGCTCTTTGCCTCTCCGGGGCGACGTTTCTTCTTTTCTGTTTCACAGGTTTTCTCCTGGGATCAACATCCAGGCTCGGAGTTTGGTCAAGGCTGGGCGCCCCAGGATCACATTGTAGGAGGAAGGAATATAGATCACGTAGAATTTGACCATATGGGTTATCTGCTTCGGGGCGGTGCCGAATTGGACAGGTAAGTAAAGGGTTCCTTGGATGGGGACCAAGTTGTGGCCGAAGCCGTACAGCGGGTCTTCCCTGCACTCGTTCATTCTGACATTTCCGAGCTGCATTCTGTCCATGGTGTGTTTGAATAATACGTTGACAGAGGAGCCATTGTCAACAAGGATTCTTTTCACCTCATTTTCGGCGATGTCTAGGGTCACCACCAGGGCTTCATTGTGGTTAGGATCCACTCCTTCAAAATCAGCATTACTGAAAGATATGATTTGTTCTGGGGCCGAGTCTATCATCATTACCTCATCTCCGGAGCCCGGACTGGCCGGAGGGGAATTGGATCCTCCCAATACCACGTGCACCACATGCTTGGTCTTCTGGGCCCCGGATCCTTCTCCCCTTTCCGTGGTTCTTCGAGCTAGGTACTGGCCCATATTTCCTTTCTTGACCTGGTCTTCGATAAAGAACTTAAGGGAGACACAACTTTCTGTCTCGTGGCCATGAGTTGCATGATAGTCGCAGTGTTTGTTCCGGGGCCTGTTCTCCGGGGCTGATACTAAGGGTTTGGGAGGATAAAAGAATGGTTTATTCCGGACTTCTTTTAGTATGTCAGCTCGTGACCGGTTCAATGGTGTCCAGTCTGGTTCTGGCCTCGGCTCGGCTCTCCCCGGTCTCGGGGGCTTAGCTTCAGATTTGGCCCTGGAGGAGTGGTCTTTGTCCAGGACTGTCAGTTGGTGACTTGGGATATAGTTGTATTGCTTGTTGGGTTTAAACTTCTTGTCTGGGTTGTGGTCATTTCTAGAGCGATCATCTTTACTTCTTCCCGAGGAGGTGCCCTGCCGGGTCATCCTCATTGCTTGTAGGATATCAGTTTCTTTGATGAACTTGGCAGCCATAGAATAGGCTGCAGCCAGGCTCTGGGGCTCTTTGTTTACCAATTCAATTACATAGCGCTCGCTACGCTCCGGGTCTAGGTTCTTCCGGAAGATGCTCAAGGCTTCTCTTTCATCCAGATTCGTGACTTGGTTTATGGCTTCTTGGAACCGTTTCATGAAGGTTGAAAGTGTTTCGTTGTCATGTTGCCTGATTGTTTCAAGGTGGCACATGTGATATTCCGGGGTTTTGTTGGCTCGGAACCTCTGGAGGAAAGCTTCCCTGAACTCCTTCCAGTTATGTATGCTCCGGGAAGGGATCCGGCTGAACCATCTCTGAGCTGCTCCTTTTAGTGTGGAGGCAAAGAACCTGCACTTGGTTAGGTCGTTATAGAAGTATATCAGGGCTATTTGCTCAAAGTAGTTGAGGTGTTCTTCCAGGTCTTCCAACCCATTAAAGGAGTCAAAGTTGTAGTGCTTGAGGTTCTTTTGCCGGGGCATGGCTTCAAGAGAGCGGCTGAAAGGGGTGAGTGTGTCTTGGATCTCAAACCCGGAGTCATTGTTGACTTTCCTCTGTAGCTCCTGGATCATTTGAACCAGGTTGTTGGGATGTTCTTCATCATCCGAGATAATCTCCGGGCTTACCTCTCTCCGGGTTCTTTTGGATTTGGATTTTCTTATTCTTTCCTCCTCTTCCTGGAGCCTTCTTTGGACTCTATGCTCCAGCTTAGCTTGTTCCTCTTGTCTTATTTTTTCTCGGAGTCTCTCTATCCGTTTTAGCTCGTCAGCCTCATCATTTCTGACCTTACTCCGGGTTGGATGGTCCCCTTCGTTTCTTTGGCTTTGATTCCCGAGGCGAGCGAAGACTGAGGCTCGTGAGTTATGGGAGTTGGCTGATCCTTCGGAGTTTTCCGCCTGGTCGGGTTCAGGTTCCGGATGGGGGCGATTTCGATAAGCCTGGATTGCTTCGGCGAGTTCCTCCGGGGTTAAATTCTCAATTTGGGCAGAGTCAAGGGGTACGTCGGTATACTTGTATCGGTTCACTTCAACCGTGACCCGAGCATCATTCGGACCGATCCCGAGCCTCTCCTGGACCCGGACCTGGTTTTGCGGGATCTGCTCCGGGATCGGAGCCAGGGGCTCTTCCCTCGGGGTGCTGCTTGCTGGGCGCTGGGTGGACTTGCTTGGTCGAGGCATGGTTTGCGGTTTTAGGTAGTTCGGGTTGTTTCAGTTCGGCTGTTGGTTCGGGGTTCACCGGTTAGGAGGCCTCCAGTTGGTGTTGTATACTCTAGCTTGGATGTACAGTCAATTTGGTAATATGATTTAAGGGAAAATTCTAAAAACAAGGGAAGGGCACTAACTTATCCATAAAAACAAAGGGAACTGAGAGGGGACTTGTTGTTCTGAAGAGGGGAAAAATCATTTTCTCTTTTGTATGAGTTTAAGAATACTGGACCCACCATCTCAACAATCAACATACTAATATTTTTCTCTCCGTCCCAGTGAGAGGTTGATTTTCTCTCCGGACGATATCAAAGTTCGTGTGAGGCCATTATGGCTAGATACCAGAATATTGAAGAACAGTTGGAGAATCTCAACGTTGATGAGGAGGAGAATAAAGACCTAGTTTTTGAAGGAGACATAGAGGAAGAGGTTGGTAAATACGAGCTTTGCTTGGTAGGCCGTTTCTTGACGGAAAAAACCATAAATACCAGGGTTATGAAATCGAAAATGGTGGATTTCTGGAAGCCTGCAATGGGAATAAACATCAAGGAGCTGGAAACAGGAATTTTTCTGTTCCAGTTCTTTCACAAAGAAGACAAAGCTTGGGTGTTGAATGGTGGCCCTTGGAACTTCGATAGTGCAATGCTTCTACTAGAGGAAATCCCAGAAGGAGAAGAACCAGTGAAGGTACCTCTTTGGTATCTGAACATTTGGATTCAAGTTTTTGATCTCCCAAGTGGATTCATGTCTGAACCAGTGGGTGTTCAGCTGGGGAATTTTTTTGGTTCATTCATTTCTTATGATAACAAGAATAACAGTGGTATTTGGAGGGAATATATGAGAGTGAAGATCAGATTGGATGTTAGGAAACCTTTGAAGAGAAAGAAGAAAATAAAAAGAAAGAATGGTACAGAATTCATGGTCTCATGTAAGTACGAAAGATTAGGAGACTTTTGCTTTGCTTGTGGGTTAATCACTCACACAGAACGTTTCTGCAGAAGAACCATAGACAACAGAAGTGAAGAAGGAAGTAGAGAGTGGGGGTCTTGGTTACGAGCTCCGACACGGCGAGGGGCGGGGCAAAGCGACAGCAAGTGGTTGAGATCAGAAGGGGATGTTCACTGGGCGGGAAAATTTGAGAAAGGAAACAATCTTCCTACTTTCAAGGGCGAAAATTCAGGAGGAAAAGATGGTGGGGCAACAGAAAGGAGCATCTTAAGGAGTGATGTAGGGAATACATCTAATCATTCTGTCACCCAAAACAAATATGAGCGGGAAGAAAACAACGGTGGGCCTAATGCTATTATTTGTATTACGGATGGGCTCGAGGTGGAGGAAACAATGGGGCTTGAATTAGAAAATAGAAAGCGATTAAGAAGTGGGCCAGAAATGCAAAAAGCAACTTCTACATCCTAATTTATCATTTTCTCTCCCTTCTCTCTCCACTGCAAGCAGCCGCCCCCTTCTTTTTCTTCTTCCGCCTCCTTCTTCTTCTTCTTCTTCACAGCTTTTGTCGGAGTTTGTCTCCGATGAGAGTCGATTAAGCTTACTTCCTTGAATAAAAGGGTACTCTTTTTCCTCAATAGGTTTTTAATGAGGCCCTTCAATTAAAACTTCAGTTTTTTCCTTCTTTTTCTTTAGTTTTTCTTCTCATTTTCTTGGTTTCCCTTTGGATCTAAGGTTTCTAAACCTTTTTCGATCTGCCTCTGGTATTAGTTTCTTAAACTTCGGAGCTCCGTCTTTTTCTCCGTTTCCGACTAGCCACCCGGATCTGTGAGTGGGTTTATCTTGTTTTTTGGGGATTCGATTTTTCAGATCTAATTTTGGAGCTGTTGTATTTTTTTGTTTCTTCGGTTTTGGTATTTTTATTTATAATTTTTAAGTTCTTAATCTTCAACTTGTAATGCTTAGTTGTTTGGTTTTCTCGCTTGTAATGTTGAGTTGGTTGGATTTTCTCTCCGTTTTGTGGGAGTTTGATTTTCTCTCTGGTTTATGGGAGCGTGGATTTGGATTTAGTAATTCGAGCTGTTTTGGTTCTGCATTCAAGGTCGATAAGCTCAGACGGGTGTTGGGGATGAAATTGTATATATCTCCGTCAAAATTCGCTTTTGGTCTCCTTTGGATGTCCGGCGATTCAATTATGTTTGTTCTACTCGATATGAATTGTAGATGCCGTATGGCTTTAATTTATTGAATTTAATACACTTGTTATTCAAAAAAAAAAAGAAGTGGGCCAGAAACAAGTAATATAATGGACGTTGAAAATGTTCTATACAGGAGTCAAGACACACATGGAAAGACAACAACCAAGGATACTGAGATTTCTGTAACAGATTCCTCAGCAATCAAAAACAATGATTTGGCTAAGCTTGCTTTGCAAGCTAGCCGTCCATTATGAATTGCCTAGGTTGGAATTGCAGAGGGTTAGGGTCACCTCGTGCAATTCGTATTCTAGGAGATTTGATTAAGTCTCAGAACCCTGATCTAATCTTCTTGTCTGAAACTCTTGTAGAAGGCAGGAATATTATTAATAACATTGCAGATAGGTTTGGTTTTAGTAGTGTGTTTACAGTGGATAAAGTTGGTAGAGGAGGAGGTTTGGCGGTTATGTGGAAGCGTAAAGTGGAGTGTCAGGTTACAGACTCGTCTCATAATCACATAGATATCCAGGTCATGGAAAACTCGAATGTAAATTGGAGATTGACTTGTTACTATGGTTACCCAGAAAGGAGCCGTAGAAGAGAAGCATGGGACATGTTAAGGAGTCTTTCGGCAGGTGCTAACTTACCTTGGTGCATTTTCGGTGATTTTAACGATTTGTTATATGATTCAGACAAGAAGGGTCCTCACCCTCATCCCCAGTACCTTATGGAAGGATTTAGACTGGCTATAGATGATTGTGGTCTCATAGAAATTGACCTTGTAGGAGGCGAATTTACGTGGGAGAAAAGCAAAGGAAGTCCAAGCTGGGTTAGAGAACGTCTTGATAGAGCCTTTGCAAATGATGCTTGGAGAAGAAAATTCCCTCTTTGTAAGCTCTCAGTTACTCACACTATTTCTTCTGATCACGACCCCATTATTTTAGAACCGGTCTGTGTCACTCACTCTAGGAAGCAGTTTAGGTTCAAATTTGAAAATACTTGGTTAAATGAGCCCAATTTTAAGAAAGATGTTTCAGAATATTGGAATTCCATTCCAACTATGCATATGCTTCCTAAATTACTCTCTGTTTCTTCTTTCATGGCAAAATGGGGTCGAAACTTCTTTCACAAATTTAGAGATAAAATTAAGAAACAGAAAGAAATGGTGCAAGCAATGTCAAATAGGCAAGACGAAATGGGTATTCAACAGTATTTTGCAGAGAGAAGTAAACTGGACGATCTGTTATACCATGAGGAAATTTACTGGCGTCAACGTGCAAAGTCTTTCTGGCTTACAGAGGGAGATACGAACTCCAAATTCTTTCAAGCAACAGCAACAAGGAGGAAGAAAAATAATACCATCCAATACCTGTTAAATGATGAAGGGAACAAAGTTGAAAATGTGGATGATATGAGTCAAATGGCAGTGAACTATTTTCAAAATATCTTCACAGGCGACAGAAATGTGGAATTGCAAGAGGAAGAGGTTGTGAACAGGTTAATCACAGAGGAGCAGAACGATATTTTAGAGTCAGAAATAAACTTTGAGGAGTTTACCAAGGCAGTTAAGGAGATGCATCCTGATAAAGCTGCAGGCCCCGATGGTTTCAGTCCAGCATTTTTCCATCATTTCTGGGAGTTGCTTGGCCGCCAAATTTTCAGATGTTGCAAGGATTGGCTTAATGAACTGAACTTCCCTCTTACTTTCAATGACACAACTCTGGTGATGATTCCAAAAAAAGAGAATATAGAGAAGCTTATTGACCTAAGGCCCATCGCTTTGTGTAATGTTTTATATAAGATCTTAGCAAAGGTTCTAGCAAACAGATTGAAAAAAATCTTGCCAGGTTTAATCTCAGAAAATCAGTCAGCCTTTGTTCCGGGAAGGAATATATCTGACAATGTCTTAGTAGCTTTTGAGATTCTTCACTTCATGAAAAAGAAAAAAAGAGGATCAGAGGGGGAAGTGGCTTTGAAGCTAGACATTTCGAAAGCGTATGACAGGGTGGATTGGAATTATCTAAGACAAAGAATGACTTCTATGGGATTCACGGAGAAATGGATCAAATGGATTATGCTATGTGTGACGACGGTTAGTTATATGATTAATTTCAATGGCAAAACAGTGGGTCCTATCATTCCGAGTCGTGGTTTGAGGCAAGGAGATCCTCTATCTCCTTACCTCTTCTTGTTTTGTGTTGAAGGCCTTTCCCATTCGTTATCTAAAGCCTCATCGGAAGGATGCATAACAGGATGCCAAATAGTCAGGGATGCTCCAAGAGTAAGCCATCTACTCTTTGCCGATGACAGTTTCTTGTTTTTTAAAGCAAATGAGGCGGAGTGTTCTTCAATTAAAAACCTTCTGAATAGGTACGAAGCAAACTCGGGGCAAGCAGTAAACTATTCTAAATCAGGAATTTTCTTTAGTGCCAATGTCAGATTAGACAAGCAGCAGGTTCTAAGGAATATTTTGGAGGTTCATAACGAATTAAAAGATAGTAAGTATCTAGGGTTGCCATCGTTTGTTGGGAAGTCAAGAAAATCAGTTTTTAAATTTGTTAAGGAGCGAGTTTGGCGTAAAGTGCAAGACTGGAACCATAGAACTCTATCAAAGGCGGTGAAAACGGTTATGGTGAAAAATGTAGGACAAACTATTCCAACCTACAGCATGTCATGTTTCTTGTTGCCAAAAACAATGTGTACGGAGATGGAAAGACTGTTGAATGGTTACTGGTGGAATTCGTCTGGTAACAATTCAAAAGGGATTCGATGGTTTGGTTGGGGAAAGATGGCTCGTCCAAAATCTGAAGGTGGGCTAGGGTTTAGGGAGCTCTACGGATTTAACCTAGCATTATTGGGAAAGCATGTTTGGAAGTTCTGTAACAACCCTACTGCGTTAGTAACAAGACTTTTTAAAGCTCGTTATTTTCCAAGAGACAATGTCCTTAATGCAGTTAAGGGATCAGGCTCGAGTTTTATTTGGACGGGGATCTGGGAAGCTAAAGAGCATCTTAAGAAAGGATTTCGCTGGATTGTGGGTGATGGGGAGGATATAAGGATGTTTAAAGATCCTTGGCTAAGAGGTAAAAATGATTTTTATGTAGAGAATGTTCATGTGAATGGAGAAAGGAATGATAGAGTTTGTTGTTACTTCCATCCTAATAGCAAGGCCTGGGATGTGCAAAAGGTGCAACAAGTATGTCATCCTAACGACATTCCTCTTATTCTTCAAACAAGAATTCCTCAGATTATGACAAAGGACAGAGTTGCTTGGACAGTTGCAAACACAGGTATGTACACTGTTAAAACGGGGTATCAATATTGGTCCTCCCAGAACGCAAATGAAGGGAATAACGCTCTCAATACTGAGTCAGGAGCCTGGAACAAACTGTGGAGGCTGAATCTTCCGCACAAAATGAGAACTTTTCTCTGGAGGTTCTGCAATAATAACATCCCAGTTAGGAATTTACTTAGAAGCAAAGGGGTTGACACAATAATCATGTGCCCGATGTGTGACAGAGATGTGGAACATTTAAAACATCTATTTTTTCATGATTGTAAGTTTGCTGCTGACTGTTGGATAAGAGGGGGGCTATTCTATGATATGCAACAAGTGGAATCTGTATCTCAGTGGCTGCTAGAAAGAATTAACTCGAAAAACTCAGGAACGATAGAGAAGATAGGAATCGTGTTATCAAGCATTTGGTTTGCAAGAAATCAGAAAATATGGAAGAACAAAAGTATTTCATCATCTACCTCTGTGGACATTTGCAGCAATCAAATCAGAGAGTGGCAGGAGGCTATGAGAAGAAGACCAAACTTAAGCATTCCTGCAAATAAAGTGGGAGTGCAGAGATGTTTAAAATGGCAACCTCCTCCAACAGGTGGTCTCAAGCTAAACGTGGATGCTTCAGTTTTTAGAGGTGAATCATCATTCTCTCTCGGTATGGTCCTTCGTGATGATCATGGTCATTTTGTCAAAGGGAAAAATATGCGAATCGCAGGAGAGATTGCAGTTATGGAAGCCGAAGCAAGAGGAGTCCAGGAGGCGATCAAATGGATTGAGGAACAAAGCTGGGAAGATGTTATCATAGAATGCGATTCGGAGTTAGTTGTTAAGGCTATAGAGAATGATACTCAGTACTACTTGGAAGTTGGCCATGTTCTTAAATTCTGTAAAACGAAAATCAGATATAGACCTGATATTTCGCTTTGTCATGTTAAGAAGCAAGTAAACCGAGTCGCTCATCTTTTGGCTAGGGTAGAGTGTCAGGTTGATTGCTACAATGTGTTTGAGTCTCCTCCAATTATATTGTTGGAGACGTTGTATTCCGATTTTTCCTAATGAAATTGTGTCTTTATCAAAAAAAAAAAAAGAATACTGGACCCAGTGTATCAGTCTTCTTTATCAGGAAGTTTTACTTGCAATAGCATTTAGGACTTACCAGTGGAGCGTATGTGTTCGTAAGCATCAGGTGATCTATCAAGTTGTTTTGGTATAGTATCTTGGTCTCTTTTTCGATTAGAAAGAGGATGAGTGCCTAAACAAGTTATGCGGAAATGTTTTAACTATATATAAACTAACCGAAATTTTGGAATGTGAGACAGAAGTGGAGATGCTAACAAATTGGAACTTTAAGAACAAAAACAGAATATTAACCCCCCAGGCCCCAAGGGTTAAGCATCATTGTTTAAAAGCCAACTGTTATTTTTTGACCAAGTATAATTGCAGAGCATTTTATTTATGTGGATAAATAATCGTTTTAGTTTGTTTAACTTTTAGAAAGATACTAACTCACAAAAAATATTACTACGTTTGTTTACATGGTGCCAATTTTAAAACCATACCTGAACTGTACATGAGCAATCTATTTAACACGGCTGGTTTTAATATGTTTTTTTTACAATAAAGTGCTTATAAGCTTATAAATGAGTATCTGTTCGATCATCAAGACTGGATCGAACCCAGTCTCGATGCGTCGATCATCAAGACTGGATCGAACCCAGTCTCGATGCGGCTTTCCAGATCTGCCAAGACACCAATTGAATCATTATTATCAAAGGACCAAAATAACAAAACAAAACACATCAAAACATACTAAACATACGAATTAGTCCAAATATAGACACAAACCACTCCAAAAGTAGAGACATAAACACCCAAAAAAATGGATGCAGGAATAAAAAATCTCACCTAAAGATGAAGATTATTGAAAAATTATTGAAGGCAGAAATAAGAAAGAAAACAAAAGAAAGGAGAAAATGGGTCTCCTGCAATGTTTGTGGTTATTTAGATTGAGTGTATGTAAGTAAGGAGTAGAGGTGGAGAGGAGGCGGCGGGTGAGGGGAGAGATGGGAGAGACTCTCATTAGAAATTAGGGTTAATCAGAGTTTAATAATCTTATCTATATATATTATAATGCCTGGTGATCGGAAATGCACCAGAACAGTTCAAGGTATTTTTCTTGAATTTTCAATTTTTTGATTTTTTTATTAAAATTCTTTTCTTGCATTAAATAGCTATTAATGACATTTTAATTAGTCATTAATTACACGTATTAAACATATATTAAATTTACTCTATTTAATTTGTTTAAAAATTAGCAAACTTTAGTTGAACATTATAGTTATTTTTTCAATATTAAATATTAATTATATATAGTTATGTTTATTTTTAGTTAAAATGACGAATAATAATTGTTTTTATTGCGTTATTTTTTATTCCCTATTCAAGATCACTATAATTTCTTTTCGGATGATTATAGGGTACACGACCTTAACTTCTCAAGCAATTTTTATTATCAATAATCTATATATATTATAATGCCTGGAGATCGGAAATGCACCAGAACAGTTCAAGGTATTTTTCTTGAATTTTCAATTTTTTGATTTTTTTATTAAAATTCTTTTCTTGCATTAAATAGCTATTAATGACATTTTAATTAGTCATTAATTACACGTATTAAACATATATTAAATTTACTCTATTTAATTTGTTTAAAAATTAGCAAACTTTAGTTGAACATTATAGTTATTTTTTCAATATTAAATATTAATTATATATAGTTATGTTTATTTTTAGTTAAAATGACGAATAATAATTATTTTTATTTCGTTATTTTTTATTCCCTATTCAAGATCACTATAATTTCTTTTCGGATGATTATACGGTACACGACCTTAACTTCTCAAGCAATTTTTATTATCAATAATTGTGAAAATCGTAATAAATTATGGAAGTACAAGATATTTATTTAATATATGGAATTGTATAAAAACAGTACAGATAGATTTTCAATTTTGCACATGAATAAATAATACATGTGTTATGATCAAATCGATTAAATTTAACAAATCCAGTCATTTATCGGAAGATAAAATTGATAAAAAAGCTATACACCCATTGTTTCGTTATATTGTGTTGAAATGATTTTTTATTGTAATTAAACAAATTCTTATACAATTATTGAATATGTATATTATGAGAGGGCTGTCTGTTTTAAAAAACATTATTAACCAACTTCTCAAATAATCTTTATTATCAATGATTGTGGAATCGTAGTAAATTATGGAAGTACATGGATCTTTACTTAATATCTGAAATTTGTAAACAAATCATGCGCATACACACATGAGTTATGACCAAATTAATTAAATTGAACAAACTCAACCATTTTATCAGAAGATTAAATTGAAAAAAAAATTATATGCCCATTGTTTCATTATATTGTGTCAAAATAAATTAATATTCAAATTAAATAAATTCTTAAACTATTATTGAACATGTTTATTATGAGAGGGGTGTCGGTTTTAAAAAACGTTATTAAGTTGTATTCAATATTTGTAACTTTTGATTGTAAATATTACGTTTATATTGTAATTTTTATTTTTATATGTTTGTGATGCATTTAAGATTATCAAAATTTTAGATATATATAATGAAAATATTTTTCCAATTAATAATTCATGTAAATTATTTTTAAATTAATTTTTAATAGAAAATTCATAAGAAACCAATCAATTTTTAAGAATAATAGAAATTAATTTATCTATTAAAGTACTTTTATATAAAAATTTATTATAATAGCAGGAAACTGGAGAGACTTGCACTCAGAAGCTTCAAAATATTTTTCTTGAATTTTCACATTTTTATTTTTTATTAAAATAATTTTCTTGCATTTAATTAATAATTAATTATACCTATTAAATATATATTGAATACACTTTATTTCATATTTAATATAAAAGTTTAACAATTTTATTAGAACATTATTATTATTATTATTTTGTAATAAAATATTAATGATTTATACAAAAATACCATTATTTTAAGGTAAAACAATAAATAAAATAATTTTTATCGTCATTTCTAATCCTTATTTAAAATCATTGCAAATTTTTTTGGCAATAATTAATAGACGATTTTAACTTTTCGATAAATTCGTAATCAATGATCGTGAGAATCATGATAAGATACATAAGTATATATATTTTTTGATTAACATCCACAATTTAAATAAAAGTAATATCGTAAAATTTACATTTATACCTCAACAAATTATACACGAGGTGTGACCAACTCGATTAAATTGAATCAAGTGGATCCTTTTTTTCGTCAATTAAATCAATAAAAAAATTACATTTTCGTTGTTTGATTATTTTGTGTTGGAAAAATTAATATTCTAATTAAACACATTCTTATACTATTACTAATCAATTAATCATGCATGTATGTTATGAGATGGGAGACGGTGTTTAAAATCGTTAATTAGTTATATTTAATATTTACAAATTTTTATTATAGGAATTATGTTGACATTGTATTTTGGTATGGAAAAAAGTAAAAGGTGTTTAAGGAGTTGATTTTTGCTATTTTAAACAAATTCTCACTTTTTGAGCATTAAGAAAGGGTGTTATAAAACGAGCATCGGCTTTAAAAATAATTATATGTACAAATTAATTATAAAATTTAATAAAAGAATATTAGAATATGTGAGTATCACTTTGATGTGTCCATGAATTTAATTTTAATGTTACAAACAAAACAGTTCTTATAAAATGCTCTGAAAAATTAATTAAATGTAGAGATACGGGTGTCGGATCACTCCAAAAAAATATGAAGCATGACTTACAATATGCATTTGAATTCTGTTTTTTTCGTCATAAAACCAAATATATCGACAAGTGAAATCAATCACACCTCTCATCACATTTACATTCTAATTCTTTCCATCGTACAATCAATTTTACTAACAAATAATTTAATAACAAATTAAGTAATCACGTCTTTTATGATGTCATCGACAATAGAAAAGATTCACAAATGTTATTTTTACTTATTCAATGTCAAACTTTGCAAATGTTTGTCAATATTGGATTTCAAAAGCATTTTTTATGCGACAAAATAGGTTCGTCAATATCTTCAAAATTATTATTATTATTAATATTCAAGAATTTAACTGAAACATGTTTTTTTCACATAATTCTTTTCTCTTTAATTTTTAAACATTCAAATTTAATTACATTTCACTTAATTTTTAATTTATCATATTAACTTTCAAATAATAAAATTTAACAAACAATAATGTTATGTGTATAATTTTTAAAAATATTTTCATGCCGCGCGTAGCGCGGCTTTGTTATCTAGTTAATATTAATATCAGTAAACAAATTTGTTTATCATGTAGTACCAGTTTGTTATCTGTTCTTGGAGTGTTGACGTGATGAGAGTTCGTTTTCACTTGAACATTTGTGTTATGCCCGAATATGGCATAAGTCTTAAACAGGCCCAATGGGCTAGAATATCAATGCATCTCACATAATGGGCCTAGGGATGAAGAATGGGTCATTAAAGTTCGCCATCATAAGAGGATTCATTATATTATTTCTGTACAGTGGGATCGCCAGCGAGCTCTAGTTGCGGGGTCGCAGTTCACGAGGCCTAGCTAGGCCTAGAGGTCCAGCGTGGCCTAGAGCATGTTTACTACGAAGGCTTACGGTCAGACCCAGCGAGGTCGCGTAAGTAGTTTATCTCCATAAAAGCGAGGATCGCCTCGCATGGTCAGACCCAGCGAGGTCGCATGCGAGGTCATCTAGTCAGTTTCGCCAGTAAAGATAATTATAGCATCATGGTGAGCCGTGGGTTCCCTATTAATGGGCCATGGGTCATGAGCAGAATAAATGGGTAGAAAAACAACCCAAGAGGATGACTAGTGGATTTGGGCCAAGCCGAGCCCATAGAAACCCTAGCCCATCTAGATAACTTCTTCTCTAAGAGAACTACGTATGGCTTGATCCCTATAAATAGGGTACGTAGGCATCTTGTAAAGCATGAGAAACAGTTCACCACTGATTATCAATATACAAGAGCAACCACATCAATAAATACAAACCCTAATCCCAATTCTTCTTATAAGCAAAATATCCGTATTTTGCTCCATAAATCCAGCAACCTCCATAAATATTGTTATACAATATTCTCCCTATAACATTTGGCGCTAGAAGGAGGGGATTGGTCATTGATTGGGAGAACGATGACTAAATCTCACAAGAAGAGGAACGGAGAGGGGGAGACCCCGGGGTCACATAGGAGGAATAAGGACGACCCCCATAAGAAGAACCCATCAGAGAACGAAGTGCACAAAGAAGGAATCGAGGGAGAGTTCGAGGACGAATTTGAAAAGGAGCAAACCCCCCCTGTTGTCCAACAGACAGCCTTGCCTGGCGAAGTCATGTCGTTCTTGAAAGGCCTTGGTGATCAAATGATCGAGGTAAGGGCCTCGGTGGCCAAGATGGAGAAGCGACATAATTCTAGATGCTTCAAGAGGAATACAAGGACAGGGGATCGAACTCACCAAGCAGAAAGTAGCAAGGGTCCCACCAAGAAGCTAATTGGGGACTTTGATGATGTAGTGACAGATCGA
This sequence comes from Kitagawia praeruptora, assembly GCA_037693485.1. Lineage (NCBI taxonomy): Eukaryota > Viridiplantae > Streptophyta > Magnoliopsida > Apiales > Apiaceae > Kitagawia > Kitagawia praeruptora. The sequence goes on along the minus strand of CM075345.1, from coordinate 40,082,076 downwards.
ACGAACCCTGATTGGGAGGAGGAAGTAGCTACGATTGATAAAGAGGGATCGAAAGCGAAGCCCGCCTCGTCAGAAGGACGGTCCGTTAGTGTCTTTGACCGTGTTGGAAAGAAACTCAGTGAGCACGATCTTCGTCTCAAGTTGGAAAAGCTCAAATCTAACAAAGATGGAGGTCCCAAGGATAAGAGTAAGGGCTCTCAGCCCGCATCTCCTCGAAAAGATCGTGAGCGGTCATATCGTCGTAATGACAGACCCCCCTCTCCTCGTAGAGAGCGTGAGCGGTCCCATCATCGCGACGACAGACCCCCTTTCAATCGGGAGCGTGAGCGATCCCAACATCACAAAGAAGACCCTAAGAACAAGGATCGCAGGAATGACCAGGAAGAATCTAGTGCTCCAAAAAAGACTCAATCTCATCATGCAAGCACTGGAGGAAAGAAGGATGGAGACAAAGAGGCGAGAATTGGGGATTACAAGTTAGAAGATTTAAAAAAGGCATTGGATGCGATGAACGACGAGAAGGGGATTTTCAGCAATATGGGTTCCTCCTCGCCCTTCACTCATGAAATTCGTACAGCCCCTCTACCCGTAGTGTTCCGTGGTCATCACTCTGACATGACCTATAATGGGGAGATGGATCCAGCCGAGTTCGTCATTCGCTTCAATAATGAGATGGATGTATACCAGGTGTCATTATTAGCGAGGTGCAGGCTGTTCGCGGCCTCGCTAAGAGGGAGTGCCCAACAATGGTTTTCGAAGCTAGGGTCCCTGGTTGTTATAGATTCTTGGGAGCAGCTCGTAGATATCTTCATCAAACAGTTCCAATCTTCAATGCTCTACGCACCTCCTGTGTCTACATTAGCGAACATAAAACAAAAGGAAGGAGAGACTTTGCATGATTATTTCAAAAGGTTCAATGCTGAGGTCCCTCGTGTTCGAGGCGCAAATGATGAGGCCGTAAAAAATTTTCTTATCGCAGGGGTCAGAGAGGGAACTAAATTTTGGGAGAAATTACAGGAGCAAACCCCTGTTACCCTTTCAGAGTTGCATCGGGTTGCTGAGCCCTTTAAGCGTGTTGAGAAATCATTGGCAGATCTTAAGAAGAATGTTGGGACCAGTAGCAATGGAAGTAAGGGCAAAGGAGTAAAAAGAAGGGATTCTCGAAGCCCCAGGCGAAGACAGGATCGTAGCCCGAGCCCGAAGAGAAGGGATCGCGATTCCTCAAGACGATCCCCACCTCGTGCTCGTCCGGCTAGAGACGAGGACAAGTTTGTTCCCTTAGTGGCTTCAGTTGATCATATCTATGCTGTCAACGCTAATAAAGGGATGTTCACGAAACCTCGTGCTATGGGTCCACAAGGGACTTGGAACACTGCAAAGTATTGTGACTTCCATGAACAAAAGGGGCATGATACTGCGGACTGTTGGCAATTGAAGGAACAAATTGATCAGTTAATTCGAGAAGGGAAGTTAACTGAATGGGCGGTCCGCGAAGTAAAAAAACATTAAGGGAACTCAGGAAAATCAGGAGTAGGGTATCATGATGTACCCCCCTCAAGCCAGAATACAGAGCCCCGCAAAGAGAGGGAAGAGCGAGGTAATAGCATCCATGTGATCATTGGAGGGCCGCATATTGGAGGAGACAGCAACAAGGCCAGAGAAAGGTATGCACGCGAGGCCAGGGAGCGACCCCTAACCAATGTGCATCATCTGCAAGAGCGACCCCCAAAGCTTTTTAAGGGGGAAGACACAAATATCATGTTCACTGAAGAGGATGCGAAGTGGGTACATCATCCTCACTCTGATGCTCTAGTGGTTCGAGTTCGCATTGGCTCACAAAATATCTACAGGGTGCTAGTGGATAATGGAAGTGCTGTGAATGTTTTGATGTATGATGTCTACAAGAAAATGGGATACGTAGACAAAGATCTAATTCCAACAGTAGGCCACCTCTATGGATTTACTGGAGCGTCTGTTAGTGTCAAGGGACTTATCAGGCTTCCCATCACCTTGGGGGACGAGCCCTGCATCACTACGCATGTCGCTGATTTCATGGTCGTGGATCAACCATCTGCTTACAATGCTATTGTGGGACGTCCCATCTTGAAAGAAATGAGGGTGGCGACTTCTATCTACCACCTCTCAATGAAATTTCCCACCCCGCATGGTGTGGGTTGTGTTAGAGGAATTCAGCACGAGTCACGAGAGTGCTATAATCAGGCCCTGAAGTCAGCAGAAAGGGGAAGAAGTTCTATGAATGTCGAGGCCTCGCAACCTTCAAATGGTTGTAACATAATTTCAATCGAGGAGTTGCCTGATGATTATTTTGACAACCTGGGCATACAGGTGGAACCAGTACCAGGGGCAATTATGATGGAGGCCTCGCAACCTGTGTTGGTTTTACAAGAGGGAATTGTTGAAGAAGCTAGCGATGAAGAGGAAAGTCCAGAGCAGGCCGCTGTACGAGCCCGTAAGATGAAATGGGTTCGCAAGGAAACATCAACATTGGTAGACCTGCCTAATGGTATCACAAGAGAAACAACAATTGTGAATGAGTATGGACATGTTGGAGCGACCCCTGACTCGGTAGCGGGAGTCATGAGGCAAGATGAAGCAGAATCTAGTCAGGCTCGAGATGTTGAAATTGACCTGGACCCTCGCATCCCTGAGCATGTGGAGCGAGCTGGGGCCGCAGAGGATACCTTATCTGTTCTTGTTGATCCCAAGGATTCTACGAAGGTTTTGAAGATTGGATCGCAGTTGAATCCCGATCTTAGGGGAAGGCTCGTGGAGTTTCTTAAAGCTAATTTGGATGTATTTGCATGGTCTCATGAAGATATGGTAGGGATCGATCCCAATGTGATGTGTCATAGACTTAATCTTGATCCATGCAAGAAGGGAGTAAGGCAGAAAAGAAGACCAATAAGTGGAGAGCGAGCCGAGGCTCTAAAAGAAGAAGTTGATAGGCTACTCGAGGTCGGGCTCGTTAGGGAATCATTTTACCCTGACTGGCTCGCAAACCCTGTCCTAGTCAAGAAGCCAAATGGGAAGTGGCGAACATGTGTGGATTTTACTGATCTAAACAAGCATTGCCCAAAGGATAGTTTCCCTCTTCCAAGAATTGATCAATTGGTAGATGCAACAGCGGGCCACGCACTCTTAAGCTTCATGTATGCCTATTCTGGGTACAACCAAATACCAATGTACGGGCCTGATCAGGAGCACACCTCGTTTATCACAGACAGAGGTCTCTACTACTATGTCGGGATGCCCTTTGGTCTCCTCAACGCAGGTGCTACTTATCAGAGGCTCGTTAATATGATGTTTGAGAAACAAATTGGAAAGACAATGGAGGTTTATGTAGATGATATGCTTGTGAAGTCCAAGGAGGCTGGGGATCATATAGCCCACCTCGCAGAAATGTTTGATATATTGAGGAAATTCAGAATGAAGCTCAACCCCCAGAAGTGTGTTTTTGGGGTCGAATCTGGAAAGTTTTTGGGTTTCATTGTTAACCACAGAGGCATTGAGGCTAATCCAGCTAAAATAAAGGCATTGATGGAAATGAGGTCGCCAAGAAGTGTCAAGGAGGTACAAAGTCTAACTGGGAGGATTGCAGCATTGAATCGATTTGTTTCTAAATCATCAGATAAGTGCCATGAGTTCTTTAAAGCAATCAAGAAGGTGGGAAGGAGTTTTGAATGGACCCCTGAGTGCGAGGAAGCTTTTCAGAGGATAAAAGAGCATCTGGGCTCGCCTCCATTACTCTCTAAACCCAATGAAGGTGAAGTTCTTATTGTTTACTTGGCAGTTTCAGAAAATGCCATCAGTGCTGTCCTCGTTCGCGAGGAGGAAAAGCTTCAGCTCCCTGTATATTATGTCAGTAAAAGACTGCTAGATGCCGAGACTCGCTACACCAATATGGAGAAGCTCGCCTATGCTGTGGTTTTGGCGTCGCGAAAGCTGAGGCCATATTTTCAGGCTCATAGTATCCAAGTTCGCACTGCGTACCCACTCAGGCAAGTAATGCATAAACCCGAGGCCTCGGGTAGACTTTTAAAGTGGACCATAGAGTTGAGTCAGTTTGACATTGAGTACAAGCCTCGAGGTGCAATAAAGGGGCAAGCTTTGGCAGATTTCATATTGGAGTTTTCTTCTCAATCTGAGGAAGATGCCTGGGCCCTCATAGCGATCCCAGAAGTGGTTGACCCAAAACTCAAAAATGAAAATTCAGCCTCGTGGTGGGAATTATATGTTGATGGGGCATCTAATAAAGAAGGGGCCGGAGCTGGGATCGAGCTTGTTACGCCTGAGGGTCGCAAGTTGAGCAATGCTGTTCACTTCTCCTTCGAGGCTTCTAGCAGAATACGAGGCTCTCATAATTGGCCTCAAGCTTGCAATAGAAATGAAAGTGGAGAATCTCAATGCATATAGCGATTCTATGTTGGTTACGGGTCATGTTGGATGTGGATGGCAAGCCAGGGGACCCCAGATTGAGTTATATTTAAAGTGTGTGCAAAGGCTTATGAAGTCATTCAAGCAAGTAAAGGTAGAGTTTATCAGGAGGGCAAAAAATCAAGGAGCAGATGCCCTCGCAAAAATGGGCTCGCGACGCGAGGCTACTTTACTTGGGATTATCCCATTGGAAATTCAAAGTAAACCTAGCGTACCAGAGGAATTTGTTATGGAAATAGCAAGCCAGAAGTCAACATGGATGGCCCCTATCTGGGGGTATGTAAAGAATGGGATGCTACCTCAGGATAAAAAAGAAGCGAGGAGGGTCAAATATCAGGCGGCTCGCTATGTTATTTATGACGAGGTCTTGTATCGAAGAGGGTTCAACACTCCACTTTTGAGGTGTGTAGATGGTGAAGAATGTAACTATATTTTGAGAGAGGTCCATGAAGGAATATGTGGCAATCACTCGGGGGGAAGTTCCCTAGCCCAGAAAATTTTACGACAAGGATATTTCTGGCCCACATTGAAAAGGGATGCTTTTGAGTTCACTAGGCGATGTGACAAGTGTCAAAGATATGCAAATTTCAGTAATGCCCCAGTAGCTCACCTCACCTCGTTGATGAGCCCTTGGCCCTTTGCTATGTGGGGAATAGATCTCATTGGTGAACTCCCTAAAGCTAAGGGAGGAGTAAAATATGCAGTCGTGGCTGTGGATTATTTCACTAAGTGGGCCGAGGCCGAGCCTCTTGCTACCATCACAGCTAAAAAATTGAAGGACTTCGTTTACAGAGCAATTGTTTGTCGCTATGGGATTCCATATCAGCTCATTTCAGATAATGGGAAGCAATTTGATAGCAAGGAGATGAAAGAATTTTGTGAGAGTTTGGGAATCAAGAAAAGTTTCTCTGCTGTGAGTCACCCTCAGACAAATGGACAAACCGAGGCCATCAACAAGATCATCAAGCATACCCTAAAAGCTAGGTTGGAGGAAAGTAAGGGTAATTGGCCCGAGGAGCTACCAAAGGTCTTGTGGTCATACAACACGACCCCAAGGTCTACCACAGGTGAGACTCCATTTTCTTTGACATACGGGTGCGAGGCCATGGTGCCCGTGGAAGTAGGGTCAGGCTCGTTCAGAAGGGAACATTACGACCCCAAGTCAAACGAAGTCAATCACAGGCTCTACTTAGACATGATTCAAGAGTCAAGAGAAGAGGCTCAGCTTAGGCTCGCTGCGTATCAAAGGCGGGCCGCAAGGTATTATAATGGAAAGGTTCGCGTGCCTCATCTTCGCGTAGGGGACTTGGTACTTAGGAGAGTAATGCCTAACACTAAGGTCTCGTCCCATGGGGTCTTTGGAGCTAATTGGGAAGGGCCCTATAAGGTTTATGGTGTCATCAATGAAGGGACTTATTATCTAACTGATATGGATGATAAGGTCATGCCACGAGCCTGGAATGCAGAACATTTGAGGAAATACTACCAGTAGAAGCTTCGCTCCTGGTGGTCTCCATCTACTACTACTTAGCATGAATAAATTCATACAAAGTACTCGGGGGGTAGTGCTCTTATAGACACCTCCTCGTTATGATGTAATGAAAGTTGGGCTTTGTCCCTAGTATTTATATTTATGAAGTTTGTTCTCCAAAAAAGTTGTGCAATTTTATTCTTTTGTCAGTGTTAAAAATTTTCAGGACTAGGCCAGCACAGCGTATGCGATGCCGAACACCCTTCAGGTCAACGAGGTCGCGAGCGTGCACTTACTGCGACCTGAGGGAATGTCTTCAAAGTTTAATTAAAAAGTATCCCCTCAAAGAAAAAGAAGTCAAGGTGCGACCTTAATCTCCGAATCGTATCTGCGACCTTGCAAGGAAAGCATCGCAAGTCTTGATTCCAAAGAGACAGGGTCCACTTTGAAGATTAAGCAAAATTAAAAGAAAAAGCTACAAATTCTACAAGGGAAGCTTCGCAAATGCGAGGCCAATCTACTTGCTAATATTCCAGAAACATAAAAGGCAAGCTATCTATAAAGCAAAAGAGAATACAAGATATGAAGAAATGAAGATAGTTATATCAACACAAAAGTTTCTGGGTCGCTACGCGAGCCCAACATACTCCAAAGTTATCAGAAGGTTATCAGCAAAATATTACAAATTGCGAGACATTCAAGGGGTGTCCGCATCCCCAGTTTAAAGTATCAGAGTAAAAAGATGAGAAAATTATGTAGCAGCCTCGCTGGGTTTCTCCTGGTTAGCAGCGTTAACCTTGGCAGCTTCACTAGCAAGTCTGGCCGCTTCCTTGGCGTCTTCTTCGATTTCCTTGCGGAGATCGGCAGCGAACTCAGCATTTCCAGGGCCAAGCTGCGACCAGTCAAAGTCAGGAACTTTTCTGATAAAATGTTTCATGAACTCAGCCTGGGCAGCCTCTTCAATATCTTCTCGGTTGGCCTGAGCAGCAGCGATCTCCTCCTTCAGCTTGGCTAGTTCCTCCATGTGTGCCTTCTTCAGCTCCTCCTCGTGTTGCTCCGCCTCAGTCAAAGATTTATGAAGGGCTGCCTTTTCATCGCCAACTTTTTTGAGCTCGGATCGAAGGGTCGCTGTTTCAGTTTGTAGCACTCGCTTGTAATTTTCCGCCATAAGCTTCTTCTCCTCCTCAGCTTTGGCCTTTAGGGACTTTAACTCTTTTTCCAATTTATCATTGGCGAAGACAACTTGCTTTAGCTCTCGAAGATGCGAGGCTTGGCGGATGAAGCCCTCAGCCAGGCATTTGGAGACTGCCTCAGAATTCTCAATTAACTCGGCTCCCACCCACTCAGTGCACTCCGCTTCAGTAGCATGAGTATACCCATGCTTTGCATATAAATGATGCACTGGCGTCGTGTCCGCAGGCTTTGTGACTTGGGGCAGGGGACCGGTTTTGTGTTTTTTGGAGATGTGTTCTTCAGGGTTAGCCTTGGCCTTTGAAGGTTGAGGAGCGACTCTAGCAGTTGCTGATGGAGGAGGGAGATCGTTTGTCTTCTTTGGTGGGGAGGCCGTTGAAGGCTTGGTAGGGATCTCCTTGTTCCTTGTACAAAAAGGAGGCCTGCGACTACCTTTGCCTGACATGTCTACAAAAAGGAGAAAGAAAAAGCAGTTAAAAATAATTATCAAGAAAAGTAAAAATGCGAGGACACAGAAAGACAATTAATATGAAGAAATTATTGAACTACAGTATAAAGTATTCTTACTCTCTTCCACTGCCATTTTAGAGGACGAGGCTTCCTCTCGCACTTTTCTCTTTTGCGAGGCCTTCCTCGCACTTGAAGGCCCCGCCTCAGAAGGAAGCTGAATCCCGTCTTTCAAAAATCCGCATTCAATCAGGTTTTCTAAGGAAAGGAGGGTTCGCACATTCCTGTCTTCGCGAGGCATCTTCAATACATCATCAGCTCGGGTTTTCTCTTCACCCTTCAAGACGGTTCGCACTTGACCGACTGGAAGATAGTTAAAGGATGTTTTTACTCTGGGCACCTCGTGGATATAGAAGTAAGGTCCCTTCCATGAGCCCGCGTTGCTCGGGGCACTATGGTATAAGTCTTTCTTATTAAATTCTGGCCAGACTGAGAAATATACATAGCCGAAGTCAGATGGCCCGCATCTCTTCAATTGCAAGAAGTATCCCATGGTCCTCGCATCGAGTGGGGGATATCCCAACTTGTGATAGATAATGTAGAGGGCTATCATGGCTCTATACCCATTGGGATTGATTTGGATAGGAGCAAGGTGGTAAGTCTCGCACACGTCTCTGATGAACGGATGAAGAGGTGAAGAGACGCCGATTTTCATCATAGCAGACGACAACACCATGCGAGGCACTCTTCCTCCGTTTTCAGTGTAGTTGAAGCGGTAGCATCGCATTGAGGCTGTGGGTAGAATGACCTTGCCTTCCGGTCTATATGTGTCAACTGCCTTTCTTAAAGATTCAGCATCGAGAGAGGTAGATAAGTCTCTGCAGCCTAGAGTGCGAGGCTGACCTGGTTTCACCTTCGAGCCCTCTTCAATATTTTCAGGGCGAGGTCCTCCCACATAAACAGTGCCCTCCAGTTCAGGTTGAGGGGTCGGAATGTAAGGTTGAGGAGAAGCTTCAGGAACGTAGCTGTAATCTTCAAAGTTAACCACTCTGGCCACTTCGTCTAGACCGCCATCATCAGAGCTAGGCTCTTCATAATCCGAGTCATCAGAGTTCGCCTCGTTGTCACCTCCACCCTCAATCTCGTAGTAAGCGTGGCCGAGGGAGTCTATTGATGAGGTGCTGGTCAATACTATGGGACTTATGTTGAGGAGATTCTTGTTGAGAGGAGAAAGGGGTTTGGGGAAGTTGGAAAAGAATTCCTGTCCTCTCTTTAGCAGTTTGTCGACCTCGCCTTGAACAGAGGAGAGAGGAACGGTTAAAGATGCTGGGTTTATTGAGCTTGAGGGGAGATCAATAGAGCGGCTCTGCGAGGTGGAAGCTCGTCGTGATCTCCATGTTGTTAAGGGGGTCTCTCGGGTAAATTCCTCCTGGGACCATTGAGGATCCATGTATAGTTTGAAGGAGTGGGTGCTCGCACTTGTGGCCTTAGCAATATTTGCGGCCGCTTGTTCGCTAATGGAAATTTGAGGGAGAGGTGAAGGAGTCCTTGAGCTATCGCTAGACATCTGAAAAGATGGTGGAATATTAGTGTGTGCACTTACAGAAATAGCAAAGGAGATAAAAGAAGAAAAAATGTTTAAAGAGAAGGCTCTAGGTGTTCTTACTTTATGAAGAATATGGGGTCGCGCAATTATTCTATCCTGAGATCGTGTGCTTAATTACTGAAGGAGTCGTGTTCGCTAGTCTAGCGAGGCAAGGCTCGCGGTGTGAAATTGAGTATGTGGGGTCGCAATTAGTAAGGCTCGCATCGCATACAATTTTCAGCAAATATTTACGGAATTATAAACTACACATGCATTCAAATGAAGAACAAGAGAGAGAAACTTACTTTTTGATGAAGAAAGGTTGAAGATCTTGAGAAAAATTGGCCTCGTTCTTGTTTGAAAGCGAGCTGGGTCTTTGTTTGATCCGGGAGCAAATTGGCAGCACTTCGGTATGTTGTTAATAAGGAAAGTGACAAATGATTTGAAATCTGAGGTTTATATAGTAGAGAAGAGAGAGAAGGATGTGCTACACGTGTCATCATCTTAGCAATTATGATCAGATCTCGAGACGCGCCAGCTGTTAGCAGTTATTCGAATCCATTGGGCCTGCGATGAGAGCCCATAAAGGAGTAATCAATAATGGGCCTTGGCCTCGCATTCAATTTTCTAGAAGACACTTTGAGTCCACATCGCATTTCTAATGGCAATATGGACTCGGGGGGTAGTTGTTATGCCCGAATATGGCATAAGTCTTAAACAGGCCCAATGGGCTAGAATATCAATGCATCTCACATAATGGGCCTAGGGATGAAGAATGGGTCATTAAAGTTCGCCATCATAAGAGGATTCATTATATTATTTCTGTACAGTGGGATCGCCATCGAGCTCTAGTTGCGGGGTCGCAGTTCACGAGGCCTAGCAAGGCCTAGAGGTCCAGCGTGGCCTAGAGCATGTTTACTACGAAGGCTTACGGTCAGACCCAGCGAGGTCGCGTAAGTAGTTTATCTCCATAAAAGCGAGGATCGCCTCGCATGGTCAGACCCAGCGAGGTCGCATGCGAGGTCATCTAGTCAGTTTCGCCAGTAAAGATAATTATAGCATCATGGTGAGCCGTGGGTTCCCTATTAATGGGCCATGGGTCATGAGCAGAATAAATGGGTAGAAAAACAACCCAAGAGGATGACTAGTGGATTTGGGCCAAGCCGAGCCCATAGAAACCCTAGCCCATCTAGATAACTTCTTCTCTAAGAGAACTACGTATGGCTTGATCCCTATAAATAGGGTACGTAGGCATCTTGTAAAGCATGAGAAACAGTTCACCACTGATTATCAATATACAAGAGCAGCCACATCAATAAACACAAACCCTAATCCCAATTCTTCTTATAAGCAAAATATCCGTATTTTGCTCCATAAATCCAGCAACCTCCATAAATATTGTTATACAATATTCTCCCTATAACAATTTGTAAGTATGGTCTGTAAACTCTTTAAATCTGGAGGTGAGCGACAAGCATGTGCAGAAGCCCTTGTGCACTTTTTATCAGCAAAAAGTTGTTGCATTCAAAAATCTGGAAATTGATTCTTGTAAATGCTAATGATTGCCGAAGATCTCCAATCATTTCTACCTATTCATCTACCCTAGCTGACTAAGATTTTTAGCAGTTATATTAGGCTTGTGATTTTTGTTCCACGACAAGGATTTCTTTTTTTTTTTTTTGAACAAAAGAAATCAATCCATTAATCAAAAGCCATACGGCATCTACAAAAACAATCGCAAGAACAGACACTTAAGAGGATCGTCGTTGAATCCTTTCTAAAGGCAACCAAGCGATTTGAAGATAATTGATATATACATGTTTTTACTGCAATCATCGAACTGTTCTGAACCGACGACCATAGATGCGATTCCATAGTAGACTTGCCCGAATTCGAAAACAGATGTCTTTCGTATTCACTAAAATTCGTTAAATTCTACGAGGTTGGATTTCCCAAAATTACTCACTTTCTTAAAAAAAAAAAAGAAAAAAAAATCCATGTCTTGTTGTTATATGCTAATTGTTTATTGGTCACTAGAGTGTAGTCAGAAGTTTGCAGAGCCAAGCTCTCTGTTTGTAACAGAATTTGACAAATACCAACTCTTAGAATTTATCGAAATGTATCATTTTAACCTGCCAATCATTTATGGCTTTTAAATAGAGGTATTTCTTTTTAATGTTCGTGTACCCCCGAACGCAGCACAGGAATACGAAGCTGCAAAAGATGAGTACATTTGTGCTACCTTTGTTGCAAGCGCGAACCATAAAATTTGTTACCAAAAGTTGTGGGATCTTTTGCCGAAGACACTGATGAATGTTTAGCCAGGATAATGAATATGATCCTAATTAATTCGTTCCCTTCGATTCTACTTTCCGATATCCCATCTCAGAAAAGCTGGCAAAATTATTGCTTGAATATATATGTAACTCTTGCGTCTTTCAGCTCATAGGCAGATTATTAGTTTGAAGTTCACAACACCGGGTTTGTTGTACAAACAAGTAGATGATGCCATAAAGAGACAGAAAAATGTGCATCAGAATTTATAAAATCTCTTTCATATCGCGCCATGAAAAAGTACATTATTTCTAGATTGTTGCTGTCTTACATGTAAATAATTAGCATAGCTGGGTGCACATATCAACAATTAACCTTTTGAAACACTTTAGGTAAAATATAGATGGTACTGATCATCTATATATAATCATAAGGAAAATGATCTTATACATTTGTTTCTTGTCCTATAGTCGTCGGACATGTTACCTAAAAGAGGAGGAGCCTGATAAAAGCAGTCACAAGCCTCACCAACAACAAACCTTTAGTAAGGTTTCTCTCCAACAATATTTCCAGGGGGATTGTAAAGACAAACGGTTAAAGCAGAATTTGCACATGACGCTTGTGCACATCCCAATTCTAGGGACTTCTTCCAGACAACCTGCGTGTAGAGGCCGCACTTGTCATCTAAGCAAGAATTGTTCGCATAGTTATAGTTCCTCTTCTCAGATACCCATGCTAGAACGGCTTCTCTTGGCGATACCAGTGGTCCACCTGACCGGTGCTGATTTGAGCCATATGTCCCGCCATTCAAATCTGCAAACTCGCAACCTTTTTCGTTTCTTTGGTTTTCAACTACAAGGCCTGCGGCATTTTCTACTATTGCGCTCCACTTGAGAGGTTGAACGCCCACCTCACAGCCCTTGCACTGTTATGTGCATCAAGGTATTCCTGTGCAATAGCTTTGAGCTGCAGTGCTGGAGTGGTGGCGGATGAGAGCAGGGACCCTTGTGATGAACTGTGGGATATAGCAAGAGCTACAATAATGAGAGTAGCCAGGAGTCTTGCCATTTTTTCTTAACACTAAATGCTAGGAATTGGGTACAAATATATACACATGGCAATGGAAAATAACATTTAAGATGCTTAGGGTAATTAATGGTGAGGGGAGACTTGAAAGGTAACAACCTAAGATTTGCTGGTGTGTGATGTGTTCATCGGTGAATGTGATCATGCAAGTACATGTCTGGTCTGTTCACACATGAGTTGTTTATTTGATGCTAGTAAATCGAGTAACTATTCTTTCGTCTGAGGATATGAACCATTAAAATGAGTGTGTGTTGCTAGTCTATTAAAAGAAATATATCTAACTATGCTTTGATTCTGATTTAAGTACCTTGGTAGTTTTTTAAAGGCACAGTCGGGTTACAGGCAAGGCCACAGGAAATTGAATGTAATTATCATATGCCATTATTTCTAAAATTTATAAATGAGTATCATACACATGTATGGCTTTCGGAATTATTGGGATAAAGCTACCCAAGTATATCAGTGAAACTATCGATATTTATTAAGTAAGAGGTAAGAGTTCCTAATGCGAAATCATCAATGCTAAAGTTACAAAATTGGGTACAAAAAGTTTCACAAAATGACACGTGTCTCAATTTGATTGATTATATTCAATTAATTATAATTGACCTCCATGCATTTACATTAATATCAATCAATAAAAATTCATGTTAGTAGAATCCAACTCATTATTAGTGGAATCAATAATCATACTCAAGCGAGCATGCAGATCCCTTTTTGCACATTACTCTTTGCATGTGATCCATCGCTAATTAGGGATTTAACGTAACACAATGTATCCATATTGCAGCATCAAAACATATGTTATAGTAGCATGCTACTAAATATAAAATATATGTTGCCTTAGATGTTAAGATTTATTAAAAAAAAGTGGGACCCTTCGCGGGGCCCACCCGGGATCCACCGCGAGGCCCACCTGGATCCACTACGGACCCCCCCCTCTTGGCTCTTGGGTTAATTATAAGTTGCAACACCTTTTGTGCTAATGCAACATGTTTCATTATTCATTTGTAATTTTATGTGCCAATTAAAGTTACAACATTGAAGGTAGCTACTGCAACACATTTGTAAAAAAAAAGTTGACAGATTTTGTTTGTATATACCAAAACATTTCACAACCAACAATCCACATCAATCATCCTAATTCACCAGCAATACCAAAATAAACTAACATCGCAACCCATAGTTACCACAAAACTAAATAAATCAACATCCCAATACGATAAAGTACTAGAATAAAACCAACACCACTACCCAATCACTTTATACTAGTGCAAAAGATGGTAAAGTCAAAAGAAATACTAGTGTCAAACTATGAGCTAGTGCCATCAATCATAGGTGTGCCATTTTCATCATCACTCGAAGTCATTGCAGAAATCCTCAATATTAAACATGATGCCTGGGTTTGCTTTGACTAATTTCTGAAGCACCAAGGTCAAGTTCTCCTGGACATTTCTGTTCACTTGCGCGTCCACTTCTTCTTGGACTTTCTTCCTCATTGATGCCTCAACATCTCTAACCAGGGTCTGCCTGATCTTGCCTACCAGCTCTTGCACGTATGTGTTTGTACGTACTACTAGTATTACGACAAACCTTTGCGGCATAAGGACATTTGCCATGAATCCAAGCTGTTCCATGTTTCTTTCCATCCCATCAGAAAGTAGTTCATCAATGGCATCTTCAGATGTAGAAAGTTTTTTGTTGATGTTTTCCTACAAAACACACAAAGACACATGAACATATTAAACTAAATACGAATAGCACAAGTCATATAATCATCTAATACATTGAACTTTAAAACAAAAATACTTACAATCTTCTTTTTATTTATTTTAGTATTGGTTTTGTACTCGCGACCATCAGCACGCTCTTGAGTTTTAACAAAAATCTTTGCATCCGATGGTGTAGACTGATCAACTTTCTTCTTTTTCTAAAAAAAAGTATGAGTCAGCTGTATGCAATTTACTCTAGGTTGTGAACATAGTAGGTTTAATCCAGTAATCACAAGTTTTGAACTTAGAAATAGGTACATGATATACCATCTTGTTACGAATTTGTGCGAAACTCTTTGGACCAGCAGTGTGCATGTTGGTATACTCAGCACGACTTTTTGAATTTTTCTTTGCTCTTTTCTACAAATAACATGAAAAAAATCTCAAATTCAATATATATGTAACGAAGAAAATTTAAAGTGCCTATATTAATAAGAAAACCTTTATAGATTTGTCATTCCAATACTCCAAGAGCATTTTGAAACTCTCAAGAGGAATATCATCTAGCCTGTTTTCTAGCCTTTCTTTATCAGAAGCATAAGCTTTGTAATGTGCTTTCTTGATTCGACTCTTACGTACCGTCCAAGATGCATGAATAGTATCCAACACCCATCTTTTGCATTCATCAGGTGTAATGTGCGACAAAATATATCAAGAAAAAGAAAGATACATAAGTACAGAAATGAAATACAAAAGTAAAGAAATAAACGATACCATTGCTGATATAAATAATGTATGTAATACTCTGACATAATTCAACATTGTTTTCTTCAAACTTGTCGGAACGTCACGCCAAGTAACAAAGGTAAATGACATACATTGTTTCGCGAGTGTTCCCAAGAAGTTACTAAGTTCAAAACTTATTTTGTCATCGTCAACCGATCATTCATCTGAACAACAACTCTATTGTCAATGTTTCTGGTGTGAACTCTATCCATCCTCATTTTTCCTCTAAACCTTTTAGGAGTTTCAACTATATATATTTACCAAGTACATAAAATGTCAAAATAAAAACTAAAGGATATAATATATACCATCAATTTACAATATATACTCATCCAGAATACCCAACAAACACTAAAATGAAAAAAAAAATGAGAACTCCCAACACTACCCATTATGCAGCTAAAATATCATAATCATCTAAAAGACCATAATTGAAATCAGGAAAATCAAAGATATAAAATTAATATATAAATTACGTAAAAAGACACTTAATTCATAGAAAAAACAAGACACTTAAAGATTTATGATCAGGCACATAATTTGAGAATTGCATATTTATTCCTAAAAAAATACAGACTTGAATTTAAAAAAGAGAGAAGATAACCTGCTTCCTCCTCTTGTTTGATATTAGGCAAAACATTCTCCGCAAGTACATTTTCGGTTACAGCTGCAAAAGCCTTTGCAGTTGTAGAAGCCTTGGAGGCAGCTTCCTCCTTTTGGCGCTTTCGCATAGCCCAAAAAGCTGCCACTGAACCTAGTGCTTCAGTAGGAGTTGTTAGCTCAATCTGAGGTTTTGTAGGTTCCAAGGGTCCTACTGGTTGTTGAACTTTCGAATATTTAAAATTTAATATTCTTTGCATCCGTTGAGTCGTCAATGCTAGCAGTTGATTCACAAATTTATTTATCCGTTGAGTTTTTTTTTTAATGATCGTACACAAATTGATTATTGTTGGAAACTTGAGGCACACAATTTCAATAAAATGAATAGTAGGTACACAAGTGGTAAAGGTGTTAAACTCCAGTACATAGATTAAAATTAACTCTAAATTAGATGTTGTGTAGATGGGTTTACCCCGATACAAAGTGTGTACCTACTATTCATCATATTCATTTTGTTTATCTGAAATTTCCAAAAGTATACAACGTGTACACCTTTGGTTAAATGTCACTTATTATCGCTAAGTCACGTATTTTTTTTGCACCGAAGTATTCACGTAATATTTGGCTAATTTGCAATGAAATGTCAGCATATTTTTTAATATGATTTTGGATATGTGATGTTAGAATTTTTGGCGAAATGTCAAAATATTTTTGGATATAATGATTTTGGATGTGATTTTCAGAATCCACGGTGCAATTTCAAAATGCTTGGGGGAATGAGATTGAGATGTTTAATCTCGGTAATATAGATTCGTTAACTATCCCAGGCATCAGTTTTTCATTAATTTATCACCATTTTCCAGTAAAGATCTTTAGTGAAATCTATATTTACAATGAAAAGTAACAATTTAGGTTCAAAAGAAATCGTAGAAAGTTATTCTTCTATTTTGAATTGTTAAGAAGATGCAATATAATATTTTAATGTGCTCTACTTTACAACATTTGATTAGTTTTAGGCACGAATTAATTTAATGCTACTTCGTAATCCTTGCACCAAAAAAAATAAAGAGAATGCTATGTGATGGGTGAAATCATTTAATATTTTATAATCTTGTTTCTCAGTTTTTTTCCTAATCCATTATAGTGCAACTTCCGACTCCCAAGCAAATAAAAAGATGATATATAATGGTTGAAATGATTTTAGGTTTGGATTTTCAAAATTTGAGGTGCACTACAAAATGTTCGGGGTAATGAGATTGAGATGTTGAATCTTGGTAGCATAGATCATTAATTGTCTCATGTATCAGTTTTCCATTTATAACCATTTTTCAGTAAAGATCTTTAGTGAGATCTTTACTTCTAGTGAACAGTACAATTAAGATATAAAACAAATCGAAGAAAGTTATTCTTCTATTTTAAATTGTTAAAAAGATGCAATGTGATATTTTATTGTGCTCAACTTTACACAATTTGACTAGTTTTGTAGGCAAGAAAGAACTTAATTCTATTACCTAATCCCGCATAAAAAAAAATCTACGTGATGTGTGAAAGCATTTAATATCTTGTATTCACGTGTCTCCATTTTCTTTATAATCCATTGTAGTGCTGCTGCCCGACTCCCGGGCAAATAAAAAGATGTATGTAATACATGAAATATTTTTAATTTTACACTCATGTGTATTTTGTTTTCCGTAATCTATAGTTATTTTTATTAATCAACATGTGATAAATTTTCAGTAGTTTACTTTAAAATCACATACACTTCATAACTAAATTAATCTCTATTTTTTATTAAATAAATTATAACTCCTATGAAAATTTGTTATGTATTTTGTATATATATAGGTGAAAGTTTAACTAAACCAGTTCTAATTGTAGATTCGTAGACTAAATTTGTACCATCCTTTCTGTCTGATCCAACAGTTAACTTTTTTCTTGTGATTACGTTCCGGTAAAAAATCTCAATATCGTATTCGTCTAAAAGAAAAAAAAAGTTGCGTTTTCATTATGGTCTTACAGAACGACAATTGCTTAAATACGTTCGTATCGCCAGCAAAGCCAAGGGGTCAACAGGTCAGGTTTTACTCCAATTATTTTTATTAATTAAACTTATCAAGAATATTTTATGTCAAGATAAACATGATGATACGTTGTATATGCAAAACAATAATGGTCATTAATGCACTTAATTTAATTTGAGCATTATGGTTCATATTTCTCTATAATTACATTCAAAAGACAAATTTAAAATGGGTGTGAATCATTTGTCTATTAGAAAAAAAATTGGGTGTGAATCATTTGTCTATTAGAAAAAAAATATCTAACTATACTTGATTTAAATCGAGTACCTGAATATTCTTTTAAGACACAGGACACAATCAGATCACACACAAAGGGTAAGAAAACAATTATTATATACCATTACTCTTGATTTATATCGGAAAATATTTAACAATTGACAATATTGATAAACAATTGATATTTACTTATTCAATCTTTCGTTATACATATGCATATATGATCATTAAGTATATTTTAAGATAGATTATGACTAAAAATGAAAATTAGAGATCTAACTTTTGCATTTGTGGTTCAATTTGAGAGATCAATTGAATTTTTTTGAAAATTTAGTCAATTATAATAGGACTTATGTACATGATGATAAGATTTTTTTAATCAAAATTTTCTTCTTTTTAGTTGTTAATTTTTCCCCAACTAATTTCACTAACTTAAACCAACTAGACCGATCTTTGACCAATTAAGTAGATTTTTACGATTCTAGACATTAAAAAAAAATTGAACCAATTTTAGCTAAATCAAATTGGTGATCATTTAATTTTTAGGATAAAGCTCCTGATGTATATATTGATTAATATCATACATCTAGGATTGAAGGATGAAGCTACCTAAATGTACTAATAAGTAATTGATATTTCTTAATTATGAGTCATTGATATATGTGTGAGTCGTGTGTGTGATGAATTATTGCAAAGCATTATACAAAAACATAAATATTAATTTGAAACACCAATGTCACAAAACTAGATAAAGTTTGATGATTGAAAACAAGCTTATAGAGCTAAATGATTGATATTTTTGAGTCAGATTTATGTTCATGGATTGTCCTGTTAAATTCCTAAACAAATGCTTTTCTAGAATAAGCGTTCAAATTGTATTCTATATTTGGGGGCTCGAAATTTTTATTCAGATAAGTTTGTAATTTTATTTGTTTTATGATTAGTGGTTGTTCGATTTGTTGATCTTAACACAAATAATATTCTACTCAATAGCGTTTTTATCTTAATTATGTGTTGTATTCTTTATATATAATTTTTTATATATAAAATCATTAAGAGTAAAATTAATTTCAGACAATTGACTATAAAAGATTTTTTTCATTAGTAACTCGAACACATCAACAATTATTTATCTAAAAATCATGAAATTTTAATACAAATTTCTGAATCTTATAAAGATCTTTATTTGTATGGATTCATGATTTTTGCATCAACAGCTTCCTTTGTGCCTTTAATGTCCACTTTGAACATTTGTGCCTCTGTATTTTTCAAAATGGTCATTGTTATGGGTTTTGAATTCTTGTGGCGCGGTTTCAAACTCTTTCTGAAAACCTTTATTTTGGACCATAAACATTTGTGGCGTGGTTTCAAAATCTTTTAAAACATGACCATTACCATGGACCTTGAACATTTGAGGCGCGGTGTCGAAATCTCTTTGAAAATGATCATTATTGGTTGTCTTGAATTCTTGTGGCGCGGTTTCAAACTCTTTTTGGAAATCTTTGTTTTGGGCCATAAACATTTGCGGCTTGGTTTCAAAATCTTTCATAAGATGACCATTACTGCGGACCTTGAACATTTGTGGCGCAGTTTCAAAATCTTTATGAAAATGATCGCTATTGTGGGTTTTGAACTCTTGTGGCATGGTTTCAAAATCTTTTGAAAGATGATCATTATTATGGATCTTGAACATTTGTGGCGTGGTTTCAAAATCGTTCCGGAAATGACCGGTATTGTGGGTTATGAATACCGGTGGTGAAACATCAATTTTTGTTTGAAAGTGGTCATTATTGTGGGTTTTAAATTCTTGCTGTGTAGTGTCAAAATCTTTTTGGATCTGATTTTGGGTGTGGGTTTTAAAACTCTGCGGCATAGTTTCAAAAAACTTTGAGGAATGAGATTGAGATGCAGAATCATGATAGTAGACATCTTTAGTTGTCTCGGGGACTGGTTTTTCATTCAATACTCCTTTCCCATAGTCTTGAGGGTCTTTCCTTCCGCAGGCAAAGCCTAAAAACTGATTCATTAAACAAGCAAAAACAAAATGGAAATTTCATTATTAACCAACATGAAATGATATATGTAAATATATAGTTATCTAGATATACATGAGATGTATCTATACATACACAATATATTATTAACTTCTTAAGAGTGATCAAACTTCAAGTACTTACTGCAAAAAGTGCAATGAAAACACAAAAGAAACTACCGAACTTCATTCTTCTATACTGAATTTTTAAGATGCAATACAATGTCTTGGTGTGTTCAACTCTTCACCTTTTGATTTATTTTATAGGCAGAACATAATTTAATGCTACTTCCCAACTGCTACTTCACAACCACCAGAAAAAATAATATTTAAAGCTTGATATAATTGAATATTTGTACTCTTGTGCATATTTTTTCTACACAATCTGTAGTCTTATCAACCAAAAATGATTTTGTAGTAAATTCTCAACGGTTTACTTTTGAAACACTTAAAAATCATATATCGTGTATGGCTACTAACTAAATTGTTGTCTGTTCCATAAAATATCATAATTACAATGATAGAGAATTTCTTATGTGTTTTTGTATGTGTGTATCTATAACCTTTATTAATAAGCGAAATCCTTTTTAATAGAACTTTGGTACTAAAATTGGTATTTTAAACACTTTGTTTCACAAACTTTCGGTGAAGAACGTACAATTAACACTTAGTTTCACCAATTCATTTATTTAAATTATTATCATTAAAGGACGAAGAACAAAGTACTACATTAAAACTAGCTAGGCAACTTGTGTGAATCACATGCATATACATTTTTTTAAATTTTAAATGTGATCATATAGAATATTTGGAATTTAAGATTGAAATAGACATATATTATCTAAATTATATTATTAAAACTGAAATAATAAAAGTTTGGTAGTTGGCCTGAGTTTGTTGGTAAGTAAATGAGGCGTTTTAAAATAATAACAATAGCCTGTTATTTTTTATATAGGTTGTTATTTCCCAACTAACAATGAGATTGTAGGGGGGTTTAAATGCAAACTTTAAAACTTTTTGACTTTTCAGAAATTTTGAAACACACTCAAAAAATAAGAAATATAATTTACATTATTTTTTTTTAAAAAAATCAGCTTTTAAAATTCTAGGTGGATGCTAGTGAATCCACCTGAGAGTATTTTTATTTCTTGAAGAACCCGAATAAATGATACTCAGTTGCAAGAATACAAGTTATGTATCTACTAATTACATTGCTTCTAAGTTAGGTTTTATACTAACCGTACAAAGTACCCCTTCTTTGAAAAATAAAACAAATGATAACTGTAGAAATCATTGTCACATGCATATTTTTGTTCCTAATTCTGGAAAGGGCCTTGAAAGTTTTCAATTCCTGTTTGGTTATCTTCCAAAATGCCTTTTGTTTGTGGATATTCTATTATTCAGGAAATGACTTAGTTAGTTTCTTTGACTCAGGATCTCTGCAAAGATGCTTTGTCAGATTTTTATTTTTTCTGAACGGTTAAGTCACTATCAATTGCTATATGATATATGAATTAGCGCGCAGTCGACTAATCTTTGCATCCGTTGAGCTATAATTGCATTTATCCGTTAATTCGATCACCATGTCATTCGTTAAAATTCTTTATTGCTTATCCGTTGATTCTTCTAATTAGCAGTTGAGTGTTCATTTCTCTTGTGAGAATTTGTACTTTAGAATATTTGCAATTTAGTATCATGCTTTTTCACATCCATTGAGTCTTCAAGGCTAGTAGTTGATTCACATATTTATTTATCCATTGAGTTTCATTACAGATTATCAGTTTATTGTTTATAGCTCAAATCATAAAATTACATACGCTTGTTACGGAATAAATAATCTCTAACTTAGTAAATATCATCCATCGAAGCATTATAACTAAAACTTTTAGACAAAAATCACCTTTTTTGAAACACAAATCACCTTTTTATAACACAAGTATCCTTTTTATTTGATGATTCACATACTGACATTGTTGATGTTAGTTTAGTATTCCCAGAATTTTGTTTTAATTTGGTGATTATGTACGTGGTGTAGATGGTAGTGGTGATGACAATTATTTCAATTGTGGTGATTTGGTTTTGAATAAATTGATTTTGGTGGTGTTGGTGGTGGCAATCTGCTTGTGGTGATGGTGTAGTGGTGGCGTCATCAGAGACGTTCCTGAGATTTTGGAGTCTTAGGGGCGAAACATAAGAATGGGCCCTTAGTAATTATAATAACAATACATTTTTAACGTAATTAAAATTTTATAAAGTTACATTGATAAGTTTATAAGTTTCTAATAAAAGTTTAGGCAACACGATTAAACTAAAATACGAAAAAACATCCATTTCATATAAAAATGAATGAATTATAATATTTATCATCATAGACAATTATAATGTCTAAACATTAACGTTGTAGACAAAAATAACTAAAAATCGTGGAACTAAAATTACGAGAAATAACTTTTTTGTGCATTTTTAGATGTAAAGTCGTCAATAATTGTATTTAATCTTCTCTAATATATATTTCGCAATACATAGTACGACTTTCTTTTGAAATCAATGATCTCAAGTATTGTTTTCAGCAATTTTAACTTCGAAAATCACAATCCCACAAGCGATCATCCTCCTTGCCTTCCTTCCATGACCGACCCTGGGTGACATGGTGGTGGTGGTGCCAAGAGTTGTAAATGTGGTAGTGGCATGGTAGGTGCAGGACGCAACATTGAAAAGAATGGTAGTAGAATAATTTGTTAGGTTTATTTATTTGTTTGTTTGATATTCTTTGGGATTTAACTATTTCATATTGCAGTTAGTATTTTTCTATTTGTTAGGAGTCAGTCAACCTTGTTCTTAGGTGTGTAGTGTGGGTAGTTATTTCCATGTTCTACTAGTCTTTGTTAGGCTTTACAAGTGCTTCTTATGTTTATCTATTTGGTTAGTAACAAATTTGGTATTAGAGCCTTATGTAAAGGTCTGATAAAACGTGTCAATTGTCGGAAAAATTTCAGTAGAGGATTTTTTTGATGATTGACCTTCCCTTAGCTTATTCAAATAACTAGAATAATTATAACGTTCTTAATTGTTTGTTTTTATTGATAGATATTAACCAAATATAAGTTGATTTATTAACGATGCATGTGATTTTATGTAATACGTTATATACCTACGAAATGCTATTAAATTCTCATTGAATGAATGCTATATTTTCTTTCAGCATCTATATCACGTTGGTTTAGAGTACCAGTGTCAAAGTACAATATAAAAGTATGAAGTATTATGAACATGTATAATATGAAGGTATGACTATGTTCAATTTAGCTTGATAGTTATTTTCGTATGTTTTGAAGTTAAATAAAATGTCTTTTTATTAAACGACACTCACATATTATGTGTATAGTTTTAATTAAACACATAAGATCATGCGATCTAGCCAAATCATTTGTCACTATATGAATCTTATGAGTGGTTTTATGGGAGAGTTTTCGATGCAACACGAAATTTGATCCCATCAATTTCTTGAGATAATCGAACTCCGGCCTTGTAACATTCTTTAGGCTTCCTGAACGGGCTATTTCAAGTGGACATTGTCTTAGAAACTTTGGTAATTTACAATTAGGATTTCATCAATTACGAAATCTATTAAATCATCGGGTTAAATATCAAAGTGGTCACTGAAGTGACGGACATGTATCAATTTGTTCATTATTGTTATCGGGGTCTCTAATGCACCACTCTAGTAGCAAGTAATGACAAGCCCGTTAAATTCTAACCGTTGACCTAACAGAAAGCCACCTGGCATAGTTGACTCCTCTGTACGTGACAAGAATAGATTATATTATTTTGACATGGACATCCACCTAAATTATGGTGTGTATATTTTATATACATATATGTGGGTGTATAAGCCCCGTGCTTGAATCAGCGAATGCCTGGGCCTTTATGTTCTCCTGGGAAAGTAATCTTCTGTCCATTTTGCATTCTCTCAGCCACAAATAACTTTTACCGCTTCTTCTCCTGCACAATCTTTTGACCTTTGCACTGAGATCAACAATCCTTGTCGTTGATTTTTTCTCTAGTACCCCTACATATATTGCATGGATGGTATATCTTCTGGATCATAGACAGGCCCAAGTGTCCAATAAAAAATCGTCAGAACCCTAGCAACCAGTACATGTGACTGAAGCAACTGAATTGGACCTGTTTCTTCGTATATGCATGAATACAGCAGACTGTCATAACAAGAGTAGATATTTCACCCATGGTACAGTAAGGTACATAACATAGATAGTCAGACATGAAATATGATGGATCAAGTATGTTTCAGAACTCTTCTATAAATTTTGGTGGTGATTATTGAGACTTTTTGGTAGTTCATAAATCACTTTTATCTTAGAGTTCATGCTTGATTGTTGTGGAAAGTGTATCAAATTTAATTTCATATCTGGTGCAAAAAGTGATAATTGCTCGGTGGGGTCTTCTGGTCTGAGACTTGGCATTAGTGCCTTTGTGGTGAATTTACTTGTTTTATACTGTGAATTTAATCATTATTTACTGCGATGCTTTTTTGTTGGCAAAAAATGCAGCTTAATTTGTATTTGGTGCTTATCTACTGTGTCGAAATAATTTATTCTTGATGTTAATCCACTGGTCTGTTTATTACTTTATTCCATAGCAATTAACTATTAACTTCAGCTATATATGTCATCATCGGTTCAAACTACGTACCATACCCATGAGAGACTCGAAAACTATATGCTTTCTCTCTCAAATATGATGGGTCATCATAAATTATTCTACTAGTAGCAGTAAACATATTGCTATGGAGCTGCAGAGAACAGAGATGAGCTGTTGTACGTTAATATACATGGGTGTGTTATAATTATAAATCACTGAGCAATTATCTAGTGATTTGTCAGGTACTGCTATGTCATTGCCTAGTCAAAGAAATGAGTGTACGTGTCCAAGTCAAAAACTTCCCGTTAAGTCAATAGTTAAAAGTTAATGGGGTTGTCATTACTGACTACTAGAGTGGTGCATTAGAGACCCCGATAACTATAATGAACGAATTGATACATGTCTCTCACTTCAATGACCACTTTGATATTTAACCCTTAAATCATCTTTTACCAGTTGAATGGTAGCCCAAAGGGCTTCACTTACCATCAGGAAAGGAAAGAAAAATAGCAATTTTAAGAATTGTCCCATCCTGAAAGGCTCATACGAGTACGATAAAAATCAAAACTAAAGACATTAAAAGAGTGAAAATGTACCACATTATTTTTTTTGAGCAACATTAGTAGCCGCATTATCCTGTGTTCTTCGACCTTGTCCAATTCCTACGAAAATGGGTCATATAAAAAGGGAGACAAAAAGTTTTAATTCATTCATTTAATTGAAAATAAAATTAGAAAATCTTTCTACAATGCAATTGAAAACTTTCTCGATCACTTTTCTTATAAGCCTGGTAGCCTTGCTGCACCCCTTTCTCATACACCACAATTCCACTTTTGCTACAAAAACCAGTAACATACAAATTAGCCACATGTTCATTATATACATTTAAATTAAAATTCTGATCAAATAAACTTATCTAACACGTAGTATATACACTTGCTAGATTTCAAAACATGAGGGATAGAAAAGACATGAGAAGTATCCTCGTACTCCTTCACCACAAGAATCCCATTTTCTTATATAAACATCCCAAAAATTTCTTTAGGAGCATCTGACTGAACCTTTGCCTTCCAAAGAATGGTGCCAAACACCTTACTACACATGTGGGATCTTATGTTAAAGTTGTCAAGATAAGAAGGCATCTATAGTAATATGGGATTAACTCATGAGCTTCTTTAAGAAATTGATGCTTTAGAACACTCATCAAATCAACTATGCACAATAACATAAAATAAATAAATCTTGACTACTTGATGTAACTAGAAAATAAACAAAGAGTAGAAAGTTGACAAATGCAAGAAAATAAAATTAACTAAAGTATGTAACATTTTACATTGTTTTAGATTCTGAAAGATATTTCTAGAAACTTGCATAAGTATCTAAGATGTTTCCAGTTTCTAGTTTAACAATGCAATCCACAATGTTAAACAATTGTTGAAGTTGGGACTCTGCGTGAAGGGCATATTGGTTTACAAGTCAAAAGAAATATGCTTGTGCTTGAGAAGTTTGGTTTACCGTAACTCAGTGATGAATCCTTTTGTTCCTGTCACTAAATTAACACTGGTAGGAAAATTAGCTAAAGTTAGTGCTACTAAATATAAGCAACTAATTGGAAGTCTTATGTATATTACAATGATGAAGCCAGATTTAATGTACTCTCCCTCCGTCCCTTTTTAATTGTCACATTTGAAAAAACAAAGATATTAAGAAAAATTTAATGTTATAAATTGTTTCCATGTATTGCCCCTAATTATTATATTAAATGATGACATTAGTTATAAAGACAAACACTGGAATTGGGACTGAAGGGGTAGATATAGATAAATTGGTACAAAAATGTATTGGAATAAGAATGAGACAACTATTTAGGTACAATGCTTTTTTCAAATGTGACAATTGAAAAGGGACGGAGGGAGTGTGTGTTTAGTCTGCTGAGCATATACATATCCGATCCTAAAGAATCACATATGCAGGTACCAAAACGAGTTCTGCGCTACTTAAAGGGAACTGTGGAGTTAGGAATGTTCTATAAGAAAGGTGGTGATGAAGAATTATTGGCTAATATGGACAGTGTTTACGTTGGGGAGACAGATGATCGATGTAGTACATCAGATTATGTGTTTATGAGGAGTGATGGGGTAGTATCATGGTTTGTAAAGAAACAATCAGTAGTAACATTGTCGACAACCAAAACAGATCATGATAGATTAAAAATACTACAATATAACTCGCACGAGTTATAATATAATATTTTATAATTCAAAAAAAACATTTTTTATGCAATAGAATTAAAAATACGATGTACTGAGCATGTATGGATGGACCACTAATTAAATATGAGAAAAATGGGTCTGAGAATGACCTTAGTAACTCATAACTCCCCAGAGATTATAGCATATTCCTATATATTTTTAATGGCAGTTTGGTAAATATTATAAATTATTCCTGAATTTACGAAAATTCACCCTTGTGTATTTAAATGGGGACTTCTTATAAACTCCGGGTATTACTTGAAGGTGACGCCTCAGAAGTGAGAGGGACATTATATCATGGATTTTGATTTTAACAGCATAGTTGCTAGTTCAAATTAAACGAGAACTGAAGGGGTCCTAACATTTGAATTATGCTTTCAAGAATGCATACAAATAGGAAAACAATGCACCTGAGAAAACTATTCATATGCAAGAATCAGGATTCACTACGCCATAGATGCCCAGACGCAACGCACATCTAGTGTTGCATAAGGCACGAAAATTGTTACAATAGGCCTAAGGTAACACTTTTTCACCATTTCATCCGCTAATGTTGCCTCTGCTCTCTAATGTAACGCTTTTGTTCTCAATAGTAGCACTAAGAAAAGTATTACCTTAGGGCCATACAGTAACACACTACAAGAAAAAGTTGAATAGACATCACACATTAGACATCAGTTACTAATGCCACTGATGTTAAAAGCTTTAATAACATCACCCTAAAATAATGTGATGTCTTTCTAGTTCTAAGACATCGTTTCTATTAAAACTGATGTCTAAAGTTCGACTTAAAAAAATTGAATCCGGGCGGTTTCCAAATATTTCCCCCTTAGTCAAAAATTTCCCTCTTTTATGCCAAATATTCCACCCTTCCAATTATTTCCCCCCTTTCCAAATATTCCCCCCCTTTCCAATTGTTTCCCCCGGTTTTCAACAAACAAAATAATAAAATCAAAAACTAATTAAACTCTCACAAAACTCTCTCGTCTCACAAAACTAATTAAACTGATGTACAGTGATTTGCATAAAACTGTACACAAACCCTCCAGGATACGTAAAAGTAGCATATCAATAGTAGATTCTTATCTAATTACTTAAGTCTTTTGCTTAGTTTTATTTCAAGTACGATTGCTAAGATTGGGGTGCATGTGTTAAATATGAATACTAGACTCCTTTTGTCTTTTTATTTTATTTATATACTTTTTGTCGCAGAGAGCTGCATGGACTGTAGCTGCCCTGGTGATGGTTATCAATGGGTATCTTTTCCTGGATTTTTTCGTTTCTAAAGTTAACGGAATGTTGTTTGGGTTTATGGTCTGTACTGGAACTGCTGCATACGCGGCCCCTGGATATAATCTTGTGTTTACCGACCAGTACCAATTTCTGATGCTTTCCCAGGTTACTTAAACAGTTAGTTTAGGTAAATTATGTATATTTATGTAGCGCTGGTGCTTGATATTGGTATAGATATTTTATGCAGGGATCTTTAGATGCACTTAATAATCAGCTGGAGAAGCCTCTACCCGTTAATCGTTTCCGACCTAGGTGGTAAAGGAAGTTTTGGACCTGTGTATTATGGGAAAATGAAAGATGGAAAAGAGATTGCAGTTAAAATCATGGCAGATTCTTCTAGTCATGGAACCCGACAATTTGTTACTGAGGTAGCTCTCCATTCCTTGCTTGCATAGACCTCTGCATTTAGTTTTATTGCACTCATGTCTACACCATTAAATTAAACACATAAAAATCGAAAAACCAGTACCGATCAATAGTGAACAAATAATCAAACATAAGAGATCAGTGTACGCTGAACCTGCAATAGTTTCATCTGCTATAAAAATCAAATGCATTGGTAATCTGTGAAAATACCAATGTAGTTATTAAAGATATGATTGTTATCAGAAGCAATAAGTATTCAGGAAGCTCACTTGCAGATTTCTCTCTTGTCGAGAATCCACCACATAAACTCGGTTCCTTTAATTGGATATTGTGAAGAAGAACATCAAAGCATGCTTGTTTATGAATACATGCACAACGGAACATTGCGAGATCACATGCATGGTATACTTCTTTTAACCTGCCAAAAGTCTATTAGTCAAAGAAAATTGAATGACATATAGTTACTTACAGATTCTTCCAACCAGAAGCACTTAGATTGGCTATAATATAGATGAAGCAATTGCTTTCGTTGCTTGCATTAAACGTATAAATAGCCCAAGTGCATTACATTACATTAATGTGCAGGTTACAAAGGAGTATGATGGTGTAGGATTTGATTTCTTGGTAGCTGTGTATGCATGAAGAGAGAAGGATTGTTGGAGTTTCTTGCTTCTGGCCTAGCTGCGGGAACCAATCATGCAGCAGTGTCTTCGTGTTTACATTGTGGATGTTTTCTGTAGTACTATGTAACACGAGATATTCACATATACATATAATTTACATGTATGTACTATAATAAATTTTCTCCATTAATTGTGTGTATAAAGATGTTAAAAGTTTTTATGAATAAAGATCTATTTGTAACCAGATGAAAAATAACATCAATTTTAGTATCTTAGACATAAATATACATCAATTTTATTATGGCAAAAATGATGTCTAAAACAAAGATATACATCACATTTTTTCTACAATATCTGATGTCTAAGAGAAAAATATAATTAGTTTTTTCTGTAAAAACTGATGTTTATATTTACATTAGACATCAGTATAGGATGATGTCTAAGAGAACAATATAGATCAGTTTTTTTTTGAAAAAACTGATGTCTATAAGAACATTAGACATCAGTCTAGGGTGATGTCTGAGCTAACTATAGACATCACTTTATCTGCTAAAATTATGATGTCTAATATCCAAATAGACATCTTTTCCAAAGAAAGAAAGTGATGTGTATGTGAAAAATAACTTAGTTAATTATATGTTTTCTAGAATATAAGGCATGCAAGTTGTTTATAAAATTAATTACATCTAACCTATTTTGTAGAACAACTGATGTGTATTGAATGAAATATCGATGTCTATGTTAGCACAGACATCAGTTTCTGACTGATGTCTAGAATAGACATCTCCCACCTAGACATCACATCCAAAATAACATAGACATCGGCCAGAAACTGATGTCTATTGACCCTTTTCTTGTAGTGACACTAAATCAAACAAATGCAACATTAGAAAGGTGTTACCATAGCTTAGCCAAAAAAAGATAGGGGACACGTGTCATTTAGGGCCCACGTGACACATGTCATGTGGGGCCCACCTAACACGTGTCATGTAGGGGAAAGGTGATGTGTCATGGGGTGATACGTGGCAGGTGGGTCCCACGTGCCACGTGTCAGATGGGTCCCACCTGACACGTGGCATGTGGGGGGGGGCTACCTGACACGTGGCATGTGGAGCCCACACTCTATTGCAACACTACGTAATTATCTAATGCAACACTGTAATTATCTAATGCAACACTACAATCTTCTTTTAAGAAATACAAAAATAAGGCTAATGTAACACTATGTCATTCTAATGTTACAGTAAATCTGCATATTAGTAATACAAAATTTAATATTACAACATTAGTAACTATAGCAATTGCAACACTAATAACAAAATTTTGCAATATCCGGTTTGTACATATAGTTATCCCATTACAAACCAAATCACTCAATACATGAAGATTCACGAATATCATTCATTTATCCACCACTTCACCTAAATAGTCTAAAATCCACAAAAATATAGTCCAAGTACCTACGACTTACTACAAATTTCATCAAAGTACCAAACAACCTATGACAAAATAAAGTTCCAACTGTCCATACTAATTTAATAACCAGAAGGGCAAACGCGCTGCTTAATATTGCACCACTCCTTGGACAGGGTAAAAGTGCATTACTCATGCTTCTGTTGTTAAACTCATATGTGGCTACCTCAGATGTATAGTCAACGGCCTGTTTAGCACCAGCTGCCAAAAGCCGTTCAATACTTTCATCAGCACATGTATAGTTGGCACATGCCAGCCTGCAGCCACAACAAGCTGAACCGCAGCAAAACCTACAGCTCCTTCTCCACCTATCACCAGTACTCTTTGCTTGTAGAGAATAATTAAAAAAAGTACCATGTCAAATAAGTTCCCCACCAATAAAAGAATCAAAAATGATGTACGAACATTCTATCAAACATTCAAATCAGTAATTCCATACCAAAACCCTTTGGGATCATAACTTAAACTACTATTTTATTGCAATTTTAATGTTACCTTTTACCCTTTGGGATCATAACATATATAAAGAATTAAAATTATTCTAATAATTTAGTAGTAATAAATAAAACCTAAGGTGCAAAGGTTATATATTAATGATGGAGGAAATTAACCAATTGTAAGTGTAGATGGAGTGGTTGTGGTGGTGAAATAGAAGTCATGTGTCTCGGATGTAAGGGGTTCGAATCCCTCCAACACCAATTTCTTTTTTAGTAAGAGGTAAAGTAGACAAGTGGCACCTGTGGGATCCACCTGACATGTGGCAGTGGGGCCCACTTGACATGTGGCAGTGTGGGACCCACACGGACACATGGAATTATGGGACCCACATGGAAACATGGCAGTGGGGCTCACATGACATGTGGCAGTGTGGGACCCACAATGACACGTGGTAGTGGGGGGCCCACATTGACACGTGGCAGCTGCGGGGCCAATAATGACACGTGGTAGTGGGGCCCACACTGACATGTGGCAGCTGCGGGGCCCACCTGACACGTGGCAGAGGGGCCCACATGACGCGTAGCAATGTGGGGTCCACATGACACGTGGCAGTGTGGGGGCCCATATTACACATGGCACTTGTGGGACCCACAATTGGCACGTGTCAGTGGGGACCACCTGCCACATGGCAGGGTGTGACCCACAAATGACAAGTGGCAGTGGGCCCATCTGACACGTGGAAGGCTGTGGTCCCATGTGACACGTGGCAGTGGCCCCAACGTGACACGTGGCAGTAGGGCCCACGTGACACGTGGCAGATTGTCCAACGTGGCACTTGTAGCCTTCAAATGTAACACTGATTTCAGCAAATGTAACACTACTTCTTAAAAATGCAACACTTCTGTGGGACCCACATGTTAATTCATTTTTATATTTATAAATGTTAAAAAAATAGCAAATGCAATGCTTAATCGCTACTGTAACACAACGAATCTATTACAACAGTACATGTTCTACTGAAACAGTACCTTCATAGGTAATGTAACACAAACTCAACAGTGTTGCAGTAGGTCAAAAAAGGTACCTCTAATGTAACACAAAGTGGGCGTTACAATAGAAAAGCATTGCGGACGCCCATCTATGGCGTAGTGGTTAGAACCGAATTAGAACACTATCATTGGGGTATCACTTGTTTGTACACACATTTAGGTTGTGTTTACTTTTTGAGAATGGAATGAAGAATGAATGAAATGAAAAATTTTAAATAAAATTTACGGAAAAAGAAGAATTTAGAAGAGAATGGTAAATGAACATGAGAGATTAAAAATATTTTATGATGAGGATTGTGAGAAAAGTGATAAAGAAGAAGAATGGAACATTTATTCCAAAACTTGTGTGTTAGAATTCGTAACTTAAATTGTTTGGAAATGGAATGAAGGAATAAAATTATAAACATGTCCCCTGTAAAATTCAGAAGATGTTTTTCCAGAGAATGAATGTTTCTATTTCTCGGCCTTTTACTAGACTAGCAATATGGCCCGTGCTACGCACACGGGAAACTTAATTTATTTATCTAATTAACTAATGATTAAAAAAAAACATGACGGTCATATGAAAAAGATTATCAAAAAAACTTCCAACATTGAATGAATAAGTCATCGACATCAACATATACTTATTAACACCATATATTTACATCATTGTTCAGTATAATTAAGTTGTATCCAAACGCGATAAGATAACTCAAGTGGTAAGAGTTTATCTCGTCCCAGGGTCATGGGTTCGATTCTCAAAAAAAAAATTGTGTCCTTTTAACGCATCTATAGTATCAGCTTATGATAAAACCAGAAGGCCATTTCTTTGTCACACGAAGTTTGATCCTCCATTTTATTCGGGTCACTAGCAATAATTGATCAAACATATTTATTATTAGTAATGTGAGGAGAAGGAATATTAATTTGATACCATATCTTGTTTGATTATTAAATTTGATATTCATGCTATATGAAATCAATTGATTAACAAAAAAATTAGGGACATTTAAACAAAAAGATTCTAAGAAATATAGAGGATCTTGTTTTTTAAATGATTTTAGGAATTATATTGATGTTCAATTTGATTTAATTTGTTTTATAAAGGAAAAATATACAAAATTCAGTGAATAAAAAAAATATGTATATAGGAAGCTTTATTATTTATTATGTATATATGTATGAATTAGATATTTAATGATATAATATATAGTAAATAATTAATATATCAAATTTTACCTAAATCGATATACTATTCTTTCTAAAGAAATAAAGCTCGCCCTCAAGCCCTTGGCTGGGGTCGGCCAGGTCTTTCCCTGTCGTTCTATTGTTTATCTCATCATTTCTCGTTCATGTGGGTAGCAAGTTTTTAAAGAACATATATAAAATTTTAGATGTATCATTAAGATTTATACAATACAATTATCTTGCTAATTTATTATATTTGATACTCACACAATATAAACAATAACTAAAATGTTATCAAAAATTATCTTGCTAAGTTACGAAATCGATCGATTAACAAAAAATTAGAAATAGTTTAAACAAAAAGATTATAAGAAATACACATGATCTTGTTGTTAGATGATTTTAGAAATTATAATGTTATAATGATATTCTATTTTGTATGATTTGTTTGATATAAAATTAGCCATAAAATACATGATTATGTATTTTACATAATCACTTTTTAAGAAAATGATTATTAATAATTGATTACAATTTTACATAAATCAAAGTTTAAGTTATGATTGATATTAATTGATTGTAATTTACGAATTACAATTATCTTGCTGGGAATTTTGCCCGCGCGCTCTAAAAATAATATTTTTTAAATATTAATGTTTATTATTGTTATTCACAATATTGACCTCGTCCAATATATAGTCATATTATCAATGATAACTTACGGTACACATGCGATTAAAAATTACAAATAATAGTTTAACAAAACATTTTAATTTAAATTTAAAAGAAATGAAAAATATTGTGTTAAATTGTAATCATATTTTTAATCGATGTCAAAAGCATCAAATATAAACAATAACATAAATGTATAAAAAATTATAAAAAAGATAGCATATTGGATATTTCAATAATCACATAAATGTATATAAAAATTTATATAAGATTCCGTTCAAAGTTTCTCGTTGCCGCCTAACGGTGACTTCTCGCATTTTAAACATTTTAAAACTGAAAATTAAAATTAAAAGATAAAAATTCAATTATGAAAATGTATTTTAAGATATTTCATGACGGCATAAATGTATCTAATAAGTTTATATAAAGATTTGGTTTAAGTTTTCTCGTCGTCGCCCTTAATTTAGATATTGTAACTAAAAAACTCAAATCGATGAGAAGGTATCATATTTCATATTCCATTAATTGCATAGATGTCTATAATAAAAATTTATAAATTCAGTTTAAGGCTTCTCGCCATCGCCTAACGGCGATGACTCGCAATTTAGATATTGTAAAATTAAAAAATTGCAACAAAATATAAACATTGATTATGAAAAGGTATCATATCTCATATTCCACTAATTGCATAGATGTTTATAAAAAAATTATAAATTTAGTTCAAGATTTCTCCCCCGTCTCCGAACAACGAATATTTGCAATTTAAATATTTTAATATTAAAAATTTTAACTAAAAAATATCAATCAATTATGAAAATTTATTATATCTCATATTTCACTAACTCCAACAACGTATATAAAAAAAAACAAATTCAGCTATAGGTTTCTCTTTAGAATTTCAATTTCAAAATTTAGTTATTTATATTCCTTAAATTTGAAAATTCTAAAAATCCATTTAGAAAATTGGGCCAACAAATCTATTTGATGCTAAAAATATGTATAAATTTAAGATTTTGAAACAGTCAAAAAGGAGATTTTTTTTAAAAAAATGAAAGATATATATATATATATATATATATATATGAATAATTAATGCTAATTGATATATACTATATGAATGGGTTATAGTTTCCATAAATGAGTAATTATAAATTTAAAATTATTTGCAAAATATATGGGAAGGAACTGATAAGAGAAAATCAAGCAAGATTTTGAACTAATTGGGAAGATTAATGTGTATTAAATAAGTAATTTGAATTTCAAAAACGTATTAAATGAAAAGATAGTGTTGACTTGATTATTGATAATTGAAAATGGATCATAATCTGATAAGAGAAAATTATGCAAGATTTTAAATTAATTGGGAAAATTGTGCATTAAATTAGTAATTTGAATTTCAAATTCTTATTACGTATTAAATGAAAAGATTGTGTCGACTTGATTATAGATAATTGAAAATGGATCATAACATGATAAGAGAAAATCAAGCAAGATTTTGAAATAATTGGGAAGATTATGTATTAAATAAGTACTTTGAATTTCAAATTCTTATTATGTATTAAATGAAAATATTGTGTTGACTTGATTATAAATAACTGAAAATAGATCATAATATGGATGATCCGTGAATATTGTTAATTACAATGGAATACATTACATATAGAACATTGAGCAACATTTTGAATGAGTCATATTTCCATAAATGAGTAATTATGAATTCAAAAATATTTTAAAAATATATGGGAGGAAATTTATAAGAAAAAATCAAGTAAAATTTTGAATTAAATGGAAAGATTGTGTATTAAATAAGTAATTTGAATTTCAAATTTTATTATGAATTAAATAGAAAGATTGTTTTGAGTTAATCACAGGTCATATTATGGATAGTCCATGGAAAATCAAAAGAATCCAAGTACAAATGATTCGCTTACAGTTTCGTTCAGAAGTAGGAGAAATAGGACCAAGCGGAATTCTCTTACGATCTGTTTTACAATTAAGCAAATATCTAGATTCAAAATATAACTTAACCAATATATAAACCATGTTTGGTTGTGAAAACTTAACACAAAAATAGATTTGATTATCATATCTTAGGAAACATATTGCAATAAGCCAACGTCTCAATCTCGAAGATAACAATGGCTTGATGCCAAGAAGCAAGTTCAAGAAAAAAAAAAATTAGTCAATGCTTCAAATCCTTAAATTATGCAATGCAGTTTCAGAGATGACCGGAAACTGACCAAATGATTCAAATTTGTGAAAGGACCATACAATATATGGATTGGAGATGTATAACAATTAATAAGATGTCCCAGAAAAAATGCAATAGGAAATGCAAGTTTTTGAAACATAAAAAAGCAAAAGAATTCAAGTACAAATGCTTCGCTTACAGTTTCGTTCTTAAGTAGGAAAAACAGGACCAAGCGGAATCCTCTTACGACCTATTTCACGATTAAGCAAATGTCTAGATTCAAAATATAACATAACTAACATATAAACAAAAAATTTGCGTACCTGTTTTATCCATTACAATGCAGATTTTGAGGTGTAGAATATTGTAGATGGAAAAAGGACCATTTATAGATGGTATAGTGGAAGATATGATGGATTAATTCGATGAAGAGTGATGATAGTGTGAATTGCATATACAGACTAAAATTTATGAAGTTTAAAATGAAGAAATCGAAGAGTGATAACCGTGTGAATTGCATATACAGACTAAAATTTAGGAAATTTAAAATGAAGAAATCAAAATTTAAATTTAATTTCGTGTGCTAAAATCATGGAGCAGAGTAATGCTTAGTTATTGCCTTTCCATTACAGAATAGTGCTTGAATTACCATTAACGGGTTATATCCATTTTCTAATATGGTAATCGAGTTTTGTGGTAATCCAAGTATATTTTGTACTGGATGATTGCATATACAGACTAAAATTTAGGAATTTTAAAATGATGAAATTAAAATTTAATTTTGTGTGCTAAAATCATGGAGGAGAATAATGCTAAGTTATTGCCTTTCCATAACAGAAATAATGCTTAGAATTTGAATTACCACTAACGGGTCATATTCATTTTCTAATATGGTAACCGGGTTTTGTAGTAATCCACGTATATAATTTCGTGTGCTAAAATCATGGAGAAGAATAATGCTTAGTTATTGTCTTTCCATAACATATGAGAATTTGATTTAACACTAACGGGTCATATCCATTTTTTAATTTGGTAACCCGGTGTTAACTCGAATAACTTGTAGAAGGGGGGGGGGGTTGAATACAAGTTATATAATCGTGTCTGATTTTTGCTCGAATAAATAAACAAGAACAAACGAATAAAACCAAACTGTTTGTATTAATAAGATCAAATACAAACTCTACCAAAGGTGTACAAATACCTTTAGCAGCTGCTGACAATACAAATCTCTCTCTGTTTGTTTCGAACTCTCGAATACAAACCTTATGCTCTCGACTCACAATCGCTCGACACTTTTTACAATGATATAGAGAGAGTATTTATAATGCTACCTATCAACTAATAACAGAAAGTTAATCTATACATGACAATGTTATGCCGTCTAGTTGATAGTTTCCATCATTAGAAAATTCTTTCCTTCATGATATCTTCTTGCTTGTTCTTCAAACAAAGATCCTGTTTTATAGCACTTGCCAGTTTCTGTAGCATCCATAATGACATCATCAGTAACACGACTGATATCAGGATTCCATCTTGCATCAGGATCTGACCATCCCATCAGTACTCGATCAGAATTTGACTTGTCATATCAGGATTCAATCTCAGTTCCTGACATGTAGTACTTGATGCACTGTTCCTGACTTAACTCTACAGATTACTGTCTAATACATATATCCTGTACAAAGTGCTAAATCCTTTATAAGATCAGGATATACAAGAAGTATAAGTAAAATTCTATTCTTAACATCACAACTCATGAACTATTCCTAACACCCGGTTTTGTAGTAATCCAAGTACATTTTTTACTGGATGATTGCATATACGGACTAAAATTTAGGAAGTTTAAATGCTAAAATCAACAACAAATTTTGTGTGCTAAAATCATGGGAAAATGGTGTTAATTATTGTCTTTTAATAACAAAATATTGCATAAAATTTGATTTACTACTAACGGTTCATACCCATTTTCTAATATGGTAACCGGGTCTTGTACTAACCAAGTTTATTTTGTATTGAATGATTTTTAATGAGTAAACGGGTTTTATCCATTGGATCATAAAATAAGTTAATTGTCTAGAATGACCTTGCAAATAAGTAGTAAGGTAAATAATAGTTAAAAATTAAGGGATATAATATGTAATTTTTGGAATCCTTCATGTTCATGCTTCAAGAATATATAGATAGATTATGCAAATCTTTCATTAATTAAGGATGATGATTTGGGGATATAATAAGATATTATCTATTGCTAATTAAGGATGATGATGTTACATGACAAAAATTTGGGATGTAATAAGATATTATCTATTGCTAATTAAGGATGATGATGTAAAATGACATAATATATTATAATTGGGAAATAGGCATAAGTTGTATTAAGAGGATAAAGTTTTAAGGATATTTTAAGGAATTATATATGTAAATCCTTCACTAGCACACATTTAGAATATAAAAGATGTGGTAACATACATTTATACATTTACAAGTGCTGAATTGAATTAGAGCATCTTCAACCATATCAAACCCTTAACTAAAAGTCTACGTGGCTTTCCAAAAATAAAACTTATACATATAATGTAAAAAATTAGCCACTCCAATGGGGCAAAATCCTTGTCTATAATTATAGATAATCTCTTGATGTTGATTATATATATATATATATGTCGAACCTCTAGAGACCTATAATGAATTGCCACATCACTTATTTCTATATAAAAATAATATATTTCATTAATAGCAACTTGAAATATTAATAACATATCATTTTTAAAATATAGCCAATACCTTCGGAGCACAATGTCTTACAGGTTCGACAAATTTTACACAATCAATATTTTATGTAATTTAGCCAGTAATTTTTAGCCAACAACCGTTGTAGATGCGCTTAGCTCCTAAACTTAACTGACAGAATCTGAAAGGAAATTTTCTAACTACAACAATATTCGGTAAATGACTAATTGCCTGAAGTTTGGGATTTGAGCTGATCTCTGCCAAAAATTGATTGCAAAATATCTGGGATATGTGATGATTTCTGCTAACATCCCCCAATCTCTTCCAAATAAGAGTACAAATTTCATTACATTCTCACCCCATTACATTCAATCCCAGTAAACACAGCCTTAGAAAGCTTAAGGGGGGAGACACGGAAATATGTGTAGGCACTATCCTGTGTAGTACGTATATGTATGCAAGATGTGGTGAAGTGGTCTGGTGCTCTCACGTAGAGTTTTCAGATTGATGCCAGAAAAAGATACTAAAAACAAGTTATATACTTGTACAAGAAGAAATGCAGAGAACTGGAATGAGAGCAAAACTATATCCCAATAATGAGATACAAGAAATATTGTTAATACTCTGCTTTGTCCATCATGGGCCTTAGCCAATATAAAGGTACAGTTACATAACAAACTATGTGACCTATCACTTATTCTTAGCCATACATGTGGCAACTAGTAGTCCATAGATAGAAACACTAAAAAACAAGAATATAATAGAAAATACTAGTGTATTTTCTCAATACTCCCCCTCAAGCTACAGCTGTTTCGAAGAAGAGGCTGTGAGCTTGTGCAAGTGAGTATTGTGTAAAGCAACTGGTAACTGATTGGTGAATATATCGGCCACTTGTTGCTGAGATGAAACATGCTGAGTTGTGATTTTGCCTGCCTTGATCTGATCACGTACATAATGACAATCCAATTCGACGTGTTTTGTCCTTTCATGCAGAACCGGATTCGCAGCAATTGCCAAAGCAGCTTTATTGTCACATTTTAACACAGTTGGTGGCAAGTTCTTTAGGCCAAGGTCTTTTAGCAGTGCAGCAAGCCATGTGACCTCACGCGTTGTGAGGGCCATTGCCCTGTACTCAACCTCTGCTGAGGATCGAGACACCACAGTTTGTTTCTTTTATTTCCATGAAATAGGAGAACTGCCCAGAAAAATGCAATAGCCAGTGGTGGAACGACGAGTAACTGGACAAGATGCCCAATCACTGTCACAATAGGCAGTTAGACGAGCAGCACAACTCGATGCCAGTAAAATGCCTTGTGAAATCGAGCCTGCAAGATATCTTAACAGACGATAAGCAGCTTATAGATGTACTGTAGTAGGTTTGTTAGTGTACTGAGACAACAGTTGCACACTAAAGCATATATCAGGTCTCGTAATAGTTAGGTAAATCAACTGTCCCAACAGTCGTTGATAAATCAAAGGATCTGGCAAAGGATCCCCCAAGTCAGGTGTCAACTTCAAGTGAGAATCCATTGGTAACTGTAGGGGATTAGCATGTAACAGGTTATGTTCCTTAAGAATGTCACCAGTGTATTTCCTCTGGCTCACAAAAATTCCACCTGCAGAGTGATCAATCTCAAGACCAAGAAAGTACCTTAATATACCAAGGTCTTTCATGTGAAAGTGCTGAGCTAGAAGGGACTTTAGATCATTAATCGAAGACAAACTATTTCCACATAAGAGTAAGTCATCAACATAAACGAGAATAAGAGTTGTCGAAGAGAAAGTGTGTTTACTGAACAAGCTGGAGTCCATTTTTGATTGCTGGTAGTCCATAGAGAGAAGTGTTGAGGACAACTTAGAAAACCACAATCTTGGTGCTTGACGAAGTCCGTAGAGAGACTTTTTGAGTCGACATACAAGTGAAGTAGGTGTGTTTAACATTTGCATATTCAGTGTAATCTTGCTTCCCATACGAGAGTATCCCTCGGGCAATTTCATATAAATAAGCTCAGACAACTCACCGTGCAAGAATGCATTAGAAACATCCATCTGGTGAGTATGCCAAGATTGACTAGCAGCCACAGCCAAGACAGTACGAACCGTAGTAAGTTTCGCCACTGGAGCAAACGTTTCAAAGTAATCCACTCCTGGTTTTTGATGACATCCCAAAATTACAAGTCGAGCTTTGTATTTATCGACAGTGCCATCTGCTTTAAACTTAGTTTTAAAGATCCATTGTGAGCCAATAGCATGTTTGCCCTGTGGCAATTGAACAACATCCCAAGTCTCGTTAAGTTCCAATACATCCAGCTCGAGGTTCATTGCCTGAACCCATTGTTCACAAGACACAGCTTGCTTGAAAGAAACAGGGTCTTGATGTTTAGTCATATCAAACTCTGTATCAACTGTAGTGAGGGTAAGGTTGTAAATGGAGTGCACAGAGTTATAAACCGAACAGGCTCAACACGAGGTCGAGTTGACTTTCTAGTTGGTTCAACAGGCTTATTCACAACACTAGTATCAGAATCAGAATTAGAAGAGGTAGGTACAGTATCATGTGTAGGCTGAGTAACAGTGGGTGAATCAAGCACATCAGGTTGATCTTGTAATTCAAAGTCGTCAAAGCAAACAGAGGTTTGAACTGGCATAGAAGGAGGCACTGGTTTCATGAATTTATCAGAGGAGTTGGGATGATACGGAAACACAGATTCTTTAAAAACAACGTCACGTGAAGCAAACTCATGTTTAGTTAAAAGGTTCATCAACCTATAACCCCTTTTACCTGGTGGGTATCCAAGAAAAATACATGGTACTTCCCTGTGCTCGAATTTATCAGATGGTGGTGAAGGATTGTAGGCAAATGCTAGACACCCAAAAACACGCAGATTATTGTAATCAGGAACTTCTTTATACAGGAGCTCATGAGGTGTTTTGTGGTCTAGAACTGCAGTAAGCATTACATTGATTAGATGAACAGCTGCAAGAACACATGCTCCCCAGAATTCCAAAGGTAAGCCAACATGAAAACGTAATGCCCGTGACACCTATAGTATATGTCGATGTTTCCGTTCAGCCCTGGCGTTCTGTTGAGGCCTATGAGGGCACGAAGTTTGGTGTACGATTCCATTATCTAAAAAGAACTGTTGGCATATGGCTGAAGTGAACTCCAAGACATTAGCTGAACGAATAAATTTTATCGTAGCATGAAAGTGGTTAGACACATATGTGAGGAAAGATTTGAGCTGAACAATCGCTTCTAACTTAAGTTCTAGGAGATAAACCCAGGTGTGACGAGAGTAGTCATCAACCAATGTGAGAAAGTATCTATACTTGGATTTGTATGGTATTTTATACGGACCCCAAATATCCATGTGGATCAACTCAAAAGGAGCCTTAGCATGTGAGTCACTTGATGAGAAAAGAAGCCTTGTAAATTTGGACATAGAACAAGATACGCACAGCAGATTAGAGGAAGAATCAAAGCTGAATTTAAGGTGAGGAATGTGTTTCATTGTCGACAGAGACGGATGACCCATTCTATGATGCCACAAGGCCAAGTCACCCTCACCTTCATTCGAACCAACAACTTCATTTTGAACAGATAAGCACATCGACTTGACAGGAGACTTGGAATCAACATAATATAATCCATTCTTAGCAATTCCAACAACATGTAAATGTCTCATCACTCTATCAACAATTGTGCAATAAGAAGGGAAAAATTGAACATCACAATTATTTTCCTTAATCAAGCGTTGCACAGACAACAAGTTATGCTTAAACTTAGGTACACACAACACACCAGTCAGTGTCAATGTAGGAGCCAATTGTACATCACCTTTTTCAAAAATCACAACTCCATCTCCTGTGGGTAAATTTATATTGTGTGTGCCTACAAGTGCAGTAATACGAGTAAGATTAGATAGATGTGGTGTCATATGGTCCGAGGCACCCGAATCAACAATCCAATCTGAGCAAGCACCAGCCACATTAAAACAAGAAATCATTCCTGAAAAATGAAAATCAATCTCCTCGTCTATGTCACACTGCTTAGATTGAGAGAGAGATAACTGGGACATAAGTTGGGCCAGTTGTTGCAGTTGCTGTGGGGTGAAACCCTGAGAACCTTCACAGGCTTGAACATTAGCTGCATATTTCTGGATCGAATGAGGTTGATTCTGAGCTTTGTTGGGAGTAAAATTCTTACGTGCCCCCCGTTGAGTGTTATTGTTATATCTGGGATGCTACCTGGGAAAACCAATTACATGAAAACATCTATCAGCATTATGCCCCTTAGCACCACACACCGAGCAAGTCACACCACCTGCATCTGAGTTGGTTTTGCCTAACATAGCCATGGCATCTCCATTTGACCTAGAATTAGATAAACCCAGTACTACACGTTGAGCCTCTTCTTGCTCAAGAACATAACAAGCCTCTTCAACAGTAGGAAGAGGAGTACGTAACAACAACTGGCTCCTCTGGGAATTATATTGTTCATCCAGACCATTCAAAAATTGAAATAATTTGGACTCCTCTTTTTAAAGATTAATAACCTGTAACAGCTTAACCACATCTGCAACAGGGTTAACAACAACTGGAAGCATATTGATAGAATCAAGCTCTTCCCAAACAGTTTTCATCGAGGTGCAATACTCCGTAACAGGAACATTATTTTGCTTCAATTCATACAAATCACGACAGAGCTTGTATTTTCGACTACCATTAGTTAAGGAAAAACGTTTTTCCAGATTTGACCAAATATCCTTTGCATTAGTCATATAGATAACAGACTGTTTAATAGTGGGCGAGACATTATTAATAATCCAAGCAATCACCATACTATTACACGTACCTGTGACAAACCCCAACTTCTGTTTGGAAGACAGATTTATTTCCATCGAACGACGCCAGGCTCGATAATCGGAGGGACCTTGAAGCTTATCCACCTGAATTGACCTGAATTGAGTTGGTGTTGT
This sequence comes from Kitagawia praeruptora, assembly GCA_037693485.1. Classification (NCBI taxonomy): domain Eukaryota; kingdom Viridiplantae; phylum Streptophyta; class Magnoliopsida; order Apiales; family Apiaceae; genus Kitagawia; species Kitagawia praeruptora. The sequence goes on along the minus strand of CM075345.1, from coordinate 40,038,242 downwards.
CCGAAGGATGAAGAAACAAAGGAGTCATCATCTCCTGATACGTCAAACGCCCAGCCATGACAACGGAGAAATGAAAATCACAAAACGAAAAACTCAATTCTCCCGTGCACTTCGCTCTGATACCATAAAAACAAGTTATATACTTGTACAAGAAGAAATGCAGAGAACTGGAATGAGAGCAAAACTATATCCCAATAATGAGATACAAGAAATATTGTTAATACTCTGATTTGTCCATCATGGGCCTTAGCCAATATAAATGTGCAGTTACATAACAAACTATGTGACCTATCACTTATTCTTAGCCATACACGTGGCAACTAGTAATCCATAAATAGAAACACTAAAAGACAAGAATAGAATAGAAAATACTATTGTATTTTCTCAATAGATACCATCGCCTGGAACACGATTATAATGTCCTATTGGATGCATGAATTAGAATACACTCTTTTTTACCAAAGTTCACAGCTTAGACGCAGATCTTGCTATATTGAAGCTTGAAGATGTAGCTGCAAGTCTGCCACTGTCATGACAATTTTGGAGTTGGAAGGTTAACAGTCCTATAATGAGATAAAATGGCAAGTGTGTCCAGTTTCTTATCTTTATGCATCAACAATTACAAGGCCTGATTACTAGCTCTGAAACTTTCAGACTCGGATGGCATTTTCTAGTCGATATATAATCCAAGAAGCGTTCCATGACCTCTACTTGTATTTCTTAAATCAAACATCAGTGGCTTGCAGAATCCAAAAGGTTTTTTTTAAGGAATCTAAAAGGTTCCTTGAATTTAAATGTTCATGTTGGAGGCCCATCACCTTACTGGGCCAGGCCGAAGGCCCAGTACGAGAAATCTGGAGAAGCCCCAAGAAGCCTAGCCCAGTTACAAGTAACGATCCAATCGGTTATACACTCTCCTCAGAACGTGGGATACTATCCCCACTAATGCACCTCCAGGTTCCTCGCTGCCGCTTGAAGGGGAGATAAAAACGAACAAACAACAGGTTTGAGGAATTAATTCATTTTTTACACAAAATTTGACAAGCACTCGTACGTTTTACCCTTCCTACTAAGTTTAACTTATTCTCACACCGGAGGTGAATCGGGGGGACAATCCCTCGCATTCTTCTCTTTGCAGGAAGGCCGAAGGACCTGATTATTCGTCTGCAGAAAACTGGTTCCAACAGTTTAGTAAATTAAATCACAAAATATGAATATATGATGCCTACATTGTCTATTACATTAAGGTTTTTAAGTTAATTATCTCATCATCTCGATACTTCAGATTTAAAGCTACTGTCAGTTTAATATTAGATTAGATTTAATAATTTATCAAGATTGATCATGAACACCTTTTATAAAAAATCCAAAATCTGAACCAAGAAACTTATTACATTGATTCTATAGATCCCCTACTAATCAAGTTGAGCATACCAGACCCCCTGGATTTTCACATCCTTAGGAACCTTAGCTCCCAAATCAGTATCAGATGGTTGAATGCTCTCAAACACTCCAATCACCTCACCAGTCTCCGGCTTGCTATTTGTAACACTAAATGTAATCTTCCCGGTTGAAGATGCTGTGTTCTTCGTGTTCTCCTTAGCAAGCTCCTCTTCATCTCCTCTTCCTCCAGCAGGCAATGCAACTGCGTTATCATAACCAGTGGAACCACCTCTACCCTTTGGGTCAAGGAAGGATGAACCCCTGTAAGATGGCACAAGAAAATCTCCCGAGAAGCTATCTGGTTTTCCAGATGCTACTAGCTGCTTGATTGTGAAGAGGAAGGGCACACGCTCCCCACCAGGAAGCTGAACTGTGACAGCAGCATAATCAATTCCATCCTTCTCCTCAAATTTAACGGTGCCATCTGAGGCTACTTCAAAGGGCCCCTCGATCTCATCAAGAGTATACGTCAAGCGGGTCATGAGTTTGGTCTTCTGGAATTCAGGAGGGGCATTCTTGCCAACACTCTCGGCCTTAACAGTGAATGATGTAGGTTCCAAACAGAACTTCTTGGCATTGTATTTTCCAGACTTGAATGCAAAGCTTTCTGATCCACCTTCAATTGTTGGGCACTGGTTAGCAGTTCCAGTTCCCTTTACTTCCATATATGTCTTGCTCTGAATTTCATCATAAGTGAGCCTCTTTGGAACACCTTCAGCACTTGCCCCCTGTAAAATCCGCATGATTAGCTTTCTTTTGTCACAAAACTATAGCATCAGGACCTCAAAGCAACACACCGACGAATTTCAACTTTCAAAAATGCAGGGACTATGCATGTATCATGCATGGTCAACAATGAGGTAATACGTGTACACAACTTAATAGTTATACAAAAAATACCAAGTATCACATACCGAAACTACAAGAGCAGAAGTAGCCAGAGCAAAGCCAACAACTTTGGCGGCATCAGCACACTTGTGAGCCAAATCCTTAAGATCAGATTGCAGGGAGCAAGTCACTCTTGCTCCGCTCGACTCAACGCCGAAAGCCTTGCAAAGGCTAGGAGAAGACTTCAGTTGTTGCGTGGGTCGAGTTTGGATACTCCCCACCTTAGTGTGTTGCATGAAAGTTGCAGCTGCATGGAGTGAGGCTGCCATTGTTTTGTGTAATCTATCCTGTGGACTGGCTTGTGGATGTAGTCTTATTAGTTGTACAAGTAGAGGAAATGATTTGTCTAGAGATGAAGAACTAAGTTGATTGGTGGCTTAGGTTTGAGCAAGATAAAAGGATCAGGATAAGATATTATTTCATTGGTTGCCCTGACCTCATTTCTCTGGTTTCATGTTGTCCAATGTGGCTACTTTGGTTTTCAGGATAAAGATACCGAGTATCTTGGACAATGATGCATGAACAACCAAACTTTATATGGATTTCTTCAATTTTATATTGGGCTTGAGGTGTCTGAGGTTGTCCTCAGAGGAAAATCCTGAGGTTAAAAAATTTACAATATATTCTAAGGCTATGTAAATTACTATTAAAAAAATGGAAAATGCTAGGTACCCCAAATTGGTACCCCAAATTCCTTTCCCAAATGACATGGCAAGTAATTATTGGTTATAATTGTAATAGGCCCGCCAGGGCCATCCAATTAAAATATTCTAAAATGCCATTTAATTAATGCCACATCATTTGGTGTCAAAATTTGGTACCCAATTTGGGGTCTGTAGCATTACTCTAAAAAAATTTATATTTACAAAATTGCCCCATGCGGGGCACTTGATTTATAGGAAGAAAACCTTTTAACCTCAGGAAGATTGCCTGAGTACAACCTCAGGCCCAGTTTTCTCTTTTATATTATACTATGACATTACAATCGCAAATATCAAGCAACGGATCAACAAATTTAGCAAAAAAACAGTGAATGGATAATTAATAGCACCGGTGAATCCGAGTTGAATGTCCGCGAATGTCAAATCTTTCAAATCCTGCTTCAGTGATAAATTCACTCGATCGAGTTCACACATTAGTAGTACTCACTCGTTCCCAATTTACATGTTCCTTTTCTAAAAAGCATATATATTAAGATAAGGAAAATGTTAACCACAACCCTTAGCCCTTGGGCTATGGTTAAGGTGTTATGTGTTAGTTTTTAATTGGCTCAAGGTTGTGTCCACTTGCAAAAAGGTATGTGCCCCCATGTATTCACATGGCAAAAATTAATCCTTAAACATAGCCCTAAGGGCTGTTGTTAACAGGACCCTTAAGATAAAGGTTAGTCGGATAATATTTTCCAACTAATACCCTTAATTAATACATTGGAAAATGAGAATAATGTTAAGTTTGAAAAAGTCAAATTTTGGATACAATAAATATAGGGATAAAATTACCTTAAATTTATATTGAAAAAAGAAAAGGGACAAGTAAAATGGAACAAATCCATTTTTTAAAAGGGACGTGTATTTTGGGACGGAGGGAGTAGTAAATTTTGGTCATATTGGATGATGGCCCTATCTACCCCATTTTGGGGTGGGCGTTATCAAAATACCCAGATCCAAAAAGAAAGGCCCTAAATACCCACGGGATACGTTACTGACAGAACCGTGTCTTGAGATACGCTACTGGGAGAGTAGTGTCACATGTCACGCCACTGGGAGAGTAGTATCCAGCAGGTACTGTAGCAGCAGATATGCATGTGCGTAATGTGTATCATCGGATACGCCGTCTCCAGCAGCGCATCTTACGTCATCATCGTCTTCTCCACCCGACTCGTCGGGCGACTCGCCGGGCAATTTTTCGAGTTTTTTTCATCTCCTTCGTTCTCCCACCCCATTCATTTTCCAGTTGAGTTATATATACCAAACGAATCGCCTCATCGTCCTCTACAACCCTATGCCATTAATTAGTCGATTCTAATCTCGGATTTTAAACAACAAATCGAAGCTATTTTTCGATTTGGTTTTCCGATCTCGTCAAACATGCCCCTACGGAGCCAGATTTAAACAAAACGGTAGTTTAAATTGATGAGCAAGGTGTGGCCATCAATTTTGTGTGGTCATATGGATCGGATTTTGACGGAACATGGTCGGCGAAGCTAGGGGACGGGGAGAGGCGATTTCCGGTGGGGAAGAGTCGGGGAGAGCAACTCGTACTTAGAAAATTTTCTGAAAAAATTGTGCTTGGGACATGCCGTTGCCAGTGGCGTGTCCCGTGGGTACTGAGAGCCACGACTTTGGAAACGGGTATTTTGGGCCTTTGACCTCCAGAATGAGGCATTTTGGTCATATTCTCTATTTAGTCGCTATCTATGTGTTTAAAATTATTCGAATTCAAACATGTGCAATTGTTTTAAGGTGAAATTGATCATTTCGACTTTACTCTACACAAATTTGCATCGCTATAATTGCTAGGTTTAATGCATATCTGAACTCTCGAGTTGAGTTTTGGAGAGAAGAGAAGTGAACCGAAGAATTTTTTTTAAAATTTTCCTTTCAAAGTTGTGTCCCGAATATTTTATGAAGAAAAAAGAAATGTTCGGGATAGAAAATTTTTAAAAACTTTTATTCAAATTTTTTTTCCTAAAACTGGTATAATTGAGAAAGAAGCTGCCACATATCCTTTTAAAAAATTTCTTTTCATATCACATTTTCAAAATTTTCTCTCATCATATACAAAAAAACTTATGAGCATGCTAAAAAAAATCTGTTCTTTTTTTTCCTTCTCTTTTTTCTTTCATTCTCTTCTTCAAAAAAAAACTTAGAAACACAATATAAACAATTATTCCATCTGTCCCTCTTATTTATTTACATTTTTCTTTCCACTAAATTCATTTTTATTTCATAAAATATTGATGGATCTCATTCCTTCACTCACTTTTTTTTACTTTTTTTCATTAATTTACATTTTTTAAACCTCCATGCCCAATTAATTTGTAAATAAATAAAAGGGACCGAGGGAGTAGAACATTATTCAATAAAATTTAATTTTGACTAATTAGTAATCGAGTAGAAGGAAGGAAATTCAAAATTAGAAAGATGGAAACTTAACTAAATGTATACGAACGATAAATATATGCACTCCCTAATACTTAAAATAGTAAACAATGGAATATTAACCTAATTCTTTCTCTCTATTTCTCCCTGCTCCTCGTCTTTTGCTAATAGCCGTCGGGGCTTCCACCCGGATCTCCACCGGTGGAAAGCCCCAAAATTTTCCATTTTCTTTGCTTTTTCTTCCTTCTTTCAATAAAACTTTGTATTTTGGATCTAAGGTTTCAAATCCTTTTTTGATTTGGCCTTCAATTTATTAGATCTCAATTCCACGGAGCTTCGGATTTCTCGTTATCTTGGTCTCGTAAGTGGTCCGAGTTATCTTGTTCTGGTGGGTTTGTTCCCAGATCTACGGATTGCTAAGGTTCTAGTTTGGTTTTAGTTTGTAGCTTTATTTTGTAATCTCATTTTTAAAGTTGTAAGATCGGTTTGTTTTTTGCTGTCTCACCGTTTGTGTGAGTTTTGTTATTGTCTCACGGTTTGTGTGAGTTTGCTATTGTCTCACCGATTGTGTGAGTTTGGTGCTTGATCATATGATTTTGGAGGATTGTATGGATATGGATAAACACTTTGATAAAGTGTTAGTGTGTTACACACTTAGGTCTGCGAATATTGTAGCTCATAGCTTAGCGAGGGCGACATATTCTATGTCAGGTCTTACGAAGTGGAATGTTTCTACTCCGGATTTTATCATCTGTATGCTTGATTCTGAGAAATTTTAATGCAAATACGGTTTTATAAAAAAAAAAAAATAGTAAACAATGGCAACCTTTCAAAAAAAATGTAAGTAAACAATGGTAATAAAATATAGAAAAATCAAACGGTTTGTGCGAGTTTGCTATTGTCTCACCGATTGTGTGAGTTTGGTGCTTGATCATATGATTTTGGAGGATTGTACGGATATGGATAAACACTTTGATGAAGTGTTAGTGTGTTACACACTTAGGTCTGCGAATATTGTATCTCATAGCTTAGCGAGGGCGACATATTCTATGTCAGGTCTTACGAAGTGGAATGTTTCTACTCCGGATTTTATCATCTGTATGCTTGATTCTGAGAAATTTTAATGCAAATACGGTTTTATCAAAAAAAAAAAATAGTAAACAATGGCAACCTTTCAAAAAAAAAAATGTAAGTAAACAATGGTAATAAAATATAAAAAAATTAATTTTAATACGACTATTCACTAGTTTTTTTGAAAATAATAATACTTTTACAAATATAAAATTTTGTTTTTAAATAACTAAGAAAAGGTAATATATTATCGTAAAATTTTAAAAAATGAGATAACCTGTGATTATTGGACAAAATCATTTTTCTAAAAATTCCCGATTCAGCCGATTAATGTCCAATCGATTCGATTTTAAAAATTTCCGGTTATCTTTACGAGCATTTCTTGATCGAAATATTTATAATAAATTATTAGAATTAAAATAAAATATTAATTGATTATGAATTATTATATATTTTATGATGCGATAAATACATTACACTTAATAAATAATTAATAGAATTAAAATAATATATTAAATAATATTATACTATTAAAATAGAGAAAATGCCCAAAATGCCTACATTTGGAGACACATGGCCCGATATGCTGAAATGCGGAAGCGGTGGCCCGATATACCCACGGGATACGCATCCCTGTCATGCGTGTAATGAGATGCGCATCTTTGAAATGCGTAACATGGATCACGCATCTGGGAGATGCGCAATAACGTTAGCTGACGTCATTATCTCATTTGCAGCAATGGTGTCGTCTGAGCTCCAAAATCGTCAAAAAATTGCATCCATTTGTTCTCCTTATTCTGGCAATGTCCACTGATTCTGAGATAATGAAAAGGAAGCCCATGCCTGCCTCTCCATTTCTTCATGACTGATTTGTGTGTTTTGGCCCCGCAGGGGCGTGCACAAGCTTCTCGGAAAATGGATTTGTTTTTTAGGGCTTTGCAATCCGGCGAAACAATCGAAAAAAGAAGGATATAGGCATATAAAGGAGGACAAGTCGATCCATTTGGTATATTGTATGGTATCGTTCGATGCCTGTAGATGGTGAAAAAAATGGTTGAAATTTTCGAAAAAAACTCGTCTCTAGCTAGAGGAAGAAGATGATGAACAATGATGGTGTACATGCATGTTGAACATGCGCATCAGCTGTCACGCATGTTCAACATGCGTGACCCTTGCTGATTTTCACGGGCACAAACTTGATTTTGTGAATGACATGCATGTGTCAAAGGAGTGTTCGGACACTCCTTTCCCACATGCGTGTCCCTTGGGTAAATAGGACCATTTATTCCGAAAATTGGTACTTTGGACCATTTGTTTTGGAAGGTGGGCATTTAGGGCCATCACCCAATAAAATACAACCGATATTTACTCCGGTTAATCCTTTCGATTAATTCCCGATTTAACAATTAATCTTTGTAAAGCCCTCCTACCGATCTTATCCGATTTTTGTAATACTGGACAAAATATATTATTGCGATAAATAATTATATATGTTACGCCATATTTTCGGTTGCCTCTAATAACTCCCAAATTTCCAAATACGAATCTAATAATAATTAACTTAACCTCCAAGTTAATTATTTCCTCTCTCTGAAACGAGGAAAGAATCAATCCCAATCAATTTATGATAAAAAATATCTCCAAACGATATCCTTCAAATCAGGAAGGTATCCCAACACGAATATAATTCAAAGAGATAAAATCTACTAATTCCCAAAATACATCCCTTAACAATCATAGGGATTAAAAACCAATCCTTTAACAGAACTGCGTTGGCTTGATCCTTATAAATATAAGGTACTCAGGCATCTTGGAAAATGATCCGACACATCTAACAAGTCGAGAGACCTCTCAAGTCCAGCCTCAAACAGCCAAAATCCCAAATCCCCTATTTTCATGATTTTGTTATTCCAGCAACCTCCGAAATCTGTTATCACTAAATTCCTCCGTTAACAATTGGCGCTAGAAGGAGGGGATATATTTTTTGATTGTGGAGGACAATCAATTCATACGCATGGGGGGTTCTCTTGGATCTGGAGTTGCTTTAATGGAGGAGCTAAGCGGTGGAGGCGGTGGCTTTATTCTTAATTAAGATAAGTTTTCTTATGATTTTGTCCATATAAATCTTTTATCTTATAAAATTCGTAGTACATTCATTACATGTTGGATTTTGATGATTTTTAATGATTCGGAAAGCTTGTTAAATTGCCTATAACTTTCGTTTTTTGAGTTTTCTCAGATTATATATCGATCTATTCTCGAAATCACAAAAAACAATCAGATCTCGTTTTTCAGCATCAAGAAATCAAATAGCAGACGTTTTCCTTGATTCCCGATTCGGTATAAGTCTTTTTTTGACGAACCATATATTGCCGGAAAGATATTTTTGTTATCTACAACTTTCGTGTTTTGTGTTTTTCAAGAAAAAATCGTTTAGATGGTCAAAAACAGATCTGGGCAGAATTTGAATTGTGAAGATTTTCAAGATTTTTGGTGTAATCTTCGTGGTATATGATTTTGGAAGGCTCTTATTCGAAGAGTTGATTATTTTTTAGAAGATCCTTCAAGTGTTGTTGATATTTTTTGGAAGAATCTTGGGATATTGATATGGCTTTGGGAAGATGACCTCCTCTAAGGAGGGTCTCCCTTATTTTTTGTGTTAGACGACCTCCTCTAAGGAGGGTCTTCGTAATTTATTTAAAAGACGATCTCCTCTAAGGAGAGTCTTAGTGAAAATGAAGAGAACTTCGAAAAATCCACCTCCTGTGAGGAAGGATATTTCTGGAATGGGGAACGACCTCCTTTGAGGAGGGTATCCCAAATTATTAAAGTCCTTGCAAAAACCGTACTTCCGGGGGGATGTCCGTACTTCCGGCGCCTCATCAAGGCACGATCTTCGAAAAATCTACCTCCTGTGAGGAGGGATATTTCTGATATGGGGAACGACTTCCTTTGAGGAGGGTATTCCGAATTATAAAATCCTTGCAAAAACCGTACTTCCGGGGGGGATGTCCGTACTTCCGGCGCCTCATCAAGGTACGATCTTTGGAAAATCCACCTCCTGTGAGGAGTGTATTTATGATATGGGGAACGACCTCCTTTGAGAAGGGTATCCCGAATTTATAAAATTCTGAGTAAAATGACCCCATTTGAGGGGGATACCCTCGAGAAGACATGGTAGATATGACCTTCTTCGACTGGATGATGATATTGCTCGGAATGCTTTGGATGACTTTATGGAATAATGCTTGGATGACCCTACAAGATACATTCTCTCACACCTACACAACTTATTATTTACATATCATATTGTCTTATTTACATTTACATACTGGCACCTAGGTGCTCCATATTATTTACTAATCTTCCTCTCCTAGCTGTTTCAGTGACTCAAGAAATTTGGAAGATCGAAGCATGCTTAGTTCTCCAGTCCATCAAGCTGCACTGAAGAACTTGGGGGTAGTTGTTACGCCATATTTTCGGTTGCCTCTAATATCTCCCAAATTTCCAAATACGAATCTAATAATAATTAACTTAACCTCCAAGTTAATTATTTCATCTCTCTGAAATGAGGAAAGAATCAATCCCAATCAATTTATGATAGAAAATATCTCCAAACGATATCCTTCAAATCAGGAAGGTATCCCAACACGAATATAATTCAAAGAGATAAAATCTACTAATTCCCAAAATACATCCCTTAACAATCATAGGGATTAAAAACCAATCCTTTAACAGAACTGCGTTGGCTTGATCCTTATAAATATAAGGTACGCAAGCATCTTGGAAAAGGATCCGACACATCTAACAAGTTGAGAGACCTCTCAAGTCCAGCCCCAAACATCCAAAATCCCAAATCCCCCTATTTTCATGATTTTGTTATTCCAGCAACCTCCGAAATCTGTTATCACCAAATTCCTCCGTTAACAATATATTTCCTTCGTTCCTTTTTATTAGACGTTTTAATTTTTTTTGTAAAGATCAAGAAAGTATAATTACTACACTTTTATGTAATTAATTCTATTATAAAATTATTTAAATAACCTTATAATTCAATGTACCAAGAAATAAAATAAAACATAGTCATTAATGCAATGAAATATTAATCATTAAATATGCTTTGGAAATATAAAGTAATAAAAGGAATTTTAAGAAATACTTAAAACAATTATTAATAAGGTGTTATTTCCCAGTTGCACACCTCAAGATTGTAGAAGGGGGGTTGAATACAATCTTGTGAAATTCTTTCGATTTTAAGCAAGACAATAATTACAACTTCAATGGAAACAGATGGATAAGTCGAAGACTAAAACGTAAAGAAACAGAAAATGAACAAATGCACAACACACTTAAAAATTTCAGGTGGGGTTTTCTCGACTCCACCTGAGGGTTGTATTGAAGAAAACTTCTCTGTGTAAAATGAGTACACAGCTGCGAATACAAGGCTAAAACTATTACAAGAGCACCTAATGCTTATGGCTTTTTAGCTCAATGTTTCTCTTCTCTGTTTTAGCTATGCTACACTTGAAGTATATAAATACTCCAAGATTACAAACCCTACAAAATAAACGAATCTTTCAAGTCAAAGTATCCTGCAGGGTTGCTGCCACTCCTTGTCTCCATGTGATACAATTTTGTCTGGTTATCTTGGACAGATATGCACTAGATTTACCAGCTAGATTGTTTGTGAGAATAAGGAATGTTTCTTTTTCTTCTTCGTTTCCAATACTAGTTCCCATACCTCTTTTAAGTTTATCAACCCATGTGATCTGTCAGGCATGTCAAGTCGCCATCAACCTCTAATCCCAAGACATTATTGGTTGAAGCATTTATCCATTGGTGTAGACATGGATCGACAGGTTGATTTCTGCTTGCTGAGAATACCATATCCGTTGACATAGAATCTTCATCCGTTGATCACCACTTCACTTATACAGAATTACATAGCACAGCTTATATACAATTAGCTACCCTATTCTGTATATCCTTTGATAGTCAACATGACTTAGGATTACTAGCAACTATGATATTCGACAACAAACTCAAACTTAAATACAAGGTATGCTACAGACTTATCAATTGATAAGTTGCCTCATCAACGGATGTACATAGCTTGGGTATCCGTTGATAAGTTACAAAACTTAATCTTGTACTCATATGATTTTCAAGGTGTTTTATGGGTGTATATCATCAAGGACAACATAATTCCTAACAATCTCCCCCAATTTATGACTGATAGAACTACAGCCATAAATTAAGGGCCTTGATGATAACAAAACACCTTTGCAAAGATCATGATATTCTATAAAAACATATGAATTGTACAAGCTACAAAATTTTGAAGAAATGAACTGAGTTAAGTGACAGAATCATACTTCTACAAGGGATGCTCCTCTAGTCTGAGCATATCATTGCTTTCTTCCCCTTACAGTCCTCATACCATGGATTTTCTCTCTGTTTGCCTCAAGCTGATTTTCCAGAGATCTGTAGATGATCTTTTCTTCTAAGTGGTTTGGATCTAGCATAGACATTAAGTATTGCAAATACTCATTGCTAGCTTTTCCAGCTGATCTTCTATCCTGAAGAATCTTCTACAATTTTAATCATCTCTAAATTCCGTTATCCAGTAAGGATAAAAATGAACCTTCTTGCCAGGTTCATATGGAATGTTCAGTGTCTTGGGCACCCTCCTTTGAAGTCCGGTTGTTTCTCAATTCATTGGCCTTTTTGAAAATTGTTCTCTTTGCTTCTGGAGTGAATCCTCCAGTTTTCTTCATTAAGGACCAAATCCTCCAGAGTTTGATGTATCCTTCATTTAACACTTGATCTAGGGGCCAGGCTACACTATTCCCTTCTTTATAGGTGAAAATTAACCTTCTTGGAAGCCTGGTTGTCCTATCTGCATCACTCACATTATCCACATCATCCAAGAAGAAATTGATGCTTGAATATTCTTCAATATCTGCAATGTATAGTTCAATTTCTTTCTTGGTGGAAACCTTTGCAACTTGAGGAACCTTAGTGAATTGAATTGGTCTAGCTAGTGGTTGTTTTATTCTTCTGGTTCTCCTCTTTTCAGGTGAGAGCCCGATCTTTGGAAATACCAAGCTGTTGATGTCAAAGTCAAATTTCACAGGTTCTTCCTTTACAAGTTCTAAGGTGTTGAGTGCCTGAGTGTTCTGAGTTGGAGGTTCTGTAGGTTGAGGTGGTACTGATTTAACTTGAACTTCTGGTTCTCGGCTCAAAGATCTCTTAGCAGGAACTTTAACCATGCTTTTTCTTTTCTTGCACGCAGACTTTGTGTTCATTTTCTTCTTCTTCTTAAATTTGGCCTCTTCTTCTTCAACTTCTTGCTCCATTTCTTCTTCTAACTCTCTTACGAGCTCATCAGCCAATCTAGCTTCCTTCTCAGTAGATTCTGCAAGATTTCTTACAATTTGACCAGCTTGAAGTAACCTTGCAGTTTCTTCAGCTTTAGCAACTACAAAGTCAGGGTAACCTGCAGGGACACAAATTTCCACTCCCTCTATGTAGATAAATGCTAGATTCTCTTTGAGTCCCACATCAACTTTAGCCTTCTGTTTTAATTCAGCAAGATGTTTGCTCATTAGCTTGAATTCATCTGGTTTTGGCATTGGAAATTCTACTCTCATGGTGTTTTTACCATTCTTCTTCACAGGTGACTTCTTGGGCTTGAGCACAGGCTTGAATTCAAACAAGTAAGATGGCTCCCATCTGGCTAGAGATCTAGGAAGCACAAAATCTGGAATTAGTACCTGTCTAATTGATGTGGTTATGGGAGGAATTTGTACTTGAGAAATCTGAGGATTAACAGTCAGCCTCATGGCTATAGAGTCTTCAGGTTGAATGGCTGGTTCTTCCTCACTAGTTTGAATTGCTGGAGCTGTTGGAGGTAGAGTAGAATGAAGTTGCTCCCCCTCACTTGTTGACCTCTTATCTCCAAACTTCTCCCCCTTTTTGTTAGCATCAAGGGCTTGAGTAGTTGGCAGAGTCAACAGACTGGCAAGGAGAACATTCTGTTTGTTATGAGCTTCAAGAATGAGCTTTTGATTTTCAAGAATAGTGCTCATTTGAAGCTCTAACTTATCAACTTTTGCAGACAGGTTGTCAATTTTCTTTTCTGTGTCTGCCTCTTTCTTCAGCTTCAGATTAAACTGCTGCATTATTCGGGGAGGAAAAAGAAGCTCCAAGTCTTTGTGCTGAGATTCTAGAGCATTTTTAATTTCCAGCTTGAATTCATCTTTATCTACCACCCTTTGATTGAGAAGACACTTGTGCAGTTTGAGAGTAGCCAGAAAGTTCTGTTGCACAAGCTTCATAGCAGGTTCAGTATCTTGTAGAGTAGTTGAAGTCTTCTCATACTGCACTACTAGCTCAGTGAGAGCATCCTTGGAGACATAGTCTTGAGATACTAGCCATTCTGGTAAGTCTCCAGGTTGCTGTGAAGGCCCTACATCTTCACCTTCATCTATGAATTCAGAGTCAGACTGACTCACTTCAGTAGCACTTGGAGGCAGCTTGGTAAGAGCATCTGTGGCTCTTTACATAGCTTCTGAGTTTTGTACCAAGTTCAGCTGTTGCTCAGCCTCCACATTGCCCTGTTCAGCCCGAGAGTTTAGGTCAAAGACAGGGTGAGTAAAGGTTTCAGCTCCAAGAACTGATCTATCAATGACGTTTTGAGATGTCTGTTGATAGATACTTGTTCTAGGGGCATCCTCAACCTCCATTAACTCACAAGCAATGGCTTCATCCATCCTTATGTCTCCTGTACCTGCTTTTCTCTCATATTCTCTTTCTTTTTGCGTCAAGGGCTCCCCCTGGCTCACATCTCTCACACCCTCACCTTCACCTACTAAGGTGGAACTCTCAGTCTCTCCTTTTGCCTGGCAGGAAAAAATTGCCAGCCCCTCACTCTCATTCTCTCATTTTGCCTGCTTACAAAGCAGCCTCTCGCTCTTAGTGTTGTCACTCCCTTCCCTCAATCCTAGAAGTGTTTGAACTACAAGTGTGACTTCTGCTGTTGATGCAGGGAACATATTGACCAATGAATTTGGTGTATCCATTGATTCTGTAGTTGGAGCTACCAACAGATAATTGCTGTTAAGCATATCCATCGGTGAACAAACACTTGTCAACGAATGAGAGATATCCATCGATGAAGTAGAAGAGATAGCAGTTGATAGGGAAATTATGATAGAATCTGTGTAGAATGATTTTAAAGTAGGCGACACAGATTCAGTCATAGTTTCAGAAAGAAATGGTTGTTTGTCCAACAAATCATCTAAAAGATGATGACCAACAGGGTCTGAGTGGGGCTCCTCCCTTGGATGTAAAGAGGGAGAATTTACTTATGATGTGGAAAGCATGTCCACATCCAGAGATAGAGATGGTGAATTTTGAGTTGTTTGTGTGATTAGAGATTGAGAATTGGGTTGTGACTCCACATTTGCTGGAGCCACATCAAACTGAGTTTGAGAAGGTTCAATCATGTGAGATTGAACAGTGTGTGACCCTTGTGCACCTAAAGTAACTTTAGGTTTCTTCTTTCTGACAAAGGTTTTGGTTGGTGACTTTTGGCTAGTGGTGTCCCTTCCCCTTTTGTTCAATGTTCCTGGTTGGGAACTCTTTTCAATAACAACATCCTGTTGAGAGGATGCTGTTAGGGATGTGTTTAAATCCTTTTCAGCATTAACAGTCTTTTGGGAGACTGCAATGTGGCTAGGCTGGGACACACTTACCTCTCCAACCTTATCCTTAGGGTTTCTTTGATGTTCACCATGTCCCTCACCACTCACTTCCACCTGAACACTCCCCTAAGAGGTTATGGTAAGTTTTACAACAAATGCCTGTTGGGAAGCACTTGAGGTTGGTTTCTTTGACTTGGATTTGGATTTAAGTTTGGTTGCTTGGGTAGAAGACTGTGGGTTCTCAGACTCAGTCTCCATAGCAACACTCAATGGCAAAGAACCTTGAGATTGAGTAGTAGGAAGAGGGTTAGAAATAGTTACCTCAATAATTCACACAGTTGATTAGTTTGTTGAATTAGTAACCTTTCATTTGGTTTCATTAAATCAATGAACACTTGCAAATGCCATTGTTAGCAAATGATGAACTATGAAGATGAATTACATTTCCTGAAAGTGCTAATTCATGAGCAGGTTAAATGTCATGTAGAAATACTTCAATTAGACATTTAGCAATCTCAGAGTACACACATTCAATTCATGTTATCACATATGCAGAGAACTAAGCAATTAATGAAGGCAAAAGAGAAATTTGGGCATTTTCATTAAAATTCAAGAAACTATTACATAAACAAACAAAAGAACAGATGCCCTAAATATCCTAAGAACTAGGAGGGTCTTCTGAGTTCTTTCTCTTCTTGGCAGCAGCAGCCCTGCGAGAGAAGATCCTTGACATTGTGACGGCAAGGCCAATGATCCTCTCCTGCTCTTCCAGGGCTCGGAGCCTCTCCTGCTCCCTTTCTTCAGCTTCTCGAGCTCTCGCCTCAGCCTCCAATTCCTCTTCGATCACCAGGTTCATGAGTAAGAAACTCCACCTCTTGCTCGTAGGTGAGTTTCTTGAGAATGTCAATCGGAACCTTATCCGAAGGGTAGCTAACCCCATCGACGACCATCGATGAAGAGTGATAGTCAAAGAAGATCTCGTCCACATAGCGAAAATGCATGAAGAAGTCCATGAGGAGTTTGAAAATGAGTTTGAAGAAATGAGGATTTGAGAGTGAAAGTTGAAGTAGAGTTTTAGAGAAAATGATAAATGGTGAAACTGGCTGCTAAGTATATATATATATATATATATATATATATATATATATAGGTGAACTTGGAATACGAATCGACAAAAAGAGACACACCTATAGATACCGGTTATGGATGCATGCAAGGCTAGGCTATACCAACAGTCTCTCTCTTAGATTCCCTAGAAAGTGTCATGATTAAACCTATTTATCATGATAATAGTAATACTCAAGAATCAAGATACAATCTCTAGGAAATCAATTAGCACAAATAGCACATAAGCATGTAATCACACATATCAAGACAAATATTCGGTCACGAAATGGTAAAAATGATTTGACAGCTCAGACATGACCAAAGTAAAACCAAATAAATTACCCAGTGGATAAAAGAGTAAATTCTCGAGAAACGAGCTTCCCATTGATATGTATTATTGAAATAATACACACAAAGGAAACTAAATATCCACCAAATAAATAAAAGCAAAATAAACTCCAGATATTATTTGAATCATCAACGGATATTTGACATATCCGTCGATGGGTAAATTCTGACTTAGACAGAATTTCGTACCTTTTCTTGTAGAAGAAAAATTCAAACTAATTTCTGGCTGCTTATTCAACCATGCAAATATCTTAAATAAATTAGGAGAAATTCAGCATACCTAGCTCACTTACCAACCTTGTGAATGTTGATTCATCAAGTGGCTTGGTAAAGATATCTGCAAGTTGCTTCTCACTTGGAACAAAATGAAGTTCCACAGTACCTTCCATCACATGTTCTCTGATGAAATGGTATCTAATGTGTATGTGCTTGGTCTTGGAATGTTGCACTGGATTCTCAGATATGGCAATTGCACTAGTGTTGTCACAAAATATTGGGATTCTATCAACTCTTAATCCATAGTCAAGCAATTGATTCTTCATACATAGTATTTGTGCACAACAACTTCCAGCTGCAATATACTCAGCTTCTGCAGTAGAAGTGGAAACTGAATTCTACTTCTTGCTAAACCATGAAACCAGCTTGTTCCCTAAGAATTGACACGTGCCTGTAGTACTTTTTCTGTCAATTTTACAACCTGCATAATATGCATCTAAATAGCCAGTTAGATTAAAACCAGATTCTCTAGGATACCAAATGCCAAGGTTTGGTGTTCTTTTGAGATATCTGAAAATCCTTTTAATAGCTATTAAATGAGATTCCCTGGGATCAGCTTGGAATCTTGCACATAAACAAGTAGAAAACATAATATCGGGCCTGCTTGTTGTTAAATATAAAAGTGAGCCCACCATGCCCCTATAACTTGAGATGTCCACTTTCTTCTCCTTAGTATTCAACTCAAGTTTAGTGGCAGTGGCCATGGGTGTTTTTGCAGAAGCACAATCCAGCAGGTTAAATCTTTTCAAAAGATCATTAACATACTTGGATTGACTAATGAATATTCCATCACTAACTTGCTTTACTTGTAAGCCAAGGAAATAAGTTAGTTCACCCATCATGCTCATTTCATATTTACTTTGCATAAGTTTGTCAAACCTTTTACAAAGCTTCTCATCAGTAGACCCAAAAATTATTTCATCTACATAAATTTGAACAAGTATCATAGAGCCATTGACATTTCTATAAAAGAGAGTTTTGTCAACAGTACCTCGAGTGAAGTGATTCTCTATAAGGAACTGTGATAGAGTGTCATACCAGGCTCTAGGTGCTTGCTTCAGGCCATAGAGTGCTTTGAGAAGAAAATAGACATATTCTGGGAATTCTGGGTCTTCAAAACCAGGAGGTTGACTTACATAAACCTCTTCTTCCAAAATGCCATTTAGAAAAAGCACTCTTGACATCCATTTGATAGACTTTGAATTTGGCATGGGCTGCATAGGCCAGGAAGATTCTGATTGCTTCTAACCTTGCTACAGGTGCAAAGGTCTCATCAAAATCAATTCCTTCTTCTTGACAGTAGCCTTTTGCAACCAACCTTGCTTTGTTCCTTGTCACTATGCCATTCTCATCCATCTTATTCTTGAATACCCATTTGGTGTCAATCACTGACTTGCCTTTAGGCTTGGGTACAAGCTTCCACACTTCATTTCTCTCAAACTGGTTTAGCTCCTCTTGCATTGCTAAAACCCAGTCTGGATCTAGGAGGGCATCCTCGACTCTCTTAGGTTCTTCTTTAGACAGAAAACTGCTATACAAGCATTCTTCTTGAGTTGCCCTTCTCGTTTGGACTCTTACATTTGAATCTCCAATTATGAGTTCAAATGGGTGATCTTTGGTCCATTTTCTTGATGATGGCAGGTTCAGCCTAGATGACGTAGCTTCATTCTCCCTGTGTTGATCATTCTGATTGGTTGTTGAGTGATGACTCTGAGAGACTCCCCCTGAGTGTGTGGTTCTTGAGGTTGGAGTTCTAACAGAGTTATCAATGGATAATTCTCTTTAACTATCAACGGGTAATCCAGAATTGTCTTCAATGGATCGGGTTTCATCAGTATCAACGGATGGTGTTCCACGCTCTTCACCTCGAGTATGCTGCGATCTTACACCAGTCGATACTGTTTCTATATCATCTTCATTGCCTTCACCAGTCATATCATTTTCAAATGATAAATCTTCATGGAAACCTTCATCTATCAACCCTTGGATTTTCTTGTCATCAAAGACAACATGTATGGATTCCATAACAATGTTCAGGTTATAGATTCTATATGATTTCCCTGCTGAATATCCAACAAAGATAGCTTCATCTGCTTTGGTGTCAAACTTTCCAATGTTTTTGTCTTGATTTCTCAGGACAAAACATTTGCAACCAAAGACATGTAAGAAGTTAAATGTTGGCTTCTTTCCCCTGAATAGTTGGTATGGAGTCAGTCCTTTTGCTTGATTGATCAAAGAAATATTCTGAGTATAGCAGGCAGTGTTGACAGCTTCTGCCCAGAAATATGTTGGCAACTTTGATTCTTCAAGCATTGTTCTTGCAGCTTCAATGAGAGTCCTGTTTTTCCTTTCTACTACACCATTTTGTTGAGGAGTCCTAGGTGCAGAGAATTCTAGGATAATTCCTTGTTCTTCACAAAACTCTCTCATCATAGAATTCTTAAACTCAGTTCCATTGTCACTTCTCATCCTTCTTACTCTGAAAGAGGGATTATTGTTGACTGTTCTGATATGATTGATGATGATTTCTCCTGCCTCATCCTTGGAGTGCAGAAAGAATGTCCACGTGAATTTAGAGAAGTCATCCACAATCACAAGACAGTATCCATGTGAAGTAGCTGTAGAGGATGATCAATGGAGGACATTAACTTGGATTTGAAAGAGGCCTTCTTTTGCTTCCCTTTTTGGCATGCATCACACAATCCATCTTTGGAGAAATCCAATTTTGGAATACCTCTAACCAGATCCTTCTTCACTAACTCATTCATTGCTTGGAAATTCAAGTGTGACAGTTTCTTGTGCCATAGCCAACCTTCATCTACACTTGCCTTGCTGAAGAGGCATGTAGCAGTATCTGCACTTGTTGAATTGAAGTCAGCTGTGTACAAATTCCCTTTCCGGTTGCCTGTCATCACTATCTTGTTGTCGTTTTTCCTGAAAACAACACAAGCTTCTGTAGTAAACCACACATTTTGACCTTTATCACATAGTTGACTGATACTCAGCAAATTATCCTTAAGTCCATCAACTAGTGCTACATCCTCAATGACAACATTTCCTTTTGAAATCAAGCCATATCCTCTAGTATATCCTTTGCTGTTGTCTCCAAAGGTAATGCTAGGGCCAGCTCTCTCCTCGAACTTAGTGAGCAGGGTAGAATCTCCAGTCATATGTCTGGAACAGCCACTATCCAGATACCAGAGGTTCTTTCTGTCTCCCTGCACACATCAAAACCAAATCAAGTTGATATTGGTACCCAAGTTTCCTTGGGTCCTGCAGTGTTAGCCTTTTTCTTGCCTCTCAAATCCTTTCTTCCCTTTGGTCCAGATTGAGTTCGATCAATCTTGACTCAGGGAGTGGGCCTTTGGAAGCCAGGATTTGAGCCTTGCTCAAATGCATTATAGAAATTGGAGTTAGGCATAGTCTGTGCATGCATGCTATTCATTATCCATGGCATCTGAGGCATATTGAAAGCATTATAGTATGGATTATGCATGAATGGAATGTTTGCATATAGACTAGATGCATGAGCAGATTGAGCATTATTGTTAGGCATAACATACATAGCAGAAGTAGGCAAGTGTAAAGGCATGGGAGCATTTTTCAATTTTCTACACCTAGCAGATAGGTGATTAACACTACCACAATTAACACATTCTTTTCTAGGAGCATATTTATCTGGTGTATAATTGTTGTGTTTATTAATCCCTACTTTGCCATTTCTGTTCTTTCTCCTACCTTTAGCTCTTGTCTCAACTTTCTCTAACTTGTCCTTCAATTGCTTTTGGGACAAGTGACCTATGTTAGCTTCCTCAACTGATTTTGTTTTGCTACATTCTCCTTTCTCAAAGTTTTTGCTGACTGGACTATATTGATTGTTCAATTTCACTAGAGTTGCTTTGCTGACAGTTTTGGCTTTCGATGGATGACATTGTTCTATATCCATCGATGGCTCATTGATCAACGGATAACTGCAGGCATCATCCGTTGACACACTGTCTGAAGCAGTCTCTCCATCAACTCCTAACTTTGCTTCTCCTAACTTGTTAAAGGAGTTAATCCCTTGGACACTACAGATTTCTCTAGTAGTGGCTCTGGATCTTCCCCAAAAGTCAATTAGGTCTTGATCTTTCTTCAACTATTCTTTCAAACTGTTCGCTCGTTTAAGAGCTTCAAACAATCCATCTTTAGCTTCCTGGAAATCTCTCCTCATAGTCTCAAACTCGATTAACCGAGTTTCTATCAAAGCATTCCTATCACTTAACTTTTCATTCAGCTCTTTTATTCTCTTGTTCTCTTTGTTAAGCGATTTTAAGGAAACATGCATGTTATACAATTCAAGAGACATCTCATCAATTGTACTAGCACATTCAGATTTAGATAGATCAGATAGGTTAGAAGAGAATACCCGGCTGCTTGCTGAACTAGCTTCTTCATCTTTCTCATTTGCCATGAGGGCAAGGTTGACAAACTCTTCTTCTGCATCAGAATCTCCACCAGCAGCCCAATCATTGTCTCTAGACACAAATGCCTTTTCCTTCTGATTGAGAAGATCAAAATATTTCTTCTTGTAGTCAACAGTTCCAAACAGTTTCTTCTCATTCTCAGCTTTAGGCTTTCTGCATTCATTGGCAAAATGGCCAGCAATTCCACAATTGAAGCATTTGAACTTAGATCTGTCAACCATGTTTTTGGATGATTGACCATTCTTTCTGAATTGCCTCCCTCCTGCTGGATTCCTTTTGAACTTAAGCTTTGAGAACCTCCTTGACAAGAACCCTAGATAGTCATCCAACTCATCAGATTCACTTCCACTTGATGCATCGAGTTCTTCAATCAACTTGCTTTTCCCTCTGCTAGTATCAGCTCCACCATCACAAGTCTCAGAACTTGGTGTGGCCTTTGTGCTCTCTATCTTCTCACTCACTTGGCTTACTGGAATGTTGGCCACCAAGGCAACAGATCCAGCCTTCTTCTGAATCTTCTCCACTTCCTCATCTTGTTGCATTTCAAGCTCATAGGTTTTCAGGATACCATACAGTCTCTCAAGTGTAAATTCTTTATAGTCTTGAGAGTTCCTCAATGAGACTGTCACTAGCTTCCATTCCTTCGGAAGAGATCTCAGAAATTTTAGGTTGGAGTCCTTGGTTTCATATTTCCTCCCATACAACTTCAGACCATTTAGTAGCTTTTGGAATCTATTAAATATATATGTCAAATTTTCACCAGAGGAATAATGAAAATGTTCATATTGTTGTATTAGGAGCTGCATCTTATTTTCTCTGACTTGTTCAGTTCCTTCACAGATTGTATGAATGGTATCCCACACTTTTTTTTTTGAAGAAAAAATGGTATCCCACACTTGCTTAGCAGAAGTGCAGTTTATAACACAATCAAACATATCTTGGTCAATACCATTGAATAAGATGTTCATGACCTTCTTATCCTTATGTATCACTTCCAAGTCCTCATCTGTGAACTCAGCCTGAGATTTTGGAATCGATCTTCCAGCAGCTTCACCAACGCCAGAGTTAGGCTTCATGGGAATATGAGGGCCTTTCACTATACAGTCAACATAATCTTCGTCTAGTGCTGAGAGATGAAAGTGCATCTTTACCTTCCAATGAAAGTAGTTGTCTTTGTCGAGAATTGGAATCTTTACCCCTGTGTCCTTCTTTCCCATGGTGCTAGATCTTTAAACTTTTTGTATGATAGAAGCTTGCTCTGATACAAATTGTTATTTCCCAGTTGCACACCTCAAGATTGTAGAAGGGGGGTTGAATACAATCTTGTGAAATTCTTTCGATTTTAAGCAAGACAACAATTACAACTTCAATGGAAACAGATGGATAAATCGAAGACTAAAACGTAAATAAATAGAAAATGAACAAATGCACAACACACTTAAAAATTTCAGGTGGGGTTTTCTCGACTCCGCCTGAGGGTTGTATTGAAGAAAACTTCTCTGTGTAAAATGAGTACACAGCTGCGAATACAAGGCTAAAACTATTACAAGAGAACCTAATGCTTATGGCTTTTTAGCTCAGTGTTTCTCTTCTCTGTTTTAGCTATGCTACACTTGAAGTATATAAATACTCCAAGATTACAAACCCTACAAAATAAACGAATCTTTGAAGTCAAAGTATCCTACAGGGTTGCTGCCACTCCTTGTCTCCATGTGATACAATTTTGTCTGGTTGTCTTGGACAGATATGCACTAGATTTACCAGCTAGATTGTTTGCGAGAATAAGGAATGTTTCTTTTTCTTCTTCGTTTCCAATACTGGTTCCCATACCTCTTTTAAGTTTATGAACCCATGTGATCTGTCAGGCATGTCAAGTCGCCATCAACCTCTACTCCCAAGACATTATTGGTTGAAGCATTTATCCGTTGGTGTAGACATGGATCGACAGGTTGATTTCTACTTGCTGAGAATACCATATCCGTTGACATAGAATCTTCATCCGTTGATCACCACTTCACTTATACAGAATTACATAGCACAGTTTATATACAATTAGCTACCCTATTCTTTATATCCTTTGATAGTCAACATGACTTAGGATTACTAGCAACTATGATATTCGACAACAAACTCAAACTTAAATACAAGGTATGCTACAGACTTATCAATTGATAAGCTGCCTCATCAACGAATGTACATAACTTGGGTATTCGTTGATAAGTTACAAAACTTAATCTTGTACTCATATCATTTTCAAGGTGTTCTATGGGTGTATATCATCAAGGACAACATAATTCATAACATAAGCAATGAAGGAAGTATTACTTGGTGATAGAAAATGATTTATTACTTACTAAAATAATGTGATAAATACAATCATCTTAAATGTATTTAAAATTAATCTTTGTTTATATTAAAATAGAAGTGTTGCAAATTTCATTTAATTGCATTTTTTTTATTGATTATGGTTCATTTATTTAAAATTTGTCATTAATAATAAAATATTAAATTTCATTTCATCGTCAATGTACTAGATTACCTTAAACCAAAAATATGAATTTTAAGGTAAAATTATTGATGATAAAATATTAGGGGGTGGTATTGTATCATGAGTTTTAAATACTTTTAAAGACTTTAGAAGTTTAGGGGTATTCAATTAATACTTTTAAATACTCTTTAAAAGTAAGGGGGTATTGTATCAGGATTTTATAAAAGTATTTAAAAGTTTAAGGTATTCAATTACAACTTTTAAAGAGTTGTTAAAAGTATCGTGTTATTCAAAAAGTCAATGACTTTTAATGAGAATGACTTTTAATGACTTTTAACAAAAATTATAACTACAGCCCTTGAAAAAAAAGTCATGAGCTTTTTGATAAGATTTGACATGACTTCTAATAATTTTATTAAAATCATCTTGAATAAAATTGTTTCATTACTGTCAATAATTTCTTTAAAATTTCTACTGTTAATAATTTCAAACTTCTCTTTCTTCCGCTTCTTCCATCTCTTTTTCTTCCTCTTCTTGGTTTTCAATTTCCATATTTATATTCATTTTAGTAAATAATATTATTGAGAGTGCGATCTTTTGCAATTTTGTAAAACTAGATCATCTTTTGCAATTTTGTAAAACTAGATCATAACACACAAAGTAAAATAAGAATCCATCAAACATCATAGTAATTCATGGGCTTCTAAAAATTTTGTGCTTGCATAAATTCACATAAAACATCAATAAAATAGCTTTGCATCATAAAAATATTGATGGCTAATGACATAGCTCTGCATCATCATTAGCTATGAATAGTGATAAATATATAATTCTCAGATAAAAATATGCAATAAATATTCAATTTAACAAGAAATACACCTTGTACTCAATTTTTTGGTGGCCGGATTAATCAGAGAACACACAATCGAAATTGTATTGCAATGAAAAAAGGTTAAAGGATTTCATAGCAGAGGCTAATATATATGATCTTTGTAGTTAGTCTACTAAACCACAAAATCTATCAAAAAGTCTATGAAAGTTTTTAGAAGTCATTTCATTAGGAGTCATCAAAAGTATTTTGAAATTTTAATGACTCAACAAGAATCATTAAAAGTCGTTAAAAGTCTATAAAATCCATAAAAGTCATTACCCCAAAAATTGTCATTAAAAGTCATAATACAATACCACCCCCTTAGTAGCACCACTATGTTAACTGTTTTTGGATGGTTAGAAAGAGAGAGGGAGAGAGAGATTGTAACATTTCTGCATTTTAGTGGTGCGATGTGCGAATAACAAATTAGGGCCTAGGGTTAGAGAAGAGTAAGTAAGATGAACAGTGAGTTAGAGAAAAACAAGAAATCAAGAATCACAAATGAAGAAGAAGAAGAAGGAGAAGATAGAATCAGCAAACTGCCTAATGAATTGCTTCATCGAATTCTAAAGTTCGTAGATACAAAATTGGGTGTTCAAACCAGCGCTCTCTCGAAACGATGGAAGCTTGTGTGGACTACTCTCCCCTTTCTTAAGTTTAAATGGGACCAACGCTACTCAGCTGGTAATACAAGTAATTTATCCCGTCATGTTTTAACTCATCGAAACCATGAGTCCCAGCTTTCGTGTTTGGAAATAGCATTGCTCCCTGCAGGTTTAATTGCTAAGTTTATCGAATATGCTATTTCACATCGTGTTAGGTATTTAAATGTTCAGTTTCGATCGGATCATAAACCTTTTAAATTGTCAAATTTTAATTCTACTTGTATTGAGAATCTTGAATTGGAAATGAAACCTGAAGATTCAATGCGCGAATCGGATTGTTGGGATTTACCCGCTTTATCAACTCTACGCTTGGTACGCTTGACATGTTACATGTATTATCTATTGGTTGTAGAGGATAAGTTTCCTGGAATATATTTGACCTGCTTGCCTGCATTACGTAATCTGTCGCTTGAAAATTGGCATTTACAGTCCTTTGATTTTAGTTTGCCTCAATTAACAACTCTTGTTTTGTGTAAGTGCAAAGTGCCCACTAAAGTTTGGAATTTGCCATCTTTAAAGAGTCTAACACTGGATGATGTAGAATTCCCCGAAAATATGAAAGAGCTATTCACTGCACTTGCCAATCTACAAAGTCTCAGTATATCTTACAACAGGGTTTCTATACAAAATTGTTTAATACATTGTCCTGAATTGGTGAATCTGGAGATCAAGACCCGCTACGACCGCTACAATGGGTTTCCTAAGAGTACAATTGTGGTTTTTGCTCCAAAACTCAGCAATTTTATTTCTGTTGGTATCTTTCCAATCACGTTTGAAGATTCTAAGTTGAAGTACGTAAATGTGAACCTAAGGGGTTGGATAGATGACAAGAACTTCTCGCGGGAGAAGTTGAAAGAATATCATCAACAGTTGACAGTTATGTTGCCAGGACTTGGTAGTGCCAAGATTCTAAATCTGGACTTGGATATCATTGAGGTAACCTAATTATCAATTTGGTAAATATCCACATTAGTCACCTTCGTTTCTCTGTAATATCCAAACTAATGATAAGTGTGAGTGAAACAAACCATCAAAGTTTTTGGGTTTATTGATAATTTAGTCTTTTACATTTGGTGATATAAAGTGCTTGTTACCAAATTACCTAGAGAGCATAGTTATTATGGTTGGGGGGGGGGGGGGGGGATCAAACATGGGGTAGAAAATAGTCACTTTCCTTCAATTGGATGGGGTAGGTGAAATAGTCATTGCCTAGGCATCGCTTAGACTTACGCTAGGTGAATTAGACTTTCAACTATATATTTAATAATTAACTATTTTCCTAACATGTAATTTGACTTAGCTTTTTGTCATTGCAATGTATCTTTTATGGGCAAAATTCGTAAGCTTGAACCATTAGTCCATTACAATTGAACAATTATATTAATAATAAAAATTTCAAAAAAAAAAAACTAATAACATGTCTTTATTCTTGTAGTCAGATAATCCAATCTTAAATTAATATAATTATTATTAAATATAATGACATTATTGGCCTGTTTGGCATAGCTTAATTATGCCGACTTATGACTTATTTTCGGGTAAAAATTTTATATTTTGATAATATTTTTTTATACAAATGTTTAATGTATCGTTGAGATTCAATAAGTTGCAAAAATAAGTTGGAATGTTAAGAATCTCTAACTTTGTCTTAAAATAAGTTAACTTATTCTGAAAAAAAGTTCCCCCAAACACTCCCTATGTCTACATGATATAATATATATGTCGTGTGCCCATTTATAGTTGAACACAATTGGTCTAATATATGCCTAGGTGGCGCAAGCACCTTGTTTTGCCTTTACGCTTTCACAAGTATGATAAGGAGTGTGTATATGGATATGGAGTATTGTTGGAGATCACACAGATATCTATGTTCAAGTTACTAAGAGATGTAGAGTTATATTATATTCGAGGGGACTAAGAATCTCTTGCAGACATCTGTTAGAAGTCTGTTTCATTATTCCATCCCAAGTTAACAATGAAAACTTGACACACATTTAGGCTATGTTTGTTTGATTGGAAACAAGTGTACGTTTTGTCCTTTTCGAATTTTTTCGAATTTATGTGGTAGACGGTTGTTGCCATTGCAGAAAGTGATTATGCTCCCTTCTCATTAGCTTCTCTTGTGATCTTTCTTTCTGCAAAATATGATGCCTTAAGAAGGAAACACATAGCCTACTGAATTATTACTTTCTTCCATTTACTTTTGAAATAAAGATGTAAATTACTATTCATTCGACCGATCTTTATATATAACTCTATGTTATTTTGTTATTTCGTAGGCACTTCTCTCGCTTTTCGACTTTCTTCTAAGTTTCACTTCTCCATTTTATGACTTGAAGTATGTAAAGCTGCCACATGGATGTAATGAGACAAGTATATCTAGTACTCTGAGAAGCTACTTACTTGGTGGCTC
The DNA here is from genome assembly GCA_037693485.1 of Kitagawia praeruptora. Lineage (NCBI taxonomy): Eukaryota > Viridiplantae > Streptophyta > Magnoliopsida > Apiales > Apiaceae > Kitagawia > Kitagawia praeruptora. The sequence goes on along the minus strand of CM075345.1, from coordinate 40,010,397 downwards.
TCCAACAGCCACCATTGTCAAAGCAATTCCCCAGGTATTTAAGATGTTGACTACTCTTCTTGGTAACTTGATACATTTATTGTGTTTTTTCGTGTAGGCATAAACAGTGCATATAGCATTTATATAGTCATACTAGGTATATTTCCTTTACATTAACTTTTTTTGATTGGGGAACATGAGCAGAAAATGGTGGATCTACAGATTTAATTTTCAAGTCTCTGTAAAAGGATTTGAAGTTTTGTTTATTTGTGCTACTAATGCTAGCAAATTATCCTCAGAAAGAAGTTGAATTAGATTAGCTTCTAGTTTTATTATGAGAAGGTCTTAGTAAATTGGTTATGACCTGTGAACAATTAGGTCTAATGAAAGCAATTTTACTACAAAAGTAGATAGGATAAACACTTGACATGGATTAACATAGGCTTTAAACATTGTTTCCTGCTAATTCATGTCCAAATATCTTGAATAGGTGTATTGACAAATTCTTAACTCCCTGAGACTGAGGTCAAATTTTATTCACTTTTTGATTTTGTACGCACACACACGAAAACAAAAGTCTTGAAGATGATGAGTGATCTTGGGCCTCGTTTTTTTGTCAACTTTGTAAGTTACCTAGTGAATTTGCACTTCCGTAAATTTAACTCACATCATATCGTTCCATGGATAATGAAATGATTGTGTTTGGTTTGACAATATGTTACTTCAACTTACTTTGCTAATTTTGGTGAATTGAGTCTGTATAATACTAATGTAACTATGTAACTTGTGGTGACCACATGGTACATAGGTAACTAAGTTGCTTTGTTTTGATGTGACCATAAATACCTGGGAACTTGTAATCACTTTATCCAGCTGAAATTTTATTGAACCAAAGACATAAATTAATTTGAGTTCCATGGAAGTTGTAGTTACATGGTTACACAAACGAGGCCTTAGTTTATAAACTTGAAAATACATAAATCCATAATATTTTTAAAGGTATGCTTTGATCTTGAACTTTATTTATAGGACTTAATTTGTATACTTATAATTTTTAGCTTTGATTGTTTGGGCCCTATTTGTGGCTATTTTTTGTTTCGTATTTAGCAATGTTTTAGATTATGGTTTGTTCAACTAATTAAAATGTTAAGGTTCCATGTGTTTTCTTGTGCAAACATTATTGTCCAAGTTTCCATTTGTTTAAATATGTTGATCTATGACTAAAATCCATAATATTCCATACTCTTTGAATAGGTCTTGTCATAGTTGAACTGATTGATCTACAAGCCCAAAAGAGCTGTAGATCGTAGGTTGAGTTGAAGTCTTCAGTAATTTCTTTTTATGCTTGATTAAATTAGAGCTTTGGGGATTTACTTGTGTTGGTATATACTACAGAAGCTCATGCACACATCACGCACACTTCACGCACACATGTACATACAAACATGTGAATCAACGTATAGTTTAAACTAGTTCCAATCAAAGTTAAGAAGAAGAAGATGGAGCCGGTGGGATCTAAACAAAAAGAGTGTTAAATGGAGGGGGTCGGCACAACAATCACTTGGGTTAGCTTAGAGCCGAAAAAACAATCTATGAGTTCAGGAGGCTAATATACCTACTTATGTTTATATTATGTTTTTACACATTAACTATTGACGCAATGCCAGCTTGATAGGTGGTCTAGCTGTTACAGAACTAACAGCTCACAGTTAAAATTATTTAGCTAAATATTTTTGCCTCACCTTATAGAAGAAGTTGACTAGGATATCTCATTTTATTTATTCAGGCAGTTTGCTTTTCTTTGTTGATAAAACATGCGTTTAATTCTCAGTTAGAATGTTTCACCAAACTTTCTGATAATTTTTCCAGAACATGATTCCTTATACAGAGGCAGTTGGTGTGAAAGCTCCAAATGTGGTGCCACAGGAGCCCTTGGGAGCTCCAACCAAGGTATTGGTTAATTCTCAACATATACATCAAACCATGTGCATTGACACTGCAGACACAGGAGTGCAAGAAGAGCTCGTGGGGCACGATTCCTTATTAGATGTTGACAGGGTTAGACAAGTCCGTGCTCCTGTTGAAAGGACAGGCAATGATTGGGTAAGCTCTTATGGGGGTAATAGTGATATTGGGTTATGGCGGGGACATGAGGTTAACTGCGAGTTTGTACGTCTGCTCGATCTCATTATGGATAAGTACCCGGAAACCTTCGAGCACTTTACCACCAAAAACAAGAAATTTTGTACAATTAAGCTTAATACGTTGTGCACCTCAGTGAAAGACTTTACCAGAATCTCTATGATTGATGTTGATGCTGAGTTGATTGCTGAGTACAGGGATGCATTTGCGGAGTTGCAGAAATTCGGATTCAACGTGAGTTGGCTTGTGAGCCGTCTGAACTATATAGAACAAGTCCGGTTTTCACAGCCCCTACTTTCGGAGCTTCATGAAATTGACTGTCATATTGATGATGCCAAAAGTAAGTTACAAGAGTTTCAGATTCGGATTGATGATACTAAAACTAAATTAAGAGATTTAGAGACTCTTCGTGCTAAAAAGATGCAAGAGATTAAGAAAGCTTTTGGAACTATGGTTACAAACCTTGTTGTTGGCCACATAGGAGATGATCTCTTGTCAAGTCCTTAGTATTGAACTGTTCTTGTAGACTTTTTGTTGAACTGTTTTTGTGTTTGAATTCCTACTAATTGTCATTTTTGTGTTTGAATTCCTACTAATTGTCATGTTTGTATGCTTGTTTAGTATCTAGTAAGATGTGTTACTTCACATAAGAATTTTCTTGCATATGTTATTGCATTGTGCTAAACTGTAATTGTTGTATTACTTCGTCCACACTTTTTACAGTTTCCAACTTCCCAACAAGTTTACGGTCTTCATTGTGTAACTTGGGTTGTATGCGGCTATTACAGAGATATAAACAACTAATACTCCGAGTAGCTACTTGCTTGCCCTTTGCCAGAAACTTAATGACTACTTTAACTCGGTTCTTTATCTGTATAGTGTATTTAGGCATATGGAATGCAAATATTTATTAAATTATGCTGTCTCAGTTTGTGTTTGTCTTTGCACTTTGCAGTTTTGTTGAGTTGCTTGTCTATTGTTCTAGCAAATCCTTGCACGGGATATAAATTATTTGCGGACAGAAAAAATTGGTGTGAATTCTTATATTCTAGGAAAAGCTTTATAAATAAAACAATATGTTTGTACTATGATAGTAACAATCACATACTATGAAAGTAGTTTTGGAAAAACAAAAACCAAAGAAGGTGAATCTAGCACCCTTCAGGTTAGCCGCTACCAAAGAAGACAAAACATGTACCCTAAATTCATGTAGCTCCACAGAGCACCAAAATTCGTTGAAGGTTCCCTATTATTTTGTGTTACCACTAAATTTATCTAAAAAACTAACGCTTTGTATTACACTCTGTTTCCTCTCTTCTGAAACTCATATTCTTCATCACTCTTATTCCTCAATTTTATGAAATTCTACCTTCATTACTACACTTCCAATAAAAATCTCCAGTAAGTTCTCCGACAAATTACCAGATACATAAATTTACGCAGGTTTTTCTTGAATGTTATATAGGTACATTACACATGCATTCATCAACAGATTTCTCTGAGTTGTTTTTTGACAAGTTACATTTAGATACAAACAAACACCAATATCTGCATGTGTAAATAGTGAACAATATTTAAGGATGCAAAACTCTGTAAAAGGCAGAAAAGGCTATGACAGAATGGTGAAGGTAGATTCGACAGATGAAGAATTAGAATATTCATTTCGAATAAGCAACACAAATGATCCACATCATTCGCATGAAGATGTTACTTCTCCGTTATCAGTTGATATTCATACATCTTCTTCATCACCTCCAACTTCAACACCTTGGGATAAGTCATTGGCCACATCACCAATATCGAAATCTCCGTGGTCATCTCATGTTGAAGAACCTTCTTCCAGTCAAGAAGACACTTATAAATACACAGGCCTGATGGGGTCGCTTGTTCGCGAAGAAGGCCACATTTATTCCTTGGCAGCAACGGGGGATTTGTTATATACAGGATCTGACAGCAAGAACATTAGGGTGTGGAAAAACCAGAAGGAGTATTCAGGGTTTAAATCAAATAGTGGACTCGTTAAAGCGATTATTATTGCTGGTGAAAAGATTTTTACCGGTCATCAAGATGGTAAAATTCGTCTCTGGAGAGTGTCTTCCAAGAATCCAAGTATTCACAAACGGGTGGGATCGTTACCTACATTTAGAGCTGTGTTTAAAAGCTCAATGAATCCGAGTAGTTACAGGAGAAGCCGGAATGTAATATGGCTTAAACATTTCGATGCCATTTCGTGCCTTAGCTTAAATGAAGATAAAACACTTCTGTACTCGGCTTCGTGGGACAGAACAATTAAAGTTTGGAGAGTTTCGAATTCAAAATGTTTAGAATCTGTTAATGCTCATGAAGATGCTGTCAATTCCGTGGTTGCAGGCTTTGACGGGCTCGTATTTACAGGATCAGCTGATGGAACTGTCAAAGTATGGCGTCGGGAATTACAAGGAAAAGGCACCAAGCATTTTTTCTCACAGACATTGTTGAAACAAGAATGTGCCGTGACAGCATTGGCAGTTGATCCTCTTGCTTCATTTCTATATTGTGGATCATCAGACGGAGTTGTTAATTTTTGGGAACGTGCAAGCCTTTTGTCACATGGGGGAGTATTGAGGGGCCATAAGCTTGCAGTTCTGTGTTTAGCATCATCTAGTAACCTGATATTTAGTGGATCGGCTGATACAAATATATGTGTTTGGACTAGAGATGCAGAAGGCAAGCATTCGTGCTTGTCTGTGTTGAGTGGTCATACCGGACCAGTGAAATGTTTAGCGGTTGAAGATGATAAAGAACAGCAAGTTGGTGGTGATAGGCGGTGGGTTGTTTACAGTGGGAGTTTGGATAAGTCGGTGAAGATCTGGAGGGTGTCAGCGAATATGGCTCCTATACAAACTCCCCAGCAAAAAGATCAACCACCATTTGTTCCGTCTGTTCAACACTTCAGCAAAAGCAGTCGAAAGAACTAGTTTGTAAGAAGGAAAAAAATTTCAATGCTGCACCTCCTATAAGGCTATAAGCAGTATCATCTGATAAATGTCCAGATGTTGTAATTTTACATTGTAATTATCCACCTGGAACCCACATACATTATGCATATAGTAATTTGTATTGGTTAACGTTCTGCAACAAACAAAAGTCCGTTTGAGCTTTTGACAACCACCTTTATTGATATCCTTTTGGGGGGGGGCGACTATGTTGTAGATTAACGTCAAGTGGGCTTGTAGTGCGAGGCTGCAGTAAGTTGGTAGTACTTGCAAAAACTTTGTTCTCAGATGAAGAACGAAAAATTCTTAGAAATGCCCTTATATTTGTCCTCATTTTCTCATCTTTAATCTTACTTTGAGTACATACATGATATGTGCACTATTACTGCATATCGAAATGTTATGCTTGCATTTAATTTTTCGGTTAGATAACCATTTACAAACCATATGGTAACATAAAACAAATGAAATGTCAATACTACCTGCAACATACTCGAATAACATCTGCGCTGTGTACTCTCCCGTAGACAAAGCATATCCTTGTTCTAACACTGATGGATAATACCAGATTTTTCAGGAGAAAGCTAGAAAGGAAGAGGAAACAAAATTTTTCTAACTCAACTTATAGTTTACATATCGGCAAGCTTTAACCAGTAGCACTTGAGTTTACGTCCAATTTCAGCACACAAAGTTCAGATTCAGAAAGTCGAAATAGAAATTTTGATAACATAAAATTTATAAAATAATTACTGCTGGATCCCAAAGGATGTATACGTAAAACCTATGTGGCAAGAATTCGTAATGCAGAACTAAAGATTTTCACTTTCATATTCTGCATAAATTTCTCAGGACTTCTAAAGCATGCTGTAATGAATAGAATCAAGATTATATCTTTAGTGGTGCAGTGGGCTTTAGCTTGATGTAAAATAAATTAGTTTCTCTTGGCCCATGCATGTTTTGACATATACTACATATTATTAGTGTTGCTGACCTACCTCTCTTTGAATTTCCTCAATTTATTTGTATCTTCTTCACAAGACTCAAGAGTATGGTCATGCCAAATGTAATGCCTACAACTAACTTCCATAGATTCCCGAAACGTAAACTCTTGGAATTAGAAGCCATGGCCACGGACAACTGTAATATTGTAGCTTCAGTTATTTTTTTGATAATCATTTATCTGGGCCTATTCGGGAAGGGAAGTGATGAACTCGAAAATGGAGGTTTATTCATTTTCGGAGATTCTTTGGTGGATGCTGGAAACAATAACTATCTGGCAACATTGTCTAAGGCTAATGTAAGACCAAATGGTATTGATTTCAAAGCTTCCGGGGGGACTCCCACTGGCCGGTTCACCAATGGAAGAACCATTTTGGACATTGTTGGTAGGCCATCGTACAAACAACTGATATTTGCATTTTTGCTTCATCTGATATTCTTGTAAATATGTAAATAAAATTTCTCTGTCTTTTTATGATTATTGAGATTGTTTTCTATTCTTCAACATTTTAATACTTTTAGGGGAAAAGCTGGGGCAACCATACTATCCTCTGCCATTTCTGGGACCATATCCTCCCTACAGAAATATACTGCATGGAGTGAATTATGCATCAGGAGGTGGTGGAATTTTGAATGCCACTGGAACTATATTTGTAAGTTAGTACTCAAACTCCATCACGAAAAACTTGTAAAATTGCGTCCAAGAATATGCCAATATATATTGCTACAATTTTTTTGTTTTTGCAGATAGATAGGCTTTCAATGCATACCCAAATTGATTATTTCAATATTACGAGGAAACATATTGATGAATTGTTGGGTACAACCAAAGCTAGACAATTCATTACGAAAAATTCAATTTTCCCGATAGTAATTGGCTCAAACGATTTTCTAAACAACTATCTGCTTCCGATCCTCTCAGTAGGCGAAAGAATATTAACGAGCCCAGATGCTTTCATAGCTGAACTAAATGAAAATTTGACACAACAACTTAATGTAAGTGCTGAAAAATCCCCAGCTTTCTAATTTTTTAATTATTGAATCACATATCTGATTTTTGCAACAGAGACTTTACCAACTAGATGCAAGAAAGTTTGTAATCGGGAATGTTGCACCAATAGGTTGCATTCCTTACCAGAAGAAAATACATTGGATGAATGAAACTCAGTGTGTGGAATTACCAAACAGAATGGCCCGTCGCTACAATGCCAGATTAAAAACTCTTGTGCTTGAGCTAAACAAAACTCTCGATGGAGCAACATTTGTTCTTGCAAATGTTTACGATCTAGTGATGGCTGTCATAACAAACCATAAAAAATATGGTAGGTAGGCTAATACTTTAAATTGCTACGTCGGTAAAATGTCTTTGTTAGAAGACTCGTAAAATTCAAGCAAAGTAATTTTGTTAAGTATAAACTCGTTGCAGGTTTTGAAACTGCAAGTAGAGCTTGTTGTGGAAATGGTAAGCTCGGGGGAATCATGCCTTGCAAACCGGGGTCTAGTATGTGTAGGGATCGCGACAAGTATGTGTTCTGGGATCCTTACCACCCTAGTGAGGCTGCAAACCTTATTATTGCCAATCAATTGCTTGATGGAGACAGCAACTATACTTTTCCCATGAATATCAGGAAACTTAGAGATCTCTAGTTAACAACAATTTTTTGATGCATGCTTGTACATTTGAGACTAGTTTTAGACTTCTATTATGATGACGATAGTGGATAAGAGTAACTCCAACAATAATAGTTAGGGTAGAGAGCATGGGCCGGTTTGGTCCGGTTTTAGGGTAAAACCGGAACCGGAACCATAAATTCCCGGTTTCTAAAATTGAAAACCGCAACCGTCGGTTCGGGTTCGGTTTTGGTTGCGGTTTCAAAACCCCGGTTCGGTTTGTAACGATTCGGTTTCGGTTTTAAAACCGGATGAAAATAAAAATGAAAACAATATATTAGTTTCTAACTTTTATGAAAATGAAAACTGGTATAAAATATTCACCAATTCTAAAGGGCATTTCTAACTTTTAACTTGTACTATACACAAATTATTTTTAATATTTGCGGATTATTTTTGAAGTTTGTTATTTTATTATTTATATTTTAATTATAGACTTTTTTAATAAAAAAATCAATTACAGAAGATAGTAAAATAAAATGTAAAAATATGTTACTGGAGTGATTCCAATAAGTATATATGTTCGTATTTTTAAGATTAATAATATATATGTTAAATATATTATGTTATTGACAAAATTCAAATATTGAATTTTTCATAGTAATTATAATATTAAAATAAAATAAATTACATTTTATTACTTTTTGTGATTTTCATTTATTTGCTTTAAAATGTAACAATCGTAATTATTACTAATCAACAATGTCAAATCGAAACGAAAAGTAATCAAATATAATTTATTTATTGTTGTTAATCAACGATATCATACAAAATTCTAAGAAAAATTGTCCAAAATATCCACTTCTTCACTACCCACTGCCCAAAATACCCAATTTACAAAACAGCGCCCGAAATATCTAGGGGATACGTAGTTCCCAGGGGCATATCCCAAGTACTGTAACGCTTAGAAACATAGCACTTCTCTCGTCTCCTGGAGAGCTCAACTCGCCGGCGATTCATTGTTGTCTTATCGATTGAGCATCTTAGAAGGATCGTCCACCTACCACAAGAACACAAAATGACCACAAGATCGTCCCCTATATTCTCCCAGTCTTATTTTCACTTCTCCAGCCCCGTAGGGGCGAGTATGAAGCTCATAGGAGCGTTCAACATCGACGGAATCGCCAAAATGGGCGTTTCAAATCTAGCATTAGAAATGTTATGAAAATGGTTTGGACTTGTAGAGTATCGAATGACAAATCGATTGGTGTATAGGATGTGTTTGGAAAACTTCGGGATGGTCGTGAACGGGAGACTCGTCGGAAATCATGAAAATCGCCTGGAAATCGCGATTCTTGGGAAGACGAGGCTAGCGTGAGATACGCCTATGGAAACGGCGTATCATCAGATACGCATACCACATTGGCGTATATGGTGCCATCTACGCCCTTCCTAGAGTAGCAACCTAGACTCGCGCCTAGGTGAACGGTGTATCACCACATACGATCATGTGGTAGACGTATGTGGTGGATATTTAGGACGGTACTTTCCAAATTTGGGTATTTTGGACATGAAATAATAAAAAGTGGGTATTTAGTGAACCCATCCAAACTCTGACAATTAACAAAATATAATATATTTCACCAATGGGGATGAAGTTTCTAAAGCACACAATAGAGAAGTTTTCTATTAGTACAACTTAAATTTTGTATGTTATTTATTATTTTTGATAATCCAACCGTACGGATGAAAAGTTTATGTCAAAATAACAATCTATCTATCTTCTTTATTTTTTATGAAGTCAATACAAGATGGGTATGAATGAAGTCTATTATTAAATTAATAAAATTTTATTAAATATTTAGTGAAATATATCATTGGATCAATATTTTTGTGATAAATGTAAAAATTGTTAAGAGGTATTTGGACAGAGAGAATAATTGAAAAAAATTCATATATTGTAATTGTTACAATTTTTAAATATTTATTTTATATTTTACACTTTTTCTGTCTCTAACTATATGTTCATTATGATTTTTTTCGAAATCAAATCGATTTTTTATTAAACATTAAAATTTATCCACATATTATTTTAAAATTGAAAATTATATTGTAAAATAGTTAAATACATTTTTGAATAAAATACTCCCTCCGTCCCATTTTGTATGACACTCTTCTTTTTGCACGCATTTCAATGTGCTTTGACGGGGTACTTATAGATAATATTTTTAATTTTTTTTTTTTGTATAAAAATATAGACTCTATATTTTTATACAAATCGAAAAAAATTAAAAAAATATAATTCACAAGTACCCGGTCCGAGAAAAAAGACCCCCAATATCACAATTTTGAAGTAAATGGCCCCAAATATCACAACTCAAAATATTGGCCCCAAATATCACTCCAAAACACACTTTCATGTATCGTTTCTGGGGATTTTTTTTTCCCCTAAAAACGCTATTGCGTCTTGCGTTTTGGGGAATCATTTTTTTTTTTAATATAAACGCTACATAGATTAGCGTTGGGTGGTTGTTAACGCCACTTTATGTGGTGTGTTGGGGGGAAACGCCACTTAATGTGGTGTTTAGGGGTGTTTTCCTTTCTTTTTTTTAATTCTTTCAGGGGTTCAACAATTAACTTTTGGGGTTCAATGTTTCCATTTTGGGTTTTAGAAATATTCGGAACGATGAATAACCCGTATACGAACTTAGGTTTTAGGGTTTGGGGTTGTTTACAACCCTAAACCCTAACTTATCCTGATTTTTAAACGCGTTAACGTTTAAAAATCAGGCCGTCGGATTCAATTTTTTAATTAAAAATTTTAAATTCAGAAAAAACAATTTTAACTAAATTTAGGGGTTCAACAATTTACTTTTGGGGTTCAACATTTCCATTTTGGGTTTTAGAAATATTTAGAACGACGAATAAACCGTATACGAACTTAGGGTTTAGGGTTTGGGGTTTAGGGACCCTAAACCCTAACTTATCCTGATTTTTAAACGCGTTAGCGTTTAAAAATCTAGCCGCCGGATTTAATTTCTTAATTTACATTTTTAAATTAAAAAAATATATTTTTTTAAAAATTCAGGGGTTTAATAATTAACTTTTGGGGTTTAACGTTTGCATTTTGGGTTTTAGAAATATTCAGAACGAACCGTATATATTTAGGAAAAAAAGAAAAAAAAAACAAACAACGCCACATGAAGTGGCGTTACCTCACAAGACACAGTCTTATCCAGCATTTTCAAACCCAAAACACACTATTATCTAGCGTTAACAAAAAAAATAAAAATCCTTCCCACAAAACGTTAAACGCATTAGCATTTTTGAATTTAAAAAAAAATAAAAAAATAGGAAACGCTACACGAAGTAGCGTTTTTGAAGAAAAATTGAAAACGCTAAACGCTTTTGTGTTTTGGAGTGATATTTAGGGCCAACTTTTCAGATTGTGATATTTGGGGCCATTTACTTTCAAATTGTGATATTGAGGACCAACACCGAACACATTGAAATTCGTGAAAAAGTCAGAGGATCCTACATTTTGGGACGGAGGGAGTATATTTTTAGTATTTCTTAAAAATGTAATGATAGATATAAATTGAGTTAATTGCATATCGCATCCCTGTGATTTTGGCAAATCGCAATTTTAACTCAAACTTCATAAAAATTCAGTTTGCATCCCATAACATGTTTTGGCGGTTCACTTTGTACCCCTTTTACCGACTTCCGTCAAATGAGGCCAGTTAATGTTATATTGACAAGGGTAAAACCGTCTTTTCCGTCAAATGGGCTTTCTTCATGATCTGGGGACTGTTCATAAGCTCCGCCATCGCAAACTCAATCGTGTTAGGGGTTGTGTCCTGTCCAAAAGATACATCAGATGCAATCTTTATACAATTATTATCATGCGTTCAAAATACTCAATCAATCTCGCAAACATATCAAATTTAATAATAAATCAGATATATTTAGCTTTGCAATATTAGCAGACACCTCGGCCACCGTTTTCCTGAACTCCATCGCAATTGCAGCCCTCTCTTTGCCCTTAACCGTGCTACCCCACAACATATTTGTTATCACATTTAGCACTGTTAAGAACATTTGTTCACCTAAGTTAACTGGACAATTTGCTTGATCATATAAATATTTACAAGTATTTCTAATTTCTTGCTATCTATGATTGTAGACAGTATCAAGCACCGAATGTCCAAGTATTCCGTGGACAGAGACTATTCTCAACATTCGTCATTCTGATCCGTATGATGTAGCACCAGTTTCCATGGCATTTGTGACAGCTGAAACATTACGATTTGCATTTGAGACCGCCAAAACATGTTATGGGATGCAAACTGAAATTATATTAAGTTTGGATTAAAATTGCGATTGGCCAAAACCACATGAATACAATACGCAATTAACTCATATAAATTTCAATCGAACTTTAAGTTGGTACGGTGAGAGTACCGGAGTCGCTGGGTCAAAACAAAACCCGGAACCCTCTTCTTGTCCTACTCTAGGGTTCAACAACCTAGGGTTTTAATTTTAATTTACCCCCATTTTCAAATTTCAATTCACTCGCACCTTGACAGTAATCAACACAATCAATCACACTGAGAGCTTCATTCTCATCACTCTTACACAATGTCATTCTCATTCACGCCTCCTCAACAACAACAAACTCCATCATTGTTTCAACCCCAACAACAACAATCCCCTTTTCAACAACAACCCTCTCCCTTCAATTTTCAACCCCAACAACAACAACAACAACAACAACAACAGCAGCAGCAGCAGCAGCAATTTCAACAAAATCAGCTGTTTCTGTTTACTAACGATAAGGCTCCGGCTAGTTACGGCACTAAGTGGAATGACCTGCACCCTGATTCTCAGAAATTCCTCCGTCAAATTGAGTATGTTGTTATTGCCTATTCGTCTTTTTTACGAATGTCGGTTTTCGAGGTTTCGGTGTTTAATTGTGTTCTTGTGAATTCTGTTTTATTTATTAGTTTTTTTTTTGTGTATACAGGGAGAGAATCTTGGAGTATAGAGATGAGAGTCAGCGGTTGGATCAGTGTAGTAGGCTTTATGATTCATCGGTTTCAAATGACGTGTTTGAGCTCGATGCTAGCGTTGTTGTTCAGGTTGTTACTCTGTTTTTTTTTCTTTATTTTGTACAGTATGTTTATCTTGATGTATATAAGAAATTGTTTTTATACAATTATGCAAGTAGTATAATTATAAATGGAAGGAATTGTTGATTTAAGGTTTTTTCAAAGCTTGCAAGAAGAAGCTTGATGTTTGTAACTAAATTGTTCTTCTACTAGTATTTTTTTTTCGTTTTTTCTTTACTGCAGTTTGAAGTGTCAGAACGGTTCCATATTATATGGTTTCTGATAAATTGTGTAAAAAGGTTTATGGTTAAACATATGATAAAATGAATTTAACGTGCTTAGTGTCAAAGCATGTTGATATCTTTACATAATGAATAACCTTTATCAAGAATAGGAAATCTCTTACCAATCTTTTGATTGTGCACCATATATCTTATAAATGTCTTTACTTGTTAGTATGCAAACACTGTTTCGATAATGTTGCACTATGCAAAGTATTTTGACTCGTGTAGATGATGTTAAAGGTTTCTTTTTTAGCCTGAATATATTACATAATCAACCTTTTGAAAACAGGAAGGCCATCAATGTATAAAAAGGTTCAAGTAACTTTGGCTTGCTGAAATCTTCTGATTTTGACTTTATAAGATTAAACTTTTTCCGGTTATGTAATTGATGTCGCTAGTGATACTGGCGGTATCATATGACTGAGAAAATGTCCTTTCAGAATTCATGTTATATTGTTTTTTACTGACCTCTGATATAAGTAATTTTCACATATCACTTAAATAGGAGCTCTTTTGATTTCTTTAGCGATGTGAAAATTCCCTAAATGCCACATTTTCTTTTAAAATTTGAATTTTCTTGTATGCTGAAGCTTATCTGTAATTCTATCTGCAGGAACTTGGTGGAATCAGTACAGCAATGGAACGACAGAAAGCTGTTATACAAGAGCTAATGGTTGTTGTGAAAGATATGTTACGCAACACAGAGGTTGCTGTTCGTTCGTTTATGATGTTGCGCCCTCGGTTTATTCACTCCAGTGGAGGTTCTATCTCAAATGCCACATCGTCGTCTCAGTATACAGGAGCAATGACTCCAAGTGCAGGTGGTCAATCAGCAGGGACACCAATGGTGCCTGTTTACGATTTTTATAGTGGACTCCCCAAGAAACCATCTCCATTTCTGCAGCAAACTGTTGCAACATTTGAGAAGTATATTGGAGAGTCTCGCCAGTGGATTGAAGAGTTAGAACAGTTACTACGTTTAGATTCTGAAAAAAACTCTCAGAACACTAGCTCTTCATTATTGCAATCACTTCCCAAAGTCATGTCAAATGTCCATGACTTTTTTGTACATGTAGCGGCGAAGGTAAATCGTACTAAAATTTCTCTGTTTCTGACTCGAGTTTAAATTGTGGTGTTTAACTCTTTAATCCATGATATTTATATTGAATTCAAGCTGTTTTTTAGCAGTTCTTTTCATCGCATATATCTGAGTGATTATCTAAAGAGAATCTTTCACGCTATAGACGTTTGTGTATATATATATTTCCATCTACCTTTTAAACCTGCACAAATTTTATTTTCAAAACCTTCCAATTACAGTATGACTGGCATCCTCTTTTTAAATATGAAGAAATTCTAGACCGCTATCATGAATTCATTACATGCCATCGTTTCATAAAATTATAGTAATTATGTTTGTAGACTCTCCTTGAGCTGTTTCCTCTTTGTGTACTGTATTTTTCATGAAATAATCTTTCTTAACTTGTGCATTATAAATGTCTTACATAAAGTATGTCATGTAGGTTGAAAGCATACATCAATACATGGAGTCTATGAAAACTGCATATCTTGCTGACCAGCGGCGCCGGGGCCATATAAATGATCCTTTTCTTGAGGCTGATAGAAGGGAGACTGCCAAACAAGAAGCTGCTGCTCGCAGGGTTCACCCAACGCAGCATTTGCCAGCAAATTCACAACCATCGACTCAGGTTGCTGGTTTGTTTGCGAGCACAGCAGCTCCTGGAACATCTGCTGCACCTCAAACATCTGCTGGCTTTTCTTCAGCACCATCGGGGAGTGGGTCCTCGCTTTTTAATACTCCAGCTGCCTCCACACCATCATCATCTCTGTTCACAACTCCTACTACATCTGCTCCCATGTCCTCCTTGTTTGCATCATCTGCTTCCCCTCAAACATCAATTTTTGGCTCCTTGTCTACGTCAACACCTTCCTTCACTAATACAGCTCCATTATTTGGCTCAACCCCTGCTGCTGGAGTGTCTTCTTTTGCAACACCTTTTGCTACAGGTATCTCTTTTATCTGAAACATTTGTGAGCTTACTGCTTGCTCTATTTTTAGTTATTTGTATAACAGGTTTTTTTTAAAAGTAAAGTATTAGCTGAGAGGAATACCCGTGACACAAGCCTAAGACAAACCATGAACCCAAAAGAGGAAACACCTAAACAAAAAGAAACAAGAAATTATCTCTGGCTTGAGAATTGCCCTCAGAAGGTGATTTTGTCAAAGTGAAGCATAAATAAATTACTAGCTGGTAGATAGATCCTCTTTCAGTTGCTACTGTTATGTTAATAAATATTCAGCGTCTCATTTGTATTTCTTGTTTTCTAGTCTGTATTTCAGCTATTTTATTTAGTATGTAAATAGCTTATATTTCAATTGCTACTATTACTTTTACAAATATCCACTACCACTTTTATATTCATTGTTTCCTAGTTTTGCATTTTAGCTATCTTCTTTAATGTCTTGATTTATTCTTTTGTTGAATAGGACCTGTGACAGGATCAGGGGCAAGTTTTAACACTGCATCTGTGAGTAGATCTAACTCCCTGTGTCTTAAATATATTTGGTCTGTTGTCTAAACTGCGGACTTTTGTATGTGTGTGTGTGATCTTTGTTTAAGATGATGCTTAGGACAATTCTTAGCACTATAATGCAATGTGAATCATTAATGGGTCAGCAGTATCAATGTTAATCATTAATCGATTTTCGTTTATGGAAATGAAAGCCAGTATTGAACTGAGATTTATGGAAATGCTAAATGCAGCAAAATGTTAACTTAACAAAAATGCAATTGAGCGTGATGGGATGGCCAGGGTTTATCCTCCGTCTTCCTGGGTCTTGGGTTTGATTTTCACTTATCCGAGAATAACAGCTTATAAGCCTACTCGAAAAACAAAAAACCCAGATGCAATTGAAATTAAGCATATCTTACCTTTCGACCTAGGTTATTTTAGTGGTGTACGTGTGATAGTGTACCTCGTGAAGTAATTTGGAGAAGTCCTGCTATCGTGACGGTATCTAAACACAATAATTTATATGTATCCACAAGCAAGGCATTGGAAGCTCCTAGGCATGCGTCTTGGCCGTTTAGAGATCGAATTTCTCATGAAACCTTACATTGGAGTCTATTGTGGAATGGGTGGAAGTAATAGATAGAATGTTGAAGGACAGTATTTAGGCTCAATCATTTAGAAGGAACGAGAGCCTGAAGATGATGTCACACCCTGATTAAATAGGATGGCCAAGGTGGAGGCTTGGAGGGCTGCTACAAGGATGATTTATGGCAAGAGCAACTTAATTATAGGAACCACTAAACTTGCAATGACGTTTTACTAATAAAGTACAAAAGCAAAAGTTAGATGTGATAGAGATTAGGATGATGCCATGCACATGTGGTTGCAACATGGACTGTATCGTGTGGGATCTTATAGGCAATATAACTCTTGCGTATTTCATAGAAAGTTAGAGAGGAAAGATTGCAAACATAATAAATTTATAAATGTATATTACATATATAATCAAGTATAAATTATTATATACATATTGTTATCATTTTAAATTTTCAGTCCATAACATTAACTATATTTCTTACAAAATGATTTAATTGTATTAACTTTATTATTATCTTTTACTTGTATTATACTTAAACGTTTATTCAAATTGGTGCTTAAAATATGCTTAAATTAAAAAAAAAATCTTATATTATGGTTTATTAAATTAGGTTCTTATTAGAAAATGTATTATTAAATATTTAATTATGATCTTTTGAAGAATAAAAAACAAGAATTCCCCTACTCTTCGTGGGGAACCCGTACCCTGTTTGGGACGGAGTTGGGGAGCAATATAATTATCGTCGGGGGATGGGAGCGGGTGTAGGGATTGATTTCAGGTTCGGTGTTGTATCTCGTGTATGTAATGTTTCATCTTACCCTCTTTGATGAATGATGAGGAATGGGAAAGAAAATAAATCAATCCCCGGACGATAATTATCAAAATAAATATGTATAAATAAACAATTTACTAATGAAAATAAAAGAGGGTAAGATGAAATTAGTGTATTTACATATATGTTTATTTATACATGTAAGCGAGAAATTAGTGTATTTACATATATGTTTTATGTGGGGTTAGTAGCTCATTACGTATGAGATTGTATAATAAGCCCATTTGTTAGGTTATTTAATTAGGTTTTTTGTTCTCTATATATAATGATGTAATCCCCACATTATTCAGCTTTGATTTTACATTTTTTCTTGAGAATAATATTGACTAAGTATTCATGGGATTTGTATAATTTCTGCTTGATTATTCGTTTTAATCTTTTGTCCACTATAACTCTTCGATTTTACAAGATTTATCGAGTATTTTAGTTTTTGTTCACTATTCATGAATCCTTTACACTGTGTTCCAGATATTTTTTTGGAAAGAACAGAACATAAATGAAGAGAAAGATTTAATTTTTTTATCTTGTTACAGAATGATAATTTAAAAAGAAACGAAAAAAATCAAATGATTCGTGAAGAAACTCTTTATATGTTTGTGCCAAGAATTTTTTTCCCTCTTTTGCAAAGATGTGGAGAGAATAAAATGCCCCATTTTCTGTTCTTTTCTTTTCTTTCGTCAACTTGGGAACACAACGTTAGTTCGTTATTCACTCATTCATGATCCTTTAGTGCTCTTACTACATTATCCAATGTAAAGCCTATATGTGTGTAAAAAGAAAAATACGACATGCATGTTGGGGTATGTGATGTTCGTAACATCCTTAAGATTGAAAGTTAATATCTCTCGTGACTGTTTAGTGGAAGTTTGATGGTCATCATAGTATAAATATGTAAATAATGGTCAAATTTCTTAGGCTGTAACTTTTTAATTATGTGAATGTCTTGTTCATGTTGCTTAGAAGATTGCTTAAGATGCTCAGTCTGAGTCCTCACTGTTTCTACTTGCAGAAATCAAGAGCTAAAAGTAGAACTACGCGACGCTAGTGGCTAATTCTGAGATGCATGAAAATGGAGCAAGCCTAGCTTTCCCAATCCATATTCGCATGTGAATGAATTTGCATTTGATGAAGAACTGTATTATTCAAAGAAAGACAGAATGCTCTAACCTGATTTAATCAGTTGATCAAACTTATGTATCAATTGCTATTGTTTCTCGGTTTCAGTTTTCTCATACCCTCCAGACTGTTCGTAGAGATGATTGAAAACACTGTAAAAGTCTAGCTTTCTAGTTTACTAATGGTTTTGTAACGGTTTGCATTTTTTTTTTTGGTTGTATAAGCAAGTCCAATTGAATTTGTTACTAGATGAAATTTACTTTATTTCTGGTTCATGCTTTTACATTTTTCGCAACCTGACGGTAGTACTAATTATAACTATTTATATTTTAGTTAGTGGCTCCATAAGTTGCTATTGTCGTGTAAATCATCATGCATTCTTAAAGATAATGCATGCTTTAAGTATCCAACCTAAGGATTACTCCACCTAGATCGAGGTTTTAACTTTTGATTGATCAACCTACTCAGATAGGTAAAAGAGGGCAAAGGGGCAGGAAGAAATGAGCCTTAACAAAGAGTCAAGATCAATCACCATTTGCACAGTTCATATAAACATTTAACGAGCTTAACAAAGAGTCCAGATCAATCACCATTTGCACAGTTCACATAAACATTAAACACGTTAAAAGTCCCAGAATCATAAGTAGGGCTTCAAAAAAATTCGAAAAATCCGATATCCGACCGAAAAAATCGATATTGAATCCGAAAAAAACGGATAATATTCGTATTCGAAAGAAAACGGATATTATTCGTATCCGAATTCGTATCCGAAAATAGCGGATACGGATATAGGTACATCCGTATTCAAAATATCCGATATCCGAAAATATATAAATAAATAAATAAATGAATAAATAAATAAATATATATATATATATATTTACTTTTTAGAATATATAATTAATATTATATAATTTATAATTATATAATATAATATATAATTTATTCTATTTTACTATGTTTGAATTGAAAAAAATTGTTATTTTTTAATTTTTTTAAATGATTCGGATATTCGGATGTTCGGATTTTCGAAGATATTCGGATTTTTTTTAAAAAAATCTCAAAATTCGGATATTCGGATTCAGATATTATCCGTACTCGGATAATATCCATCGGATTCGAATTCAGATATAATTTTTTAATATCCGTCTAATTCGGATTCGGATAGTGATTTCGGATTTCGGATTCGGATATTGGCAAATCCGTATCCGAAATATCCGTTTGACAGCCCTAATCATAAGAATGCCTATTTCTTAATGAGAAGCGCATTACAAATCAACTAGGGGCCACGCACATAAACATTAAACACGTTAAAACTCCGAGAAACCATAAGAATGCCTATTTCTTAACAGGAAGCGCATTACAAATCAACTAGGAGCCACAAACATTTTTGTTAATTTAAAAACTACCGCAAATCTAATGAACTCAACTCGAATTTTGGATGACCTGCGATTCCAACGAACTTAAACTTTATAGGTAAGGGATTGTTATAAGATGGATTAAATTGATCCGCATAAATAAATAGGTCATTGGTTAATTTGTTAATCTGACCGCTTTAGTGCTAAAAAAATATAGTGTTTAAGATATGTATAATATGCCATTATTTTAGAGAAAATTTAATTGCATAGTATTCTTGAAAGAATCATTCTATGACAGAATCCCTAAATAATTTTAAAATAAAATTTCTTAAAATATAAATTTGATTTTAAAATAGAATACTAAAGATGCATAAATTTTATAAAACATTCAATAGTTAAATTTTTTTAAAAAAACGATTGATTTCGAATATATATATATACATATATTGACAAAATCATTAGGGATATATTTGATTCTACTATATAATCACTTTAAATTTTTTTCACTAATTTTCAGTGGTTTTCTATAAAAAAAATTTGAGTAATTTGGCCTTTGATTTCGAAATTTGTAATTATATTTCATATAAAAATTAATACATATATTTTATGATATATATATATATATATATATATATATATATATATATATATATATATATATATATATGTTAGCCTTCAAATAGAAACCAAAGTTATAATAGTAACTATAAACCAACACTAAATAAATCATATTTCATTCATTCTAAGGGACAAGAGCACCTTTACAAAAAATGTCACAAATTAACTCCCCAATAATCAGCAAAAAAAAAAACTGTTCACACGATGACGGCACTGCCACGTCATCAGCGTGAACAGTAATTTTTTTTTTTTTTTTGAATAGAGGGTAGATTATTGTACTTTTTTTGTATTGGGGTACCACTAGTTTGGTCATTAGTTTAGATTGAAATGTTAAATTTGTGTTTGGTTTCTAGTTTCTATTCTAATTTAGTTTCTATTAGAACAAGACTATATATATATATATATATGGAAACTGGTCACCAACCACAGTTGGATATTTTTAAATATCCAACCAACCCATCTTATACCATTAAAACGTGCAGTCAATGGTCAGGATGAGACTACACTTACGCTATATAATATAGCGTATTACGCTCTATTATAGAGCGTATACGCTATATAATATAGCGTATCCAATATTCCCGTTTTACCCTTAATTACTACCGCTCTATTATATATCTTAGCCGAGAATTACACCAATTTCAGCTCAAACAGCCTTTCATGTTTTGAAATATCATTTCAAGAGTGTTCAAACTTAATTTACACCAAACTTAATCATTTGGAGATATATTTACACCATCACAAACTTAATCTATACCTATTCTTAATCTACCAATCTTAATTTATTTATCCAAATTTGTTCAAATTTGAAGACTTTGAAGATTTTGAAGACTTTGAAGATTTTGAAGATTGAGCTTGGAGTACCATCCCAAATTAAGATTTTGAAGATTGAGCTTAGAATTTAAGGTTAGCTTTCTATTTAATCCATGGCTTCTTTCATTTTTTCGAAGTTAAAATCTACTAGTAAGACACCTAGTAAGATTGAGATTGAGGTAGAAAATGAAGATGTTAACGAAAGTCCACACACACCTAAAATAATAGATCTTGATGATGATAATAATGAAGATGATAAGAATGATGATGGTGATGTTGTCTATGATGTTGATGATGGTGATGATGTTGATGATGGTGAAGATGTTGATGATAATGATGATGGTGAAGATGTTAAGAATGGTGTTTCTTTGGATGATTTGAATGATGTTTACCCATGTGTTGGTCAATTATTCGATAGTTTAGATGAAGCGGAGAGGTTTTATAGAGATTATGGTAGGCGTATTGGTTTTGAAGTAATAACTAGAACTACACATAAATGTTCAAAAACTAAAAAGATTTGTTCGCGTTTGTATATATGTCGAAAGGGTGGGAGATTATCCTCAAAATCTTTGGATGATGAAGGTGAAGTTTCGAAAAAAAAAGAGAAATAGAGATTCTCTTGGTAGAACAAAGTGTAAGGCGCGAATGTATGTTGTTCATAGAGAGACATCAAAGAAGTGGGAGGTAACATTGGTTAATTTGGTACACAATCATGAGATGGTTTCACCTAGTAAGGTACATTTCATGCAAAGGCCAAGAAACATAACACCCATCATGCGAGAATTGATTATAATTTTGAATAAGTCGGGTATTGGGCCTCAACAATCTTTGAATGTAATGGGTGAGCTTACGGGAAGCTTAGAGAATATTGGGTTTACTAGTCAAGAGATTCGGAATGTTTTGCGTGATATTAGACATCATGTATTTGATTCGAGTGATGCCAAAGAAGGTTTGAAATTACTCCAAGAATTAAAATGTAATAGTTTTGGGGAATTTTTCTATCGAGTAGATATTGATGAGGATAATCGGGTGCGTTCCATGTTGTGGGTTGATCCAAGATCGTTAAATGCATATAAAATTTTTGAAGACGTGGTAGTATTTGACTCCACATACCGCACCAATAGGTATAGTATGCCATTTGTACATATTACGGGGGTGAACCACCACTACCAATCCATATTGTTTGGTTTTGCACTAATAAGGGATGAGAAAGAAAGTTCTTACGTATGGGTTTTGAAGAATTGGTTGGAAGCTATAGGAAACAAGGCTCCAATCTCAATAATCACCGATCAAGATATTGCACTTGGAAATGCAATTGCCGAAGTTTTACCAAACACGAACCATCTTTATTTTACTTGGCATATAAGTACTAAATTCAGGGAGAAGTTATCCGGTTTGTACACATATGAACCACATTTCAAAGAAGATTTCAACTTATGTTTGTACAAGTCAATGACGGTTGAACAATTTGAAAATAGGTGGGAAGATTTGGTTGAAAAATATAACTTGGTTGATCATGGTTGGTTGCAAGAAATGTATTACGTTCGACATAAGTGGGTTCGTGTGTACACTAAACTTCATTTCACTATCGGGATAACAACTACCTCGAGAAGTGAGTCAATGAATGCATTTTTTGACGAGTATGTATAAGCTAGCACCGGTTTGAAATAGTTTATAGAGAATTCACAAAAAGCATTGGAGAAACAATATCTTTGTGAGAAAGAAGCGGACTATGAAACAAAGTATAAGGAAAGGTCAAGAATAACATCATCCTCATTGGAGAATCATGCGGCATCTATTTATACAAAAGAAATGTTTAGACGTTTTCAACACGAACTTAAACAAAGTGGAGCCTATGTTGTGAATGAGAGAGCTTCCATGAGTACTATGCTATTTAAGGTTTACGAAGCACATAAGACCACGGTGGCGGAGGAAAATAGAAAAGTTTATCAAATAACCGTGACCAATGATATGATAAATTGTATTTGTCGGAAATTTGAAAGTTCGGGAGTGATTTGTCGTCATATTATTCGATACTTGAATATGATGCAATGGATGGAGATCCCTTCAAATTTAATTAACTTGAGATGGACAATTGGAGCAAATAAAATTGCCGGGTCTATATCGTATAAACCTCCTATCATTGGCGATATTCTTCAATCACAACCCGCCCGATATACAACTTTATGCAAAGCCTTTCAAGATTTAGCGGCTCGTGGAAGTTGTTCGGTTCCAAGATTTAATTACGTCATGGGATTGATTGAAGAAGAGTCGGAATATGTGAAAAATTTTCCTATGGACATGCCTTCTACGAAAAAACCACCATCATGTGAGGATGAACGTGGAGGTGAAGATTTTGATGGATTTGAAAGACCCTATAATTTCCACCACTAAAGGTCGCAAGAGGGAAAGAATGAAAAGTGGCATAGAAAAGTCCACCCCAAAAAAATCAAGAAAATGTAATCTTTGCAAAGAATTTGATGTTAAACATGATTCACGAAATTGTCCAAAGAAATTTGATGATTCACAAAAAAAATCAAAAAAATCAAAAAAAAAGGCAAAGAAATGATTTGCTTTTGTTGGATGCTTTTGGTTATCAATTTTCAATTTGGTTAGTTGATTTTTTTTTGAGTGAATTTGGTGGTGGTTTGATGCTTGAAGTTCATATTATTTTTTTAGTGAATTTGGTATTGATTTGGTGCAATTTTAGTGAATTTGGTATTGATTTGGTGGTGGCTTGGTGGATTTGGTATTGATTTGGTGGTGGCTTGGTGGATTTGGTATAGTGCAAAAGAAGAAAACATTACAAAAAAAACTGACTGTACTTACGCTGTATTATATAGCGGCTTACGCTATATTATATAGCGTAAGTACAGAAGTTTTGCTCTGTTCCCCTTGGTTTTGCTCGGTTGTGTTCTGTACTTACGCTATATTATATAGCGGCTTACGCTATATTATATAGCGGCTTACGCTATATTATATAGCGTAAGTACAGTCCTGTTTTTGCCCTGTTTTTTTATGTTTGTTGAACATCCCCTGTATACAATCAACTAAAACTACAACTCAAGCAAACTAAAATTTCAACAACACAACCATTTCAACCAACAATCTCAACAACCAATACAATCTCAACAACTAAAAACTCAAACTCCAACCAACTAAAAACTCAAACTCAAACTTCAACCAACTAAAAACTCAAACTCAAACAATATCCAACAAGACATCCAACTAGTAATTGCAATATCCAACAATCAAACAAACAAACTAAAACATTCAACATTCAACACAATCTTTAACTTACAACTTTGTGCAATTTTAACATTCAACACAATCTTTAACTTACAATTTCAACATTAGAACATTCCAACCAACTAAAACTCAACAATCTCTAAAAATTCGAACTATTAACATACAATCTCAAACTATTAAATTACAATCTCGCGATTCTTGCATCATGGGATGCCAAAGTCATATGTCGAGCTTGGTTTTTATGGAGCTCCCAACCAATACGTCGTCGGAAAAGTGTAATTATGTCATCATTCCATTGGACATCACACCAATCTTGGGTATTGCAAGTCAACATACAATCTATATATTTCATAACAAAAACTCCACAATCCCAAGCAGTGGCTTGCCTTGGTCACTCAATGACATTTTCAACATCGGGGAATACGACATGTTCAAATTTTTGTGGATCCAACCGATGCAACATGAGAAGGACCAATTTTTCCTATCAAAGAAACATGAATTGTCTTAGTAATGTATCAAACAATACTAACATAAATATGGACTACTAGAAATTAAAAAAAAGAAGATAAAATATACCACAATGTAGAACTGCGTCTTGTATAGCTCTTTTAATTTCATGCGAGGAGCATCGTCCCTTAGAGGATCAAACAAAGATACTCGAAAATTGGTCATTGACCACAAGAATAGGATCCAATGACCACCAACAACAAGCGGCATGATAATATAGTCATAATTGGTCACCATTTCACCATCCTTTATGCCATATGCTTTAAAGTCCATATCAATGGCCGCCCATTCACTAGCTTTCCTTTTTGCGGGATTCTTCTTCAATGGTTTGCAATGATGAGCCTCCATCACTTGGAAGAACCACGGAGACATGAAGAAATATTTGACGACACCTTCTTGATGACCAAAGAGGGTTTTTTCTCTTTTTTCAAGCAATCCCGTATAGCAATCGATTATAGTATCCTCCACTTCAAAGCCCGGTTTTAAAGAAAGAACCGCTTGGGCACTACAATTGATTGGAAGATTTATAGGCTTACCACATTCCCACCAATTTTCATTGATCCAATTTATTTTATTTATCTTAATCGGCTTTTCAAGGGATCCTTTCTCAAATTGGATAGGATTAATAATTGGAGCACTAGGACCAACCATGTCCCTTGGATTTGTTGATAAACCCTAAAATGAACATGGTGAACAAATGAGTTATTAACGACTTACTAATTGACAAAGTGACATTGTGAAATTACAAATAAGAATTATACCTCAACCGGAGCCTCTTCCAATTCGAAATGTATAGTAGGATCATCGTCGAATTGGGTTGGATTAAGAATTGGAGCACTATGACCAACCATAAAAGTTTCTTGAGTATCATAAGGATGGTCATAACTTTCATACCCCTCGAAATAATTTTCCTGCTCGGGACTAATTTCTTGGGTCTTTTTTGTCTTTCTTGCCTTTCTTTTAGGCAAACAACTCTTGAAATCGGGCCTTTCATATGTCGGGCCATATGTCTCGAGCATCAATTCATCAAATTTACTCACAAAGTTTGGCAATATTTCCTCGTGAAAAATCCCCGGCATATCTAAAGAGCAAAGCCTACTCATGTCTCGAGCGGCACATATGATCTACAATACATATGAAGCAAGGACAAAGTATAAATATAAATACAAAAATATTCAACGAAACTATCTCAAATAACATACTCCATGTTATAAAAAATACGTACCAAGTCCATTGCCTTGGCATTGTCGAACTTGTCTTTCGGTTGTTGGAATATTTTCGGATCCTTGGTTGGTTTTGAAGGCGGTAAAATCTTTAATTTGGTAACATTATAGTACCAATCCATATACTCCTCTAGAGATATGGCATTCAAAGGTGGCCCCAAAATACCAACACCATTTTGCACAAAGTCATTCCAAATAGCTACATATCGAGCAAAATTGAGATAATGTTGATATACAAAAGAATGTTCGGATCTCACCCTCAACGTTGTCATATCAACCGGTGGCGGCGGCGGAATGCTTAAGGGAAAACCAAATTGTCTTCCCACCCTTTCCGGAAGTTGATGTTCAACATCTTCAAAAAACATAAGGGGCACACGAGCTAGACCGGCAAAAAAGGCCCACCGAAATTGGGCATCATAATGCCGATGGAAGCGAGCATATGGCGTCCAATTAACCCATTGTGCGTTAAAGTTATCGAACATCCCGCGATATGCATCAATATTATGATGCACATTAAAGTACTTTGATTTTCCATGGCCAACGGGATCAATCGCCCATGCAAAAGCCCTAGGCCATATGTGCTCGGTTTGAGATGCTAGCTTAGGTTGGCCCGGACGCAACCTCTCCCGTGCCCAAAGCATCAATATTGTCAAGCATCCCGAAATAGACTTACAATCCTTATGACATGCCTCATGTAAATTCCTATATAGATAGGCAAGCGCCGCTGCACCCCAAGCATACCCAAAAATTTTCGATGTATCAATCAACAAGGGAATTAATCTTGGATGAGCCACGTTGTTTGGTTTTGTGGGGAACAATATCGCCCCACACAAATAAAACACATACCCCTGTGTATATATTTCTAGAAGCTCCCGATCCTTCTTGTTCGGGCACTTGCAATATCTATTCCTCAAAAAATTTAATTTAACGCCACCTCTACCCAAAGCCTCCTCCCTTTCCTCATATGAGAGTGTCGGATCTGGCCAATCACGTAACCAAAGATTATTTACGTTAATTGGGTCACCCAAAGTTACCGCCTCTCCAACAACCGGAAGCCCCGTCAACATGTACACATCTTCAAGTGTCACCGTCATCTCCCCGAAAGTAAAGTGGAATGTGTTGGTTTCCGACCTCCAACGCTCCACTAATGAAGTAATTAAAGTCACATCATTTTGCATAATGGTTTTTGGGTTGGTAAACATTCCGAAACCCCAATGTTGTAAAAGATGAATTTGATATGCCTCTAATTCCCATTCATTAAGCAACGAGGTACTTTGACGGATTATAAGTTTATCACGATGATTACCAACCCATATACTACTACTTATATGGTTATCTTGGTCAACAAGGAGAGAAGGATCAACCGGACCGCAAAAATCTTCCATCTAAAATTCAATACATATAAAAAAATTTAATGCATACAAAAAAAATTTAAACTACACAAATCCAAACTTAATCCACAATGCAAACTTTAATCCAATAAATTTTAATCCTAATATTTCAAAAATTATCCACAAATTCGAACCCTAATTTGAAAATTATATAAAATTCGAACCCTAATTCGAAAAATCATCAACAAATTCGAACCCTAATTCAAAAATTATCCACAAATTTGAACCCTAATTCGAAAATTATACACAAATTCGAACCCTAATTCGAAAACTTATCAATAAATTCGAACCCTAATTCGAAAATTATCCACAAATTCGAACCTTAATTCGAAAATTCGAACCCTATTCGAAAATTATATACATACATGTACATAAATCTACAATTAGATTATTTTGAAGATATATACATACATACATACATACATACATGTACACAAATCTAACACACATATTAACAATTAGATGACATATAGATACAAGAAATAAACACGAAATTACTCACTTTATATGAAGAAATGATGAAATTGATGATGATTTACTTCCGTTTCCGGTGGTTTGTGGATGATTCTAACTTAATATTTTGTAAAATGATGTATATTGCAACCACAATACGCTCTATTATGTTTTGTGTAAAATAAACCCGGTTTTGTAAAAAAAACCGTTTACGCTATATAGTATAACGTATTACGCTATATTATATAGCGTAAGTTTAAACCGGCACGTGGCAACACGTGGCAGATTGTAGGATAAAAAGGTAAAAAGGTTTACGCTATATAATATAGCGTAGAACGCTATATAATATAGCGTAAACCTTTAAATCCCAACCGTCCATATCTTCAGTGGATGGTTATAGATGGGTTGGATCAATATTCAAAAATATCCAACTGTGGCTGTGGAAGAGAACCCTATATATATATATAGAGAGGCTAGCGTTCAAATAGAAACCAACCTTAGAATATAAACTAGAAACCTACACTAAATAAATTATATTTCATTTATTTAAATGGCCCCGCTAGGGGCACCTTCACAAAAAACTTATAAAATTCTTGGCTCTATTCAACAAAAAAATAATAAAAAATTGTTACTGTTCATGTGCTGACGTCAATGCCACGTCATCACGTGAACAGTAATTTTTTTTATTTTTTTTGTTGAATAGAGCCAACAATTTTATATGTTTTTTGTATTGGGGTAGCCCTAGTTTGGTCCTTAGATTAGCTTGAAATATTTAATTTAGGTTTAGTTTCTAGTCCTATTCTAAGTTAGTTTCTATTAGAACAACACCATATATATATATATATATATATATATATATATATATATATATATATATATATATATATATATATATATATGCTTTTGCTCAAATATAAACCACTCTTAAAATGAGAACTACAAACCAACACAAAATATAATATATTTCATTTATTTTAAGGGCCCCGCCAGGGGCACCTTCATAAAAAAGTCTTATAATGCAACCCTCTATCCATTCATAAAAAAAAATTAAAAAAATTAAAAAAAAACTGTTGCCACGTAATCATTTTTTTTTAAAAAAATATTTTTTTAAAACTTTTTTTCGATGAATGGATAGAGAGTAGAATTATAAGGCTTTTTCGTATTGGGGTACCCCTAGTTTGGTCATTAGATTAGCTTAAATGTTGGATTGTAATTTGGTTTTTAGGTTTGTATTCTAAAGAGGTTTGTGTTGGAGTAGCCCCTTATATATATATATGGGTATGATTCAGGTGAGAACATGTATATGTTGGAGAACAATGAGAACACCACATTTCAAGCTTTTCTAAAGGGCACCGCTAGGGGCCCCCAATACGAAAAAGACTTATAATTATACCCTCTATCCATTCATAAAAAAAAGGTTATAAAAACTAAGTAAGAAATCTGCCAATTCTTCCTTACGAGCTTGCAAATGTGTTCGCATACAAACTCGAGTACCTGAAACACCACGAAACAAACAAACTAAGTAAGAAATCTGAGTCAGTGAACGCTAATGACCACTATTGACAAGCACATAAACTAAAAATAAAACACCGTCGATCCCCGGCAACGGCGCCAAAAACTTGTTAACACAAAATCACGCAAGTGCACGTGGTCACAAGTAATATAGATATAAATCAAGTTCATTCCACGGAGATCTGGTTTAGGTTTCAATTCAGTAGATGTACCTATGCAACAATGTATGGTTTTAATTCACTGCTAAGATAAATAACAATTTGGGGTTTTGATTATCTAAAATTAAACTAAGATGCAAATTATTAAACTAAGAATTAATTAACTAATGAGATTTAAACTAATTTACTTATATGAGATTAAACATGGATCCTAACTTCATTAAATACTTCACTTAGATCTGACGCCTTTAATCACTATGTGCAATGGTTATGATATCTGATCGGATAACACGAAACAAGTACACACTACCTGTCAACATACGTATACCAAACTACCCATACATCCACAAAAGAGATAGAAGATTAATAGACACCAATTATGCTTAGACCATATATGTCTATAGAATTTGAAAACATAATGGTTGAATAGCAAGTTATCCATATTGATCACATAGGGCAATATAAGTATTTTCATCTTACACTACGAATCATGTTGATAAACAATCATGAACCTATGCTAGCATGACAAGTTTTAAATCTCAAGATCCACTTTCACTTCACAAGAGATTAACAATTCAATTTAGATGTTAGCTACGCATCTAAAAGCATTAAGATTAACCATACGAGGATATCAGATATACATCACACATAGATCTTTAAAGCATCAAGATACTAAAGCTCCATACATAAATCCGTTAGAATCCCATGACAACGATTAGTTCATAATTGAACCGTTCGTCACCATGGGATTTGATAAAGACATAATATAAAACAGGATATGAATAGAAGTAATAATATTAATAGAACAAAGAGTTGAGAAAACAAATCTAGAATCCAGAATAATGCCTAAGAAAAGAACACAAAAGATGAAGTAGATCTTGATCTGTTGCTTGTCACTAGCGTTGAATCCTTCTCTCCTTTTCTCTCTTGCAATTCTACGTAATGCTAAAATAATCATATGATTTTACAATGATACAATGAGTTTAAATAGGCCCTAGAAGTCTTGTCCAGCAAGAAACTACCAAAACAGAGTTATTATAGAATTTCTGCAAAATACGTTTCCTAAACTGATTCTGTTTTGAAGGAAAATTCGTAACTAACTTTTCTTCAGTATATCTGGGCCGTTCCAGTTGTATTTGGACATCTGAACCACTTTAGAATGAAAGAGAATCTCGTTAGCTTCACGTGGACTGTAAGATCGTCCAAAACGGACTTGTAGAACTCAAGATATGACCCAAACAATAAATCAGCAGTTTTCCAGTGAATTAGTGCGCAGTCTGCCTAGCAAGTACGCAGACTGCCTAGCTCATGTCTGTTTACTGCGCAGACTGCCTAGCAACTGAGCAGTCTGCCTAGCTGAATTCTGCCCGGTTGTTTATTTTGCTCTTATTTCTTCGTTTTCGCTCCGTTTTCTCCCGTTTCTTTTCCATTAGCTTCCGTCTTCAATCCTTTAGCCTTATAATCTTCATGGAAGCTTAAACAAGTTCCCATTCTTCATTCCAATGCTAACTTTCAACTCCAAAATCGACGGAAAACGTCAACCCTAATCGATATTTCACGAACTTGCACAACTAACAAAAACACATCAAAACTACAACAAACTTGAGGCCAAGTGAATCAATTTAAGCCGAAATGGAATGCTCTAAATGGATATAAAATCCATTTATCACACCCCCAAACTTAAACCGATGCTTGTCCTCAAGCATAAATAATCAAAAACTAACTAACTAGTACCACTTCCGTAGGTGATCACGGTTGCATTTAGCATATGCAACAAGCCCTTTAAACCCTTAGGCAGCCCTAGTGGACGAGTAAGGTCTCGTGAGGGCCTATAACGAATGTACCCACAAAATCCATCTAACTAATAATGCAAAAACAGTGCAATGCATGGATGCAACTAATATGAAAATGCAAAGATCCCCTTTAAACTAACCAAACCAACTAGCAAGCAAATATCTCAAATAATGCAACTAAATCCAAGCAGAGCTCGACTAAGTCCCCGTATACTAACAATACATGAACAGAATGCTCATCAGAAATACTTCCAACACTAGATCAAAATCATACATGTTCTTCGCCAAGACAATCACAAGTTTATAAATAGAATAGACTGTAGACACTTCATAACCTAGAAACACCTCCATCCTCATTCAAGTTAGCCAGGAATTCATGCTTTATTACTACACTACGACACATAATACTATATACAATACGCATACTTATTTAACCGTGCAATGAATGAGACCCCAAAAGGCTTATACAATAATACTCATGTAGCGAGTGTTAGGTCAGCAATCCCAAACCACAAGGGTTTTAGGTTACTAGGACTAAGTCCCCTCAGACTTAATTACTCGAGTATTAAAGAGCTCACTCGTGGTTAATTTTGCATTTATAACAATTGGACTTTTGACTCTTTTTTTTCTTTTTTTCTGATTTTTTTTAAAAATAATCTGGAATGAGAATTCTCATTTGCAACCCTAGACTACTCATATAAATGTGAGCCGGCTACTAGCCATTTGACACCTAGCCATTATTAACAAATATTACAACTAGCATGAAATTCCTGGTTTCCCCCAAACTTAGACTTTAGTGCTCCTACGCCATCAAGGGAATAACGAAAATTCTAAATATAATCAAGTGATTAAATCTAAAATAACCAAACAAGCATGACCTCAACCTAGCCCAAAAGCAAACGATGAGACTGTGTAAAAGTTTTGTTCCTGAAACATGCAAGTCAATTTCATAGGAACTATAAATCAACCCTCTACTCATCATTACCACACTCAATTAAACATCTGCCTACCAATCAGAATCAGCTCGTCCTAAGGGATCATGAAATATGCATGCCATGCAAATACAACTAAATGGACTCACATGATATACGAAAATAAAAACAGAATGTCCTATATGCAACACACATAAATAATACGAACATACATGAATGAATTACACCTTCTATGAAAAACATGATATCTATATGAACACAATGACACACACATAACTACTAACATATATATATACTACTTGTCCCCCAAACCACCCCCAAACTTGAAAGATTCAATGTCCTCATTGCATGGAAGTAAATACGAGGGGATAGTAGGGAACATACCTAATCGTCGGAACCACATGGGTTGCCTCCCACGAAGCGCTATCGTTAACGTCATTTAGCCGGACAAATATGATTCAAATGATAGTGGCTCGAAGATCGCATTCGACTTGTCCTTAGCAGAAGGACCATTCACCCATTGTTTGACATGCAACCTTCTTGATGTCTTCCCACATCTTTTCTAAATCAAACTTCACTTTGACTCTTCCTCCAATCGATTTTTTCTTTTTCTTCTTCACACCTCTAAGGTGTTTATGCTTCACAGTTGATTGATAAGAACTCTCTTCTACCTCATCATCCATGATCCACCTTCTTAATACATTATCTTGACACACTTTAAAAATAACCAACTCATCATTTAGAAGGACATACTTCAAATGGGATGGAAGTTTTCCGAGCTTGACATTCGAGAGATCTCGAACTGAAGAACTGTCAATGAAATCACTGATGTGATGCTTTAGCATGTGTGTGTCCGACTTTTCACTCAACAACTGATCAAACTTCTTTTTCTGACCCGTATCAACCATTTCCATACTGAAACACTCTTCATCCTCTGTCGGAAATTTCATGGCCTTGAACACATTAAAGGTGACATTCTGATCTTGCACCCTCATTGTAAGCTCTCATTTTTGCACATCGATCAAAGTACGACCCGTAGCTAGAAAAGGCCTTCCCAAGATTATGGGAATCTTCTTGTCTTCTTCGAAATCCAGAATCACAAAATCGGCAGGAAATATGAGCTTCACAACCTTCACCAAGACATCCTCTACTATACCCCTCGGATAAGTGATCGACCTATCAGCCAACTACAAGGAGATGTTGGTTGGCTTCGGCTCCGGTAGACCAAGTTGCTTGAAAACAGACAAGGGCATGAGATTAATACTAGCTCCTAAATCACAATGGTGCATGGAATTGTAAAGCTTCCTGGATCCTTAAGTTTAGGAGGTAATTTCTGTTGCAACACCACACTGCACTCCTCTGTCAATGCCACTGTTTCAAATTCTTCCAACCTTCTCTTTCGTGACAAAATATCCTTCATGAACTTTGCATATCTTGGCATATGTTCCAATGCTTCAACAAAAGGAATGTTAATGGACAGTTTCTTGAAGACATCCATAAACTTTTGAAACTGTTTTTCATGATCTTGTTTCTGCAAGTGTTGAGGATATGGAGGAGGAGCATAGATCTGATTTACCAACTTCTACTTCGGAGGAGAGCTTTCAGCAGAATTTTGCTTTTGAAGTCTTTTTGGGAATGAAGGGGGTGGATAGATCTGATTGCTCTCTGTAGACTGCTTTGGAGTAGATTTTTCAGCAAAGGTTTTGCCTTTTTCCGCTTCGCCATCCAACTGATCAACTTCCAATTCAGAATTTGCCTTTTCTTTATCTGCAGATGCCTCCACCTGCTGTTTCTTGATTTCTTCGTCTTCCTCAGATGCTGATTTTTTATCCCTCATGACTTTTCTAGATCTTAAAGTAACTGCATTGACATGCTCCTTACCATCCCTCCTGCCTGGATTAGCCTCCGTATCGCTAGAAAGAGCTCCTTGTTGCATATTTAGTAAGGCACTTGCAAGCTGCCCCATCTGGTTCTCCAAGGTCTTGAGAGAAACTGCCTGGCTTTTAACCATCCACCTCAACTCATCCAATTCTGATTTTTCATTAGAAGATTACCCTGCATTAGCCTGAGGTTGTTGCTGAAAACCTAGAGGTTGGAATGGTTGCCTTGGAGCATACTGCTGATGATATTGTTGTCCTTGCTGTTGAAAACCTGAAGAATTGTATGGCTGAGCTCCATATTGTTGACCTTGAAACTGCTGATAAGACTGTGGTTGTTGTGCACCTTGATTGTTGCCCCAGCTGAAATTAGGATGGTTCCGATTGTTAGGATGATAGGTGGCTGGAGCTGGTACAGAAGGTCTCTGAAAGTTACTAACAACCTGTGCTGATTCAGAAGAGATAGCACACTGATTCGTCTCATGTGCGCCCGCACATAGC
The DNA here is from genome assembly GCA_037693485.1 of Kitagawia praeruptora. Taxonomy (NCBI): domain Eukaryota; kingdom Viridiplantae; phylum Streptophyta; class Magnoliopsida; order Apiales; family Apiaceae; genus Kitagawia; species Kitagawia praeruptora. The sequence goes on along the minus strand of CM075345.1, from coordinate 39,975,830 downwards.
TCACAAACACTAGCAACATGCTGAACTCCATAATTTGTAAGAGAATCCACCTTCATAGTCAAAGCCTTCAACTGAGCTGCAATAGCTGAAGCTGCATCTACTTCCAAAATACCTGCTACCTTGCCTTGAGATAGTCTCTGGGTTGGATTCTGATATTCATTGGCAGCCATCATCTCAATCAATTCATAAGCTCCCGCATAGCTCTTTGCCCATTGAGCTCCTCCTGATGCTGCATCTAGCAAAGGTCTAGACTACGCTCCCAGACCATTATAGAAGCCATTAATTACCGTCCAATCAGGCATGCCATGATGAGGGCACTTTCGAAGCATCTCCTTGTAACGTTCCCAAGCCTCACACAAAGTGTAATAACCCTAACTTCAGTAATGCTACAGTGGTCACATGAATAGCAAATTTCGAGGATTTAAAGAAATGGTATATAAGTACTCTATAATGGAAACATAAAATGAATAAACAGAAACCATATTAGTGTTGTACAATGGAAATAAGTGACTCGAAATGACGTTAGATTTCAGAAATTCCTAAAACATGGATTTTGAGGATTTTGATTCCGAATAAGCTTCTATTGGATATTAAGGAGCATGGAAATATTATAAGAACTATATATTGAGAGATTATTGAATTTAGATTTAACCAGGGGATTTTTAAGTTAAGAGAATACCAAAGGAAATTGGATTCGTAAATAATTTCAAAAACCACTGAGATAATGAGGTACATTCGAAACGAACCACAATTAGACGAATATGGAGATTAAGCAACCAAGATTAGTAAAATAACAAGGATACATACCACATTATTATTATCCAAGATTATTAGCATAATACTTAAAAAACAAAAAAAAAAGGATTATTAGATCATCAAGATGATGTCATCATCCACTAATATGTTTTAAGGGGTAGATTAGTCTTTTAACAAGCTTTTAACCACAAAAATATCTACCAAGCTTCCACCATACACTAGATTAACAAGAGATTAGTAAGATAAGATCAAAAAGAAGCAAAAGAACTCTCCCCCTTCTTCATCTTTCCATTCGGCACAAAGAAAAAAAAAAGAGAAAAAGGAAAATCAAAATCCTAGCAAATATCAACTACAAATCTAAGGAAAATTCATAGAGTTTCTTGGAGGTTAGAAAGAGATATTCACAAAGTTTCAAAGCCAATCATCATCATCTTCATAGGTAATAAAATCATTCAAGTTACTTGATGAATAGTAGTGAATAGTAGAATCTTAGAACTAACTTTGGTTTTATGGATCTTTTAGTTGATTCAAGCTAAGATAAGGTTGTTTAAGGATATACCAAGGTTTATTAAGGATCTTTAAAGCTTCAAGAAGGTATAAACACTCTTGCCCCTTTTTATATTATGATGGATACTGTTGGTTTAGTGATTAAGTGGTGTAAAGATTAAGATTATGATGTTATATGTGTTTGTAAGTGGTTTGAGTTAAATATGGAAGTGTTTGGGATTGTAACCATGGCTGGTAATGAAGACCACATGGTGTAGGTGATGATTATTGTGTTTGATAATTGATTTGGAAGGGTTGGATTTTTGGAAAGTATGAAAATATAGCCGTTATAATGTCCGATTTTCGTTAGGAGGTAAATTGCCCTGTTTTGGACCCCTGTATTCGGATGGTACCCTACTGCCTAGGTTACCAACTAACCATGAGATGATAGAGCTTAGTTCATAGATCGTTTTGATATAAAGTGCGTTAAAATCTGATGAACGGTTTAGGAGAAAAGTTAGTTTTAGTGAAAGACGTTCGAAAACCGAGAAATCGTAAATGTATCAACTTTGAGGTTATAATTACCATACTTTAACATTGTTAGAAGTCACGAAATTTTGGGATATGGTAGTAGTGTGGTCAAAGAACTATTTCCAGTTGACCTTACATTAAAACTCGAAATTTAAAAATTATAAGAAATTTTACAGTCGAGTGTGGTCGTTAAGGGAAATGGTGAAAACCCCTGAAACTTCGATTTAGTTTATAAATGGTTAATTTCTTAAACCTTTGGGGTAATAATGATACGTTAAACATATATTAAAGTGTCAAGGGTAATGTTATATAAGAGTGTAATGAGTAAGAGATGTGGTATTCTAACGACGGTCCTTTTGTGTTTATAGAAACTCCGGAAGAGGGACCAGCCATACTGTCAGGATACAGAAACCGAGGCAAGATCTTTCTATCCCTACTTTGAAAATTATTTATCTTCGGAATAATGATGATATCATGGAATGTATATACATATATGTGATGCTATTATTACTATGTTGCAAAGAATATATTTCCTTGATTTTGGGAAATTAAAGAGAGATGGATATGATTTATGAAATATGAATATAGAGATGATTACGAATGTAACGAATATGCTCTATGGTAAAAGAGATATGAAAGAGAATGGTATCAGTTGTTATCTAGGGTTATATGATTTATAATAATATATTAAAAATATTCTTTTTAGTGTTAGTGGTTGAATAAATATTATTTGATTATTATTTACCACTCTTAAAATAGATGGAATGTTTTATGAATATAAAACCATATTTGAATTCTTAAATATAAAAGAGATATCTGAATCACAATCAAAGTGTTATGTTATATATATATTTTATAGAAATAATGTGCGAGAATGGAAATGATATACGGAAATGGAAATGTGAAATGGTGTTGATAAATTGAATAATGATTTTATAAAAAGGGGGATTAGCAACAAACTTGCATAAGAGGCTGTGTCAGGGCTGTGTGCGACATAGTCTAACATTCATGATTCGGCACGAAGATGCCAAGGGAGGATGTTAGCAGGTGGCCTTCCTCCAGGGATGATGTTAGCAGGTGGCCTTCATTCCTTCTACCGGTAGTAAAAAGGGACGGGTACGGAGGACGACTGATCATCGTGCCTCACGTATTCGGCAACAGTGAAAACCCCCAAAATATTTGAATAAAGAATCAATGATAAAGTCAGATTTGTATACTGAAAAGGGGAAAATGATATGAAACGATGGAATTATTGTTATAGATGAAGAGAAACTGATTTTATATTAATTTATAAAATTGTTGCATAAGAAGGAAATGAGAAGATGATAGTGAGAGATTTATTCAAGTATTCATATTATCTTGAAATATTACACTGAAAGTGTATATTGATTGTTATATTATTTAAGAAGAGAAACTGATACTATATTATTCTAGATTTCTTTCTTATAATAGTAAGTGGATGATGTATTATTAAATAAGAGTTTTATTCTTCCTTAAAGTTTATAATTGGTTACCGCTTACATATGTATATATATGTATACTTGGTTACATTTTAAATTCTAGTTTACCATATTATCTTGCTGAGCTATTATAGCTCACTCTTGCTACTTATCTATATACAGCTAGGTATGCCAATACTACGCAGAACGCCCCGCAAGAGGGTAAGGGGAAGGTGACCTTCTGAGGGCACGTTAGCATCGATTCCGGAGGTAGTGATGAGGCAGACGGGTTCTAAGGGCTTATGTATAATTAAGTATGAAGACATGTAATAAACTTTTGGTTGTTGAAACGCTTCATGTCGAAGTGTTATTCAACAATGTACTTAAGTATGATCCTGGTTTGTAATAACTCTTTTAACTTTCAACTCTAAACTTGTGTTATGGTAAATGTTGTTCTCTGAGCATATGACTGGTGTGTGTGTGTATTAGTGAGGGGTCAACTGTTTAAGCATCAAATGATATATAAAAAAAAAACCCAAGGGATATTGATATTGAATGGAAATTGGTCCGTGATGGCCTAGATTTATGACCCCGGATTTGGGGCTGTCACAGTTTGGTATCAGAGCTAAGAGTCATAATGCTCAGGAACAAGAGTGATAATAATAAATGTATCAGTTATAATATAAATTGTGAACTTCCATCAAGTTCAGGGGTGGTATATCGCAGGTAGTATTTAATTTAAGCATTGAATATAATTTTATAGACCGTTACTAATAGAATTTTATGTTTTATTATAGGGAGCGGAGATGGGTGAGCCGGGTCAGGACCCCCAGTGGCTAGGACTACCCGAGTAGGAGATTAGAGACTTGTTGCTGGTAGGTGTAGAGGTTCCAGAGTATGCTATCACTGACCTCAGGAGGAGAGTTCGCGCGGAGGCCATAGAGAGATACGAGATCAGAGTGAGACTTGAGGAGGCAGAGGAGCGCAGGCAGAGGGATACTGTAGCCATAGTGCCATACACTTGTAGACCCTATGTAGGGCCTGATGGGGCAGGTCCTTCTCGGGTGCGGTCGGATATTCCTGAGGAGGAGATGCCCTTGCGTAAGAGGCCTAGGTTATCTGTTATACCTGAGGAGCCGATTGAGTGGAGGGACATTCACATGACTCCTACTCCTGTTCCATCTGTCCCAGTGCCATCACCAGTTCCATCTCCTCTACCTAGCCCTGATCCCTTTGAGGACCCAGCTGAGCAGTTCACTCCACCGGGACACTTTATTTCATCAGAGGATGAGTTGGAGGATGACCCTTCTGAGGGTACGAACACAGAGCCTGTTCCTCCATCTCCACCGGCAGTTCCATCCCCACCATTTGCACCCCCACCACCACCACCAGTAGATGCACCTCCACTTGTAGATGTACCTCCCCCAGTTGCTATGCCACCTCAGGAGGCACCTGTATTTCCAGCTGGTCAGTTGCCAGCTATTCTCTTGCCAGAGTACTTTGTCCTACAGGGACAGCTGGAGGAGTCTCGTCGAACTATAGATACACTTGTGCAGAGGTTAGACAGAGCGAGAGGAGGAGGAGGTGTGATACCAGATGGGTTGTCTTTGGGCATAGTTAGTATCGAGCTACGGGCACTCGGTGATATTAGGAGGATGTTGGGAGATAGTGGGGATCCAGTATGGAGGGCTCAGATAGTTGATGTAGTCACCACTATGGTAGTGCAGATCAGAGACGTTGTCAGAGCAGCGTTCCCGTGATTCAGAGTAGTAGTTTTAGTCACTAATCAGACTAGTCATCTTGTGGATGTCATTTTGGGGATTAGGTTAGTTGTTTACTATCTTAATCCCAGTCTGATTAGAGGACAGCTAGTAGTGCTTTTGTTATAGCGAGTTAGTATGTACGGTTATGCTTTTGGGGTTTCGAACCTTGTACTCTATGATGTATGTATTGACTAGTAGTGTAAGATGTTATCCACAAGTTGTAAAATATTTATGTAAATTAATGAAGTTTATGTACCTTGCCTAATTTTATCGTATTTTGATATTAAATGTTGAGATTTAAAAATATTGATATATATATGAGGTGATTGACTTAAATGAAAGGGTTATTGTGCTAAAGGTACTAAGCTTAATTGTCAAAGTTGTATTATAATTAAATATTACTTGTGTGGAGTTAAAAATACTGGGATGCATAATTAAGTTAACTAATGATATAGTTGTGAATATATGGAAATGATGTATGTTGTACCCTAAATTTGGGTGATTAATGAAGAATATTGTTATATACAGAATCATGCCGCCTAAGCGTAATAATAGAATGAATGCAAGGGAAAATGAGAGAGTGGAAGGAAGTCATAATAGGCAGGATGAAAACGCTCATAATGAACAAGATCATGAGGAAGAAGAAGATGAATCAACTGGTCAACATGGAAATCAGGGTGGTGACCCTTTTAACCAATTTATGGAACTATTGAGGCAGAATTTAGTTAACCCACAGAATCCCCAACAACCACCTGTTCTTCCCAATCAGGCAGCTAACTCCTTTCGTGCCTTTAAGTCATTAAAACCCCCAGAATTTGAGGGAACTGTTAACCCAGTAGTAGCCAGAGCCTGGTTAAAAGAGATGGAAAAAGCTTTTGAGATACTGAGGATAGAGGAAGACCAGAAAACAGTTTTTGCAGCCTATCTCTTAAAGGGAGAGGCAAATTACTGGTGGGAAACTAAAAAGAATCTAGAAGGAACGGGAGTGATAACCTGGGAGCGTTTCACTAGGGTGTTCTTAGAAAAGTATTCCCCTAGGTACCTGGAGAACCAAATGGAAATAAAGTTTCTAGAGTTAAAACAGGAAAACCTATCAGTGGCAGAGTATGAAACTAAATTTACAGAACTGTCTAGGTTTGTTTCTGAATTTGTGCGTACTGAAGAACAAAGAGCAAAAAGGTTCCAACAAGGATTGAAACCATGGCTACGAACGAGAGTGGCACCATTTGAGTTGACTGATTATGCTGCGGTGGTTCAGAAGGCATCTATTATCGAGGCCGAGAATGAACAAACCCAATTAGGTCGAGAGAACAATAAAAGAAAATTTGAGGGTCCAAAGGGAGGTTCAAGTGAGGGAAGCTACTTTAACAAATTTGGTAAAGGACAAAAACCCCAGTTTGGAGGAAAGTCAGGGAATAATAAGACTACCAGTGAGACTGTGAATCAGGGTGGTAGATCCACAGGAACCTTTCAGTCTAATCAACTGCGATCACCATTTCCAGATTGTAACACGTGTGGTAGGAAGCATACGGGAGTGTGTAGAGCGTTAGAAATAAATTGCTTTAACTGTGGACAGAAAGGACACTACCTTAGCCAGTGCCCATCGGCTAATACCAATCCTAAGAGGGACGTCAAGTGTTACCAGTGTGGGAAACTAGGACACATTGCCAGAGATTGCCGTTCCGGGGGATCATCCGCGCCAGAACAGAGTGTGACTGCTTCAAACAGGCCTACTGCTAGAGTGTATAACATGACCTTAGGAGAAGCATTGAGAAAGCCGGATACAGATGCAGGTGAACATTTTTTTTAGTATTTAAATTTTAGTGTAAATGTTTGGTTAGGAATCAATGTGGTCAATGAATGGTATAGGTAGGTTGATGTTATGCTAATTTCACACAAGCGCACGTTGTCACAAGTAATACAATTAAGTTCGTTCCACAGAGATCTGGTTATGGTTCTATTCAGTAAATATGCCTATGCAACAATGTATGGTTTTAATTCACTGCTAAGAAAAATCACAAATTTGAGATTTATTATCTAAATTAAACTAAGTGCAAATTATAAACTAAGAATTAAACAATTAACAAGAATAAAAATCGAATTACTTATATGAGAATAAACATGGAATCCTAGTTTCATCATCTACTTCACTTAGAGTTGCAGCCTTTAATTAGAACATGTAATGGTCTTGATATCTGATCGGATAACACGAAAAGAGTAAAAGTTACCTCTCGGTATACTAGTACCAATCTACACATACATCCACAAAAGAGATAGAAGATGAATAGGCACCTATTATGTTTAGACCCTATATCTCTATAGAATTTGAAAACATAGAGGTTGAAGCACAAGTTATCCACTTAGATCACATAGGGTAGCATAATATCTCTATTCATGCCACAAATCATGATGATTAACATCAACCTATCCTATGCTAGCATGGCAAGTTCTAAATCTCAAGATCCACTCTCGTTTAGCAAGAGATTAACATATTAGATGTTCGCGACGCACCTAAATTCAATAAGCACAACCATACAAGGATATCAAGAATTCACCACACATAAATCTTTAAGGCATACAAACTACTAAGCTACATAGATAAATCCACTAGGATCCCACGACAACGATTAGCCCATAACTGAACTGTTCATCGTCATGGGAATTGATGAAAACATGATATAAAACAAGATATGAAAGAAAGACGTAATAATTTTATAAAAATAAAGAGTTGAGAAAACAAATCTATAATCCAACGTATACAAAAGATGAAGTAGATCTAGATCCTTGCTTGTCACGAGCGTTGAACCCTTCTCTCCTTTTCTCTCTTGCAGATCTCAGCTGGTTACAATAATAATGCTATGATAATATGTATATCTATTACAATGCTTAGATGTGTTTTTATAGGTTCTAGCTTTCTTGCCCAGCAAATATTTAATCTTCTATTACAATTTAGAATTTAATTAAGGTGCTAAAACCTGCCCGGAATATAATTAGAACTTGAAAAGGGCAAAACAGTAATTTCCAGGCCATGCTTCACAAAGACTGCACGCGCGAATTAATTCAGTACTTTACTTGCACGTGATTCCTATCCCAGGTTGTAGAAAATCTCTCAAGCTTCGCGTGGGCAGTAAGATCGCTGAAAACGGACTTACAGAACTCCAGATATGGCCAAAACAGTGTAAGCTGCGCAGCCTTCCCAGAAAATCCGAATTTTAATCAATTAAATCCCAAAAAATTATAGAAGCATCCACCTTAATCAACATTCTCTTAAAACTGCACAACTAAGCAAAACACATCAAAACGACAAGAAACTTGAGTCCAAGACAATCAATTTAAGCCGATTTAGAATGTTCCAAGTAGATATAAAATCCACTTATCACACCCCCAAACTTAAACCGATGCTTGTCCTCAAGCATTAACAATTACAACTAACTAACTAGTACCACTTCCGTAGGTGATCACGGTTGCATTTGGCATATGCAACAAGCCCTTTAAACCCCTAGGCAGCCCTAGTGGACGAGTAAGGTCTCGTGAGGGCCTATAGCGAATGTACCCACAAAATCCATTTAACCTAATGCAATGCAATGCATGAATGCAACTAATATGCAAATGCAATTAATCTAATCTACCATACCTTCAAATCCTCTCATGCCATATCAACTTAAGAATCAAAGTAAATACGCAATGTCTTGGTGTCGAAAGTGCAAGAATTCACATAGTCTACCCAATGAACATGCATAAGTTCTCACAAGCCCATGTCAAGTGTAAGAATAAGTTAGTAAACATGCTAAGCCTACAAGAGTACATCTTTGAGACAACACTCGGGATCTCATACGCAAGAACAAGCAAACACTCACAATCCACTCACAAAAGAATATTCACTCAAGAACAAGGGTAAGTGTATCACTCAATTCCAACAAAATCATAAACATGCTTGACATTTGGTATCAATCTAACTCTTAACACAACATACATCAATGACGATAATCAAAAGGTCTTTAATTGGGTTGTAACGGGGCTAGGGACAAGGTATGTCAAATAAGCCAAAACAGGTGAAGTGTCAAAAGCTAGTAAGTACCATAATAAATCATACACAACACCATATTTCCCCCCCACATAATTTTACTATTACAAACACTCGACTAGTCGACTGAAATAGGATCACAACAAACACAAACATGCTCTCATAATATTTTTTTTTATTATTTTATTTTTTCTTTTTTCTCTTTTTTTTTTGTTTTTCTTTTTTTTTTTCGAGAGCTAAATAGAACACAAACAATAATATAAATAATAACAATGATCCCACAATTTTATTACATATGTCGACTAACAAATAAACAACCAAACCCAATATTCAATATTTTTCCCCAAAAGTATGACCAACAATAAACCCCTCCTTACACACCTTATTACTCCCTTAAGCACTCTACTAGCCTTTGACAATGCGGGTTCAAATTAATGTAAGGCCAATACAAGAAAAAGGTCTAGGCAAGTAATGTGGTATGTCACCGAAAAAATAGGATTAAGCTCAACGGGTTAACTAATTGATCCTGTAAACATGGTGTGGTAATATGGGAAAATATGCAGTTATTCCTAAGTGCCTTTATCATTTTAATCGTCAAATAATGTCATGCGTTTCAAGAAAGACCTCAAACAACTGCTAGCAATGCAAACAATCCGTGGACACTCAAGCAAACGAATAAATTGCAAATATGCAATATGCAATAAGGCTCAAAAACTCACTTGGTGGAAAAACATACTCAATCCCAAGCAACATCTCTCTAACGCACCAACTTGTATTCAAAGCATGCAAACTAAATCATCTTGCACATATTCATGTCCTTCTAATCACTTACAACATTCAATAAGTCTACTAGCTTCAACTTACTAGTGTATGTGTGTGCACAAGAACAAAGCATATCACTTCTCAATCAAAAGCGTCAACAACACAAAATTCCTATCAAGCATGGGTGCAAATGCAAAATACTATGAACTCACATGATATACAAACATAAAAACAAAATGTCCTATATGAAACAAACGTAGATAACACAAACATAAATGCATAATTTACTACTACTAAGATGCATAGCATGAAATCCTACATGAACAAATAATACAACAACTACTAATCCCTCAAACCACCCCCAAACTTAAAATATTCAATGTCCGCATTGAATGGAAGTAAATACAAGGGATAGCAGAAACATACCTACTCGTCCTCCTCTTCGGAGGAATCATAATCTGGCGGTGGATATTGCGTACGAGCTCCATAGACTGGCCACCGCGCCTGAATACCTGCATCTCTCAAAGCTGTAGCCATATCTTGAGCATACTCCCTGTTACAAGCATGTATAGCATCCATCCGCCTATACAAACGCCTAAAGTGAGCCTCCAAAACTCTTGGTACTTCCGAACCCTGTGGCTGAGCGCCCGCTCCATTACCACTAGCATCAACATTATCAACAATATAACCAAGCCCCCTCGGATCTGGAACCCCACCTTGCCAGTCAGGCATTCGATCAATAGACACATCAGTAATGGAAGGCAAAGGTGACTGCAACTCCTCATCCGCACCCCAGATAACACCACTTTCCTTACATAAACCAGCTATAACAGAAGCATGGGGCATCGATGATAGTGCATGAGACTTTAAAAACCGCAGAATATTCTGATGAACAATATATGCTACATCAATGTACTTTCCCTTTAGAATGCCCCAAAGAAGAATCAATCTATCAACTGTGACCTCACCTATATGAGAAGTAGGCATAATATTCGCACAAAGGAATGCATACCATGCACGTGCAAATTTATTCATAGCAGAAGACAGAAAATTAATCGGCGCATTGGTTCCCACTTTATACTTCCAACCCGTACCAGGAACACATAACTCACGAACAATTGCCTCCAAATCCACATCCTTACTAGTCTTCCTTGCCCAATCTTCATCCCCCACAAGCTTCGGTGGTTGTCCCAAAATTTTACGAATAGCATCAACACTATACTCCACCTGTTTACCTCGAACCACACACACCTCATCCGGCTCACCCTTAGCATTAGCATAAAACTCCCTAACAACATTCACCGGAACTGGAGCAGGTGCCTTACAAATCTCTCCCCAACGTAACTCACTAATCACATCAACCAACCCATAATGACGAGTTGGTAAAAACCCCTTTTCTTTCGCCACCGACTTTGACAACAACCGATTATACTCAACCTCCGCATCCGGAGAAGAAAATCTCTCCACCCTAATAGCACCACCCCTCATTCGCTTAGGCGCCATAATAATCAAAACCCCACTCAACAATAACACCACCAAAAACCACCAAGAAAAATCCCACCAAAAACCACCAAACCAAATCACACCAAAAATACCCACGTAACAAGAATAATACAAAAACCCCAATTTACAAGAACACAAATTCGTAATAAAATAAAATAGAGAAAAGAATTCCCACTACGAATCAAAGAGGTGAACTTGTACTAATTTTCCCCCAAACTTGAATTTTTAAGAGATGTAGAGGAGGAAGATAATGAATTGGGTGTGTATGTATGGGTATATATAGGCCATGGAGTGATAGGATGAATCTAAGAATTTTAATGTGAAAAGGAAAAAATTTGGGTGAAATTTGGAATTTGATATAGGATAGAAAAAATATTTAATGGATAAAAGAAAAAGATTTTGAAAAGAAATAGGAATTTGAAATTTTTTAGGAGAAATAAGGGGTTTTGGAATTAAAATAGGAAAAGATTTAGGGAGATGGGGTTATAAAAAGAATTGGGGTGAGAAAAGAATTTATTTTTTATATACAACACACAACTCTCGGCTGAACAGTACACAAGGCTGTGAGAATTTTTTTCAGACCATTCTGATTCACGCGCAAATTGCCGCGTGGGGAGGCAAACAGCCCTGCTTCCAGTAACGTGTAAGCAAGCTGCGCCACTAGGGGGCAACCTGCTTCTATTCCAGATGCGCATACGCAAGTTGCGTGTTAGCGGCGCAACTTGCCTCTCTTCCAGTAACGCCGGGGCTACCTGCGTTACAGCCCCGCAATTTGCCCAAAAATTCGATTTTTTTTTTTTTTTTTTTTTTTTTTTTTGAAACACAACACAAATTTTTTTTTTTTTTTTTCTATACTAATGCATGGGTTGCCTCCCACGAAGCGCTCGTTTAACGTCAATAGCTTGACGTCCTTCCGAAAAATCACGAACGAGATAAAACAGCGGCAACCTTCTCACGGTTTACCATACCACCAAAATAAGGCTTAAGTCTATGTCCATTCACCTTGAAAGAATCATCAATAGAACCTCTAAATATCTCCACTGCTCCACTAGGAAATACTTCCTTGACTGTAAACGGACCCGACCACTTTGATTTGAGCTTACCCGGAAAAAGTTTGAGACGAGAATTATAAAGCAACACTTGTTGACCCGACACAAATGACTTATGCACCAACTTCTTATCATGCCACCTCTTAACCTTCTCCTTGTACATTTTCGCATTCTCATAAGCCTGTTCACGAAATTCTTCAAGCTCATTTAACTGAAGTAGACGTTTCTCACCCGCAGCCGAAATATCCAAATTCAATTTCTTCAACGCCAAATAGGCCTTGTGCTCTAGCTCGGCAGGCAAATGACATGCCTTACCAAACACCAACTGATAAGGAGACATACCTAGGGGTGTCTTGTAAGCAGTTCTGTACGCCCAAACCGCCTCGTCTAGCTTCAATGACCAATCCTTACGAGATGGATTCACCACTTTCTCAAGAATTCTTTTGATTTCACGATTCGAAACCTCCGCTTGACCATTAGTTTGAGGATGATAAGCAGTGGCAACACGATGCGTCACATTATACTTTGCCATCATAGCAGTAAACTGACGATTACAGAAGTGTGTCCCCTCATCACTGATTATAGCTCGTGGAGTTCCAAAACGCGTGAAAATCTGCTTGTGAAGAAAATTCAGCACTACCTTAGCATCATTGGTTGGTAAGGCTTTCACCTCAACCCATTTAGACACATAATCCACAGCTAGCAAGATGTACTGATTATTGCAAGACGAAATAAACGGCCCCATGAAATCAATTCCCCACACATCAAAGATCTCAACTTCAAGAATAGTATTCAGAGGCATCTCATTCCTCCTAGAGATATTACCAACCCTTTGACATCGATCACAACTCATGACGAACCTATGAGAATCCTTAAACAGAGTCGGCCAATAGAATCCCGCTTGAAGTACTTTCTGAGCTGTTTTATCACCACCATAATGGCCTCCATATGTGGTAGAATGACAATCATGCAAAATACTTTCCGTCTCACTGTAAGGAATGCACCTCCTCAAAATCTGATCCACACCAAGCTTGAACAAGAATGGCTCGTCCCAACGGTACCACTTCACATCATGTAAGAACTTCTTCCTTTGAGCATACGAGAATTCCGGAGGGATGACATTACTAACAAGATAGTTCACATAATCTGCAAACCATGGCTCTTCACCTTGCACCCCAAAAAGTTGCTCATCTGGAAAAGATTCATTAATAAGAGATTTAGCATGTGAATCCTTACCTTGGTCCTCCAAACGTGAAAGATGATCAGCTACTTGATTTTCCGTGCCCTTCCTATCCTTGATCTCCACATCAAATTCTTGCAAGAGAAGTACCCAACGAATCAATCTAGGCTTTGAATCCTTCTTCGACATGAGATATCGAATAGCAGCATGATCCGTATACACAATCACCTTCGTACCAAGCAAGTAAGATCTGAATTTCTCGAAAGCATAGACAACTGCTAGCAACTCCTTCTCCGTAGTGGTGTAGTTAAGCTGTGCATCATTGAGGGTTTTACTAGCATAGTAAACCACATGAAAAATTTTGTCCTTCCTTTGCCCAAGCACAGCTCCAACAGCATAGTCACTAGCATCACACATTAGCTCAAACGGTTCCTCCCAATTAGGTGCGGTAATGACTGGTGTAGTGGTCAACTTCTTCTTCAAGAGCTCAAAAGCCGCAAGGCACTCATCATCAAACTTGAAAGGAACATCCTTTTCTAACAGATTACACAAAGGTTTAGAGATTTTTGAGAAGTCTTGAATGAATCGCCTATAGAATCCCGCATGACCAAGAAAACTGCGAATTCCTTTAACTGAAATAGGTGGGGGAAGATTCTCGATTGTCTCCACCTTGGCCCTATCCACTTCAAGCCCCTTACTAGATACTTTGTGCCCAAGAATAATTCCTTCTTGCACCATAAAGTGACACTTCTCCCAATTAAGAACCAAATTAGTCTCCACACAACGTTTCAATACCAAGCCAAGATTATGCAAGCACTCGTCATATGAAGTACCAAAAACTGAGAAGTCATCCATGAAAACCTCCACATTAGTGCCAATCATATCTGAGAAAATAGCCATCATGCACCTTTGAAAAGTAGCTGGAGCACCACAAAGTCCAAAAGAAACTCGACGAAAAGCAAAAGTGCCAAAAGGACATGTGAATGTGGTCTTCTCTTGATCTTCCGGAGCAATGCAAATCTGATTATAACCAGAATAACCATCAAGCAAACAATAATATTCGTGTCCAGCCAACCTGTCTAACATCTGATCAATGAATGGAAGAGGAAAGTGGTCTTTTCTCGTAGCTTTGTTGAGCTTCCGATAGTCCATGCAAACTATCCACCCCGTGACTGTCCGAGTAGGGATGAGCTCATTCTTCTCATTAGCAACAACTGTCATTCCTCCTTTCTTCGGCACACATTGAACCGGACTCACCCAAGAACTGTCTGAGATAGGATAGATAATACCAGCATCTAACCACTTTAGAATTTCCTTCTTCACCACCTCTTTCATAATAGGATTAAGTCGTCGCTGATGTTCAACAGTAGGCTTAGCTCCTTCCTCTAGCAGAATTTTATGCATGCAATAAGAGGGGCTGATTCCCTTGATATCTGCTATAGTCCAACCAATTGCTGACTTGAACTCCCTCAAAATACGCAAGAGCTTTTCTTCCTCAATATCTGACAGATTAGAAGAAATAATAACAGGTAATGTAGAGGTATCACCAAGAAAAGCATACCTCAAGTGATTAGGCAAAGGTTTGAGTTCAAGAGTAGGAGCCTCCTCAATAGATGGTTTAAGTCGGACTTGTGACTTTTCCAGCTCCTTTAAACCAAGAGACTCGAAAGGCATGTCAAATTTTCTATTCCACATATTGGCATTCAACATCAGAATTTGCATCACTTCATCTTCATCTTTCACCTCAGAGTTCCCACTCAATGCTTTTTCCAAAGAATCTGTTAGCAACAAATGATCAAGATCCTTGGCTACCACGGAATCAACCAAATCAACATTGAAACATTCTTCTTCATCAGATGGAAGCTTCATAGCATTGAACACATTAAAGGTGACATTCTGATTTTGTACCCTCATGGTGAGCTCTCCTTTTTGCACATCGATCAAAGTACTACCCGTAGCTAGGAATGGCCTTCCCAAGATTATGGGAATCTTCTTATCTTCCTCGAAATCCAAGATAACAAAATCAGCAGGGAAGATGAGTTTATCAACTTTCACCAAGACATCCTCCACTATGCCTCTAGGATAAGTAATTGAACGATCGGCCAACTGTAACGAGATGTTAGTTGGCTTTGGATCCGGTAGACCAAGTTGCAAGAAAACTGACAAGGGCATGAGATTGATGCTAGCTCCCAAGTCACACAAGCACTTCTCAAAGAATAGATTACCAATAGTGCATGGAATAGTAAAACTACCCGGATCCTTTAGCTTTGGAGGCAACTTCTGTTGCAGAACGGCACTACATTCTTCCGTTAAGGCAACGGTCTCTAATGCATCAAGCTTCAACTTACGAGAGAGAATTCCCTTCATGAACTTGGCATAGCTCGGCATCTGTTCAAGAGCTTCCGCAAAAGGTATGTTAATGTGCAACTTCTTGAACACCTCTAGAAACTTAGCAAACTTTTTATCCAAATTTTGCTTCTGGAGTCTTCTAGGATATGGAGGAGGAGGATAGATCTGAGTAGACTGATCCACTGAAGCTTTAACAGGTTCCTTGCTCTTCTCTTTATCACCATCTAGCTCATCCGCTACTAAGTCAGATTTTTCAAATTCAGGCATTGCAGATTTTTCCACTTGCTGATTCTGCACTTCTTCATCTTCTTTAGCGGTTGATTTAGGATCTGTTGTAACCTTTCCCGATCTCAAAGTTACGGCCTTCACCTGTTCTTTGTTGTCTCTCCTACCTGGATTAGTCTCTGTATCACTAGGAAGAGTTCCTTGTGGTCTACTAAGTAAGGCACTTGCAATCTGTCCCAGCTGGCTCTCGAAGATCTTTTGAGAAGCTTGCAGATTCTTTACCATCATCCTCAAATCATCAATCTCTGATTTTTCATTCGAAGATTGCCCTACCTGAGCCTGAGGCTGTTGCTGCTGAAATCCAGGAGGTTGATATGGTGCCCTTGGAGCGTAAGGCTGTTGATAGCCTTGATTAAATGGCTTCGCTTGCTGATACGACTGTTGAGTATTTTGATTGTTGCTCCAGCTGAAATTGGGATGATTCCGATTATTAGGATGATAAGTGGTTGGAACTGGTGCAGCAGGTCTCTGGAAATTACTCACGAACTGTGCTGATTCAGAAGAGATAGCACACTGATTCGTCTCATGTGCGCCCGCACATAACTCACAAACACTAGCCACCTGTTGCACTCCATAATTAGCAAGAGAATCCACTTTCATAGCATGAGCCTTCAACTGAGCCGTAATCATTGAAGCTGTATCTACTTCCAAAACTCCTGCTACCTTGCCTTGAGAAAGCCTCTTGGTTGGATTCTGATATTCATTAGCAGCCATCATCTCTATAAGATCATAAGCTTCATCATAGCTCTTTGCCCACAGAGCTCCTCCTGATGCTGCATCTAGCAAAGGCCTAGACTGTGCTCCCAACCCATTGTAGAATCCATTAATAACCATCCAATCAGGCATGCCATGATGAGGACACTTCCTTAACATCTCCTTGTAGCGTTCCCAAGCCTCACATAATGACTCACCAGATTGTTGTTGAAATTGAGTCAACTGGTTCCTTATTGCTGCAGTTTTCGCCATAGGGAAGAATTTAGTAAGGAACTTCTGAGCAAGATCTTCCCATGTAGTAATGGAACCAGGTGGCAAAGAGTGTAGCCAGCTCTTAGCCTTATCCCTCAGAGAGAATGGGAAAAGCCTCAACCTGATAGCATCATCCGTCACACCATTACACTTGAAAGTGTCGCAGATTTCGATAAAGTCCCGAACATGCATGTTAGGATCCTCCGTAGAAGCTCCCCCAAACTGGACTGAATTCTGCACCATCTGAATTGTGCCCGGCTTGATCTCAAAGTTGTTCGCTGCAATAGCTGGCCTAATAATGCTAGACTGGATATCATTGAGTTTCGGATGAGAATAGTCCTTCAAAGCCTTAGCTGCTGCTGCATCACCCATCTCTACAATAGTCTCAGTTTTCTCTTCTTTATTATCCACTATAAGATCGTCTTCCGCCAGTTCTTCCAAACGAGCTTGTAAGCGTGTTCGCATACAAACTTAAGTACCTGAAACACCACGAAACAAACAAACTAAGTAAGAATCCAAGTCAGTGAACGCTAACGACCACTGATGACAAGCACATAAACTAAAATAAAAACACCGATGATCCCCGGCAGCGGCGCCAAAAACTTGTTATGCTAATTTCACGCAAGCGCACGTTGTCACAAGTAATACAATTAAGTTCGTTCCACAGAGATCTGGTTATGGTTCTATTCAGTAAATATGCCTATGCAACAATGTATGGTTTTAATTCACTGCTAAGAAAAATCACAAATTTGAGATTTATTATCTAAATTAAACTAAGTGCAAATTATAAACTAAGAATTAAACAATTAACAAGAATAAAAATCGAATTACTTATATGAGAATAAACATGGAATCCTAGTTTCATCATCTACTTCACTTAGAGTTGCAGCCTTTAATTAGAACATGTAATGGTCTTGATATCTGATCGGATAACACGAAAAGAGTAAAAGTTACCTCTCGGTATACTAGTACCAATCTACACATACATCCACAAAAGAGATAGAAGATGAATAGGCACCTATTATGTTTAGACCCTATATCTCTATAGAATTTGAAAACATAGAGGTTGAAGCACAAGTTATCCACTTAGATCACATAGGGTAGCATAATATCTCTATTCATGCCACAAATCATGATGATTAACATCAACCTATCCTATGCTAGCATGGCAAGTTCTAAATCTCAAGATCCACTCTCGTTTAGCAAGAGATTAACATATTAGATGTTCGCGACGCACCTAAATTCAATAAGCACAACCATACAAGGATATCAAGAATTCACCACACATAAATCTTTAAGGCATACAAACTACTAAGCTACATAGATAAATCCACTAGGATCCCACGACAACGATTAGCCCATAACTGAACTGTTCATCGTCATGGGAATTGATGAAAACATGATATAAAACAAGATATGAAAGAAAGACGTAATAATTTTATAAAAATAAAGAGTTGAGAAAACAAATCTATAATCCAACGTATACAAAAGATGAAGTAGATCTAGATCCTTGCTTGTCAAGAGCGTTGAACCCTTCTCTCCTTTTCTCTCTTGCAGATCTCAGCTGGTTACAATAATAATGCTATGATAATCTGTATATCTATTACAATGCTTAGATGTGTTTTTATAGGCTCTAGCTTTCTTGCCCAGCAAATATTTAATCTTCTATTACAATTTAGAATTTAATTAAGGTGCTAAAACCTGCCCGGAATATAATTAGAACTTGAAAAGGGCAAAACAGTAATTTCTAGGCCATGCTTCACAAAGACTGCACGCGCGAATTAATTCAGTACTTTACTTGCACGTGATTCCTATCCCAGGTTGTAGAAAATCTCTCAAGCTTCGCGTGGGCAGTAAGATCGCTGAAAACGGACTTACAGAACTCCAGATATGGCCAAAACAGTGTAAGCTGCGCAGCCTTCCCAGAAAATCCGAATTTTAATCAATTAAATCCCAAAAAATTATAGAAGCATCCACCTTAATCAACATTCTCTTAAACCTGCACAACTAAGCAAAACACATCAAAACGACAAGAAACTTGAGTCCAAGACAATCAATTTAAGCCGATTTAGAATGTTCCAAGTAGATATAAAATCCACTTATCAGTTGACAATCTAGATAAGGAAAATCAGTATCTGTTAAGGGTTAGAAATTCTATGAAAAGGAGAATAATAGTATTTTTGGGGTAAACCACAGACTTGTTTATATACGAACAGGAAATATATATTATAGGTAGTATTTTCTTACAATTGTTTCAAAGAATCTTATTCTAGTCGGATTTCTGGAAGATTTTACAGAGACAAGATATGATAAGATCGAAGTGTGTATATTTTATGTCATGATAGAGATCAACATAGGGATAAACCATAAGTGAGATACACTACCATTCAGGGGAGGCCAATGTGGTGGCCGATACCCATAACCAAAAGAGGAATATTGATGAATGACAAGCAAGTTTATGTTGGTATATTCTGTGCAAACAAGATAGAGATATTATGAAGGAAAAAGGATGGAGAAAGTGGTATAGAAGTTAAAAGGTGTAGATGAAAAGGTGTCTATGGACATTTCTGACGTGATTCCGGGACGGAATCCTTTTAAGGGGGGAAGGATGTAATAACCCTAACTTCAGTAATGCTACAGTGGTCACATGAATAGTAAATTTCGAGGATTTAAAGAAATGGTATATAAGTACTCTATAATGGAAACATAAAATGAATAAACAGAAACCATATTAGTGTTCTACAATGGAAATAAGTGACTCGAAATGACGTTAGATTTCAGAAATTCCTAAAACATGGATTTTGAGGATTTTGATTCCGAATAAGCTTCTATTGGATATTAAGGAGCATGGAAATATTATAAGAACTATATATTGAGAGATTAGTGAATTTAGATTTAACCAGGGGATTTTTAAGTTAAGAGAATACCAAAGGAAATTGGATTCGTAAATAATTTCAAAAACCACTGAGATAATGAGGTACATTCGAAACGAACCACGATTAGACGAATATGGAGATTAAGCAACCAAGATTAGTAAAATAACAAGGATACATACCACATTATTATTATCCAAGATTATTAGCATAATACTTATAAAATCAAGAAAAAAAGGATTATTAGATCATCAAGATGATGTCATCATCCACTAATATGTTTTAAGGGGTAGATTAGTCTTTTAACAAGCTTTTAACCACAAAAATATCTACCAAGCTTCCACCATACACTAGGTTAACAAGAGATTAGTAAGATAAGATCAAAAAGAAGCAAAAGAACTCTCCCCCTTCTTCATCTTTCCATTCGGCACAAAGAAAAAAAAAAGAGAAAAAGGAAAATCAAAACCCTAGCAAAAATCAACTACAAATCTAAGGAAAATTCATGGAGTTTCTTGGAGGTTAGAAAGAGATATTCACAAAGTTTCAAAGCCAATCATCATCATCTTCATAGGTAATAAAATCATTCAAGTTACTTGATGAATAGTAGTGAATAGTAGAATCTTAGAACTAACTTTGTTTTTATGGATCTTTTAGTTGATTCAAGCTAAGATAAGGTTGTTTAAGGATATACCAAGGTTTATTAAGGATCTTTAAAGCTTCAAGAAGGTATAAACACTCTTGCCCCTTTTTATATTATGATGGATACTGTTGGTTTAGTGATTAAGTAGTGTAAAGATTAAGATTATGATGTTATATGTGTTTGTAAGTGGTTTGAGTTAAATATGGAAGTGTTTGGGATTGTAACCATGGCTGGTAATGAAGACCACATGGTGTAGGTGATGATTATTGTGTTTGATGATTGATTTGGAAGGGTTGGATTTTTGGAAAGTATGAAAATATAGCCGTTATAATGTCCGATTTTCGTTAGGAGGTAAATTGCCCTGTTTTGGACCCCTGTATTCGGACGGTACCCTACTGCCTAGGTTACCAACTAACCATGAGATGATAGATCTTAGTTCATAGATCGTTTTGATATAAAGTGCGTTAAAATCTGATGAACGGTTTAGGAGAAAAGTCAGTTTTAGTGAAAGACGTTCGAAAACCGAGAAACCGTAAATGTATCAACTTTGAGGTTACAATTACCATACTTTAGCATTGTTAGAAGTCACAAAATTTTGGGATATGGTAGTAGTGTGGTCAAAGAACTATTTCCAGTTGACCTTACATTAAAACTCGAAATTTAAAAATTATAAGAAATTTTACAGTCGAGTGTGGTCGTTAAGGGAAATGGTGAAAACCCCTGAAACTTCGATTTAGTTTATAAATGGTTAAGTTCTTAAACCTTTGGGGTAATAATGATACGTTAAACATATATTAAAGTGTCAAGGGTAATGTTATACAAGAGTGTAATGAGTAAGAGATGTGGTATTCTAACGACGGTCCTTTTGTGTTTTTAGAAACTCCGGAAGAGGGACCAGCCATACTGTCAGGATACAGAAACCGAGGCAAGATCTTTCTATCCCTACTTTGAAAATTATTTATCTTCGGAATAATGATGATATCATGGAATGTATATACATATATGTGATGCTATTATTACTATGTTGCAAAGAATATATTTCCTTGATTTTGGGAAATTAAAGAGAGATGGATATGATTTATGAAATATGAATATAGAGATGATTACGAATGGAACGAATATGCTCTATGGTAAAAGAGATATGAAAGAGAATGGTATCAGTTGTTATCTAGGGTTATATGATTTATAATACTATATTAAAAATATTCTTTTTAGTGTTAGTGGTTGAATAAATATTATTTGATTATTATTTAATTACCACTCTTAAAATAGATGGAATGTTTTATGAATATAAAACCATATTTGAATTCTTAAATATAAAAGAGATATCTGAATCACAATCAAAGTGTTATGTTATATATATATTTTATAGAAATAATGTGCGAGAATGGAAATGATATACGGAAATGGAAATGTGAAATGGTGTTGATAAATTGAATAATGATTTTATAAAAAGGGGGATTAGCAACAAACTTGCATAAGAGGCTGTGTCAGGGCTGTGTGCGACATAGTCTAACATTCATGATTCGGCACGAAGATGCCAAGGGAGGATGTTAGCAGGTGGCCTTCCTCCAGGGATGATGTTAGCAGGTGGCCTTCATTCCTTCTACCGGTAGTAAAAAGGGAAGGGTACGGAGGACGACTGATCATCGTGCCTCACGTATTCGGCAACAGTGAAAACCCCCCAAAATATTTGAATAAAGAATCAATGATAAAGTCAGATTTGTATACTGAAAAGGGGAAAATGATATGAAACGATGGAATTATTGTTATAGATGAAGAGAAACTGATTTTATATTAATTTATAAAATTGTTGCATAAGAAGGAAATGAGAAGATGATAGTGAGAGATTTATTCAAGTATTCATATTATCTTGAAATATTACACTGAAAGTGTATATTGATTGTTATATTATTTAAGAAGAGAAACTGATACTATATTATTCTAGATTTCTTTCTTATAATAGTAAGTGGATGATGTATTATTAAATAAGAGTTTTATTCTTCCTTAAAGTTTATAATTGGTTACCGCTTACATATGTATATATGTATACTTGGTTACATTTTAAATTCTAGTTTACCATATTATCTTGCTGAGCTATTATAGCTCACTCTTGCTACTTATCTATATACAGCTAGGTATGCCAATACTACGCAGAACGCCCCGCAAGAGGGTAAGGGGAAGGCGACCTTCTGAGGGCACGTTAGCATCGATTCCGGAGGTAGTGATGAGGCAGACGGGTTTTAAGGGCTTATGTATAATTAATTATGAAGACATGTAATAAACTTTTGGTTGTTGAAACGCTTCATGTCGAAGTGTTATTCAACAATGTACTTAAGTATGATCCTGGTTTGTAATAACTCTTTTAACTTTCAACTCTAAACTTGTGTTATGGTAAATGTTGTTCTCTGAGCATATGACTGGTGTGTGTGTGTGTATTAGTGAGGGGTCAACTGTTTAAGCATCAAATGATATATAAAAAAAAAACCCAAGGGATATTGATATTGAATGGAAATTGGTCCGTGATGGCCCAGATTTATGACCCCGGATTTGGGGCTGTCACACAAAGATTCTCCAGATTGCTGTGCAAATTGTGTTAGAGCGTTCCTTATTGCTGCAGTTTTCTCCATAGGGAAGAATTTCGTAAGAAACTTCTGAGCAAGATCCTCCCATGCAGTAATGGAACCAGCTGGTAAAGAGTGTAACCAACCCTTAGCTTTATCCCTCAAAGAGAATGGAAAAAGTCTCAATTTGATAGCATCATCCGACACACCATTAAACTTGAAAGTGTCACAGATCTCGATAAAGTCCCGAATATGCATGTTAGGATCCTCCGTAGGAGCACCCCCAAACTGAACCGAATTCTATACCATCTAAATAGTGCCAGGCTTGATTTCAAAGTTGTTAGCGGTAATGGCCGGCCTGATAATACTAGACTGGATGTCATTAATCTTCGGCTGAGAATAGTCCTTCAAAGCCTTAACTGCTGCTGCATCACCCATCTCGACTGTAGTTTCAGCTTCCTCTTCCTTATTCTTTACAAGATCGTCTTCCGCCAGTTCTTCCTTACGAGCTAGCAAACGTGTTCGAATACAAACTCGAGTACCTGAAACACCACGAAACAAACAAACTAAGTAAGAAATCCGAGTCAGTGAACGCTAATGACCACTATTGACAAGCACATAAACTAAAAATAAAACACCGTCGATCCCCGGTAGCGGCGCCAAAAACTTGTTAACACAAAATCACGCAAGTGCACGTGGTCACACGTAATATAGATATAAATCAAGTTCGTTCCACAGAGATCTGGTTTAGGTTTCAATTCTGTAGATGTACCTATGCAACAATGTATGGTTTTAATTCACTGCTAAGACAAATAACAATTTGGGGTTTTGATTATCTAAAATTAAACTAAGATGCAAATTATTAAACTAAGAATTAATTAACTAATGAGATTTAAACTGATTTACTTATATGAGATTAAACATGGATCCTAACTTCATTAAATACTTCGCTTAGATCTGACGCCTTTAATCACTATGTGCAATGGTTATGATATCTGATCGGATAACACGAAACAAGTACACGCTACCTGTCAGCTTACGTATACCAAACTACCCATACATCCACAAAAGAGATAGAAGATGAATAGACACCAATTATGCTTAGACCCTATATGTCTATAGAATTTGAAACATAATGGTTGAAGAGCAAGTTATCCATATTGATCACATAGGGCAATGTAAGTATTTTCATCTTACACTACGAATCATGTTGATAAACAATCATGAACCTATGCTAGCATGACAAATTTTAAATCTCAAGATCCACTTTCACTTCACAAGAGATTAACAATTCAATTTAGATGTTAGCTACGCATCTAAAAACATTAAGATTAACCATACGAGGATATCAGATATACATCACACACAGATCTTTAAAGCATCAAGATACTAAAGCTCCATAAATAAATCCGTTAGAATCCCATGACAACGTTAGTTCATAATTGAACCGTTCGTCACCATGGGATTTGATGAAGACATAATATAAAACAAGATATGAATAGAAGTAATAATATTACTAGAACAAAGAGTTGAGAAAACAAATCTAGAATCCAGAATAACGCCTAAGAAAAGAACACAAAAGATGAAGTAGATCTTGATCCGTTGCTTGTCACTAGCGTTGAATCCTTCTCTCCTTGTCTCTCTTACAATTCTACGTTATGCTAAAATAATCATATGATTTTACAATGATACAATGAGTTTAAATAGGCCCTAGAAGTCTTGTCCAGCAAGAAACTACCAAAACAGAGTTATAATAGAATTTCTGCAAAATACGTTTCCTAAACTGATTCTGTTTTGAAGGAAAATTCGTATCTGAATTTTCTTCAATATTTCTGGGCCGTTCCAGTTGTATTTGGACATCTGGGCCACTTTAGAATGAAAGAGAATCTCGTTAGCTTCATGTGGACTGTAAGATCGTCCAAAACGGACTTGTAGAACTCAAGATATGGCCCAAACAATAAATCAGCATTTTTCTAGCGAATTAGTGCGCAGTCTGCCTAGCAAGTACGCAGAGTCGCAGACTGCCTAGCTCATGTCTGTTTACTGCGCAGACTGCCTAGCAACTGAGCAGTCTGCCTAGCTGAATTCTGCCCGATTGCTTATTTTGCTCTTATTTCTTCGTTTTCGTTCCGTTTTCTCCCGTTTCTTTTCCATTAGCTTCCGTCTTCAATCCTTTAGCCTTATAATCTTCATGGAAGCTTAAAAAAGTTCCCATTCTTCATTCCAATGCTAACTTTCAACTCCAAAATCGACGGAAAACGTCAACCCTAATCGATATTTCACGAACATGCATAACTAACAAAAACACATCAAAACTACAACAAACTTGAGGCCAAGTGAATCAATTTAAGCCGAAATGGAATGCTCTAAATGGATATAAATTCCATTTATCAGGTACCCTCTTCATCATGCCCCAGTGGAGCTATTGTATGAGCTATCGACCAAAACTGCAATCCTATACAGAATTTCATCACTAAATCAAGACCCCGTTCATAATCAAGAAGCAAAAATCTTGCCGATCTATAAACTCGGCCATGGAAAACACCCAAACACAATCAAAACAAAAAACCCAACTCTCACAAGGAGAGACTAACACAACCCAAATAAATTGGGAATTTATTGAAACCCAAATAAATTGGTAGATTTATTGAAAAACACAATATATGAAAGCAGGAAAAACGTAAAGAAATTGGGGTTTTTCACCGATGAAAATCGATGGAAGCCCCCTCCAAACTCTTTAATGGAGGCTAGGGTTAGAAAGGAGGGAGAGAGAGAGTAGGGACAAACTGCACTTAAATTACGAATTTATTTAATTAATGTGAAATAATATTTATATTGAAAAATATGATTTATGATTTGAAATACATGAAATTTGTCTCGTGTGAACACAAACTCATACTAAAAAAAAAGAATTTATGAAAAAAAGAATGTAATAGAGTACTACTTCCTCGGTGGCCCTGAATTATTTATATTGAGTGATGGGGATGTGGTAAGCGTTTCTAAAAAATATAGATTTATAGTTTATTTTTAAATAAAAATTTAATATTTAATTATTATTTTTTTGAAAATAAGTTATGAAACTATATTTTTATATACTAATAAAAAATTATTTATTCATTTTTTTTGAAAATTTCTAGTATTGAAAATAATATGAAGAAAACTCCGTATTATTTATTTTTGAGAATAATACTCCGTATTATTTATTTATATGTTTTTAGTACTATTTTCAAAATAAGTGGGAAGGAGAGAATAATACTACTCCGTATTATTTAGTTGACTTATCCCACTAGCTAATTATTCTTTTCTATAATTCGTCCATTTTCGGTCACGTGTCTCTTTCAAGTTTCGCCATTTCAAGACTGTCCTTATGCTGTACAATAGTCAATAGACAAACTAATACTATGACTTTACTACTTTCCTAGGTTAGGTTGTAAAAATCTGAAATTGAATCAATTTGATTTAGTTTCCAAAAAATGAGTATTTGGAAAATTGAAGAGTAGTCTGAACGAATACTTGGAGGATTGATAAGGTATTATTTTTATAATTTTATTTAAAATATTAAATTACATATCATATTTTAATATACAAATATTAAAAACAATATATTCTTTATTATATATAATTAAATATAGTTATCGATGTTCAACTTAATAATAATTTTAACAATAAACTAACAAGAGTAATATTCGGATTTCAATATGTATGGTTGATAATTTGTTGATACAACGATTAACAATTTTGTGAATCTAGTTTTGATTTTAAATACTCGGATTTTGATCTAATTTTCATCAAATTTTGTGAAATTCGGGTTTTAACTAAAATCGGTTAAACTCGGATCGAATTAAATCTTAAAAATGAATATTCTAATTGAATATTCATTGCTTTCTTGTAAACATTTGTAAAACATGATTTGCATTTAATTAATTGAAATTAACTTTATATGGTTGCACCCTTTTTATATTTTAGTTGTATTGAATTACAAAAGCGCATTTTTTGTAGAACTAAAAAAACAAAATAAATTGTTTTGCATAAAGAAAGGGATTTTTGTCTAACCGGTCTATTGATCCAAGATTCAGACCGAATCATGCACCGGATCATGTATAATCAATCCGTGTCCGGTTTTCAAAATAAAAAAACTTTGATCTTGGGTCTAGTTCAAGTACTGAATGTATATAACAAGTCCGATCATTGGTCCGTGATATTTAAATAATTCGGTCCTATTTGGTTTTAAACTTTTGTGCCACCCTAATTCTTGCAATTTGCTTATTTTTTTAATAAAAAAATAGAAATTACAAAAAATTCTACCTTTTCTAAATTTTTTTATTAAGATTTTACTATTTTTAAAAAATATTTATAAAATATGATTTGCAACTAAATGCAATTTATTTTTACGGTTACTAAAGATAAATGAAAATGTGTTTGGTTAAATTTGAGATTGTTTTGATTGATAATAAAATTGCATTGGATTTAACCAATGCAACTTGTTAAACAAATTATTATGCAACCAAATATGATTTATGTACTAAATTTTCAAAGTTGCATGATAAATATTGGTTGACATTAGTTGTAAATATGCTTGAAAAATTGCAAAACATTTTTGTAAATATTTTTCAAAAATTTGTTACTTTTACAAAATATTTTTTAAAAGAATCGTATTTTTACAAAAAAAAAAAAGGTTTCTAAGACCAGAGGTATTTCTTAAAAACAATAAAAAAAGAACCTATTTATTGAAAGAACCTTCTCGTCTATATATGCAAAGTACCAGCATGCAGTCTACCACCATCATCTTCTACAAGTCTCATCCCAGTTTTATCTTACATCCTTGATGTTGATCCTAGCCACATTTGCACCTGAACATATGGGAACAATTATAATCAGTGCAATATTATGCATGCTTCTTGGGTTTACTCTCTTCTCACTTTTAAGAATAAAATCCAAAACTCAAAAACTTCCACCAGGACCCTACCCCTTGCCAATCGTAGGAAACATACACAAACTTGGCAAACACCCTCACAAATCCTTAGCCAACCTCGCTCAAGTTTATGGACCAATCATGCGTCTTAAACTTGGCCGCATAAATACCATAGTCATTTCATCGTCGGTCATAGCTCGACAAGTCCTCCAAAAGCAAGACCTTGCCTTTTCTAGTCGGCCCGTGCCTGATGCTCTCCGTGCTTGCAACCATTTTAAAAGCTCAGTAGTATGGCTGCCTGTCGGCAGTCGGTGGAGAAGCCTAAGAAAAATTATGAGCTTAAATATTTTTACAGCTAATAAGCTCGATGCTAATCAGCATTTACGAAGTAAGAAGGTGCAGGAGCTTATTCGATACTGTGAAAAGTGTAGCCAGAGCGGGGAGGTGATGGATATTGGTCGTGCTGCTTTTCAGACTTCACTCAATCTTTTGTCCAACACTATATTTTCCAAGGATATGACAGACCCGTATCGGGATTCGGAAGCTACGGAGTTCAGGGACTTGGTGTGGAATATTATGCTTGAGGCAGGGAAGCCTAATTTGGTGGATTACTTTCCTATTCTTAGGTGTATTGATCCACAAGGTATAAACCGGAGAATGACTAGTCATTTTGAAAAGCTTATCAAGTTATTTAATGGTTTGTTGAATGAGCGCTTGGAGTTGAAGAAGTTGGACAACTCTGGCGAGAATGCTACAACAGACATGCTCGAGGAACTACTAAAATTATTGCAAACAAATGAGATTGATAAAATTCACATTCGACACTTGTTTATGGTAAGTTATTCTTTTCTTTCTCAGTATTAATTAGTAGGTTAAAATTTTGTAGAATAAGGTATAAGATTTTGATTAGTCTTCCTGCTAACACTTTAAGGTTTTAGGAGAACATATAACTTACAACATAGAATACTTTTTCTATGCAAACTTTAATTAAGAATGTTAGCAGTTGTGTTTTCCATGAGCGAATTAATTAATAGCCGATGACTTGACCTCATCTGAATCATGAATTCTTGCACACACCTAAATGTTAACGAAATCAGTGAAACAAGTACCACATGCAGGACTTATTTGCAGCAGGAACAGATACAACATCAAGTACAGTAGAATGGGGGATGGCTGAGATATTAAGAAGTTCAGAAACAGTATTGGTGAAGGTGAAAGCAGAGCTCAACCAAGTGATTGGAAAAGGAAAGATTATAGAAGAATCAGACATTTCGAGGTTGGCCTATCTACAATGCATTGTGAAAGAAACAGTAAGGTTACACCCACCAGTTCCCTTTTTAATACCACGCAGAGTGGAAGATGAAGTTGAACTCTGTGGTTACACTATTCCCAAAAATTCTCAAGTTCTAGTCAATGCATGGGCTATCGGACGCGACCCTTTGGTATGGCAGAATCCCTTGTCATTTCAACCTGAGAGATTCATGGATTCCGAAATTGACGTCAATGGCCATGATTGCGAGTTGATTCCATTTGGTGCTGGTAGAAGGACTTGTCCTGGACTGCCATTGGCAATGAGGATGGTGCCAGTCATGTTGGGTTCCCTTATAAATTGTTTTGATTGGAAACTTGAAGGGGAGATTGCACCAAAGGAGTTGGACATGGAGGAGAAATTCGGGCTGACTCTAGCGAGATTTCATCCACTTCGTGCTGTAGCAACTCCTGTTGTTTTTTAATTAAGTTTAGCATTACAATTGCGCCTGCTTTTCAACCTGTCAGTTTAAGAATCTATGCAAGATATGTGATCTTTGAGCCTGAAATTGATGTAATGTGTTTTCCTCTCGCTAAGCTGTATCCAGCTAATAAGATGTAACCATATTGTTTTCTTATGAAATGCTCGTTGACCTATTACGACTAGTTTGATTTTTCTTGACAAATTTACGAGAGTTGGACTAACAAAAGGTTAATGGTACAATAGTCTACAAATTTTCTTCTCATTCAACATTGTAGGTAAGTCTCAAGTTCAATACAATATTACAAGAGCTTAAATATGCCATTCCTAACTAATAATAACGGAAATTAATATAATATAATTTTTTTTTCATAATTTCGCTAATCACAATAATAAAGACAACTTCTAGTATTTTACTATAAAAATATAAATTACCGTACACGTTAACATCCCCTCAAACTCACGATACTCAAGATCGAGAGTTTTCCAAAATCAAAGAATAAACAGAATATTTAAATTTAATCAACAGAATCACCCACTTCAATCAGCTTTCTCGTTAAGTGATCACCTCTTTATCCTTGTTCTCATCATCTTTGTCCTCATCGTCATCTTTATCATCGACGTTGCTGTTATAGTTTTTATCGTGATTCTTCTCAAAATCTCTTTATTTCATTCTTCTCAAAATCTTTTTTTTTCCTTTTGTTGTCGTTGATTTAGAAAAATCTACCACAAATCCATCATATGCCTTGATTTGGCGTTTCCTTGTTCGTGAGATTTTTTTCTCTCACCACGATGGGCTCATGATACCATGATAAGATAGTCTCAAAATTTTCTTCTCATTCAACATCGAAGGCATAAGCTTCAAGGTAATTACAATAATACAAAAATTTTTATAACCAATTCCTAATTAATAATAATGAAAATTAATATAATATGAAGGAACTCTACCAATTTTGCTAATCACACAATAATAAAGACAATTCCTTGTATTTTACTATAAAAATATATATTACTATACACGTTAACATTTACAAATCTAATAATATTTTAAAAAAAATATATGCCAAACGAGTTGGTGCGTATGAAAATCCGCCGAATTTATCAATACGTAACACATTAACAGGAGGGAGATCGAGGATAAGAGGAACTTGGCGAAGCTTGCAAAATATTGTAACTTTGTAGAAGATGTTGAGTTGCTCAGTCCAAGTCTTAGTTCCCATGTTGGTGACTGGATCAAGTGTTTCCACCCCTATAAACATCCTGCTCATTGATCTTCTGTACAATCATTTCTAAAGAATTCTCTGATAAATAATTGGTGAGAGCAGACTTCCTAGGCAATGTTAAGTTGGAATGCAAATTTATGTTCTTCATCAATTTTATAAATTGTATGTTAAGTTGGGATGCAAATTTATCTTCTTCATCAATTTTATAAAATGTCGTAGCATTCACATTGGTCTACTTATTTTATTTTATTTTAATAGTTAAATACACGCACACGCTAGGAGTCGTATGCTGTACAGATTTTGGCACATTTCTAACTACTTGAGCTATTTCAAAATTTGTGAACAGGATGGTCTCAAATTTACCTAACAGATGATCTTTAGGATGAACAGTTGTGAAACTAAATAAAATTAAGTCAATCTCTGGATTTCAGGATAAGTGTGTGAATGGGTGGCCTATGTAAGTTCAAAATAATTATTTGCTATACAGTGTTTTGGATGCACATATTTATTTCTGAGAGCGAACTGTCAAATCTTTGCTTTTGATTGGAGCCATTGCTTCCTATTTTCTGTTTATCGTGTATAAATAAAAGTGTCACATGAACCTAAACCATCATCAATTTTCCATTTTTCATCTGAAGGTTCAACCCTGAAATATGGAGATCTTTATAATCAGTGTGTTGTGCATATTGCTGGCCTTTTTACTACTCTTGCTGCAAAGAAACAGAGGCAAAGCTGTTGGAAAGCTTCCACCAGGACCTTACCCCATACCAATCATAGGAAATATACACCACCTAGGTAAACACCCTCACAAATCCTTGGCCAACCTTGCTCAGGTTTACGGCCCGATTATGCGTCTAAAACTAGGCCGTATAAACACCATAGTTATTTCTTCGTCGAGCGCGGCTCAACAAGTCCTCCAAAAGCAAGACCTCGCCTTCTCTACGCGGCCCCTGCCTGATGCTGCACGTGCTTGCAACCATTTCAAATCTTCAGTAGCATGGTTGCCTGTCGGCAATCAGTGGAGAAGCCTTAGGAAAATTATGAGCACATATATTTTTACAACCAACAAGCTCGATGCAAATCAGCATCTTCGAACTAACAAGGTACAGGAGCTTGTTAAATACTGTGATAAGTGTAGCAAAAGTGGGGAGGCTGTAGATATTGGTGGCGCTGCTTTTCAGACTTCGCTTAATCTTTTGTCAAACACTATCTTTTCAAAAGATATGGCAGATCCGTATCATGGTACAGGCGCTAAGGAGTTGAAGGACTTGGTGTGGAACATTCTGCTTGAGGGGGGTACTCCTAATTTAGTTGATTATTTTCCTATTCTTAGGAGCATCGATCCCCAAGGTATTAAACGACGACTGACTGTTCATCTTGGGAAGCTAATCAAGTTATTTGATGGTTTGCTAAACGAGCGCTTGGAGTTGAAGAGATTGGGGAACTCGGACAACACTGCTAGTTCAGATGTGCTTGACCAATTGCTAAAATTGTTTCAAACAAACGAGATAGATAGACCACTGACCAATCACTTGTTCCTGGTAAGTCAACCTTTTTCCTCGGTGTAAATTAGGGGTGCCCGCGGGTCGGGTTGGGCGGGTTACAACTAATTTAGTAACCCAACCCAATTAGTTTGGTTTTATAAAATTTAAACCCATCGTAAATCTTACTAAAGTCGGGTTGGGTTGGTTTGACTTGATCGGGTTAAATATAAAGTAGAAGTTAGTGCAACACATGTTTGTATTTATTGGTTAGTGATAAAACAACTCGAAGTCCAAGAATTAAAGTCATGTACAACTTAATCTAATATGCAATTATACAATTGATCACCACATGTGCAAATTGTACTAGTACAATCTACAAAACTAAATTACGTTACACATAAGTAGAACATCATTGTATTAAATATCTTTAATTCATAATTTTAGTGTGGAACATGTAATAATATATCCAAAAAATATTAACTTTAAGTCAAGTAGTAAATTAGTAGTACGGCTCATTAGTGCATAATATATGTCGGGTTGGATTGGGTTAAAATTATCAAAACCCTAACCCAACCCATTTAATTCGGTTTTTTCAATATTTAACCCATTCAATGTTCGGTTTAAATAATATCGGGTTGGGTCGGCTAAAAGTAGGGGCGGGTTGGGTCGGTTTAATCGGTTTGATCGGTTTATGGGCACCCCTAGTGTAAATATTAATTTTCTTTAGATTCCAGTTGTTTTTTTGTCTTAACTACGAGCACCTTCACGAAATGTACAATAACTCGCTTTGCACCTCCATGGAATCATGGGTTCTAGTAATATCTAAAAAGATTAAAAATTTCAAAATATACATGGGCAGGACTTATTTGCTGCGGGAACAGATACAACTTCAAGTACAGTAGAATGGGCGATGGCTGAGGTATTGAAAAATTCAGAAAAAGTATTGGATAAGGCAAAAGCTGAGCTCAATCAGGTGATTGGAAAAGGTAAGATCGTAGAAGAAGCAGACATTTCTAAGTTGAACTATTTGAGTTGTATTATTAAAGAAACTGCAAGGTTGCACCCACCAGTTCCCTTTTTACTACCACGCCAAGTAGAAGAAGACGTTGAACTCTGTGGCTACACCATTTCAAAGAATTCACAAGTGCTTGTCAATGCATATGCTATCGGACGCGATCCTATGCTATGGGAAAATCCATTGTCATTTCAACCGGAGAGGTTCATGAACTCCACAGTTGACGTCTATGGCCACGATTTCGAGCTGATTCCATTTGGTGCGGGTCGAAGGAAATGTCCTGGATTGCCACTGGCAATGAGAATGCTGCCAATCATGTTGGGCTCCCTCATAAATTGTTTTGACTGGAAACTTGAAGGTGGAATTGCACCAGAAGAGTTGAACATGGAGGATAAGTTCGGGATCACTCTGGCAAAGCTTCATCCCCTTCGTGCTGTAGCAACTCCTGTTGTTCCTTAGTTAATAATAGTACTACTTATTGCTTTACATGTCACTTTAAGACTATATGTTTCGAATTTTTTGTTCTTTATATTCAGAGTTTATGTATTTAAGTTATTAACCATAACGTGTTATGTAATTATCATAATAGTACAGTGAGTCCCACTCTAGGGAGAACCATCTTACGTGGAGAACCGTGGAGAACCACTTAAAATGCATTAAAATAGTCCTTTATATAAGGCCCCGCCACCTTCACATAAAAATCTTATAATTCTACCCTCTATTCATTCATCAAAAAAAAAAATTTAAAAAAACTTTTAAAAAAATGTTGCCACGTCATCATTTTTTGAAATTTTTTTAAAAAAAGTTTTTTTTTATAATTTTTTTATAAATAGATAGAGTATAGAATTATAAGACTTTTTTGTGAAGATGCCCCTGCGGAACCCTTATATATAAAGCAATTATAATGTATTTTAAGTGCTTCTCCACTGTTCTCCACGATTCTCCATGTAACAATGGCCATAGTGATAGTGTATATAACCTCTAAAGATAAATTATCAACGGTCTCGCACAATTTCGCTGCAATTAGTAAATTGTTTGCTTAATTGTTACAGCCGAGTGTTTGTCAAGAAACAATGAAAAACACGAAAATAGTAGTAGTACAGTAGAACCTCGATAAATGAATATTCGATAAACGAATAAGCTCATCAAATGAATAATTTTTTCTGGTCCCGACATAATAGAGACAGTGTATTTTTTGATCTCGATAAATGAATAATCTCGATTAATGAATAAAATTTTTCAGTCCCGAGCATATTCATTTATCGAGGTTTAACTGTACAACTAACATTCAATTTTGGAATTTTGCAAAATGTATAGTATACAACATCTTTTTTTTTTTTTTTGAACTTAGTATACAACATATCTTGATCATCAGTTCATCACACAGATTGAAGATTTGAATAAGGTGCTGTTTGGAAACTTGAATTTCATTTTAAATTCAAATTTTTCGTTTGGTAAGTACGAGAATTTCAAATTCAGAAAGTTTAAATAAGGAGAAAATTTTCCTGGAATAAATTTCTCGAGAAACTTTTCGGAAAAAAATTTCTTGAGAAATTTTTCTCTGGAAAAAATTTCTCGAGAAAATTTTTCCGGGAAAAAATTTCCTAGAAAATTTCTCTAGAAAATTTTCCCGGAAAAAAATTTTTCGAGAAAATTTTCCCGGGAAAAAAATTCACGAGAAAATTTTCCCGGAAAGAAATTTTTTAGAAAATTTTTCCGGAAATAAATTTCTTGAGAAAATTTTTCCGGAAATAAATTTCTCGAGAAAATTTCTCGAGAAAATTTCCCGGGAAAAAATTTCTCGAGAAAATTTTCCCGGAAAAAAATTTCTCGAGAAAATTTTCCCGGGAAAAAGTTTTTCGAGAAAATTTCCCCAAAAAAAATTTCTCTAAAAATTTTCCCGAGAAAAAATTTCTCTAGAAAATTTTCCCGGGAAAATTTTCTCGAGGGAAAAAAATTCTCAAGAAAAAAAGTTTCAAAAACTATTTCTCTAAAAAAATTTCAAAAAAAAAGTGATGATAATATAGTTTGGTGGAGAGAATTTTAAATGACTACCTTTTATTTTTAATTTCAAATTACAAAAAAAATAGCTAATATTTAATTGGTATGGAATTCATCAATTCCAATTCCAAATTTTTTTAATCTTGTTAAACACTAAATTTGATCAATTCCAAGAATTCAAATGAATTCCAAGTTATCAAACGGTTCATAAATAAATTGTGAAATTTGTCGATACCTCATCGGAAAGTGTTGTATCTAGCATACACATGTGAGGAGTACATGCCAATTATTGCGAGTCCCCGTCAAACTTATACACTCCAAGCACATCTGTACTAGCATTGCCGTCCGATTTTCCCAATCTCTTGCAGGGTGATTTGTGAGAAGTGTGTACAGTCAATTATATTGATCGAGTACATGCCAATTATCGGAGAAAAGGCGCAACTTGAAGATATGGCCCTTTATATTACAAAGTAACGCAATCTTTAGTTACGTTTTTTTAAAAAAAAATCAAGTAACAGAATTTTCTTATTGGACTGGGCTGGGCACTTGGGCCTCGTGAATGCTGGTGAAATTTCCTTCTACTAAGTAACACAAGAAGAGATTGCGTTCACAATTTTTATAATTTTTTAATAGAGCAGTAGCGCAATTTGAACAGGCGTTTTACTCCTCCTTTTAGAAAATACATGAAGAAACGCATGTTTAAGATGCGTGTTCCGAAAATGCAACCTACCAATGCGTTTTTATGTGATAAAAAGGGATATTTTTTTCAGTTGTGATATTTTGGACCATTTTAGTAAAATTTGTGATAAAAAGGACCTCACCCCAATTATTGAGAGTCCCCGTCATTATTGAGAGTCTCCGTCTGTAATATCCCGTAATTTTTAGATTAATAATTAAAAAAATAATATAAAAAAGGATTAAAATTAGATTATAAATAGAATTTAAAATTGAAATAGAATATTCGGCCTAAAATATGGATCAAATTTGAATACGGATATTAGTAGATTTGGGTTTAGGGTTTTGTAAATATCTTATTCTTCTTCCTCATCTTTATTTACAAAATTCGTAGGTCTATTTTTCACACAAATCAGCAGTCTTGTAAAATTCGTAGAATATTCACTATAAGTCGGAATTCGTTGATTCTAGACTTGTCAAAAAGATCTTTTCGTGCTCTACAACTTTTGTTCTTTTTAGAGGATCAAAAATGCTAAATATAGATCTGGTCAGGAGTGATTACATGATTTGATTCTTGAGTTTCCGTGTCAAGGTAAGTTTCTGATTGATCTTTCTAGTGTTTTCAATATTATATGTTATTTGTATATATTTGTTATTAAAACTTGGACTAAGTGATTATATTTTGAAGTTGTATGTATGTATTACTGTTATGTGTTATGTGTGAACGATAATTTTGGGACTCTCATTTATGCCCTGATTTGCGAAAATAAGAATAAGGACCGAGTCACCGGGTTGTAGTGACAGTTTTCAAAAATTTTGGACCGTTATCACCGGGTTGTATTGGTTGTAGTATGAATTGTGGGTTTCAAGTTATTGTTATTAAGTGGTGTCGTATCGTATCATATCGAATAAGAATGTGTGTATCAAAAGTTAGTGTTTTGTATATCATATTATATCATATTGATTATCTTGTATAATACATGTTACTTGACCCTACTAGTTGAATCAATTGGTTTCTTGCTGGGCTTCGTAGCTCATTCTTTTTAATTTTCAGGTTCCGTACAAGATCGAGTGGGTAGCATTGGAGTTCGAGGAGCTTAGGTTCAGAGTAGATTAACTTGTAGATCGTCATCATTAGCTGTGCTTTTGTAATATTTATTTGTGTAATAGATTTTTGGATTAATCAAATTGTATTTTATTTTAGTTTTGATTTAGAATTAATAGTCCGAAAAGTCGGGCTATTACACCGTCAAACTTATTCACTGGAGTGAATTGATAGAAAGTGATTTTAAGATAAATAGAGTAAGAAATGTGATGAACTTAAATAGTAAAACTAATAGTAGTATTTTAATTCTTAAAGATCATATATTCTTGTTTTTTTTAATAAATAGGCTTGTATACCTTATAAATGAATATATGTTCTAATAAATTTCGGGTTAACGAGAATCGGACCTAAAATTTGAGATGATGAGAAATAAACTCTTACCACTTCCAAACTTGGTTTACTCTAACGCAGTGTGTTTCAGAGTTGTTAATTTAAAAAAGGAAAATAAAAGACGAGAAATAGAAGGCAGAAGCAGAGAAATAAAAGTTGTAAAATAATGTGCTTTCCTCGT
This sequence comes from Kitagawia praeruptora, assembly GCA_037693485.1. Lineage (NCBI taxonomy): Eukaryota > Viridiplantae > Streptophyta > Magnoliopsida > Apiales > Apiaceae > Kitagawia > Kitagawia praeruptora. The sequence continues at coordinate 39,938,005 of CM075345.1, read as the reverse complement.
AATTATAAAATGAAAAACCAACGAAATATTTATGAAATTCTACATAGACAATTTCCATAAAATCTTAGACGACAAAAATTACTTTGTAGCACAGCAGAGGATCAAGGGAATGGTCCCCGAAATCTAGTCCTTGTCCCAAGGTAGCTAGCTTTTACGTTAGGATGGTAGACTAGACACTCTGAAAATGATTCATGTACAATCAACAAGTCTTGGCGTCTTTCTTCAATATTTTTCAAGTGAGTACTTCAGTCTTAGTTGATAGACTGTATATTTATATATACTTTAGTATTATTTTATTCACATATTTATAGGATTTTGTAAATAATTGGGTAGGTTTGATTATATTTTATTGTTTTATTTCAGGTAATAAATAATTCCTAAAGTTGAGAGAAAAGGAGCTTAATTGGATAAAAATCAGGTGGAAATTCGGATTTAACGGTAGGCCTGGGCAGCAAAGCTTATTTGGGCCATAACTAGAGATCCAGACATGAATGGGGCGATCTTACAGCCCACGCGAAGGTATCGAGATTTTCTACAAGTCTGGAGCAGCCCAACACGCTTATTACTACTGGAGCAGCCCAGAAACAGGTTATACATACAATAGAGACCAGATCTGAATTGGCGTGTATTGATATTTTAGAGATAGACTTTTGAGAGAAAAGGGAGAGAATCAATTGGAGAAGAAGATTGAAGGAAGGAGCGAAGGGATTCGTCCGGAGTTCAAGACATTTCAAGATTTGTATTCTTTGTTCTTAAATTCTAAACTCATGATTTGTGGTTTTTATATATATACTTGTTGTGTTCAATTATGAGTAGTTAATTCCCTTTATCCAAGAGTTCGGTCGTATTCGTTGATTTGTCGAGTTTGTTTGATTTCTCTTGTTATTGTTAATCTGTCATTGAGGGCTTAATTCAATTAGAAGAGTAGCTAACTTTTGATTGAATCTATAGGGATTATAACGAATCGGGAGAAGAGTTGTAATTCTAGTACATGACATGATAGACACAATTTAATTATTGAATCGGGAGATTAATAAAAGAATTGTGAAACTGTTAATCCTTGATTTTAACAGTTTATGATTATACTTTGATTGACCATGGGAGTGGTGATTAGGGGATGATTGTAGGCATTATGAATTACCTTGGGAGAGGAATTTATAAACTTTAGAAGGATTGTTTTTAACTAACAAGAGACACAAATTAGACATTCTTGGTAGTCAATTGAAGAACCCCAAATCTTGGATTATTTTCTCTCATTGTTATTATATAGTTTTTATTTGTTTATTAGTTTAATTTAGTTAATAATCATAATCACCAATCTATTCTTCCACACTTCTGAACTGCTTGAGATAAAAGACTCAGAATTAGAATTGATATCAGTCCTTCCCTGTGAACGAACACATAAAAATACTACTAACAAATTGGCGCCGCTGCCGGGGAAGGCAGCAATATTGATTTTGAGTTAATTGTTTCTTGTAGTTTGGATTTTATCTTTGTATATATTTTTCTTTTCTTTCTTTTTGTATTTCTTTCTTTGGTGTGTCTACAGGGTTCTTTGAGGTAGACAACCTAAACAGGTTTTGAGGAGAGAGACTAGATGAAGTACAACTTTGGTTGGAACAATGCTCAGAATTTCTACAACAGTCAAGAACGATATCAAGACTTCAATCCTTACCCACAATTCAATGCTTATGGGGATTGTAATGCATATCAGGTGAATTCGTTCTATTCTGAAAACTCATTTTATGCTCCATACCCCCTAGCAATGATTTTTCATTTGCCTTAGAAAATCAATATCATGATGATCTTAATCCATATATGTGCAATGATGTTGATACGAGTGTAATTCAATATGATCCTTCTTTACTTTCGATAGGAGGTTTTAATCACTTTGAGGATCCACCATTAGAAATTGCTAGTGATAATGATATTCCATGTGATTCAATAGCTTGGTACGAGGAGAATGCTAAACTAAATAATTTTATTTGGGAAGTTCGAGCAGTGTGGCATGACGGCTTTTATCGAATTCCCCCTTGTGTCAATTTTCCTCTATGTCATGATTCTTGTTTAGCAATTGATGATAATGTTGTGTCTGATGAGTCTACTTGTGTAGTTGATAATTGTCCCATGCGCATTAATGATAATTTGGATGCAATTGAAATTCTACCAAATCTAGAAAATTTTGAGCTTAATACATTGGTAGACGAGATTAAAATTGATGAGTGTCCAATTATAAAAGGGAAGGAAGTTAAGATTGATGAAATTGAAAATCTTGCTTTGGAGTATAAGGATCCAATTTGGGAGGAGTATATGAGTCGTACTTATAATGATTATTCTGACGACTTTTCTAGCTATTTTGATGTTTCCAAGTCTCTTGAGCATGATAGGTTCTTGAAAGTTTTCGTACCTTTCAATGAATCTAAGGTTTATTTGCACAATATGCTTATATTAGAAATTCGTGGATATGTGCATCTGTTTGCTTTTTCTCCTCATTGAAGTTTCCAGGTATGAAATAAGTCGAGCTAAAGACGTTAAACAAGCGCTTCTTGGGAGGCAACCCATGAATATTGTATATAAATTCTACTCTGTATACCTTTGTATAGTTGGATTTATTCCCACTTAATGCAATGATGTGCTTACAAATTTTGACATGTTGGCTTGGAGATTCTTGTTTAGGGAGCAACGTGACTTGATTATACAGCCACCATTCTGTTGTGGAATGCCCCTACAGCACAACTCTTGCGTTTCTAATCTTTCAGCCAACTAGCATGATTCTGCAAATCTCTATCATGATCACGCAGCTCTACTTCACTTTAGCATGATCATGCAAGCTCTTGGCATGATCATGTTGTTCTTCTAAAAAGCTACTGCCACATTTTGTCATTTTGGCATGAGGAAGCAGATTTCCGGCATGCACATCACCAGTACATCAAGATGTCAAGCGTCTATTCTTTTTTGGGGTTTTGGCATGATCAAGAGGACATCTAGCATGCTCATGCTGCTCACTCTGTTTCAGGATACCTGACTGGTGTGTTTTGTCAATCCAGCATGTCCATGCCACCCCAATCTTCGACTAGTTTTTCAGTAAAGAGCATGGTCATGCAGCTTGCCGACATGATCATGCACCATATATTGACACCTCACGGCAGAATTTTAGAGGTTTGGCATGCTCATGCAATTCTTCGGCATGCTCATGCAGCACAAAGTACACTAACGGCATAAATTTGAAGCTTTGGCATGGTTACGCAGCTTTGTGACATGCCCATGCTGCAGCTCTATCTCTTGTTCTAAAGGTCTCCAACATGATCATGCATCTAATTGACATGCCCACGCAAAATAAAGGTAAACGTTCACTTGTTTTCTAAGGATTCTGCATTCTCATGCATCTCTACGACATGTTCACGCACCAAAATAATGGAACACGCGTTAATATTTTGGGCATCTAGCATGATCACGCAAGCTTGTTGACATGATCATACACTCGATTGGCATGCTCATGCAGTTAATTAGCATGCTCATGCAACAAATAGAAAATCACCACCGCTATAGTCATGGATCGCGTCACTTCATGCTTATGCATAGGGGAGTATTTCTTTCATTCTTTTATGTTGTAGAATTATCTGTTTAGTGTGTCAATGAGGACATTAACCCATTTAAGTGTGGGGATGTGTTTTCAATAGTTGTATATAGTGTCATTAATATAAAAAAATACTTATTAAAAAAAATCAGAAAATTTAAAAATTGCAAAAATAATTCTAGCCATGCAAATTGATTAGTTGTTGTGCTTTGCTTGATGCACCCATGCATGCTATAGAAATTTCGTGCTCTTGACGCTTTTGATTGATAAGTGACGTGCTTTGTTCTTGTGCACACACATACACTAGCAAGTTGAAACTGGTAGACTTAGTGACTGTTGTAAATGATTAAAATGACATGAATATGTGCAAGATGACTTGGTTTGCATGCTTTGAGTACAAGTAGGTGCATTAGAGAGACTTTTACCTAGGATTGATTATGCTTTGCCGCACCAAGTGAGTTTTGAGCCTATAAGCATATCCTTTGCATTTAATTCGTTTGCTTGAGTGTCCACATGTTGTTTACATTACTAGCACTTACTTGAGGTCTTTCTTGAAATGCAACATTATTTTATGATAAGATGATAAAGGCAGTTAGATATAACCTCATAATTCCCATATTACCACACCATTTAAACATGATCAATTAGTTACCCCATTGAGCTTAATCCTATTCTTTCGGTGACACACCACATTACTTGCCTATATCTTTTTCTTGTATTCGCCTTACATTAACTTGAACCCAATTGTCAAAGGCTAGTATAGTGCTTAAGGGAGTGATAAGGTGTGCAAAAAAAGGGGGTTTATTGATGATCATTACTTTTGGGAAAATATTTGGTTTGGTTGTGACTTGTTAGTCGAAGTTTGTAATAATATCAATGGGTCATTGTTCTTGTTTATATTTAGCTCTCTTAAAAAAGAAAAAAAAGGAAAAATTAATAAAAAAAAATTACTTATGTGAGAGCATACTTATGTTTCTATGATCCTTTTTCATTCGACTAGTCAAGTTACTTGTTAAAAGAGAATAAACAGATTCAAGTGTGGGGATGATAGGGTGGAGTTGAATGAATTATGTTGTTGGGTACTAGCTTTTGACATTTAACCTGTTTTGGCTTTATTTGACATACCTTGTCCCTAGCCCACATTACAACCTGAATAAAGACCTTTTGATTATCATCAGTGGTGTATGTTGTGTTAGAGTGAGATTAATTGCGAGTGTGAAGCATGTTTATGATTTGTTGGAATAGAGTGATACACTTAACCTTGTTTTTGAGTGAATATTCATTTGTGAGTGAAAGGTGAGTTGTTACTTGTTTTGGTATAGGAGATCCCAGGTTTAGACTTAAAGATGTGTTTCTTGTGGGCTTAGCATGCTTACCAACTATTTTTGCACTTGACATGAAATTTTGTGAACTTAATGCATGTTCGTTGAGTAGACCATGTGAATACTTGCACTTTCGACACCAAGACATTGCATACTCATTTTGATTCTTAAGTTGATGTAGCATGAGAGGACTTACATGTGTGGTGTTGTACTAGCCTTTAATCTTTTGCATGAGCTAGATGGATTTTGTGGGTACATTCACTATAGGCCCTCACGAGACCTCACTCGTCCACTAGGGCTACCTAGGGGTTTAAAGGGCTTGTTGCATATGCCAAATGCAACCGTGATCACCTACGGAGACCTACGGAAGTGATCACCTACGGTATAGTTGTCATATATATAAATATGAAAATATATTTTCTCTCTTCTGTTCTTGAGGATCAAAGTTGAATTTGAAGGTGATCCTGATATCGAATTTTGTTGTTCTTATACTCGAATCGAAGCTCTCAATATCTAGTTTCATAATCCATCAACATATTTCAGTTTGGGTAAAGTTTCGATTTTATATAAATTTTGAAGAATTCTACGTTTTTAGAGTTCATGCTTGAATTTGGGACTTTTCATTTGAATGATTTGTTGCTTATTTTGATGATTCCTGGAGCTTTATATGATGATTTAGAGTTGATTTAAGTGTTTTATTAAAGTGTTTGTGTACGAATTGATATAGTTCGAGTATTTATATTTTTTCAAAATTTTAATTTGATTGTTCATGATGTTCATTGATTGTTCGTATACGTGGATATGGGGGTTAGTTTGCTGATGTTCTTAGCTTTGTTTTGAGTTATTAAACGTTGAGTTTGGTTTAGAATCGAAGAAGAACGACTGTTCGTCGGAGATGGAGTTTAAGGTCGCCGGAATCAATCGGGTTTTGGTCATTTTTTATCGTTTTTGTAATTTGTCGATGTTATAAACATACTGGAATGATAACAGAGGGATTAGAGTGTAAAAACCATGTGTTGGTGCTGTGTATGAGCCGTGTTGTCGATTTTCCGGTGGCCGGATTCTGGGTTCTTGCTATGTATAGATCTAAAGTAGAAAAAGACGATTATACCCTTCCAATTAATTAATTGTCAGTAATGGTGCTTTAATTTTTAACGGAAGATAGACGTTAGTCATTTAAGTGGCTAAAAAAAGAATTTCGAGCCATCATAGTGCAAGATTTACAACTTTGGCCATCATAGTGCAAAAAATTAATTTATCTGGCCACTACAGTGCAATTTACTCTATTATTAATCTATTATAGATGCTTTTTAAATATTAATTAAAGGAGTTCTAAGTTTTATGTAATACTATATTCCTGTCTTTTATTTCAATTTTTAGTTAATAGACTCATAGTATATAATTTCATTTTTAAATTAAATTATTATATAATATTACAATTTTAATTAATTAGAGTAATTAATATTTAGTGGCATACCGCGCGATCGCGGTATACATCATACCATTTAAAGGGGGGTTTTGCTTTTAATAAAGAGTATATTAATCTATTATAGATACTTTTTAAATATTAATTAAAGGAGTTCTAAGTTTTATGTAATACTATATATTCCTGACTTTTATTTCAATTTTTAGTTAATAGACTAATAGTATATAATTTCATTATTAAATTAAATTATTATATAATAAATTAATTTAATAATTAATTAATTATTATAAATTAATTTATGTTTTTAATAAAGTTTTATTCTTATAATTTTTTGTTAAAAAAACAAATTTTTGCAAATACATTATTTAATTATTTTAACTATTTGATTGGTACTAATTGTCTCGCAGTTGAATTCTTTTACATACAAAAGAGTCCATCTTGTCTCCTTTCGTGTTACAACCTTTGCATTAGATGTTAATTATAATAAAATATAATCTTAACATAATCTTGACCGTTGATTTAATTTAATATCATATCCATCCAATGGTGATGATCCTTTTCGCGATAGTATATAGTCAACCAAATAATATAATATAATCTTTTATAATATAATAATAATATAATCTTGACAGTTGATTTAATTTAATATCATATCCTTCCAATGGTGGTTATTCTTTTCACGGTAGTATAAGTATAGCCTACCAAATAATATAATATAATATTTTATAATATAATAATATAATTTTAATATGAGTTAAATGGGCCTGAGGTCATCCTCAGGTTGAAACCCTGAGGTTAGATGGTTTTTACATGTAAAATCATAAGGTTATATTTGTAAATTTAAACTTCAGTTGTGTAATTACAAAACTACCCTGCTGTATTATTTGGAAAAATAACCTAACCTCAGGGTACTACCTGAGGTCGTCCTCAGGCACAGGTTACTCTTTTAATATAATCTTGACTAAATAACATGGAAAATATCAGGTTGTGTATAAATTAATTTATGTTTTTAATAAAGTTTTATTCTTATAATTTTTTGTAAAAAAAAACAGAACTTTGCTAATACATTATTTAATTATTTTAACTATTTGATTGGCACTAATGTCTCGCTTTAGCTTTCCAGTTGAATTATTTTACATACAAAAGAGTCCATCTTGTCTCCTTATATATTCCTGACTTTTATTTCAATTTTTAGTTGCATATGGTTGCATTCAGTTGAATATGTCCCTGCGGGGCCTTGGAACCCAAATAGCACCCACCTTAAAAAAAAACGTTGAAATCGTGATTGAATGTGGTTGCATTCAGTTGCAACCCAAAATCCACCAAAATAGCATCCCACCTTAAAATTAAAAAAAAAAAAAAAACGGACACAGATGAAGGAATGAAAGGCGGCGGGAGGAAGGAGGGAGGAGGGAAAGGGGAATATTTTTGCAATTTTGAAACTTAGGTTGGTAAAATTGCAAATAACTATTCTTAACAAAAATAAATGTGCAAAAATTTACTTTTTGCTATATATTTATGAAAAAAGCCCTTTTTAAAATTCTTAACTTTTTATAGAATCCCTTGGTACAAATCTGGTGAACGACAACAAACCCTCGAACTATGCTAACATTTAGTTTTTGTTACTATAACCTTTTTGGAGGCACATGTGTTTCATTCGCTTAAGAAAAACCACATACATGACTTTCATGGAAAAATCATATCTGTCAAATCTTGGAGAGCCAATGGATCCTATTTTCTGTTTATCTTGTACAAATACAAGTGTAACATGAACCTAAACCATCATCGACTTTCCATTTTTCTTCAGTGTTTCTCTACCTCTTCTGTATAGGTTCAACCAGAAAATATGGAGACTTTTATATTCAGTTTGTTATGCATATTGCTGGCCTTTTTACTTCTCGTAGTACAAAGAAACAGAGGCAAAGCTATTCAAAAGCTTCCACCAGGACCCCAGCCTCTACCAATCATAGGAAATATACACCTCCTAGGCAAACACCCTCACAAATCCTTAGCCAACCTTGCTCAGGTTTACGGCCCGATTATGCGTCTAAAATTGGGCCGTATAACCACCATAGTCATTTCTTCATCGACCGCAGCTCGACAAGTTCTCCAAAAGCAAGACCTTGCCTTCTCTACTCGGCCCTTGCCCGATGCTATACGTGCTTGCAACCATTTCAATACCTCGGTAGTTTGGTTGCCTGTTGCCACTCAGTGGAGAAGCCTAAGAAAAATTTTGAGCACATATATTTTTACAACCAACAAGCTCGATGCAAATCAGCATCTTCGAACTAACAAGGTACAGGAGCTTGTTAAATACTGTGATAAGTGTAGCAAAAGTGGGGAGGCTGTAGATATTGGTCGCGCTGCTTTTCAGACTTCGCTTAATCTTTTGTCAAACACTATCTTTTCAAAAGATATGGCAGATCCGTATCATGGTACAGACGCTAAGGAGTTGAAGGACTTGGTATGGAACATTATGCTTGGGGCAGGTACGCCTAATATAGCGGATTATTTTCCTATTCTTAGGTGTATCGATCCACAAGGTATAAGGCGACGAATGAGTGGTCATCTTGGGGAGCTATTAAAGATATGTGATGGTTTGCTAAATGAGCGCTTGGAGTTGAAGAGATTGGGAAACTCTGATGACGATACAGACGTGCTTGACCAACTGCTAAGATTGTTACAAACAAACGAGATTGATAAACCTCACACCAATCACTTGTTCGTGGTAAGTTAAATCTTTTTCCTTGGTGTCAATACTAAATGGTAATTTCTTTTTAGAGATTAAGATTTCTTAATTGTTGTTTTGTCTTAATTACGAGCACCTTGACGAAATGTACAATAACTTGATTTGCACCTCCGCTGAAGCATGTGTACTTGTAATATCTAAAAAGATTAAAATTACAAATATGCATGGGCAGGACTTATTTGCTGCAGGAACAGATACAACTTCAAGTACACTGGAATGGGCGATGGCAGAGGTGTTAAAAAATCCGGAAAAAATATTGGCCAAGGCGAAAGCTGAGCTCAATCAGGTGATTGGAAAAGGTAAGATCGTAGAAGAAGCAGACATTTCTAAGTTAAAATATTTGAGTTGTATTCTTAAAGAAACTGCAAGGTTGCACCCCCCGGCTCCCTTTTTACTACCACGCCAAGTAGTAGAAGACATTGAACTCTGTGGCTACACCATTCCTAAGAATTCACAAGTGCTTGTCAATGCATACGCTATCGGACGCGATTCTATGCTATGGGAAAATCCATTGTCATTTCAACCGGAGAGGTTCATCAACTCTGAAGTTGACGTCTATGGCCATGATTTCGAGCTGATACCATTTGGCGCGGGTCGAAGGAAATGTCCTGGATTGCCATTGGCAATGAGAATGCTGCCAATCATGTTGGGCTCCCTCATAAATTGTTTTGACTGGGAACTTCAAGGTGGGATCGCACCGGATGAGTTGGACATGGAGGATAAGTTTGGGATCACTCTAGCCAAGCTTCATCCGCTCCGTGCTGTAGCAACTCCTGTTGTTCCTTAATTAATAATTTGTTACTTTACCATGTCACATTAAGACTCTGTTCTTAACTTACTGTTCTTTAAATTTGTAGTTCATGTGCCTATAATAATAAATTTATATCCTATATATAAATTTATAATAAGCATAAGGGGATATTGGTTGTCAGTACTACCGTACTACCGCGAAACAAATATTTAGATCTAAACTTTAATGAAGGGCCAAGATTTTATCCTATTAATTTTAATATTTAAATACTAATTATTTAAGGAGACCTATTTTTTTTCCAAAAAAACGCCTAAATGAACTACGTACACGCAAAAGTCGTGTCCTAAGTCCTAACAGATGTAGAAGTATAGAACATAGAGACGCGGCCTACATAGAACGACCGTGACACGACCAACATTAACTCTGAAGATTGGTAAGCAACCTAACTAAAAGATAAATGCATACATGCCAAAAATTTAACTTTTTTAAAATAATTTGTATACTTAAATTCACTAGAATTAATATAAATTTATTCATAAATTTTATAAATGTTAGGTGAATATTATTTGAATAGCTTTGCCTCTGTTTCTTTGTATTATAATTATCATATTATCTTAAAAGAATAACTTACATATATTATTATCATACTATCTTAAATGGGTAATTTTTATTTATTTTATATTTTACTTATATTTATTTTGTTAAAAGTATTATAAGTATTAGAAATTTGTATAATAATAAAACATGTTAAAATACGTCTTAAATATAAGAAAAATAATTAGGTCCATTAAAATAAAATTTTCATAATTAGACCCAAATTTTTTTATCCTCTGTTGTCCCAGGATATGGGTTTGACTCTGCCTCACCCAATATTTTTTTAGAAGAGATACTTAAGGCTATAACCCTAATTATTCAAAAAAAAAAAATAACATTATACATTTGTATATTATTTTAATTATAATTATTTATTTTTTGTCAAAATTATTTTTAAACATATTATAATGATGAAGTACCAGTACATTTTGGTGAAAAAAATTATTTTTTTGAGAAAATAAATTATTGTGTATTGCATAAGTACACCATATTCTCTAATTATATATGTAACGCTATAACTCTAATTATTCAAAAAAAAAATATCATTATACATTTGTATATTATTTTAATTATAATTATTTATTTTTTGTCAAAATTATTTTTAAACATATTATAATGATGAAGTACCAGTACAGTTTGGTGAAAAAAATTTATTTTTTTGAGAAAATAAATTATTGTGTATTGCATAAGTACACCATATTCTCTAATTATATATGTGTGTTGCAGCAAAATTAAAATATCATGTACTGCAACACAATATATAAATCTTGGTTGAGAATAGTCCTAAGTTCTAATTTAATATAAGATATTAATTAGATACAAATTATAGAGGAGAAAATATATTTAAATATGATATGTTTATGTATAATAGTGCATTTGACTCTAAGGTTAAAGTAGCCAAGAAATAAAAAGATTATACCCAGATGAAAAAAAATGGGTTTGAGAAGAAGAAATTGTAAGATTAATGATAAATCATGTTAATGTTAATAGATTGAATAAAAGTAAAATAACTAAGCAATATATTATATCTATTTAGTATGAGTTAACATAAAATATAATTAATCAAAAATGTGATTTATTCATTTGGATAATATAAAAATAGAAACATAGATTAATTAAATTTAATAATAAATTAAATAAAATAAAATTTCAATAAAAAAATAATAAATATAAAAATATCTAAAAAAACTTAAAATTTTATTAAAAAATAATAAATAAAAAAAATTAAAAACAACCATGCATAGCACGGGTCATAGACTAGTTTAATATAAATTCCTTAAGATGAATTATTTTGCAAGTATAATAGTGAATTATGACATGACAATCGATGTTAACATAGATCCGTATAACTGAATATTAATCGTGATTTGAACAAACATATATTACGTAACTATACAGGACACATATACTTTACTGACCACAAACAGAAACTAGTCCTTTCCATTTTATGATAAATTGCAACACGGAAATGATATGAAAGTGTAACATATAATTAAGGGAATTTAGCACAATATGAAAGCAGGGGAACTGTGCCCTGTTTGTGTTTAAATCTGTCACTTTATGAAGTTCTATGTATGTTGAACAAGATCTTGTACTAACAATCATCCATTAATGGTGAAACACTCATCTGATTAAGCAAGAAGAAGAAGACATATGTGTATATACAATGTGACTTACAAACTTGTAGAATTAATCTATCTCACTTCTCCTAACTACAACACAGTCTATCATATATATACAAACAAGACAGCCTGTCATGTAACAACTTGAGAATAACAGAATGCCACATCAGCTTGTACAGTTGGCTTCTCTTCCACCTCAGCTGTGTCATTGCATAGTGTAACATCCCCCTCAAGTTAGGAGCTGCAAAGAGATTGGCAACACCTAACTTGGACTGTAGAAACGAGAGTTGATGAGAAGGTAATGCTTTTGTGAACATGTCTGCAGGTTGGAACAAAGTGTTGATATGTGTTGGAGTAATGACACCAGCCTTGAGTTTGTCACGAACAAAGTGACAGTCAATCTCAATGTGCTTGGTGCGTTCATGAAAGACAGGATTTGAAGCAATATGAAGTGCTGAATTGTTATCACAAAACAGAGGGACAGGCATTGGAGAAGGAGACTGCAGAGTTTGCAACAGATATACAAGCCACATGATTTCACAACTTGTATCAGCCATGGAACGATACTCTGATTCTGCAGATGAACGAGAAACTGTTGGTTGCTTCTTACATTTCCAAGAGACCAGGGATGAGCCAAGTAACACACAATACCCAGTAAGTGACCGTCGTGTCTCAGCACAACCTCCCCAGTCAGAATCACTGTAGGCCTGGAGTTGCAGAGATGAATCATGAGCATAAAACAATCCTTGGCCTACAGTCCCTTTAATGTACTTGACCATTTTATAAGCTGCTGTCAAGTGATCAAGACGAGGAGTGGCAATGAACTGAGAAAGAACATGTACCCCATAAGATAGGTCAGGTCGCGTAATAGTTAAGTACAAAAGACGACCAACTAAACGTCTGTAAATAGCTATATCATCTGACTGAAGAAGATCAGACTCATTGTCAATCAACTTATGATTTTGCTCAATAGGAACAAGTGAAGGTTTAACAGCTGTCATGCCAGTATCTGTAAGAATGTCAAGAGCATATTTTCTCTGACTTAAGTAGATGCCAGTTGAAGATCGAGCAATTTCTAGTCCTAGAAAGTACTTCATGGGACCTAGATCTTTGATCTTAAACTGAGTGTGCAGAAAAGATTTGACTTGAGCAATAAGAGCAGCAGAATTCCCAGTGATTAAAATATCATCAACATATACAATAACAACAACAAACTCAGAGTCTTTCTTTAAGGTCAGTAAACTGTGATCACAAGCAGCCTGAGAAAACCCAAACTTAACCAGAGAAGAAACCAGTTTGTCATTCCACACTCGAGGTGCCTGTCTAAGACCGTATATAGATTTCCTTAATCTGCAAACAAGTGCAACACCAGGTGGATACTTGGTAGTTGATAATTGACTAAAACCTGGAGGTAACTTCATATAGATCTCCTCAGTCAAAGTGCCATGAAGAAACGCATTGTTCACATCCATCTGATGAATGTGCCAGTTATACTTAGCAGCCAAAGCAAGAACCACTCGAACAGTGGTCATTTTAGCAACCGGAGCATATGTTTCAAAGTAATCTACTCCAATAGTCTGTGTAAAACCCTTGGCAACAAGACGAGCCTTATATTTGTCAATTGTACCTTGAGGTGTGTATTTGACCTTAAATAACCACTTACAATCAACAATGTTTGTGTTAGATGGTCTAGGCACTATATCCCACGTGTTGTTCTCCTCAAGGGCAGTGATTTCTGCCATCATAGCATCAGACCATTCTTTGTGAACAACAGCCTGTTTATAGGTATAAGGCACAGGTGTAGAACTGACATTGGCTAAAAACTTAACATGGGATGGACAAAACACATGATAAGAGACATAGTTTTTGAGAGGGTGAACACATGAAGCACTGTGAACAGAAGTTTTTGAAACTAAGTCTGGTAAACCAGTAAAGTCTCTGAACTTAGAAGGTATGTTTTTATTTCGAACTGGTCGAACACTACTAACAGGAACAATAGCATTCTGAGTAGGAACAGTACTAGATTCAGTGCTGGTACTAGATTGAGGATCAGTGTCTGTGGACTCAACATTAGTATTTGAGACAACAGTAGGAGATGATATAGGACCAGAATCAACAGAAAGGATAGGTTCAGAAGGAAACACAGTGTCATGACAAGTATGAGAATGATCCTGAAATGGAAATGAGTTTTCTACAAAAACCACATCTCGAGAAATGTAACATTTCTTTGTATCCAAATTCATAACTCGATATCCTTTCTTGCCAAAAGGATAACCAAGAAATATACACTTAAGACCCCTGGGATTGAATTTATCAGGAGTACTAGTTATGTCAGCAATGTAACACAGGCAACCAAACACACGCAAATGTTGATAATCAGGTTGCTTATTAAAAAGTAACTCATAAGGTGTTTGGAAGTTTAAATGTTGAATAGGTAAAAGGTTGATTAAATGAACAGCTGTAAGCACACAATCACCCCAAAAGGACTTGGGTAGATTGGCCTGAATGAGCAAAGATCTAGCCACATTTAAAATGTGTTGATGTTTTCGTTCTACCACCCCATTTTGTTGGGGTGTGTGTGGACAAGATGTCTGGTGTAGGATACCAGTAGATGAGAAGAACATTCGTAACTCATGATTTACAAATTCTGTACCATTATCTGATCTCACAGTTTTAATGGTAGTGCTAAATTGAGTTTGAATGAGTTTAACAAAATTCATAAGAATGGAAGCAACCTGAGTTTTATCAGAAATCAGATAAACCCATGTACATCTAGAAAAGTCCTCAACAATTGTGAGAAATCGATTACATTTGCCATGAGTACAATTTTTATATGGACCCCAAAGATCACAATGTACAAGGTCAAATAGTTCAGACTTAGTATTTGACACATGAGAAAAAGGTAATCTCTGTTGTTTAGCTCTAAGGCAAACATCACAGGTTGTAAACAGAGAAGTATTTACAGTAGGAATGACTGACAATTTGTTTAAAATCACAGCAGCAGGATGGCCTAGTCTGGCATGCCATATTTGAGCTTCAACAGATGGTGAAGAATGAATTCTTGTACATTGATTACTGAGAACTGATTGAAGTGGAGTACTATGAGTATATAGACCAGCTGCAATCCTACCAATCTCGACCGTCTGCTTCAGGGAAAGGTCCTGTAACAGACAGGAATTTTTGGAAAAGGTGATATTGACAGAAGAATCTGCGGTTAGTTTGGAAATTGACACAAGATTACAGTGAAATGAAGGAACACAGAGGACCTCAGACAGGACAATAGATGGTGTAAAAAATATGTCACCAACATGGGTAATTGGAGCTGTAGTACCATTAGGTAAATGTAAAACAACATGTATAGATTTCAAGTTATGTAACAGATTAAAATCTGATACTATATGATCTGTGGCACCTGAATCAATGATCCAGTTACAGCCAGAAGTAGTATGAATAGAATAAGCTTGATGTGAAGAGGAGACACTAAAACTCTTACCTGAGAGTTGAGAGTTTGTGCTCCAGGTGCTCATGGTTTTCATGTTGTTTTGTATCATGCGAGTAAGTTGTTCACATTGAGCAGCTGTAAATGCATCTTTAGCACTATCTTTATCATTCGAGATGTCTGCAACATCTGATGCCTGAGCAGTGACTTGAGCAACTCTCTTGACAGAAGTGCCTGAGGTTCTCATTTTTGGTTTAGGCTTGCCATATAAACGGTGCCAGTCTGGGTATCCATGTAGAAAGAAACATTTAGCCTGTACATGACCTGAGTTTTGACAGTAATCACATACTTCATCAGAGTTACCCTTCTTAGAAACAGACGAATTGGTTGTTGCCCTTCCAGCATTGTAGTTAGGTTTAGAACCTGAAAATCTTACATTCAAAGCCATATTTTCTGTAACAGCAGGTGTAGGTGTAGATCTCTGACTTTCTTCCTGAAGAAGAAGAGAATAGGCTTGGTTAATTGTAGGGAGAGGATTCATCATCAGCATTTGTCCTCGAATCCCAGTAAACGCATCATTGAGTCCCATTAAAAACTGACTAAGACTGTTAATTTGTTCATAAGCTTCCAGTTTAGAGCTGACTCCACAAGTACAGGAGTTCTGTGTACAGACACATTTAGGTATAGGAGACAAGGCATTGAGTTCATCAGTAAGAGACCTCATTTTAGTAAAGTAAGTGGTAATTGACATAGAGCCTTGACTTAGTGCTGTGAGATCTTTTTTTAACTGAAAAATTCGTGGTACATTGCTCTGAGAGAAACGAGCAGACAAGTCTTCCCAGATTTCTTTTGCAGTGCTGAAATAAACAACACTGTCTCTAATTTCAGTTGAGATAGAATTAAGTAGCCAAGAAAGTACCATATCATTGCAACGATGCCAAAAAGCATGAAGAGAATCAGATTCTGCAGGTTGAACGATTGTTCCATCAATCATTCCTAATTTGTTTTTGGCTGATAGAGCTAATTTGACAGAACGACTCCATTGTTGATAGTTCTGAGCGGTTAGGGTTTGAGTAACTAATGCTAAGCCTGGATTATCAGAACTTTGAAGAAAGAAAGGATGAAAAGCATCAATAACAGATGAAGTGTTTGTGTTTGTATTAGCCATAGATTGATGACTAGGAGATGAAACTGCAGCGGAATAAGTTTGTCGAGGCATACACAATCACTCAAGCAAGAATTCACAATTACTCAAGCAACAAGATTGATAACAACAAATCAGAATTGAAGACGATAAGCAGATTGTTAACAAGAAGGATGATATATACAGTTCATAACTTTGTCCGTACATACAGAAGTTGTATTTGCAAGATTCATCAGGAATAGAATCAGAAATGATCAGAAACGAGTTGATATGTACCAGACATAAGCAGAAATAAGCAGAGATTCACCGGAGACAAACCAGAGATATTCTCAGATGATGAAATAACGACGAGATCTCGTCAAGCACTCGTCAAGCACCGGCGAAACAGCGAGAAGAAATCAGAATACAGCGCGAGAGAGATCGAGATAGTCTCTGATACCATGTCACTTTATGAAGTTCTATGTATGTTGAACAAGATCTTGTACTAACAATCATCCATTAATGGTGAAACACTCATCTGATTAAGCAAGAAGAAGAAGACATATGTGTATATACAATGTGACTTACAAACTTGTAGAATTAATCTATCTCACTTCTCCTAACTACCACACAGTCTATCATATATATACAAACAAGACAGCCTGTCATGTAACAACTTGAGAATAACAGAATGCCACATCAGCTTGTACAGTTGGCTTCTCTTCCACCTCAGCTGTGTCATTGCATAGTGTAACAAAATCCTAACTTATGATTCACCGGTTCTTATAAAATGTGGTAGTCCCTGTTCTGCAAGGTGTTAAAGGGTGCCAACTAAAATTTTAACCTTATGCATCGTTTGAGAAGTGCCATTGAATAGGATTTTACCCTAATTTTGCTGCACATAATTTTTACTTCTTGCAACCTTCATCTTCAACCGACAACCACTACTAATTTTTACGTCGAAGGTGTTCTATGGTCTACGGCTTTAACTATTTCGTGAGCATTTATATACAGGAATTACCTATGGCCTATCCTTTGTTAGCAAAACTACAAGAGAAGGATTTCAGAACTTGACTGTAACCATTGCACAATAGAATATGAACGTGAAAAAGTTCCTGATACTATTTCTATGTCTTTACCCTTTGTTAGATTATCTCATGTCATTTATGAAAGGTATAGAGTGCAGATATTAACAAGTGCATGTCATAGATTGTATTTTGTATTATATATACTAGATGATAACACGTGCGAATCACGGGTCGAGATAAATTATTAAAATTGATCATTTTTTTATTAAATTTTTATAAGAATTATTTTTTTTATCATTAAAAGATACTTCAAAAAATGATAAAAGTACAAAAGAAAACTACAATATTTATGCAACTCAGTAATTTATAATAAAAAAATTGTAATTACATTAGAATTCCAATAATTCTAGTAAACACGAATCTAGAAGGAAATACTATTAAAACGAGTATTCGGAATGAGTACTCGGACTACTAATCGGATATTGTTTTATAACTTTTTTTTCTCATAATTTATACTTGCCGATAATCCGTGCGAAGCACGGATTGTGATAAACTATCTTAAATTTCTAATTTTTACCTTTTTTAAATGAATAAAATCTTGAACCACCAAGTTGTATATAATACTATATTCTCGACTTTTATTTCGATTGTTAGTTAATAGACTCCTAGTATATAACTTCAATAATAAATTAAATTAATATTAAATTTTATTAGTTTAATTAATTAAATTTATATAACTTATCTCTGGTAATATAAGAATAGTTATATTATTAATTGTATTTATTATTAATCTATTATAGATATATTTTAAATATTAATTAATATTTAATATTATGATTTTAATTAATTATATTAATTAATATTTAGTGGCATACCGCGGTATATATTAATTAATTAATTAATTGGCATACCGTATTTTAGTTCAAAGAAGACTTGTTTCATTAGTAGTTCTTATTTTTATTGGTCTTCTATATACTTAAAAAATAGTTTTTAAAGTAAGATCAAATAGTAAAATAAGTTATTATTAATTAATTAATTAATTAATTAAGTAATTTTGTGATAAATTATCTTAAATTCCTAATTTTTAACTTTTAAATGAATAAAATCTTGAACCACCAAGTTGTATATAATACTATATTCTCGACTTTTATTTCGATTGTTAGTTAATAGACTCCTAGTATATAACTTCAATAATAAATTAAATTAATATTTAATTTTATTATTTTAATTAATTAAATTTATATAACTTATTTATGGTAATATAAGAATAGTTATATTATTAATTGTATTTATTATTAATCTATTATAGATATATTTTAAATATTAATTAATGGAGCCCTAAGTCCTATATTCTCGACTTTATTTCAATTTTTAGTTAATAGACTCCTAGTATATAACTTCATTATTAAATTAAATTAATATTTAATATTATGAATTTAATTAATTAAATTAATTAATATTTAGTGGCATACCGCTGTATACATGGCATACCGCGGTATACATTAATTAATTAATTGGCATACGGTATTTTAGTTCAGAGAGGACTTGTTTCATTAGTAATTCTTATTCTTATTGGCCTTCTATACACTTAAAAAACAGTTTTTAAAGTAAGATCAAATAGTAAAATAAGTTATTATTAATTAATTAATTGATTAATTAATTGGCATACCGTGCATACCGCGGTATACATGGCATACCATTTAAAGGGGTTTTCTGCTTTTAATAAAGAGTATAGATATATTTATTCTAATTTTAGTGTACATGTGTTAAACTTAAAACTTAACAATAATATTAATTTTACTAATAATATTATTACAATCCTGCTAACAAGTAATAATATTAATATTACTAATAATATTTATTCAAATTTTAGTGTACATGTATCCAAGTAATAATATTAATATTACTAATAATATTAAAACGTGATATAAGTGTATGTATAGAATCTTTGAGAGAGAGGACTTTTAATTGGGCCGAATCTAGATTATAAATATAGTCTATAAGTTGAGCAATAAAAATTATATTTTAGTATTTAGCAAAAAAAAAAAAAAATCAGTCAAACCCGAGTTTGACCCCGATTACTCGGAGTCAACCCGAGTCTTGACCAAGTTATAGCAAAAACTGGTTTTTGGTCCGATTAATCACTACTCGGATTGATTTAGGGATCCAAAACGAGTACTCGGCCCGAGTTACCGATTTTTACAACCCTGGATGTGGTACGTTTAATCTTGTCGATGAGCATGACTTAAGTGTGCATTTGTAGGTGTGACTCTGATATCTAAAAATCCCCGATTTAGCCGATTAATCTCCTATAAGGTAATCAATCGATTTGATTTTTGAAATCCGATTAATCCTATGAATTTATTTAAAATGATATGTTTAATTGTAAATTAGACTAATATATTAAATATTATTATAATATCCGATTAATACTCCGATTAATACTTCCGATTAATCCTCGATTATCCGATTAATCTTAAATCGATAGCTCAACCGATTTATATCGATTACCAATTTTTACAACCATGCTGATATATAAATGTGTATAATGTGACACAAGAAGAAGCTTGCAGTTGAATTTTATAGGCAAACTTTAACTAAACACGCAAGGTTAACTTCGAGATTTGCAAAATGGAGCAACTTGGGATCACACTTACGGGAACTTAAGCTTTTTACTGGTGGTACTTGGTCATAAGCGCACCTTAACTATATCATGACATTGTTCACTTTGAGCTTCAACTGCACGGAGTTGTTTTTGGGCATACATCTCACAACGATTCATGTATGAACTTAAGCGACGGGAGTGCTTCACATTCTTCGCTCCATTCGTTGCATATACAGCTAGTGAACCAAAGTTGAACATGTAAAATCTGT